>CM062820.1:734817652-736100152 GCA_031772625.1 Pinus tabuliformis | reverse complement strand
CACTAGACATCTGCACAAGAAGCAAAAGACACAATAAGCGGCAATCACGCCTTCACACCAAGCCAAAAACATGAAAACACACACACACAACACACCTGCTAAAACACACGTATGTACAAACCAAAGTGCATGGGATTCACGCATAGTACCTTTTCAAGTACATCCTGTTTCAGAGCTTATTGAGAGGATTCCCTTCATAATCAATTAGCTCGTAGGCCCCTTTCTGCAAAACTCTCTTTACAATATAAGGCCCAACCCACATGGGCTCGAGTTTGCCTGCCCCCAACTTATCATTCGCTTGATCGTAAAGCAGGACTAAATCTCCCTCAACAAATGAACAAGGATGGACAGTGTGATCGAAGTGAGTTTTCACTCTCTTCTTCTGTGCTTTGATAGTTAGAGAGGCTAGGCGATGGGTCTCGTCCAACTGTTCTAGGTAAAGAAGGCATTCTTCTACCGGAGTAGTGTTGGGAAGTAATTCGACAACCAACTTCAAAGAAGGGATCTCACACTCGATGGGAAGGGTAGCCTCCAGTCCGTAAACTAATTGAAATGGAGTGAAACCGGTGGCATCCTTCACAGAGGTTCGGTATGCCCACAAGTCGGAGAACAACATCAAGTGCCAGTTAGACTTATGCATGCCAACGGTACTGTTATCACAAAATCAGTACTAAGGGCTGCAACCAAGTAAGATTTTATGTAACTCTTTCAACCAGACTTTAGACTAGGAATTAGCCTTCCTAGTCAGAGAGGGCTCTCTCACAGACTTTTGATAGAAATCAATCACAACAACATAGGGCTAACTCTTCACACACTTATGAAAATAAAGCTGGTTGGACACACATCAAATTTGGTCTTCATTGGGCTATGGAGTCTCACACATTTAATAAACAAAAGTACAGTCATTTCATGGAAGTCAAGGCTCTTTGCATCAGATGTTCAAACATATTTCACATAAGCCACAGCTTGCTAAACATACAGGAAGTCAGAGCATTAAAAATGAATTCTGAGTGATTATGCTATAACAAGGCTGTAAAAGAACATTGAGAGAATACACCACCATCACATTTGAACAAAATAATCCATTGAGAATCTTGAGAAGAAACAACCACTGTTTTACTATTACTGTAATAAGTCTTTACAATGACCCAAATAAAACTCTGTTTTTGTATAAAATATCCAACCTTTTTTACATCAGCGTCATTTCTATATATAGGAAAACCAAAATACAACTACTTGAGACTCCTCAACAAGCATGAAGGGAGCTCGAAATCCTATCATTAATTACCTTATCCATATCTAAACAAACTAATTAATTACAAAGGTATTGCGCTGTGAAAACATAGAGTCCCATTCCCATTGAAACTCTAAGTCTATCTTCTCGTGTGCATTGATGCTTTCTTGAAATTTGACACCTGTATCACTTCAGTAATGGCCAAGGCATGCTGGAGGAACATTCACTGAATGAGCAGCTTCGGATACTTGATATGTGGATGACTCATAAACTGATAAGGATCTGTGCCCTATTTTCATGGTCTCTGCCTCCCATTAGTCTTCATGCATTAAAAGACCATGCTCCAAGCCATTTAATTCTTTTAATAACCACCCATAATCTAATATGCCTTATGATCTGGACACTTTGTGAGCTGAACAGGTGTACCACTCAAAACTTCGGTAACCCTACCAGAACCCTAATAATTCGGCTATAAAGTAACTTTTAGGAAGACTTTAACAAAAGACAAAAATTTCACTTTTTCCTTAAATACTCACACCTGTCATCTTTTGAATATCTGGATAGCTTTGTATAATGTCCATGCTGGCCTCGAGTCATCCTTTTCAAACTTTGCTGACCTCAGCATCAATTTCATTTTTTTCACATAAACAGTCATCTACAGCAGTTTCGTAGCGCGCTACGAAACTGCTGTAGGTAATCAAAACAAAGCATATGAATCTTAAACACTGATGACTTAACTTCGTGACTTCTTCAGCTATTTGTACAGGTGTAAGGGCTCAAAAAGTTTCAAAATGATGACAGCCAAAATTTATCAAAACTTGAAAAGCAAACTTCCCCTTGGATTAATCAGCTAGTTTGCCTAGCTTCCTCTTTAAACTGCTAACTTCTTCCTTTAAAGCCCTGTTTTCTGCTCTTAAGCTTGTGTTCATTTGTTTCATGATTTTTGCCTGCTTCAGAGCTGGCACCGTCCACAAATATGCATCAGACACTGAGTCAGTTCGGCTCATTAGACTTGTTCTGCCTTTTATTACAGCCTTTCTATAATTTGCATATCTTACTGCCCTTTCCTTAGAAACATTTTTAATCTGAGGTATTTCTTCTTGTGTTGTTCCTACTTGTTGCTTGATAGCAATGACATTTCCACCTTGACTGATGATAACCCTATTAACCTTGTTTTTACTTTTGGCTGCTTGAATTGTTCTGGTCAAAACCTCAAGTACATCTGTACTAGGCACTTCTAAATGTGCCTTCTCTTTCTGCGCTTTCTCCACTTCTTTCATTTGTCTTCTTGTGACTGGTCTACGTGGCTTGAAAACATATTCTTTACTAGGCTCTTCAAATTTCAATCTTTTTGAAGCTCTTGGTTTTTTAGTACTCTCGGGTGAAGATTGAGTGAGGTCAATATGCATTGGCTGCACTGGATGATCTTGCTCAAACTCTATTGGTTCAATCTGTATTGGCTGATCTTGCTCAAGTTCAATGGCTTCAAGTAAGTCATTTAAACTGCCTTTTGAAATAGGGCTTTCTTCCACAGTAATTGACTTACCCTTCTCCCTGTTTAGCTGACCTCTGGTTTTCACCCTTGAAATCTTTTCAACTTCACTTGATTTAGCTTCATCCTTCTTTTTCTGGATCTTCTGCTTTGATGACTGAGGTGTCTCCTTAGATGATGACTTAGGAGTTTCCTTTACTGATGATTTAGGTGCCTCTTTTGCTGCCACAAACTTCTCTGATTTCCTTAATTTGTTCTTAGGCTTCTTTTGGTCTGTCACCTCTCTTCTGAGTTCAGCCAGAGTGGGTTCTTCACTCCTTTCTTCCCTTTCCCTCACAGGCAAGGGAGTGAGGCCTGTTTTGATCTGAAAGCCGGCCATAAAAACAAAAGAATCCCAATCTCTGCCAATCTTTTGCAAAGCATCCAACACTAGCAACTTTACCAGACCATGGTGAAACAAGGATGTTTCACAACTATCTTTCTTTAACTGGATTTTATCACACATTTTGCTAATGCTTCTGAACAAATAGAAAGGTATATCTATTGAAACCTTACCTGTGAAATGCAACAAAAGTTTGAAGTGGTAGGAGTAAACTTTATTGTACCTTCCCTCGCATGTTAGGTATTTCTGGATACATGTGAGGAGCATAGCATATTGTTCCTTTATATAACTCCTTGGCACCGCTTTGGTGAGGTCCTTGTTTTCATACTGTTCCTTCAAAAATTCTTTACAGGGACTCATGTCGAATTTAAAGTTTTTGAACCATTCTTGACCTCCCCTCGGAATTTCAGTGACAGTGGAAATAGCCTCAGGAGACACAGGAAACTCTAACATTGACACCTTTGAATTCAGTCCAGTAAAATTCAATGCGAATGCCTTCGTTACCTCAGCATGTCCTCCTTTCAACTTCTCGCAGAACCTCCAGCAACCCGCATTTCGAAAGGCTCTTGCAACACCTTCATCCCTGAGTGTAACATCAAGCCCTTCCGGCTCTGTCCTCAAGCACTTATCGGATCGATGTTCCCTCTTTTCCATCTTGTTTCAAATATTTTCACACAGGGAACTAATGGCAGCTACAACGCGAAAACAATCTCGACTCTGGAGTGCAGGCTCGCTTGCAATGATTCCTTTAAATAAGAACTCGGGCTTCTCATACAGCAGACATGTTTGCACATTATGAAAAACACATTATGACACAACCATACCTCATAAAATCCCTTAAGATGATATTCATATGCATGATTCTGGACCTCATGGCGGAATAATGATTTATCATGACATGGAGAGAACCTCAACTGACAAACATGCACGGACCTATGACTCACCCTTCCCAGATTTGACATTGCAAGAAAAAGCGCTACAAAAAACCTCGAAACCCCGATTTCGTAGCGCGGACAATTCAAATTTAACAAAACGCGCTACGAAATGGCTGATAAACAGTACGCTGCGAAAAGACGGAACATCATTGCGCAGCTAAATTGACCAAACAGACCGCGCTGTGAAACTGCGCAAAGTACTAATGACATGACATGCCTTAACTGACAATGATGGAGGGTATCAAACGAGTTTTTTTTTTACACGGACTTACATCAATACCTTTTGAAATTCTAATTTCAAAATGACACACACACATATAAACCTACTCACTAAACCAAAGATTTTTATATGGAACTTGTGGACAACATTACATACATGAACTATGGTTCTAAGTGATAACAGGTACGTTGAAGCATCGTAACCAGAACCTTGTTGACGGCTTCTACCTGGCCATTGGCCTGAGGATAGTATGGAGTCGAACTATCGTGTTGTAAGCCTAGCTGGGTTGTTAGCTCGGTCATCATGTGATTACGGAAATGCTTCCCGTGATCAGTGACAATGGCCTGAGGGACTCTGAACCGTGAAATAACATGGTTAAACAAAAATTGCGCCGTTGTGTGACCGTCTTCAGATAATGTGGGCATCGCCTCAGCCCACTTTGTGAGGTAATCGACGACAAACATAAGGTGGCTGGGCTCCAAACTAAGCCTGAGAGGCAGGCTGCGTTTGATAGGTCGGTTGGGATTGAGATCCAACCTGCATTTGAAGACTGGATTGGGTCTGGGGCCCAGCCTGGGGTTGAAAACTGGGTTGAGCTTGAGAAGCAACAATCATTTGAGTGCTCGGTTGAGCAAGCCTAGAAAGATGTCCTTGAGAAGATTGAGGCTAAGCCATCTGGCCAAAAGGTTGAACCAGTTGAGATTGAGATTGGCCCATCTACCCAGAAGGTTGAGCTTGCTGGGTGTTGGGTTGTCCTTGCACAACTGAGGGTTGTCTTGACAGACCGGATGGCTGAGTGGACTGGACAGTTGGTTGACCTGATTGGATTTGAGGCTGACCGACCTGCCCAGATGCTTGACCATACTGGACAGTGGGTTGGCCTTGCTGAACGTAAGGTTGACCAACTTGCCTAGAAGGATAACCTTGCTAGACACCAGGTTGACCTTGTTGCATGTAAGGTTGTCCCGGATTACCAGAAGGTTGCGCAAAATAGGTAAAAGACAGACCACCAGAGGCCGAAGGTTGTCCTTGTGGGCCTCCAAGTTACCCTTGATAATACTGCCCGTAATACTACTGACCATGGGAGGTTTTCACGTAAGACGGTTGGCCTTGATTAGGTGGTCCTTGAAGATGTGCAGGCGATACTTGGCCACCGCCATAACGAGTGGGGGTCCAAGAAATGGATAACGGGACCATGACCTCAACCACAGGCTGAGGTGGCACAGGTCCGCGGTAATAGATATGAGCCCCTCTAGAATCATAATAATGAAACGAATTCTAAGGGTCCGCATTCTGAAGAGCATGCAAATATTCATTGTATGCCCCCTCTGCTGGGATAGAACTAGAAGAAGGTGTGGCACCTAGTGTAGGGTCAAAAACTCTGGGTACGGATGCCGATGGGCCACTATAAGCTGACCCTGAAGAAGGTCCAGCAGCAGCGGTCACAACTGAGGATACAGTAATGGCACCGACAACGGGGGTTGAAGAAGCCACACAAACAGTTGGAATAGTCGGGACGGAAGTGACATGCACATTGTGAATTTGAGGAATAAAGGACTCCGAGGTTGGAGTGATGGTGTGTGACCACATAGAACTCGTAGGGGGAGTCCTAGAAGACATAACATCCCTCAATGCCTTATAGCGTAAAGGAAAAGTAACACCAAGAGGGGTGATACGAAAAGGCAGAGTTTTTGTTGAGGTAGGAATTTCACCGCTCGTCGCAACGGATTCTTCACTTGTGACAGGGGATGTGTCCTCCATATCAGAAGAAGACATTGGGACCGAAACACCAGGAGGAGTAGGGGGGATATCTTCTTCAGAAGGCTCCCAAACGGGGTTCCAGTGAAGCTTGTAAGTCTCGTCCTCTGGAGCGCGAGAGTTAACCGGTTGGATACTCAGAATAACAGGGAGAGTATCACTCACAACCGGTACCTCGGGAGTAATAGAAGAAGGAGACCCTTGGTAACTTAGAACGGGAGACGATATCGGTGATTCCGCCAGGATGACAACTTCAAAAGATCCTAGGGAAACTAACAAGAAAGGACCCTACTCAAGCTAACGCAAACAAGGTCTAACCGGGTAAATGTGAATCGTGGCCGAATAAAGTTTAAGACACAGGAACAAAACTTGACCTTTTCATCTTTAAAGAGTCGAGAAAAGGACAAAGGATGACTCTAGTCACCTTCGAATATTTAATGAGCCTGAAGTGACAAGTGCTCAAATGGACCTTTTCTTTTAGGGAGTCCGAAAAGGAACGAAAGTGACTACTCTGGAGAACTAGGCAAAAGGTTTACCAGACAAATCCGTAAAATTGCATATACACCTTGGCAGTCATATGAAAACCAAGGACTTTCCGTACGGCAGCCAATCTTCCCGAATGCTATGTTCGATGCGTTACGACTTGTAAGGCGGCATACACGGCTTCATATGGATAAAGGATGATAACATAGTGGGGTATCCCCATATACTCGACGGTACGTGGGAGCACAAATCCGTGCTAGACCACTATTGAGTCACAAAAGGAGGAATCACCCAACCTTGATTGGAAACAAAAGTGATTAGGTTTAACGACGCCGGAGCACGTCTCTAACCTAGACCTCTAAATGTGTGCGTTATGTTCCAATGCGTTGTTAGATTTATTCAGTTCATTTTAAAGTTGATCTTGGATTATGTTTCAGTTTTCAGGCCTTACCGTATGTATATGACAAAACCTAGGATGCAGCTAGAATGAATTAAATATCCTTTTTCTTCGATGAACACCTACCTATGGGAGGGTAGAGAGATCATTCCCAAACCAAGAAGAACAAGGCAACAAATAGTCACTCAATGCAAGCAGACATCAATCCTTAAAGTGCACGGATACTACTAATGAGAGATCTAATCATTCGCTTTTCAATATGCAACTTGAAATACAAATTCACTTTCACTTTCGCATGCCAAATGAAATGCAATATTTTTGATTTGATGCCTCTAATCTAAAGAAACCAATAAGCAACAAACAAATGTGGAAAAATGGTTGATCCAAACAATTGTAATCTATGTTCGGGTAGTGAAGAGAAATCGAAACAATGCCACGATTGGTCCAATAACAATCACTAAACAATCAACCAAAAGTAAGCAAAGGGGAAGGCTCAATCAAACCAACAGCAAGCAGCAAACGAATCTTTGCAAACAAGCAACCAAGCAAAACTGATCCAAAGAACTTGAAACAATAAAACTAGGTCACAAAGCAAGAAAAAGACAAGATTCGCTCAACAAAGCTCACAAGAGAGTGCCTCAACCTTTAAATAGTGAAAAACAAGTCATCAAACAAGTGAGAACAGCAGGGGACTAGCAAGACTGACGGATTCAGGAGGCAGAATTGAAAAAATTCAATTCTACAGCAATCAGCGCGGGCAATACACTAGCAATAAAGTGCTAACAAAGAACAATATGCAACAACAAAGCGATGTTAGCGCGGAAGTACACGCCTTTCCCGCGATGGTCTGATTTACATAACCGTCGCGACTGTTAAGCATAATTACGCAATGGACAGGATACTACAAAAGGGGTGACGCGATGACAACGTGACTGTTAAATTAAAAAACGCGATGATGTTCAAAACAGCAATAGGCAAACCAAAAACTCCCAAATAAAAAACAATCAATCTTTAATCAAATAAGGACATTTCCCAGATCAGGCCAGGAAACTCAGAAAACAGGTAACCAATCCCCAAAATTTCAAAAGAGACCAAAACAAAAAAACTCAAGGCAAGAGTAAACAAGAAAAGAACAAAGGCCATCTCCCCAACGGAGTCACCAATTTGTGATCCAGGAAAGTGTTCCCTCTGCGGACAGAGGCAACCCCTCTAGCCCTAGAGTGGGTCTAGTCACAAACAAGGACAAATCAACAATAGCTTTCCTTAAATAGTTCAAGTTGGAGGCCTACCTCAACCGGTGGTCGATGGAGTTCCGTTGCGCTGCTCCAGCTTCCGCTTCCTTCTCCTGAAGAGTAATCAACTTGAAACAATGCAAAGGAAATACAACAAAGCACGTAACCGGAACAACATTGATCTATTTACTCATAAAGTCAAGAAGTCATGGGCTATCTAATACATCACATACAAGACATAGGAAAACATCATTGATTGAATTAATTATGAAATAGAGTAAGATTACAACCAAGGTCTTGACGTCACAAACCTTCTTAGAGGGATCCAGCTAGCATGTCCTTCAAGAATTCACTCTATGAAGGTGGATCTCCCAATGCACAAGTCTCTCTCACTCACAAGTTTTACACAAGATCAAAGGCACTTCACAACCTTCCTCAAGCTATCAGCAAACCCACACCTGTCACACTCACACCAGCTATCTAGCAAACTCACAGTACTATCAACAACACTCCAAAGACTAAGAATTCCAAACTAGTAGCTCATAGAAATGGTGGGAGTTTAAATAGGAGAAGGAGTCTCCATGAAAGGTGGGAGGATGAGCTTATCTCCAAGGAAGGTAGCACAAATGACGGAACAACCATGCTAGGGAAAAGAGGGCGACATAAACAAGGCCAATGGCCAGGTTTGGAGTCATCTGGAAGGCCAACTGTTGGAACAAATTCGCCCAATCTGGATCATCGTGGGCACATAACTGATCTGCTGCGTTGACATCTCTATTGAATAACGTAGCTAGTCATGTCATCGTGGGAAACTACAAGAGATAGTTGCGCTGGCACATGAAATTCGACCATTGTGGGAGTCACGTGTACTTCCGTGATGGCAACACTTCTGGACTGTTTTGGAACGCCCATTAGCACGTTTATTTGGCAAACAGACGCGATGATGCAGAAACCTTTGGAAAAGTGGGTCATTTGGCAGCGCCAGAGAGCATTTGTATAACTTGAGCATGTATGACTTGGACACATGACACAGTAGGAAGACTGGAGTGAAGACAGTGACAAATTACTGTGTAACAAGCCTCCCACAACTTAATGCCTAATTTTTTTATGGAGAAATTAGGACTTGACATTACCATACCTTATAAATACTTATACTCCTTTGATTCTAGTAAAGTAAGATGTCTAGGTCTCATCAAAGACCTGTGTGTTACTTTAGGAAAAATCCCAGCTAAAATTCTAGTAATGGATATTGTGGTTGCAGATATTCCCCCTAAGTATGGCATGTTGTTGTCACGCTCATGGGGAGAAAAATTACAAGGAACCCTACAAATGGATATGACCTTTGCCATCATACTAGTTTTTGGGTAGCAAAGAAGATTATATAGGGAAACCTTGATGAAATTCATGGTGACTAGTAAAGAGAAACCTCACAACTATCCTCTTTATTTGTTCATTTAGATTTGGATTCTTTTATTCTTTACAATGATGGGGATATCAACACTCAAATGATCAATGTTGAAACTAGAATTTATAAAATAGACCCAAACGAAATGAAAATAATAAAACTGAATACTCCTCCTAAACCTCTTTGGAACATGAGTTTTGATGGCTCTTGTAGCAAAGATGGTTCTGGAGCAGGAATTTGGGTAGTGAACATGGAAAATAATCATGTTGAGGGTCACATGTACATGCTTAATTTTCAATATACCAATAACATAGCAGAGTATGAAGCCCTTATTTTAGGATTGCAGTTGTTAAAAAAGTTATGTGCCAAAAGAATCTCCATTCAAGGGGATGTTGAATTAATTATCAAACAAATTAAAGGAGAGTATTAATACAAACATCCTAGGATGAGAGCATACAGAAATTTTGTGCTTGACTTTGTAGAGAGTTTTCTTGAATATGACCTGTGTGCAAATCCTAGAAAACAAAATATCATCCCAAACAATCTAGCTTTTTCAGCTAGCTCTTGTAAAATGCCTTATCCTAATCAAGAATATGTGTTGGAGGTGAAACATCGGCAAGTTATACCTAATAACATGAGGTATTGGCAGGTGTTTGGAAATGATAAACAAATTGAAATTTTTCTGCAATCCAAAGATGAATTTCAAGATGATAGTATTGATTTGGAATCTGAAGTAGATACTCAAATTGTTGTACACTCTAATCTAGAAAGGCAAGTAGAAAATTCAAATGTAAATATACCCATAGATAAAGTTGTAAATAAACTAGAATTGCTTGAGATAGATCCTGAAAAAGAAGAATTTGAAACACTCCAGCTAAAAGATAATGTTTTGCCTAGAGGTCTAGTTCCATTAGAAGAATTATTTGATTTCAATGATGTGGCTAAAAAGCCTAAGATTGAGCCCTCGGGAACAATAGTTGAAGATTGTAATTTAGGTATTGAAAAAGACCCCAAAATCATAAAACTATCTAAATCAATCCCAGCAGCTGAAAAACAAAAATATATTTCTTTATTCAAGGAATTCAGTGATGTTTTTTCCTGGAGCTATGAAGATCTTAAAACATATGATATAGAAATCATACAACACAAAATTCCAATTAAAGAAGATCAAAAACCCTTTAAACAAAAACTTCACAGAATAAATTCGGTTATGATGCCTTTAATTGAGAAGGAAATAAAAAGAATGTATGATTCTAAAATCATAGTTCCTCTTAGGTACTCTAAATGTGTTTCCAATATTCTGCCAACTAGAAAGAAAACAAGAGAAATTAGATTGTGCATAGATTTCAGAAACCTAAACAAAGTTTCCATAAAAGACAACTACCCCTTACCTAAAATGGATCATATTTTACAAAAGGTAGATGGATCTTCTAACATTTATTTATTAGATGGTTTCTCAGGTTATAATTAGGTCCTAGTTCATCCAGAGGATCAAGAAAAAACAACCTTTACTACTCCATGGGGTACCTTCATGTATGTGAAGATGCCTTTTGGACCTTCCTTCTTGGGTGATACTCTTGCTCTTCCTGGCTCGAAGAAACTCCTTCTTTTCCAGCTAGGAAGCGGATGAGGAAGAAAACTCCTGTTGCTGTTACGGCTAGTGTGAGTTGCTCGTAGGTCAGTGGTTCAATCTATACTTTAAGTAAGCGGGTTAAGTAATAAAAGGAAAGAGAACCAACTAGCCAAGTTACTATTCTCTAGGTGTAGTAGTAGTCTCGTCTATCTCTGCTTTCTCTTGTACTATCGCTTTCGACTTTTAGCTACCGAGAAAGCAACTCATGAATTCATTCCTTCAGTTTAGTAAGTGGCTTAGATCCTGGAGCCACATTTCAAAGAGAAATGAATATTTCTTTTGCTGATGAAATTGGCAGGTTTATTGTGATCTAGCTAGATGACATAACTGTATATTCTAAAACTGATGAAGAACATTTGATGCACCTGAGAAGACTATTTGAAAAATGTAGAAGGTTTGGGATTTCACTAAATCCTAAGAAAACAATGTTTGGCCTTGAAGAGGGAGAACTTCTTGGTCATATCATATCTAAGGAAGGTATTAAAATTGATCCTAAAAGGATTGAAGCTATTATGAAAGTAAATCATCCAAGAAATATTATATAACTTCAATCATTTATTGGTAGAATAAACTTCCTTAGAAGATTTATCCCCAACCTTGTAGAACTTCTCAGAAACATAAAAAACATGCTAAAACGAGATTCTGAAATCAGATGGAACATTGAAGCTAGGCAATAATTTGACCAGGTCAAACAAACATTAACAAAGGCACGAGTCCTTATTAGTCTAGATTTTACTAAATATTTTTTAATTTTTTCATTTGCTTCTGAACATACTGTTGCAACTGTCCTTTTGTAGAAAAATGATGATGGATATGAATATCCCATTTTTTTCTTTAGAAAGGCTTTAATGGATGTTGCAATCAAGTATAATATAATGGAAAAACACGCTTTTGCACTGATAAAAGCAATTAAATATTTTAGAGTATATATCCTTCATTCTCATATAATTGCTTATGTTACCAAATGTTGTAGTTAAAGATATTTTCCCACAAAATGGACCAGAGAGAAAAAGAGGAAAATGGATTGCCATCATTCTAGAATATGATATGGAAATCAAGTCAACCAACCTTATCAAAGGACAAGCATTAGCCAAATTGATGGCTGAATCTAATTTTAATGCTTTAGATATCAACTTTGTAGTTGAATTGGATGATCAAGAGGAACAAGAAACTCCACAACTAGATGAGGCTTTCATGACCTTACCCTAGTATGTAGACCTTATTTATGTTTGATCTAATTTAAATGCTCCTCCTGATCTAACAAAAACAAAGGCTAGATTTCTGAATCTAAAAGCAGTTAAATTTTGCATCATAGAAAATGTTTTATATTACAAAGATGTTGTTGGGATTCTACTAAAGTCTTTATTGAGAGATGATACAGAAAGAACAATGCAAGAATTCCATGAGGGTGACTGTGGTGGCCATTTGTATTGGAAAACCACTGTCAATAAGATCCTTAGAGCTGGTTTTTACTAGCCTACACTTTTCCCAGATGTTCATAAAAAGGTAACCTGTTGCCACAAGTGTCAAATCTTTGAGGGGAAAAGAAAGATTTTGCCTCTACTTTTGAAACCCATATATGTTGAAAGCCCCTTCCAACAGTGGGGATTGTATTTCATTAGAGAAATCCATACACCATCCTCTACTCAACATAAATGGATCCTTACTGCTAATGACTACTTCACCAAATGGATTGGGGCCACTCCTTCAAGACTAGCCTCAAATGTTTTTATCATCAAATCATTAGAAACCAATATCCTGTCTAGATTTGGCTACCCAAACAAGCTTATTATAGAAAATGATGCAACCTTTAGATCTAAGAAAATGATAGATTTATGAAACAAATACCAAATCATTTTAGGACATTCAACTGTTTATTACCCACAAGGTAATGTGTTGGCTGAATCTTCAAATAAAAGTCTGGTAAATATCATTAAGTAGTTCTTTGCAGACAACAAAAAGCCGTGGCACAACAAGCTCATAAATGCACTTTGGGCTGATAGGTTCACAAAAAATGATCCGAATTGGATCCATAAATAACTATCAAAGGAACCATGACTGTATCAGGTCAGGATGAACATCAAAGAATTCCAAAACAACGATAAAAAACACCCTCAACCAGTGGCAATGGCAGCCAGTGTGGAAAGACAAGGACCTCGGTCAAAGCGCGCTGACTGAGGCCCATCGAGACTGCGCAGGAGGACGAATTAGCCCTTGGGAAGCCCGGATCGGGAAATAGAGGTGGATTTTGATGCGTGATTAGTGCTAATCACGCATCACTAGGCGAAAAGGGCCGAAATGGGGAAGCCCTAAGCACTCGGACACGTCGGGAGCTAGAGAACCATGGGTGAAAAGCAAAAAGCGCTAAAGGACAAGGCGAGACTCGCACTCTGGAAACCGGCAGTATTGATTGGGGAGCCCTCAAACGGTAAGCAGTTTTGGATGGAATCAGAGGGATCCCACTCAACGATCAATGCGTGGCAAGAAGAGGACAAAGAAAACCACCGTTGGTCGCACACTAACAGTCGAGCAAGTCAATCACGCGAAACTTGTGTATAGCGTTGGATCTGGAGGCCCCAGATCTAACGGCTGAGATCGCGCCTGATGGGAGAAGCGGAATCGACGAACGAATAAGCCGCGTTTCAAAAGGATTTGAGGTCCGTTTGACCTCCACAGTGGAGGAAGACCCATTCCATGAATGTAACCGAAGAAATGAATTGACGAAGTAGGCTGGCGCGAGTTAGAGAAGGACATGTGGCCACTCCATATGAGCCTGATGATGATGCTGAATAGGGAACTCCAAGCGTAGCTGCAGAAGGTGATTCGACGGAGGTGGAAGAGGAACCGAACAGACATGGGAACGAATGACTTCAAAGCCATGAACAAAGATAGAATACACAGTCAAAGATATAGAGAGAGGGACAGAGAACCCCGAGAGACAGAGGAACTAGAATCCCGAGAGGAGGACAGAATACAGAGAGAAAAAGACAGTGAAGCAAAAGCAGAAGAGGACAGATGGCCGAGTTGACCAAATGTAGCGTTGAGCACCAGAGAGCTTGAGATATTCAATCCATCCCAGAGAGGATCTGTCTGGACTGAGCACCACATTGGGCTCTCTCCACTATAGACCAGAAGGTCACAAAGCTGTTAGGCAGCAGAGTCCGCGCACTCCAGTGGCTTGGAAAATCCAAGAACCACCCTACCAAGAAAAATCTGTTCTAGGTGACTCATATTGAGCTCCTGCATTGTAATTCTCTGCTTAAGACACAATAAAATAAGGCCACCACTGAAGCTGGATCAGAGATGTAGCCCTGGAGAATAGGGTGAACTCCTTATTAATTTCTTGTGTTTTGTGTCTGCTTATTGTATTTCTCTACTGTCTTTCCATTTAATTGTCTATGTATTGGCAATTTGATCGATCCGTTGCTTAAATAACACAGAACACACACCAGCACATGAGTCTATAATACCTTTGTTCAATAAATATTTAACTGATGTCACTCATAGGGTGATTATCAGATCAAGTGGTATCAGAGCTTTAGGTTGTAAGGTTAGACAAGCTTGTGTTGGTTTAGACGTTGAAGCCTCACTAGATCAAATCTCAAATTAGGAGAAGGAGAGTTGGTGGAAACTAATCCTGAAATTGGGAGAGTCTATCCTCAGAAGACAATGCTAGAGGAAGGTTCTGTGGGGACAGACCCTCAGTTCATAGAGAGTTTCCTAGCTATAAAGTCTATGGTAGAAGAAATGTATAGGGACTTTAGAAAGCATAAGGTTGAAGACTCCTCAGGTTCTAAACAAGATAAAGAAGAAGATGAGTCTCACTTCCATGACCACTCCAAACGAAAAGGGAAAGAGGAAAGTTTTCTCACACCTCCTAATAGCCCTGTGCATAATAAGAAAGCATCTTTGATCAAGCTAGATGTTAAGTTTGATTTTCCTATATATGATGGAGAGGTAAATGCTGAAAAGTTGGACAATTGGATTAGACAATTGATGTGTATTATAGGGTACAGAACATAGACTCAGACAAGAGTAAGATTCAGCTGGCAAGCCTACGCCTAGGAGGCACTGCCTTGGTTTGGTGGGAAGGCAGAACCCAAGCTGATATGAAAAGACATGGTAAGACTATCTCTGTCTAGAGTGAATTTGTTTCTGCAATCAAAAAGCCATTCTATCTGTTGGCCTACATGCAACAAGCCATGATGAGTTGGCAAACTCTTCGACAATTGAAAGGGAAAAGTGTGCAAGGGTATACTCAAGAATTTAGAAAGAGAGAATTGATGTTGGGTATCTCATTAGACTCACCAGAGACTCTTTTGAAGTACATCGGTGGTCTACACATCTACATGAAGCATACCATCCTCATGTTTAATCCCACTAGTATAGATGAGGTATCTGTAGAAGCTACTCATCTAGAAGCTAGAGGAAAGAATGGAAATCCAGAAGTTGGGGGACCATCCCAACCCACTGTAAGCAAGAGCATGGAGAAAAGAAAGTAGAAGTGGAAAGCAAGGAAGGCTAACACTGCACAGAAAAGCAAAGCTTCATGCACTCACTGTAAAAAGGATGGGCATGATGATGAACATTGTTGGATTCTGCATCCAAAGCTGAGACCTAAGAAGTCTGAGGGTGTTATAGACATTTTTGTGCCTCGCGTCAAGGAGCAGGAAATGTCGATAATTACAGGGATCCTCAGTCCCTAAACATGTTGTTCTTACCCCTAAAAGAACAAGGTCATCAATCAACAGCACTTCCAATCAGTTCTCCACCTGAAAACACTTCAGAACAGGCTTATTTTGGATCATGTCAGCTGCTTAACTGAGCTTCTGCGCTGTATTGCAACTGTCCCACTCTGTACCTGCGCTGGAAGTCAAAAACAATGAAGGCTACCTGCGCTGGGCGAGATTGGCCAAGTGGCACAGTCCTCCTGCAAGGTGTCAATTGCCCAGGAAGCTTCCAAACTGACACTTGGTTCATCAGATTCGCCTTGTGATGAGTAAGAGGTACTTGATCACCATGTGTAACCAAGGATCTCCAAGTGGACTCAAGAACTGAAGATTAACTGAAGAGGGAGAGGACACTAGTCAGCTCTATGCCAGCCTCAAGCTGACTCATCCTCTCTTCTTCTCTCCTATATATAGAGCTCTTCTATGAGGTCTAAGGAGGCTGGAATTTTGTATAAGCAAGGAGGTGCTGTTGGTATACTGCCAGGATTATTGGGTGATTGTTTTACTAGAGGTGAAGAAGAGAGTTCTTGCTGCCGAGGAGGTGCTGCTGGATTGGGGCCAACATCATTGGTTGTAACTTCCTCTGGAACCCTGTTACTTTCTATCAATAAAGTTTGCATGTTCTTCTATATACTTGTTTTACATAGATGCTTTTGTGTTTACATGTATATTTGATGCAACCTAATCCATGCTTCAATTATGATTGCTTGTATCTCGTAGTTTGCTCCCTTTTGTTGTGCAGATTCTGTGTGTAGCTGGATCGGCTTGGAGAGTAAAGAGCTGGGAACGGGATACAAAGCGAGAAGGACAAGGATCGACTAAGCGCAAGACACCAGGTTGGTTGATCCTCTTTCTATTCTCTCTGTGCTTTCATAAAGATGAACATGAAAACTTTGTCATTCAGTTGTTGCTAAAGTCTGTCACCTTTAGAAAGGGTTAGTGTCATCCGCATCGGATACTTTTCCCCACAACAAACTGGCGACTCCACTGGGGAGATCCTAGTATCTTGTTGTTGTAGTATTTTGCTATTCATTTCTTGAAGAAAGGAGTACCGAATCGAAAAGCTTTTGACTCTATCAAAAGCGAAGTAGAGGGTTTTGCTACTCTTGCTCCTTTGCTGAGCAAATTCAAGATTTAAAGAGCTAATCTACAGATGAATCCTTACTCTTAGTGATAGATCTTTATCCTCTTGATCATCCCTTAGCCTGTACTTAACCCATAGCATTTTATTTCAGTCAAAACAGTACATTTTTGAGCTTTTTATGACCCGGAATTCTTAGCAGACGTAACTCTCGTAAGTCAGTGCAGGCTGTCCACAGGCAGTCTGCATTACAGCGCAGGTGCTCCCTTCGGGAACTGCGCTGAGAGTGAAACTGGCAGACCAGTGCCTGCGCTGGTCCAGTTGGCCTTAGTCTGGCTCAGCTCTTCCTTTGTGTCTTGGCCCTGTTTGCACTTGTTTTTGGCTGATTGCTTGCTGGTTATTGTATTTGCTGTAGACCACTTCTCCTTGACATTATTCCGCCTCAGTTGTGTGATGAAATTGTAAACGTTCTTTCAGTATTTCTTGTTTCAGTTACAATTTCCCATTGTGAAAAGCGAACCTAGTAGCTGTGGCCTCTTAGATTGCGATCTTATGAGTTAGTGTTATTACTGTTCATAACTGTTTAAGTTGGTTTGTTTTCACTTTATGGTTTGAATTCATATATTTTTGGTGTAAAACAAGTACCTGTAAAGCGTCTTTTCATTTAGACAATACTTGTTTGTTTATGCTTCAAATTGAATTCGAAAGTCATACAACAGTTTTCCTTTTGTTAAGCATCAACATTAAAGGAAAAGAAAAGAAATACATGCATCTTGCATTTGCATTTTTGATAAGTTTGGGTGTCTGATCTAGGAGAAAGTGCATTAGTTTGTGCTTTGTGCTCTGTGTGGAAAGATATTGTTTTTCTCTCCCCTCAGTAGTTAGGATTTTCAAAGCTAAAAAGATTGTGAAAGCTTGCTTATCATTTTAGCTGCATTTAGGAATTTGTACCAATACATCTCGTGGTGATCCTGAAAGACAAACTGATAAACAAGATCAACTTAAAATATATTGAATGAATCTAAAAACGCATTGTAACATAACGCTCACAATAGAGGTCTAGGTAGAGACGTGTTCCGGCGTCGTTAAACGTAGTGACTGTCGATCTGTACGAAGGTGGGTGATTCCTCCTGAGGGACGATAGCACTAATACGGATTTGAGCTCCCGCGTACCGTCGCGTATATTGGGAGACCCCTATAGGCAATTATCCTTTATCCTTAGGAAGCCGTGTCGACCGCCCTACTGATCGCGATGCAGTGAACACAGCATTCACGAAGATCGACCACCCGTACCGTAAAACGTATTCTGTGGTTTCGCGAAAGGTTTGGCACACCCTCTGCCTAGATCTCCAGAGCAGTTTCTTTTGGCTCTTTTCAAACTCTATAATTGAAAAGGTCCAACCGAGCATTTGTCACTTCGGGCTCGTTAATACATCGAAGGCGACTAGAGTCATCTTTAGCTTTTTCTCGACTCTTAAAACATGAAAAAGCAAAGTTGTGTCTAAAAGCGTCTAATAAAATTCATTCAATACGGAAACATAATTCCCCTTTTTGTATTTTAGTTGATCAAGTAATCCGCAATCGTGGAGGAAAGTCAATTAAAACCCCGTCGTTCAGGGAGGCTTGCAGGTCGACCATCTTTGTCTCCGGAACCGAAAGTAGTACGAGCAAAGCGATCTCGCTGGACCAGGTCAAAATCTCCTTTTAAAGTTAGAACGGAAGTTCCAACAACATCTGAGATTCTGGTCACTCCCAATATTTCTGGAATCCCTGCCTCTATTGAAGAAGTTCAACGGCAACAGAAGGACAATTGTATTGATCCTACTGAACCAGTTCCATTTGAAACCGGTCCACAGAGTCTTGTTGTTCAAACAACTGTCGCTGTCGAAACAACCCCTTCTTCGGCACCAGAAATCTATTACGGACCTGACGGTCTGCCTCTTCCTCCTGGTCTGATCGCAATAGAAGAAATCGTAGAGGACCAGCAAGCAAATACTCCAATTCATTTTGGAGTAGGTTCCACTCTTTTTCCTTCTGCATCAGAAGTTTGTCTATCGCCACAAGAAGTTCCTGAAGAATCGTTAGGAAGTTTATTGGATAGACTTAAAATGTCTGAACAACCGTCGACATCTAGAACTGTGCCAAACGACACGGCGACAGCAGAAGCTCCTGCTGCCATTCCAACGATGTTTGCCGGCATACCATCTGTCCCAACTAGTTCTCATCAACTAGAAGGAGTCCACCCAGGGACTATTATGACAACTTGGTCTGTTCCAGTTTGCTCTTCCGGTATAATACCCGGTAATTCTTATGTTGAAACTAGACAAATTGATCCCTTTGGGAATCATTTTGGGCCATCCAGTCCTCAAAGGCCATCTATACCCTTGAGCTCCGGATTGTTACCGTATGGGGGGCAATATGCCCTTTCACTTCCTCTTTCGGGAGGATACCTATACGACAGTTTTCAACCACATTCAAGTTTGACTGAAGTAACGACGAGTGGTTGGGTACCTATGTTACCCCAACAACCAAGAGTTGTATATTCTATGCAACAAAGTGTACCTATGTCTCATATCCCGACGACGCCAGCAATTGTAACCGTGTCGCAAGTTCAATCGATGCCTGTTGTATGTCAACCCCAAGTTGTAATGCAACAGCCAATTGACCCTGCAACACAACCACAATCGCCAACTGCCGGGACGACACAGATACAAACGGGGACCATAACCCCACATCTTGGGCCGTCGGTTAGTGTTGCACAACAAAACATGGCTTCACAACCATGGATGGTGCAATACCAACAACCTCAGTTTCAACAGGTATACCAGGGATCTGAGCAACAGATCTTTGCGAATAGTGGGCAACCCTATATTCAGAACGGGTTAAACCAACCACTTTACAGTGGCCAAGCCCACCAACCATATCAGTCATATCAACACCAGTTGCATTATACTGGTATGCAAAGACCTACTGCTCAGGCGATTCCATCGTACCCTGGGTACGCCTCGCCAAACCTGAATCAGCAGTTTCCATTCGTGGCGACTTTAGAATTACCAGATTTACATCGATTGACGAACGATCCAATCGCCTATGCCCATTGGTGGCCAGCGATTCCTCACAAACTTCCTTCGGACATTCCTAAATTCAATGGAAATCCGGGCGAAGACCCGTCGAATCATGTGATGACATTCCATCTGTGGTGTTCGTCGAATACCTTGAATGATGATTCAATAAGGCTTCGTCTTTTCCAGAGGACATTGACTGGTCCGGCGGCCAAATGGTATATTGAATTACCTAGAGCCTCTTTCGACAATTTTAGTTCCCTAGCCACGACTTTCTTGACACACTTTCAGTTACCTATAAGGTATGAAACTGGAACAGAAATCTTAACTAATTTCAAGCAGACAACCGCCACACATATATCTGATCATATACATGAGTGGCGTCGTCGTCGTAGAATGGTAAAGACCTATGTTCCAGATCAGCTATTAGCTGAGTGGTTTATAAAGTCGCTTCTGCCGGCAATTACAGAAGATGTGGCCAAGGGGGGCGTCGTAACAGAGGAGCAGGTTATTGCTCGTGCTCAGTATTTGGACTTAGTGTATACTCAGTCGGGCACGCTCTATGATAAGATACCTGATGCCCCCAGACCGGAATTTTCAATCCCTCCTCCTCCCGGATCGAATAGTGACTCTCATGCCGGTGATGGCGTGATTGGAACTGCAAACGCTAAGTCGACAAGGGATTCGAATAAGAAAGCCCGTAAGACTTCGAATCAAAAAGCAAATCAAGAGATTCTTGCTTCGGAGGTACATGCTGTATCTACAGATAAAGACAAAAACTCCAATCAACCAGGAAGCAAGAAGAAACAAAACAAAGGGAAGAAGAAGAAACAAGGTGGATCATCCCCTCAAAAAACTTCTTCAAACCCTCCTGGGCAAAAGAAACAATTTCCTCCATGTCAAATATGTGATGAAAATCATTCAACAAAGAACTGTCCGTTCAAAGCTGAGTTGAAGAGGTTCCTGAAAAGTTCCCAAACTTCAGCTGTGTTGACTGATCCGTTTCCTGCCCCAGGTCAGAATATGGTTGATAGTGGAAATGCTTCCCCGTCACAAGTGCTTATGCTGTCGGTTTCTAAGCAAAGTGATGCTTTGATATCGACTAGGAATAAAGATTATGGAAATCCGCCGGTGTCGAACGACAAAGGGAAAGATCAACCCAGTAGTTCGACAACAACTTCGGCAGAAGTTGTACCCCCCCTCACGCATGAATTAAAAGTAAAGCCACCTAAGGGAGTAGTCCACAAGTCGACATTCAACCCTCGCGCCAGAGCGGCGCAACACTATAATGTAGTGGAGGATTTGGCCCAATCGCCATCTGCTATGTCGACTCTTGAGGTACTACAAAATTGCCCATCCCAAAGACAGGCATTGTTATCAGCAATTGGTGGAGTGGATCCTAAAGATTCCAATCTTGTATCCTTTGATCACAAAGGATATGATCCTCAGTTACCAGCGCAATTAGCTTTCCTTATTCAAGTGAAAGCACTCAACAAAACTGTTCATAGAACGATTATTGATGAGGGCGCATCGACATGTATCATGTCGATGAGTTGCTGGAAGACTCTTGGATCTCCAACATTGTCGCGATCTTCGACGACATTGAAAGCATTTGACGGTAGGACGTACACTCCGTACGGAATCCTAAATAACTTTAAGGTTGAACTAGGAGGAAAAACAGTAGAGATTGATGTTGAAGTCATTGATGGCAATCTTGACTATAACATTCTACTGGGAAGACCATGGATATATGCCATGGCAGCTGTAGTGTCGACATATTTTAGGAAGATCGCATTCCCGTTTGAAGGAGGGATTACGATCGTCGACCAACAGAATTTCCTCTCTAATGGTTCACAAGTTACTGGAAGCATTCCCCTGATCCATGGGAGCGACCATTCAATAAAAGATATAGGAGTAGGCTTGCTAAAAGATCCCACAATGATGGGAACTTTCGCGTTGCCACCTCCGTTCCATGAAGGGAATATCCCGTTTGTAGCAACATGCAACATGGTATCTTCATCGAAGGTCGCAGAAGACAAAGTCGTCATGGATCATCAAATGGTTTTGCCCCCTAACCCTATTGAAATATTGTAGCAATCAATGTTTCAGGCATGGGAGGCGAGCCCAAAAGAACGCTCGTCAAGCGTTTGGGTAGATAGGTCCGAAGAATATGGTACCCCATTAGATCCATGGTCAAAAGTTCATGGGACTGACGAAGGAATCTTGCAATCAATGATGATTAAGGGGGCACCATGGAGTGATAACCACCATCGTTCCCTTCTTCCAGAGTGTGAAGAAGAAACTCATCACGACCTATACCACCCTTCAGTGTTTGAATTCCTAACAAATACTGTAAATACGGTGGATTCAGAAAGAAACCTATCCAATATTGAAGAGACCATAGCCATAAATATCTCGACAAAATCTGATGTTGTTGAGAATATTCATGTCGGCAAAAGTTGTTCCCCTTCAGAGCTAGAAATATATAGTGCTCTCTTTTGCGAATTTAGAGATGTCTTTGCATGGTCATATGATGAAATGCCAGGCATTGACTCGAGCATAGTTGAACATGAAATTAAAATGTATCCTGATATCAAACCAGTAAGACAACGGCTTCGGCAGGTACATCCGAAGAAATCCGCTGCCATTAAGGCGGAAGTTGAAAAACTCCTCCATGCTGGATTTATCTACCCGGTTCCTCTAACCGATTGGGTATCGAATATTGTCCCTGTTATGAAAAAACAAGGGACGATAAGAGTGTGCGTCGACTATAGGGATGTAAACAAAGCTTGTCCAAAGGACAACTACCCTACACCCTTCATCGACCAGATAATTGATGAATGCGCCGGATGTGAAATCTTTTCATTTATGGATGGATTTTCCGGGTATAATCAAATAAATATCCGCCCACAGGACCAGTCTAAGACTGCATTCATCTGTCCATGGGGCACATTCGCTTATCGAAAATTACCCTTTGGTTTAAAGAACGCAGGGGCGACGTTTCAGAGGGCAATGAATTATGCCTTCCATGACATCAAGAACATCGTTCAACCTTACCTCGACGATCTTCCGGCTCATTCGCGAAAGCGGACTGATCATCCACGGCATTTGAGAGCAATATTTCTACGTTGCCGACATTACAAGATAAGACTCAATCCACATAAGTGTGTGTTTTGCGTCGGCTCTGGTCGCTTACTTGGATTTGTGGTTTCTAAGGACGGGATTCGTCTCGACCCCTGTAAGGTTCAGGCAATCATTAATTTGCCTCCACCTTCAAATTTGCTTCAGATTCAGAAACTCCAAGGGAAAGCAAACTTTCTGAGGAGGTTCATTCCTAATTACGCAGAACTTGCAAAGGGTTATACTCGTCTTTTGAAAAAGGATGTACCTTTTGTCTGGGACCAGGTTGCGCAAGCTTCCTTTGACGCTCTGAAAGATTGTCTAGTAAGAGCATCATTAATGTACGCCCCGGACTATCAAAGAGATTTTAACCTGTATCTTGCTGCAGCAGATACGACCATTGCGATGGTCTTAGTGCAAGAAGTCGTTGGAATAGAACATCCTATTTATTATTTAAGTAAAAACTTAAATGACACGGAAAGTAAATATTCCTATGTTGAAAAACTAGCGCTTGCTGCTGTTCAAGCGATTCAAAGGTTTCGACATTATGTCCTCTTTAGGAAAACTGCCGTTTTGTCAGATTGCAATCCCATGACATATATACTGTCGCGACAGTTGCTTGGGGGCAAATATTCAAAATGGATAGCCATCCTTCAAGAGTTTGATTTAGATTTTGTAAAATCCAAATCGAAGAAAGCCCTAGTTTTCGCGGAATTATTATGCGATCTCCCATCGTCATCCAACGATGATACATCAGAAGAGTCAATCGTGGATGAAAATTTGTTTCTGATATCAGTAAGCGATGAGTGGTATGGAGACATCATTGTTTATCTCCAAACCCAAAAATTTAGGCCTAATACCTCACACTCGGAAAACGTATACGATACCAATCAAAAGACTACATGATCGTCGGTGATACACTTTACCGTCGTGGCATCGATACAGTTCTGAGGAGGTGCCTTACCCATGAGGAGGCCGAAAAAGCCCTGAATGATTGTCATTCAGGCGCATGCGGGGGGCATCAATCTGGATATGCAACAGCACAAAGAATCTTACGAGCAGGATACTTCTGGCCAACTATGTTTAAAGATTGCATAATAGCTGTCAGAAGTTGCCATGCATGTCAGATCTTTGATAGCAAAACCAGAAGACCACCCGCACCCTTACAGCCGATAGTTGCTGTTGGGCCCTTCGCCAAGTGGGGCATCGATTTCATGCAATGTAACCCCACCTCGACCGGGGGGCATGGGTATATTATAGTCGCTGTTGACTATTTTACCAAATGGGCCGAGGCGATGCCTACATTGGATAACACTGGTGAAACAGCTGCCCTTTTCTTTTTCAATCATGTAGTCGCCAGGTTCGGCGTTCCGCAAGCTATAGTGACGGATCATGGATCGCATTTTCGCAATCACATGATGATCGAATTAGCTGCCAAACTAGGGCTATCTCACGACAGCTCTACTCCGTATTATCCACAAGCCAACGGACAAGTTGAGGCAATCAACAAGGTCCTGAAGCGTATGTTGCAAAGGATGATCGGGGTTCATAAAAGAAGATGGCATCTAATCCTGTACTCAGCACTATGGGCTTACCGAACCTCGGTAAAAAACGCCACTGGGTTCACACCATTCCAATTGGTGTATGGCCTGGAGGCAGTTTTACCGATCCAGTGCGAAATTTCGTCACTTAAACTCGCAATTGACCTCCTCCCCGGAACCTCAGAAGAAGAGGCTCGTTTCCTGGAATTGATCCAGTTGGATGAAAACCGTCGTGACGCCGCTTTGGCGAACGAGGCTCATAAGAAACGAGTCAAAGCACAGTTCGATAAGAATGTCAAACCGCGCAACTTCTCTGAGGGTGACTTGGTTTTGCTTTACGACCAAGAATCCGATAAATTAGGAGCAGGAAAATTTCAGTCCTTATGGATGGGTCCTTATATTGTTAAAAGGGTGTTAGCAAAAGGAGCCTACGAGTTAATGGATTATGACGGAATACCACTGGCGCAACCCCGTAACGGGTTGTACCTCAAGCGTTACTATGCCTAAATAGTAACCTGAGTACTTTTGTTGTATTTTGTTTTCGCTAAAATGTTTGTTTCGGTAGTAATCCACCCTTCTCGTTTGTTGCAGATGTCGAATTATTCTGAAACATATGTGGGATATGCCGACGGAGCGAGTCGTAGTACGCGGAATTTGTCCTCCGCTGCCTGGGCCATTTTTGATCCAAGCGGCGAGTTAGTGAGTTTCAGAGGTGTGTGTATTGGACGGTCGACAAATAATATCGCTGAGTATAGTGCGTTGATCGAACTCCTCTCTGATACCATTGCTCATGGTATACGCCGACTAATTGTCAGGCTAGACTCACAACTTGTGATACTACAGCTCACTGGTATATACTCAGTCCGCAATCCAGCTATTTATCGTATGTTTCTAAGAGTTAAGATTTTGGAAAGAGAGTTTGATTCAATTCAATACCAGCATATTTCCAGAAACTTGAACACATTAACAGATTCATTGGCAAACTATGTATTAGATAGACATTTACAACATATATAAAAGAGATGCATCGGTGCTATGTAAGTGGATCACAAATAAACTGAAATAAACTCCGAAAATCAAAATATATAAAGCTGTTTATAGTTTGTACATAATGTGCTGTAATCAAAACAAAATTGGTCATACGACCTAGAACTCAAAAAGATGCTAGGGGGCACCCTAGCCTAATGGTGCTCATGAAAGTACGTCACGGTCTGTGCGATCATGCGCAAGAGACGAGTCCATCGTCTAGGCACGCCGATGGTGTGTCGCTGCAACTGTAAAGGTAACTCGTCAATCTGTACATCCGGAAGGCCACGAGTAAGGCTCTCAACCTGCTCCTGCACAGCTGCAAGTATCTCAGTATCACCAAGGTCGCGAATAACAACTCTCCTAGCAGGCTCTGCTGCTGGGGCAGCAACTGGCGACCGTGGACGAGCTACTGGACGAACAGGACCAACATCTGCATGCACCCAAGAGTTTGATCAGTTTTGAACAGTAAACATCATGAATGAAAACAATAAACAGTGATATGGTCAGAGATTTTACCAATAGCACCCCATTGCTCGCCATCCGGAAGCACCAAGTCCGGATCACCTCGGTAGTCCATACCCACGTATGGATACTCAGAAAATGCCATCTCCTGACGCGCGAACCACCTAAAGAAGGACTCAGTGAATGTAATATGAGGTTAACCAGCATGCCGGGACATATGGTCAACCCACCTCTGCATGCGTGGCTCGGTCGGAGAAGGCACATCAAGCAAGATGTACTGAGGTTGCATCAATGGGATTTTCTCCAAGACAAAGGCAGTGAGAATAGAACCAAATCTGAAGTTCTTCAGCCCCCCGTCCTTTACCTTGGTCAATTGACTTTTCATCTGAACAAGTACTGCATCACACCAGTTAAACACTTTCGGTTGGAGACACTCCAAGGCGTGCTGCATATAAGATCTGTTGGCAACATGCAAAGCTGCGCTACCGGCCATCCTACCAATAGTAAACAGAATGGACCTGAGAGACCTGTCAGTGATGTCACGGATATTGATCTTGCCGTCTTTGCTCGGCTGTGAACCTTCCCGGCAATGCTGACGGATATAGTCTCTGGTGGAAGTAGTCCCTTGAGCCGTACCTGACAAAGAAATGGGAGCACCCCGCCTTGACAACCCAGTCAAGAAGTACATGTCCTCTATGGTCAAGGGGAAGGACTTCCCCCTAATCTGAAATACTTGGTTAACAGGATCCCAAGCATCTAGCATATACTGCAGTAAAGAAATCTGTGCTCTCATGCTAGAGATACGGAAGAACTTCAGCAGGCCACAGTTCCGAAGCGCGTTCACCGTGACTGGGTCATGGAGTGAAACCATGTCCTCTGCTTCATGTTCTCGTTCTCGCCATGTAAGGGACATTTTGTCCAAAGTTCCCTACAATCAAACAAGAGAATGAGTAAGTTCCTGAATTTGATGAAAATCTGGCGAAAAAACATCAAAAAACTCATGCAAACTCAGTCTTTTTAGGCCCAGCGCAGGCAGAGATTGTTCCCCCTGCTCTGTAATTCAGTTTGCCTCAAAGCTGACTGGAACACAGCGCAAGTTTCGAAAGGGGAACCTGCGCTGATGCCAGGGCGCCCTAATGGAACCCCTGGGGCCCAGAAACACTGAAAAACAGGCATGAAACTGAAAAAGGAAACCATGAAAGTGAAGGGCTAAAGTTTAGCTCCTACCTGGTCCAAACGGCGCCGAAAATCGTCCACAGAATCTCCCGGAATCAGCTGGTGAAAATCAAGGAAGAAGAGGCACCTCCAGAGCTCCAACAAGCAAAATGCAAATGAAATGGTAAATGAGAGGTAAAAACCCCTTTTTATGACTTTTTACACCGTTTAAAGTTAAATATTAGGGTTATATTCTCGTTTTCATGCAATTATTATCCATTTCTAACAAAATTTGTTGCAGCAATTGATAATGAAGTACTACATTTGAAAAGAGAAAAGCTAATGAAAGTAAAAAATTAAATTTGACCATGAAACGAGCAGTTTTACCACGAAATTTATACTCGTTAAAAAATAAAAAAGTGTGAGCAGAGTTTTTCCGCCAAAGTTCAAGCTCATTAAAAAATGAACCTATCTAGGTAAATAACCATTGCGATCGTAAATTTATAAGCCTTAAAAACCTTGGTCGTGTTTTCATCCGTCACCTCCATTTCATTTGGCCGATCGTTCACCCCCATATGTGTGTTTACCTATTTTGAGGAACAGCTGCGAAGAGTGATTTCACCTAGCCCTCCTTGTGACACTACCGTGATTGGAAATTCCGATTTGTACCTGGAAACGGTTGCTATCCTTGTTTATCATTCGTTCCTCAAAAGACGAGTCTTCTTTGAGCTCTTTTCACTGACTCGTAAAATATGAAAAGTTTGCCGAGTTTTTGGCCTTCTAGCTCGTTAAACGACCGAAAGCTATCCCTCCTCTAGATTTTAATCTTTTTGGACCTGAGGGATTATTACACAAAAAGATCGAGCGCTTGTCTTGTTCGGCTCGTAAAAATACCGAATAGCCATCCCTTCTGTATTGTTTTATACTTTTTCGGACTTAAGGGATTAGATGACGAAAAAGGAATTATGGAGTTGACTTTCTGTACCTTTTTAGACTCTCTAAAAATGAAAAGGACCGAGTTTTCCTTGTCGTTAGACTCGTTAAAATGATTAAATAGCGACAAACTTGTCTTTAGACGAGAACGAGTTTCCCTATCGCTAGGCTCGTTAAATCTTAGCGATGGGCTTGCCCGAAGGGCAGGTTATAGAACAAGCATATGTTATCCTCCTCAAGCTTGACAAAAATAAAGAGGTACTGGTCAGAAATGACTGGGGAAAAATTGGGAGAACATCAAAGTTTAGAGGTAGCAAGTCACTCTTGAACATGACACTTTTCCTCCGTATCACATCGGGTTGGGTTGTCTCATTCACCGGTTTCATCACCATGGTCCTCGCCACACCATCCATTCGGGGTAATGCTACCGATCCATCACATCAGTGTCGTTATATGTTCAAGAGGGGTCATTCAGAAAGTGTCAACCGTGTCCCATCCACTACCATACATTTTCCTTCATCCATTTCATGATCGCCACCCTGAATCATATGTCACAGTTTGTTTCACCTCCACTAAATCATTAGCTCCGTTCCGTGTCATTGATGTGGGATTCATCAAGGCCCTCCTTTGACGGATCACTTCTTGTCGACTTCAGCTCATTATCCAAGAAGTCGATCTAGGAACACCCCCATCAGTACTTTGAAGCTTGCATGCCTCAATGGCAAGTTTCTCACTTCCGGCGACAGGTATACATCAATGACCTTCGACCAGAAGATTTTGCGTGGTGTTCGACGCCAAGTCCTTTATTCACGCCACGTGAATTGTACTGCCGTACCTTGAGGGTCATCGTCATTATTGGTGATTCCTCTCGCGCTTGTTAACGGTTTTCATTATTGACCGGTAATCAAGCGATGTCTTTCCATGTTCGACTTCAGCGTAATTCTCACATGGATCGACTTGTACTTAGAGTGAAGATCGAACGAGTTTGAAGACCCCGGATCTAGTTTCATCCATCCGGGCTGCGATATATATTCAGGAAATATAAAAGCATTTGCCATGTACATCATTGCAGCAGATGATCATCCTCCTCAAAGGATGATAATTTTAGCGGAAGATTATCAGTCTGTCTTCAGACGATCGTCTGTCATATGTACCAAAATGTATTTATAGAAAGCCGAGCATGGGAATACCCGCCTCAGCTAGATCATGAGAATAATGATGAATGAAAGATAATGTATTGTATTGTATTGTATTACAGGGCACTCTCCTCAGCACTGGAACGAACTTCGGACCCTCTAGCTAAAGCATTTCACCCGATTAACGGCCTCATACTTTAGGGGGCAACTGTTATAGACATTTTTGTGCCTCGCGTCAAGGAGCAGGAAATGTCGATAATTACAGGGATCCTCAGTCCCTAAACATGTTGTTCTTACCCCTAAAAGAACAAGGTCATCAATCAACAGCACTTCCAATCAGTTCTCCACCTGAAAACACTTCAGAACAGGCTTATTTTGGATCATGTCAGCTGCTTAACTGAGCTTCTGCGCTGTATTGCAACTGTCCCACTCTGTACCTGCGCTGGAAGTCAAAAACAATGAAGGCTACCTGCGCTGGGCGAGATTGGCCAAGTGGCACAGTCCTCCTGCAAGGTGTCAATTGCCCAGGAAGCTTCCAAACTGACACTTGGTTCATCAGATTCGCCTTGTGATGAGTAAGAGGTACTTGATCACCATGTGTAACCAAGGATCTCCAAGTGGACTCAAGAACTGAAGATTAACTGAAGAGGGAGAGGACACTAGTCAGCTCTATGCCAGCCTCAAGCTGACTCATCCTCTCTTCTTCTCTCCTATATATAGAGCTCTTTTATGAGGTCTAAGGAGGCTGGAATTTTGTATAAGCAAGGAGGTGCTGTTGGTATACTGCCAGGATTATTGGGTGATTGTTTTACTAGAGGTGAAGAAGAGAGTTCTTGCTGCCGAGGAGGTGCTGCTGGATTGGGGCCAACATCATTGGTTGTAACTTCCTCTGGAACCCTGTTACTTTCTATCAATAAAGTTTGCATTTTCTTCTATATACTTGTTTTACATAGATGCTTTTGTGTTTACATGTATATTTGATGCAACCTAATCCATGCTTCAATTATGATTGCTTGTATCTCGTAGTTTGCTCCCTTTTGTTGTGCAGATTCTGTGTGTAGCTGGATCGGCTTGGAGAGTAAAGAGCTGGGAACGGGATACAAAGCGAGAAGGACAAGGATCGACTAAGCGCAAGACACCAGGTTGGTTGATCCTCTTTCTATTCTCTCTGTGCTTTCATAAAGATGAACATGAAAACTTTGTCATTCAGTTGTTGCTAAAGTCTGTCACCTTTAGAAAGGGTTAGTGTCATCCGCATCGGATACTTTTCCCGACAACAGAGGGAAAGAAGAAGAAGACTGCTACAGCTATTTAGAAAGATTTGGGGTCAGACTCAGAAGATGAAACAACTATTGCAGCCACAGGTATAAAAGGTAAGAATTTTGAAGCACTACTAGTAATTCTGCTCAATCTGCTATTGATGAAGAAAATGAGAGAAAAATACGTGAGCTTTTCCATATTCGAGTTATTTCCAAAAACCAAAAGGTTGATACTCTGTTTAATAGTGGCTCACAAGTAAATCTAATTTCTGAAGCAATTGTAAAGAAATTGGGATTAGCAACTACACCTCACAAGAAACCATACCCATTAGGATGGTTGAATGATAAAGCACAACTACAAGTGACTAGACAGTGCAAACTCAAGTTTTCTTTTGGGTCAGCATTTGTAGATGAGGTTAAGTTAGACATAATTCCTTTGGATATATGTGGAATTGTTTTAGGAAGTCCTTACTTGTATGATAGGAAGGCTATTTTCTATAGAGCTGAGAACAAGTATCTACTCATTAAAGATGGAATCGAATACTTTGTAAGAGCTCATAAGCTCAAGAATAATTATACTCTCATAAACATAGGGCAGATGAAAAGAATGATAAATTCATGCAAACAATTCTTACTGATTGTTGTAAAGGAAAAGAAACTTGATAGGACCAATGTATTTGAGGGTTGTAATGCCGAACAACAAGCTGATATAGAAAAGGTTGTTTCAGAATATGATGTCTTATTTCAAGAACCTAAAGGTTTGCCACCCAAAAAGGGAATAGTACATTATATTATTTTGCAGCAAGATGTTCCATTGCCTAACATTCGAATGTACAGGTTGTCTGCTTTAGAGAATGCTGAAATCAAGAAGCAGGTGCGGGAGTTGCTCAAGAAAGGGTTCATCAGGCCTAACACATCACCATGTGGGTCACCAATCATTTTGGTGAGAATGAAATATGGCTCGTGGAGACTGTGCATTGATTACCGAGCACTGAAAAAGATAACAATCAAAAATTCGTTATCCCCTTCCTCGCATAGATGATCTTTTAGATCAATTAAAAGAAGTTGTTTATTTCAACAAGCTGGATTTTCACAGTGGATACCATCAGGTCAGGGTTGCAGAGCAAGATGCATGGAAGACTGCTTTCAAAACAAAGCAGGGATTGTATGAATGGCTAGTTATGCCTTTTGGCTTGACCAATTCTCTTGCTACTTTCACGAGATTAATGAATGATGTACTCAGACCTTTTCTTGATGATTTTTTTATTGTGTGTCTGGATGACATTTTGATTTTTAGTAAAATGTGGGAAGAACATTTAAAGCATGTTAAGCAGACACTAGATGTTTTGAAAAGAGAAAAACTTTATGTTAAACTCTCAAAATGTGAATTTGGCAAAACATCTCTAAACTACTTGGGTCACATAGTAGGGGGAGGTGAATTGAAAATAGATCCCTCTAAAGTGGCAGTCATTGTGAACTGGCCTAAACCCAGGTCTGCTACAGAAGTGAGAAGCTTGTTAGGAGCAGCAGAATATTGGAGGAAGTTCATTTCTAACTTTTCCTCAATTGTAACTCCCTTACATGCTTTAACAACATTGAATAAGGTGTTTTAGTGGGGAGGCAAACATTAGAAAGCCTTCGACACCTTGAAAGAAAAGATTAGTACAACACCTGTACTAGCATTTCTAGATCTACAAAGACCATTTGAGATCGAAATTGATGCCAGTGACTATGCCATGGGAGCAGTGTTGACACAACACGGTAAACCCATATGTTATCATTCTGAGACTTTTGATCCTATAGTAGTTAACTATCCTACATATGATAAAGAATTGTATGCATTAGTTCAGAGTGTGAAAAAGTGGAAACATTACTTAATGGGCAAAGAGACAGTAATACATACTAATCATCAACCACTTCAATATCTACACTCCCAAACTAAGTTGCAGCAATCAATACATTACAGATGGATGGGTTTTCTACAACAATTTCATTTAGTCATCAGATATAAAAAGGGCATACATAACAAGGTTGCAGACATGTTATCTAGACCCAATATAAGTGCATCTACCATACTTAAGCATAATTCTGTACTACATGAAAGCTACATTGAACAATATGCTCAGGATATGGACTTTAAAGATGTATATGCAACTTTGAGTCAAGGCAAAAGAGTAGAAGAATTGGACCATCACATAAAGGACCAACTCTTATATCATTGTGGGAGACTCCGCATTCCACAAACTGAGAGGATAAAGATAATTAGGGAAGCACACACTTCTCTGATATCAAGTCCCTTTGGGGTAAGTAAAACAGTGGCACAGCTGCAAATATTTTGTTATTGGCCGAAAATGAATGAGACAGTTTATAGAGGGTGTGCTATGTGTGCTAAAAGCAAGCCCAACAATAGAAAACTAGGCTTGTACACGCCATTGCCAGTTCCTTCTCACCCTTGGGAAAGTGTTTCCATGGATTTTGTTGGAGGACTGCCTAAATCTAGGAAAGGTCATGACTATCTATATGTTGTTGTGGATAGGTTCAGAAAAATGTGTATTTTGATACCTTGTAATAAACAGATTACAGTTGAACAGATTACAAAATTATTCTTTGAACGTGTATGGGTTCATTTTGGATTACCCACTTCCATTATATCTAATCGAGACACTATACTTGTGGGGAAGTTTTGGTCGAGCCTGTGGGAACTGATGGACATGAAACTGAAGAAAAGCACAACTTTTCATCCACAAACAGATGGCTAAACAGAAGTAGTTAACATGATAGTGATACAGTTACTGAGAGGTTATTTCAGCAAACATCCTATGTTTTGGGATGAAGACTTGTGTTATGTGCAGCATGCTTACAACAGAGAAAAACACTCTTCTACATAGAGATCTCCTTTTGAGACTCGTTTTGGTTTCACACCAAGGTCTCCTTTAGATTCTGTCTTTGGTAAAGATACCATGGTTGATGGACATAGTGATGTGGACAGGGCAACTAGGTTCATTGAACAGATCCAGGAGATCCACCAGGCAGTACAAGAATAGTTGGAAAAGTGCCAAGACAAGTACAAGGCTAGGCATGAAAATTATTGGATGGAGCATAGTTTTCAAGTTGGAGACCAAGTCTAGATTTATATCAACAAGGACAGTGTTATAAACATTTTTGTGCCTTACAGATTTGAGCATGAAATGTCCATAATCCAAGGGATCCAAAGTCCCTAAAAGTGTTGTTCCTGCCCCTAAAGGAACAAGGTCAACCAATGACAGCTTCTCCCAGAAGTTCTCCACCAAAAACTGCTCAAAACTAGTCAAATCAGGATCAATTCAGAAGCTCCACTAGCTGCTTGCGTTGCAAAGCACCCAAATACACTGGCTAGGTGCGTTGCAACGCACTTGAATGCACTACCTAGGTGCGTTGAGTGGGAAATGACAAATGACAGAGTCATTCAACGAGGTGGAGAGACAATGGAAGCTTCCAGAATCTTCTCCAATGACACTTGCCTCACCGAATTCGACCAGTGATGAGTAAGAGGCTCTCAGTCTCCAAGTGGAAGCAAGAACTGATAGAGAGAAGCCACAAGTCAAAACATAAGCTGACTCATCCTCTCTGCTTACATCTATATATGGATCCCTCATCCCAGAGATCGAGAGGCTGGAATTTTGTATTTTGCAGAGAATTGCTGTTGGTTTGAGATTGAGATTAGTACATTGGGTGATTTATGCTTTGTTGGAGGAGAGGAAGGGATTCCTTTGCTGGGAGGTAGATGCTAGATCGGGACTCACTTGGTTGTATCTCCTCTTGGACTTTCTTATCATATCAATAAAATTATTTGAGTTTCTCCTACATGCTGTGTATCAATGATGTTTTTGTTATATTTGCATGTTTAGCTTAATCTGATCCTAAGCTTTTTATGAATGTAAATCTATATCTTCGTGTAGTTTCTCTCTTCTATGATCTTGCAGGAATTCGGTGAAGCTGGGCCGGTAAGGGAGCAGGGAGCTGGGAGCTATTGAAGAGAGGAGCGATTGGATCAACAAACTAGCGAAAGACACAGGTTAGTTACATCCTTCCTCTTCATTTACATTTCATAAAGAAGAATACTCAAGTAGTTTTCCTTGTTTGTTGCTAAGGCACTATCACACCTTAGAGTGGGATAGGGGCGTTCTGAATAGATACTTTTCCCAACAAAAAAATTGGCGACTCCCCTGGGGATCGTATCTAGTTAGTTTATTTGTGTTTTTATTGTTGTTCTTCTCATAAACTTAGGAGTGGCGAATCGAACTGCATTTGCCATTTACAAATGCAAAGTAGAGATCTGCTACTCTAGTCCATTCACTGGGCCTGTTTATGATCTGAACAACTGATCCACAAATATTCTAACTGCCCTTTGTGATAGCTCTTAGTCCTCCTTTAAATCATCCTTCTAATTGTACTTTATTGATAGCTTTTATCCGGCCAAAAACCATAGATTAAACTGCAAACCGTGACCCAGAACCCAGAGGAAACTCTCGTTTCTGCTTCAGCGCAGACTCTGTGAAGAGGTTCTGCATTTCAACGGAGGTCCCGAGAGGGCTACCTGCGCTGCAATTCAGTTTCTCTGTGCAACAGGTGCGCTGATCAGCTTTTGCCCTGTGCAGCTATGGTTCTTTGCTTCATTTTGTTCAGTTTTATCTCTGATTTTTGCAGCCTGTTATCAGTGTGTGTACCTATCTGAAAACCCCTTTTCTTTGCCTTAATTCCACCTCAGTTGTATAAAAGAAACTGTATTTGTTTTTGTGTATTTGTTACATCATTTGCAGTTTCCCATTACAAAAGTAAACTAGTCATACTTTCGCCCTTAGATCTAGACCTGTCGTAAGTGTCGTTTTGATCTTAGGAGAAAGTTTGTTTGCTGTTGACAGTTGATTGCACTTTTACTTTTGTCTTTTGGTTTGAATTTGTGAATTTCTAGTGTCGAAACAAGTGTTTACTTCAAAATCACAAAGTGTCGTAATCGTCTTTTTGATTTCGAAAAGAAGCTTGTTTATGTTTTTCACTTGAAATCGAATTCAAATTTGTACAACAACTTTCTTTTTAGGCATCAATATTAAGAAAGTGAAAACAAATACATGCATTTGTGCATTTGCATATTGATAGTTTGTATGGTTTGATTTAGGAAAAGTGCATTTACAGTGTGCTCTTTGCTCTTTTAGAAAAGTTTGTGTCTTTCTTTTCCCCTTGTAGCTAGGATTTTCATTGTTGAAAAGAGATAAATGCTTGCTTATCATCTTTAGACTGCATTTAGGAATTGTATCTACATCTCGTGGTGATCCAAAAAGGCAAACTTATAAGAAAGATCAACCTAAAATAAATTGAATGAACTTAACAACGCATTGGAACTTAACGCACAACATAGAGGTCTAGGCTAGAGACGTGTCTCGGCGTCGTAAAACCTGGTGACTATCGGCCTCACTGATGGTTGGGTGATTCCTCTTGAGAGACGATAAGTGCCAGTACGGATTGTGCTCCCACGTACTGTCGAGTATATATTGGGAGACCCCTATAGGCATAAAACCTTTATCCATAGAAAGTCGTGTCGGCCGCCCTACTGATCGCAATGCACTGAACACAGCATTCGGGAAGATTGACCGCCTGTACCTTAAAAAGTATTCTGCGGTTTTGCGATTGGTTTGGCAAACCCTCTGCCTAGAACTCCAGAGCAGTCCCTTTCGTTCCTTTTCAGACTCCTTAACGGAAAAGGTCCATCTGAGCACTTGTCACTTCAGGCTCATTAAAAATCGAAGGAGACTAGAGTCATCTTTTGCTTTTTCTCGACTCTTAAAAACTGAAAAAGCAAGTTGTGTCTAAAGCGTCTAAAATTCATTTAATTCGGAAACACATTTCCCCTTTTGTATTTTAGTTGATCGAGTAATCCACAATCGTGGAAGAAAGTCAATTGAAACCCCGTCGTTCGCGGAGGCTTACGAGTCAACCGTCTTTGTCTCCGGAATTGAAAACAGTACGGACAAAGCGAACTCGTTTAACCGGTTTGAAATCTCCTATTAAAGTTAGAACAATTGTTCCAACAACATCCGAGATTCCGGTTACTCCAGACATTTCTGGAAACCCTGCCTCTACAGAAGAAGTTCAACAGCCACAGAGGTACAATGATACTGATCCTAGTCTGAGAGCAAACACTTGTGTTATTGAACCAGTTCCATCTACAACCGGTTCGGAAAGTCTTGCTCCTCAAACATCTGTCGCTGTCGATTCAACGCCTTCTTCGGCACCAGAAATATTTTACGGACCTGACGGTCTTCCCCTTCCACCTGGTTTGATTGCGATAGAGGAAATTGTAGAAGATCCGCAAGCAAGTACTCCAACACATTTTGGAGTCGGGGTCACTCTATTTCCTTCGACATCAGAAGTTAGTCTACCACCAGTGGAAGTTCCTATAGAATTGCTAGGCAATATTTTGGATAGACTCCAAATGTCTGAACAACCGTCGACATCCAGGACTGTGTCGTCCGACACAGCAGTGGCACAACCTCCTACTGCTACTCCAACGATGTTCAATGGTATACCATCTGTCCCTGCAAGTTATCAACAACAAGCCGGAGTCTCATCAGGGACTGCTTTAGTTCCTATTTCTTCATCCGGATTATCATCTGGTATTTCTTATGTTGAAACTCAACAAATTGATCCAATGTGTCTTCAAAGGCTAATCTACCCTTTAAGTGCTGGATTGCCACCATATGGAGGGCAGTATGCCTTTTCATTGTTCCCTCCCGGAGAACAACCATATGGGATTTTACAACAAAGTTCAAGTCAAACTGGAATTACATCCAGCGGTTGGGTACCAATACTGCCTCAGCAACCAAGGGTTGCATATTCAATGCAACCAGTCCACCCTGTGTCGAATATTCCCACTATACCTGGTATGGTGATTGCGTCGCAAGTACAAGCGCTACCTGTTGTATGTCAACCCCAAGTTTCTCAGGTTACAATACAACAACCTCTTGTCTCGACAACTCAATCACAACCTCAAGTTAGTGCCTCCTTATCTGGAGCGACTCAGGCTCAAACAAGTACTATGACTCCTCATCTTGGTCAATCATCCAGTATTGGACAACAGCAAATGGTCCAACAACCAGGGCTGGTTCAATCTCAACAACCGCAATTCCAGCAATCATATCAAGGACCTGAGCAACAAGTCTTTGTAAGTAATGGGCAACTGCATTTCCAAAGCGGTTATCAACAACCATACTATAATGGTTATGCCCATCAACCTTGTCAAAGTTGCCAGCATCAAATACATTATGCTGGTATGCAAAGACCCACTGCTCAGGCGATTCCATCTTATCCTGGGTATGCTTCGCCTAACCTGAATCAACAGTTGCCCTTTGTAGCAACTCTAGAATTACCAGATCTAAACCGACTGACGAATGATCCAATTGCTTATGCCCCTTGGTGGCCAGCGATTCCGCATAAACTTCCGTCAGATATTCCTAAATTTAATGGAAATCCGGGTGAAGATCCGTCGAATCATGTGATGACATTTCATCTGTGGTGTTCATCAAACACCCTGAATGATGATTCGATAAGACTTCGCCTTTTTCAGAGGACGTTAACTGGTCCGATGGCAAAATGGTACATCGAATTGCCTAGAGCTTCATTCGACAACTTCAGTACCTTAGCCACGACTTTCTTAACCCATTTTCAATTACCGATAAGGTATGAAACGAGAAAGGAACTCCTAACCAACTTCAAACAGACAACGGCCACTCACATATCTGATCATATACATGAGTGGTGACGTCGTCGTAGGATGGTAAAAACGTACGTTCCCGATAACCTATTAGCTGAATGGTTTATCAAGTCCTTACTTCCTACAATCACGGAAGATGTGGCAAAGGGGGGGGGGGTCGTAACGGAAGAGCAAGTCATCGCTCGTGCGCAATATCTGGAATTGGTCTATACTCAGTTTGGCACGCTCTACGACAAAATACCTGACGCCCCTAGACAGGAATTCTCAATTCCTCCTCCTCCTAAATCAAACAATGACTCTCACGCCGGCGATGGCGTGATTGGCACAACAAACGCGAAATCGACAAAGGCTACGTCCAAGAAAGCCCGTAAGATTTCAGATCAAAATGCAAAAGATGAACTTCTCGCGTCGGAAGTAAATGCCGACAAGGGAAAACAACTGAAACAACCAGGGGGCAAGAAGAGAAAGAAAGGGAGAAAAAAGAAGCACGATAAAGCTTCTACAAACCCTTCTGGGAAAAGGAAACCCACTGCGGGGTGTCATATATGCGATGAGGATCATCGGACGAGAGATTGTCCACATAACGCTGAAGTTAAGAAACTCTTTAAGAGTTCAAAAACCTCAACAGTATTAACTGATCCGTTTCCAAACCCGGGAACCAAATTGGTTGCTAATCAAAATGCTTCTCGATCCCAAGTTTTTATGTTGTCTATCTCAGAGCAGCAAAATGATGCTTTGACAAAGAATAAAGATTACGGGAATCCACTGCTGTCGAATAACAAGGCTAATGAACAACCTGGTAGTTCGACAACAACTTTGACTGAAGTTGTGCCACCCATCATTCCTGAACCAATGATAAAGTCGCCAAAGGAAGTAGTACACAAATCGACATTTAATCCTAGTGCAAAAGTAGCACAGAATTATAATATAGTAGAGGACTTGGCCCAATCGCCATCCGCTATGTCGACACTTGAGGTACCGCAAAATTGCCCCTCCCAAAAGCAAGCTTTATTATCAGCAATAGGTGGGATTGGCCCAATGGATTCCAATCTTGTGGCCTTTGATCATAAAGGATATGACCCTCAATTACCAGCTCAACTAGCTTTCCTTATTCAAGTGAAAGCCCTCAACAAAACTGTTCATCGAACAATTATTGATGAGGGGGCATCCACATGTATTATGTCGATGAGTTGCTGGAAAAATTTAGGCTCACCACCCTTGTCGCGATCTTCAACAATGATAAAAGCATTTGATGGACGATCATACACTCCATACGGGATTTTAAGTAACTTGAAAGTTGAACTAGGGGGCAAAACAGTAGAGGTTGATGTTGAAGTAATCGACGGAAACCTCGATTACAACATCCTACTGGGAAGGCCCTGGATATATGCCATGGCCGCAGTTGTGTCGACCTACTTCAGGAAGATTGCATTTCCCTTTCAAGGAAGAATTACAATCGTCGACCAACAAACATTTCTCCCCAACAATTCACAAGTTACGGGAAGCATTCCAATGATCCATGGAAGCGATCATTCGCTTCAAAATATTGGAGTAGGCCTCCTAAAAGACCCTGCCTTAATGGGTACTTTTTCCCTACCGCCTCCAAGTAATCTGGTGGAAGTGGCCACAGTGGAAACCTACAATATGAAATCTTCTATATCTAATGGATTCGGAAGATTCCTAAACATTTTGTCAGCATGGATCATTGCCATAATAGAAATATTGTAGCAATCAATTTTCTTGGCTTGGGGGGCAAACCCAAATCAACGCTCATCGAGTGTTTGGATAGATGGGTCTAAGGAATATGGCACCTCTTCAATGATGATTGGAGAGGCACCATGGGAAGATTACCACCATCGCTCCCATCTTCCGGATTACAACGAAGATTATTCCAGCAACCTTAATCATCCTTCAGTTTTTGATTTTCTATCAAATACTGTAAATACGGTGGATTCCGAGGACGGTTCTTATCTCGTGTCGACCTCGTTAAAAAATGAAGCAAGGAGTCTTGAGGATGGTTCTTTTACGGTGTCAACCTCATTAAAAAATGAAACAAATCCCCTTTCTCAAAGGTAAACCTTCATTCCAACCACCGAGTTGAATGCAATGAATCTTGGGGGGCATGCACCTCGATTTACGTTATTATGCTGGGGGCATGCAAACTTATCATCGAGCAGTTTTAGCGCATAGTTCATGCTCGTTAAAAAATAAACATAAGATCGAGCAAGTTTTTCAATCCGCGTTTAAGCTCGTTAAAAAATGAACTATCCTCCGGTAAATAACCACCGTGAATGTAACATTATCAGCCACTAAAGCCTTGGTCGTGTTTGCACCATCACCTCCACTTTTCCATTGGCCGATCATTCATCTCCATTTGATTGTTTACCCATTTTGAGGAACAGCTGCAAAGAGTGATTTCACTAGCCATCCTTGTGACACTGCCGTGCTTGGAAAATTCCAACCCTTACCTGGAATCAGCTGCTACCCATTTTATCACTCGTTCCTCAAAAGACGAGTCTTCTTTAAGCTCTTTTCATCTGACTTGTAAAATATGAAAAGATTGCCGAGTTTTGGCCTTCCAGCTCGTTAAAGCGACCGGAAGTGCTATCCCTCATCTAGATTTTAATCTTTTTGGACCTGAGGGATTATTGCACAACAAGATCGAGCGCTTGTTTTGTTCGGCTCGTTAAAACTATCGAAAATTCATCCCTTCTGTATTGTTTTATACTTTTTCGGACTTAAGGGATTAGATGACGAAAAAGGACTTCCGGAGTTAACTTTACGTACCTTTTCAGACTCTCTAAAAATGAAAGGACCGAGTTATCTTTGTCGTCAGACTCGTTAAAAACATTAATAACGACAAACTTGTCTTTAGACGAGAACGAGTTTCACTATCGCTAGGCGCGTTAAAACATAGCGATGGGTTTGCCCGAAGGGCAAATTATAGAACAAGCATATGTTATCCTCCTCAAGCTTCACAAAAATAAAGAGGTACTGGTCAGCAATGACTGGGGAGAAATTGGGAAGAAACTCAAAGAACCTTTATTGGTAGCAAGTCGCTCTTGAACATGACACTTCCACTCCGTGCCTGAGTCGGGTTGGGTTGTTTCATTCACCGATCACATCACCATGGTCTCGCCATACCATCCACCTTTGGGGTAAATGCTACCAATCCATCATATAAGTGTCGCCGATATGTTCAAGAGAAGTCATCCAGAGAAGTCAACCGTGTCCCATCCACTACCATACATTATACTTCATTCTTTCATGACCGCCACCCTGAACCATATATCATCAGATCGTTTTCACCTCCATCAAAATCATTTGCTCCGTTCCGTGTCACTGATGTGGGATATATTAAGGCCCTCCTTTGACGGATCGCTTCTTGTCGACATCAGCTCATATCCAAGAAGTTGATTTAGGAACACCCCATTCAGTACTTTGAAGCTTGCATGCCTCAATGGCAAGTTTCTCACTTCCGGCGACAGGTATACATCAATGACCTTCGACTGAAAGATTTTGCATGGTGTTCGACGCCAAGTCCTTTATTCACACCACGTGAATTGTACTGCAGTACCTTGAGGGTCATTATCATTATCGGTGATTCCTCTCGCGCTTGTTAACAGTTTGCATCATTGACTGGTAATCAAGCGATGTCTTTCCATGTTCGACTTCAAAACATTTCTCACATGGATCGACTTGTACTTAGAGTGAAGATCGGACGAGTTTGAAGACCCCGGATCTAGTTTCATCCATCCGGGCTGCGATATATATTCAGGAAAAATAAAGACATTGACATGTACAGCACTGCAGAATAGATGATCATCCTACCAAAAGGATGATGATTTCATCAGAATCATCAGTCTACCATCAGACGATTGTCTGTCCTATGTACAAAGAAAATGAATTTATAAAGCTGAGCATGGGAATGCCCGCCTCAGCTAGATCATGAAAATAGTATGAAAAATAATGTATTGTATTGTATCTTATTACAGGTCTCCTCCCAGCATTGAAAGAACTTCGGATCCTCCTAATAAAGCATTTCACCCGATAAACGGCCTCATACTTTAGGGGGCAACTGTTATAGACATTTTTGTGCCTTACAGCTTTGAGAATGAAATGTCCATAATCCAAGGGATCCAAAGTCCCTAAAAGTGTTGTTCTTGCCCTTAAAGGAACAAGGTCAACCAATGACAGCTTCTCCCAGAAGTTCTCCACCAAAAACTGCTCAAAACTAGTCAAATCAGGATCAATTCAGAAGCTCCACTAGCTGCATGTGTTGCAAAGCACCCAAATACACTGGCTAGGTGCGTTGCAACGCACTTGAATGCACTACCCAGGTGCGTTGAGCGGGAAATTACAAATGGCAGAGTCATTCAACGAGGTGGAGAGACAATGGAAGCTTCCAGAATCTTCTCCAATGACACTTGCCTCACCGAATTCGACCAGTGATGAGTAAGAGGCTTTCAGTCTCCAAGTGGAAGCAAGAACTGATAGAGAGAAGCCACAAGTCAAAACATAAGCTGACTCATCCTCTCTGCTTACATCTATATATGGATCCCTCATCCCAGAGATCTAGAGGCTGGAATTTTGTATTTAGCAGAGAATTGCTGTTGGTTTGAGATTGAGATTAGTACATTGGGTGATTTATGCTTTGTTGGAGGAGAGGAAGGGATTCCTTTGCTGGGAGGTAGATGCTGGATCGGGACTCACTTGGTTGTATCTCCTCTTGGACTTTCTTATCATATCAATAAAATTATTTGAGTTTCTCCTACATGCTGTGTATCAACGATGTTTTTGTTATATTTGCATGTTTAGCTTAATCTGATCCTAAGCTTTTTATGAATGTAAATCTATATCTTCGTGTAGTTTCTCTCTTCTGTGATGTTGCAGGAATTCGGTGAAGCTGGGCTGATAAGGGAGCAGGGAGCTGGGAGCTATTGAAGAGAGGAGCGATTGGATCAACAAACTAGCGAAAGACACAGGTTAGTTACATCCTTCCTCTTCATTTACATTTCATAAAGAAGAATACTCAAGTAGTTTTCCTTGTTTGTTGCTAAGGCACTATCACACCTTAGAGTGGGATAGGGGCGTTCGGAATAGATACTTTTCCCAACAACAGACAGGATGCAAGGTGATGGTAAAAAGCTAAAGCCTATCAGGTATTGACCCTTTAGGATACTTGAGAAGATTGGTGAAAATGCTTTTTTCCTTGATCTACCAGCTTACATGCACATCTACTCAGTCGTAAATGCAGATTGCTTGAGATTATTTGAACCTTCAATGATTGAGGACCCTGAAGAGTAGAGTCAATTGCCTTCCATTGATGACTTGCTACCTGAATATCTTAATGAATTGTAGGAAGACACAATGCTGGATAGGAAGGTGACGACAACATGCAGGGGGGATGTGGAATACCTCAGGATTGGGCTCAGAGGTTCAAAGCCGAGCGGTGCAAAGTGGATAGAGATTGACAAGTGAGAAAGCAATACCCTCACTTAGTCGATGCTTGAAAACCAACTTTTGGTGGTCCAAAAGCTTTTTCAGTGGGAAGGCCGTGGTTCGAATTGGATCCATAAAGAACTGTTAAAGGAACCATGACTGTATTAGGTCGGGACGAACATCAAAGAATTCCAAAACATCGACCAAAACACCCTGAACCAGTGATAATGGTAGCCAGCATGGAACGACGAGGACCTCGATCAAAGCGTGTTGACCGAATCCTATGGAGACTACATGGGAGGCCGAATTAGCCCCTGGGAGGCCCGGATCAGGAAATGGAGGTGGATTTTGATAATCACGCATCGCTGGGTGAAAAGGGTCGAAATGGGGAAGCCCCGAGCACTCGGACGCGTGGGCAGTCGGAGAAATGTGAGCGAAAAGTGAAAAACGCTAAAGGACAAGGCACCCGTGCTCTAGAAACCAGTGGTATTTATCGGGGTGCCCTCAAATGGTAAGCGGTTTTATATGGAAGCTGAGCGATCCCACTCAACGATTGACACGTGGTAAGCAGAGGAGAGAGAAAACTGACGTTGATCGCACGCTAACGGTCGAGCAAGTCAACTGTGCGAATGTGCATATGGCGTCGGATCTGGAGGCCCTAGATCTAATAGCTGAGATCGCGCCTGATGGGGGATGTGGAATCGTTGAAGGAATAAGCCTCATTTCAGAAGGATTTGAGGTCCGTTTGACCGCCACGGTGGAGGAAGACCCATTCCACGAATGTAACCAAAGAAATGAACCGACGAAGCAGGCTGGCGCAAGTTACAGGAGGACATGTGGCCACTCCCTGTGAGCCTGGTGATGGCACTGAACAGGGAACTCCAAGCGCAGCTGTAGAAGGTGATTCGACAGAGGCGGAAGAGGAACCGAATAGACATGGGAATGAATGGCTTCAAAGCCATGAATAGAGACAAAATACACAGTCAATGATACGGAGAGAGGGTCAGAGAACCCCGAGAGACAGAGGAACCATAATCCTGAGAGGAGCATAGAATACAAAGAGAAAAAGACATTGAAGCAAATGAAGAAGAGGACAGAGGGCTGAGCTGACCAAAGGCAGCGTCAAGCGCCAGAGAGCTTGAGAGATTCAAGCCATCCCAGAGAGGATCTATCCGGACTAAGAACCACACTGGGCTCTCTCCACTATAGACCAGAAGGTCACAGAGCTGGTAGGCGGCAGAGTTTGTGCACTCCAGTGGCTTGGAAAATCCAAGAACCACCCTGCTAAGAAAAATCTGTTCCAGGTGACTCATATTGAGCTCCTGCATTGTAATTCTCTGCTTAAGACACAATAAAATAAGGCCACCACTAAAGCTGGACTAGAGGTAGCCCTGGAGAATAGGGTGAACTCCTTATTAATTTCTTGTGTTTTTGTGTTTGCTTACTGTTTTTCTTTGTTTTCTTTCCATTTAATTGTCTGTGTATTGGCAATCTGATTGATCCGTTTCTTAAATAACATAGAACACACACTAGCACATGAGTCTATAATACCTTTGTTCAATAAATCTTTAACTGATGTCACTCATAGGGTGATTATCAGATCAAAACATAAATCAATTGGCATGTCACCATACCGATTGGTTTATGGAATGGATGATGTTTTTCCGTCCTCTTTGGGAGCTCCAGTCATGAAGTTAATTCAAGAATTGTAGGCTCAGTCAAATGACATTCAAAGGAGAATTGATCAAACAATCCAATTCCAGAAATCCAAGGAATAAGTTTATAATAAGGCTCAAGTCATCAATGAGAATATTAATAAATTTTTTGACAGAAGGACAAAAGCACATAATTTCACCATGGGTGATAAAGTCTTAAAGTGGGATTTTAGAAGAGAAGACAAAGAGAAGCATGGAAAATTTGACAATTTATGGATGGGACCTTATGTAATTTATGCTTTCAAAGGGCATAATGCATTCCTTATCATAAATTTAGATGGGACAAAATTCCCTGGTGGGCATGTCAATCGCAGGAACACTATTTCTATGAGAAATACAAGTTTTCCTAGCATTTATCATTGTAAATATCATTGTCTTTATTATTTGGATTGGGTGACCTATTAATAGAAGTTGAAGTCCATGTATAAGGCCCTAAGCTTCTATTGATGTGTTACCATAAGTACTTCAACAAAGAAACCAGAGGTAGATATTGCTGAAATACAACACTCAAGGCTACTGATCACATGTTCTTGGCACCTCACAGGGAGAGTGCCATCCCCAACGGACCCACTGTTAGGGTCCTATAATTTATAGGATCTCAAGGTAATTGAGTATTGTATCTCAGGAATCTTATTTTGTAAATACTTGTCAATTTTCCAATGATTTCCAAATAAAAGAAAAAGAATTAAAAAATGAAAAGAGGGTATAAATAAGAAAAAGAGAAAAACAAAAAATATTGAGAAAATATGAAATGATTGAACCCCACCAAAAGAAACAAAAGTAAAAAAGGAATAATAGTGAAAGTGTTGCAAGTCTAAATGCCACTACTCATAGAGAGTTTTGTTTCATTACTGAAAAATAAAAAGTTGTGTGCAGCATGTTCAAAATGCCACTACTCATAGAGAGTTTTGTTTCATTACTGAAAAATAAAACGTTGTGTGCAGCTTGTTCAAAATGCCACAATCACTAGCTTTTAGTTTAATCATACAGTGTAATCATGATTAAACTCCTTTAAATTTCAATAAATTGAGTTAGATAATAAAGACTTACCCAAAAATTTAATCTGTGTAAATCACTAGTTAGGTAGAAAATGACAGTGCTCCAACTATTTAATCTGGATCAATAGGAGAAATAAGGGATAGGTTAAATAGTTTTTCATTCTATAATAAATGAAAATAATGTGGGTTTGCTGGTCTAATTTCACCCTAGAGGAAAGAATAAAAAATGCCAGTTTAGCTAAGGGTAGGTAGATTACATTAGTGGTGAGTATTTTCATATCTAATTCTTATCCTAAGTTTTCAGCATAGGATTAAAAGGGGAAAATATGTGTGCTATGGGAATAAATTATTTCATATATTTCAACATTGATCCCATATCCTAAGTTCAAAAAGCAAATATTAAAAGCACAAGTGGAAAAAGATTTTGTTTGTTTTATTTAGGTTAAAGTAAAACACCATTGAAAGCCTCAGGATCTGCTCTCACCTTTCATCCACGACCCTTATCCATTTTCGCACCCCCCCATCATCTTATCTTTACCGCTAGGGGGGGCAGGGCAGGGGGACAGTCCAAAAATTTGTTTCACTAGCCAGGCCCCATCCCCTACATGGAGCATCCTCGTGATTTCACACCCTCCCTCACCAAAACCATAAACTGCTCGCCACCCCCTCCAGAAACCACCTTCACTCATCCGCTCTACCACACCCCACCACGTTTCCTCCACCACTCTCCGCTGCCACATGGCATAACCGTTGGCCTATTAAATTTGTTCTTGACCAAAAGAGATCGTTCTGCATTAAATTCAGTTTCTCCCGGGTAACCATTTAGGCCTAATAATCCCACGCCATTTTAACAGGGTGATTCGCTGCAACATTTAAAAGCTTGTTGAACTCATCTCTTTCTTTTCTTTATTAATCGTCCTATTGCACTCTTTAATTTTACTGTTTGTTTTTTGTTATTTACAATCTTCTACAACGATCACTTTTCAAGTTTTTCTACAACCAGATCACGACAAAGACTGACACTTCCCTTTCTTTGTCACCTGACAGTTTGGTAAGCTCCTTTTCAAATTCATCTTGTTCTCATATTTTTACAATCATGCCTCCAAAGACTAAGACTCAAGATAAACCTATTAATCCTATAATTCCCCCTTCTATAGACTTAGATCATACACCTTTAACTGATAGGGATTACATGATAAATGAAGCCCAATGTGACTGTGATTTTCTTGAGTTATATTGTTGGCTGGAAGATAAACACACAAACAAAACCGATGAAATTGGGCTCTGGGAGTCCAACCTCCCCCATTATATTTTCCCCTTGACATTCCAAGCCCCAGAATTTACCAGAAGATGTCAAGCATGCTATGTCCCTCCCAAAAAGCCATCATTGCCCCTACAAGTGATATTCTTTTCACAATTACAGCCCAATCCATTGACAAAATGATGTTGGCCCCCACTTTGGAAAATATTGCTCTTTTCTCCCTAGAAGCCCTCACCCAGCTTTATCAAAAGCTAGATTTTGCCACCATAGCCATAATTCTTTAGATTTCCTTGCCAGAGAATGCCCAATTACCCAAAAATAATCCTCGATATCTTTCTTCCATCTTCCCTAATCAATCCAATAAGATGATGTCTATGATTTCTTACATTTTAGACTATTATTCAGATCAGTGGGTAGATGAGCCCATTTTAGGATTCCTTTCCATATTTTCCACATACAACAAGCCTCATTGGTGTTCAAATTCAGTCAATTATTGGCTGATAGTATCCATGAATAGTTCATAAAATTTCCTACAGAACAAGTGTTCAATTACACCTCAATTTTGGTTTTTATGTTCCTCTATTATCAGGCAGACAAATTCAGTTTTGCATTGTAGAAGCTTGATGATGCAGGAAACCAGAAGCTGGTGATATTTTAGACCTCATTGGTCATGAGAGAACAACAATAATTACCTATAAGCAGTTTATTGAAGATTTTGTTCATCCAACCATGAACATTTTGAACAGTGCAGTACAACCTAGAATCATTGAGGAAATAAAGAGGATTTTTCATTTGTCAGACCAAGAAATGACTGGGGATTGGTATTTATACCAAAATTACATAGAAATCAAGGTGTATGGATGTGGATTGGCACCATATAAACTCCCCATCTACCTCCCAATGAGGATTTTTCCCCTAGAGTACATAAGACAGATGCTGAATTCGGATGAAATCCACTTTGTAGTGGCCAAGAAGAAGGCACAATTCAAAATAAAGATACAGGTGGGTCTATTTGTGTGAAACACAAAGACGATAGGTGAAGAGGCAGATATAATTCTTGAATAAATGAAGTTAAGCCTGAGATTTACATAGTCTTATGACCCCTGTGGCATTATTTCAGAGCTCAGAGGGGAAAACAAAAACACTCCTTACATTCATACTTCAAGGCCATAAATAGAGCAATAGGCCAATCATTTGGAGTGGACAGAAAATACCTTACAGGAAGCTGAAGAAAAACTTGTTTCTACTTCTAGTTTTGTAGACTCCCATTCTTGAGAAAAAATTAAGAAAAAGGTAGGTGGAGGAAGGATCATCATCAACAACTGGGAGTGAAGCTAAAGAATTCAGGATCAACTACAGGAAGAGAGCAAAGTTGACTCCTAGAATAGAATTTGACAAAGAGACTGAGGAGTAGGCTGCCATTATTATCACAGATTCACCACCTACAACCAACAAATTCACAACATCTCCTAATGAACCTTCATCTTCACAGGGTCACAAGGAAACTGATATAGAATCGCAAACTATCCAAAGAGAAAAAGAGAAGACGATTTTTGACAAGTATAGGGAGATTAAGCTCGGAAATGATATTTCTAAAAATATCACCTATAACCAATTATGGAAATAGACCTCCAGCTCACAGAGTAGGTTGTTGTCATTCTTTGATACAAAGCATGGAAAAATGCAGATGGACTTTCTTGAGGCCTAGATTCCACAGCCAAAATCAGCAGCAGACTACAAGAGCACTACTTTTGAATTCAACACAAAATACATACATGCCATTGATCAAATGGAGATGCACAAGAAAACTGGTGAAATGATATCCTCCACTTTGACTAACACTGCTATGTCACTTTCTAAATTGCAGGTTTCTTTTGCAAATGTCTAGTCACAGTTGAAAATGGAGAAAGTATCCTCATTAGCCAAAAATAACAAGATCAAGTCTTTGGAAGACTTAGTGATTAAGATAGGGTATGAGCCTAAAGATTTCAATGTTGTTGAGGAGATTATTAAAAAGAAGAACTTGGACATTGCAGCCTTAAGAAAGCAGCTCAACCTGCCAGCCACAGAGGATCCAATGACCAAGGATATTAAAGAAGTTGAAGCATAGAAAGAAGATACGATGAAATTGATCATAGAATAGAATATAAAGATTAGGTAGATGGAGGCAGAGATGGAGGCAGAGATGGAGAAAATGATAAAGGAGAAGGAAGACAGCTTGAATATGGCCATTGTCTCCCTGGTTGCCATACCTATTTCTTAGATTCCATCAATAGTGGCAGCCACTGCAACCACCTCTTCCACTCAAACTGTGAATGTTGAACAAGTAACAAAGGCATTGGAGAACATGTCACTCCAGTCCAAGGAAATTGAAACTTTGCATGGCCAACTAAAAGCTCTAGAAGTGCAAAAGGCCAAAGCAGAAGTAGCTTGGGTTACTGAAATGCAGAGATCCCAAAGACTATTGGAGAAGTTGGAGTAGTTAGAGAGAGACACTTCAATTGATCAGACCTTGGCCCAAGATAAGGAAACCATCTGGATGAACATACTGCACTCTATGAACAAGATTTGGCCTTCTATCCAAATCATATTTGAGCAAAAAGAGCTATTAGAAAAGGCTACAAAAACTATTGTGCAAGGAAGAGAAAAGTTGGGAGAGATGCCCAGAGAAGCCCCTAACATAATCAAGTTCTTAAACTCAAAGTCCAAGTATGAGCTTGAAGAAGTGGGGATCAGTGACAAAACTACCACAATTTTGGAAGTCAAGAAGGTCTTGAAAAAGAGAAATCTCATTGATCAGTTGGAAGAAAGGTGTGAAACCTTGGAGCTGCAAGTAAATAGGTTTACTAATAGAACTGAAGCTTTGATCCAGAAGGGACTACACAAAATTTATGTTATAAATGACAAATTTATCACTCAGGAAGATTATATCCTGAAGATGAAAGAAGTGGCTAGAAGAAGCATCAAGGTGAGTGGGCTTAAGGGAATCATGACAGTAAAGGCCTTTTTTGAAACCATGTCTAATTATTTTTATGTACAGAATGAAGTAAAACACATTTTCTGTCAAGCCAACTTTTTCCAAATACACGGAGGTAGACGAAATTTACCGCAGGGTAATAAAATTGAAAGTACCGGATGAAAAGAGATGGGAAGAATTGGTTGATTTACTGGATTGAAGGATAATTTAGCGACAATAAAACAATTTCCAGTGCAGCAGCCAGCACGACAGGTCAGTTCAGGATCAAAGCACTGCTTTGGGTTGACTCAACAACCAAAACTAGTATAACATGGCCACCTTTCCTTTCAGTTGCCTACGTGGCCTTTTTGTTTGCCAGAATTAGATCATATTGTTTGTAATTACGCTAATAATACAATGTTGGTTTGACAAAGATTTTATAAAGGATTTTTTGTGATTTTCATTATAAATACTTCATTGTTTGAAGTATTAAGGGTTGATTTCTGAATGTAATTTCCTTCTACATATTGTAATTTTCAAAGCACTAGAGCATCAATAATACAAGGACCTTTCATAGGATTCATGTGGTGTACTAAATGGTGATGTGTCTCTTCTGTCTATTTGTTTAAACACTGTTTTTCATTTCCCTGTTATTCTAAATCTCTGAATTAATCAACAAAAACTGTGATAAATAGGATTTTTCACTGAGAGCACCCTATTTTGGTTGTTGATAATTTTAATGTTTTCCATTGAAGTCAGATCAAGGAATTCTTAATTTCTCCTTGGTTTCTACTGAACCTTACACTTATGCTATTCCACAATTCATTTAATTTCTGAAAAGATCCACTTAGTGCAACCTAACTTGCCCTACAATAACTCCTCTAAAAATAGATGCAAAACCACAGTTTAGTTTATAGACTCATAGCCCAATGGAATTATAACACTCAAATCAACCAAAACAAACAAGTACAATCATAACTAGCCTAAAAATTACATATAAACAAAGCTAAATTATACAAAGAGATCCCTCTCTAAAGCTAGCATGGCTAGATTCCAGCTTCCAAAGTGGTTTTGATGTTGTCCAATGTGTTTACTCCCTCAACCTCAAAAATATAGAACGACAACACAGATGGTGCATGCAATTAGTTGAGGGCCTATGGATGGATTGTGCAGTCATGGGTGGATAATTTCCCAATTAAATATGGGCTAATTCTCTCTGGAATTATGCAAGGAATTAGGGGCTTGGAAGTGTTGGCTTGAGCTGGCTTGTGAGGTAGAGAGATAGATTGTACTTGTGCAGGAATTGTTCAGGGTTGAACAAACATTTTATTTTCTTCTCATATCTTCTAGTTAATGTAATATAAATAGCCAGGGTCTTTAGTAGTTTTTTTCCCCCAAAGAAATATTGTGTTATGTGCGATTTAAATTCTTCCTTTTCTCCCTATTGTTTTCATCGATTAATTTTTGTTTCCGCAAAAGAGTAGAGTAGATTCTTGTCTTTTGTTTTAGAATATCACATACGTTGTTGAATCTAAATGGTATCGAAGTTAAAGACAATATAGAAGACGAGAACTCAAGTTTGTTTTGCAGGTGAAATCAAATTTTCAAGTTCGTACTTGAGAGTCAACAATATGTCATTCTACGGTTTGAGACTTGAATATGCCCTAGAGGGAAGCTCAAATTATATAGCTTGGAAGGATAGGATGGAGACAATGTTGGAATAAAATGGCCTCAAGGAATTCATAGATCATGAAATTTCAAAGCCTCCAATGTCTGATGCTAAAGATCTGGTTGAATGGAGAAAGTGTGGTGAAAGCGAGAAGGATTATCCTAGAAGGAGTTCTAGATCACATTGTCTCGAATCTCCATAGTAATGACACTACATTTGAAATGTGGAAGGCATTGGCGAACTTGTTTCAAAATAGTAGTGACCATAGGATGTTGTTACTGAAGGACAAACTCAGAAAGATCAAAATGGAGAAGGGAAACTCAATTCTGAAGTACTTGACCAAGTTAACCCATTTTTGGTATGAGCTTGGAAGTGTCAGGATCATTGTTACCAAAGATGATCTAGTGAGTCTAGAACTTCTAATACTTCCCAAGATTTGCCACAATTACCATGACTTGGGTAATGGGAGGGAGAAGCAACCAGAGTGGGAGAGATTGTGGTCTGAATTGGTATAGGAAGAGATTCAATAGAACACCACAGATGGATCCTCATCAAAGCATGATGATGGGGAGAATTGTGCCTTAGTGAGTAAGGAAAAGAAAGGGAAGGGGAATTCATCCCATTCCAAATCATATTCTTGTCAGGGTGGCAAGAAGAAGGACATGTCAATAGTCAAATTCTTTCACTGTCATGAGTTGGGACACTTTGCCACAAAATGTCTGCTCAAGAAGACTGGTAAGAATCCTTCAGGAGGAGACGCAGGTGAAGCTCTTGCTTCACAATTCAAACTAGACTTTACCCTCATTGGGTGTATGGTTTCATCGATGATGGGTAGTGTATGGTGCCTAGATAGTGGAGCTTCTTTCCACATGACCGGTAAAAAAGAGTTCGCTAGTAACTTGGAGGAGAAGGATCTCCATATGCATAATGATATGGGTGATGATGGGAGGTATAGCGCTACCGGGATTAGTACAATTACCTTTCAGAGGGAGTCAGGTTCTCCCCTCACTTTGTGAGATGTTATGTATGCTCATGGTTTGAAGAAGAACTTGGTAACTAATTCCATGTTGGAGGATAGAGGCTATGATGTGATATTTAGTAAGGGAAATGTGTTCCTTTGTCACATATCCACATGACAGGTGAAGAGGATAGGGGTTCGAGTGAAGAACCTCTATAAGTTGGAGGTAGAAGATTGTGATGCCTTGAGAACGAAAGCAGAGAAGGTGCAGAGCCGAGACATCAGTGATTTGTGGCACAGGAGGTTGGGTCACTTGTACCATGGTGCTTTGAATATCATGCAACCAATTTCTACTAGTATTCACAAGGGTACACTAGAGCAGGTAGACACATGCAAAGGATGTACATTGGGAAATACACCAAAGCTTCATTTCATGACAAAGATAGTTGAGCACAGGCGATCCTTGATTGAGTTCACTCAAATGTGTGTGGACCATTCTCAACGACATCCATAGCCAAGAATAGGTATTATGTTATATTTCTTGATTATTTTTATTGTAAGTGTTGCATCTTCTTCATGCAGAAGAAAGATCATACTTTTGCAAAGTTTTGTGAATTTAAAGCACTAGTTGAGAAAGATACTGGAAATAAAGTTAAAGCTCTTAGGAGTGATAACAATGGAGAGTATGTGTCGAATGAGTTCAAAAAAAAATTGCATCAGAAGGAATTCGACGAGAGTTCAAAGCACATCATAACCCACAACAAAATGGGGTGGATAAAAGGAAGAACAAGAGTATTGTGATAGCGGCACGAGAGATGTTGCATTATCAGGGCATACCATTAAACTTGTGGGTTGAAGCATGCAACACAACTGTTTATTTGCAGAACATAATACCTCATCGAATTCTCGTGATGAGTACATTGAAAGAGGCTTTTGCAGGGAAGAAACTAGATGTGGCACACTTAAGGATTTTTGGTTCATCATTCTACTACAATGTAACCAAATATGCATGGAAATATTTTTAACCAACAACAGAGTTGGGAATATTTGTGGGGTACACTGATACACCTCACAACTATTGGCTATACCTTCCAACCAACATGATGACAGTGGTTCACAGAGATGTAAAATTCGATGAAGAGAAGGCCATGAGTTGTTCCCTTGATATGGAGCTTTAGGTACATGCGGTTGAGGAGTTTTTACATCCTAAGGAGGAACCTCAGGATGATGTGGTGTGGACACATGCAGAGGAGGAGGAAGTGCAGACACCCACTCTTGAAGAGTCATCTAGAGATGGGAGAAAGCGCACCAGAGAGGCTGATAGGTTACTGCATGATGCTAGAGAGAATGTGGGAGCACCCATATCACAGCGCAGGAATAGGACGTCACGGAGGGGTACACTGGTGATCTGAAATGATCATATGTTAAACTGAAGTAGAATCTCTTAATGCCAATAGTGAACTGAATGTTAACTTAAAGTGCTTTAACCGTGAGAACTGTTTGAGAGGAAATACTTTACGACAGATGAGAAACATAAGAAAGATTTAAAATAGAAGTGAAAAGCAGTAAAAACACAACGATACCAGACATTAAGATTGATTACAGATTTCATCCCTGATGGACTACGTCTCCAGGTCCGCTTTCAAGATGGGCGACCGCTTTATTAGGATTGAATCCGAGGAGGTCGACTACATAGAAAATTGACCAAAATGATTGTGCACTCAGGCACTTCTGCTCACTATCATAAGAAATCTCTCTGAAATAGCTTTCCAACGCCTGTCACAGTTCCCAATTCCGACTCCTGATGCTCCTGTTACACTATAAAAAAAATTGCCTATTACCTCCAGAATCTGCATAAAAAACACAAAACCACTCTAATGCCTTCTTCATGAACAAAAGGATGAATTTAAAGAGTTTAAGGTTCTTTTTTGAGCTTCCATGGCTAAACATAGCATCTGGTTAAGCATTAAACCTCATATGGTCTCGGTCTTACCACTAGAGGACACCTTAGGCTTAGTCACATGGTGTGTGAATTAAAAATAGTCATAAACTCAACAAAAAACCCAAATTTGACTTTAGGTTATAACAACCTACTGGAAGTTAGGTTGACTGCACGGAGTTGGTTTATTGCTCATGTGAATAGGCTACGGTCTAACCAAAAAAGGTCATGGTGACCTTTAGCCTCGACGGTTTTTGATACCGACGTGGTTTTCTACTCCGCATGTGACAACTTTCTCTATGGTTAGCCTAACCGCCTCCCCACTTCACAGTCCCAACTATGTTTAAACATGTGTTTACATGTCAGAGCTAACCCTTATGGTTATCCCCCACCTGATGGTGACTGTCCACCCAAATAGTGGAGATGACACCCCTGACTCTGGTCTTCTGCCTTGTTCACATGACCTTCTCTGCGCGGTTTAGCTCCAAGGTTAAGTCCTCATGGTTTAGGACTGTTTTGCAATGTTTACAAAGGGCCAAGAGGGTTTTAGACTTAGGAAACAACATTTTTAATGCATTTTTTTACCATAGGATTGTAGACTAGGTGTTAGGCTTAGGTTTAGTACAATGTTTAAATACAAGTCTTTTAGACTTGGTACAACAGATTAAAGGAACCCTTTTTACAATAAATTGTCACAATGTGACATCAACCCAAAGACCACTTCACTGTGTTAGGGTCCTATAATAATATGATTCATAATTTTGAATTGGTTATGGTTAGTCTTGTAATATTGTACATACTTTTTCTTTCTGCAAAATGTTTTCCATATTAAAAATTAAAAAATGTAAAGAGGGTATGTCCTAAAACAATAATCAAAGGAAAAAAAGAAAGAGAAAAGATTAAAAAAGTGAAAAATATGGACCAAAAAAAATAAAAAATCATGAAAGTGTGCAAATTCAAATTCCACTACTTTTACTTTACTATGCAAAATAAATATTGTGTGTAGCTTGTCAAAAATGCCACAATCCACGATGGTCAAATAGCTTAATCTTGACCCATACATGCTTTAAATTTCATGTTGATAGATAAAGAAATAAAGATCTAGCCAAATTTATTAACCTTGGCAGATCAGTAGTTAGGTAGGGAATAATAATAAGCTCATCATTTTAATCTGAGCCATTGGAAGTTATAAGGTTAGAATTAGATAGTTTGCTTGTCAAAATAAAAGGAAATAAAGGGTCAGCAAGCTCAAATGCACCCAATAAATGAAGAAACAATGTTATGATAAATAAAGGTAGGTAGAAGAAGTTTTCGAAAGTGCACAAAATTGCTAAGTCAATAGCACATTTATCATGCTTAATCCTATGTTTCATGGCAGGAGGATTTGAGAAAAAGGAAGGATATTCACCAAAGCTTGTTTACTAATTCCCCCTCATTTCACTACACCCCCACATACTTATTTTCTACTTTTCTTCATTATCCCTTCATTTCTTATAAACACATTTTCCCCTCCTTTGACCTTTACCCCTTGGTTTCACACATTCCTCTAGAAATTACCCTTCAAAAATCATTCCCCTTCCCAAAACCCCTTTCCCTAATATGAAACCCATTCCCCATTACAAATATCACCTTCCCCCATTATTAATTTCCTTTTCCCCTTAAAAACCCACAAAACCCTTTATCCTAAGTTTTTCCTAAAGTCTTGCATTATGTAATTAACATCCCCACTTCATATTTCCCCCATATAATTTTTTAACTCACCAACCCTTGGTGCAGTTAAAAAACCCCTGCCACATAACCCATGGTCACACCTTATTAACCCGCTGCTTATATTAAAAAACCCGACATTATTTGTTAATTAGTTACAAATGCTTTGTAATTAAATCTCGTGCCCCGCCAACCACTTTCCTGACTTCGGCTGTGCAACTCAACTGTGAAATATCCCTCTAATTTCCCACCCCCAAATCCAATGGTGTAAAGCTATATTGCACGGATTCATTGTCCAACCTTTAACGGCCCGAGAGCACGCGAGATTCGCAGTTTTGGCCGAGCGCTCTTTGGCTACGTGGCAGCACCACGTTATATGGCGAGCTCACGAAAAATACCACCCACCATCCAAAAGCAGTGCGATGGCACACAAAACCACCTCCCCGCCTAAACCAAAAACTACCCACTGTTCATTTAATAATTTTCGCACCAAAATGTGGCCGTTATTAGTTAAAAGGCCGAAAAATACCCAATTCACTATTTTCGTTCGTTTTCATTGTAAACCTTTGCTAACCCATTTATGACACCCTGAACCTCTGAACAACCAATTCATCCACTTTTACCACCCGAAGATGTTGCAAACACCAAATTGAAGTAGCATATAACCAGTTCAAGCCTTATCACCCTTTGTAGCTACCACATAACCCAGTCTGCATGCCAAATCACCAATTTCCAGGTATTCTTGGAAAAAAACCAGAATGGCCCTTAAATTTGAAAAACACACAGTTATAATTGAATGGTTAATCAATTAAGAAACCTTCCTAAACTGAAAAGAAACATACTGTACATCCCAAACCATTTTTCACAGAATATAATTACCCTTCCACTGTTCAAGAGCTTCTAAGCCTCACTTCTGAAACCACCGAAAGTCTAAATCAATTCAATAAACCCAATTATGGCTTCCCAAATCTCTTTGGATGTAAGTCCTCTACAAACCCCTCACTTGGATATTGACCACCTTGCATTAGCAGACAAAGACTTCCAAATTAAGGACACTTCTTCCCCTGCCTACCTACGAAAACTCCACTTCTGGAGTAAAGACAAGTTTTTAAACCAAAATGATGACATTCACCTTTGGGAGTCTAACTTGCCCAAGTATTTGTTCCCAGAAGTACATCCATTCACAGAAATCATTCACTTCTTCCAAGCATGCTACATTCCCAGTCAAAGAGCCATTGTCACACCTAACCACCAAGTTTTATTCACCATCACTACAGAATCCATTAATAAATTGCTGCAGGTCCAACCAAGCCCAAATGACACCCCACTTTCTATTGAAGGCTTGCTTGACCTCTATACCAAGTTAGACCTTCCCAGGATAGCCCAAAATTTTCAAACTTTCATCATAGAGGAGTGTCATACTCCAACAGATAGCCCTGCATATGCTGCCACCATTTTTTCTGAGAGAGGCAGACAAATCATAACCATGCTCTCTTGCATTCTAGGATACACCACAGATGAACATGTGGATGAGGTTGTCCTTGCCTTCCTTTCTATCTTTTGCCCAAGCAAGCCTCCTACTATAATGTATAACTATGCTCAGTTCATAGCAGATAGAATGCATGAACAATTCATCAAACTACCAAATGAGAGAGTTTTCAAGTATTCTTCAGTTTTATTTCATATGTTCTTGTACTACCAGTCAGACAAATTCCCTGTCAACATTCAGAAGTTAGACACCAAAGGCAATCCAAGATCAGTCATCTATTGGACACCATTGATCCAAAAGTACTCCACTGTATTTACTTACAAACACTTCATTGATTCATTTGTTCATCCTGTCATAAACATGCTAACCAGTAGCTATCAGCCCAGGATCAGTCAGGAAATTAAAATGGTTTTATAGTTGGCAAAGAACAGTAAAGTGGGAGACTGGTATCTATACCAGGACCACACAGAGATCAGGATATATGGATGCCAACTAGCTCCTTATAAATTGCCCAAATACCTCCCTATGAGGATATTTGCATTAGAGTACTTTAGACAGATTATAAACTCTAATGAGGTTAATTTCCTAGCAGCCAAGAAGAAGACTCAATTTAAAGTGAAAAACCAATTGGGCCCCTTTATTTGTAATAATAGGGAAGCTGGACTAGAGGCCGATAAGATTCTACAGGAGATGAAATTCAAGAATAGTTTTATGTGGCAATATGACCCTCATGGAGTCATAAATAAACTAAGGCTCAAAGTCAAATTGGGCCCTTTCATACATCATCCCAGGCCAGACATTGAGAGATTTGCCAACCAGTCTGAATGGTTGGAAAACACTTTGATAGACATGGACAATACTGTAGTTGATGTGGAGAATACATTAATTGATGTGGAAAAGCATATTGATACTAGTTCCTTTCTACAGGTTCCAACCCTAGGAGAACCAATGAATATTCCTCCTCTTTTACAGACTCCAACAAATGAAGACAGAAATGCAAAGAGAACCAAGGAAGAAGGTTCTAGTTTAGCCATGGAAACCATAGATGAACAATTTGAGATCAGTTATAGGAAGAGGCCCAAGCTTATTCTTGTAACTGAACAAGAAGACACCGTTGGAACAATGGAAATCACTGACACTAATACAATGTTGGAAAGGAGCAAGGGCCTAGCAGCTTCAGGAGAAACACATCAGCCCTCTACATCAAACACTTAACTTATTGAGAAAGAGCTCAACATTGAAGTCTCTTCATCCACCAAGACTGTAGATAAAGAGAATGATATTAAAGAAAGGTATAAAGAAATTAAGTTGAGGAATGAGACATTGAAGGCAGAGACATATGTCCAATACTTCAAGCAGACACCTACAAATCAAAATAGATTAATGTCAGCCTTTGACATCAAAATAGGTAAAATACAGATGGCATTCATGCAACCGACAGTCTAGTAGCCAAGATCATCAATAGACTATAGAAAAACAGATTTTGAGGTTTTGGCGAGGGATGTTCACCCCATTGACCAAATTGAGTTCCACAAGCAGGCAAGTGAGATGATCTATTCCACAATGAGAAGTAAAGTTATGACTACAAATAAACTTCAAAGTTCATTGGATAATATCACTACATAGTACATCCTGGAAAAGGCCTCCTCACAGGCCAAGGAAAACAAAATCAAGTCACTAGAAGACTTGGTAATTGAGCTTGGGTATAATCCCAGTGATCTCAAAGCTACAAAGAAACTGATAAAGAAAAATAATGAGGATATTGCTGCTTTGAAGAAGCAATTAAAACTGCCTCATTCAGAGCATCCACAGACAAAAGAGGTCCTTGAAAGACAAACCCATCAAGAGGAGATGATGGACCTTATTCTTCAATTGAATGATTAGTTGAAAGAGATGGAGAAGGAGTTGCACAGCTTGATACAGTTAAAACAGGTCATCCTTGAGACTGCCACTACCACTACCATTCCAATAGTCACTACAGCAGTTCCATCCACCTTGGTAGCTTCATTGCCTCCTACAACTCAACTAGCCACAGCCCTACCAGCTGCCACAACATCTACATCAACAACAGGTTCGACATCAGTAGCAGCCCAGCCAGGTGATGAGGCAAGTAAATTGTTCAAAGCAATGGAGGACATGTCCATTCAGACCACAAAGATAAATAAGCTTCAAGAAAAGATAACAAGTCTGGAGAACGACAATAAGCTTGCACAAATTACGCACAAGGAGGAAGTTCAAAAGTCAACTAGGTTGACTGAAAGAATGAAGAGCTTAGAGAAAGAACTAACATTGAAGGAGCCACTTGGCCAAGCCAAAGAAAAACTATGGGCCAATATCATTGACTCTGTCAATCATATTTGGCCATCCATTCAAGTCATCTTTGAACAAAGTGACTTAGTCAAAGAGGCTATATAAGCAATACAAAGAGTTAAGGAAGAACTAGGAGACATGCCAGAAGAAGTCACTAGAATAATCCATTTCCTTAACTCTAAAAACAAATATGAGTTGCAGGAGTTGGACATACTTGACAGGACTAGCACCATACTAGAAGTAAAAAAGGTGCTCACCAAGAGGAATTTGATGATGAACCTTGAAGACAAATTCCAAACCATAATCACATTCTGAGTGTCTTTCAACAGTGACTTCTGGAGACTCTAGGCCTGTTTGATAGGATATTTATTTCTTTAATTGTGTCATGTTTATTTATGTTTACTCTTACAATTGTTTATTATTGTTATTTAATGAAATTAGAACTATTCTAATTGTTGTGAGTATTGATTGTTACGACTTACTTTTTCCATTGAAACTAGATTCTAGATCTCGCTGTGTTTTACATCTACGTGTTGATCTTTACCAAATTTATCAAGTTAGTTTAAGTATTTGATTGCTATTCATTCTGAAGTAGTGTTATCAGAGATCTTAAGCTTATAGTTGATTGCTTTCCATAAATGTTTGAATAGTTACTTGTTGTTCATTTTCTTTACCTTTCCTTCATGCTGAACGAATTATTGTCTATACCAGTTAGATTTTCTAAGAGTGATTCCTTTTACTTGCATTCCAATTCAGTTCTCTGCATAATAGATTAAAGTATATTTGAAAATGCTTCAAAGATTTCTTTCAAAATTGTTTTGTATTGAACTTCAAGAATTAGATATTAATCATTGCAATGATTATAAATCATTTCATTATGAATTAGCCTCTGAATTCACTTGCACAGACAATGTTGAACACTCTTGAAATAAACAGACTTGCCCTGGTTTGATAACTAATGTAGGTATTAAGGTTTCATTTAATAGTCATCTTAACCCATGAATACCAAGCTATATTGGAAGGCATCAAAGCATGTATTGAGATACCTCAGAGGCACTACTCAGTTTAGGTTATGGTACAAACAAATAGAGGGAGTGAAGTTTGAAGGCTTCACTAATGCAGATTGGGCAGGGAGTCCATCCGAAGTGAAGAGCACATTAGGAGGTATCCTTAGTATTAGGTTAGTGGTAGTTACTTGGTACAAGAGGAAATAGAGATCGGTTGCACTTAGTTCGGCAGAGGTAGAGTACGTAGTTGTAGATCAGGCAACATGTGAGGCTATCTGGATGAGGAAGATCCTAGTTTGTTTGTTTGGTCAACACATGGATCTGACAGTGATTTATTGTGATAATCAGAGTTGTATCAAACTATCTAAAAATCCAGTCTTTCATGATCGATCTAAGCATATTGATATCCAATATCATCATCTCAAATATTGTGTATTGAGGCAGATCATGTTGTTAGATTACATTCGCACAGAGGAGAGAGATGCTAACATTATGATAAAGGCATGTCAATATGTAAGTTCGAGTTTCACAGAGACATGATCGAGGTAGTTGATAATACCTTTCTTGTTGAGAGGGAGTGTTGAGAAATGGCAACAAGAAATTCCAGTTTAATTTGTCCTTGAATTAAACTGTGAATTAAATTTGAATTCTAATCTCATAGCAACTTAAAATAGTAAAATTAATTTTATTAAACTTACTTAGCTTAGGAAATTCGAGTTGGAAGTCTTTTGGAAGTCATGTATATGTTATCCCTACTTTGTAGAGTGAAGTGTGAGTTAATTGTGAGTTGTAAAATTGAAGACTCAGTTTCATGAGTCAGTTTAGTTAAATTAGTTCTCAAACTAATTGAGAGAAGTAATAATGATTTAATAGTTAGTGGTGACACTAATGAACTCCATTGGTGCTACTCTAGTTAACTGAATATTTACTGGTTAGGAACACATGCATGTCAATTCTGAGAAAGAACCAGTTGAGACTAGACTGCAGGAACAATGTACTATTTGTTTTATATTTTTCTGAGTTGCAATGATAGTGCATGCAACCAAGAACAGATCCTTAAGGGATTGCACAATTTTTAGAGGCTTTATTTCCCTTTAAATACAAGCTATCCTTCATAGGAATTACACATTGGAATAGAGACTTTAAGAGCTTGTGAAGAGGTTAAGCTTTGGCCTTGAGCTTGCTTATGAGTTGGATATTGAATTTGTTGAGTGCTGGGATTGTTCTAGAGAGAAAAACCATTGTAATTTCATCTTGATTTTCCAGATTAATACAAAACAGATAGTGGGGTTTTGAGCTGTGGCTTTCCCTGGATATTTATTGTGTTATGTGCCTTTGATTCTTTTCCTTTATTTATTATTGTTTTCTCGATTTTTATGGGCTTCCTGTGTAAAGAGTAGAAGTAGATTCTTGTCTCTTTCTTTAGCAAATTGCATTAGCTTGTGAATCTACAAGATTTTCTACACTCGACAATATTTTCATATTTTGGGAATATGAAAAGAGCTAAAGGGGACTGCTCCTATAAGAACAAGTGGTATAAAGGGTAGCAATTGGTTCTGGTCATCATGGAACTATGCAAAACACGCAAAGGTCAAGAGAATGGCTAATAAGCCCACTCATCGTAGCAGTTCCTCAAGAAAGGGTAAAACACAAGTGAAAGCATATGATCAGACAAGCACATGGTGACGATGGAATGAGAAAAACAAGGCTCATATGAAGAAAAAAAGGCTGATAAAAATGAAAATCATGAGGGATAAAATGGGAATGGTTTCATTTTTATAGAAACTTGAAACATGGGAAACTATGATTGAAATTGGTTTCATTTTTACGCAAGCTTGAAACATGGGAAATATGCTTGAAATTAGTTTGCATGCCCCGAGCATAATGACTCGATTCAAGGTACATTCCCCCCCAAGATTCATTTCATGCACCTAAGTAGACTCTTGGGTACTAACAGGTGGATGAATTGAAGGTTCATTTACAAGATCAAGTGAAAGACTCAACTGGGAATTTACGAGATCTAGTCAAAGACGAGAATTGGAAGGGGATATGTTTCATTTTTTCATGAGATTGACATAAGAAAATAACTATTCTCATGGGAACCTATTTCATTTTTTAGGGAGGTTGACATAGTAAAAGAACTATCCTCATAAGAGCTTGTTTCATTTTTTAACAAGATTGACACAAGAAAATGAACTCTGCTTTGATCCTGATCATGGCCTCTGATAGACCATGGATTCCAAGAGGTTCTCATCAGATGGGAGAATAATGCTATAGAAGGGATATATATCAAGGGATCCAATGGAATGATCATGCCCCAGTGCCCCCGGTAAATGATTCACCATATCACCTAGATCTAGGTAAAAAGAAGTTGAGCAGATAGTGAAAGGCTCATCTTCATAAATAGCTACGTGAATGAGATAGGTTGCCACATAATTAACCTATGGCATCTAAGATACAACTTGCAAATTCAGAGAAATTATGGAAGTAGGATCATTGGTAGTCAAATCAAGACCAACAAATTAAACTTGATCGATAGTCACAATCCTTCCATCATGCGGGAATCAAATTACTCGAAAGGGTGTTGACACAACAATGTTCATAGCATAAAAATAGTTTCGCCCTAGAAGAAAATTGAAGTCCAAAGGACCCATGACAACCGTAACATTAATACATACAACGTTTCCTCCCAAGGTAATAGGAAATTGAGGAAGGATCCCTAAGGGTTGACTGGTTCTTCTTTTAAATTATAACAGATATGGAGAGGTGGACACAAGCCGTGGGGAACCCAAAGCTTGCCATGCAATGGAAGGTAAAATACTAACAAAAGCTCCCTCATCTATAATAGTGTGATGGATGTTCTTATCATAAGCCTTTATCATGATTTAAAAGGCATGTACAAAGGGATACAAGTTTCTGTCAATCGACTCCAATCAAAGCTAATGACCTATTTTCTTAGAGGAGGTTTCATGGGAATGGGAGAAATTCCCCCTTGTCCAGTAGAATTAGAAGAAACAAGAAGAACTTGAGTGGTATGAAGTTCACTCTTTAGTAGAAAGGTACGATAAACTGAAGGTGGAATCGATTCAACCACTTTGCCAACCAATGGTTGGGCAGGAATGGACTCATGGTATTCATGTTTAGAGAGAGAAGGATTGATTGAAGTCAAATTTGATCAACCACTTCATCAACTAGTGGAGGATTGGGAGAAATATTCTAGTAACCAGCTAGAAGTCGTGGCTGAGAAGTTGTAAGGTTTTCCAACACTTTTGTGGCTTCATCCATATAAGGACAAAGGTGAATAGGACTATTCCCTTCACATAACTTACAAGAAAATTTGACTTTATCATTTTTCCCATGGACCTTACTATCAGTAGTTGAGGGTTTGTCACCAACATGATCTCCAGAAGATGACGAAAAGGGTTGTTGTGAGCTTGTGGACAACACTTTTAATACCTTGGGAATACTAAGACAATGTATAAGAAGGTGGTCACCCTTACATAACCTATAAGGGAATTTAACTTTATGAGTTTGATTGGAATATTTTCGATACTAGTCGCGTACATAACAATGGTTGCTTGGTTGCCCCCTGCTTATTTTTCTTCTTCTTTTTCATCACTTTCTTAATTTTCTTAGATTCTTGGTTACTGTTTTCTAGGAAAATCCTCTTTGCGGACAAAGACAATCCCTCTAGCCCAATGAGTGGGACTAGCAACCTACGTGACAATCTACAAGAAACTTCCCTAAATTACAATCGAAATGAGAGAAGAAGAAGATGACCTACCTTGTTCTAATGCTATAATGCAATCCTTTGTTTAAGATCTCGAAACACTCATTCCTCAGGGTCAACTCTACTAATCACAACATTTTTATACCTACACAAGAGATCAAAGACACAATAAAACATACAAGTACACCAAGCATAATCAAAAGTAATCCACTTAACAAATCAAGGAGAATTAAGATAAATGATGCATTAACAAAAAAATTTATGGAGAGTGAACCACTAGTTGTATATATTAATGAATAAAAGAAGAAGCATATATCCAAGCCTTGATGTCAATAAGATCTGCTTGAGTGAATGTCCAAGTCCAAGCTCAAGCTCTCCAAGCACTCCTTCTCCAAGCCAAACGAGTAGCATGTAGGCATTATCTCAGCATAATGGTGCAAATAATTAGAGACCAACCATTTGGGAATGGGAGAGGATGAATAGATAGGTAGGGAAAGGAAGTTAGGATCTCTCCAAAGATAGGATAAGGCCCCCATCTCAAGGAGGTAGCTCATAGGGATAAGATCAAAGGGAAATATTGGGAGAATTCAACCACATCCACATCGAACAACCTCCATCTTGTCGTTCTGGAAGCCTCTAGATCACGAAGCTTCCCGTCGTCTTTGGGAAAACATTCCTTTTAGGGAATAGCACAAGTATCAAAGTAAAAAGCATGATGGCAGTGTGAGGCTAGTATATTGCAACTTGTCACCAACACTATTTGCTAGTGTCACAATCACGTTGTTCTTGAAATTAGGGTTTTATAGCTTACTTCTTTAGGGAAGGCTCAAGGAATGTTTCCACCAATGTTTTAGGGAGGATATGAACTATATATCAGGATGAGTACACTGCATGATTGCCAAATTTCGGGCACTTTGAGATATGATACAAGGAAGTGTAGGAGGTGTGACAAAATATTGTGTAACAAATGCCCCTTAAATCATGAAGGGAGAACAAGGAGTGATGGTTGAGATGCTTTATGAGCTTTTGCAAGGACGAGAAAAAACACTATCAGGAGACCTACAAATCAAGGACACATAAACATATACAAATCGGATATCAAAACATGAATGTGCAGTATGGACACAACCATCTGGATAGAAAGGACTATTTGAAAAGATCCATGGCATGGGCACAACCATCCGAATGAATTGGATCATCTATGAGTCTAAGATACAAGTTATGGATGTAGTCACCTGATATGAAAGGATCATCATGATGATAAATATAAAGTCCCACGATATGGTCACAACCATTTGTATAGAAGAAACATGTGTACAATAACGAAAAATACATAATTCCATGCAACCTGAGTTATATCATAAAAAACTCAGGGTATTGTGCTCCATCCCTAACCCGATTGAAGTACGAATTCTAACATGATAATGAATGTGTCAAAGTCGAACATGCTAGAAAACCACCTGATTATCAGCTAATGATGTGGACCGTTAACGGGCACGAGAGGAACCACCAATAATGACGACAATGCTCAAGTTACAATAGTACAATCCATGAATGTGAAAACGACACTGAAGTCTAACACTCATGGAATCATCCAGTCTAAGTCACCTTCCTAGATAATGAGTTGAAGTCGACAGGAAGTGATCTGTCAAAGGAGGGCCATGATGATTCCCCCATCATCGACACAAAACTATGATTAAAGTGAAATAAATGAGTATGATCCAAGACCGTAGCAAAAGGTCAGAAAATGTATAGGAAATAAAATGCAAATAGGACTTCCCTTGAACATATTGATGACATGATTCCAGAGTGTGGCAGCATTTGACGCAACATAAAACCAAGGGTCATGATGATGAAATGGAATAATCAGATGAGAGGTAAAATGGATTACCCAAACCCGAAAAGACAAGTGACTGAGCAAGGATATCCAAAGCTGACACGAGAAATAGATGAGTGTCATGTTCTCTTGGGTTGTATTATATTCTTTCCATGACTAGCCCACGTAGTTAACCAGGGGGTTAGAAGGGGGGCGGAGCCCCCCCTTAGTTTCATCGATTGCATAGCAGGGGAAGTCACACGGGGTTTAAGGGGTGCACGTAACCCCACTCTATGGGGTCCAGGATAGCACCTCGGAAAATTTTGTTTTTTTGTGCATGATTTTTGCACATTGTTTTGGACACGATGGTTTTCGGTCGATTGTTTTGGACGCGATGGTTTTCGGTCCATGGTTTTGGACGCGATGGTTTTTGGTCCATGGTATTGGATGCTTCGGCATGTATAAATATGTATTGTAACATTGAAAGGAACATAATGAGAAATCAAGATGGTAGTCCTGGTTTTGGGATCCAGGGGAAAATCTCTGTGTATATGTGTTTTATGTGTTATGCTCTCGCATTGTTTATTTTCAATGTTTTAGAATTCGTATGCAGCTGACTTCTGTACGGGGATAAAACCTGCATGTTCAAGAGTGACATGCTGCCTATACAAAAGATGTTTTACTTTCAATTTTCCCCCACTATTTCTAGTGAGTACCCCAATTAATTTTAATCACAAGCTTTAAGGGGATAGCATATGCTTTTCATATAAGTTCATTCTCCAAATGAATCCATCCTAGTAAGTTTTACAAGTCCTAGGAAAGAGAAACTCGGTCTCATGATGGTGATAATTCTTTCGCCATTTATTTTTTAATGAGTCTGATTGAAGAATAAATCAGTATCTTTTTCATATTCAGATATTTTGAAAAAGAGGTGAAAATGAAAACTCCATCATGTCCCTTTTCGTAATTTTTCCCTTCAATCTGAAAAAGTAGAAAAAAATATACGAGAGAACCTCTTGACCATGTCGACCAAGGTGTAAATTTTTCGTAAATAGTCAATATCAACCTCGAAAAGTAGTAAATGTATACTAAGACAACATCAATTCATTTATTTTAACGAGTTCAAAAAGATAAGTACTCGACGATATTTTCATATTCAAGAGTCAGAAAAGAGCTTAAAGATGACTCGAGGGGGGTTACTTTTTTGTTTGTTTTTTACGAGCCCAAAAAAGAGATAAAACAAAAACTTGTTGAATCAGTCAAAAATGATCGTTGTAACCACCAAAAAGAACCTATAACTGCATAAAGACAACCACACATCATTGATATCGAGGAAAATAATAAAAATATTACTTTCCTTGACTCTTCAGTCAAGCAGTGAGAGATCTAGGGCATCATTTCATGAACTGTCAGTTGCAGGTAAGAGATCTTCCTTTTTCCTTTATTTTCATTCTACTTTCATGCCATTTCATAGGATTTTTTCTCGTTAAAGGGGAGGATTTAAAATTTTAAAATCGAGGGTGATCAAGGTGAGTTTGCTCATTGGATCCGTGCTGATCGCCCCTAAACCCAAAATGCTCTCACATTGCCAGTGCATAATCAATTAAAAGAGATGTGATGGACACAAGGTAGATAAAATAAAAATATATCCCCTATCTTAATCAATTGTTTGAGTCTTTGATCCATGGAAAGGTTTTTAATCAATGTAAATGGTTGTTTTGTAGGAGTTTTCGACAACATGGTCATCCAATGGAAGGAAACAAGCCATGAGGGAGAAGATCACTAGGCCGCCTAAAATGTTGAATGTGTCAATACTTTGAGGGACTGCGGGTTATTGAAATTCTTCCAAATCCCAGGACTCAGAGCTCATAATGAACTGCTACACTGTATGATCAGTCTATGGGATGTTGATTGACATATGTTCATCATTAGAGACCAAGAACTAGATATGGAAGTAGTATATATATACTTCATTACTAGATTGTCTAGAAAAGGGGAAAGAGTCTAACTCTTTGGATCTCGTGGTGGAGGTGAGAGCACCAACACCTTAATTAGAAGGCATTACCTAGGTGCGGAGACAACTGTGGGCGAGAAAGTGAAGATACTGACCATCAAAAATCTTCCCTTGAGGACAATTCTACACACCATGGCCCATATAGGCGGGGTGCAACCTTTGCATGAGGTACCAAAATCACAATTCTAGTATGCAGTGGATTGCCTTACTCCAACAGTGTTCAAATCGTACGAGGGACTGCTGGTCAACATGAAGATGCAACTGACCAAAGGCAAGTTGGGAAGTTAGAAGCAATTCATCTTTGGTTTGATTTTGGTCACTTTATTTGTGGAGTGTGTGCCCCTATTTTAGTACCAGTGGATAGAGGTTGCGGATCCTACTCCATAAGATTTGAGGCTTCTCAATTGGAGTGACATCATACCTCATGGAGGAGGGGGCCAACAGATGCATTTCCCTCTTCCATTGTTTTGTTGGCTGCACCGACAACTGATTGTTGTGGATCACTATGCCTATGCAGACACGGGCTTCAGAGGAGATCGAGATCTACCTCTACCACTGGGTGAACAACGGATTGATGTAGGTAAAACTTGTTTTTGGAATTTGCAAGTTTTATGAGTTTTTTTGTTAAAGTGTATCTGAGAGTTTACCTGTGATAAATGTGCATATGTTGGACCAGAAAGGCCTCATCTCATGTCACCAATAGCACAACGAGTAGCATGTCAGATAGAAGATGTTCAATATGAGGAAGGAACAAATCCTATGGTAGAGATGGAAAGAAATATGGAAGTGATTACCCTAGTTATTCCAGAATATGAAACTATAGATGACGTGCCACTGCGATACCGGAGGCACATAGTAGGAGTGTCTGTGAGACTACGTCGGTTGTTGGGCTGAGTGATCAGAGAAGTCTCATGCCATCGAGATCATCATGTGGGCGAATAGCCTTTTCTAGTCATGGTTTTTGTGCTATTGTATGCTTTGAAAGCCATGTGTCCCAGAACACTTATTGTTTGAAATTTTGATGAACAAACTTTAACAAATGTGATATCTCTCTCTCTCTCTCTCTCTCTCTCTATATATATATATATATATATAGATATATATATATGTATATATATATATGTATATATGTATATATATGTATACATATTAATGTATATATATGTATACATATGTATGTATATATATGTATACATATGTATGTATATATATGTATACATATGTATGTATATATATGTATACATATGTATGTATATATATGTATACATATGTATGTATATATATGTATACATATGTATGTATATATATGTATACATATGTATGTATATATATGTATACATATGTATGTATATATATGTATACATATGTATGTATATATATATATATATATTATATATATATATATATATATATATATATATATATATATATTCATGCTTCTATCTTCTACTTATGTGTTCATTAATCATGATTATGTGATCAATTTTAGACGTTACGGAAATGTCTTTCAAGAACATAATTTGGTAATGCATCTGTTAGTGTATTCAAATTTCGTGGAATGTGTTGATATGTGATATAATCAAAATTTCTTTCCAGTAATTAAATACATAGGTAGATATGAAAAATTTGTGGATTTCATATTGAGTAATGGCTATTCAATTGTAACACAATGAGTTGTGAATCTAACTTAACAACTAAATTTCTAATGCTAAGAGGAACTGCTTAAGATAACTATTCAATAAATGCTATGTACTCTGCAATATTATTAGTTGTTCATCCCAGGAAAATACCTTGTAAATCAATCAACTCGCCATTAGGGGAAAAAAGTGCCCAAGATGTGGAGGATAAGTTCCATGTGCTATGACAAGCACCATTAGCAAAACCAACATAATGGTTTGACGACATCTGCAAACAAAGCAAAGCCCAAGGTAAGTAGAGGAAACATATCTGCAAAGCAAACAATCACACCAAAAACCAAAATTGCACACTAATGAATTCACACACTAATGTACAAAAGTAATTACACGGAATTCATGCATAATAATTTTTCAGATAAAGCCCGTTGCAGGACTGCGATAATGCATTACCTTCGTAATCAACCACCTCATAGGTGCCTTTTCTCAAGACACATTTAAGGATGTATGGGCCATGCCACATAGGTTCAAACTTTCCAGCTCCCAACTTATCATTGGCTTGGTCATACAGCAAGACCAAGTCACCTTTAGTGAAAACTCATGGAGAAACAATTTGATGAAAATGAGATTTAACTCATTTTTTATGTGCTTCGATCACTATCACAGCAATATGATGACTCTCATGAAGCCTCTCGAGATAAATTAAATGCTCCTCTTCAGGCGAGGTATTGGGAACGAGATCCCCCAAGGATAGTTTTGGGGCTAAGAGCCCATGTTTTGGGTCAAAATTTGTAATAAAATTGTAAATTCACCGCATTTTGTGGTCGCAAAGCACGAAGTTGTCATGAGTCATAAAGGGTTGTCCTCCCTTATTGTTGTAGTTTAAAGTCGGCAGTAAAAGATCTACCCATGGTCTGTGGACCATGGGATTGTATAAAAAGAGCTAAGTATGTAAGCTCTAAGTAGTTTAGAGTCATGAGTTGAAGTCAAATAGTCATAGCTCTGAAGTAAGAAGTCTAAGTTTCGGTTTGTAGCATAGGTAGAGGCTCTGCAACTGAGTGCGTAGAGGCCTAGGGTGGAAGTCCACAGCTGAGTGTGTGGACCTATGCAACTATGTGCATAGGGTGGATAGAGTTTGTAATCACTTGAAGATATCAATAAAGAGAAATATTCTGCAAATTCTATGGCTTTGTTCCAATTAATGTATTTTGTCATGTTGTGTATCAATTTCATTTATAATGCTTATGTGGTGCGCAAATGTATGTAATTGCGTTGGATAACTAAATTCAAATAAGGATATCTATTTATGTAGTGCTAACTGTGATTATCTAATAATATAAGTAATATTCTTAAGATAACTTGACAATTTGTGCAATACACTGCCTTAGCAACATGAATCGAGGGTTAGGGCTGTGCGAAGGTCAGTCGTACCCTTTCGTGGAGGTATCAAAGGGAGAAATAAGGGGGTAGGCACACAGAGCCCTAGAACTTAATGACTTGCATGACAGCAGGAATAGAAGGAACAATTCAACATCACAACCATCTCAGGGTGTGGAAACTTGGTTCCAGCATCCCCCCATACTGCTTCGGGTGAGACTTCGGTCCACGCTCCACGAGCTGATGCCGAAAGGGCCAGTAGTGTAGGGATTTGTTTGTCTAACCAAAATTAAACCTAGGTCAGGCCCCAAAAAGCCAACAAATGGTTCCGTTGTCGGGACTAGAATTTGCATAAGAGATGTGTGATGTCATATCACTGGAATCCAACTAAGAAAGAGATTGAAGATTGGTTGGATAGGAATATCCACAAATTTGCGGTGGAGGAGAATATAAGTCTGTGACTAACAAAGGAACAGTGGCTGGACAGGTACCTATATATAGAAATACACGAGACCTTTTTTTGTTCCTTTTTGATTGAGCTATATGAGTGAATCACGAGGCTAGTAGATAGTCAAGGAAGGTGGAGACTTGATGGTCTTATTGTTTGGAACTCGGAGTTAGTACAGAGATTGGAAGCATCTTAGAATAAGATTTCCCACACTGTTGATCATTGGCTCGATCACGTCATAGGGGTCGATACCTTAGTCAACTACAATGAGGTGGAGCAATGCTTTTTCAAAGGACCACAAGGTAAGTACTTGAAATCTTTGAATACCTGGATTAAAATGTTATTGTGCAAAAATAGGTTATGTAGCTACCTTGATGTTCGGGGCTGCGTGAAGCGGAAAAACTTACAGGAACGAAGGGAGAAAGGGTCTTGAATATAGTCCATTAATTTCACCTCCACGAGGTGACGAAGAGGGAGTAGTGGAGGCTTCTCTGTGAAGTTCTATTCAGTTAATAAGACAAGGAATCATGCGACTACCACCTTCACCCACACCACCTCCAACTTCACAACCATCACCTGTGATTTCACCCGAACCACATCCGCCTCCACCATAGTTCAATATGGAAAATTCAGTGAAGCTTCCTTTGTTTAATAGATTGGGAAATAAGGACACAGACCAATTCTAGTTCATTGTGAAAGTCATATGGGAAGCCCAGGGTGTTATAGATGATCACATGAAGAAGGCAACATTGATTAGTATGTTGCAGGATCACGCTCTAACCTAGTACATCAAGTACTCTAATGTTAACCCGAATGATGGAGTGGTAGACATCTAGAAAACACTAAATAAAGAATTCAGTAAGCTTAAATTTGAGGCACTGTCAATTGTGGTGTTCAAGGAATTTGCGATGCAACCAGGCGAGACCCCTTAGGAACTAGATTAGAGGTTGAAGTGTAAAATCCGTGAAGCTAATATTAACTTTGTTATCACTCCAAAATTTCTTCTAAGTTGTCAGAAAAAGAAATGATAGAGGTAACCGTAAACAAACTTTGGAGATCAGGATCTAGCCTTCCTAATCTCAGAGAGGGCTCTCTCTTTTTCATTTAACTTTGTTTAGTTATTTGATTTTAGGTTAGTTATGATTGTTATTGGGTTTTTTATTTGGATTTGGGTGGTGGGATCACTTACTTAGATGAATAGAGGGTGGATTTTACCATTGGGCTATGGGGTCAAAATTCCAAACAAATAGGACTGGATCAAGTTCTAAAAACAATGTCTATAGGGCAAGATAGAGGAGTTACTATAGATCTCAAAGGCTTGATGGTGAAATGGTTTTCAATCAGGTCCAGGGAGAAATTAAGGGTTCCTTAGGCCGAATTATGAAGAGAAATGAATGAGGTCAATCGGTATGGGAGAGCAATTAAGGGTTCTCAAATCTGGATATCAGAGGAAAACATATAAATGATTAACTATGCAAAACAGAGTGTAGTTAAACAAATTCTGAGTTAAATTTCCAGTTAATTCATTCAAATTTAGATAACATTTAAGTTTATAAAACACATAAGAAAGTAAAAAATTCAGACAAAGAAGATACTTCACTGCAATAGTTGATCTCATGAATCCTGTAATGCAATTTTTTATTACTTGCTCTAGTCTGTTGACTTGAAAATTGGTACAATCACCCTTAGGTTTAAGATCAAAATAACTTTCCAAATGTATAGCAATCCACCTCAATACTTCGAATAATGAAGTAGTTATACAAAAATAATTTACAAAATATCCCAAACTCTCTTGGGAACTAATCTAGGAGAAATAAATATCTCATGCAAGAAGATAGAGACAGTTGTTGAACTGCTGCTTGTTGTCCCTGTTATTTAGGTTCTGTTGGCTTTTATCTTTTGATATTTTGCAGTTAATTGGCTTTGCTCTTTGGTCTTCACACTGGAAGTTCTATTTACTCTAACCTTTCATCTGATACACTTTGACTTGGCAGACCGATCAATATCCTTTTACTGTGCCCTTTTACTTTCACTGTACATTTTACATTTTTAATGTGTATTTCTACAATAAATCATTTAGCTTTTCCCATGTCTCAGCATCTAGTAATTGGATATTGAGCATCTTCCTGTAGATCTCATCTGCCTTTGTATACTTGGCGAAATTAGGCTTATTAACAAAAAGGTGTTTTACCTCATGCTGTAGGTAAAACAAATTCTCAAAAGTTTGATACAATACTTTGCCAGTAGGTATACCCTTCATGGATGAAGTATTTATGTGATCTCTAGCCACTTCTATGATCTTTTTATTATAGTCTTCCTATGTCATTAACTTGTCATTGATAACCAAGGGATTTGGTAAACCCTTTTGCCTCAAAATTTTGAACTTCACCCTGAATCTGTCAATGGCCAATTGCGTAGTTTGGCACTTATCGTTTAGGTTCAACATCAAATTCCTCTTGGTGAGAACCCTCTTCAGATCCAAAATTGTACCTGTTCTATCAGATATCTCTAATTCCTGCAGCTCATACTTGTTCTTGGAGTTGAGGAAGTGAATGATCCTTGTAGCTTCCTCTGGCATGTCTCCAAATTCTACTTTGACTCTTTCAATGGCTTTTGTAGCTTGTTTTATTAAATCAATCTATTCAAAATTAACTTGTATGGATGGCCAAATACCATTGATAGAGTTAATGATATTGGCCCATAAGCTGCTCCTTAACCTGACCTGGAGGTTATTTCAATGTTAATTCCTTCTCCGGGTTTTTTATTCGTTCATTCATTCTTGTAGACTTCTGTTGTTCTTCTTTGTGCATGATCTAGGCAAGTTTGTAATCTATTTCTAGTCTGATCACTTTTTCGTTAAGCCTGTTCATCTCAGTGGTCTGAATGGACATTTCTTCCATTACTTTGACCAACATGTTTGCTTCAACACTTGTAGAATCTGTTGTTGTAGACCCTCTTGCTGATGTAGTTTGTGTAGATGATGGTGGTGTTGTGGCCATTGGAGCTGTGGGACCTAGGGATGTTGCCAAAGTAGAAGGTATGACAGTGGTAACTGTTGGGATGATAGTTGCAGGGGCATCATCAAGACTAGCTTGTTTTAGCTAAATCAAGCTATCCAATTCTTTCTCCATCTCTTTTAATTGATCATTCAGTTGCGACACTAGGTCCATCATCTCCTCATGATTGGTTTGGCTCTCTGGGACCTCCTTTGGTTGTGGGTGTTGTAAATGAGGCACCTTAAGTTGTTTCTTGAGGGTTGCTATATCCTCATTCTTTTTTCTATCAATTTCTCAGTAGCCTTAATGTCAGTAGGTTCATGGCCAAGCTCAATGACCAGGTACTCCAATGACTTGATCCTGTTGTCTTTGGCCTGTGAGGAGGCTTTCTCCAATTTATACTGGACTGTTACATTATCTAGTGAATTCTACAACCTATGTGAAGTCATGGATTTTCCTGTAAGGGTGGAGTAAATCATTTCTCTAGCCTTCTTGCAGAACTCTATCTGGTCAATGGGATGAACATTCGTGGCCAATACCTCAAAATCAGTCTTCTCAGCCGAGGTCTTTGGTTGCTGAATAGTTGGCTACAAAAATGATACCTGCATCACTAATACTTTGATGTCAAAGGCTGAACTCAACCTACTCTGGTTGGCTGGTGTATGCTTTAAGTATTGGGAATATGTGTCTGCCTTCAACTTCTCATTCCTCATCTTTATCTCCTTGTACTTGTCTTTGATGTCCTTTTCTTTGTTAGTTGTCCCGACAAAGGAAGAAAACTCAACACTTTTTTGTCTCTCAATCATTTGAGTGTTGGAGGTTGATGGCTGCTGTGTTTCACCTGATGCAACTATGTATTTGTTCCTCTGCCCCATTGTTTTAGTGTCAGTTATTTCCACTGACTCAATGTTCTCCTCCTGTTCAGACACAAGATTCAATTTGAGCCCTTTTCTAAGTTCAAACAGTTCATATGTAGTCTCCATGGTAAAACTGGATGCCTCTTCCCTATTCCTCTTTGGATTCTTCTCCTCATTGGCTGGGGTTTGTAATATAGGAGGATTACTCATTGGTTCCCCTAGTTTTGGAACCTACAGGAAAGAACTCCGGTCAAATTGCTTTTCTAGATCAATGAGTGTGTTTTCAACATCCACAACTGCGTTTTCCATATGAATCAGTGTGTTTTTCAACCACTTAGATTGGTTGGCAAACTGTTCAATGTCATGTCTTGGGTCGTGGATGTAAGGTCCCGATTTGACCCTAAGTCTTAGCTTGTTTATGACCCCATGAGGGTCATACTGCCACATGAAGATGTTGCTGAATTTCATCTACTGTAGTATCTTGTCATCCTCTAGCCTATCCTGTCTATTATTGCAAATGAATGGGCCCAATTGGTTTTTCACCTTAAACTGGGTCTTCTTCCTAGCAGATAGGAAGTGGACCTCATTAGAGTTGAAGATTTATCTAAAATACTCAAGTGCTAATATCCTCATAGGGAGGTATTTGGGAAACTTGTAAGGGGCTAATTGGCAGCCATAAACCCTGATTTTAGTGTGGTTCTGGTACAAGTACGAGTCTCCCACCTTGCTATTCTTAGCCAACTGTAGCACCCTCTTGATTTCTTGGCTGATTCTAGGTTGAGTGTTACTAGTCAACATGTTCATGACTGGGTAGATGAAGGAATCTATGAATTCTTTGTATGTAAATGCTGTGGAGTATTTATGGATCAAGGGTGTCTAGAAGACAAATGATCTCTCTTTTCCCTAGGTATCCAACTTTTGGATGCTTACAAGGAACTTATCTACTTGGTAATATAAAAAAATGTGAAACAACACTGAAGAGTACTTGAAAACTCTTTCAGTGGGCAATCTTGTGGATTCTTCATGCATCCTGTCTGCAATGAACTAAGCATAATTGTACATGACAGCAGGAGGATTTCCTGGGGTAAAAATGGCCAGGAAGGCCAGGATGATCTCATCCACATGCTCATCCACATGGTGATTATATGTCTGCCAGTTTCTAAAAAGATAGTGGCAGCATAGGGTGGGGTATCTGTAGGAGTATGGCGGTCTTCAATGATGAAAGTATGGAAGATTTTCCTTATATTAACCAGGTCTAGGGTGATATACAGGTCCAATAGGTCTCTAATGGATAGAGGGGTCTGATTTTGGCTAGGTTGGACTTGAAGCATTTGGTTGATGGACTCTAGTGTAATGGTGAATAAGAGCTACTGGTTTGGAGAAATAATAGCTCTTTAGCTAGGGATATAGCATGCATGACAAAATGTATGATATCAGGGAATGGGTGGACTTTTAGGAATAGATATTTGGGTAAATTGGATTCCAAAAGGTGGATGTCATCGGCATGGTTCAGGAATCTGTCCTTACTCCCGTAGTGGAGCCTTAGAAGGTGGGTTGGTGTAGTAGTGTCTTTTATTTGGAAATCCCTATCTGCTAGTGATAAATGGTCAATGTCCAAGTGAGGGGTTGACACAAGTCTGACATATAGGGAGGTCTGGGAAGCCATTTTTAGGGGGAAAGGTGTGGATTAGGCTTGTATAGGCTGTAGCAGTAAGCCTTTGAAAACTCTGGTACAGTGAGGGGGTAATTTGCGGTTTGAAAAAGAGGGGTTTGGGTATTCAAGCGGAAATACTCTTGAATTTAGGGGAAAATAAATTAAATTCAATTAATTAATCTTTGAATTAACTATACACTTTCAAATTGAAAGGTTCATTATGGTTTTCTCTCAAAATACCTGGAAATTGGTGGTTCAGGCTGCAAACTGGTTTTAATGATGATTGTAGATGGTACAGTGTCTTCAGCTGTGCACTGGATGCTTGAATTGGGCATCTGGATCTTTTTAAAGAGGTAAACGATGGTTAATGTCAGTTATAGAGGCTCAAGGTGGTGCAGGAAGTCTTAGGCAACATTCATAGTGAAAATGAGAAGAAAGAGTCAAAATGGGCTTCTTCGGTCTTTTAACTGGCAACAGTTAGAATTTAGTGTAGAATTCATAAATGAACATTGAATGGTTTTGGCTTTTGGCAGGAAGTGGTTTCAGGGGCCATCACACTACTTTTGGTAGGTAGGCAGTATTTCCTTGAGAGCACCCAATTTCACTTGGAGCTGCCACGTAGCAGAATAAGGCCCGAGCAAAACCGCGAATCTTGCGTGCTCTCACACTGGTAAAGGTCGGAGAGGGAATGAGTGCGATATGGATGCGCGCCGTCAGATCAGGGGATGGGAGGTATAACAGTTGTCCCATGGTCAAGATGCACGGAGGGAACAAGGATGAGGATTTGTAGGGCCTGGAGGATTAATTACAACTAATTGTAGTTAGTTAATGAATAAGGTGGGGATTAGAAATAAAATGAGCGGGTTTAATTGAGTGGGACCAGGGGTTAATATAGTGGGGTTTGTTTAACTACACATGGGTTGGTGGGTTAAAAAGTTTATGTTGGGGAAATATAAATCAAGAATTTAATTAAATAATGTGCCAGGGGGGAACATAGGGTAAGAGGTTTTTATGGGTTTTTGAGGTAGAATAGAGAAATTAATAAGGTGGAAGGTGATTTTTTTGAATGGGAAATGGGTTTCACACTAGGGCAAAGGGGTTTTGGGTAGGGGGATGACCTTTCGAGGGTAATTTACTAGGGAAATGTGTGAAACCAAGGGGTAAGGGTCAAAATGAAGGGAAAAGGGTATTTCTATAATAAATGAGGGGATAATGGGGAAATTAGTAAATAAGTATGTTGGGGGGGGGTAGGGAAGAATGAAATGAGGGGAAGTTAATCAAGTAAGCTAGTGAACATCCTTTCACTCTCATAAATGCTCCTACACAATAAAACATAGGATTAAGCATGGTAAATGTGCTTATGATTTAACAACCTTATACATCTGCAACCTTTCTTCTACCTACCCTTTACTTATCCTAACATTTTTTCTTCATTTTATTGGGTGAATTTAAGCTAGCAAACCCTTTCTTTCCTTTTCTTTTGACAAGTAAACTATCTAATTCTAACCTTATAACTTCCAATGTCTCTGATTAAGCTAATGAGCACATTTTATTCTCTACCTAACTAATGATCTGCCAAGGTTAAACAGTTTGGATAAATCTTTATTCTCTATCTATAAACATGAAATTTAAAGCATGAATTAGTCAAGATTAAGCTATTTGGCTATCATGGATTGTGGCATTTATGACAAGTTGCACACAACCATTATTTTGCACATAAAAGTAAAAGCAATGGCACATGAATTTTCACACTTTCAGGATCTGTTTTTGTTTGGGGTTCATATTTTTCACTTTTCTTTTTCTTTTTGTCCTTTGATTATTCTTTTAGGACATACCCTCTTTACATTTTTTAATTTTTAATATGGAAAACATTTTGCAAAAAGAAAAAGTATGTACAATATTACAAGACTAACCATAGCCAATTCAAATTATGAATCCTATTATTATAGGACCCTAACAGTGGCTCCACATGGGGATGGAATTTCCTAGTGAAATGTCAATAACTTTAAGATTAGTAGGCTCTAAAAATGTGACTAATGTTACCTTGTAAACTATTTTTCTGTGATTATTCTTTATTCATACTTATGATGGTGAACCTTTCAAAGCTAAGGGCCTTCTCTTCGGGCTTCAACTTCAAATGATTACCATCTAATCCAATCTAAACTCTGCAATGTTATATACAATGAGTAAAGTAAAGTGAACTATTGTTAATCTGTGGAAAAGTAATGCTTCAGCATTCTACCATTGATAGGTCCTCTTGGTACATCTAATCCATCTATCTCTCTCAAGGAGAAAACATTGTTACCTTTGTAACCATAAATGACATAAGGTCCTTGCCATAGAAAAACAAAATTTCCATGTTTTCCCTTGTCCTCTCTTCTTGAATCCCACTTAAGAAATTTATCACCTATGTAAAAATCATCAGATTCAGTCTTTTTATCAAATATCTTTTTGATTTTGTCCTAGATTACTTGTGATTTTACATATACTTCTTCTCTGGTCTACTGCAAGTGTATGGTTTGATTTATCCTTCTTTGGATATCATTGGGTTCCACCTGTAACTCGTGGATGATATTCATCACTTGCACTCCCAAAGAGGATGGAAAAACAACATCCATCCCATATAATAACTAATAGGGAGATGTACCAATGGACTTTTTGGTAGTCAGTCTGTCTGGCCATAAGGCATTGACCAAATTTTTGTTCCATGTCTTTCTATTGTCTTCCAATAATTTCTTAATAATATTGACGAGGCTTTTGTTAGAGGATTCTGCAAGTCCATTACCTTGAGGGTAATAGGTAGTGGAGTGGCCAAGGGTGATGTGGTATTTGTTACAGAAGTCTACCATCATCTTGGATTTAAAATCAGTTGCATTATCAGTAATGAGCTTTTGGGGGCATTCAAATCTTGACAAGACATTATTTTCTAGGAAGGAGATAATGACAGAGTCTGTAGCTTGTCTAGAAGGGATGGCTTCTATCCATTTGGTAAAATAATCAATGGTTGTCAAAATCCACTTATGCTAGGCTGAGGAGGCTTAGTGTATTTCTCCAATGAAGTCTAACCCCCATTGCTGAAATGGCATTTCTGTGGAGATGGGTTTGAGAGGTAAAGGTAAAAGCTTTCTTTTTCCTTCAAATATCTGGCACTTATGGCAGGAGGTCACATTTTTCTTAACATCTGCAAAGAGATAAGGCCAGTAAAAACCAGCCCTTAGAATTTTGTCAGGAGTAGTCTTCCAACAAAAGTATCCTCCACAATCTCCTGCATGAAATTCTTGCATAATTTTATCAACTTCATCTTTCAGTAAACAATTTAATAGAATACCACCATTTTCTTTGCAAAACAAAGCATTATCTATGATACAATATCTTAATGACTTAATTTTCAAAAATCTAGCTTTAGTTCTTGTTAAACCAGGAGGAGCTTGTAAGTTCAGTAATACAAATATGATATCTGCATACCAAGGTGAACCAGTAAAGGGTTCACTTATCTATGGAGTCACCATCTCTTCTTGATCATCAAGGGTACCAACAAAATTTATATCTAGAGCCGGATAGTTCGATTCATCCATGAGTTTGGATAAAACTTTGCCTTTGATAATTTTAGTGGGCTTTATTTCTATTCCATATTCCAAAATTATGGCAATCCATTTGCCTCTCTTTCCTTCAGGCCCATTTTGTGTCAAAATGTCCTTTACTACTGAGTTTGGAACATAAGCAATGATGTGAGAATACAAAATATAGAGTCTGAAGTCTTTGATAGCCTTTACTAAAGCTAGTGCTTGTTTTTCCATTATGTTGTATTTGAGTGTCGCATCTCTTAAGGATTTACTAAAAAATTCAATTGGTTGTTCATATCCCTAGTCATTCTTTTGCAACAAGACTGCTACAATAGTGTGTTCTGAAGAAAAAGAAAAAATTATAAAATCTTTCTGAAAATCAAGACTTATAAGGATTGGAGTTTTGGTTAGGGCTTTCTTGATGGCTTCAAAGGACTGTTTTGCCTCCACTGTCCATTTAAGTGTTGAATAGTTTCTTAACATGTTATTTAGTTCTCTAATCATGCTAAATTTGAAATGAATCTCCTAAGAAAATTAATTTTTCCTAAAAATGTCTGCAATTATTTCATGTTTCTAGGATGGCTGATAGTCAAGATTTCCTCTATTATAGAAGGATCTATTCTAATTCCATCTTTGGATATTATATGTCCCAACAGTTTTCCTTCTTCTATACCAAAGAGTGCCTTTTTTGGATTTAAGGAAATACCAAATTTCTTACATTTAATGAAAACTATTCTCAGGTGATCTAGATGCTCATTATCAGATTTAGAAAAGACTGCGATGTCATCTTGGTAAACCACTAGGAAATCATGGATCTCGTTGGCAAGAGCTGTATCCATAGCTCTTTGAAATGTTGCTCCTACGTTCATTAATCCAAAAGGCCTCTTCAAATAAATGAAGCTACCCCAAGGAGTAGTAAATGAAGTTTTGGCTTGGTCCTCTAGTTGAACTAAGATCTGGTTATATCCAAAAAATCCATCAAGCAATGAAATTCTAGATGAGCCTACTACCCTCTGAAGGACATGGTCCATTTTTGGTAGAGGATAGTTGTCTTTTAATGAGACCTTGTTTAAATTTCTGAAATCAACAAAAAGTCTGATTTCTCAGGTTTTCTTCCTAGTAGTGACTAAGTTTGAAACCTAATATGAGTATCTAATGGGAGTTATAATTTGGCATCATATATTCTTTTAACTTCTTTCTCAATAGATGGCATAAGAACTGGATTAATTCTCCTAAGTTTTTGTTTAAAAGGCTTATGATTATCTTTGATAAGTATCTTGTGCTGAATTATGCTGGTGTCATAAGATTTTAGGTCTTCATAACTCCATGCAAATACATCTTGAAACTCTTTAAATAGATTTATGTATTTAACCTTTTCATCTGGAGGTAAGGCTTTTGATAATTTAATGAGTTTAGGTTTTTCTTCAGTTCCTATGTTACATTCTTCTATATCTTCTCTCAACAGCTCCATTTTCGGCTTCCTAGCCACATCGTTGGAATCAAACAAATCTTCTAAGGGGACTAATCCCTTAGGCAAAAAAATATTTTTAAGATTAAGAATTTCAGGATCATCATTCATTATTTCCTCTATTTCTACATTTTCTAAGTTATCTACTTCTAATTTAGTGAAATTAGTGGGTTTACCTATTTCTAAAATATTTACATCTGTGTCACTATTTATGTCACTGTCTACTGTACAGTCTGTATCTATATTACAATTCTAAAACTCACCTTCAGCATTCATGAAGTCACAAATTTGGGAATCTTTTGAGAAAATCTGCCAATACTTCAAATTGTTTGGTATGATAGGCCTATGTCTCACTTCTACAGTGTACTGATGGTTGGGTTGAAAGGGAAATTTGTAGGTACTAGCAAAAGTAGCCAAACTACGGGCCTGCATATTCTGTTTTCTAGGAATGGCAACAAAATTTGTTTCCATAAGGTCTTTAATCAAATCTAGGACAATCTCTCTATATTGACTCAGTCTTGGATTCTTTACAGAGTATTCACCATTAATTTGTTTAGTAATCAATTCTAAGTCTCCAAGTATAGAAAATCTCTTGGCTCCAAGTTTTCTAACCATTTGTAATCTTAATACCAGAGCTTCATACTCTGCCATGTTATTTGTGCATTTAAAATTTAACCTATATGCATGACCTTCAGTGTGATTATTATCCATATTGTAGATCCACACTCTTGCTCCTGCCCCAACCTATTCACAGATCCATCAAAATCAAAATTCCATAAGGACTCATGAAAAATGTTTTCATTGTCAGCTGTTTAGTATTTCTGTTCTTCAGTTGTGATTTCCTTTTTGTCATGGTCTGAATTGTATAAGATGAAAGAGTCCATATCAGAATGCATGGAGTATATATGGAAATTTTGTGGTTTTTCTGCACTACTCACCATGTATTTCATCAAGGTCTCTCTATATAGTTTTCTTTGTTGACCAAAAATAGATATGGTGGCATATGACATATCTAATTGCAAGGATCCTTGCAATTTTTCTCCCCATGAGCGAGATAACAACTTTCCATATTTGGGTGGGATGTCTGCAACTACTATGTCCATCAAAATACTCCTTGTTGGGCATTGGACTACAGTTAGACATAAAGCTTTAATCAAGCCAAGGCACTTAACTTGATTAGGTTCAAAGGGAAACAAATCCTTATATGGTCTGGTGATATCTAAGTTTAGTCTCTCCATGTTGCTTTTGGCATCAAGTTATGGGATGCCCTTGAGTCCAGCATAGCATTATGTAATACTTTGTCATGAATGTTTAGGCTAATGCAGAAAGGAGGGAATTGTTATAGACATTTTTGTGCCTTACAGCATGAAGCATGAAATGTCCATAATCTAAGGGATCCAAAGTCCCTAAACATGTTGTTCCTACCCCTAGAGGAACAAGGTCAGCAAACCACAACACTGAATAGAAGTTCTCCACCTGAAAACACTCAAAAACAAGGAAATTCTGGATCATGTCAACTGCTCCACTGAGCATCTGCGCTGAATGTCAACTGCTCCATTGTCTACCTGCGCTGAATGTCAACTGCAAAGAAGGCTACCTGCGCTGGGCGAGTTGGGACATGTGGCACAGTCATTCCTCAAGGTGTCAATGCCCAGGAAGCTTCCAAAATGACACTTGGATCAGGGAATTCGACTGGTGATGAGTAAGAGGGTCTAGATCTCCAAGTGGAAGCAAGAACCTCCAAGTGGACTCAAGAACTGAAGAATAACTGAAGTGAGAGAGGACACTAGTCAGCTTCATGCCAACCTCAAGCTGACTCATCCTTTCTCCAAAACTCCTATATATAGATCTCTCTCATGAGGTCTAGGGAGGCTGGAATCTTGTGAATGTAAGGAAGTGCTGTTGGTTTGAGTATAGAACTATTGGGTGATTTGCTTTGAAGGAGGTGAAGAGGAGATTTCTTTCTGCTGGGAAGGTGATGCTGGATTGGGCCTTTTATGGTTGTATCACTTCCTGAACTTTACTTCTTCCATTAATAAAGCATTTGAGGTTCTTCTATATGCATGTGTCTCAATGATGTATTGTTATACTTGTGTATTTGATTTATTCTAATCCTTGAATCAATTATGAATGTATGCTTCTTGTAGTTTCCCTCTCTTGTCATTTTGCAGGATCTTGGTGTAGCTGGGCCAGTGAAAGAGCAAGGAGCTGGGAGCAAGCAGCAAGGAGAGAAGATTGGATCAACCATTAGCGAAAGACATCAGTTAGTGGACCTCTTTCTCCCCGATTTTACTTTCATAAAGAAGAAATCTTAGATAGCTTTGCTTTGATTGTTGCTGAGGTACTATCACCCTTAGAGTGGGATAGGGTCATTCCGTATTGGATACTTTTCCCAACAACAAATTGGCGACTCCACTGGGGATCGTATCTTGTTGGTTGTTTGTGTTTTTGCTATTCATTTCCTAAACACAGGGAGTACCGAATCGAACTGCATTTGGATCTTTCAAATGCAAAGTAGAGGGCAGCTACTCTAGATCAGTTTCTGGGCATGTTTATGATTTGAAGAGCTGATCCACAAGGACTCTGAACAGCTCTTAGTGATAGCTTTTCATCCTCCTAATTACCCTTTAGTGTGTACTTGATTGATAGCTTTTGATTTGGCCAAAAACTGTTGATTTTTGAGCAATCTGTGACCCAGAACCTGAGAAAAACGAAAGTTTATCTCTTCATTGCAGGCACTGTGAAGGCAGTCTGCATTTCATCGCAGGTCCCGAAGGGGCTACCTGCGCTGAATGTCAAACTGACAGTGTACTACCTACGCTGAACCAGTTTTGCCTTGTGCAGCTGGGGTTCTCTGCTTTCTGTTGCCCTGTTTTCATCCTTGTTTTTGCTGCCTGTTATCAGTCAATGTACCTATCTGAAACCATCTTTCTTTGCCACTATTCCGCCTCGATTGTATAAAGAAACTGTATTTGTTCTTTGTGTATTTCTTATATCATTTGCAGTTTCCCATAACGAAAGTGAACTAGTCTTGCTGTGACCTCTTAGATCTAGACCTGTGATAAGTGTCGTTCTGATCTTAAGAGTTAGTTTGTTTGCTATTCATAGCTGATTGAGCTTTTGCTTTCATCATATGGTTTGAATTTATGTATTTCTAGTGTCGAAACAAGTAAATCTTAAGGTGTCTTTTGATTTTGGACAAAGCTTGTTTGCTTTCACTTGAAATTGAATTCAAAATTATACAACAGCTTTCTTTTTGTATTACATCAACATTAAGAAAGAGAAAAGAAATACCTGCATTGTGCATGTGCATTTTGACAGCTTGCATGTTGATTTAGGAAAAAGTGCATTAGTGTGTGCTCTATGATCTGTGTGAAAAGATGATGTCTTTCTTTTCCCTCAGTAGTTAAGATTTTCAAAGTTGAAAGATTGAAAAGCTTGCTTATCATCTTAGACTGCATTTAGGAGTTGTACCATACATCTCGTGGTGATCCATAAAGGCAAACTACTAAACAAGATCAACCTTAAAATAAATTGAATTTACATAACAACGCATTGAAACATAATGAAAACACATAGAGGTCTAAGCTAGAGACGTGTTCCAGCGTCGTTAAACGTGATATCTTAGCGTTGAGTGGTTGGGTGATTCCTCCACGGTGAAGCGATAAGTATCAATACGGACTTGTGCTCCCACGTACCTTCGCGTATATATTGGGAGACCCCTATAGGAACAAAGCCTTTATCCATAGGAAGCCGTGTCGGCCACCCTACTGATCGCAATGCAGTGAACACAGCATTCACGAAGATCGACCACTCGTACCGTAAAACGTATTCTGTGGTTTTGCGAAAGTTTTGGCACACCCTCTGCCTAGAACTCCAGAGTAGTTTCTTTTGGCCTTTTTCAAACTCTATAACTGAAAAAGTCCATCCGAGCATTTGTCACTTCGGGCTCGTTAAAACATCGAAGGAGACTAGAGTCATCTTTAGCTTTTTCTCGACTCTTAAAAAGTGAAAAAGCAAGTTGTGTCTAAAGCGTCGTTATAAAATTTATTTTAAACGGAACATAATCACCTCCTATTCCTGCGTTGATCTGTAGGTTAAGAATATGGAACGCCCCAACCAAGGAAGTCCCCATGATGGGAATCCTAGTCCTTTCTCCTCTTGGGGAGAAGTTGGTGTGCCCCACATGGCCACATTGTCGCTTCCAGGACTGACAATTGGCCTGCCAATTTGGCTATTCTCAACCAATGTAGTTCAGAACACCATGGTTCCTGAACAGTCGAGTCAACAGTTAGATCAGTCTAGAGCTACCCACCAACCTTCTACTTCCTATAACTCTTCCTCCAACCCTTCATCTTCGCAAGGTAGAGCCGGCAAAGGCCAAGCTCCCATGGAGAAGAAGGAGAAGAAGAAGAGAGAGAAGAAGAAGAGAGAGAAGAAGAAGAAGAAGCCTAAGGCGACTGGGGGCAAGCAAAAGACATCTGACAAAAATCCACACACAGCACAGACCGGGCCTAAATCGCCATGTGTCATATGTAGAGGAGACCACTTCCATAGAGATTGTCCCTGTATTCCCCGGATACTAAGGGACTGGTCCCCTCGTTTGCACAATTCGGGAGCATCAACCTCTGATAGCCATGTTGAATGCTTACCGTCAACCAGCGAAAGTGAAGGTTCAAGACAAAGAGGGGGAGCAAGATCCCCCTGCAGACTGTGTGAAGGCGATCACGCCATCCACCGTTGTCCCTTCTTAGACGAAGCAAAGAGAGTTTTGGAAGATCGTCCGGTTTCACCGTTAAGACTTCCTCTTGGATACAAAAAACTCGTGCCAAGTCCTTCGTTGGTTGAGAATACAGCTGGCCCGCTCAAGTGGTCAGCTGAAGCGTCAGTCATTGAAAATGAACCTACTGAATCCAGACCGGACGAAAGTCCAAAGGTCGAAACGGCAGTTGACTCGGTTCTCCCTTCAGAAGTTTCATCTTCAAATGACACCGTCACTGAAGATTCATCTTCAAATGACACCCTCACTGAAGAGAATAAGGATGACACCATCCAGATTCTTTTCATCAACACAGACTCTGACGAGCGTCAGGGCAATGCGCCCATTCCTTTATCGCAGGAAGGAACATCGTCAGGGTCATATCCGGCCGTGTATTCGGTCCCACCACCAAGCAACTGGTTGTGTCCTTTGATTGGAACCAACTAGGCAGACCCCGGTTGCCAGCCAGTATACCATTCAGAATCATAGTCCAAATATACAAAATGGTAATGGCTGGCACTATCATTGATGAAGGGGCATCTGTGAGTATCCTTTCCTCTATTGCTTGGAAAGCACTAGGTTCCCCGGCGCTTTTGCCTGAGATAAGAAATCTCTCGGGTTTCGATAAAGGAACCAGTCGACCATTAGGGATCCTCCCCAATGTGCTTGTTACATTGAAAGGGAAGACCGTTCAAATGAACGTGATGGTCGTTCAAGGACCCTTGGATTATAACCTACTCCTTGGACGAGACTATATATATTGCATGGGAGCAATAGTCTCCTCACTCTTTAGAGTAATGTGTTTTCCACACGAAGGAAGAATGGTCAAGCTCGTAGACCAACTTTCATTTCCGGGATCACGCATCGCAAATAGTCACATACCAACCCTGAATGGTCTATTCAATCAAGAAATGTCTCCACCCCCAGTCCTTCTTCCCGATGAGTGCGAGTGATTCGGAAAGATGGGACTGGAACCCAGGGGGCATGCATCCTGGTCTGCTTCGGGCAGAGAAAAATTTGGGTATAAGGTAGAATTTCCGCGGGAGAATATGACTAGTCCGTACCCCGTCCGTGGATGGAAGAGGGGTTGTTCTAGAATAATATTCTTTTGTCAAAGTTACGTGTTTGACAAAGGTCATTCACCCTTGTCTATTTCGGTAGACAGTGCCGAGGAAGTGTTTTGTTGAAAGAATAACAGAACAATCTTTGGGTAACCTGAAAGAGGTAAGCCTCTCTCGATTAAAACAAATGTTTTGGCGGAGGGTAAGTAGAGGTAACCTTGAAACTCTGTTTTATACCTGGGGGCATGCAACCTTTTGGAGTGCAAGCAAGGGGCGACTATTTATTTTTTAAATTTTTAGGTCCTCCCTTTAAACCTGTAGGTCTAACCCTTTAAACTCGTAGGATTAGCCGTTTCCGAACTTGCATAAAGAAAGGATGAGAGGGAGCATAGCTTTGGTAAGGCGCAAGCTCTATAAAAAATGGAATCTTTCAGGAGACATTCTTATCTTATGACTGGTATAATCGAGCAGTTTTAGCATAAAGTTCATGCTCGTTAAAAAATAAACGCAAGATCCGAGCAGTTTTAACGCGGTCTTCATGCTCGTTAAAAAATAAATAAAAGCAGTGAGCAATGTTTCCCCCAGAGTTTAAGCTCATTTTTAAATAAAAAATGAACCTATTCCGGTAAATAACCTATGTGATCGTAAATTTATCAGCCATAAAAAGCCTTGGTCGTGTTTTCACCTGCCACCTCCACCGTCATTTGGCCGATCGTTCACCTCCATATGATTGTTTACCCATTTTGAGGAACAACTGCGAAGAGTGATTTCACCTAGCCATCCTTGTGACACTGCCGTGATTGGAAAATTCCAACCTGTACCTGGAATCTGCTGCTATCCCTGTTTATCACTCGTTCCTCAAAAGACGAGTCTTCTTTGAGCTCTTTTCAACTGACTCGTAAAATATGAAAAGATTGTCGAGTTTTGGCCTTCCAGCTCGTTAAAAGGACCGGAAGAGCTATCCCTCCTCTAGATTTTAATCTTTTTGGACCTGAGGGATTATTGCACAAAAAGGTCGAGCGCTTGTTTTATTCGGCTCGTTAAAGTTATCGAAACTCATCCCTTCTGTATTGTTTTATACTTTTTCGGACTTAAGGGATTAGATGACGAAAAATGAATTTTAGAGTTAACTTTCTGTACCTTTTCAGGCTCTCTAAAAATGAAAAGGACCGAGTTTTCCTTGTCGTTAGACTCGTTAAAATGATTAAATAGCGACAAACTTGTCTTTAGACAAGAACGAGTTTCCCTATCGCTAGACTTGTTAAAACATAGCGATGGGCTTGCCCGAAGGGCAGGTTATAGAACAAGCATATGTTATCCTCCTCAAGCTTGACAAAAATAAAGAGGTACTGGTTAGAAATGATTGGGGAAAAATTGGGAGAACCTCAAAGCTGTAATGGTAGCAAGTCGCTCTTGAACATGACACTTTTCCTCCGTATCACATCGGGTTGGGTTGTTTCATTCATCGGGCTCATCACCATGGTCTCGCCAAACCATCCACATTTGGGGTAATGCTACCGATCCATCGCATCAGTGTCGTTATATGTTCGAGAGATGTTGTTCAGAAAGAGTCAACCGTGTCCCATCCACTGCCATACATTATCCTTCATCCATCCATGATCGCCACCCTGAATCATATGTCACAGATTGTTTTCACCTCCATTAAAATCATTAACTCTGTTCCGTGTCACTGATGTGGGATTCATTAAGGCCCTCCTTTGACGGATCGCTTCTTGTCGACTTCAGCTCATTATCCAAGAAGTTGATCTAGGAACACCCCCCTAGTACTTTGAAGCTTGCATGCCTCAATGGCAAGTTTCTCACTTCCGGCGACAGGTATACATCAATGACCTTCGACCAGAAGATTTTGCGTAGTGTTCGACGCCAAGTCCTTTATTCACACCACGTGAATTGTACTGCAGTACCTTGAGGGTCATTATCATTATCGGTGATTCCTCTCGCGCTTGTTAACGGTTTACATCATTGACCGGTAATCAAGCGATGTCTTTCCATGTTCGACTTCAGCGCAATTCTCACATGGATCGACTTGTACTTAGAGTGAAGTTCGAACGAGTTTGAAGACCCCGGATCTAGTTTCATCCATCCGGGCTGCGATATATATTCAGGAAATATAAAGACATTTGACATGTACATCATTGCAGCAGAGAATTATCAGTCTACCATCAGACGATCGTCTGTTCTATGTACCAAAATGAATTTATAAAGCTGAGCATGGGAATGCCCGCCTCAGCTAGATCATGAAAGCAGAATGAAAAATAATGTATTGTATTGTATTTTATTTCAGGTCATCTCTCAGCGATTGAATGAACTTCGGATCCTCCTGATAAAGCATTTCACCCGATAAACGAACTCATACTTTAGGGGGCAACTGTTATAGACATTTTTGTGCCTTACAGCATGAAGCATGAAATGTCCATAATCTAAGGGATCCAAAGTCCCTAAACATGTTGTTCCTACCCCTAGAGGAACAAGGTCAGCAAACCACAGCACTGAATAGAAGTTCTCCACCTGAAAACACTCAAAAACAAGGCAATTCTGGATCATGTCAACTGCTCCACTGAGCATCTGCGCTGAATGTCAACTGCTCCACTGTCTACCTGCGCTGAATGTCAACTGCAAAGAAGGCTACCTGCGCTGGGCGAGTTGGGACATGTGGCACAGTCATTCCTCAAGGTGTCAATGCCCAGGAAGCTTCCAAAATGACACTTGGATCAGGGAATTCGACTGGTGATGAGTAAGAGGGTCTAGATCTCCAAGTGGAAGCAAGAACCTCCAAGTGGACTCAAGAACTGAAGAATAACTGAAGTGAGAGAGGACACTAGTCAGCTTCATGCCAACCTCAAGCTGACTCATCCTTTCTCCAAAACTCCTATATATAGATCTCTCTCATGAGGTCTAGGGAGGCTGGAATCTTGTGAATGTAAGGAAGTGCTGTTGGTTTGAGTATAGAACTATTGGGTGATTTGCTTTGAAGGAGGTGAAGAGGAGATTTCTTTCTGCTGGGAAGGTGATGCTGGATTGGGCCTTTTATGGTTGTATCACTTCCTGAACTTTACTTCTTCCATTAATAAAGCATTTAAGGTTCTTCTATATGCATGTGTCTCAATGATGTATTGTTATACTTGTGTATTTGATTTATTCTAATCCTTGAATCAATTATGAATGTATGCTTCTTGTAGTTTCCCTCTCTTGTCATTTTGCAGGATCTTGGTGTAGCTGGGCCAGTGAAAGAGCAAGGAGCTGGGAGCAAGCAGCAAGGAGAGAAGATTGGATCAACCATTAGCGAAAGACATCGGTTAGTGGACCTCTTTCTCCCCTATTTTACTTTCATAAAGAAGAAATCTTAGATAGCTTTGCTTTGATTGTTGCTGAGGTACTATCACCCTTAGAGTGGGATAGGGTCATTCCGTATTGGATACTTTTCCCAACAACAGGAGTCCTCCTTGTTGATGAGTACCATTTACCTCAGGACTAAACAATAACTCAAGTTGATCATCATTCAAATTGACTGCATCTTCCCCTTCACCTATATTTAAGGTTTCTATGATCTGTTATCTATAGGATTCATTTTTCACTAGCTCAATCAAAGGAACTGATATTTTTAATTTTTCTATTTTAGTCTTGACGTGGAAAGGCAGTTGAGCTTTGTTTGTTTGGATGATATCTTCCTTAACAAAGGAAGTTTATGTGTTTTTATCTTGTTTTCTAGTACTTGGCATTTCAGTCTGTGTTTTAGCAGTTTTGTTTTGATTACTCCTATTTGGAATTTTTTGAGTAACTATTTTGGTTTGAGTTTCTGATGAAGTTATATCTACAATTTTTGGGTTAGAAGTCTCCTGTGTTCCCCTAGGAAGGATTTGTAAAATTGTAGTGATAGGAGCTTCTGTTATCTTTTTAGTTTTGGTCTGGATTGATCTTTTAGTGGGAGCTTCATTGTTATTTTTACTTCTTAAGCTATACTATTTGTGAAATTCATATACAGCTGACTCATAACCCTATTTAAAGTCGAAGGATTCCACAGATTCTAATTGCAATTATTGCAGCATATACAATTCCTATTCTTCTTCAGTAAGAAAAACAACATCTTCGTTTTTTATTCCTAATAAGTTTATCTGGGTGTCATCCTCTCCTTCATGGCTTTGTGAACCCTCAGCATAGTTTTCCTAGAAGGGTAGCCTAATTTTCTGATCTGGTATTGCATTCTTTCCAATGTTAGGATTCTTCCTGAAGTTGGGGTTTCTTATTGCGGGTGGTTGTTGGTTCTTCCACTGAGTTTTTCTTTCCATGTTTTCTAATCTATCCATTATTCTCTCCACACTCTTCCCTAAACTTTCTATTTTACCATTAGAAGTGGAAGTTTCCTCTTTAATAACAACTCTCTTTTGATTTCTCATTCCAACTTTCTTAGCTAATAGGTTGGCCTCTACACTAACAACATTACTTTGCATCTGTTCCAATGTTTCAGGGTTTCTTTCCCTTAATTGGTATGACATGTCAGTGTCAAAACCATTAGGGGATTTGATTAATGCTAGTTCTGGTGGAGGCTTAAGATTAGCAGGGATTACATTGAGATGCTATTGAACCTAGTACAATAATCCTGAACTGACTCATTAAGAGCTCTTCTAATGTTCTCATATTCAGAAAGTATTTGCAGAGGGTTTTTCTTTCTCTCCCATCTATCAATGAATAATCTATGAAAAGCGGCTCAATTTGCAATATGATAACTGGTAAAGCTTTGAACCATTTCTTAACATCCCCAGTTAATGTTTGGGAAAACAACCTCATTTGGACATCAGACTCATCTATCTCATGCAACTCAAAATAGTTAGTCATTTTGTTCACATGTTATTCAGCAGTGTACTAGCCAGTAGCATCAAACAAAAATATTTTGCTTTGATAATCTTGGGGCATGGCATGGAGTTGTGCAGGTAAAACTAGAGGTGCATATCAGTCCGCGATGGCTTGGATTCTAGCTTTACTAGGGGGTAAAGTGTCGATACTTGAGGAAGGGCTTGAAACAGATGGGGATGAACTAGATGAGGATGAGGAGTTTGGTTGGATAGGAAGCTAATAAATGACTAGTTTAGGGGAATGGACTGTGGTGGATACAATGGGTGAGGTGGTAGTAAATGAAGGTGTATTTACAGTAATTGAAGATTATGCAGAAATTTCAGAGGAAGAAGGGCAGCTAGTTCAACAGATTGTTGAAGGTAAGCATCATCTTATGGATTATTAATGTGGAGGTTAAAGCTTCTAATTTGTCAAAAGTATCCAACACAAATTTATCTAAATCTGGATGTATAGGAACATTTTCCAAATTAATGAATTGAATAAAATTAGGGTTTAACACAGTTTCCTGAATTTCATTCTATTATTTAGTTCTAAACAATGAGAGATCAAATGAAAAATCAAATGGAATTTCCTCTAAAGTTGACAACTCCTCAAGGAGAAAATTTGCTTTAACTAACTGGATACTACTTGGTTGAGTTTCTGCCTTTTTTGGTTTTCTTAAAATTTTGTCTGGGTCGTCAACTATTGTAGCAGGGTTTGGATCTGAATTTGCCCTGGTATAGTCAGTCTTTTTGGGAGCTATAATTTTAATTTTTTAATTTTTTTTTATGAAACCTTTTAAGAACAACTTATGAAATGACTTTAAGGGGCTCAAGATGAAATTTAAGGTTTCCTTAAAGTTTTATTAGACTGAGGATCGAAGGTCCCCAGTATGGTCGCCAATTATGTTATCACTCCAAAATTTCTTCTAAGTTGTGAGAAAAAGAAATTATAGAGGTAACTACAAACCAACTTTGGATATCAGGATCTAGCCTTCCTAATCTGAGAGAGGACTCTCTCATTTTTATTTAACTTTGATTAGTTATTTGATTTTAGGATAGTTATGGTTGTGCTTGGGTTTTTTATTTGGATTTGGGTTGTGGGATCACTTACTTAGAAGAACAGAGGGTTGCTTTTACCATTGCGCTATGGGGTCAAAATGCCAGACAAACAAGACTGGATCAAGTTCTAAAAACAATGTCTACAGGGAAAGATAGAGGAGTTACTAGAGATCTCAAAGGCTTGATGGTGAAATGGTTTCCAATCAGGTCCAGGGAGCAATTAAGGGTTCCTTAAGCCGGATTATGAAGAGAAATGAAAGAGGTCAACCGGGATGGGAGAGTAATTAAGGGTTCTCAATCTGGATATCAAAGGAAAACATATAAATGATTAACTGCGCAAAACAAAGTGTACTTAAACAAAGTATGAGTTAAATTTCTAGTTAATTTATTCAAATTTAGATAACATTTAAGTTTATAAAACACATACGAAAGTAACAAAATGAGACAAATAAGATACTTCACTGCAATAGCTCATCTCATGAATCCTGTAATGCAATCTTTTTATTACTTGCTCCAGTCTGTTGACTTGAAAATTGGTACAATAACTCTTAGGCTTAAGATAAAAATAACTGTAAAAATTCATAGCAATCCAACTCAATACTTCGAATTATCAAGTATTTATAAAAAAAGAATTTACAAAATATCCCAAGTTGTCTTGGGAACTAATCTAGGAGAAAGAAATATCTTCATGCAAGAAGATAGAGACAACTATTGAACTGCTGCTTGTTGTTCCTATTATTTAGGTTCTGCTGGGTTTGATATTTTGACATTTTTCACTTTAATCTGCTTTGTTGTTTCGTCTTCAAGCTGGAAGTTCTATTTACCCTGACCTTTCATCTGATACACTTTCATATGATACACTTTGACCTGGCTGACCTATCAATATCCTTTTACTGTGCCCTTTTACTTTTTCTGTACATTTTACATTTTTATTGTGTATTTCTACAATAAATCATTTATTTTTCCCATGTCTCAGCATCTAGTAATTGGATATCGAGCATCTTCCTGTAGATGTAATCTGCCTCTGTATATGTGGAAAAGGTAGGCTTATTGACAAAAAGGTGCTTTACCTCATGCTGGAGGTAAAACAAATTCCCAAAAGTTTGATACAATACTTTGTCAGTAGGTATACCCTTCATGGATGAAGTATTTACCTTATCTCTGGCCACTTCTTTGATCTTTTTATTATAGCCTTCCTTTGTCATTAACTTGTCGTTGATAACCAAGGGATTTGGTAAACCATTTTGCCTCAAAATTTCGAACTTCACCGTGAATCTGTCAATGGCCATTGCATAGTTTGGCACTTATCCTTTAGGTTCAACATCAAATTACTCTTGGTGAGGACCCTCTTCACTTCCAAAATTGTACCTATTCTATCAGGTATCTATAATTCCTATAGCTCATACTTTTTCTTGGAGTTGAGGAAGTGAATGATCCTTGTAGCTTCCTTTGGCATGTCTCCAAGTTCTACTTTGACTCTTTGAATGGCTTTTGTAGCCTTCTTTATTAAATCAATCTGTTCAAAAATAACCTATATGGATGGCCAAATATCATTGACAGAGTCAATGATATTGGCCCACAATTGCTCCTTAGCCTGACCTAGAGGTTCTTTCAATGTTATTTCCTTCTCCAAGTTTTTGATTCGTTCATTTATCCTTGTAGACTTTTGTTGTTCTTCTTTGTGCATGATCTGAGCAAGTTTGTAATCTGTTTCCAGGTTGGCCACTTTTTCCTTAAGCCTATTCATCTTAGTGGTCTGAATGGAGATTTCTTCCATTGCCTTGACCAACATGTTTGCTTCATCACATGTAGAACCTGGTGCTGTAGACCCTCTTGCTGATGTAGTTGGTGTAGATGCTGGCAGTGCTATGGCCATTGGAGCTATGGGAGCTAAGGATGCTGCCAAAGTAGAAGGTACAATAGTGGTAACTGTTGGGATGGCAGTTGCAGGCGCATCATTAAGACTATCTTGTTTTAGCTGAATCAAGATATCCAATTCTTTCTCCATATCTTTTAACTCATCATTCAGATGAAGCACTAGGTCCATCATCTCCTCATGATTGGTTTGGCTCTCTAGGACCTCCTTTGTTTGTGGGTGTTGTAAATAAGGCAGCTTAAGTTGTTTCTTGAGGGCCGCTATATCCTCATTCCTTTTTTTGATCAATTTATCAACAGCCTTCATGTCAATAGGATCATGGCCCAGCTTAATGACCAAGTCCTCCAATGACTTGATCCTGTTGTCTTTGGCTTGTGAGGAGGCCTTCTCCAATTTATACTGGACTGTTACATTATCTAGTGAATCCCGCAACCTATGTGCAGCCATGGCGTTTCCTGTAAGGGTGGAGTGAATAATTTCTCTTGCCTGCTTGTGGAACTCTATCTGGTCAATGGGATGAACATCCCTGGCCAATACCTCAAAATCAATCTTCTTATAGTCAGCTAAGGTCTTTGGTTGCTGAACAGTGGGCTGCAAAAATGATACCTACATCTTTCCTGCTTTGATGTCAAAGGCTGACATCAACCTGCTCTAGTTGGCTGGTGTATGTTTGAAGTATTGGGCATATGTGTCTGCCTTGAACTTCTCATTCCTCATCTTTATCTCCTTGTACCTATGTTTGATGTCCTTTTCTCTGTCAGCTGGCCTCACAAAGGAAGAAACCTCAACACTTTGTTGTCTCTCAATCATTTGAGTGTTGGAGGTTGATGGCTGCTGTGTTTCACCTAATGTAGCTGTGTCTTTGCTCCTCTGCCCCATTGTTTCAGTGTCAGTTATTTCCACTGATTCAATGTTCTCCTCTTGTTCAGACACAGGATTCAATTTGGGCCTTTTTCAAAGTTCAAACAGTTCATTTGTAGTCTCCATGGCAGAACTAGATGCGTCTTCCCTATTCCTCTTTGGATTCTTCTCCTCATTGGTTGGGGTCTGTAACACAGGAGGATTACACATTGGTTCCCCTAGTTCTGAAACCTACAGGAAAGAACTCTGGTCAAATTTATTTTCTAGATCAATGAGTGTGTTTTCAATGTCCACAACTGTGTTATCCATATCAATCAATGTGTTTTCCAACCACTCAGACTGGTTGGCAAACTGTTTAATGTCATGTCTTGGGTGGTGGATGTAAGGTCCCAATTTGACCATGAGTCTTAGCTTGTTTATGACCCTATGAGGGTCATACTGCCACATGAAGCCGTTGCTGAGTTTCATCAGTTGTAGTATCTTGTTAGCCTCTTGTCCAGCCTCTCTGTTATTGCAAATGAATGGGCCCAATTGATTTTTCCCTTAAACTAGGTCTTCTTCCTAGCAAATAGGAAGTGGACCTCATCAGAGTTGATGATTTGTCTAAAATACTCAAGTGAAAATATCCTCATAGGGATGTATTTGGGAAACTTGTAAGTGGCTAATTGGCAACCATAAAACCTTACTTTAGTGTGGTTCTGGTACAAGTACCAACCTCTCATATTTATGTTCTTAGCCAATTATAGCACCCTCTTGATTTCTTGGCTAATTCTAGGCTGAGTGTTACTAGTCAGCATGTTGATGACTAGGTAGATGAATGAATCTATGAAGTCTTTGTATGTAAATGCTGTGGAGTATTTATGGATCAAGGGTGTCTAGAAGACAACTGATCTATCATTTCCCTTGGTATCCAACTTCTGGATTCTTACAGGGAACTCATCTGCTCGGCAATATAAAAACATGTGGAACAACACTAAAGAGTACTTGAAAACTCTTTCAGTGGGAAGTGTTGTGAATTGTTCATGCATCCTGTCTGCAATGAACTGAGCATAATTGTACATGATAACAGGAGGCTTGCCTAGGGTAAAAGTGGACAGGAAGGCCACGATGACCTCATCCACATGCTCATATGTGGTATATCCTAGGATACAGGAGAGCATGGTGATTATATGTCTGCCAGTTTCTAAAAAAATAGTGGCAGCGTAGGGTGGGGTATCTGTAGGAGTATGGCAGTCTTCAATGATGAAAATCTAGAAGATTTTCCTTATTTTAAGTAGGTCTAGGGTGATATACAGGTCCAATAGGTCTCCAATGGATAGAGGGGTCTGATTTTGGCTAGGTTGGACTTGAAGCATTTGGTTGATGGACTCTCGTGTAATGGTGAATACGAGCTGCTAGTTTGAAGAAATAATAGCTCTTTGGCTAGGGATATAGCAGTCATGAAAAAAATGTACGATATTAGGGAATGGGTGGACTTCTGGGAATAAATATTTGGGTAAATTGGATTCCCAAAAGTGGATGTCATCGGCATGGTTTAGGAATCTGTCCTTACTCCAGTAGTGGAGCCTCAAAAGGTTGGTTGGGGTAGCAATGTCTTTTATTTGGAAATCCTTGTCTGCTAGTGCCAAATGGTCGATGTCCAGGTGAGGGATTGACACATGTCTGACGTCTAGAGAGGTTTGAGAAGCCATTTTTAGGGGGAAAGGTGTGAATTAGGCTTGTATAGGCTGTAGTAGTGAGGCTTTGAAAACTCTGGTGGAGTGAGGGGGTAATTTGTAGTTTTCAAAAGAGGCGTTTGGGTATTCAAGTGGAAATACTCTTCAATTTAGGCGAAAATCAATTAAATCCAATTAATTAATATTTGAATTAACTGTACACTTTCAAATTGAGAGGGTCATTCTGGTTTTTTTTCTCAAAAATACCTGGAAATTGGTGGTTCAGGCTGCAAACTGGTTTTAATGGTGACTATAGATGGTACAGTGGCTTCAACTATGCACTTGATGCTTGAATTGGGCATCTGGATCTTTTTCGGGAGGTAAATGATGGTTGATTTCAGTTGCAGAGGCTCAAGGTCGCCCATGACGGCTTAGGCAACATTCATAGAGAAAACAAGTGAAAAGAGTCAAAATGGGTTTATTCGGCCTTTAACCAGCAACGGTTAGAATTTGCCGCGGAATTCATAAATGAATAGTGAATGGTTTTGGCTTTTGCCGGGGAATCGGTTTCAGGGGCCATCACATTGCTTTTCATAGGTAAGCAGTATTTCCTTGAGAGTGCGCCATTTCACCTGGAGCTGCCACATAGCAAAATAGGGCCCGGGCAAAACCGCGAATCTCACATGCTCTCAGGCTGGTAAAGGTCAGCGAGGAAATGAGTGTGATATGGATGCGCGCCGTCAAATCTAGTTGTGGAAGATCTAACGACTATCACGCGGTCAAGATTCATGGAGGGAACAAGGGTGAAGATTTTCGGGGCCCAGGGGATTAATTACAACTAAGTGTAATTAATTAATGAATAAGGTGGGGATTAGAAATATAATGAGCGGGTTTAATGGAGTGGAACCAGGGGTTAATGAAGTCGGGTTTGTTTAACTGCGCCTGTGTTGGTGGGTTAAAAAGCTTATATCGGGGAAATATAAATCGAGAAGTTAATTAAATAATGCGTTGGGGGATAAAAACTTAGGGTAAGAGGTTTTTATGGGTTTTTGAGGTAGAATAGAGAAATTAATAAGGGGGAAGGTGATTTTTTCAATGGGAAATGGGTTTCACACTAGGTAAAAGGGGTTTTGGGTAGGGGGATGACCTTTGGAGGGTAGTTTACTAGGTAAATGTGTGAAACCAAGGGGTAAGGGTCAAAATGAAGGGAAAAGGGTATTTTTATAAGAAATGAGGGGATAATGGGGAAGTTAGTAAATAAGTATGTTGGGGGGGGGGGGGGGGAATGAAATGAGGGGAAGTTAATCAAGTAAGCTAGTGAACATCCTTTCACTCTCATAAATGCTCCTGCACACTAAAACATAGGATTAAGCATGATAAATGTGCTTATGATTTAACAACCTTGTACTTATGCAACCTTTCTTCTACCTACCCTTTACTTATCCTAACATTTTTTCTTCATTTTATTGGGTGCATGTAAGCAAGCAAACCCTTTCTTTCCTTTTTTTTGACAAGTACACTGTATAATTCTAACCTTATAAATTCCAATGGCTCAGATTAAGCTGATGAGAAAATTTTATTCTCTACCTAACTACTGATTTGCTAAGGTTAAATAGTTTGGATAGATCTTTATTCTATATCTATAAAATTTAATGAATGAATTAGTCAAGATTAAGCTATTTGTCTATCAATGGTTGTGGCATTTATGAAAAGCTACACACAACCATTATTTTGAACATAAAAGTAAAAGCAGTGGCACATGAATTTTCACACTCTCATGACCTGTTTTTGTTTGGGGTTCATATTTTTCACTTTTTTGATATTTTCTTTTTCTTTTTGTACTTTGATTATTATTTTAGGACATACCATTTTTACATTTTTTAATTTTTAATATGGAAAACATTTTGCAGAAAGCAAAAGTATGTACAATATTACAAGGCCAACCATAGCCAATTCAAAATTATGAATCCTATTATTATAGGACCCTAACAAGCTTAACAGATGGACAACACTGCGAATGGTTCGTGGCTTCACTCCTACCACACCTAAGGGTTGCGCTATTACAAAAAAAGATAATGAATCAGGAAGAGGCCTTGGAGATTGCAATGAGACTGCATGAAACACCGATGCAAGATCAAAATCTGGGGGTTCAGCAAATCCATGTGCAGTTGAAAAATATTTTCCTTGAGATGCAAAGTTTGAAATAGGACATAACCGTTTGACCAGAGGTGCGCGAAGAGGTATGGTGCTTGAAATGCCAAGGGTCAGGGGCATGATAAAGAACATGTTCGATCTTTGTGAACTATATTGCAGGAGTAGGACCAATGCCTTTGAGGTTGGAAGCTTAGGTAGGACCAAGCGCGGGGCCTGCATTGTGGTGCGCTATATGTCAAGTAGCAGGAAAACATGCCATGGATAACTGTCATTTTCTGCAAAAGTTGGTACAGACACCGCAACAACTGTTCTCCAACTTCTGTAGTTTGGTAGGGCATGATGAGCGTAATTGCAGAAGCTATAAACTAATGATGGATAGAACTCCCACCTATAGGGTTTAGGTAGAAATGTGCCCCCCTGACCAGATCGTGGGGATGGCATAGACAGGCTTTTAGGGGCACGGATGAGGCCGAGGCAAAGGAGGACCTAGTAGAAGTTGGGGGCAGCTAATTTGCTACAATTGTGGAGGACTAGGACACTATGCCCACAATTTCACTAACCCGACACATTTGTCATGCAAGTATTGCACTATGTTTGATCATGAAACAGAAGACTATCCTATGCTGATAGTAAGAATACGTGACAAAGGGGCGCTACCACCTCAACTAACTTGAAACCTGTAGATGATGAGTTCCGAGCCACACGAAGAGGATTTAAACATAAATATAGTGCTCCAAAGTAGAATCAAAATAGGAGATGATAAGGAGAAACAACCCAAGGACAAGACATGGGTTCGCAAAGCTCCAGTGAAGGAGACTGAGTTCGATTTGGAGCACGCACATGAAACATTCATGGAGGCAAAGAAGAGCTTCGCTGAGGCCTCCACCTCAGGGAGCAAGTATAAGCATGATCAAGAGATGGAACCTTCTATAATTACAACCTTCTTGGAGACCTACATGAAGTTACTTCGTGATAGCAAGGCTATGAAGGGGCTACTCGATCTTATAAACAGATGCGCCAAAAACACTCCAGGTGAGTTGCGCATAGTACGAAGATTGGTAAGCATAAAACAAGGACGGGACGAGAAATGAGATTGACTGTGCAGATAGGAGAGTATGAAATGGATCGGGTTATTTTGGACCTGGGGTCATATGCGAATGTCCTACCGAAGCAGACTTGGGAATGGATGGGGAGACCTAGGTTCTAATGGTCTCTGATTCAGCTAAGGATGGTGAACCAGCAAAAGATCATCCCCATGGGGCAGCTGCAAGGGGTGACTGTAGCCATTGAAGATGAAAGTGCATTAGCTGACTTTGAAGTAATATAAATTGTGGATGATAGCAACCCCTACCCTCCGCTCCTTGGCATTGATTGGGCTACTGATATGAATGGGGTAATTAACCTAAAGAAGTGAAAGATGATATTTGAGAAGAAATCGCTCTGCGTAATAGTACCCCTAGATCCTGCCGAGGGATCATGCTATATTGAACCCATCCATGATTATGAGAGTGATGACGATCTGAACTATATCTATAAGATAACAACGCAAGACCAAGATTGGGTGAATCCAACAGTGGATGGACGAATTACATGGGATCGCGCAGGGAAAATTTTAAGAACCCCCCCCAAATTTATAAATATAATAATTGGGCGAATCTCCATGGTATATAGGAAAAATGGAAGGTGATTTTATCAATAATATAATATGTATATATAATTTTCTGGCGAATCTCTCACCAGGCATGGCGAATATTTTACTCAATTATAAAATCTTGTAAGAACTTGGCAAGTCTTTCACTAAATAATAAAACTTTGTAAAGTCCTAGTGAATTTTAGCATTGTGAACTCTTAGAGAATTTTTTGAAGAAGTATAAAACCATATATGATAAGAGCCACATGGTGGCAATATCACTATCTTTTTTCACATTTCCGCAACATGGAACTTGTCTATAAAATTATAAAAAAACCAACCAGGAACAGGAACAACTCAAATGCTTTGTGAGAGCTAGTCTAGAAAAAAGCAACAAATAACATGTCGACAGAATTGTTCATCGGTGAGCCGCTATTTCGTGGGAAATCTGTAAAGGAGCAGTCGGATATCATATTTCCAAATCCGGGAAAACCTTTCCCATCCCTCACAAGATTTGTTAAAAATGTTGGGTGTCTAGAAGGTGTGGATTTGCTGAAACAAATGTTACAAGTGGATGGAAACAAAAGAATAACAGCTAATGAAGCTTTGCAACATCCATACTTTCAGTCCTACAAGACTATAAACAGCTACCATAAAGATTAAAAATGGAAATTAGCTACAAATCTCTTGATGACAACACTATCAAGATAGAGGTCGATGCTCTCTTAAAGACAGAGCTGCTGGAAATGGAAGCAGGTGCTATGAAGCTGACATTAGTAAAAGATGGGACAACACAGCTTCCCATAGTGCATCCCACTCTGGGACAATCAGTTTTTGATGTTTTGCAGATTGGTTACAATCTTGCAACTTGTTTTGGATTTGTCACCAACCTGATGTTTTGCTTCTAATTTATTTTCATCTGGTGATAAACAAAGTGTCAATCTTTTCTCAGGATAAAATAGTATTCTTTACAGATATATTAACTTGGTTGAAAAGTCCAGGACAATATGAACAGGACAGCTTCCAGGTTTTTTTGAAGATTTCTCCTATCAATTTACTGCCGGAGGGTTTTCTGTGATTTCTTGCACTTCGGAAATTTAAGCAAATTTATACTTGAAATAAAAGTTCAGAAGAGACTATATCACTAATGCTAAACACACATAATTGAGAAGCCGATATGAAGCATTGTTTTTTTGGGTGTGTTACAACTTTGGTGACCATGCAGCTCAGTCATTGCATGTTCAATTTGTAACTCCACCTTGAAAGAGTGAAATGTGTGGTGTAGGATAAGAAGCTCTCTGTTAAGGCGCAATTGTTTTTCCCCAAAATTATAATATCTAGATTCTATCCTGTTCATGTCTGTGTCAGGTGATGTTTCTTTTCACGTGCATGTGTTTAGTCAGATATAAAATACTCAAGTTCTCACCAGCCTGGGCTACAATGGCCATTCTGATGATCTATTTCATACTCATTGCATTTTTCTAATAAAATGACATTATATTCATTTAAATTATGTGATTGAAATAGGGATACAAGAGCTTATTTGTATTTGAAGGTCTATAAGGCAGAGTATAACTCACACCAATCCTTGTTATTCTCTGCAAGAGAAAATCAGTTTCTATTTCACTCCTCAATAACACTGACTAAATCTCATTTTGAAAATCATTAAATTAGAAGACTAAATCCCAGTTTGAAAATCAGTTAAATTTAGATGAAATTACTCATTCAAAATCATTTGGATGAGGAATTGTCAAATAAGTGTAAGTTGTCGTCTTAGAGAACATGAAAGAGCCACATTCGTCATATTCTACCAACTGCAACATACCTACCTTCAATGCACTCTCTGTAAGGACCATAACGGGAGCAAATGTGGACCCATGTACAAATTTTTACTGCCTCAGGGTTTGTTTCGTCCTGTGACTACTAGTTCGTTAGTCCTTCACATAACTCTCGAACAAAATGAATCCAAGAGTGGAATATAGACTCTTTACACGCAATTTATTTTTCTAGAAAGTCTATACAGAGAAAGAAAGTTGCAAGTATAAGAATTATGCTTCAAAAATGAATTTTCTTGTGTAGTGAGCTATACCAAGGGTATGCTTTTGCAAAGTTTTATAACAGAAAAATTGTCAAGAGGATTTATTAAGGAAATCTCTTGTTAGAAATGAAATCCAGTTGAGTTGAGATAAAGTCCATAGTTACAAAGAAGTATTGTTGTGGAAAGCAATTCCCTATGACATTCCTGTACATTTTAATACAATATAAAAGGAAATTGATGTGATTTCCAAGCTACTTGAATCCATTGAACACAGAGAGAATCAGTTGAGAACTGATGAATGAAACATGGAAATCGATGTAATTCCTAAGCTAATTGAATCCATTTTGAACACAGAGAGAATCAATTGAGAACTGATGAATGAACATGAGCTGAAGCAAAAGGACACTATCATTAAGCTAGTCAACCCTGAAATTGAAGAAAATGATCATGTCAAAACAAATCTACTAGCAGTGTACTAATAACGGTAAAATCGACTTGCAAGAAGAAAGTAACTAAATACCACATTTGTTTGGAAAATGAAATCAATCAAAAAATGTCTAACCAGAGATGAAGTTGATTCAAATGAAAGAAGTTCAAATTAGGGTGAGGTGAACCCAATAAATGAGATGTCGATAATCCCAGGAAAAATCAACCAGCAACAATGAAGGAAATCGATTGAAAATAATTAGTTAATTCCATTGTTAAGATTTCAACTTGGATATCATTTGATGCCCACGTACATTCTCTTGGAGAAATCGACCTGCATGTTAGGATGTAAATAAGTTCCAATTAAACAGAACATTTTTATTTGAGGGGAATTGAGGTCCAAAAAAGTAGAGTTCTTGGCAGAGGAACAATATAACTGCAAACACCCATTTAATATCTATGACTGTAGATTGAAGTTCTGCAACCTTGGAAGCACTATTGAGTACTTAACCAGAGCTGTAGAATCATTGGTACTTTATTAGATTTGATATGCAATACAATGCTTGATTCGCCTTGATTCCCATTTATTCTGTTTAATTTCTGCATACTGATTCCTACTGATATCGTTCCAACTGCTTGAAACAATAACATTTTCAAAAGGTCTCTTTCACTCTCACTTCAATTAGAACAGTACCCCTTTCTCTACTACATTCATGCACATATGCTTACATTTCCAATTCTGCAGATTGGTTTTCATGAAATTAACCAATACTTGTTTTGCATCTAACGAATTCACATAACTAAACAAAGCACTAAAAATATCACCAAAACTGAGTGGCCTCTCTAGTATTACAAGAAGATTTATTCAAAAGAAACAAGAAGTTATTTTAACTACCCTAGACATCTCATTCAGTCAGTACAGCATGCAAGACTTTTTCTGCCTGCCAGTTTTTGACTTCCGTGAAGTCTTTACATGAATATCTAATCAAAAGATCGCTGCAAAACTTTAAAGGGGTGTAAAACCCCCAGCATTCAAATGCTTTGATGGCCAGAGCATGAGCCCAACTCAAAGTTTTAATCTGAGATGTAATCTATACAAATAAAGAATGCAAACAAATGCACTAAAAACCAAAGAAACCTAGTTCACTGGCCCTTTCCTTCTCAAATGTCTCAAAGTACTCTCTTTCAATTCTTAAGTTCCTGCATAAATGGTTGGGACATGACAAGACAAATAAATAAAGGGAGAGGAAAATTAGATAAAATGAAACACAAACTCAAAAAAAATAAGACCATTACCAAGGCAGTTGGAGGATGATAAACCATTGGGGTCTGCATTTGCTCACAGGGATGGCTTCAAGTAGGGATTTCACTAGCACTAACTTATCCCCCTTGATGATAACCATCTATTACACCATATTGACATCTCCTTTTCAACCTTAGAAACCATCCACACCCATTATATTTTTTTGCAGTCACTGAATTTAAATAAAGACATAGTGCTGCGATTACAATTGAGCTAAAGGACAATTCCACTCAAATGTATCTTCTACTCTAGAAACATTAATTATATCTTTTGTTATATTTGAATCAACAATGATTGTCCAACCTGTTCATAGTTTCAGTTCCTCTGTTACACTTCTAGTGAACATCAATTTAACTATTTTAGAAATATTGAAGCGCTGTGTGAACAGTATTTGATTGCATTATGGCTTCCAATGAGCGTAGAAATTCATTTGGCTTACATGGGCCTAAGCAGTGGGATTATTCATACAACGACCAGACACAGCACAGAAAAACAAGTCTGTGGTCTTGACCAGATTAGCAGATTATAACAACTAACAAGAAGATGAAATGTGCGGCGTCTGCTGGGGCCAAAATGGTGAAGGAAGGGACTTCGGCTGGTATCCGTTGGGTCAAACATCAATACCACAAAAATGCCCAGAACTGAAATGTAGTCAGTGTCCAAAATTAGCAGAAGAAATGAGTGTGGGAAGGGCATATATGTGATCTATTTTGCTTCTGTTGTATTCTAGAGCAGACTTATATTGTATTAATTTTTGGGCTAAAGTTTTGAGTATATTAAATGACTGAACCATGTAGAACCATTGACTTGACTTTACATATATGGTTGTAAGGCCTCCTGGTTTTAGTCATCCATTAAAATAGGGGATATTTGTGCACTAAATGTTCACTCCATGCTTTATTTTTCTGCTGAAAAAATATTTGAATCAACAATAACCTCACAATCATGTTCAAAAGGCCTCTCATTGTCATGCTTATTTGAACTAAGCACTAATCCAGCATTGTAGACTTCCTATCATTTCCTTGATTTTAGTCTCTACTTCAAAGCAAGATCATTCTAAAGCTACATTTATAAAAAATGATCTATTATTTTTTTTTTGAGTAAAGGTTCGCCTTTTCATTATGCCATCAATCATTCACAACTGATTTGACCTTGCATTATTGATTTTCCCGATGGGAAAACAGACCAATAACACAAGTTTATGAAGGCAAAGTAACCCCAAAGCACAGAAGTTGGGATATTTCTAATGATGGGCATTACTGCAAGGTAGCCAACCGCCATCAGAGATTGCAACAAATTACTCAATTGTTGTTCTTTCACCTCAACAGGAAGCAGGTCATCCACGTCCTTGTCAACATTAAAAATTGATTCATCAACTGGGCATCCATATTCCCAGTACTTGCGGCCAACTGAATTGTGGTCTCTTTCAATTCCTTAAGTGCCTGCATAAATGGTTGGGACATGACAAGACAAATAAATAAAGGGAGAGGAAAATTAGATAAAATGAAACACCCATACTCAAAAATAAGACCATTACCAAGGCAGGTGGAGGCTGATAAACCATTGGGGTCTGCATTTGCTCATAGGCTTCTTGCATGTTTCTATATAATTGCCCTAAGGTTGAATTTTTCTGCATACTTTTCCAGATTGTTGTCACTAACTTGCTAAGCACCAACTGTAACAAAAGTACTTGTAAGTTACTCGTCTATAAAATGTCTGAATTGTGTCTTTTCCCTGAGAAGCTGCAATTGATAATTCCAATATATTAGTACCTGATGTTTGAGGGTAGCTAAGCCTTTCATGTGCATTGGAGATTCAGGAATAACACCATTTGAAGGAGGTATGCCAACAATACCACATAAAATAGTCTGTCACAATAAAAGGAAAATTTATGAATCCACTAGAGATTTTTTATGGAGGTGAAAACAAAGAATGAAGAGTTAGATCAAGATGTCTTCAGGAGAGCAAAAGCTCTTCCAGAATAGGGTGGCCAGTGATAGTTGAACCTAAACATGAACCCTGATAAAAATTACAAAATAGTTCTAAATAATATATATTTACTGTGGTAATGGGCCTTGACACAATCTCTGCAATAATGGCCCTGCTTGATACAACATCATTTTTCAAGGGTTTTTTGTGAACTTTCCTTTAAACTTTTCTATGTAGACTTCTTCCCTTTCTTCTTAGTGATTTCAGTGTAAGTGCTCGGTATACACTCTTTTAAGTGAATCTGTTCCAGCAATGTTCTTTCTGCAGTAACATTCCACCAAGAAAGTTAGCCACTTTATCAGTGGCATTCACACTGGTCACAAATGGCTGAAACATTTTTTTCAACCATTGGAACAGTGGCACTACGAACTTTAGGATCAATTCTATCATCAACTGCTCCAAATTGATCTTGCACATCCTGAATACGTATCGTATAAACAGTGATATACACAACCAATCATTTAAAATGCATATAGTCATTTCCTAGAATAGAGAATCCTTGTTCTGTTAGAGAATCCTAGTCCAAATCTTACAAGAACTAATCAAACTTCTAATTTGAGGACCAATATGATCTGCAATAGTAAAACTCATAATGTACTGCACATCTTCATTGTGCGCCAAAAGCTTTACTAATTCTTTAGCAACAGTGCAATTTGTCTTCTTACCCTCCACAAGTCTTAACAATCAATTCTTCAATTATATGTTTAGCACCCTTCACTTGAAGATAGGATAATTCTTCCCATCAAGCTTAACGTTGGGTAGATGGATGCTTTAAGATGAAGCTATCCTCCCCCTTGCTCAACAATTTTCTACAGATCTCAGAACAGAACCAAAGGTAATCTCAGGAACAGCGTACTATACTACTATGACAAAGAACCACAATTCTGAAAGAAACATCAGTTTGGTTAGGATCTTCAAACAGCTACCAAGGAATCAAGCAAATGCTGCTCTGCAATTCCAAGACTTCAAGTATCCAGATGCATTGCATTTGCTCTATGGCACATCAATGCAATTAATTAAGCATAGAAATAACATCTCTATGTAGCGGCACTTAAAAATATTACAAAAGGTGATCATTCACTGAGGTACATTCCAAAAAATATATAATTATTGTACCACAACATCCAGATTTAGAATAATAATCTATTGGAATGGACACATTGATAAAAATTCCATTGTTGAGTTTGGTTTGAGTTATTTCTTCCTCTAACTGCTCTCCAAAGCTAACTATTCAAACCAAGTCACCCTTCAATGACATACAACTCACAAGGTTCTCAAAGGCAAAAAAATCAAAAGCGATAACAATTAATATGTCCTTTACTGCTCCTTTTCCATTTTCAGGTGAAAGATTCTCAGTAATATAAACAGATCTTCCAATAGTCAACATGTAACAACAACCAAGAAAATATAGGAATCCACCAATAAACTATAATGCAAGGTCTTTTTTCTCTTTTCGAAAGGTTTCCATGAAAAACTTGTTCAAATTCATTTGTAGAGTAAGCACATAAAACGTTAATGTAATTAACCTTGAGCATGGAACATAATTCTTCTTAATCTCCATGATATTCAAGAATCAAACTCCAATGGCAGCATTGGCTTCAACACGTCTTCATTTTATCCCTTCAAAGCTGCCATGGGTCATGATGGCTTGATCAATGATCGCATGCTCTTAAGACCATACACACCCTAATACCAATTGAAAGAAATAAATAATGATCTAGAAACGAGAAGAAGAAAGAAAGTGGTGTAAAAGGCCCAAAATCAAATCGAGCAAGTGCCCTTGATTATATAGGATATTAATCATAACCACCTTATAATAGTCAACCCTAACATGTGACCAAGTTCATAATACATAGGATAAAAACTGTATTACAAGATACACATGAAGATGTTCAAGGACTTAAGATTAGGAGTCATGACTAAGCCAAAAGGTTGACATTTATAGGCTTCCATCCTCCCAAACCAAGGCTTGGTCCCTTTTAGGGTTTAGAGAGGGTAAGTTATAGTTTATTTGATTCACCTCCCAATTTGGGGAATCTCCCTAAGGTTTTCCTAGACACTTTAGGACCTCTTTGACCCTAGCACTCTCTCTAGAGAGCTCTCCAAACCCTAGTTGCTCCTATTCTAGAGTGATAATGATGTTCTAATATGATCTTTCTTTGGCTCACAAGTACAAATTTGCCTTGGGACCTCTTTCTCCAATGCATAGATCCACTTGCCACTTCCCGTCTCCTCATTTCCTTATAGTATGCATTTGTTGTTAGGGGCTTGGACCATGTCAACCACACCACATGGTATCTCCTCATGCAAAGGGCTTTCCTTCAAATATGTAGCCTCAAACAAAGTGTCCTTGCCCCAAATATATCAAAGGTGAAACACACCTCCAAATATGCATAATATGCCTTGAATAATACATAAAAACCTCATAAAGGAGCTTAAACATCCTTTAATGTAGAATGTGTCTCGAGCAAAGTGCCCTTGCCCCAGATATCTAAAAATTGAAAGACACCTCCAAATATGTGGAATATGCCACAAATAATATGTAACGCCCTGTAAAGGTGATTTAGAATACTTTAATAGCCTTCATGCAGAAGACATCCCTATTCAAAGGGGTGGTTACCAAAATGTTCCTCTTTTCACCCTTGAAGTAGAACATTTCTCATCAAGTGTCATCCTTTTAACCATACAAGAGCTTCTACCACCACATGGCATCATTCAAGTAAGGGTTTTCATCCTCTAGCCTCTTTCCTTTCCACCTATCATGCTCTAGGCATCGTCCTAGATAGGGTGTGTTACTCTCCCTACCATTTTTCATACTTTGGACCTCCAATGTGCAAGGGGATTCCTCCTTTTGGTTGTTTATGACCCCCTTACCATAAATCATGTTCTAGGCTCCTAATGTGATAGGAGGCTCCTATTCTAGGTCTCCCTTCCTCATATTATTCACCAATGGGATCCAGAGCCTTAGCTTCAACATAGGAACAAGGCTCTCCCTTAGTGATGCAACAAAAGGTAATGTAATCATAACCCTAGTTCAAATATGTGTCAAGTGTGCCCAAGTGAAACTTCATGGTGAGATGTAATTTCAAAAAAACCCAAGAGTCTCTTGCATCCTACAACTACCCCTGAACTCCATGAGTCTTCTCCTGTGCTCAGTGTGAAAGAAAAACCCATGAAAAATCTACATGACCCATACATTTTCAAAGGCAACAAACTATATAAGAGTGTAGAGAGATGCTATTATAAAACAATATCACCCGTAAATGGCAATACAATGTCACAAACTAGTGAAGGTGGAATCCAACAAGATTTTGGTGAAAATATCTACAAGTTGATCAATTGAAGGAACAAAATATCTACAAACTTCCTCCTGTATCTTTCCAAAACAGATCTCTGTCAAATATAAAATATCTCAAAGATTTCAGCTAAACAAACCTTGCTTTGGATTTTGTTAGATCAGCGAGAGCTTTGTGATGTTGTAAAACAAATACCACATCTTTGTGATGTTGTGATTTTGTTACATTCATGCATGCCCTCCCCTCGATGGGTAACTGTGCCTTCCTAATTTAAGACAATACATTCATACATGTGCTTCATCCAGTGATCCTACTAAACTATTGCGCCTCCATTAGAGGATCTCTTATGTGCCCTCTACTAAAGATCGACTTTCCTCTGTACAAGCTAGAATGTATTTGTTGAAGGATGATGTTGTTGTCGAAGGAGAACAACTACTGAGAAATAGGTAAAATCTAAGACTACCTCCACTCTTGTATAAAATAAAAGCAAAATTGTTGTCAAATTAAGCAATATTGTTAAGCAATTTTCTCTTTGTATATTCAGCAAGCCAAAAATGAAAAATATTATATCATATGTGGGTACATGGAGCAGTTAGAAATCAGTCTACTGTCGTAGACTGAAATGGAGTACAACCCTTTTACAAGGCCTATGGTACCAAGTGCAACATCTAATCTTCTTCTGGAAAAAAACTAAAAGAGCTTTATTTCACTTTGAATTTCAAATGCTTGTTAAATGATCAAGTGGTAGTTGCAAAGAACAACTCAAACTGGGTGATATCAAAACAAAATAATTTAGTATTTCCAAGACAAAATAACATTACTGATGTATCTCTGGATTCCATGAAAACAAAGCAATTTGATGTATTGAAATTATATTAGGAGATTAGTAAAGAGGATCAAATTAAGTGATGTTATGGCCATACCATTGTATCCATTTACGCTTCGAGCGAAGAGACTCAGCAACACCAAGAACATCGAGTGCCCTCTAAGAAAATGTAGTCCTTGTGGTTTGTAGAGAGTCTTCACACTCAAACATCGGGCTCTTCAAACCATCTCTGCACAAGGTCATTACAAATGTAAAAAATCAGCAAGACACAAATTTGGTAGTAAATATTACCAAAAGAAGAACTAGTGCAAACAATTTTCACAATCCTGTTTTTTGAAACCAACATTATAATCTCCTTAGCATTATGATCAGCTGTCAGTGTTCTTCCCAAGTCAGCAAACTCAGCTCCGCCTTGAAAAAGTGTAATTGCATAAAAGGAATGTCGGTCTCATGCCAATAGGTCTCCTACGATGAATGCGCAGGAACCTAGTACATAGACCATTTTTCTCTTCGCTTAGCTACCTAGGGCTTATTTCCCTTTCCAAATATCAATAATTCTTTTCCAAGAAAACATAAAATAAGAATAATATTTTACTATATTCTAAAAGGTGAAGATGTTGAAATCATGCCACAAAGTGAAAGGAAATAAAATATCTTTCCTCAAACCACCAAATATATAAAGAAAACAACAATAATTATAAAAATAAAACTACATCTGTTGATCTATGCATGAAATGAGTCAAGCGACTAAAAAAATATGACCAAAATAAACCAAAAATTTCAAACTTGACAAAATCCTCTAAACAAGCAGCAAACAAACTGCTAAAATTTTCTAAGATATTAGAGCTAGACATCAACGCATTTTCATGTACTTGAATAAGCCCATTGTTGCTTAGCGTTAGACTTCTTAAATTAGTTATTTATCATTTAATACTAGGACACTGTCTATGTGAAAAGAAATAGGTCCCAGCTTCATCAAATCTGACTTCATTTCAAATCAAAGATCAAATCCAAAGGACACTAACTCGTTACTCTTGGATGGTGCTAATGTTAAATACACAAAATAACAAAAAATAAAGATATGATAAAAAAGTAGACCTGCAAGATTATATTGGTCGAGTGTGACAGGGACACAAATAACTGAGACTAGAGAGATTTATAGAAGGCAGTAGTTACTATTGTGTGATTAGTGGTATGGTGGAGAGACCTACCAAGAAGGGACGTTGGTCTCGGAAAAGTATAGTAGGGAGATCCATAGAGCATTTATGTAAAAGGAAGATGAGAAGTGTCGTCTTCAAGTTGGTTTATGTTATGGTAGAATTTTGTTGGTGATAAGTGGTAACAAAACACTTACATCAATAGGTAAAAAGTAAATTCGGGGCATGAGTTGGACTGACTCATGTTATCTCATCCCTTAATGGTCCTAAGGACATGTGGGGACCCGAACAACTTAGTACCTAAAAGACTTGAAAACATGGCTGACAAATCACTGACAAGAAATGGCTAGCAAATGACTTGAAAGTCTTGTTAAATTTGTTATTTATCATTTAATAATAGTCAGACACTATCTATGTGAAAAGAAATAGGTCCCAACCTCACAAATCCAGCTTTATTTCCTGTCACAGATAAGAAACAAACAATGTAATGATTAAATATGAAACATCAATCTTAAAATAACACAGATCAAAATAATGTTGCTGCAATGTTACAATGAAAAATACAAATATAGAACCTATTTTTACCTGAAGTTGACATATAGTAATTTTGCATGATCAATGGAACATGTATACCAAAATAAGAGTCCTAGGGTATTTCAATTTCCCAGTTCTCATCTTGGTCCTCATTTTCTAAATTGAACATGATCTTCTCTAAATGAACTGTCATTATGAGCCTCCAAAACATTATGTTCTATATCAAGTTCATTAGATAGATTTATTATATTGTTTTCTCCCCTTCTATCACAATCTGATCGCCAAAGAGTTAGCGCTCTTTCATATGGAAAACTGTCAATGTCATACTTTGTTACATATAATCTTAAACATGTATCCACATGTTTATCAAGCTTGTTCCTCAACTTTGACTTCAAGAATGAAATGCACTAAACATTCTCTCATCCTCCACTGATCCCAAAATCATGGTTTGACACAAATCTGCTAATTTGAAATATTCTGATATGTTTTCTTGCAGGTATTGGCTAGCACTTAAAGTAGTCCATAATCTTGTTATAGCACCATTTTCATTAGGATTCTCCAAAAAAGGATATTGCTTCCACATTGTTTCAGCAAAGCGTCCACCTTGTTGATACAATTTTGATGAATCTAAAATACCTTCAATTTGTTCTCCATGTATCCAGACTTTCTTGCAAAAATGGTCTACTAAACATTTTAATCTTTTTTGAAAATCAGCTTTTAAAGTTCTTCGACATTGACAATTGTTCCAATATTGAGGGTATACCACACACATGGCCTCCAACAATTCATCTCGAGGAAATCGTTCTCTTATCTCTAATGATAGTGATCTTGCAATTTCTATCAAATTTTGTCTCACTGAAATCACAATATTATCAAATTGGTCTCTTGACACGGGGCAATCTTTGGTGATTCGTCCTGTCTTACTAATATAATGAAAGGGAACCATATACCCATGCACTACGATACATAGTATCCCTTTTTCATCAAAGGTCAAAAAATTTTCAGTATTTTCTATATTGATGATCTCAGTCCAACTTTTAAACTCTGGACCAGTAAAAGAGTCTGGCATCATATACAAATTATCCAATGCAAGACATGCTGACTTTCTTGCATTTGTGTATTCCGCAATATACATTGTGCGATTCTGAGACATTTTCACGAGGACATTCATTTCATGTAGCATAGGAAGAATCCAGCCAATGTCAATAATGTCTCTATATTAGTTAGTTGAGAAAGAAGATCTTGAGCTTTGTCTACATTATAGCGATTTTCATACATCAACCCTACCAAAGATTTGAACTCACTAAATAGTCTTTGAGCTGGTCCATTTAATGAGATCCATCTTGTATCAACATCTTTCAGTAGTTTTTTTCCATCCGTAATACCATCTGCAAATTGTTGAAACTCTAAATATCGTTTGGGACTACGAGAAAAGTATGCATGAGTCTCACGTACAAGATCTTCAACTTTTGAAACTGATGGAAACTTGCTTACTATTTTAAATGCAAGATTCATCCTATGAGCCATACAATGAATATTAAGCATATATGGTGAAGCTGATAGTTGTAACCTAACACAAAGGCCATTCCTTTGTCCTTGCATTACCACTGCTCCATCTGCTCCAACACATACCAACTTTTTTGCAATCATTAATTCATCCATACCACTTTCCTTCAATCCATTAAGAACAAGTTCATAAATATTTTCAGCTGTAGAAGTCTCTCTCATCTTATTAATCCCAAGTAGATAGGAATGTCTAATATGGTCATTAACCATATAAATGCTCATGCAAATCCATGAAGTATTATCTATAGCTGTAACCTCATCTAAAGACAATGCCAAAAACCTAGCATTTGCAATCTTCTCTTTCAAATCATCCTTTTCTACTTGAGCTAGATATCCTGCCCATCCCCAACCACTAGTTACAGACCAATGAGAAGATGGAAAGTTTGGCACTTGAAGAAAAGATAGTAATTTCATGTGATCTGGATAATCTATCATAGGACGACCTTTATATAAGATGTGAAATACAGTGCTCAATTGTATCGTCTTGGATAAAAAATTTCTTTCCATCGTCTTTTCAAATAGAGATATGATGGTTCCTCCGTCCGCCTCAAGTTTCCTCTTACATAATAAATATTTTTTATATTCTTCCGCATATTCAACATGTCGACATTCCTCGGAAGATTTCCATCTAACAATAGATTTCTCTTTACCATTTACAATTTTCTTTTCATACACCTTTCCTGCATGCTTTTGTACCGTATCTAGCTTCATCTGAAATTTCACTTCTGATCCAGGTGGATATTGGTGGCCACCTGCCAAGTCCACCTGGACCCCCACCATTGTCTTTCTCAGCATTTTCAGTTGCCTTAATTGTAGCACAACTTACTATTTTTAGCAGTTTTTCGGGTCCCGAACTTCCGGAGCCGTTTTGAGGCCCTAAACGACGTTTTTTTGGGATTCTGGGGCAACATGGGTCCATGGACCTAAGTTGCCTCCCAAAGTGGTAGTACTCGGATAGATCTTTCTAACGAGCTATCGTACGCGTCAAACGGAGATCGTATGCCAAAGTTACGACCCCGAGAAATTGATGTACCAATTTACCCAAACGGGGCCTACAATCAGGAAAACAAATTTCCTGGTTTTGGAAATGATCTTACTGCATTGTTTTGCAGTAATCAAAGAGATGGCGGCAGGTGGTGCTACCTCAAGGGAAGAAGAAGACAGTGGCCGCGGCCTCCAAACGGGGTCCCTCTGCACGGCAGCTGCAGATGGACAAGATTGTGGAGGAGTACGAAGACATCTTCACCTCCCCGGCAGGGGTTCCTCTGCACTGTCAGGTCAAGCACTCCATCGATCTGACCCCAGGTGCGCCGCTACCCAATGGACCAATTTATCGGCGCTCCGTTCTGGAGAACAATGAAATCAAGAGGCAGATTCAGGAGCTCCTGCAGAAAGGTCACATCCGTCCGAGTTCTTCGCCCTGTGGGAGCCCGATAGTGTTGGTACCGAAGAAGGATGGGACGTGGAGACTCTGTATTGACTATCGGGCGCTGAACAAGATCACTGTCCGTAATAGGTACCCGATCCCGCGGATTGATGACCTCCTAGACCAACTAAAGGGGGCGAAATATTTCAGCAAGATCGATCTGAAGTCAGGATATCACCAGGTACCAATCGAACCCTCAGATGTGTGGAAGACTGCCTTCAAATCCAAGGAGGGCCTCTTCGAATGGTTGGTCATGCCTTTCGGATTGACGAATGCTCCTGCAACCTTTATGAGGCTAATGGATGACATCTTGCGGCCATTCACCAACTCCTTTGTAGTAGTATACTTGGATGACATTCTGATCTTCAGCCAGAGTTGGGAAGAGCACCTCCACCACATCCGACAGGTTCTCCAAACACTGCGGCAACACAAGCTATGTGCCAATTTGGAGAAATGCACTTTTGGCATGACCGAGGTTCAGTATCTGGGATACATCATTGATGAACAGGGTGCATGTCGATCCAGCCAAGGTCCAAGTCATTCGGGATTGGCCCTCTCCAACCACTCTAACAGAGCTCCGCAGCTTTCTAGGTCTTGCCAACTTCTACCGCAGGTTCGTGTTGGGGTTTTCTCATATTTCTTGGCCCTTGAGTCAAGTCACCAAGGGCGGGGCGAAAGCAAAATTCTTTTGGTCTGAATCTCAACAGAAGGCATTCAGGGAGCTGAAGGATCGCCTCTGCACGGCACCAGTGCTCGCGTTACCAGATTTACAACAACCATTTGAGGTCGAGACAGATGCCTCTGACTATGCTATTGGGGCAGTCCTTACTCAACATGGACATCCAGTGGCATATCACAGTGAAACACTTTCAGACACAGTCCGGAAGTACCCCACTTATGATAAAGAGATGTATTCCATTGTACAGGCCTGCCGACAATGGAAGCATTACATTTTGGGAAGGAAACGGTCATCCACACAGACCACCGACCTCTGCAGTTCATACAGACCCAAGGGAAATTGCAGAATGATCGCCATCAGAAGTGGTCTACATACCTGCAACAGTTTCACTTGAATATCAAGTATAAAAAGGGCAGCACCAATAATGTTGCAGATTGCCTCAGTCGACCACCGATCATGGCGCTAACCACCGTGCTCAACTCTTGCGGGCACGAGACTTCTGATTGGCCACTTCTCTACAAAAGCGACCCAGAATTCGGCCACACATACCAGACACTCTTGGAGGGTCGACAGGTTGCAGATTTTCACCTCCAGGATGCCCTATTATGCCACCTCGGTCACCTTTGTGTTTCCTTCAAGCGAGCGTGCCAAGATGATTTGGGAAGCACACTACAGTCGGGCTGCTGGGCATTTCGGGGTTGAGAAAACAGTGGCAGTACTGCAAAATTATTTCTATTGGCCGAATCTTCGACAGGATGTTGGGAAGTACATCCGATCATGTACTGCCTGTGCCATTGCCAAACCGACCATTAAGAAGCAAGGCCTCTATACCCCGTTGCCTACTACCCCTAGTCGACCTTGGGAATCCATCTCCATGGATTACATGTCAGGGCCTTCCTTCCACTAAGCATGGAAATGACTGTGTTTTTGTGGTCGTCGACAGGTTCTCCAAGATGGCCATTATGATGGCCTGCAAGAAGAATATCACAGCAGAAGCCACTGCTAAACTCTTCTTCGAACGAGTGTGGGTGCACTTTGGGATCCCACAGTCTATCATCTCAGATCGGGACAGTCGGTTTTCAGCACATTTTGGTCTAGTCTCTGGTCAATGCTGGACACCAAACTCACAAAGTCCACAGCCTTCCATCCTCAAACTGATGGCCAGACAGAGGTTGTCAACAGGATGATTGTGCACATTCTGCGCATGTATAACTCAAAGCATCCACGCACATGGACGAGAGCCTCCCCTATGTTCAGCACAGCTACAACCGAGCTCTTCACAGCTCCACTGGCCATAGCCCTTTTCAGGTGGGTTTGGGATTCCAGCCACTATGCCCCATTGATGTGGCCATGCCCTTGCAGCTACTCACATGAATTCAGCTCATGTCCAGTCCGAAACAGATAAGGCCACCAGCTTCATTGAGCGCATCCAACATATTCGCCAGCAGGTCCATGACATTCTTGAGAAATCAAATGCCAAGTACAAGCAGCGACATGATCAACACCGGGTGCCACACAAGTTTCAGGTGGGCGACAAAGTCTGGTTGCATTTGCAAAAGGAACGCCTTACTGGAGCCTATCGGAAATTGAGACCACTCCGATATGGTCCTTACACCATTACTAAGGCTATGGGAGACAATGCTTTTGAGCTCAGCATTCCCCCATTCCTTGGCCTGCACCCCAGTGTTCAATGTGGACCGCCTTCGGCCATACTTTCCACCATTGCTAGACACATCCGACATTGCAGAACAGCTCAAACCCACAGAATTGAATCCAGATTGCATGAACAAGCTGCAACTGATACGATACATGGACACACAGATCAAGCACACTCGCCAACAGAATATACTCAACGAGTATTTGTCAAAGCAGGCCAACCCTTCAGGGGGCAAGTGGCTCTCACAGGGACAACACAGAGTAGCAGAAGTTTCCTCATCTCATGGAGGAGCTCAACGCAATGGGGACCATTGCTTCCTAAGGGGGGAGGAATGATCCAGGTGGATATTGGTGGCCACCTGCCAAGTCCACCTGGACCCCCACCATTGTCTTTCTCAGCATTTTCAGTTGCCTTAATTGTAGCACAACTTACTATTTTTAGCAGTTTTTCGGGTCCCGAACTTCCGGAGCCGTTTTGAGGCCCTAAACGACGTTTTTTTGGGATTCTGGGGCAACATGGGTCCATGGACCCATGTTGCCTCCCAAAGTGGTAGTACTCGGATAGATCTTTCTAACGAGCTATCGTACGCGTCAAACGGAGATCGTATGCCAAAGTTACGACCCCGAGAAATTGATGTACCAATTTACCCAAACGGGGCCCACAATTTGGCGTTTCATCTTCTAGGGTTAGGTTTCGGGATGTTAAGGGTTTTCCATTGTTTCTCAACAATAAATAGGCCTTCGAGCCTCATTGTAACACAGTTCAGAGGCATGTAGCCATCACATCTCTTCTCAGAGATAAGCTACCATCGCCCTAGCTAGTTTATTTCCATTTCTGATTGTAAGCATATTTCAGTATTTCCTATTAATGAAATGAAGTATTATTTCCGCTGCATCTTTGTGTATATGGTTATCTCTGTAATTTGTTGCGTTCCTGTTTAAATCCGGATCAGTGGTATCAGAGCGGTCTGCTTTTTCTCTGTTTTTCTTTGCATGTCCCCAACAAGGTCGGGATATAAGGAGTTAGGGCTCGAACTGGTTGAACCTTTGCAAGACCAGCCTCGCAAATCCCGACGGCCTCCCATGGCGGATGAGAAGAAAGACGAGGGGGCAGGAGATCCCATCAAAATCTTGCTCGAAGAAGCGCTCGAGCGACAACGGAACGCGATGATGGACAGCTTTGCGCAGATCCTTCAGCGGCTACCCAGAAGCGGCGCATCGGCTTCCAGCAGCTCCTCTGGAAACGCCACACCCTTTAAGGTACAAGTTAATTTTGAAATCCCCATATTCGAGGGTCAGATAGACGCCGATGCCGTAGATAAATGGTTAAATCTGCTAGAGGGTTATTTTTCTGTTCATGAATTTTCGAGTCGGGAAAAGATTGTTTTTGCCCTTCTCAAAGCAGCCCCCCACGTCAAGGACTGGTGGAAACCTATTGCGAGCAGAAGGATGAAAGTACTGGCTCACTATTTTCAGCCGCACCCACCTGGGATTCATTCCGGGATGCCATCAAGGAGCAGTACTACCCTGTCGGGAGCTATGAGGATGAATACATAAAGTGGACCACGCTGCGGCAGGGAAGGGACCAAGACGTGCCGGAGTTCACCAATCTTTTCCATACCCTTCGCACAAAGTTGGGTATCAAGGATTCGGAGCAACATTTGATACTCAAATACCGTGGCTGCCTGCACAAGTACATTCAGGAAGAAATACAGTTCCTAAACATCCCCTCGCTCGGCGCAGCATACCGGTATGCCGTCAAGTTCGAGCAGAAGTTTAAACAAAAGAAGCGAGACTTTGGATCTGTGAATCCAAAGCAGGGGAAAGGTGCCCCTAAACCACAGAACAAAGGACAAAGCCAAGGCGGGACAGCCCAAGACAACCAGCCGAAGCTGCAAGCAAAGAACAGCGCCGCGAAGCCGAGAAAGGACACTGGAAAATGGTGCGAGTTCCATAAGAGCTCCACTCACAACACAAGTGAGTGTCGGGCCAAGCAGTCACTGGTGGCTGAGCTAAAGGTTTCAGAATCATATGCATGTTCCGACTCTGAGTCAGAACCCGATAAGGGGTATGAAAAAGGGAAGCAGATCATTGATGCGGACCCCAGCGCCACTGTTGCTACCGCAAAGATCCAGAAAAATGAACCCGAAGATCCAGAGGAGGAGGAGCGTCTCTTTCACTCCAAGATGTGGGTAAAGGGCTCCCCGATACAGTTCATTGTTGATAGCGGGAGTCAAAAGAACCTCATTTCGGCAGAGGTCGTGAAGCGGTTGGGCTTACCAACCACAGCGCATCCACAGCCATACACCATTGGGTGGCTTCACCAAGGACGAGATCTTCGCGTGAGCCAGCAGTGTCGCCTTCCGTACAACATCAAGCCCTTCACGGATGAGGTATTGTGTGACATTGCTCCCCTTGAAGTTTGTGATGTATTACTAGGACAACCATACTTGTGGAAGCGACATGCTGTGTATGAATCAAGGCCCCGTGCTGTTATTATCACATTGGGAAATAAGTTGTTCAGGATACCAGAGGTAGCACCACCTGCCGCCATCTCTTTGATTACTGCAAAACAATGCAGTAAGATCATTTCCAAAACCAGGAAATTTGTTTTCCTGATGATACGCCCTCAAGGGAAGAAGAAGACAGTGGCCGCGGCCTCCAAACGGGGTCCCTCTGCACGGCAGCTGCAGATGGACAAGATTGTGGAGGAGTACGAAGACATCTTCACCTCCCCGGCAGGGGTTCCTCTGCACTGTCAGGTCAAGCACTCCATCGATCTGACCCCAGGTGCGCCGCTACCCAATGGACCAATTTATCGGCGCTCCGTTCTGGAGAACAATGAAATCAAGAGGAGCATTCAGGAGCTCCTGCAGAAAGGTCACATCCGTCCGAGTTCTTCGCCCTGTGGGAGCCCGATAGTGTTGGTACCGAAGAAGGATGGGACGTGGAGACTCTGTATTGACTATCGGGCGCTGAACAAGATCACTGTCCGTAATAGGTACCCGATCCCGCGGATTGATGACCTCCTAGACCAACTAAAGGGGGCGAAATATTTCAGCAAGATCGATCTGAAGTCAGGATATCACCAGGTACCAATCGAACCCTCAGATGTGTGGAAGACTGCCTTCAAATCCAAGGAGGGCCTCTTCGAATGGTTGGTCATGCCTTTCGGATTGACGAATGCTCCTGCAACCTTTATGAGGCTAATGGATGACATCTTGCGGCCATTCACCAACTCCTTTGTAGTAGTATACTTGGATGACATTCTGATCTTCAGCCAGAGTTGGGAAGAGCACCTCCACCACATCCGACAGGTTCTCCAAACACTGCGGCAACACAAGCTATGTGCCAATTTGGAGAAATGCACTTTTGGCATGACCGAGGTTCAGTATCTGGGATACATCATTGATGAACAGGGGGTGCATGTCGATCCAGACAAGGTCCAAGTCATTCGGGATTGGCCCTCTCCAACCACTCTAACAGAGCTCCGCAGCTTTCTAGGTCTTGCCAACTTCTACCGCAGGTTCGTGTTGGGGTTTTCTCATATTTCTTGGCCCTTGAGTCAAGTCACCAAGGGCGGGGCGAAAGCAAAATTCTTTTGGTCTGAATCTCAACAGAAGGCATTCAGGGAGCTGAAGGATCGCCTCTGCACGGCACCAGTGCTCGCGTTACCAGATTTACAACAACCATTTGAGGTCGAGACAGATGCCTCTGACTATGCTATTGGGGCAGTCCTTACTCAACATGGACATCCAGTGGCATATCACAGTGAAACACTTTCAGACACAGTCCGGAACCCACCCCACTTATGATAAAGAGATGTATTCCATTGTACAGGCTGCCGACACATGGAAGCATTACATTTTGGGGAAGGAAAGGTGGTCATCCACACAGACCACACCACGCACACTAGACCCAAGGGAAATTGAGAATTCGCCATGAGCCATCAGAAGTGGTACACATCCTGCAACAGTTTCACTTGAATCAATATATAAAGTGGCAAACGGGCAATACCATAATGTGATTGCAGATTGCCTCAGTCGACCACCGATCATGGCGCTAACCACCGTGCTCAACTCTTGCGGGCACGAGACTTCTGATTGGCCACTTCTCTACAAAAGCGACCCAGAATTCGGCCACACATACCAGACACTCTTGGAGGGTCGACAGCACAGTTCCAGATTTTCACCTCCAGGATGCCCTATTATGCCACCTCGGTCACCTTTGTGTTCCTTCAAGCGAGCGTGCCAAGATGATTTGGGAAGCACACTACAGTCGGGCTGCTGGGCATTTCGGGGTTGAGAAAACAGTGGCAGTACTGCAAAATTATTTCTATTGGCCGAATCTTCGACAGGATGTTGGGAAGTACATCCGATCATGTACTGCCTGTGCCATTGCCAAACCGACCATTAAGAAGCAAGGCCTCTATACCCCGTTGCCTACCCCTAGTCGACCTTGGGAATCCATCTCCATGGATTACATGTCAGGCCTTCCTTCCACTAAGCATGGAAATGACTGTGTTTTTGTGGTCGTCGACAGGTTCTCCAAGATGGCCATTATGATGGCCTGCAAGAAGAATATCACAGCAGAAGCCACTGCTAAACTCTTCGAACGAGTGTGGGTGCACTTTGGGATCCCACAGTCTATCATCTCAGATCGGGACAGTCGGTTTCTCAGCACATTTTGGTCTAGTCTCTGGTCAATGCTGGACACCAAACTCACAAAGTCCACAGCCTTCCATCCTCAAACTGATGGCCAGACAGAGGTTGTCAACAGGATGATTGTGCACATTCTGCGCATGTATAACTCAAAGCATCCACGCACATGGGACGAGAGCCTCCCCTATGTTCAGCACAGCTACAACCGAGCTCTTCACAGCTCCACTGGCCATAGCCCTTTTCAGGTGGGTTTGGGATTCCAGCCACTATGCCCCATTGATGTGGCCATGCCCCTTGCAGCTACTCACATGAATTCAGCTCATGTCCAGTCCGAAACAGATAAGGCCACCAGCTTCATTGAGCGCATCCAACATATTCGCCAGCAGGTCCATGACATTCTTGAGAAATCAAATGCCAAGTACAAGCAGCGACATGATCAACACCGGGTGCCACACAAGTTTCAGGTGGGCGACAAAGTCTGGTTGCATTTGCAAAAGGAACGCCTTACTGGAGCCTATCGGAAATTGAGACCACTCCGATATGGTCCTTACACCATTACTAAGGCTATGGGAGACAATGCTTTTGAGCTCAGCATTCCCCCATTCCTTGGCCTGCACCCAGTGTTCAATGTGGACCGCCTTCGGCCATACTTTCCACCATTGCTAGACACATCCGACATTGCAGAACAGCTCAAACCCACAGAATTGAATCCAGATTGCATGGAACAAGCTGCAACTGATCGGATCATGGACACACAGATCAAGCACACTCGCCAACAGAATATCCAACTGTATCGAGTTGTCAAAGCAGGCCAACTCCTTCAGCAGGGCAAGTGGCTCACCAGGGAACAAGTTCAGCAGAAGTTTCCTCATCTCATGGAGGAGCTCAACGCAATGGGGACCATTGCTTCCTAAGGGGGGAGGAATGATCCAGGTGGATATTGGTGGCCACCTGCCAAGTCCACCTGGACCCCCACCATTGTCTTTCTCAGCATTTTCAGTTGCCTTAATTGTAGCACAACTTACTATTTTTAGCAGTTTTTCGGGTCCCGAACTTCCGGAGCCGTTTTGAGGCCCTAAACGACGTTTTTTTGGGATTATGGGGCAACATGGGTCCATGGACCCATGTTGCCTCCCAAAGTGGTAGTACTCGGATAGATCTTTCTAACGAGCTATCGTACGCGTCAAACGGAGATCGTATGCCAAAGTTACGACCCCGAGAAATTGATGTACCAATTTACCCAAACGGGGCCCACAATTTGGCGTTTCATCTTCTAGGGTTAGGTTTCGGGATGTTAAGGGTTTTCCATTGTTTCTCAACAATAAATAGGCCTTCGAGCTCATTGTAACACAGTTCAAGGCATGTAGCCATCACATCTCTTCTCAGATAAGCACCATCGCCCTAGCTAGTTATTTCCATTTCTGATTGTAAGCATATTTCAGTATCAGATCCTATCGACACCATTATCATTTTGTAGTATATTTATTTATATTGATTTTGTATCATTTTTTATTTTATTTTCTTTGTATTGTATCGAATATCTTGCTCGTCTATTTTACAGCTCGTTGTTGAACCTAAAGACGTGATCCGCAGTTCTCGTCGCCCCAAGGTCTGAGGCGACTGGTAGAACATAATCAGCAATATCGAGACGATGCAGAGAGAAGACGAGAGGGCGGAGAGGCGCATCTCTTGCTATCTGCGACGCGCGTGAGCGCGCTGCGAGACGGACGCTGCAGCTTTGCGCAGATCCTTCAGCGGCTACCCAGAAGCGGCGCATCGGCTTCCAGCAGCTCCTCTGGAAACGCCACACCCTTTAAGGTACAAGTTAATTTTGAAATCCCCATATTCGAGGGTCAGATAGACGCCGATGCCGTAGATAAATGGTTAAATCTGCTAGAGGGTTATTTTTCTGTTCATGAATTTTCGAGTCGGGAAAAGATTGTTTTTGCCCTTCTCAAAGCAGCCCCCCACGTCAAGGACTGGTGGGAAACCTATTGCGAGCAGAAGGATGAAAGTACTGGCTCACTATTTTCAGCCGCACCCACCTGGGATTCATTCCGGGATGCCATCAAGGAGCAGTACTACCCTGTCGGGAGCTATGAGGATGAATACATAAAGTGGACCACGCTGCGGCAGGGAAGGGACCAAGACGTGCCGGAGTTCACCAATCTTTTCCATACCCTTCGCACAAAGTTGGGTATCAAGGATTCGGAGCAACATTTGATACTCAAATACCGTGGCTGCCTGCACAAGTACATTCAGGAAGAAATACAGTTCCTAAACATCCCCTCGCTCGGCGCAGCATACCGGTATGCCGTCAAGTTCGAGCAGAAGTTTAAACAAAAGAAGCGAGACTTTGGATCTGTGAATCCAAAGCAGGGGAAAGGTGCCCCTAAACCACAGAACAAAGGACAAAGCCAAGGCGGGACAGCCCAAGACAACCAGCCGAAGCTGCAAGCAAAGAACAGCGCCGCGAAGCCGAGAAAGGACACTGGAAAATGGTGCGAGTTCCATAAGAGCTCCACTCACAACACAAGTGAGTGTCGGGCCAAGCAGTCACTGGTGGCTGAGCTAAAGGTTTCAGAATCATATGCATGTTCCGACTCTGAGTCAGAACCCGATAAGGGGTATGAAAAAGGGAAGCAGATCATTGATGCGGACCCCAGCGCCACTGTTGCTACCGCAAAGATCCAGAAAAATGAACCCGAAGATCCAGAGGAGGAGGAGCGTCTCTTTCACTCCAAGATGTGGGTAAAGGGCTCCCCGATACAGTTCATTGTTGATAGCGGGAGTCAAAAGAACCTCATTTCGGCAGAGGTCGTGAAGCGGTTGGGCTTACCAACCACAGCGCATCCACAGCCATACACCATTGGGTGGCTTCACCAAGGACGAGATCTTCGCGTGAGCCAGCAGTGTCGCCTTCCGTACAACATCAAGCCCTTCACGGATGAGGTATTGTGTGACATTGCTCCCCTTGAAGTTTGTGATGTATTACTAGGACAACCATACTTGTGGAAGCGACATGCTGTGTATGAATCAAGGCCCCGTGCTGTTATTATCACATTGGGAAATAAGTTGTTCAGGATACCAGAGGTAGCACCACCTGCCGCCATCTCTTTGATTACTGCAAAACAATGCAGTAAGATCATTTCCAAAACCAGGAAATTTGTTTTCCTGATGATACGCCCTCAAGGGAAGAAGAAGACAGTGGCCGCGGCCTCCAAACGGGGTCCCTCTGCACGGCAGCTGCAGATGGACAAGATTGTGGAGGAGTACGAAGACATCTTCACCTCCCCGGCAGGGGTTCCTCTGCACTGTCAGGTCAAGCACTCCATCGATCTGACCCCAGGTGCGCCGCTACCCAATGGACCAATTTATCGGCGCTCCGTTCTGGAGAACAATGAAATCAAGAGGCAGATTCAGGAGCTCCTGCAGAAAGGTCACATCCGTCCGAGTTCTTCGCCCTGTGGGAGCCCGATAGTGTTGGTACCGAAGAAGGATGGGACGTGGAGACTCTGTATTGACTATCGGGCGCTGAACAAGATCACTGTCCGTAATAGGTACCCGATCCCGCGGATTGATGACCTCCTAGACCAACTAAAGGGGGCGAAATATTTCAGCAAGATCGATCTGAAGTCAGGATATCACCAGGTACCAAATCGAACCCTCAGATGTGTGGAAGACTGCCTTCAAATCCAAGGAGGGCCTCTTCGAATGGTTGGTCATGCCTTTCGGATTGACGAATGCTCCTGCAACCTTTATGAGGCTAATGGATGACATCTTGCGGCCATTCACCAACTCCTTTGTAGTAGTATACTTGGATGACATTCTGATCTTCAGCCAGAGTTGGGAAGAGCACCTCCACCACATCCGACAGGTTCTCCAAACACTGCGGCAACACAAGCTATGTGCCAATTTGGAGAAATGCACTTTTGGCATGACCGAGGTTCAGTATCTGGGATACATCATTGATGAACAGGGGGTGCATGTCGATCCAGCCAAGGTCCAAGTCATTCGGGATTGGCCCTCTCCAACCACTCTAACAGAGCTCCGCAGCTTTCTAGGTCTTGCCAACTTCTACCGCAGGTTCGTGTTGGGGTTTTCTCATATTTCTTGGCCCTTGAGTCAAGTCACCAAGGGCGGGGCGAAAGCAAAATTCTTTTGGTCTGAATCTCAACAGAAGGCATTCAGGGAGCTGAAGGATCGCCTCTGCACGGCACCAGTGCTCGCGTTACCAGATTTACAACAACCATTTGAGGTCGAGACAGATGCCTCTGACTATGCTATTGGGGCAGTCCTTACTCAACATGGACATCCAGTGGCATATCACAGTGAAACACTTTCAGACACAGTCCGGAAGTACCCCACTTATGATAAAGAGATGTATTCCATTGTACAGGCCTGCCGACAATGGAAGCATTACATTTTGGGGAAGGAAATGGTCATCCACACAGACCACCGACCTCTGCAGTTCATACAGACCCAAGGGAAATTGCAGAATGATCGCCATCAGAAGTGGTCTACATACCTGCAACAGTTTCACTTGAATATCAAGTATAAAAAGGGCAGCACCAATAATGTTGCAGATTGCCTCAGTCGACCACCGATCATGGCGCTAACCACCGTGCTCAACTCTTGCGGGCACGAGACTTCTGATTGGCCACTTCTCTACAAAAGCGACCCAGAATTCGGCCACACATACCAGACACTCTTGGAGGGTCGACAGGTTGCAGATTTTCACCTCCAGGATGCCCTATTATGCCACCTCGGTCACCTTTGTGTTCCTTCAAGCGAGCGTGCCAAGATGATTTGGGAAGCACACTACAGTCGGGCTGCTGGGCATTTCGGGTTGAGAAAACAGTGGCAGTACTGCAAAATTATTTCTATTGGCCGAATCTTCGACAGGATGTTGGGAAGTACATCCGATCATGTACTGCCTGTGCCATTGCCAAACCGACCATTAAGAAGCAAGGCCTCTATACCCCGTTGCCTACCCCTAGTCGACCTTGGGAATCCATCTCCATGGATTACATGTCAGGCCTTCCTTCCACTAAGCATGGAAATGACTGTGTTTTTGTGGTCGTCGACAGGTTCTCCAAGATGGCCATTATGATGGCCTGCAAGAAGAATATCACAGCAGAAGCCACTGCTAAACTCTTCTTCGAACGAGTGTGGGTGCACTTTGGGATCCCACAGTCTATCATCTCAGATCGGGACAGTCGGTTTCTCAGCACATTTTGGTCTAGTCTCTGGTCAATGCTGGACACCAAACTCACAAAGTCCACAGCCTTCCATCCTCAAACTGATGGCCAGACAGAGGTTGTCAACAGGATGATTGTGCACATTCTGCGCATGTATAACTCAAAGCATCCACGCACATGGGACGAGAGCCTCCCCTATGTTCAGCACAGCTACAACCGAGCTCTTCACAGCTCCACTGGCCATAGCCCTTTTCAGGTGGGTTTGGGATTCCAGCCACTATGCCCCATTGATGTGGCCATGCCCCTTGCAGCTACTCACATGAATTCAGCTCATGTCCAGTCCGAAACAGATAAGGCCACCAGCTTCATTGAGCGCATCCAACATATTCGCCAGCAGGTCCATGACATTCTTGAGAAATCAAATGCCAAGTACAAGCAGCGACATGATCAACACCGGGTGCCACACAAGTTTCAGGTGGGCGACAAAGTCTGGTTGCATTTGCAAAAGGAACGCCTTACTGGAGCCTATCGGAAATTGAGACCACTCCGATATGGTCCTTACACCATTACTAAGGCTATGGGAGACAATGCTTTTGAGCTCAGCATTCCCCCATTCCTTGGCCTGCACCCAGTGTTCAATGTGGACCGCCTTCGGCCATACTTTCCACCATTGCTAGACACATCCGACATTGCAGAACAGCTCAAACCCACAGAATTGAATCCAGATTGCATGGAACAAGCTGCAACTGATCGGATCATGGACACACAGATCAAGCACACTCGCCAACAGAATATCCAACTGTATCGAGTTGTCAAAGCAGGCCAACTCCTTCAGCAGGGCAAGTGGCTCACCAGGGAACAAGTTCAGCAGAAGTTTCCTCATCTCATGGAGGAGCTCAACGCAATGGGGACCATTGCTTCCTAAGGGGGAGGAATGATCCAGGTGGATATTGGTGGCCACCTGCCAAGTCCACCTGGACCCCCACCATTGTCTTTCTCAGCATTTTCAGTTGCCTTAATTGTAGCACAACTTACTATTTTTAGCAGTTTTTCGGGTCCCGAACTTCCGGAGCCGTTTTGAGGCCCTAAACGACGTTTTTTTGGGATTATGGGGCAACATGGGTCCATGGACCCATGTTGCCTCCCAAAGTGGTAGTACTCGGATAGATCTTTCTAACGAGCTATCGTACGCGTCAAACGGAGATCGTATGCCAAAGTTACGACCCCGAGAAATTGATGTACCAATTTACCCAAACGGGGCCCACAATTTGGCGTTTCATCTTCTAGGGTTAGGTTTCGGGATGTTAAGGGTTTTCCATTGTTTCTCAACAATAAATAGGCCTTCGAGCCTCATTGTAACACAGTTCAGAGGCATGTAGCCATCACATCTCTTCTCAGAGATAAGCTACCATCGCCCTAGCTAGTTTATTTCCATTTCTGATTGTAAGCATATTTCAGTATTTCCTATTAATGAAATGAAGTATTATTTCCGCTGCATCTTTGTGTATATGGTTATCTCTGTAATTTGTTGCGTTCCTGTTTAAATCCGGATCAGTGGTATCAGAGCGGTCTGCTTTTTCTCTGTTTTTCTTTGCATGTCCCCAACAAGGTCGGGATATAAGGAGTTAGGGCTCGAACTGGTTGAACCTTTGCAAGACCAGCCTCGCAATCCCGACGGCCTCCCATGGCGGATGAGAAGAAAGACGAGGGGGCAGGAGATCCCATCAAAATCTTGCTCGAAGAAGCGCTCGAGCGACAACGGAACGCGATGATGGACAGCTTTGCGCAGATCCTTCAGCGGCTACCCAGAAGCGGCGCATCGGCTTCCAGCAGCTCCTCTGGAAACGCCACACCCTTTAAGGTACAAGTTAATTTTGAAATCCCCATATTCGAGGGTCAGATAGACGCCGATGCCGTAGATAAATGGTTAAATCTGCTAGAGGGTTATTTTTCTGTTCATGAATTTTCGAGTCGGGAAAAGATTGTTTTTGCCCTTCTCAAAGCAGCCCCCCACGTCAAGGACTGGTGGGAAACCTATTGCGAGCAGAAGGATGAAAGTACTGGCTCACTATTTTCAGCCGCACCCACCTGGGATTCATTCCGGGATGCCATCAAGGAGCAGTACTACCCTGTCGGGAGCTATGAGGATGAATACATAAAGTGGACCACGCTGCGGCAGGGAAGGGACCAAGACGTGCCGGAGTTCACCAATCTTTTCCATACCCTTCGCACAAAGTTGGGTATCAAGGATTCGGAGCAACATTTGATACTCAAATACCGTGGCTGCCTGCACAAGTACATTCAGGAAGAAATACAGTTCCTAAACATCCCTCGCTCGGCGCAGCATACCGGTATGCCGTCAAGTTCGAGCAGAAGTTTAAACAAAAGAGCGAGACTTTGGATCTGTGAATCCAAAGCAGGGAAAGGTGCCCCTAAACCACAGAACAAAGGACAAAGCCAAGGCGGGACAGCCCAAGACAACCAGCCGAAGCTGCAAGCAAAGAACAGCGCCGCGAAGCCGAGAAAGGACACTGGAAAATGGTGCGAGTTCCATAAGAGCTCCACTCACAACACAAGTGAGTGTCGGGCCAAGCAGTCACTGGTGGCTGAGCTAAAGGTTTCAGAATCATATGCATGTTCCGACTCTGAGTCAGAACCCGATAAGGGGTATGAAAAAGGGAAGCAGATCATTGATGCGGACCCCAGCGCCACTGTTGCTACCGCAAAGATCCAGAAAAATGAACCCGAAGATCCAGAGGAGGAGGAGCGTCTCTTTCACTCCCAGATGTGGGTAAGGGCTCCCCGATACAGTTCATTGTTGATAGCGGGAGTCAAAAGAACCTCATTTCGGCAGAGGTCGTGAAGCGGTTGGGCTTACCAACCACAGCGCATCCACAGCCATACACCATTGGGTGGCTTCACCAAGGACGAGATCTTCGCGTGAGCCAGCAGTGTCACCTTCCGTACAACATCAAGCCCTTCACGGATGAGGTATTGTGTGACATTGCTCCCCTTGAAGTTTGTGATGTATTACTAGGACAACCATACTTGTGGAAGCGACATGCTGTGTATGAATCAAGGCCCCGTGCTGTTATTATCACATTGGGAAATAAGTTGTTCAGGATACCAGAGGTAGCACCACCTGCCGCCATCTCTTTGATTACTGCAAAACAATGTAGTAAGATCATTTCCAAAACCAGGAAATTTGTTTTCCTGATGATACGCCCTCAAGGGAAGAAGAAGACAGTGGCCGCGGCCTCCAAACGGGGTCCCTCTGCACGGCAGCTGCAGATGGACAAGATTGTGGAGGAGTACGAAGACATCTTCACCTCCCCGGCAGGGGTTCCTCTGCACTGTCAGGTCAAGCACTCCATCGATCTGACCCCAGGTGCGCCGCTACCCAATGGACCAATTTATCGGCGCTCCGTTCTGGAGAACAATGAAATCAAGAGGCAGATTCAGGAGCTCCTGCAGAAAGGTCACATCCGTCCGAGTTTCTTCGCCCTGTGGGAGCCCGATAGTGTTGGTACCGAAGAAGGATGGGACGTGGAGACTCTGTATTGACTATCGGCGCTGAACAAGATCACTGTCCGTAATAGGTACCCGATCCCGCGGATTGATGACCTCCTAGACCAACTAAAGGGGGCGAAATATTTCAGCAAGATCGATCTGAAGTCAGGATATCACCAGGTACCAATCGAACCCTCAGATGTGTGGAAGACTGCCTTCAAATCCAAGGAGGGCCTCTTCGAATGGTTGGTCATGCCTTTCGGATTGACGAATGCTCCTGCAACCTTTATGAGGCTAATGGATGACATCTTGCGGCCATTCACCAACTCCTTTGTAGTAGTATACTTGGATGACATTCTGATCTTCAGCCAGAGTTGGGAAGAGCACCTCCACCACATCCGACAGGTTCTCCAAACACTGCGGCAACACAAGCTATGTGCCAATTTGGAGAAATGCACTTTTGGCATGACCGAGGTTCAGTATCTGGGATACATCATTGATGAACAGGGGGTGCATGTCGATCCAGCCAAGGTCCAAGTCATTCGGGATTGGCCCTCTCCAACCACTCTAACAGAGCTCCGCAGCTTTCTAGGTCTTGCCAACTTCTACCGCAGGTTCGTGTTGGGGTTTTCTCATATTTCTTGGCCCTTGAGTCAAGTCACCAAGGGCGGGGCGAAAGCAAAATTCTTTTGGTCTGAATCTCAACAGAAGGCATTCAGGGAGCTGAAGGATCGCCTCTGCACGGCACCAGTGCTCGCGTTACCAGATTTACAACAACCATTTGAGGTCGAGACAGATGCCTCTGACTATGCTATTGGGGCAGTCCTTACTCAACATGGACATCCAGTGGCATATCACAGTGAAACACTTTCAGACACAGTCCGGAAGTACCCCACTTATGATAAAGAGATGTATTCCATTGTACAGGCCTGCCGACAATGGAAGCATTACATTTTGGGGAAGGAAACGGTCATCCACACAGACCACCGACCTCTGCAGTTCATACAGACCCAAGGGAAATTGCAGAATGATCGCCATCAGAAGTGGTCTACATACCTGCAACAGTTTCACTTGAATATCAAGTATAAAAAGGGCAGCACCAATAATGTTGCAGATTGCCTCAGTCGACCACCGATCATGGCGCTAACCACCGTGCTCAACTCTTGCGGGCACGAGACTTCTGATTGGCCACTTCTCTACAAAAGCGACCCAGAATTCGGCCACACATACCAGACACTCTTGGAGGGTCGACAGGTTGCAGATTTTCACCTCCAGGATGCCCTATTATGCCACCTCGGTCACCTTTGTGTTCCTTCAAGCGAGCGTGCCAAGATGATTTGGGAAGCACACTACAGTCGGGCTGCTGGGCATTTCGGGGTTGAGAAAACAGTGGCAGTACTGCAAAATTATTTCTATTGGCCGAATCTTCGACAGGATGTTGGGAAGTACATCCGATCATGTACTGCCTGTGCCATTGCCAAACCGACCATTAAGAAGCAAGGCCTCTATACCCCGTTGCCTACCCCTAGTCGACCTTGGGAATCCATCTCCATGGATTACATGTCAGGCCTTCCTTCCACTAAGCATGGAAATGACTGTGTTTTTGTGGTCGTCGACAGGTTCTCCAAGATGGCCATTATGATGGCCTGCAAGAAGAATATCACAGCAGAAGCCACTGCTAAACTCTTCTTCGAACGAGTGTGGGTGCACTTTGGGATCCCACAGTCTATCATCTCAGATCGGGACAGTCGGTTTCTCAGCACATTTTGGTCTAGTCTCTGGTCAATGCTGGACACCAAACTCACAAAGTCCACAGCCTTCCATCCTCAAACTGATGGCCAGACAGAGGTTGTCAACAGGATGATTGTGCACATTCTGCGCATGTATAACTCAAAGCATCCACGCACATGGGACGAGAGCCTCCCCTATGTTCAGCACAGCTACAACCGAGCTCTTCACAGCTCCACTGGCCATAGCCCTTTTCAGGTGGTTTGGGATTCCAGCCACTATGCCCCATTGATGTGGCCATGCCCCTTGCAGCTACTCACATGAATTCAGCTCATGTCCAGTCCGAAACAGATAAGGCCACCAGCTTCATTGAGCGCATCCAACATATTCGCCAGCAGGTCCATGACATTCTTGAGAAATCAAATGCCAAGTACAAGCAGCGACATGATCAACCGGGTGCCACACAAGTTTCAGGTGGGCGACAAAGTCTGGTTGCATTTGCAAAAGGAACGCCTTACTGGAGCCTATCGGAAATTGAGACCACTCCGATATGGTCCTTACACCATTACTAAGGCTATGGGAGACAATGCTTTTGAGCTCAGCATTCCCCCATTCCTTGGCCTGCACCCAGTGTTCAATGTGGACCGCCTTCGGCCATACTTTCCACCATTGCTAGACACATCCGACATTGCAGAACAGCTCAAACCCACAGAATTGAATCCAGATTGCATGGAACAAGCTGCAACTGATCGGATCATGGACACACAGATCAAGCACACTCGCCAACAGAATATCCAACTGTATCGAGTTGTCAAAGCAGGCCAACTCCTTCAGCAGGGCAAGTGGCTCACCAGGGAACAAGTTCAGCAGAAGTTTCCTCATCTCATGGAGGAGCTCAACGCAATGGGGACCATTGCTTCCTAAGGGGGGAGGAATGATCCAGGTGGATATTGGTGGCCACCTGCCAAGTCCACCTGGACCCCCACCATTGTCTTTCTCAGCATTTTCAGTTTCCTTAATTGTAGCACAACTTACTATTTTTAGCAGTTTTTCGGGTCCTGAACTTCCGGAGCCGTTTTGAGGCCCTAAACGACGTTTTTTTGGGATTCTGGGGCAACATGGGTCCATGGACCCATGTTGCCTCCCAAAGTGGTAGTACTCGGATAGATCTTTCTAACGAGCTATCGTACGCGTCAAACGGAGATCGTATGCCAAAGTTACGACCCCGAGAAATTGATGTACCAATTTACCCAAACGGGGCCCACAATTTGGCGTTTCATCTTCTAGGGTTAGGTTTCGGGATGTTAAGGGTTTTCCATTGTTTCTCAACAATAAATAGGCCTTCGAGCCTCATTGTAACACAGTTCAGAGGCATGTAGCCATCACATCTCTTCTCAGAGATAAGCTACCATCGCCCTAGCTAGTTTATTTCCATTTCTGATTGTAAGCATATTTCAGTATTTCCTATTAATGAAATGAAGTATTATTTCCGCTGCATCTTTGTGTATATGGTTATCTCTGTAATTTGTTGCGTTCCTGTTTAAATCCGGATCAACTTCCTTTCGAGTTTTCCAACTACACGCAATACATCTAACTTGTCGGAAAAGCTCTTTCTCATTTGTAGGAGGTATTTCTTCAATAAATGGAAAACTTGAGACCCAATTTTCTTGGAATCGTCTTCCTATGGCCCACTGGCCTCTTTTCCTTTTCCGCGAATGGATTGTGTCACTTTCCAAGGAAAAATCTTTAACATTTTCATCACCAATTTCTGTTGAAACAACATTTATCTCACCCTGACCACTTGAGGAACCTATTTCTTCATCCATCGTATGGATATCAAATGCATTTCCACAAGAGTTAACCTCTCTCTCAGTAACAGATTGTTCAAAGGAGCTTGAATCATGAAGAGAATGTGTATTTTTGGATGGAGCCTTTTGAAAGTATGATAATACATCTGTTTGCCTTAATGGTTTCTTCCCATGATTATCTTTTGAAATCTCACTAAATATTCCACAAGTAAAATTTCCAATCGATCTGCAAACCTGCATCAACAATTTTCAAGCGTTGAGATATGCTTCATATAAATTCACTTGTTCATAGAAAATAGAATTATACTTTGCAAACTAATTGTTGAGTCAACATTGAAAGAACATATATCATAAATTGAATTTTGAGGCAAAATGGAATTTCACAAAAATTATTTAACAATGATAATAGGAAACTATTAAATTTTAAGACATAAAATATAATAATTCATTTGTATAACATTGAAACAACATCACTTTCTTTGAATTATTCCTAATTTCCTACAGAAGTTGGTTGACAGGATTCAGGACCTGGTCCCCTCCTCCCAAGCCAGCTTACAGTATGTCTACCATGCCCAAAACTCAAAAGCTAATGCTAAGCCAAATGAAAGGGTATTGCTACTTGAGGAAGAAATTTGAACAACCAAAAATCTAAGTATGGAAAGGGTAGAGCCTCCATCCCTTAGCATGTGAAAAATAAATGGTTAAAATATAATAAGATGGAAAGCTTAATTTGGAAGTCTTGACAGGGTCAAGGAAAGCCACTATTACTTCCACATCAAGAGGTTTGTTTAGAGAAAAGCTCATCTACTGAAAGTCAGGGCTTCTTTCTGACCAATCACTAGCCTTAGGAAGATGAAACTTCAAGAGAAACAATCAAGTCTGAAGATATAGGAGTTGATGAATGCCATTGCTCAGTTGGCTTGGCATTCTCTGTTTTATAAATCAAACAGTGTAAGCGGAACTATTTTGAGGAGTGCAGAAGGTTTAAGCATGTCTAGTTCCAGTTTTTCCATTTTGCAGCATTCTCAGAAATTTTATAGTCTGGAGTATCAAAGAAAGTTATCTCAGGAATGTTCTCAACTATGATCAAAAGTCTAAAGACCTACCTGTTTTTACTGACATCTAAGTGACAACAATTTTCTCATGTAATTCTTCTTAAAGCCGAATTTTTCAAGGGGTTGTGCTCCAAGTGGGCTATTAGAGCCTGCCAACCCACAACTTCAATGACCAAATATTCTAGGCAATACAGTTAGTACAAAAGAAATATATTTTATAGATATAGTATCATCGTTCAATACCTGCCAACAAAAAAATTTAAGCCTGACCAACTTGTAGGATGCTGCAAGTCAAGACTCAGATTGAAAGGTTGTCCTGCCTTTATTACAAAGTTCTATCTAATTTTGTAGCATAAGATATAAGGCTGAGAAACAATGTAGATAAGGCAAGATAATTTTATTTAAGTCTAAATAAAGCCTGACAGATAGGTAAATGGGACTACAACGTACAACTAGTGATGCTAATATGTAGGGGAACCCTTATATGGTCTGGTTAAGAATTTAGAAAAATATTCAAATTTTACCCGGACTGTGGTAGGTATCCTAGGTTTATATCCTCAGTTAAATTTCAATATCTTTTTTCTAAACACAACTTAGTTTTGACTTAGTCTTTGATTTTCATATGCTTCTCTACCATCATACTGGCTCCCCTTGTGTTTTCTCTGTGAGCACTGCTTTGTAACCAAGCTTTGCTGTGTAGCCGATTGAATCAAGGTTGTTAGACCAATTTAATTCATCCTCCTTATCTCTAATTTTGATTGTACTTAGTTGCAATATGTTAAGTTGTTAACATAGCCAACTCGATTGTCAAACGAATATCCTTCCAAACCTGTTGACCTTGCTGATATCTAGTGCTGTTTCTGCATGGTGGTCAAATTTGGATCCACAATATCAGCTTGATTGTGTGCCATTGTTATGCAGGGTCTCAATAGTTTCTTCATTAATCTCCTGGAGCCTTTTAAACCTCACCTAGGGATCTTCACCTATTCTCACTTTCTCTCCATTTCCTATTCTCCATATTGTACTTAGTTGTAATATGTTAACATAGCCATCTCGATTGTCCTTTGAAACTCCTTCCAAGCCTGTTGACCTTGCAAATTTCCAGTGCTGTTTCTATATGGTGATCAATTTTGGACATAACATCAGCTTGAGTGAGTATGCCATTGCCAGGGTCTTGATAGTTTCTTCATTAATCTTGTGGAGCTAGGTGTCTTCACCTATTTTCACATTCAATCCATTTCCTATTCTCCACATTGCCAATTGCCCAGCAGAGGAAAAGATCGAACAAGAGCCTTTTAACCATTGAGACATTTGTAATAATTTTATTTGGAAGTCTAATCCATTCCTCCAAAGATCATAGGTCCACATATTTTTGCCCTATGACTTGATGCCACAAACTTGCCCCTGTATTACTTTCCATATGCTCTTGGAAACTACAGCCTTGCCATAATAGTGTGTATTTTTTTAAACTCTCAAACTACAGCCTTGCCTTATTTTGGAAACTACAGCCTTGCCTTATTTTGGTTTGACTATTTCTTTCCATTTTATGAGGGAGCATCCTTGATTTTAATTATGTAGCTTACACACACGTAAGCTATAAATGATAAACTTGAATTTTATTAGGACAATAAGTAATATAACTTTAGATCGTTGAAATTTGCAGTTTGAGTAATGAAGGCATTTCATCCATTGATGAATGAAGGAATTCCTCCATTGGTTGTTGGAGTATATGTGATTTGGTTCATAGTTCTTTTGATGTTTTAAGCCCACAAACTAAGGTTCATCATCAGGACTTTAGTGTCAAGATATTTCATCTTTCCTCGGTATATATATTTACATGCTCCCTTAATTTGTTAATGAACTAATTTTGTTAATGAAAGATCAGGCCAAGCAGTTAGACCGGATTTTAATCAAAGTCAGATATACAGCCAAGCAACCATCAAGAACCTTGCTGATATCTAGTGCTGTTTCTGCATGGTGGTCAAATTTGGATCCACAATATCAGCTTGAGTGTGTGCCATTGTTATGCAGGGTCTCAATAGTTTCTTCATTAATCTCCTGGAGCCTTTTAAACCTCACCTAGGGATCTTCACCTATTCTCACTTTCTCTCCATTTACTATTCTCCACATTGTACTTAGTTGTAATATGTTAACATAGCCATCTCGATTTTCCTTTGAACCTCCTTCCAAGCCTGTTGACCTTGCAAATTTCCAGTGTTGTTTCTATATGGTGATCAATTTTGGACATAACATCAGCTTGAGTGAGTATGCCATTGCCAGGGTCTTGATAGTTTCTTCATTAATATTGTGGAGCTAGGTGTCTTCACCTATTTTCACATTCAATCCATTTCCTATTCTCCACATTGCCAATTGCCCAGCAGAGGAAAAGATTGAACAAAAGCCTTTTAACCATTGAGACATTTGTAATAATTTTATTTGGAAGTCTAATCCATTCCTCCAAAGATCATAGGTCCACATATTTTTGCCCTATGACTTGATGCCACAAACTTTCCCCTGTATTACTTTCCATATGCTCTTGGAAACTACAACCTTGCCATAATAGTGTGTATTTTTTTAAACTCTCAACCTTCTTTTGGTTTGGCTATTTCTTTCCATTTTATGAGGGAGCATCCTTGATTTTAATTATGTAACTTACACACACGTAAGCTATAAATGATAAACTTGAATTTTATTAGGACAAGAAGTAATATAACTTTAGATCATTGAAAGTTGCAGTTTGAGTAATGAAGGCATTTCATCCATTGATGAATGAAGGTATTCCTCCATTGGTTGTTGGAGTATATGTGATTTGGTTCATAGTTCTTTTGATGTTTTAAGCCCACAAACTAAGGTTCATCATCAGGACTTTAGTGTCAAGATATTTCATCTTTCCTCGGTATATATATTTACATGCTTCCTTAATTTGTTAATGAACTAATTGTATAACCGGCTGAACATGAATTATAATAGACTTTTGTCATCATTATTAAGCCACAGTAAAAGGGGTAAGCTGATTATGCTTGTCATGATATAAAAGATTCTAAGATAGTAAGATGCAAGTGTGAGAACCCAACCTACAACCTAGACTACTGAGCACAGGGAAAAACTTCAGTTGTTGCTTTGCACTTCATTATTCCTAAGAGATGAAAGCCAACTACAAGTCTACAACTAATCTTTAATCCATCATCTTGCTAAAGACAACTTGTATTATTTTCTATTTTGATGGCCTCTTTGATCCTTATTTCATAGTAGTTGTTCCATCAACTAGTGAATGTGTGAACATCTTTGAACCAAAAAAGCCCAGCAATAATTTCTCTGTATCGTATGTAGATCCAGTAAACAATGGCTTCATGCATGGTTCTGAAGGAGATAATCCAGGGCGTGGTTTCACAGCTACTGAAGCTAGCCTGTCCACTGTGTCATACCTGAATGACAATACCTACAAAGGTACAAACACATTACCCTATCAGAATCCTCAAGAGGTGGCTTCAAACTATGGTTACAACTCAGATCCAAATGATTAGGAAAGATCAGGCCAAGCAGTTAGACCAGATTTTAATCAAAGTCAGATATACAGCCAAGCAACCCATCAAGAACCTTGCTGATATCTAGTGTTGTTTCTGCATGGTGGTCAAATTTGGATCCACAATATCAGCTTGATTGTGTGCCATTGTTATGCAGGGTCTCAATAGTTTCTTCATTAATCTCCTGGAGCCTTTTAAACCTCACCTAGGGATCTTCACCTATTCTCACTTTCTCTCCATTTCCTATTCTCCACATTGTACTTAGTTGTAAGATGTTAACATAGCCATCTCGATTGTCCTTTGAACCTCCTTCCAAGCCTGTTGACCTTGCAAATTTCCAGTGCTGTTTCTATATGGTGATCAATTTTGGACATAACATTAGCTTGAGTGAGTATGCCATTGCCAGGGTCTTGATAGTTTCTTCATTAATCTTGTGGAGCTAGGTGTCTTCACCTATTTTCACATTCAATCCATTTCCTATTCTCCACATTGCCAATTGCCCAGTAGAGGAAAAGATTGAACAAGAGCCTTTTAACCATTGAGACATTTGTAATAATTTTATTTGGAAGTCTAATCCATTCCTCCAAAGATCATAGGTCCACATATTTTTGCCCTATGACTTGATGCCACAAACTTGCCCCTGTATTACTTTCCATATGCTCTTGGAAACTACAGCCTTGCCATAATAGTGTGTATTTTTTTAAATTCTCAACCTTCTTTTGGTTTGGCTATTTCTTTCCATTTTATGAGGGAGCATCCTTGATTTTAATTATGTAACTTACACACACGTAAGCTATAAATGATAAACTTGAATTTTATTAGGACAATAAGTAATATAACTTTAGATCGTTGAAAGCTGCAGTTTGAGTAATGAAGGCATTTCATCCATTGATGAATGAAGCACTAACGAAGGTGCAGAACAATTTATAGGCCCAAAACCGGACAGGATCAATCCCAGCTTTCAAGCAGCAATACTGCCTGTAACTTCAACAATTATATTTTCTAATAGTGGGGCAATACAATAAAGTATTTCCTGGTTTGCTGTGCATTACAAGTACCATGTAGGTACAACAGTCGTGAAATCAGATACATTATGGAAAAACGACCAAAGGCAATCTCTCAGATTTCTCTAACACTGTAGTGTTGATGAAATTCCACTGCTTCAAAGTGCTTACAAGTATTGTCAAACGGCAGTACATTCTAAATTTACTCATATTACACTTGAGAACTAGAACACATACCGCTTGAGAAGAGAGCTGCTGCCGCTTCAAGTACCTCAAGCTCAAACTAGTCTGTTGTTCTTTCTTGCATCAAAAGAACTGAGTACAATAAGAAACAAGTTCCATGAGTATAAAATTAACAAATACAAATGAATATTACATTTTTTATCATCACCCAACGAACAAGAACCAAACAAAACTCAAGTCTAAGGGAAGGTTTATCAACTTGATGTCGAAAGAAGTACCATGAACAGGTATACCCCATCTTCCGGAAAGCAATTGCAATCCCTGAGAAAAGAAATCATCTTATTGTCTACCTCAGTACAGATTATCGACATTTGAGACAAAAATTCATTCCCAAGTAGTCCAAAGCACCTCATAGCAGTTTCTCTATTACAAATCAGACAATATTAATACAACAGATTTCTTGCCTCGAAATTTTTTCAAAAGGTCTATACAAAACTTGAACTACAGTCTATACAGACACTGTGTTCAATCCAGATTTTGATTACAAACACCATTGAGGCCATACGGTATCTCCAATTTTTCACATCATTGAGGTCATTAGTATCTCCAGTTTCAAACAGCATTCAGGCCACATTTGCTTCAAAGTGCTTACAAGTATTGTCAAACGGCAGTACATTCCAAATTTACTCATATTACACTTGAGAACTAGAACACATACCACTTGAGAAGAGAGCTGCTGCCGCTTCAAGTACCTCAAGTGTAATATGAGTAAAGTTAGGCCTAAGCACCTTTATTATTGAGATTGAGTGCTTTCAAATACCAGGAGATAGGTGTGTGTGTTGACTTCAAGTTTGGCCTGGGAGAATTATTACACACTTTAAGCAGATTCTGTGAGGTTTCAAGGCACAGTGGGAACAAATCTTCAACTAAGGAGGTTGAGAACTGTTTAGTGGCCTAGGACAACTAAGTGGGTTATGCGAAGATATTTATTAAGGGTGGTTGTGTTGAAGGTAGTAGGGAGGTTTAGAACGCAAGACAGGGGCGAGTATAGTCACTGTGAGAAAGAACTTGTGGAAAATATGGGAAAATCAAGATTGTTTGTTATGTCAAAGGTCAAAGGAATAGAGCAATTGACTAGTGGGTCATAACGTAAGGTTCCACAGTTAAGGCTGCTAGAAAAAGGGACCGGAAGAGCCAAAAATGGGAAGGTGAATGAATGAGATGGACTACGTTGAATGATGGAAATATGAGAGTAGCCAAAAGGTATGCATTAAGTGGTACTAGAGCAATATTGATGCTCTTGGGGATTGACAAGTGATTGAGGAGGTTTCTGCAGTGAACCAAAAAGATTTATAAGATTGATCGTGAAGAAGAGACATCAAAGTTGAGAAAAAGAAACCAAGAAAATTTTGGGCAAGAGGAACCTAAGAAAAAAAGTGAGGAGAGAAAGAGATTGAGAACGGAATACAGGATTGGAGCATATTAAAGAAGTACCAACCAAGTGTAGAGCTAGGAAGAACTGAGATATTGAGACCTCAGAGGTTAAGGAACTAGTAGGTAACTGGTTTGTATTTTTTTTTAAATGTATACAAGGAGTTAATCCTTACAGTGGTAATAGTATGAGTGGTAACAGAGGACCAATACAGTTCTTAAAGTGTATGGCAAGAAACTTACGACAAATAGGCTACAAAACAAAACATAGAAGGTTTCTAGCTGAGGTCCTCAAAGAGAAGAGAACAAGTGGAGTTCTCAAAAGGTGAGAAAAGTGTAGAAGCCATAGAAGACCAGAGCATGCTCAAGTGGGTTCCAGAGGAGGGAACCAGAGGAATACCAAAAGCCTAGGTTGAGGTGAAGTGGGTGAGATATTGGGTAACAAGTGATGGAGAAGAATTGTTAAAGGGGCTTGAGTGTAGCTCACAATGAGCAAGAGAAAGCTCACAAGAAAGGAGGAAAGAAGATGGCTACTGATGGACATAATTCAAAGAGAGGCCATAACAAAAGGGAGAAGCATGCCAAGGAAAATGGCATGAGTAAAGAAGAAATTGAAAAGGAGATTTATGAGTTGAAGGAGAGATTCAACATAGTCAAAATGAGGCTTGAAAGAGAATACCAAAGGTAGAGATGGGACCTAAGGAAGAAGGCCAAATTACTTGTCAGAAAAAATATTTTAAGAGGAAGCCCCCTAAAGCTAGAAAGCTAGGGAGGAAGATGAAGCACCTGTTGAGCCTAAAGTTGAATTAGTTCACTATTTTGAACCAGAGCAGGGAATAGTCCTTGATGATGAGGAAGATGTTGAAGAGAGACTATCAGAGAGTCTCATGGACTGCATAAAGAGTTCAAATCAACATATGGATTTGTTGATAGAAGATATGGTGGAAAAAGCATCATAACAGTAGAGGGAGCTACACAAAGAGGATGTCGATGAGACAATAAATGAAAGTCTCATGGGAGGTTAGCTAGAAGTGCTCGTAACATATATACCATATGGGGCTAAAGAGCTTGGTGATTATGATACTGATTCTATGTGTATAGATGCAGATGATAAGGATTTTCGAGAGGGACAATCATTCATAGTTGTCATAAGAATAGAAGAAAGAGAAGGAGTACCTTCCTAAAGCATGGAAGGAAGACAAAATTTGATGTTGGAGGCATCAGAAGAGGCCAGGTAACCTTTTATTTTTAAAATTGGTGAATTTTATGTGAATGCATGCTTTGCATGTGAGGAGAATGGACAACTGGTCCAAAAGGAGAACGAGAGCACTAAATTGATCCAAGAAATCCAAATTGAGGTAGTAGATGCTAGACAATCCTGAAGGAAGGATGAGTTTCCAAAAGGAAAAAACAATGCATAATGAAGCCAAGATAACCTTGCAAGCAATTTTCAGAAGTGACCATGGATCCTAGCAGCCATGTGAAAGATGGATAACAAAACCAAGTTTATGTTAAGACAAGGAAGGAGGCAAAATTATCCCTCAAATGTCATTAAGGAGGAGGCCTTGAACAATCAAAGAATGCATCTATAAGAGAGAAATTGTAGAAGAGGTGATGAACAACATCATGATGCAATGTTCTTTAGAGATCGGTTGATCAATCCAAGGTTTAAGGATTGGCTTGAGTAACATTGTTCAAAGAATGCAATCAATAAGACAAAGGTGTCGAGCTTATTGCTGCAACTGGAGAGCTTGGTTCAACAACAAGAATTATGAATGTTGGCACCCAAGGTATAGTACAATTAACCACAAAGAGAGACTCATTTGTCATGTGAAGTCCTTGAGATGAAGACTACAATTGTGGAGGAGATTGTATTCTAGTATGATGGCAAAGGATAACCAAATGAAGAGGAGAAGGGAGAAGGATTATCTCTCATCGGGCAATGATGGTGGAGGTAGCCAAGTTTTTTGAACACATTAGAGTTGTTGTTGGATGATGAAATGACAACTAAGGTAGTACATTCTAAATTTACTCATATTACACTTGAGAACTAGAACACATACCGCTTGAGAAGAGAGTTGCTGCCGCTTCAAGTACCTCTTATGAAAACTTTTCAAAAGGTCTATACAAAACTTGAACTACAGTCTATACAGACACTGTGTTCAATCCAGATTTTGATTACAAACACCATTGAGGCCATACGGTATCTCCAATTTTTCACATCATTGAGGTCATCAGTATCTCCAGTTTCAAACAGCATTCAGGCCACATTTGCTTCAAAGTGCTTACAAGTATTGTCAAACGGCAGTACATTCTAAATTTACTCATATTACACTTGAGAACTAGAACACATACCGCTTGAGCAGAGAGCTGCTGCCGCTTCAAGTACCTCAAGCTCAAACTAGTCTGTTGTTCTTTCTTGCATCAAAATAACTGAGTACAATAAGAAACAAGTTCCATGAGTATAAAATCAACAAATACAAATGAATATTACATTTTTTATCATCACTCAACGAACAAGAGAACCAAAACTCAAGTCTAAGGGGAGGTTTATCAACTTGATGTCGAAAGAAGTACCATGAACAGGTATACCCCATCTTCCGGAAAGCAATTGCAATCCCTGAGAAAAGAAATCATCTTAATGTCTACCACAGTACAGACTATCGACATCTGAGACAAAAATTCATTCCCAAGTAGTCCAAAGCACCTCATAGCAGTTTCTCTATTACAAATCAGACAATATTAATACAACAGATTTCTTGCCTCGAAAACTTTTCAAAAGGTCTATACAAAACTTGAACTACAGTCTATACAGACACTGTGTTCAATCCAGATTTTGATTACAAACACCATTGAGGCCATACGGTATCTCCAATTTTTCACATCATTGAGGTCATCAGTATCTCCAGTTTCAAACAGCATTCAGGCCACATTTGATATAAATAGTGCTAACTAACCCATGACTCAGGCAAGAAAACACCCAATTCCCCCACTCAACCCTATGAACCAGCCCATACTTGGCAACATGACTATAATGCTCCTTCTCACCATAAAAGACATTTGAGACAATTGTACCGAGATCAAGCTGAATGAAAAATATGAACAATACAACAATCATTGCCTAGATCTTTCCAACACGAACAATACATGGGAATCAGAAGCAGGAAGTTGCCTTCTCCATCACAATATTCATCTTGGGATACTGGCAGACTGCAAACATCCAAATGCTGTAATATTTAGGGTAAGTACTGATAACTTTCCAGCTCAACAACACAACAAAAGGGAGGACACAGACAATCATAAAAAGAGTAAGCAGATCACGGCTACTTATCCCATGCTTGAATATCAGCAGAGTTAATATACCTTTTACACGAACATGAGAATATCAGCTTGAGAAACTACAAGATACTGCCAAATTCCTCAGCAGCTCCTGCCTCAGTTTCTTACTTTACAACATTAAAAATGTAGCAATGCATAAGTCTTAAAGACCATAAAGTTGACAAAGATTCAAACATACAATCACACATCCAAACTGAATGAATCAAAACAACATTACATGCAAGCAAAATTTTGAAGCCTGTGCACAACACGACCTTTTGATGAAAGATGCTACTTAATCAGCATAAACAAGTCCAGACATTCTTCAAGGAAAGCCACAAACAAGGAAAAGGAAAATTCAACTCATTCAACAGTCATCTCCTTTATAAAAGACCTCTACATCAGATAATGAGTTGAACATTTACTCTTGAAAAGAACCTTCTAATGTTAGTTATACTAGACAATCTCAAAATAAAAAATGTGACCAACAGACAATCAAGATCTGATCAGCAATAATAGCTGTCGTAGAAATATTGGCAAAAGTTCAACTGCCAATATACATGAAATAAATGCCATATATATATGATTTGCATCGACTAAACGCTGTGGAGTAACATGATCTTGGTTGGAAAAAGGAGCATGTAGTGAAAAAGAAAGGTTGGAATATAAATCAGACCATTCAGTAAAGAAAATAAAATGATGTTTGGAACAGCAAGGGGCTATTAACAGCCATTCGCACTTTTTGCTTGGGAAGGGAAATCAAGAATTCTTCTATTTTTTCCCAGATCCACCTATTGGAAGATCCAGGCTCCATGTTTCCATAAGTCCAGATGCTGTATGTTTCCCATATACTTTAAGGGCCCTACAACCCTATCTTTTGCCAATAAAAATAACTACTGCGCCACATTTTAGACAACACAAATCTAATATTTTTTTAGCAGTCTGCATTTCTGGGTTTGTGAGAACAATTTGGAGCCACGATTATATTTGCTTCCAAACCAACGGAAGCATTCAACGTTCACTGGCAAAGTGATTATCACCCCTGTTCCAACTGCAGAGGCATGAATCCACCTAATTTGGCCTTCCAGAACAACTGATAATCTGTAAAAACAAGACATATGAAGCCAACTTACCCTGATTCAAAAGCCGGCTACAGATGGGCAGGACCTGCATAAAGGGGCCTAATTTCTCACGCTCAGCCAACAATTCGGTCAAGTACCGACTGTTGTTGTTGCTGCTGCAGTGGCATGAGCCGTTCAAATCCAAGAAACAATGGATACTGAAACCAGAGAAGAATAAGCGGATTGAAATCTGAAAATGCAAGAATATCCCACCGAAACTGCTGCTGCTAACTAGAACATTTAGATTTGTGAACTAGGATGAAAAAACCTATTTCAAAACCATTTTTATACAGGGACCAGGGAGCCATATACACCAAAACAGCGGGCTGAATCCGTGAAAACAGGGAGCCGCCCTCCATTTGAAAACAAATTAAGCTCCGCCCTCCATTTCAAAACAAATCTAACATCCCATGACCAAATCGACCCTCACAAACCACTCCCGGGACCAAATCGACCCACTCCCAAACCAGAAAACCCAAACTGTAAATCAGAAATGGCGATTTTGCTCTCCCAAACCGGGAGCAAATATCAAAATGGGGCGATTTTGATCAAATACGATTCTGCAAATATCAAAATGGGGCGATTTTGATCAAATACGATTCGGTTAGTTTATCCGCCCTGGGCTAAAATAAAAAAATAAATTATTTTTTAAATAAAATATGGGCTAATTATATAAAAAAAAATTATTATTTTAATTAAAAATTCGCCCCATTAAAATATAAAAAGCCTTAAATTTCGCCTTTGGGCGATTATTCGCCCCTAAAATTAACCTTGGGATCGCGAGAGTTCCTGTACCTCAGACTCTGATGAATAATTAGAGTGCTGGAAGAATCAGTTACATGAAGAAACCACGTTGAGCTATAACATGATGACATGATTGTTGTGTTGTGTGTCGTCATAGGTAAGAAATCAGCCCAATTATGGTGGCCTGAATGATGTAGATATTTTTTTGGATGCATTTGAAAGGGAGGTACCAGAAAATTAGGGCTTCGAGGCATTGCACTGGGCACTACATGCTATGCCCGCAAGATGGTGGGGTAAGCACAAGGGAAGCTTTGATGATTGGCATGAATGTAGGAGGATGATGAGGACGCGCTTTGGGAAGTCAAAGCTACAAATAATAGACACGTATGATGGGTAGGATGATCCGTGCGCACACTTGGCCAAATGGGTTCAGGCTTATGAAGAGAAGCACCAACCTGAATGGGTGCACTTGTTCTGTCACACCCTGGATTTCATCCTAATGAAATGGCATGAAAAAATCGAGCTCTACAATGGTATAGGTGAATGGGATATTCTACGCAAAGGATTCATAATGACATTGAGCTTTGAAGACGGGTTTGACTGTATTGAGGAGGTGCTACAAGAGGTGAAAGCAGCAATCTTTAGGATACCGTAGGATCCTTTGGACCTGATTCAGCCTAAGTGGGCTTCTCAGTTGAGTCACATGCTAGAATGCTATAATGTACCCATGGAAGAAGAGGATGAGCATCTCTGAAAGATTAACATCCCTGAAACAGAAGGTCACCGCGAGGTTGAAGGACTGCAGATGGAGAATCTTGATATAACCGCACCGCCGAAAACAAAATAGGTAAACATTGGTATGGAGGCAGAGCCAAAGTTTGCAAAGATTGGAGATTACTGGGATGACGCAACGGTGGATAAGGTCGCTGAATTGCTCCGTGAATACCATGATTTATTCCCTACCAAGTTTATGGATCTAAAAGGGATAATCGGGGACCTAGGTGTTATGGAGATCACGCTGAAGCCTGACACAAAGCCGGTTAAGCAAAGACCTTACCGTCTCAATCCAAAGTATAAGGAGAAGGTCTGCTTAGAGCCAGACAAGATCCTTGTGGCAGGCATCATTGAGCCTGTGGAAGAATCTAATTGGGTAAGCCCAATGGTGGTACAAGAGAAGAAGTAGAAGGATAAAATAAGGATATGCATGGATCTTAGAAAGTTGAATGACGCTTGCGTACATGATCCTTTCCTGACTCTGTTCACTGATGAAGTGTTGGAAAATGTAGGTGGCCAGGAAGCATATTCCTTCACTGATGGATTCTCAGGGTACCACCAGATCAAAATCACGTCGGAGGATAGGAGTAATATGACCTTCGCAACTGAGTGGGGGTGTTTCTTGTACATTGTAATGTTGTTTGGGTTGAAGAATGCACCTATGATTTTCTCACAAGTAGTCATTGCTGCATTCAAGGAATTTATTCATAAGTTCCTGGAAGTATACTTTGATGACTGGATTGTGTTTGGATTGGTAAAATTCCATGTCACCAGTTTACGCCTAATGCTAGATACTTATCGAAGATACCAGATCATGCTCAATCTTAAGAAGTGCCTATTTTGTGTTCCTTTTGCGACCCCACTAGGTCATGTGGTTCGCAGGCAAGGACTGATGGTAGATCCTACAAAGATCACGATTATACTAAATTTGGAAGTGGAAAGGAGTGTGAAATAGTTGCGCGCTACCCTAGGACATACGGGATATTACAAAAAGTTTATCAAAGGCTATGCTCAGATCACTATGCCTATGGAGAAGTTGTTAAAGAAGGATGTCACATTCTACTGGAATGAGGACTATAAGAAGAGCTTGGATGTATTGAAAGAAAAGATGGCCACTGTGCCTATTTTAGTCTTCCTAGATTGGTAGAAGGAGTTTGATGTACATGTTGACATGTCATGTATAGTGCTGGGAGAAATACTAACACAGGTTGGGGGAGGAGACTTGGACCATCCTATTACGTTTGCAAGAAGAAGGTTATCCAAGGTGGAGAAGAACTATTCCACCACCGAGCGCAAAGGGTTAGCTATCGTATACGTGCTCCAGAAGTTTAGACACTACTTGCTGGGAGGCCATTTGAAGATATATACAAATCATTGCACGCTAAAATACCTGGTCAATAAGCTTGTGTTGGGGGAGAGAATCTGCAGATGGCTATTATTATTACAGGAATATGATTTTGAAGTTATTGTGAAGCCTGGACGACTGAATGGGGGACCAGACCATCTGTCGCACATTGAAACAGGGGAGGAGCCCACTAATTTGGAAGAAGGATTGCGTGATGCGTAGCTATTTGTAGTGCATGTCACAAATGGTCATTTTTAGGATATCATACACTTCCTAATGACAAGAACTTCCCTGGAAGGCTACATTGTCTAGCAGAAGAAGGAGTTAGTTCATTGCTGGGAATCTATACAAAATGGGGTCTGATGAGGTATTGCAACAATATGCACCATAGCTTGAAAGGAGCAGCATCCTCGTGGATGGTCATGGGGGTGCTGCGGGAGGACATTAGAGTGATCACACAGAAGATTCTACTCTCAGGGTTATGGTGGCCAACCCTCCATCAGGATTCAAAAGTGTATTGCAAGGTGTGTGGTGTGTGTTAAAGAACCGGCAAACCATCGCTGAGTGATGAGATGCCTTTGAATCCATAGATGACGTTACAATCATTTGAGAAATGGGCGATAGATTTTGTGAGACCTATTCATCCCCAAGGAAAGACGGGAGAAAGGTACATTATCACCACGACGGAGTATTTGACTCGTTGGGCGGAGGTACAGCCTATGAAGGATTGCACAGGTGCAACAAGTTCCTCTTTGTGTATGTACTCATGCGATTTGGATGTCCAAAGATTTTGATGAGTGATCATGGTATGCACTTTTTGAATGAGATGATCAGCGCGCTGATGGAGGAATTTCAGGTATATCATCAGAAGAGCAAGCCTTATCACCTGTAGGCTAATGAGAAGGTGGAAGCGTTCAATAAAGATCTGGAGAACATGCTAACCAAGGTTTGCAATGCTCAACAAAGTGATTGGGACCTACGGATACTTGTAGTACTATGGGCTTATCGAACGACATGCAAGAAGTTGACTGGACAAACTCCCTTTAGGCTTGTCTATGGTGTTGAAGCGATAATGTCTATGGAATATATTGTGCCTAGTTTGTGCATCGTGGCACTCACAGGTATAACAGATCGCAGAGCCCTGGAAGAAAGTCTTGCACAACCGTTGAGCTTGAGGAAGAGAGATTTCTAGCTAGATTTCACTAACATGTCCAAAAGCAGCGCGAAAAAGCATGGCATGATCGGCACCTTAAGCTATGCACCTTTAAGGTAAATTACCTGGTTTTATTATATGACAACAAGTTTGATAAATTTCCAGGGAAGTTTAGGATGCACTAGCTAGGGTCCTATGTCATTAAGGAGATTACTGATGGAGGAGCGGTTTAGTTGGTCAAATTGAATGGAGAACCCCTCCCAGGAAAGGTCAATGGCAGTCGCTTGAAGCCATACACTGACGGTCCATCGATGTGACTACAAGAAGGTAGAATAGTCTTAGCACTCCAGGCAGCTAAAAGGAGGTGCGGGACTATAAACTACACCTCTCGGGTTGGGGAGATGTGCAATTGGAGGATTGTGCGAAGAAAGGAAGTGTCGCAGGGTTCGCAACAGTGCAAAGGGATGTGTGTTACCCAGGGAGAAATCGCGCAGGTCAGCTAGAAAGTGACTGTTAAAGTCACTATTCATGATTTGACGATAGAAATGTGGCCAAATGGAGCAGGAAATCGACATTTAAGATGAAATTTATGGCTCATATCCTTGAAAATATGCGGCCAATCTAGCAGTAATGAACTAACTTTGGGGGGAGCGGTCAGATTTGAATTCAAAATGCCCTACAAATTACAAGTGGCTGTCCAGCAAAAAAAAACTTGCCATTTTGAGAATTGAGTTGTTGAGCTCTCAGGCACACATGAACCGAGAATTCTTCGAGGCTTTGAAAGTGACTCCAGTGTTGAATCTGGCAGTGCTCCTTAGTGAAGTGCTCCACCTCTTGCAGGATGGAGTGATTGCAAAGCTGAGGGCCCGTGAGCAATGCGCCCTCCAGGTGATTAGTGAGTAGGGGATTAATAATGAGAAGATGGCACTACAGCGAGACTCTACATCGCTGTTGTGACTGAGGCGACCAACCAAAATAAGCATTATATAGGTCGTCGAGGAGGCATGCTCAATAATCCCATAGTTGGCCATTCATGAGGAGGAACCAGTCGAGGTACGCATCCGCAAGCTGGCTACGGGGGTGTGTGACGCTCGGATAGAAATGGCAAGGGTTTAGTTGGAATTTAACATGCAGATCATAGAGTCACAGTTGAAGGCCCAGCCTTCAACTCCGCTAAAAGTAATGGAGCAGCAGGCGACCACTATTATAGAAGCAGTAGTGGTGGTGGATAATGTAGTCGCAGACTGCATGCAACTTTTTGAGAATTCATTTGAGGTCCTGACAAGCTTGCAAGAGGGCCCCAATCTACAACGACTAGAGACAGAAGCACATGAGCTATAGTAGCGCTATGATGAGGTCAAGGGCATAGCATGAACCATCACGTTGACACAAATACTAACAAACCTGCAAGAAGCCAAGCCGCTGAATGAACAGGTGGATGCAACGTTACACAAGGAAGCAGTGCTGAAGGAAAGACTGAAGCCCTGGCTGAATGAGGTTTACACCCTAATAGGCTTTATTGAAGGAAGGCTTGTGATTCTGCAAGCAACTCAACAAAATATTCAGGCTGATAGTTCAGGAGTAGTGATCGAGCAGATGGTTGAAGATGCGAAGTAGGCGGCCACACAGTGCACGATTGAGGTTGTGGTCATACGAGTTAAGCTGGAAGGGCTTCACGCAAAGATCTCCATGCCTGCCGATTGACTCGAGGGCAAGTCACGATGTTTTTGTTGGGGGCCTGTTGGGAACGGGATCCCCAAAGGATAGTTTTGGGGCTAAAAGCCCATGTTTTGGGTCGAAATTTGTAATAAAATTCTAAAGTCTCCACATTTTTTGGTCGCGGAGCGCGAAGCTATCATGAGTCATAAAGGGTTGTCTGCCCTTGTCTTTGTAAATTAAAGTCGGTTGTAAAAGATCTACCTATGGTCCGCGGACCATAGGATTGTATAAAAAGAGCTAAGTATGTAAGCTCTAAGTAGTTTAGAGTCATGAGTTGAAGTCAGATAGTCATAGCTCTAAAGTAAGAAGTCTAAGTTTCGGGTCATAACATAGGTAGAGGCTCTACAGCTGAGTGCGAAGAGGCCTAGGGTGGAAGTTTGCAGCTGAGTGCGCGGACCCCTACAACTGTGTACGCGAACCCCTACACCTGTGTATGCAAACCCTTGTAGCTATGTGCGCAAGGCGGATAGAGTCTTTAATCACTTGAAGATATCAATAAAGAGAATTATTCTGCAAATTCTGTGTCTTTGTTCTGATTAATGCATCTTGTCATGTTGTGTGTGAATTTCATTTATAATGCTTATGTGGTGCTTGAATGTATGTAATTACGTTGGATAACTGAATGCAAATAACAATATCTATTTACATGTTGCTAACTGTGATTATATTATAAGATAAGTAAGATTCTTAAGGTAACTTGACAATCTCTGCAATACGTTACCTTAGCAGTGCAAAAGCATCTGAATCGAGGTGTAAGGCTACGTGAAGGGCAGTCGTACCCTTTCGTAGAGGTAACAAAGGGAGGACTAAGGGGGTAGGTAGATAGATTCTTGGAACTTAACATCTTACGTGAAAGCCGGAATAAAAGGAATAAACTGACATCTCGACCATCTCAGGGTGCAGAAACTTGGTTCCAACATCCCCCCCTACTGCTTCGAGAGAGACTTCGGTTCGCTCTTCGCAGGCTAATTCCGAAAGGGCTAGTAGTGTAGGGATTTGTTTATCTAACTAACGTTGAACTTGGTTTAGGCCCCAACAAGCCAACATGAGGTATTGGGGAGTAGCTCGATAGCTAATTTTAACAAAGGAGTTTCATACTCAATCGAGAGTGTCAGCTCCAAACCATAAACCAACTGGAATGGAGTGAAACTAGTGGCTATCTTAGCTGATGTTCGGTAAGCCTAAAGGGCCGAGGATAGCATAAGATTCCAATCCCTTTTATGCTTCCCAATGGTTCGTTGAAGCATAGTAATCCAGACTTTGTTAATTTCTTCAACTTGGCAATTGGCCTGTCGATAGTAAGAAGTTGATCTATCATGGTGAAGACCCAACTGAGAAGTCAACTCTTCCATCTTGTACTAATGAAAATGTGATCTGTGATCAATGAAAATGGCTTGAGGGACACCAAAACAAGCTATGACATGGTTAAAGAGGAATTTAGTTATAGTGATATCATTAGCAATATATGTAGGCATCGCCTCGACCCATTTAGTAAAAGAGTTAACGATGATGGTGATATATCCATGCCCCGTGATTGAGCATGGGTTACATGTCATGAAATCTATGCCCCATTTAGAAAATGGGCTAACAATAACAACTAGGTGTAAGGGTGCTGGAGGGGTTCAATATTTGTAGTTATAAATATAACATTCATGGCACTTTTGAGCTGTCAGAATGCAATCTTTGAAGATGGAAAGACAAAAATAATCGGTGCAAAGGATCTTCTGGGGAGTGTCATTGCTTGAAGTGTGACCACCACATGCCCCAGAGTGGCATTCATTGAAGACTCGTTCAGCCTCTTCAAATGCTAGACATCTGCGAAGAACATAATCAACACCGAATCAATACAATGTATCACTAATAATCTGATAAGGTTGATACTGATGCCGAATGCGGTGTCGGTTAGATTGACACAACTCGGATCAGAAAGTTTGGGTATGAAGATAAACAATGATATCTCCATACCATAGGTTGAGAGTGCTAATGAGAAACAAAGTTTCATCATGAATCTGCTTAGTAAAATCAGTGGAGGTGTTTGCAGAATGAAGGGCGCAGATTAATTCGGCAAAAATGAGTGACTTATTTGATTTGGCGACAGTGAACTCCAAATCAAACTCTTTCAGGATAACAATCCATTTTGAGTATTTTCCCCAATAAATTGACGATTCAAAATATAAGTCATGGGGTTACAGTCTGAAATCACTGTGGTCTTCTGTAGAAGAATGTAATGGTGAAATCGTTGAACAACATGGACTGTTGCCAAGGCAAGTTTCTCGACATGAGCATATTGAGTTTTGATGTCAATAAGATATCAACTCAAATAATAAAACACATGTTCATTGCAATTGACATCATCTTGGACCAGCACCATAGCAATGGTACTGTCAGCCGTGGCCAAGTATAGGAAATAATCACGGTGATAGTCAGGGGGATGAAATAAAGGAGCACTGATGAGTGTCTTATTTAGAGAATCGAAATAATTTTGGCCAATTTCATTCCAAATGAATGGGACCCCCTTTTTGAGAAAGTGAGTAAATCCCTTTGCAAGATTAGCGTAATTAGGGACAAAGAGATGAAGAAAATTAGCCTTTCCTTGTAAACTCTGAAATTGGTGCAGTGATGAAGGAGGGGGTAGATTTACAATAGCCTCAACTTTGAGAGGATCTATTCAGATACCTTATTTAGACCCAATAATACCCAAGAGACGACTAGATTCTACACAAAAGACACATTTATGCAGATTGAGACGGATATTATAGTGTCGACAACTCAGAAAGATTGCTCGAAGGTGGTTTGGATGGTCACAATGCTTAGAAATATGAGCTAGTAAGTCTTCTAGATAAGGTTGAACAATGTGTTTAATATCATGAAAGGAAAATGGCATTGCTATATGAAAGATAGCACCAACGTTTTTAAGATCAAAAGGGAGCATCTTATAAGCGAAAATCCCCCACGAATAGATGAAAGTCGTCTTGTGTTGATCAACGGGTAATATGTTAATCTCGTTGTAACAAGAAAAACCATCCATAAAGGAGAAGATCTCACCCCGAGTGCACTCATCAATGATCTGATCAATAAAGGGATTGGTCTAGTTATCCTTAGGGCATGCGTGATTGATATCGCGGTAATCAACACAAACTCGGATTGTCCCCTACTCTTTAGTAATAGGTACAATATTACATACCCAATATGCCAATGTGATAGGGTAAATAAAACAAACCTTTAGAATTTTTTCAACTTCTCCCTTAATGGAAATGACCTTCTTGGGATGCGTAGGATGAAGTTGTTGATGAATAGGGTTCGCATTAGGATATGTGGGTATTTCATGTGCCACAATAGCTAGATCAATACCAAGTATTTCCTCATATGACCAAGAGAAGACATTGCAAAATTCTTTGAAAATGTAAGTATAAACCATGATCTCATCAGGAGAATAGGAAACTCCAATGTGAATGTTCTCGAAAATCCCAGGTTTAATGGAAATATCGATTTTCATGGTTGCAACAATATTTCCCATATTACCTTGAGAAAAAACTTTGTGCTCCAGAACAAGTGTGTTAAGCAGATGCATCGGGTTATGAGAAACAAAAGCCTCGAGACATGAGGGAATCTCACTTAGACTTTGGAAGAAACAAGGAAGGATGATGGGCATCATTCTAATGAGTTTCATCAAGAGACTTAACCTCAACAATACGCTCATCGATAGGGAATCTCTTGTTCAATGGATCCATAGAGTCCCAAGAACCAAGCCAAGGAGATTGCGAATACGTATCCAGGTGCATGTTGAGAACAACACGACTTTCTGAACTGGTCTCCAAAGTAGAGACAATTTCTTGGTAAGCTTGGCCTAAAGGACTTAGCGACATAGCATCACCAAACAAGTCAACTTGATCCAAAGAAGGAACAATCCACGGGTTAGTAGAGATAGAGTCCATGTCGATCGAAGCAACATGTGGAGGTGGGAGAGAAAAAGTTCCCATTAAGGAAGAATATTTGAAAAGACCTACCCCCACACTCTCATGTGGAATATCAGTATTTCCCACATATGGGACATTGCCATTTGAAACAATGGAAGAGAAAAAGGACAATTGATCGATGATGATGATTTTCCTTTCATGGAGAAACCAGAGTACCCAGAATAAAGAGGAAACCCCAAAAAACATACCATGGGTCCAGATTCGCCCAAGTAGAAGGTTGTAATTCAGATTCACATATACAACTTCCACTTCTAACTCTACAGTCTTCCCTTCCAAAATGATGGGAAAGCTAGTGAGAACACCATAAGGATGGGAGCCTCTGCCATCAAAGGCTTCCAAGGTGTTTGGGGACTGGTGGAGAGGTGGACAGCCAATAGATTTCCAACATGAAACATACATGATACACGTGGAAGCACCTTCATCAATGACATTCCGATGGATCGTCTTTCCTTTTATAATGACTTGAATCAAATAGGAAATATGATGAGGAAGATGAGGCACATGGTGTTATAGACATTTTTGTGCCTTACAGCTCTAAGCATGAAATGTCCATAAACCAAGGGATCCTAAGTCCCTAAAAGTGTTGTTCCGGCCCCTAAAGGAACAAGGTCAACGAATTACAGCTTCTCCCAGAAGTTCTCCGCCAGAAACTGCTCAGAATCAGTCAAATCAGGATCATTTCAGCTGCTCCACTAGCTAGCTGCGTTGCATAGCACCCAAGTACACTAGCTAGGTGCGTTGCAACGCACCTAAATGCACTACCAGGGTGCATTGAGCAGGAAATGATAAATGGCAGTGTCATTCTGCGAGGTGGACAGACAATGGAAGCTTCCAAAATCTTCCTCAATGACACTTGCCTCACTGAGTTCGACCAAGGATGAGTAAGAGGCTCTCAGTCTCCAAGTGGAAGCAAGAACTAATAGAGAGAAGCCACTAGTCAGATCATAAGCTGACTCATCCTCTTTGCATACATCTATATATGGATCCCTCATCCCAGAGATCCAGAGGCTGGAATTTTGTACATTGCAGAGAATTGCTGTTGGTTTTGAGATAGATATCAGAGTATTGGGTGATTTATGCTTTGTTGGAGGTGAAGAGGGGACTTCTATGCTGGGAGGTTGGTGCTGGATCAGGAATCATCGGTTCTAACTCCTCCTGGACCTTCTTGTTATATCAATAAAACTATTTGAGTTTCTCCTACATGCTTGTGTATCATTGATGTTTGTTGTATTTGCATGTTTAGCTTAAATATGATCCTAAGCTATTTATGAATATAAATCCATGTCTTTGTGTAGTTTTCTTCTTCTGTGATCTTACAGGAACTTGGTGAAGCTGGGCAAGTAAGGGAGCAGGTAGCTGGAAGCTGTCAAAGAGAAGAGAGATTGGATCTAAGGACTAGCGAAAGACACAGGTTGGTTCATCCTATTCCTCTTCGTTTATAGTTCATAAAGAAGAATACAAAAGTAGTTTTCTCTGTTTGTTTCTAAGGTACTGTCACACCTTAGTGGGATAGGGTCGTTCTGAATAGACACTTTTCCCGTCACCAAAATGGCGACTCCGCTGGGGATCGTGTCTAGTTAGTTTGTTTGTGTTTCTCTTGTTGTTTGTTTCATAAACAAAGAAGTAGCAATCGAACTGCATTTGCCATTATCAAATGCAAAGTAGACATCTGCTACTTCAATCCATTCACTGGATTTGTTTATGATTTGAACAGCTGATTCACAAATGATCTGATTACCCTTTGTGATAGCTCTTAGACCTCCTTTAAATCCACCCTCTGATTGTGCATTACTGATTGCTTTTACTTGGCCAAAAACCATAGATTAAACTGCAAACCGTGACCCAGAACCCGGATAGAATTCTTGTTTCTGCCCCAGCGCAGGCTCTGTGAAGAGATTCTGCATTTCAACGCAGTTCCCGAGAGGGCTACCTGCGCTGCAATCCAGTTTCTCTGTGTAACAGGTGCGCTGATCAGCTTAGACCTGTGCAGCTGAGGTTCTTTGCTTCATTTTTTCAGTTTTTCTCTGATTTTTGCAGCCTGTGATCAGTGTGTGTGTCCGTTTAAAAACCCCTTTTCTTTGCCTTAATTCCGCCTCTTTTGTACAAAAAAGACTGTAGATGTTCTTTGTGTGTTTGTTACATCATTTACAATTTTCCATTGAAAAAGTAGAATAGTCATACTGTCGTCCTTTGATATAGATCTGTCATAAGTGTCGATTTTGATCTTAAGAGAAAGTTTATTTGCTGTTGACAGTCGATTATGCTTTTACTTTTGCCTTTGGTTTGAATTTGTGACTTTCTAGTGTCGAAACGAGTATTTATTTCAAAATCATAAAGTGTCGTAATCTTCTCTACCTTTTGATTTCGAAAAGAAGCTTGTTTGTGTTTGTCACTTGAAAGTAAATTCAGATTTGTACATCAACTTTCTTTTTAGGCATCAATATTAAGAAAGTGAAAAAAAATACATGCATATGTGCATTTGCATATTGATAGTCTGTTTGGTTTGATTTAGGAAAAGTGCATTTACAGTGTGCTCTTTGCTCTTTGAGAAAATATTGTGTCTTGCTTTTCCCTTGTACCTTCTTAGACGAAGCGAAAAGAGTTTTGGATGATCGTTCAGTTTCACCGTGACGACTTCCTCCTGGATATAAAAAACTCTTGCCAAGTCCGTCGCTAGTTGAGAATCTAGCTGGCCCGCTCAAGTGGTCGGCTGAAGTGCCTATCATTGAAGATAAACCATCTGAATCCATACCAGACGAAAGTCAAAACGTCGAGGCGGCAGTTGACCTGGTCTTGCCTTCAGAGGTTTTATCTTTGGATGATATAGTCACTGAAGAGAACAAGGATGACACCATCCAAATTCTCTTCATCAACACAGACTCCAACAAACATGGGGGCAATCTAACCATTCCCTTACTGCAGGAGGGAATTTCGTCAGAGCCATACCCGGCCGTCTACTCGGTCCCACCTCCAAGCAACCTAGTTGTCTCCTTCGATTGGAATCAACTAGGAAGACCCCGTTTACCAACAAGCATACCATTCCGAATTATCGTTCAAATATATAGAATGGTCATGGCTAGTACCATCATAGATGAGGGGGATTCTGTGAGTATCCTTTCCTCTACTGCTTGGAAAGCGCTTGGTTCGCCATCGCTTTTGCCTGAGATGAGAAATCTGACAGGCTTTGATAAAGGAACCAGTCGACCTTTAGGGATCCTTCCCGATGTGCCCATAACATTGAGAAGGAAGACAGTTCAAATGAACGTAATTGTTGTTCAAGGACACTTGGATTATAACCTACTCCTTGGACGAGACTATATTTATTGCATGGGAGCCATCGTCTCCTCACTCTTTAGAGTAATGTGTTTTGCGCACGAAGGAAGAGTGGTCAAGCTCATGGACCAGCTTTCATTTCCCGGATCACGCATAGCAAATAGTCATATACCATCCCTAAATGGTCTCTTCACGCAAGAAATGTCTCAATCTCCAGTCCGTCCTCCCGATGAGTGAGTAATTCGGAGGGATATGACTGAAACCCAAGGGGCATGCGTCCTGGTCTGCTTTGGTAGGAAAACTTCGGGTATAGGGTAGGTTTCCGCGGGAGAATATGACTAGTCTGTACCCCGTCCGTTGCTGGAAGAGGGGTTATTCTAGAATAAGATTCTCTTATCAAAGTTATGTGAGTTGGCAGGCATCGTCACTCACCTTTGTTTATTTCGAGCAACATCGCCGAAGAAGTGTTTTGTTTGCACCGCGAATAGAACAATCTTTGGGTAACCTGTAAGAGGTAGGCCTTTCCGGATAGAACAAATGTTTTGTCTGCAAATTGAGGGGTAACCTTGAAACCATATTTTATACCTGGGGGCATGCAAACCTTTTGGAGTGCAAGCGAGGGGCGGCTATTTATTTTTAAAATATTTAGGAACTCTAACCCTTTAAACTCGTAGGATTAGTCGTTTCCTAACTTACATAAAGAAAGGATGTGGGGCAACACTCGAAAGATTGCCGAGTTTTTTATATGAGACATTCTTATCACATGACTGGATTAATCAAGCAGTTTTAACACATAGTTCAAGCTCGTTAAAAAATAAACATAAGACATGAGCAAATGTTTCCACCCGCGTTTAAGCTCGTTAAAAAATGAACTATTCCCCGGTAAATAACCACCGTGAATGAAGCATTTAAGCCATTAGAGCCTTGGTCGTGTTTGCACCGTCACCTCCACTTTTCCATTGGCTGATCATTCACCTCCATTTGATTGTTTACCCATTTTGAGGAACAGCTGCGAAGAGTGATTTCACTAGCCATCCTTGTGACGCTGCCGTGATTGGAAAATTCCAAACCTTACCTGGAATCAGCTGTTACCCATTTTATCACTCGTTCCTCAAAATATGAGTCTTCTTTAAGCTCTTTTCAACTGACTCGTAAAGTATGAAAAGATTGCCGAGTTTTGTCCTTCCAGCTCGTTAAAGCGACCAGAAGTGCTATCCCTCCTCTAGATTTTAATCTTTTTGGACCTGAGGGATTATTGCACAAAAAGATCGAGCGCTTGTTTTGTTCGGCTCGTTAAAACTATCGAAAATTCATCCCTTCTGTATTGTTTTATACTTTTTCAGACTTAAGGGATTAGATGACGAAAAAGGAATTTTGGAGTTACCTTTACGTACCTTTTCAGACTCTCTAAAAATGAAAAGGACCGAGTTATCTTTGTCGTTAAACTCGTTAAAAATATCAATAGCGACAAACTTGTCTTTAGACGAGAACGAGTTTCACTATCGCTAGGCTCGTTAAAACATAGCGATGGGTTTGCCCAAAGGGAAAATTATAGAACAAGCATATGTTATCCTCCTCAAGCTTGACAAAAATAAAGAGGTACTGGTCAACAATGACTGGGGAAAAATTGGGAAGAAACTCAAAGAATCTTTATTGGTAGCAAGTTGCTCTTGAACATGACACTTCCACTCTGTGCCTGAGTCGGGTTGGGTTGTTTCATTCATCGGTCACATCACCATGGTCACGCCATACCATCCACATTTTGGGTAAATGCTACCAATCCATCACATAAGTGTCGCCGACATGTTCAAGAGAAGTCATCCAGAGAAGTCATCTGTGTCCCATCCACTACCATACATTAGACTTCATTCTTTCATGACCGTCATCCTGAACCATATATCATCAGATCGTTTTCACCTCCATCAAAATCATTTCCTTCGTTCCATGTCATTGATGTGGGATTCATCAAGGCCCTCCTTTGACGGATCGCTTCTTGTCGACATCAGCTCATTATCCAAGAAGTTGATCTAGGAACACCCCATTCAGTACTTTGAAGCTTGCATGCCTCAATGGCAAGTTTCTCACTTCCGGCGACAGGTATACGTCAATGACCTTCGACCGAAAGATTTTGCGTGGTGTTCGACGCCAAGTCCTTTATTCACACCACGTGAATTGTACTGCAGTACCTTGAGGGTCATCATCATTATCGGTGATTCCTCTCGCGCTTGTTAACAGTTTACATCATTGACAAGTAATCAAGCGATGTCTTTCCATGGTCGACTTCAAAAAATTTCTCACATGGATCGACTTGTACTTCGAGTGAAGATCAGACAAGATTGAAGACCCCGGATCTAGTTTCATCCATCCGGGCTGCGATATATATTCAGGAGAATAAAGACATTGAAATGTACAACATTGCAGCACAGATAATCATCCTACCAAAAGGATGATGGCTCTATCAGAATCATCAGTCTACCATCAGATGATTGTCTGTCCTATGTACATGAAAATGAATTTATAAAGCTGAGCATGGGAATGCCCGCCTCAGCTAGATCATGAAAACAGTATGAAGATAATGTATTGTATTGTATCTTATTACAGGTCTCCTCCCAGCATTGAAAGAACTTCGGATCCTCCTAATAAATCATTTCACCCGATAAACGGCCTCATACTTTAGGGGGCAACTGTTATAGACATTTTTGTGCCTTACATCTCTAAGCATGAAATGTCCATAAACCAAGGGATCCTAATTCCCTAAAAGTGTTGTTCCGGCCCCTAAAGGAACAAGGTCAACGAATTACAGCTTCTCCCAGAAGTTCTCCGCCAGAAATTGCTCAGAATCAGTCAAATCAGGATCATTTCAGCTGCTCCACTAGCTAGCTGCATTGCATAGCACCCAAGTACACTAGCTAGGTGCATTGCAACGCACCTAAATGCACTACCAGGGTGCGTTGAGCAGGAAATGACAAATGGCAGTGTCATTCCGCGAGGTGGACAGACAATGGAAGCTTCCAGAATCTTCCCCAATGACACTTGCCTCACTGAGTTCGACCAAGGATGAGTAAGAGGCTCTCAGTCTCCAAGTGGAAGCAAGAACTGACAGAGAGAAGCCACTAGTTAGATCATAAGCTGACTCATCCTCTTTGCATACATCTATATATGGATCCCTCATCCCAGAGATCCAGAGGCTGGAATTTTGTACATTGCAGAGAATTGCTGTTGGTTTTGAGATAGATATCAGAGTATTGGGTGATTTATGCTTTGTTGGAGGTGAAGAGGGGACTTCTATGCTGGGAGGTTGGTGCTGGATCAAGAATCATTGGTTGTAACTCCTCCTGGACCTTCTTGTTATATCAATAAAACTATTTGAGTTTCTCCTACATGCTTGTGTATCATTGATGTTTGTTATATTTGCATGTTTAGCTTAAATCTGATCCTAAGCTATTTATGAATATAAATCCATGTCTTTGTGTAGTTTTCTTCTTCTGTGATCTTACAGGAACTTGGTGAAGCTGGGCAAGTAAGGGAGCAGGTAGCTGGAAGCTGTCAAAGAGAAGAGAGATTGGATCTAAGGACTAGCGTAAGACACAGGTTGGTTCATCCTATTCCTCTTCGTTTATAGTTCATAAAGAAGAATACAAAAGTAGTTTTCTCTGTTTGTTTCTAAGGTACTGTCACACCTTAGTGGGATAGGGTCGTTCTGAATAGACACTTTTCCCATCACCACATGGTTTTCAAGATCAAAAGTAATCAAGTTCAAATTAGTAGGATCTATGATTTCGATAGTAGACAATAATGATTTCCGTTGCATTAGAAAAGTTTGGATAGCTTCGAAAGAAAACATCACCTAAGGCGCTTGAGCTAAATCTTCGAGAATACTATAATGCTAAGCATCTCTAGTGTTTTGGTTATAGGATGACTTCCGAAGCATACCTTTGGGAGGTGGTCAGATAACATATTCACTATTAGGTCTCTTAATATGGAGAGGACAAGGACAGGGTGGTGCAGAAGTAGAAGGTATATTTGTGGCTTCTTTTTCCATTGTCTCCTTTTGAGAGGTTTGATAATCTTTCAATTGAGTGGTTATGGAGATAGGCAATGAACCCATAATCATATAAACCTGAGAACTAGATGAGGTAGAGGATTGTGGTTGTTCTACCAAATGAGTTTACTAATATGGAAATGGCTCTTTTAATACAACCAGGGTCCCTTTCAATAAACAACTAACTTCTGCACATCGGGGACAATCCTTGGTATAATGATCTTCCTCACAAATGAGGCAAGGATATTTTGGCTTCCATTTGGAGACATCATCAGGAGATGACTTAGGAGGATCCTGTTTTGGGGTATCAGAATTTTCTTTCCCCTTACCCTTATTCTTACCTTTTGAGTCTTTACCTAGCGTGGTAGACTGGAAGACATTGACCTTGGAGGTTTTACCAGGATTTGATGTGTTCTCGAAGGATGACTGGAACTAGTATTTAAAGTAGATTTTTGTTTTGAATAAGCTTTAGTGGAAGTTTGAGATACTGATCCAATTACACCAACAACAGGTGGCACATTGGGAGACTTCGAATATGCTGGGTCTGAAGATGGCCTTGGAGCATCATGCAGCATTTCATACATCATACCATATTGGGAATAAACCAAATCTAAATTCTAGGGATGGGTAATAGCCTGATCCTCAGTAACAAAACCACCCATTGCTATATCTGCAGCGATTTTGTTTACGAATTACTTGGTAAACCAGTCAGTCAACAACTCATCAGGAATTTCAAAGTTGATGAGGCAACGATGACGTCTCCATTCATGTATTTGATCAAATATATGGGTTGTAGTATCATACTTTAGAGATGTAAGAAAATTAGTATCAGTTTCATAATGAACCCGTAACTGGAAGTGGGTGAGGAAGGCCATAGCCAAAGGGTTGAAGTTTGCATAGGTACCTTGAGGCAACTCGACGTAGCACTTTGCGGAAACACCTATCATGGTTCACTGAAAGAGGTGGAGATGAATGGAATCATCAACGTAGGAATTACAAGAACACCATAAGTGATATGTCATCACATGGGCATGAGGGTCCACTTTATCTTTTCCTTCAAATTTGAGGAAATCACTTGGAATTTTAGTGGGAAATGGAGGCCACTAAGGATCATGAAGAATTGGATCATTAGTAAGCCTCGAGACATCTGGCATTTCTAATGTCACTAAAAAAAGAAATTGCATGTTAAAACGCATATAAGGCTCTTGATAAGGCCCAGTCTACGGGTTCCAACTGTGTTGGTAAGGATTGTTCCCCCAAAGTGGAGAATTTTGACCATAAGGGACATGATTTTCCCCCACTGAGGGGTACCTTGACCATAAGGTGGATTCTGTCGAGGGTAGGGTTGATATTGACCTACCATAAGCCATTGATAATCATAAGGAGGATAAAAATTTTGTGTGGCATATGGATTGCAAGGTTGTTCCACCTCTTGACCCTGGTAATAAAGTTGTTGGCCCTGTTGCTGTAGGGGATGGCCTTGTGTCTGCAAGGTTTGACCATGTTTCTATATAGGTTGAGCTTGCTTCTACAGGGGTTCACCTTTCTACTGTAATCATTGACCTTGCGAAAGCAATGGTTAGTTGGGTCGTTGGAAAAACAACGTTTTTGGTTACAAAGGCTATTGAAACTGTTGCAAAGGTTTCCCCTGCTACTGCAAATGTGGCCCTTGTGGTTGTAAATGTTATTGAACAGTTCCTTGAGGGATTCCCTATTGGTGTTGATAAGTTCTGATTGGGATTTGACCATATGCATTGGGAATAGGGGTTTGACTAGGTTGCACATGAGGATCAGCTTGCGAAATGTAAAGTGGATTTTGTAGTGCTTGTGAACCATATGTAACATAAGACTGTTGGAGAGGTATATGGGCCTTGTAAGGTTGTTGATACTGGATATTACCTGCCCCAGATGGATCAAAAGGGTTAGGAATACCACTAGGATGAGGTTGACTTACTCCAACCATTTGAGGTTGTGATCCACTCACATGGGTTCCACTAGACACAAGAGGAAAATTGGGATTTGCCCCCCCAGGCTGTGAATGGGGAGGTCGTACATTCTATCCACTTGAAGGAGGGACTGAGGAACTTACATACAAAACTTTTGGTTGCAATGGAATGGAAGATTGAAACAGTGGTAACAATTGTGATAGAATAGTCAGTTGAATCATAACTAAAGTGACGGCAGTTTGCACAGGTACCTGAGAGGTCACATTAGGAATAAATGGACCAAAAGTAGACATAGAATTTGATGAAAAAATTGGATTTTTGACAAAGAAGAATCGTTGGGAGTTCTTGAAACTAATTGAGCCAAGGTTTTATAACCATGTGGAGTCATAGGCCCACTGTTTTGAGGAGGCGGTTGAGATGGAACTCTTCCTACACAAGGAATCCTTTTGGAGGAAATTCGTATTTGTACTCATTATTAAAATTAGTAGTGTGAGTAGCGGAGGAATATGGAGGACCTCGAGGAGAGCTTGGAATATCACCTTATGAATCCATAGGTTGAAACAACTAGTGAGGAGGAATCTGAGACGGATGAGGAGATAACTCCAAGGGAACACCCGATTGATTGTATGGACTATGAGGATGTTGAGGAGATATCAAAAATGGATCAAATAACGGATTTAGAGGGTCTTAAACAAACCTTTTCAGACTCTCAGGGGTTTCTGGATCAGACTCCATAGATGATGATGAATCTCAAGGTGGAGAGTGGGAAGCAAGGGGTTGGATGCATGGGAAAATTCCAAGTTCAAAACCTTGAGCTTCAACTGAATCCGAAAGTTCAAGATGAACTCCTTTTGAAGACCCTTCAATATCAAACAATGAAGGGGAACTGTGAGGTGAAATCAATGGTTCATCCTCGGTGACTTCCTCTCAAGAGTAGAAGGAGAAGATATGATTTGTTGAGGGCTGATTAAAATTAAAATTTATTAGGAATTATTCAATGTGAGGCCAGGAAGAAACTGCAAGGATTTTTCATGTTATCGTTGGTAGTTAATTTTATGACATAGGATAACAAATAAATCAAAATTGGTAATGCTAGGAAGGAGGGTTTACCAAGAATCCATGAATCGTTATATACACCTTAGCTAAAACCAAGGACTTGACGTATGATGATCGATCTCCCCGAATGTTGTGTTCAGTGTATCACATTTACAAGGCAGTTGACTCGGTTACCTTTGGCTAAAAGATAGCAACCTAGTGGGGTCTTGCAATATATACTCGATGGTACAGGGAACAGAAGTTTGTGTTAGCGTTGTCTAATGCATAATCGTTTGATGAGAGCAACCCTATATTCTTTCCATATTGAAATGCCTCCTTTATACCCGAAAGTAATAGAGAAACTTAGAAATACTTCCGTATTGGGACAAGATTTCACGACCGGGATACAATGCAGGAATTTAATGACAACTTCTATGTTTAAATACGTCAGAACACATATCTAGCCTAGATATTTAAATATTTGTGTTAGGTTATAGATGCTCCTTAGGTTGATTGAGGGAAATTATAAATTTATCTTCAATTAAGTTTTAGGTTGATGGCTCCATGATGTCACCTAATTCCTATGATTCAACTAAATGATAAAAATGAAATCTTTTCATTTGATGAAGGCTAAACTAATGAAGGAAGAGAAATAACAAAATAATGCATCAATAAAGAAAAATGCATCAAAACACAACTCTTTACCTTTGCAATACACAATGCAAAAATGAAATCTAATCTTTCGCTTTCACAAACAAATGAAATGCCAAGATTCAATCCTATGAGAAACAAAAATCACTTTTCTTTCACTAAGATGCACTAATCTTTTGTTCTTTTTTTTTTCACTTTGATTCAACAATGCAAACTAATGCAATGAGCAAAGGAAAAATGCAATTCAAAACAATGAAAATTTCATTTACTCACGGTTTCGAATGCAATTGTTTAAAAAACACTTTAATGAGGAAATCTTTCACTTTTCTTTTCGAAAAAAAGAAATCAAAACAAGCATTCACTTTCAGTCCTACCAAATAAAACAAATGTAATCTATGTTTGACATTGGAACAAAAGCAATTTTCAAAGTACTAACATGACTCAATACTAATGAAAATAACTTCACAATCACAAACCGAAAGAAACTTGAGAACGATGTCCTGAGTACAGTAAGACTCTTGAATGGAAGCAATCAATCTCAGAGAGGCAGACCAAACAATGAGTGAAGGGTGACCTAGAAACCCTAGAAACCCTAGAAAGCACTCAAACTTCAAAAACACTTTAGCAAAGCCAAGAGACTAATTTCAATCACACAAGGATGAGAACCAAGACAAACACAATGTAGTCACATTGGAAAATTACTGACAGGGGTCAGAAAACATTGAAAACAAGAAGAAACCCTAATTTTCTTCTATGCTCTGGGATCAACGTGTCTGTTAAAGGAAAAAGGCAATGAAAGGTAGATAAACACGACTGTAATTTGAAAATTAGTGTTTTCAACACTTTTGTAAAAGAATAAAATGCACTAGGAGAGAAAACTAAGGAAAGAATAAAAAATATTCAAGATCAGAGAAGGCTAAACATTCTCAGGCAATAACCAGTGACTACAAATAGCTACAGTAATGCACAAAAGCCAAGAAATCAATGGTTGTTCAAACTCATTAGAGAATTTTATTGAAGGAATGGATGGAAAGGGTTATAACTTCCCTAGTGGAGTTTCCATTTTGTTGTCTAGGAAAATCCTCTCTGTGAACAAAGATGATCCCTCTATCCCAGTGAGTGGGACTAACAACCTACGTGACAATATAGAAGACACTTCCCTAAATTATAATCGAGATGAGAGAACAAGAAGATGACCTACCTCATTCTGATGTTGTAATTCACTTCTTTGTTGAAGATCTCGAATCACTCATTCCTCAAGCTTAGATCCACTACTCATAGCATTTGAATACTTGCACAAGAGATAAAAGACACAACAAAGCATACTAGTACAACAAGCATAATCAAAAGTAATTCACTTAACAAATCAAGGAGAATTAAGATAAATGATGCATTAACACAAACATTTATGGAAAGTGAACCATCAGTTTTATATATTAATGAAATAAAGGAGGAATGTCCAAGTCCAATCTCAAGCTCTCCAAGCCAAATGAGTAGCATGTAGGCACTATATTAGCATAAGGGTACAAATAATCAGATACCAACCATTTGGGAATGGGGGAGGAGGAATATATAGGTAGGGAAATGGAGTTAGGATCTCTCCAAAGATACGAGAAGGTTGTCATCTCAAGGAGGTAGCTCATAGGGATAAGATGAAAGGGAAATATTGGGAGAATTCAATCACATCCACACTGAACAACCTCCAGCTCGTTGTTCTGGAAGCTTCTAGATCAAGAATCTTCCTGTCCTCTTTGGGAAAACTTTCGTTTTAGGGATCAACATGAGTATCCAAGTAAAAATCACGCTAGTAGCACAATGCTAGTATAGTGCAACTTGTCATCAGTGCTAGTTGTTATTATCACAATCGTGCTAATCCTGAAATTAGGGTTTTAGAGCTTACTTCTTTAGGGAAGGTTGAAGGCATGTTTCCATCAGTGTTTCAGGGAGGATATGAAATATATATCAGGATGGGTACACTGTATGATTTCCAAGTTTCGGGCACTTCGGGATACAACATAGGGAAGTGTAGGAGGCATGACAAAATACTATGTAAAAATTACTAGAATCAAGACTTTCACCAAGAGAAGAGGAAGAAAGGGATGAAGAAACAATAGGTGAAGAAGGAAAATGGTCAACTTTAGGATCAACATGAGGATGATGTTGTTCAGGTGGAAGAGAACTCGGTTGAGAAGTAGTTTGGACATTCAGAACCACAGGGTTTGAAAGTAGCCAAACAAAAAAACAAATGGTAAATCCGAGAAGGGATAACATTCCCATATAAGGAGCACCAATATTTCCAAAATAAGGTAAAGGACCAGCATTCCTGTAGAGGGGTTCCTTTGATTGGTAGATTCTGGAACTATTCCCATCAGTCTCAACCTAAGATCCACTGAGGATTTGTTCCACGGGGAGGATGTTGTTGCATGGTCAATTAATTGATTTTAGAAATTAAAGACACAAACAAAACAAAGGGGTAACTAGGTATAAAGTTTTACCAAGAAACTGTGAACTGCAATATACACCTTAGCAAACCAAGGACTTAACAAACTTGAAAGAAATCTCCCTGAATGTTGTGGTCGATGTATCATGGTATACAACGTGGCCAACTCAGTTACCTATGGATGGATAGAAGCCTATAGGGGACTCCCAAAAAATACTCAATGGTACATCGGAGTGCAGTCTATATTAGTGTTGTCTAATGCATAACCATTCGATGAGACGGTTCCCATATACTTTTCATCCGTGGAGTGTCATCCAATATACCTGAAGGTATGCAGAGTACAATCCTATACACTTACGTACGTGGAATGGGATATCACCCACGGGATGCAACACTAGAAAACAATAATATCTCCTATGTTTAATGATGCCGAAACATTTCTCTAACCTAGACCTCTAAGTGTTTGTGTTAATGCTACAAATAATCCTTAGGTTTATTCAACAAATTTTACTGTTTATATTTGAATTAGATTTTGATTTCAAGGCTCAAAATTCGATGTCACCTGAACACACCTATGATGCAACTAATATGAGAAAAGCAACTCTTTTCAATTTCGATGAAAGGTATCTAGTGTAGGGAAGAGGTGCAAACGGTGATGAAACAATAAAATATTTAGCAAACAAGAGTTTCCTAACTATATCTTTCAATTTCACTATTCCAATTCAATTCAAAGAATTAAAATTTTAAACCATGCAATGTAATCTATGCAGGATTCCCATAAAAATTATGCAAATGCAATATGTACACAATTTCCTTTCTTGTTGTGAAAATGAGAATTCTAAATATGAAAATGTGATTATGCAAGAGATTTGTTCAAAAAAAACACAAGAGGATCTCAATGAAATCAAACGTAGTATGAGATTCCATGAACAGAGGACTCCAACCAAAATTGGGTGAAAATTTCAAAAACGAAAAGAGATGAAAATCAAAGGAAATTAACACTCATACATAACTCACCCCCTCCCCCCCAAATGGTGATTGAGGGGGGGTAATTTTTTTGTTGCAAAAATGAAAGCAAGAAGACACAATTTTAACTAGGGAATTCCAATTTCACACACAAAACTCTAGATGAAATGAAAATATTTTTCTTTTCAACACACTTAATTTTCAAAATGAGGAAAACTAAGATGCAAAAGTTTAATCACTGATTCAAATGAAATTTTCAGAATGAGGACTAGGACAACAATTCATCCAAGTGACCAATGATTGAACAAAATTAGTTTGTAAGAGACCTAATGATAAGAAAAAATAAAAATTGAAACCAATCCTTACCAAAGGAAATCAAACACAAATTCAAACCAAATGGAAGATTTAGAGAGACCATAAGATACTCAAGACTTAGGGAAGGTCAGCTGGAAGTAGGTTGGTCAAAGAGACAATAAAAAATATTTGTAAAATTTGTACAAAAATAGGGGCTAGCGATGGTGCAGAAGAAGCACCAATTCTTTGCAACATAGGCATAGCGTGGGCCACAGTGAGGTGCAACACTCCGTCATAAGCACTGGGGGAGCATTGGTCTAGGGATAGAGGATTCCGACACAAAACTTGCAAAAGAGACTCAATGAAATCACTTCCTAGGTGTGTTATTTACTGAGTAAAGAAATAAAGGTTTGTCAAAGAGGCAATCAAACACAATGGACAAAGGAACAACCAAGGGAATACACCGATTCCTAGTGGAGTCGCCAATTTGTTATGTGAGATTTACAATTATGGATATAAGTATCTCCCCTAGGTTTGGTAGCTAACCTAGATCAACAAAGAGACAAGGAACCAATGCTTTCCTTAAACTAAACAGATGACATATTGAAGCCTACATAGAATATGTCGCATGCACCACTCCTTCTTTAGCTTGGATGCTCCAATTCTAGCTCTGGTTGCCAAAATTAGAACTTGCACAATTAGAAAACAAAAGCCAAGAAACTACGAAACCTATGCAATATCATATAAATACTCTATTTAGTAGATCAATATGGTATTGAAATACATGAAATAGCAACATCACATATAGGAAAACATAGATTTCTTTGCATTAATATAAATGGAAGGAGTTACAGCCATAAATTGATGTTAATCTTGTAGAAGAGCTCCTCTAGGATGAATTTCCATTTTCTTGTCACAATGTGCACCTCCAATCACCTTAAATGCATGAAATTAAACCTCTCACAATAACAACATAAGGCTAGAATCACTCTCCAAAAGCCAACCTATCTCATATGGAAGGTTGTAAATATATAGAGGAGTGGGGTAAGTTGGGAGTTCTTATCCAGTTACCAATCTAAGGTTTTAGATCTGCCTTTGATGGTAGTATGGGTTCAAAGGATAAGGGATGGAAACTCAAAAGTAGGGTAGGGTAGGATCTGAATGTTTTATCTTAGGTAAATGGTTGTAACAAATTTTAGAAGCTTTTGGAAGAGGAAGCTTCTGAAATTTCTCTCTTTTTCCTAAAATTTTAGAACTAATGCAGGTGAAAAGGGGAGAAACATGTAGGTGATCAACACAGGCCATAGTAGAACACCCTATAGGTGAACACTATCCAACAAGAGGATAGGGAGCGTTGGTCCTAAAACTGGCTCAAATGATGTAGTTCCAGGTAGAAACTTCGGGGAATGAAAGAGGCATGCTCAGGGCTTTGTGAAAAAGCATGACAAGGGGGAATAGGATGTTGATTGATCCCATTAAGATTCCTTTTGATAATATGTGACAAAATGGCCTATAATAATACCCTTGACCTGGTAAATTCCATTGAACTAGGGAGAATATCTACCCTTGATGCTACAACATCAACACTCCCTCTAACTAAGGGAAGCATTCTCAACCACTCCAAGATTGTTTGTGAAGTAGACAAACTACATCTAACACAAAGGCTTTATGTGGATGTCCACAATTTTCCCATTTGTAGAAATGTATTTGAGAATTATTTCTCCCTTCCGTACCATGTCTTGGATGTAATGGTACTTGATCTCAATTTTCTTCGACCTGTGCTCATGGTCATTTGCAACACCTGATCAAATAATTTTGAGATCCACTTCTAAAGCCGATTTGATTCACAGCTCACCAAACTAGCTGCAACATACTCAACCTCTACAGTGTTTAGTGTGATAAATGTATACTTCTTGCTCATCTAGGAAATCGTATCATAATCCAAACTGAAGAAACATCTCGATGTGTTATTAGTATATTTTACACTCTCTTTCCAATCTAAATTTATATATCCCTACAATTTTACTTCGTCATTTGATATATATTTGAATCCATATGCAATTGTACCATGTTAGTAACTCAACACATCTTGAGCCACATGCCTCGACTCAACCATAAATTTACCAGATTCCTTCACTGGATCCATCACCATAACATCTTTCTCGTCAGCCTGACTAGGTGCTCCCTCTGACACTAAAACATATCATGTTGTAGCAATCCTATTTCTCCCTTTTCCACTACTACTTCCTAGACACTAAAAGATATTTGTATTTTGGCATGGTCCACTCGTAGAAGGAATACTGGTCTTAGATACCACTTTTCTCTGAGCATCTAAGCTGAAAATATCAAAGCCATGAATTCCACTTAAACAATTCCTCCTTCCACTTTTCCTATTTGTTTGTAACATCATGTAATCCTCCAAATTTGAATCAAAGCCTCTCAACATTTTCAGATTGGTCACCATAGGAGTGTCTATGGACTTATAGTCCATCATCCAAAATATTTGAAGTATCTCAATAATATGCTTTCCTTGATGAAGGAATTAATGCATCAAATCAGGATCCTTCATCTCAAACTCACATGTCAACTCCCTTTGAAGCAGGGCTTTCTAAGATAATCCCGATTGCTTCCTTTATCAAAAAACTGATTCCTCCCGTCACTAATGTTTCCTTTATAACATAAGTGAATCCTCCTGTCACTAATGTTTCCTTTATAACATAAGTGGATCCTCCTGTGACTAATGTTTCCTTTATCGTAGAATTGAATCTTCCTATTATTAATGCTCCCTTTATCATGGTAGTCCTTATGTTCCCATTAGAAACAAGTCATATAATAACACGATAATCTGTGTGGTAAATATTGGGATAAACATCACTCTTGGTGAAACCAAGAATTATTTTGTATCCATCAATTAGATAATACCATGTTGAAGGTCTGTACAATTATTTATTCATTATGCAGACATGAGACTCCTTCTCAGGTATCTCAAAAGCCTAATGTTTCTTTATGTACACTTCTTCCCCAATTACTCCGATGAGGAAAGTGATCTTTGCATCCATTTGATGTCACCCCTAATCCATAACAAAAGAAATAAAATTAATAGTTTTAATAAAACTGTACCTGGAAATTAGAGAAAATATATCTTCATATTCCTCTCCCTCTTTTTGGTAGGACCCTCTTTCCATGAATCTTTATTTGTACTTCTCTATGTTTCCACCTACCACACACTTTATCTTGTAGATCCACTTGGAATTCACCATTGAATTCCCTTAAGGTATTGGCACAATTTCCCGCACATCATTGTTCATGATAGATTGATATTCCTGCATCATGAAATCCTTCCAAATTGCTTGGTTGTCTACTCCCTATAAACTAGGAGCTCTTTCATTCATCTGCTATAGTTCTAAATATTTGTACAATTTCTCCCTCTCGAAGATGAATTACTCTTACAGAGTTTATATTCGATCTTGGGAGAATCCTCTAGGTACGAACTTTGCTTCTTATGTCCTAGTGCTTCCATATGTTTCCTGAGCCTTGGAAGCCTTCACGATCTACCTAGAAACATTATTAGGAGGCCATGGAAGGAACAATTATAAACAAGTAACATATATAAGGACAATAGGCTATACAAAAGTAAAGTAATAACAATCAAGAAGAAAGAAAAAAAAAATGAAATTCTTGCCTTTTGATTTGAGGATTGTAGGGAATCGTCAACTCCATCTTAATCCTCAGCCCTGAATTCTATATATGTACTATCTTAAATCATAATAACATATGTACTTTCATTCCTATATCTCTTCTTATATGGAATCTCATCATCATCAATGTTTGTTGCTAAAGCATGTTCCTTTCCATTCCTCTTTCTATCATTCTTCCCTTCATAACAATTATTTTTTATAGCGATCAAACTTGTGACAAATAAAACAATGATTTTTTTACATATCCTTCTTATTTTGATCCTAAACAGAAGTAGGTCTTCTACTTCTACTCTATTTTTTATTTTTTCCAAAATTTCTTCTTGCTTTACCATTATTTGTATCAATTGTAAGTGCATGGAACTCATCATCTTGAGGTCTATGAATATTCCATTTTGATATTAGACTAGACTCCCCTTGGGTGCAGGAAGTCCATAAGTAATCAAACTTTGAAATTTATTATCTACCACAATTGATCAATACAAATGAATCCCATGAATCTGGAAATCCATCAAGCGTCACAGCCACAAGTTCTGATTCATCAATATTTTCTCCAACGGCCTTGAGCTTATCTCCTGATTAAGAGATCCTCATGAAGTAGGAAGCTACATTATCGGATATAGTCATATGAATATCACAAAATTGATTCCTTAGAGCCATATTTTGACCAAATTTGTTAACTGCATATAGCCCTACTCGGGCATCAAATATTTCCTTTAAAGTATTTATCCGATAACAAAACGTAATGAAATGATCTTTGATGGATTCAACAAGAATCGTCGTAGCCTTAGTTTCCATGTTCTTGTGCTTAGACTTTTCATCATTATCATGAGGTTCAGTAACTTGCCTTCCACATATTCCATAACATCATTCTCTTCAAGAATGAGATCCATTCTTGTTATCCAAACCCTTAATTTTGTTGTACCTTCCAACCTATCTTCAAGCTTGATAGAGGGTGCCATATATTCAAAGGTCTAGTCATAGATCAGATTGAAAAAATATTTATCGTTAAGGGGCGATCTTACTCTCCTTTCCTAACCAAAGTTCTAAAACCATGTTGATTTTCTAGTGCTAATTTAGACAAGCACAATTTTCTCCCACTAATAATTACTTCCAATAATATATAGCCTTACTTTAATTTATTTCAAAACATAATTAAGAAATTACACTCAAAAAAATCAAAAGTAGATATAATGGAAATAATAAAGATCATAGTAGAAAAATCATGCATGCTAGACACCAAAATGTTTCACCTAGGAAACCCATACTCAAGAAAAAACCCAACAATGTTTTCTATGAGAAATTGTTGGGTTGTGCTATATTCTTTCCATGACTAGCCCACGTAGTTAACCGAGGGATTAGAAGGGGGGTGGAGCCCCCCCTCATTGTGCTGATTGCGTAGCGGGGGGAGTCACAAGGGGTTTGAGGGGTGCAGGTAACCCCACTCTATGGGGTCTGGGGCAACGCCCTGGAAAATTTTGGTTTTGGACCCTATATTAGGTTGGGTCGACCTACCTATGGTTTTACTCACGTTTTTCGCACATGGTTTTCGATGCGATGGTTTTCAGTCCATGGTTTTGGACGCAATGGTTTTTGGTCCATGGTATTGGATGCTTCGACATTTATAAATATGTATTGTAACATTCAAAGGAACATAATGAAAAATCATGCTAGTAGTCTCGGTTTTGGGATGCAAGGGAAAATCTCCGTGTATATGTGTTTTATGTGTTATGATCTCGCATTGTTTATTTTTTCTGTTTTAGAATTATTATGCAGGTGATTTATGTACGGGGTTAAAACCTACATTTGGTATCAAAGTTGTTTTGGCTTCAAGGGGATGCCTTTGTTGCTAAGGGGTTTCGCTCGGGCCTATGGTAGACCCTATTCAGTGGGAGAACTGTGAGATCGATTCTGGTGGTGAAAGAAGATGGTGAGCAGTGGAAAGATAGAGAATGATAAATTTAATGGTCAGAGCTTTGAGTTGTGGAAACTCAAGATGGAAGATTTGTTGGTGGATAAAGATCAGTGGATCATGGTAGATTTGGGTACTAAACCAGCAAGAGTGTTTGATGAAGAATGGAAGAAGTTAGATCGGAAGGCAAAGAGCACAATACGATTGTGTGTCTTAAATTCAGTATTGCTGAATGTATCAGGGGAAGCTATGACTAAGGATTTGTGGGACAAGTTAGGGACTTTGTACCAATCTAAGTCTCTGGTGAATAAATTGTTCCTACAGAAAAAGTTGTATAACCTGAGGATGAAAGATGGAGACTTGGTGAAAGAGCATCTGAATGCATTTAATATTGTGGTAAGTCAGTTATCATCTGTTGATATCAAAATTTTAGATGAAGATAAGTGCATTAGTTTGTTGTGTTCACTACCAGATTCATGGGGTAGTCTGGTTATTACAATAGGTAGCAATGCAACTGCCTTGCAGTTTGATGAAATAGTCTCATCCTTGCTGATGGAGGAGATGAGACGGAAAAATATGGAGAGACAGAATGGTGATGCCTTGTCTATACAAGGACAGTCCCAAAATAGAAACAAAAATAAGTCATCGAGTGGGAGATATAAATCTAGAGGCAGATCTAAATCTCCAGGAAAACTTGTAAAGGTGGTGTGCTGGAAATGCGGAAAGGAAGGGCACTAGAAAAGGGACTGTAAATCTAAGGCTCCTAGCAAAGGAAAGGGATCTGATGATGCTCCTTCTACAAAGGCTAAAACCACCTCAGATGAAGGTGGAGATGTGTACTTGGATTCTTCAAGTACACATGTAGATCATGAGGCATGGTTGATTGACTCAGGCACATCCTTTCACTTCACTCCCCATAAAGAGTGGTTCTGCGAGTATGAGAAATACGATGGTGGTGATGTCTTCTTAGGGGATTATAGGAAGGCTAGAATCGTTGGTCACAGAAAAGTAAAGTTGAAGTTGCAAGGTGGAAGGGTTAGAACACTTCCAGGTGTTCTGCATATTCCTGCATTGGCCAGAAATCTAATTTCTGTAAGCAAGCTGGATGATGCAGGTGTAAAAACAGTGTTTGAGAAGGATACTTGCAAGATGGTTCGGGGAGCACTGGTATTGATGCAGGGAGTTCGGATTGGAACTTTGTACAAGCTGTAAGGTAGCATTTTTGTTGATGGGTGCAACATTTCTGTGGTTCCTGAAAGTGGAGCAAAAAATCTAGTGGTCTCTGGAGAGAAGACCATGTTGTGGCATCAAAGGCTTGGACATATTGGAGAGAAGGGCCTTCGAATACTTCATGGTAAAGGTATGGTAAAAGGTATGAGTAATAGCTCTCTAGATTTTGATTTTTGTGAAAATTGTGTATATGGGAAGCAGAATCGGGTGAGTTTCCCCTCTGGTGGTAAGAGGGCGAAACAAATATTAGAGCTTGTGCACAGTGATGTGTTTGGACCTGTGAAGGTTCCATCATTGGGTAAGTCTGTGTACTATGTATCATTTATAGATGACTTCTCAAGGAATACATGGATATATTTCCTTAAGAAGAAATCTGAAGTCTTTGACAGGTTTAAAGAATTTAATGCTCTGGTGGAAAACCAGACAGAGAAGAATATAAAGGTGCCGAGGACATATAACAGTGGAGAGTTTTGCAGTAAGGAATTTGAAGAATTATGTAAGAAGTGTGGTATAGCACAGCAGAAGACTACTCCATATACACCTTAGCAAAATTGAGTTGCAGAAAGAATGAACAAGACATTGATGGAAAGGGCAAGATGCATGTTCAATGGTGCCAAGTTAGGACATGAATTCTGGGTAGAGGCGGTGGAGACAACATGTTACCTAGTCAATAGATCACCTTTATCAGCATTGGAGGATAAGACTCCACAAGTGTTATGGACTGGTAAGAAACCCTCTCTTTCAAATCTAAGGGTATTTGGATGTGATGCATATGTACATGTTCCAAAGGAGAAGCGAACCAAGTTGGATAGTAAATCTAAAAAGTGCATTTTTATTGGGTATAAGGATGGCTTAAAGGGTTATAAGCTTTGGAACCCATTAACAAGGAAGGTTGTGTATGGCCAAGATGTGGTGTTCAGAGAGGTGAAAGATGTTATTAAACATGAAGTCCAACCAAAGGAACATGAGAAGATAGAGTTTGAGCTAAAGGAGGAAGAATTAGACTCTATAGCAGAGGAGGAATCAGAAGATGAAGAGTCACAAACTCCGGGTGTGAGAAGATCAGTTTGAGAAAGAAGGCAACCAGAAAGGTATAGTCCATCTGCTTTCTATTCAAATTTTGCTTTTACTGATGATGATCCCAGAACTATGAAGGAAGGAGTAGATTCAGAGGATGGAAAACTCTAGAAAGAGGCCATGGTTGATGAAATGGCATCTTTGCGCAAAAATGAGGCTTGGGATCTAGTGGAGTTCCCAGCTGGAAGGAAACTCATTGGCAGCAAATGGGTGTTCAAGAATAAGATGAATGCAGAAGGAAAGGTGGAGGAATACAAAGCTCGGTTGGTAGCAAAAGGTTATTCCCAAGTGGCGGGAATTAATTTTGGTGATATTTTTTCTCATGTTGCCAAGGTAACTTCTATTAGATTACTTTTATATGTTGTTGTTGCTTTTGATTTTGAGTTAGAACAGATGGATGTGAAGGAAACATTTCTTCACAGGGATCTGGAAGAGGATATCTACATGAAGCAACCTGAAGGATTTGCGGTGAAGGGTAAGAAAGAACTGGTATGCAAGTTAAAGAAGTCTCTGTATGGGTTAAAACAGTCACCAAGGATGTGGTATAAAAAATTTGATACATTTATACGGGGACTTGGCTTCACTAGAAGCAAAGCAGATCATTGTGTGTATTTTAAATTAATTGGTGACCGTGTTATTTATCTAGTCTTATATGTGGATGATATGTTACTGGTTGGAAATGACAAATAAATTATCCAGGATTTTAAGAGCCATTTGTCCTCCAAATTCAACATGAAATATCTTGGTGCTGCAAACTATATTTTGGGCATGGATATTAAAATAGATCAAACAAAGAGGAAGCTCTGGTTAAACTAGAGGAAGTATGTCGAGACAATATTGTAGAGGTTTAATATGCAGGATAGTAAATCGGTGAAGGTGCCTATTCCTGTAGGTGTAAAGTTATCTGTTGAACAGTGTCCCAAGGCACATGAAGAGGAAGAGGAGATGTCTCGTGTTCCATATGCAAGTGCATTCTGTAGCCTAATGTATGTCATGGTCTGTACTAGACTAGACATTGCACATGCAGTGGGAGTATTGAGCTGGTTTATGTCAAAACCAAGGAAGGAGCACTGGACAACAGTGAAGCGGGTTTTCAGGTAATTGCATGGCACTAGTGATTATGGTTTGTGCTACAAAGGAAGACCAGGATTGGACAGAGTTTTGGATATTCGTGGCTTTGTTGATGCAGACTGGGCTGGAGATCTCGATTAGAGAAGTTATACAAGTGGGTATGTGTTTAACCTATTTGGAGGTGCAGTTAATTGGATGAGTAAGAAACAATCTGTAGTGGCACTATCAACTACAGAGGCAGAATACATGGCAATCACTCATGTAAGCAAGGAAGCAGTTTGGTTGCAGAGATTGTGTTCAAGTATGGGGTTAGTACAAGGAGCTATAAATATAGACTATGACAGCCAAAGTGCAATTTTCTTGGCAAAGAACCCTGCATATCATTCAAAGACAAAGCACATTGATGTTCAGTATGACTTTGTGACGGATATGATAGAAGACAAAAAGGTGTTGCTGGTAAAGGTAGACACTTTGAAGAATACAGTAGATGTATTGACAAAATCTGCGAACTCTAGGAATTTCTCTTGGTGTAGAGAAACAATGGGCATTATAGGGCTGTATAAATGACTAAGCTCTCTTGTGGCCCCCTATGGAAAGAAAAAAACAAGTGGGAGAATGTTGGGTTGTGTTATATTCTTTCCACGACTAGCCCACGCAGTTAACCAGGGGGTTAGAAGGGGGGCGGAGCCCCCCCCTTCATTGCGTCAATTACGTAGCGAGGGGAGTCATAGGGGGTTTGAGGGGTGCAGGTAACCCCACTCTATGGGGTTTGGTTTTGGACCCTATATTAGGTTGGGTGGACCTACCTATGGTTTTGTGCATGTTTTTCGCACATGGTTTTGGACACAATGGTTTTCAGTCCATGGTTTTGGATGCAATGGTTTTCGGTCCATGGTATTGGATACTTCAGCATGTATAAATATGTATTGTAACATTGAAAGGAACATAATGAAAAATCAAGCTGGTAGTCCCAGTTTTGGGATCTAGGGGAAAATCTTTGTGTAGATGTGTTTTATGTGTTATGCTCTTGCATTGTTTTTTTCCATGTTTTAGAATTCGTATGCAGGTAATTTCTGTATGGGGTTAAAACCTACAGAAATAATTCAGTTCACCAAAAGTACAATCTGTTTTTTCAAGTCAAAATTTTTTCAACCTATAATAAAAAACTAAAAAAGGTTAAACCTATTCAATAGGCCTAAAGTTTGCCTCCTATAGCTGCCCACAAAATTCGGTCAACCTTGAGTAAAACAAGTCAAATTCTAGCTTCCTGTTATTGCCCAAAATTTTGGTTAATTTGCCTAAATATTCAATCAAAATGCCCAGTCAAACTATGATGAACTTCCCATAATACACCTGGTCAAACATATCATAATCTTACTCAAACTATGGTAAAACAAAATGCTCAAAATTTGGTCAAACCAAGTCAAAATGTTCAGTCAACTTCCATAGAAAGTTCACTCAAATTGCCTAAGAAATTTCGATCAAACTTCCTTAGAAATTTTGGTCAATTTCCTTAGAATTTTCAATCGAACTTCCTTAGAAGAAACTCATTCAAAACAGGTCAAACAAATGTTATAAAAAATTTGAGTAGTGTTACTCAAAATTATAATCAGGGTTCAATCATCTTGTCTTTCTCATTCGCATGTGTGAACAAAAGAATAGATTTTTTGATCTGTTGATCTGAATTGATGCCAAATGAAGGAGGTTGAATGTGTATATATAGTGGTAAAAAGAGGTGGTTTTTTGACCAAGGGTCATGCCCATTTGCATGGTGGGGATGACCTAAATTTCTATACCCTACATGGGCTCATAAATACTAATTTTTTTTTTTTTTTTTTTTTAATTTGGCTGACTTGTGTGGCAAGGGAAGACCGACTGCAACTACCCAAAAAACAACTAAAACTAATGTGATGAGTTGAATGAAGAAAATGATAGAGAGTTTGAGTTATGGAATGAAGGAAAGTCGGTTGTGTTGAAAAAATATTAGTGTTTGGATTCAAATCCCTTTTCACCATTATAATATGTATTGTTTTGTGCTTTTGATGTAATTTATGAACATGAGAATTATGTACATATTAGTGTGTCTTGATCAATTGTATTTTAATAGGTTTATGGGCCAACCCATGGACCTAAAAATGCATTATTTTTTTACTAATCATGTTCAAATAGACTATGATTGTGAATGAAAGCATAATCATGCCATAAAACTTGTATCTTATGTAATGTATCTAGACAATAATAGCATCTTTGTTTTGTTGTATTATTGCATGAATGAATTAGAGTGACAATTTGATTATTGTTCTAAATTAGAGCATATATTTTCTTATGAGCTTATTTTTTTCTTATGTTTATGTCATGTTTATGTTAATAATTTTTAAATAATTAGTGTTAATGACCCTAGTATACTCTAGATAGGGCATATCGTAGACAACATTTCTTCCATTCACTAATCATGTTATATGTTGCAACACCAAATATGAATGGAAATTTGTGGTTTTCACCACCATCAATATTCTACATTATGTTGCTTTCTTCTAGAATCCAAGATTGTTTGTCACTAGTGCTAGGAGAAATTAATCAATTCATTCCACGCATGTTGAATTCTAATCTAGAACCTAAAATTTTTCTATAAGAATCATTTATAATTACTCATCCATTCATGTTGTTGAATTTATTCATAGAAAATATAGTGTTGTATCGTATATTGATAAGTTATTTAGCAAAAATATACACACTCTACAATTTCACCTTTGAAGATGGTGTTTCTTCAAGTCTAAAGGATCCTATGTCCTCCACATGTGTGTGTCTTTATATTTTTTATTGAAGTATACAATAGTAATATCAAACATCCATATAATCATGAATCAAGTTTGGAATATATTTTTTCAGTCATGACTACTCCAACCATTGGTATCATCAAACTTCCCCTTCCATGTCTCATCATACAAGGGACATACTAATGGACGTAAATATATGAGCATGATGGAAAAATACTATAGTCTCTTCCCACAAGATATAACCAATGACTAGTTTAATCCTTCCAATTTTAGGAAGATCCCTTTAGAAAACAATTGTAAAATAGACTAATTACCTTCTAAGACACAAATTATAAGTTTCCAGAAGAATGAATTAGACGGTTCAACCAACTATTGACATTACTAGATTCATGAACATCTAGTGGAAACTAGGTGAGACCTTCACAAAGTTTTATCATGTATTAAGAGAAACTTTCGAAAAGAGACATATAGGTATTTCTCAAAGATTAGTGCATCAAGAATAGAAATTATGCCTACTTACTCTTTGATCTTACTTGCAATGAAAGACATGAAATTGAGGACATAATAAAAGGAATCATAGTTTATTCATAGTCATAAAATAGTGTGTTGAACTCATTTGTTCCACCCTTGTACTCTCATCTAGAATTGAACCACAACTAGTACAACACCAATAATAGGAAATCAAAATTTCCTAAAATCCTAAGTACACAGTATATATTACAACCAAAATCACTTACACAAAGAATGTCTACATTAAATTGTAAACCTCATACATTCTAATTTGATCCTTGATAACGAAATACATGGGTTTTTGTATTTAATAAATTTTCATATGTACATAATAATTACAATAATAGCTAGTATAATTGTTAGATGTTGCATATAACCTAGGTCTATTGCAATAATGTTGGAATACCCTCGTTAATTTGTTAATATAACTTAATTAAAATTGCATGTGTTTTAAACTTATTAATGTATCCCTTCTTGGAAACCTTCCCATCCTATTTTGTATTCATTGGCTCCTTCTAAATTCACCTCACATCCATATCCATATTCCTTGAATACAATTCTCATTACAAGGAAAAAGGCTATTTGTTTTGCCCATTTTCCCACATCTAATCTTATGGAGGTTTGTAGTAGTGAAATTTCTTTGTAGGAGTGGAAAGAAAACGTCTTTTTGTGGAAAATGGAGCATGGTGCACATTAATATAAAAACAACATCGATGAACTTATCAAAGTGACACACCTATGTAGTATCATTCAAAAGCACAACCACATAGTGTGCATACAATTTAATGATAATCGAATGTAGGATTTCCTCACCAAAAAGCATGTTGGAATTCGATAATGTTCTCAGTGGCATATAGAAGGCACCTTAGATGGTTCGAGTATATATTTCACATCAATCATTATTTCGTATATTTAAAAAACTATAATTTGGTGCTTATCCAGGATCCGTGATCTTTACTTCATGGAGATGTTTTTAGAATTGCATGAAAAGAGCATGTAAAACCGAATGTGCAAACACTTAAAAAAGAGGGAACATAAAGGAGACCATAAAGACAATGCACACAAAAATTTGATAACAGAGTTCGTCTAGTGTAGACTACGTCTACAGGCCCTGCTTCCATTAGAGATATTTTTATGTCCAAAATGGGCCTCCTAATGAATAGTATAAAATAATAGTGGAAACGATTAAAATAATATTAGAACACTTCATCAAGTTTTATGGGGGAAAAAGGAAAAACTACTTTTTCAACTCGTATTTCAACTTATCTCCCTACGATTTTACTCAAATTTCAAGGAGCACTCGTTGTATGCAGAATTTAATTTTTTATCGAATGAGTACCCATGTTACATACTTTTGGTGGAACCTATTATACAAAAAATGTTAAATACATGAAAAAATGTGATTGCAATCACATTTTTTCATGTATTTCACCTTTTTCGTGTAGTAGGGTCCACCGAAAGCATGCAACATGGGTATTTCTTGGATACAAAATTAAAGTTTGCATCCAATGAGTGCTACCTCTTGAAATTTGAGTAAGAAGGAGATAAGTGGAAAATACGAGTTGAAAAAATAGTTTTTTTTTTTTTTAACCTTTTTACTCCAAAAATGGCGAATCATCCCCCATGGTTGAAATCATCATATTGAATCCTTTTGGTTCTTATAAAGTTGATTTTCTTTGTACATTTTTATTTTGATGCCCATTTTTTACTTAAAAATTTCTATAATGAATAGTGGGAGGCCTCTTCATTCATCTCAATGAAAATCAAATGAGTACATGGAAAGTTACATCATTATACCTTCAACCATGGGAGTTTGAAAATGGGTTGCTCATATCCAAAAATAAACTACAGTAGTGAAATCCTCTCAAAATTTTGAGAATTTGATTATAAACTTGACTATATTTTGTCACCCGTAACTTTGGCCCCTTAGAGAATCTAAAAAATTTCATGATAGTTATGTGGGAGAATATTCCCAAAGTATTCTAAGGAATATACCCCTGCTAGAACCCTAATTCTTGGTTCCAAGCACGCAAGGTTATGCCCATCAGCTTTAGGTGTCAAATGCTAGTTCCACCCCTTCACACATCGTTCCACCGCGCATCTTCCAGTCCTCTTCCTCTGGTTGCACAAATTATTGGTTTAAATATAAATTAGAAGAGAAAAGATTATAACAGAGGGTCATTGGCCCAATAACAATCCCATCGTAAATAGGACGTTTTCGGTTTGTAGTTTGAGGGTTCAAACCCCATGACCACCTGTTGGAAATAATACTGAGAGGGGGGGTGAATCAGTATTATCAAATCAAACAATTTTTCATTTCCATACTCAGATTCATATACGCTACTTCAGTTAAGGGAACCTGCGTGTACACGCAACTATGTCTAATGCAACTAGCGTATATCCAGTAAACTTATGATTCAGTTAATCCATTAAATGTTGATCTTTAGTTAATGCATCAGAACATTATTATCTATATGAACAGTAAACAAGTGTAGTAAAACAGAATAGATCATCACACACAAGAAGCACACATGAACACCATTATGTAAGGTGGAAACCCAATGTGGGTGAAAACCACCTCTTGCAATCGTCTCTATCTTCTTTTAATAAGAAATTTCTTTTACAATATTTTTGTATTGGTGCAGCCTTATACCAGTACACAGGCTTCTACATGCAGAAGGTTACAACCTCCTCTCATTCTCCAACTTCTCCTAGAAGGGGGCTACAACCCCCTTAGCTCTTGTACTAGCCGATCCTTTTACTAGTACGTAGGCGTCAGCCTACTCAATTCTCCAACCTTCACTTGTTTTCTAGCTACTACTGAAAGGAGCTACAACCCCCTTAGCTCTTGTACTGGCTGATGTACTAGTACATAGGTGCTGACCTACAGAAGGCTACAACCTTCTCTTTCTTCCTCCAGGTACCACATTTCATAAATTTTCAGACTGGATACTCTTGAGGCACAACACCATAATCTGAAGACCACGTTTCATCCAATTTTCATACTAGACCCATCAATATCATTAAAGCACACAATCAATCAACACTAGCATCATTAATCTATGAATCACCCAATACTGAGTCACTGAAACCCAAACCAAAACACAGAGTAGAACACAGAACTCTGCAACAATGTTCAGATCTAACTGTATCATCAAAAATCATGCATCAGAGTGCATACGCTACTTGGAAAAGCCAAACTAGTGTGTATACGTAACTTCACCAAAGCGAACTAGCGTATATGTCATTAATTACTTACTTATAACTTCGCTACACTTCCTGACTTTATACATACCAAGATCATTACATATACAAGGATAATATGAGTGTTAGCAACCAGATCTAGTCCATCAAATCACATAAATATAAGTCATTATGATCTTGATCCATTTTAGATCTCATCCATCAATACTGAAGCTAAACACAATCAACCAATTTGAATATGCAAAATATTGACACCAGTAAACAGTCATCAGAACTCATCAACAACCAGAACTACCTGTAACTTCAAAACATCGTAGTTTATATGGTGTACGCCAGTTAGATGTATCTAACCTGCGTATGTACGCGCTTTTATCATAGTCAACCAGCATATACATCTGTAAATATTCATTCATGATTTGCAGCTATTCCAAACTTGAGTTATACCTAGATCATAATATTTACAGAACATTATATGCGTTAGTATATATATCTAGAATAAACATGATCAAACCATATAGGGATGATTCATTCTAAGCCATTAGATCCAGATCTATCCTTAGATCTTGTTCTCCATCAACCGCTGAGATTCCTCCTTAGCTCAGATCAAGCAAAGCATCATGAACCCATAACTTGCATACTAGGTCTCATACTTCATCAGATATTCAAGACTTTCTCAATGCCATTGCCTAATGATCTTCTCCTCATTTTAAAGTATTAGGCCTTACTCAGTACCATGGTCCAAAACCACTTAGAACCAATACCTTGGACAAAATACCTGGGATCAACACGTCGGACAAGATACCTTGGACCAATACCATGGTCCAAATACTACGGACCAAAACCCAATGTACACGCCTTCCCTTGCATGAAAGTGCATGTATACGTATACACACCTTTTGGTCGGTTAATTCGCGTGTATACTCAGCTTATCAAGGGGAACCTACTTATATCTCTCTTTCTTCATTCTGTGAGCCTGAAATGTGATCTGTCATCTTAGTAAGTTTCCATCAAGGACAACACCTGTTATCATAATGCCAACACCGCCAACCCATTGTATTTTTATAATAAAAAGAAACCCCGATGTTAGAAATAAATCAACCACTGTTAATTCATTTGGGTTACTACCGAAATTGGTTATCCGACAAATTGACCAAAACCATGTGTCATTGAATTCCAGCTTGTCACGTGTTTGGTCGGGCCAATTTGGTCGCCAATTGGGTGCCACATGGAACCATTTCATTGGTCCATGTGGCCCCATATCATTGGTCTACTCAACCTTCCAACCTATGCTGAGTTAGCACTATGTGGCACACCTTGATTGTACCTATTTGGTGAACAATGTGTTGATTGTACTCCCACATGGCATCCTCTAGGAGTGCCACATGGCACCTTAAGGTACACCTACAATTTTTTTTTGTTTGAGAAAAACTTCATATGACCATAGTTTTCACCTCGGCGTCAAATGGAGGTTTTGTTCATGGAAAATTTTAGGGAGCTAATATTCATAGGTGGGATGATTTTCCATGATTTTTCCAAAAACAATATTCGTCAATTTCCATTTTTTATCAAATTGATTCACCCAAATTTTACAATATAATTTTTTTTTCCTTGAAAACAACCAACATTACATAGATATTTTATATAAAATCATTATAAATTTGAATAATTTTACAAGTACATCAATAAACATTTTATAGTTTTCATATTATGGACTAGTGAAATTTGCCAATGATTTTAAATTTCAAGATAATTTTCCATCCTTAAAATTTTCCCTGGTTTCATTCACATCATTGGATCCAAATGACAAGCCCTTGCATTTGGTCTGGGTTTCGCAGAGATTTGAGGACTTTGAATTTTAATCCTTTTGGGATGCTCCCATATCACTCCAAGATGGTGCACATAAAGTTTAACAAAGCACCATATCTGATGTTTTTCAATTAGAACTCTAATTTTCCACTTGACAATGCACTCAAGGTCATACATAATGCACCATGTGTGATTCACTAATATTTACAACACATAACATTAATGGCGCACTAATGATGAAATTATTATAAAATATTGGTGCACATGTGTGTCAGGAAAGTCAATGCAACATAGTTAGGATAAAAAATCCCATTCATTTTCACTTTTATTTTTATAATCCTCTCAGTGCTTACATCCTTTTCGAGGAAAATTTTAGGGGTGAAATTTCTCCCATAGAGAAAATTATGGGGTTTGAAATTTTCAATGGTTTTTTTTTGTTGTATAAAAAGTGTTTATTATTGTTATCCCACCATTTATTAAAAATTATTTACTAAAAAATAGTTATCCAACCTATATTTGTTGGGGAGAGCATTAAAAAAACCATTTTCTCCCTCTAAAACTTGAATTAAAGCCCCCTTTGATTCTTGATTTCTAGGAACAAAGCCTTTTGGGAGGAATTTCACCGTTTATCCTTCTAATAAATTGAAATAACAGTTGCATATAAGCCCTACCTATGGTTTGAAGGTATTATTTACTTTAGAATCACCCACATTTTATGGAATAATGGATCATGGCAAGTGATTTTGTTCCTATATAATGCATGCTCCTAGCTTTATTGAATTACCCACTCACCTAAAATTTAAAAAATCCATACATGAGTTAATACACTCTATCTCTCATAAACATGGAGTGCATTTAAGAATGTTGTTGGCTTTTACAACAAGAAGTTGAGTTTGATGTAGGTATAAGATCATTTTTCTTTTAGACTCTATATTTTTGTTTTATGGGTTTGCATTTTTAATAAGTGTTTTTCCTCTTAAGGTCTATCACAAACCATCCACATGAATTTTATCTAGTCTTACATTCCCTTGAACCCTAATGTGACCTAATATACCTAACATCCTTTATGCTAAATTTTTCAATTATATACATATGGTTATGTTGGCTAGCAACTCAAAATCCCAATATTTGTAAAGGAAATAAACTTACAAATATAATTAAGGCATTTGTGTGTTTTGTATTTGTAATTTTGAAAATAGATATTTCTTTATCTTTGTTTGGTTAATAGGGTATATTCAGCTATTGATTTGACCATATTTCCATTTTCCAAATTCTTAAGTGAAAGAGAATGTTTTTTGAAGCTACATTGACTATTTCCTATAAATCCTACATGATAGGAATGGTTTATGAATATGGGATAAAGATGCCAATATACATGTTCTTTGTGTGTGTGTGTGTGCATGCGTTTTTTTGTATCTTCACTTCTTATAATAGTGGGATGTCTAGTGAGTGTATGTCCTCATTAAATTTCTTATCGCATGTGCCAAACTTCACCATTACTGGAGCTAGATATTTAAGAGGTTATATGAAATTATATCCATAAAAGAGATAACACTTTATTATGAGTGCATCCTTGATAACATTAATGATAGTGAGCATATTTTCTTCTATTTTTAACATTGTATGAGATTTCAGTTTAACATTTTGGATATTCTCTTATCAAGCATGTTAGAGGCTTAATGTTACATCACCTACAGATCTATCCACATGTATAACAAGCTTCTAGGTGGTTGAGAAGCTCCAAGAGAATGTTCCTATGTATATCCAATTTACTATGGGATTAAAAATATCTATCACTAATTCTTCAATTGCAAATGATTGGTTTCCATTATCATCTAATACAAGAATTTGATATATAATTATGTCTTTTATTAGTCCTTTACATATACAATTGCTTCCTTATCGATGGGAACCTATAGAAAATTAATAAAATATCTTCTTTTTTCCTCAAATATCTAGAATGGAATGGTCTTACTACTTTGGTTGAAATAGTGGAGCCTCTAAACAAATTTCAATTAAAGAGGTATTCATGTCTTTCATATATCTAGGATTATATAGATGGAGCCATAAATTGATTAGAAATGTAGACACTTCAATTGTATATCGAGGTTAATAGAACCAAGTTGCATTGAATCAATGGTATACAAAGACTAAGAGAACCTGAAATTATTAGACTATTTGAGAATTACTGCTTCAACAAACAATTGAGGATTTGGCTATCATTTACCAATTAAAAAATGTAAACTTTGGAAGTTTCTCTACCCATTCTCTAGATAATATTCGTTACAATTTCTTGTTACTTCCTTCTCTATAGACCAAATTCAAATTGGAAAACATTCACTATTATCAAGAATAATGTAGCTATCCTTTCACTTATTAGACAATGAGTTTAACTATGTTTCTCATGGCATTTTGATTTTAAAATTGATTCATAGTATGGGTTTTTGATTGACTATCCTCAATCTACCGACCATAGATTTAGTGTAAACTTTCACACATACTCAACATATCCATATATTTGATGCTAATTACTAGGACTAGATAATGTCTTCTACAAATTTGGCAAAGATTAATGTTGAAACATGATGTAAAGTTATTTAAATTTTAGACTTGTGAGTGTAACTCCAAAAATTAGTAATATAAGACACTCTTGTGAAGACAAAAAATAGAGAGAGTTCATAATCATAACCCTCAGACACGTGATATTAGTTAATAATTGCATTAGAAGATTTTTGTGTCATACCTATAATTGATATAAGTTGTAGGTTGTTATTCAAGTGTGAATCATGTTATTTACATTAATGTGATATTGGTATCAACTTCTTATTGTATTTTTTTAACTTACCCTTTGAAATGGAAATTTGGAGATGCCAAATTATGGTGAACTATGATTTGATATGGTTCTCACATATTTTGGTGCCAAGCAGATCATGCAACTTGTGATTTTACATTATGTCTCCCATTGGTTTTATGAACACCTCCTTGATCAAATTTGGAGAATGTGTGAAAATATACATAGTAATTAAATTGGGAATTTTTTATTGTTGACATCATCTTGTTGTAGTGAGAAAATTAGCTTTCTCCATGCCCTAATTATTAATGATACTTTATAGAATAAAACAAGCCCAAAATTTAGGGAAAATATGAATTTAGTTATTAGAAACAATATCCCATATGCATTGTACATTACAAGAGAAGAATACATCTATGGAAATACTTGTTGGTGTTATTTCTAACATACATCCATAAAGTGCCTTAAATCAAGAGACCGTAAAAAAAGAGATTTGTATCATACCCATAGAAATTGAATGCCTTAACGTTTCTACATAAAATATAGGTCCTAATACAATGTTTATCTATTTTTAAACTACATTTAGGTAAATGTCGCTTTACATACCAATTTACTAATAAAATTATACCATTAATCCCCTATCCCCACAAAAAAATGTGTTGCTTCATTTCTTTTTTGCATTTTTTTTCTTAGAGTAATGATTTGATATTTACACACCTACCAAACCATGATGGGAAGGCATGTGCATATAAAAGGAGTTATATATTTGGATCCCTACACTTATGATGCAGGTGCATTAGGCCGAGCACATAAAAATGATAAGTTATTAAAGTCAAACTAAGAGCCTAGAAATGTGATGGATTGATCACATGCCAAGGCAAGAACATTTTAAAGTTTATTTGTGAAAAGTTATTGATATTTAGTTAAGATTAGTTAGGAACATCTAGTTAAAAGAAATGATTTTATAGTTAATAGGGATTTAGAGCCAAGAGAAATTAGTTCACATCTGTTGGACAAACATTTTTTTTTTTTTTTTGTTGTATTTATTTTTTTTCCAGTTTTGAAAGAAAAAGAGAGGAACGTTTCAAACAAAGAGATTTTTGGAGTGTGTATGGTTGTAGGGGTTTTTTTCTCTATGTGAGATTGAAGTTAACTGAACAACATTTCTTACACTAGTGGGTTTTTTTTATCAGCAAGTCGAATTTGTAAGTATGTGTGAGATAGTTATTTGCATATGCATTTGTGAGATTTTTGAACCATAATATTAATATTTGAAGATTGAAGTTGATTTGGTCTTTAAATTGCTGTGTTGAACGAGGAATTCATGCACTCCATTCTCTCTGTTCTTTACATTTGGATGAGACTAAAATATAGACCTAGAGAACCATATTATAGTTAATCTTTTAATCATAGTTTGCATCAAATCTTGTGTATTGGAAGGAGTCATTTACATTACAGGTTTGAGAATACAGAGTACTTTGTATCAAGCCAACAAAAGAAGGGAAATTTGTAAGGGAAAATAGTCATCAAACTTGTAGGTAAATTTATGATCAAAGGCAGACCAAATGTGAAAATTTTCCATCTCGGTTTTCTGCAAAACAAGGTATATTTGGTAACTCGTGAGTGATTATCGAAAAACATCCTTAGTTAGGGAGTTTCGAAGTGATATTTAAACTGTGTTTTTATAGACTGCGTGACTAGAAAAACAATTTGTTGTTCCATTACACCAACGCCTGTGTTTGCAGAAATTGAAAGTAAAAAAATGGTTTGTTGTTCCCTTGCACCAATGCCTGTGGTTTGCATAAACTGAATCTAGAAAAACGATTTTGTGTTCCCTTGCACCAACGCCTGTGGTTTGCAGAGATACCAGCCATAAATTTGTGGTATCATAGCCTTAACGTTGTTGTTTTCTATAGTATAGAGAGATGAATAGGTGAGAAGGAAGGGCACACGGTCATGGAGTCAGATCCATGGGTAATTTAGAACTCTGAGAAGATATAAGGAGATTGCAAATTTCGTTAGAAGCCATGGAAATAGGGAGACATAGGGATCATGAAGGTGGAGATGTTAGTGAGGCCGAAGAGAAACTTGAGGAAGAAGGAGAAGAACCTGTTGAATAAGTGGTTGAGATTACGTTGTTGAGAGTAGGATTGGGCTCAAGTTCAAGGCCAAAGCCTGAAATCTCTATTTACAATGGCAGTTTGAAAGATGAGAATCTAATAGATTGGATCAGTGATATGGACAAGTATTTTGAGTACGAGGAAATTGACGAGTATAAGAGAGTCAAGTTTGTTGTGATAAGGTTGAAAAGCCATGCTGCACTATGGTCGGACAATGTACAAGTTCAAATAAGGAAGAAGGACAAACCATTCCTAAAGAGTTAGGATAGAATGGTGGCAAAGATAAAGAGTAAGTTCTTACCAAAGGATTACGAGCTAACTCTTTACAAATAGATGAAAAATATTAAACAAAATATGATGATAGTGAGGGACTACATAGAAGAGTTTTACAAGGTGAATTTGAGAGTAGGTTATGTACAAGATACCCCAGAGAAGACAACAAGGTATATCAATGGTTTGAGGTTAGATATCTAAGATGAAATCAACATACTTTCTCCAAGGACTATAGAGGAAGCATACTAGTCTGCCTTGAAGGCAGAAGAAAAGATAGCTAGGAAGAAAAGATCTGACAAAGGATGTGGTTTTTCCAAAGGGAAAGGAGAGAAAAATGGAAAAGGAAAGTTTCCTAAACAAAAGAATGATGAAGGAAACTCAAATCAGCAAAGGGAAGTCAGAGAAAGAAGGTGGAAGTAGAGGAGGAAGACCTTACTGGAGAGGCAGGGGTAGAGGAAGAGATAGAGAGAATGTTTACCAGTGTTACAAATGTAACAAATTGGGTCAACGATCTTTTGAATGTCCTGAGAATGAAAATATGTGTCAGAGAGGTGCATAGATAGCTCAACCGAAGTAGTAGTGGCACAAGTACCTGAGGTAGAGATTGTGCTAGAGACTAGAGAGGTGTTGATGATGCACAAAGTCCTATTAAAACAAGCAAAGGAGACTACTGAACTAGTCCAAAGGAAATCCTTATTCAAGACAATGTGTAAGGCAAAATGAAAATGCTACAGATTCGTGATTGACAGTGGAAGTATGGACAATATACTCTCCTAGGAAATGGCGGAAAAATTGGGATTGAAAAATATTCAGCATCCCACACCTTATAAGGTATTGTGGTTGCAAAAGGGACACCAATTGTTGGTCCATGAACAAAGAGAAGTTGAGTTTCAGATAGGCAGGTATAAAGTCAAGGTGCTCTGTGACATAATGCCAATGGATGCTTGTCACATTATTTTGGGTCACCCATGGTAGTTTGATAGGAAGGTGACAGATGATGGGGAGAGAAATTGTTATAAGTTTGAAAAGGATGGAATCAAGCACACTCTTGTACCATTGAAAGAGGAAGGTACAACTGAAACAAGCGGCCAAAAAGCACTAATGCTTAGTGGAAAGGAATTTCTACGGTAGATGTAAGAAGAAGAGTTAAGTTATGTAGTCATCTGCAACACAAAAGTAGTACTTCTACACACTGAAATTGTAGATTTACCTATTGAAGTTCAGGAGTTGTCACATGAGTTTCACAATATTGTAGTCGATGAATTTCCAAGTGAGTTTCCACCCAAAAGAAGCATCAATCATCACATAGACTTGATATAGGGAGCAAGTCTTCCAAACAAGGTTGTATATCGAATGAAACCCATAGAGAATGAGGAAGTGTTGGGAAGAGAAAAAGGTATGTTTTCTCTTTGTAAAAACCTAATTTAGCACTTATCTTCATATGTTTATCTTCGTTTTATGGATTAAAATAGAGGAAACAACATCAGAAGTTGGGTGAAATCAATTAGTAACAAATTCTATAAATTTGGGTGTAGAAAACTGACTTTCACTATCTTTGTATGTAGAGATGGGGATTGGACGATAGTTGTTCAATCGACAAGACAGTAGTAGCCAGTAAAGGAAAAGAGACAACGTCTTGAGCATGGAAGAAAGAGAAAGACTAGGAGGACCAATGCTATTTTATGATGAAATCAGATCGAGTATTGTGAAATCCTCAAGATCCCCTGATCCTGAGGATTCACTTTTATCTATTTACTTTTCTAAATGTTATATAAGGCCAAAAGGCAAACTGAATAGCTAGTTTAGAACTTCACAGATTGTAACTATTCTTTTGGACATATAATACTTTCATCTTGGTGATGCTGTAACTTTGTTACTTATTTTAATGAAGAAGATTGTGTTTAATTAATAATGGTATTCTAAGTATCTAATAGTGGGGACTTCTGGAGACTTTGGGCCGAGTCAGGAGAAGATCTACTGCTTCACCTATGTTATAATCATTTCTTTTTATTCTTTACTGTTTGTTATTGTTAAGTTAATGTCATTTTGATTACCGTGAGGATTGATGATTTCGATTTACATTTTTTGTTTATTCAATATTCAAGATTTAGTTGTGTGTTACATATGTGTGATGTTGTTTATTGAATCGGTTATGTTAATTCTAACATTAGATTATTGCTCATTCTAAGTAACGTTATCATAGATTCAAAGCTAGAATTGATTGCTTTCCGTGAGATGCTTATATGGTCATTTGTTGTTCAATTATCATTTGTTGTTCAATCATCATTTGTTGTTCAATTATCATAGCTCCCTTTCATGTTAAAAAAGTTAGTTTCAATTCTAGTTAAGACTCCCAAGTGTGAGTCTTTTTACTTGTATTCAGATTCATTTGCTTTCAAAATAGGTTAAGTAGAATTGCAAAGTGTATTATGAATTCCTTTCAGAAGTGTTTGGATTGAATTTAGATAAATAGAAATTAGCAATTGCAATGATTCCAACATAGATTTACCTCTAAATTCACTGCATATATAGTTGACACTCTTGAAATAAAAAGACTTGCCCTAGGTTGATAATGAATGTAGGTATTCAGATTGTTTGTAATAGGACATCTTAGTGCACCAAAATTTTGGCATTGTTTTGGGGAGAGTGTGTCAAAGTGATTTCCTTTTATCTTGTTGTAAGAGAATTGGGCTTTAAGAATGAGAGATAACAACCTACGTGACCAAAAAGTAATGTGCTTGCTCATCAACCCACTTTTTAACAAAAGCATAGAGGTTAAATAGAAATAGTTTCTTTTATGAATGACTATGAATAGAAAGATAGAAAAAGATTATAAGCCCCCACCTAAATACACAAAATGAAAGGGATCGATTAGCCTTGGGAGAACAACTTTTATAGACGAAATCGTAAGAAAATCAAAGTCTCAGGCATCAGTCGGATTCTAGACTATCACTGGAAAAAGCCCTACCATAATCCCTCAGGTAGCAGGCTCACCATCTACAGCCTATGCTGAGATTCAAAGCCAAATTGGGAGGATCCGAACAAAAACTTCAGGTTATAGAAAATTTACATTTTGATCCTCTACAAGAGGGAAAATCGTGTAACATAAGAGAAGGAGAGGGAGAAACTAGTGGAACTACTAAGATAGGACCTCAGATGTCTGATCAAGGATCTCATGTGATGCTAGTTCTAGGCAGTGCTACAAAACCAACTCGGATTTGCAATCCTCTGCTTACTCAAATAACACCCCCTGAAATTATTGAAGGATATTGGCACAAAAATGGAAAATCAGCCACCTCACAGTCAAACCTCAATATTGGAATACCCCATAGTCGACCAAGTGGCCAATGCCCCTATGAAAGCTATTCCTTTGCAAAACATTGCAACTTTTCATGGGATGATCACAAAGGATCCTCATGCCTTCCTATTTTAGTTTGATGTCCTCTGCATAGGATATGACTATACCACCAACCCTCAAAAACTAAAATTGTTCCCTTCTACTCTGAAAGGAGCAGCCTTGAGATGGTTCATGGATCTGGGCAGACATATTATAAACTCTCGGGATGAGATGAAAAATTCCTTCCTCACAAGATATCAGGACTTTTGCAGGGATAGGAAATGAAAAGATGAAATCTTTAAGATGGATGCAAAGGATAATAAAACTCTAGAAGAATATGTCGAATTGTTTCACTATAATTTTTAGAGATCTCCTCACACCACCTTACCAAAAGAAGCCCTAATAGATATCTAAATTAAGGGAATGAAAGAAGAATGGATGGAAACTCTAAATCTAATGGGGAAAGGAGATATTTCTCAAGAAGATTATGATGAAATCGTTCGCTTGTGTATCAGGTGTTCATGAGGAAGCACACGCATAGGAGCATGAAGCTGAGGTCCAATGACAAGAGGAAGCAAACCACATAGTGGAGGAATAACACAAATGGAAATCGATAACCTCCTGGAAGATTTCAAGATGGACATCTTGGGCACCCTCACAACGCATTTGGATGTCCTACAGGCTAAATAGAAACAAGCCTTAGAAGAATAGAACTTGGTCGTTTTCTACCCATGCTACCAGAAGAAGCACAACCAATGGGAGTGCCCATTGGACATGTTTCAGACATGCTCTATCTACACCAAGGACCATGCCACTAAGAAATATCCATCACTTCCAGGGCTGAAAGCTGTTTTCAAGGAAGTAGAAGAAGAGATAGAGCTAGTATATTTAATGAACCAGCATCGTCAGTGGCAGGCCAAATCTACAGGTATGTCATAAGACACATCCCAGTTCTTTCCTTCTTCACCATTTAATTAGCAAAATAACCCTGGGGCAGCATGGCAAGGGCAGTCACCTTACTCGAATTGGCAATCCCAACCATTCCCTATGACACCCTGGACAACTCAGGCCTTTCTAGGTAATGGCTGGTAGAATTCTCCTTTTGCTCCTATTTGGCGAGGTAATCCATATCCATCCTAGTGGCTTGCCTCTACTTCTCAAAAGCGAAATTGGTCTCTGAATTGGAAATGACCTTTGGGGATATTCAATACACCTATGGGAACAGGTGCTCAACCTCAACCTGCATTATCAACCCCATATCCATTACAACAAAATCCTCAGCCTCTTCGGCATCCTCAATTGCCATGCCAACCGAATCCAAATTCCAGTAACAGACTGGTTCAGCGGGTGCAAATTGTCAAAAGCACAGACTATGAGATTGAACAAAACGATTGTAATGAACTTAGATTGAGGTTGGGACGTACCATCACCCCTAAGGAAAATAGGAACTAGCCATAAATTGAGTTGGAAACCCCACCTATACATGTGCCATCAACTATAATTGATACTGAAATAAAATAAGGAGAAGATATAGATCATCATAAAGATCTTGAGAATCTCATAGTCACTTCACCCCCATTCCCCGAAAGGCTAACAATACCCAAGGCAATTATTTATCTAGATTTTGATCTTGTAGGGGAACTAAATTTTTTTTTTATTAAAATTCCTCTCCTCTAGGCCATCCAAGGCATTCCTATTTATGCTAAAACAATTAAAGAGCTATGTTTAAAGAAGCCTGTGAAGAAAGAAAAAAATTCACCGACCATTCATGTTGTAGGGACCTTATCTAATTTACTGTTGGGAGGGGAAACTCCAGTAAAATATGAATATCCTGGGAATCCCATTGTTACAGTTCAAATATATCCAGCCACTCCTTTCTAAACACACTAGTTGAGCTAAGTGCATCCATTAACATATTAACAACAGAAACCTATCAGACACTTGGTATTACAGTTCTGGAACCAACCACCACCCTACTAAAACTTGATGATCGTTTGGTGGTGAGCCCAGAGTGAACTTTACAGTATATTACGGTTTCTGTTGATTCATGGGAGAATCTGGAAGATTTTCCTGTTATAAACCCAAATAGTCAATTGGATGGACGCCCTATGATTTTGGACGACCTTGGTTGGCAACAGTTGATGCTTACATAGGCGGCCGAAGGGGGAAGGATGACTATTGCTAAAGGGGATGCTATAAAAAATATCATTTTATATCCTCCTACTAAACCAAGTCTGCCCATTGTAAAAAAGTGTAAACAACCACCCACATACCTGGAAGAAAGCATTCGTTCACCACTTATAGTAGCAGAGCCACTTGAATTCAAGGATCTGACTGAAGATGATGTTATCAATAACTTTATCAATTAGCCAGCTAATGTGAACAATGTCAAATGTAAAATGTTAAAAGAAATTCTTGATAATGAAGTCTTAGAAGACCCTTTGAAAGATAATGATGATCATCATATCCAAACAACTGTTGTTCATAACAACAAGCCAGTTGAAATTGAACCAGGCAAAGTTTTAAACATTAATGATAGCCTGGACATTGATCAACATCAAAAGCTCATTTAAGCCCTGCAAAAATATAATGGGGATTTTTCCTGGGATTATCCTAACATGAAGGGTATATACCCACAGTTGTGTACACATCATAACTATATGGAAAAGTTTGCTTGTCCTACCTGGCAACCTCAATAGAGATTGAATCCACACCTCAAGGACATTGTAAAAGAAGAGTTACAGAAGCTGCTGGATGTGAATTTCATTTATCCCATTTCGGATAGAAAATGGGTCTCACCATTGGTAGTTTTCCCCAAGAAAACTGGGAAGTGGTGTATCTGTGTGGATTATTAGAAATTGAACAAGGAAACACAGAAAGATCACTTCCCTCTTGATACTTTTCTAGGGAAGCGATTATTTTCCTTTCTAGACAGTTTCAGCGACTACAATCAGATTCAAATTGCCCCTAAAGAGCAAGAAAAAACAACCTTCACCTATCCCAAGGGTACATTTACTTATAGAGTGTTATCGTTTGGCTTATGCAATGCCCTAGCTACATTTCAAAGAGCTATACTCAACATTTTTTCTGATCTGATAAATGAAGGACTTGAAGTTTACATGGACGAATTTACCCCATATGGGGATGACTTTGATCAAGCATTACAGACATTAGAAAAGGTTTTAGAATGATGCATTTCTACCAGGGTGTGTCTAAGTAGTTTCAAGTGTCACATGATGATGAACGAAGGTGTAATCTTGGGACATTCTATTTCTGTAGTAGGGATATAGGTAGATCCAACAAAAATACAGGTAATTCTTTTACTACCTACACCCTGTACTCAGACGGAGGTACGTAGCTTCCTAGGATATGCAGGCTATTATCGTAGGTTTATCAAAAACTTTCACAATTTGCTACACCTCTATATGCTTTAACTAGAAATTTTAATTTTAAATGGTTTGACAAATGTGATACACCTTTTATAGATTTAAAGAAACTAGTTTCGATGGCACCAGTATTACATGGACCAAACTGGGAGCTACATTTTCACATATCCACGGGCGCATCAGATGCAGCAATAAGCGCTTTCCGTGGCAAGGAGGACAGAAAACCTTATGATATATATTACACTAGCAAAACTCTTACTGCTGTTGAACTTAATTATACAGTAATATAAAAAGAATTCATAGTTTTCATTTATGCCATAAACAAATTTAGAAATTATATAACTAGCTATCAATTTTTTTTGTATACTAATCACTCCACCATTAGGTATTTAGCTAACAAACCTATTACAAATGGTCGAGTGACTCGTTGGCTATTTCTTTTGCGGGAGTTTGATATCACCATCAAAGATCATCCGGGGAAGGAAAACCCAGTCACTAATTTTCTGTCTTGAGTTCCAAAGATAAATGATCCATTGGCAGTGGATGACTAATTTCCAGAAGAACATTTGTTTGTCGTAGCAGTCAAAATGACATGGTATGCAAATGTAACAAACTATCTGGTAGTGGGGAAGCTGCCCAGGCATTTGACAATAAGGGAAAGAAAATAGATTTTCGAGCGTGGTGCCTAGTTTTCTTGGATTGGTGGATACCTTTTTCACACAGGGTCTGATATGTGTATATGCAGATGAATTCGTGAGGATGAGATTTATGAAATCCTGAAAGCTTGCCATGATGAGCCCTGTGGAGGACACTTTGTAGATCGTAGGATAGTGCATAAGGTACTACAGATGGGCTATTATTGGCCCCCTATTTTTGAATATCCTAAAAAATATGCCCAGGCTTGTGATAGCTGCCAAAGGATGGGACGACCTAGTCAATCCAATGAACTACCACTACAACCCCAATTGGTGATAAAACCCTTTGAATGATGGGCACTAGATTTTGTTGGTCCATTTCATCCACCATCAAAACAAAAGTCCTACATACTGGTTTCCATAGATTGTGTGACGAAGTGGATAGAAACAGTAGATTTTCCAAGAGCTACTGAAGAATCTATAATTAATTTCCTTTTTGGGCTATTCGTGTGGTATGGTTTACCTAGGGAAGTGGTAATAGATAGGGGAGGGAAATTTGTAGGACACAAGATTACAGCCACTCTCAGAAACCAACATAGTACACATAGAATCACTTCCCCGTATCACCCACAAGCGAATGGGTAGGTTGAAAGCACCAATAAGGTCATTGAAGCAATTCTGACCAAGACAGTCTCAACACATCAGCGAGACTAGGCTGCTAGATTGCCTGAGGCCTTGTGGGCCTATCACACCACTTAGTGAAATACTATTGGATATTCTCTAAGACTCTAAGAACGGCTCAAGAAGTGGGACTGGATCTAAAAGAAGCCCAAACTAAGCAACTTCAATGAATAAATGAATTGGACGAGGCTCGACTACTTTCTGTACAATGCACTGCAATTATTCCGCAACAAAGGGAAAAGTGGCATGATAGTCTTACAAAAAAGAATATGTTTCAAAAAGGAGATTTGGCACTCCTCTATGACTCCAGATTCCAGAACTTTCTAGGCAAGTTACAAACAAGGTGGCTTGGCCCTTATGAGATTCAAGAAGTGCATAACAATGGAACTCTCATCTTGACTACCATTGACAGGTTTGGCAATTCTTTCAAGGTGAATGGACATCGGGTACATATTTATCACAAACCACTCACCAAGGAGTCTTTCTACCAATAGATACGTGACAACCCCACCATGCAAATTTTAGCTGCAAGAAATGATGGCCCAACAGCTTTGCTCTCGTGAAATTGCATTTTTCTTTAGTTGTAAATAATGTATATATTCCTTTACGGTTGATTGCAATCTAGTTAGGCATCACCATGTAAATATGAGGATTTTTCTTGTCTTTAGGTGTGTTTCGTAGGTGTTGTTCAATCGATTGAACGATTGTTGTTCAATCAATTGAACAACATGTTTTGAGTGTTTTCTGCAATCGATTGAACGATTGTTGTTTAATCAATTGAACAACACATTTTTTCCTGTTTGTTGTTCAATCGATTGAATGATTGTTGTTCAATCAATTAAACAACACTTTTTGAGTTTTTACGATTTTGTTGTTCAATTAATTGAATAACACTTTTTGAGTTTTTACAATTTTGCTGTTCAATAAATTGAACGATTTTTGTTCGATCAATTGAACAAAATTTTTTGTGATTTTGTTTTGTTTTTCAATCAATTGGACGATTGCTGTTCAATCAATTGAACAACACTTTTTGCATTTTTTCGATTTTTTTGTTCAATCGATTAAATGATTGTTGTTCAATCAATTGAACAACACTTTTTGCATTTTTTCAATTTTGCTGTTCAATCGATTGAACAATTGTTGTTCAATCAATTGAACGACACTTTTTACATTTTTTGATTTTTTTGTTCAATCGATTGAACGATTGTTGTTCAAACAATTGAACAACACTTTCTGCATTTTTCGATCTGTTTCTGCTGTTCAATCAATCGAACGATTGTTGTTAAATCAATCGAACGATTTCTGTTCAATCAATTGAACAACACTTTTGCGTTTCTACGATTTTTCTGTTCAATTGATTGAACGATTGCTGTTAAATCAATTGAACAACACTTTTTGCATTTTTGTTGTTGTTGTTCAATCGATTGAATGATTGATGTTCAATCAATTAAACAACACTTTTTGAGTGTTAGTTGTTCAACCAATTGAACAATTGTTGTTCAATCAATTGAACAACCCCAATTTTGCTTTTTGTGTGTTTATTGTTTAAATCGATAGAAAGAATAATTGTGATTTCTCTTTGTTGTTTCATGGCTGATCATTCTTTTTGACATTTTTCTTTCTCTTTTTTGTTTTGAATAAAAACCATTTGGTTGGATTTGCACCTAAGATAAAGAAAAATAGTAATGTTAATACCATTATGACCTATGAAACCTTTTGATGGCTATCTTTATTCAAAATCTTACATGGTGCATATCTATAATGACTGGCTTAATATCTTCCCTTATGACACATTATAAAATGATTTATTATTTTAATACCATGTTGGTTTATCTTTCACACTTTCAAATGGGTAGATCCCTTTGATATGATGATATGGGGGTAAAAATATAACTTTCATTGGCAATTTTTTTTACTTCTTACACCATCCCTAACTCTTAAGGAGTAAATGAGCCTCCCTCTTTTTACAATAAAAGCATCAAAATATGAAAATGCAACAAGCATTGTCTTAAAGAGGATAGGGGGTCTTAGTATGAGCAAGCTTACCGTGATCATAAGGATGCAATGGGTGACATTCCATTTTGGCCACCAAACCAAGATAATAACCTTCTTGATAATTAAAACGGTCAGAAGGACAGGGGGTCTCATCACAAGCCAGCCTAATCACTTTGTTATATCATGGTGAATGACACTATGATTATATGGTTACCTATGAGCATAGTGGTCTCTTTATAGCAAGAAAAGAAAGAATCATCTAAAAAACAAAAGGAGGACTTTGGCTCATTTGAAGGGTTAAAAAGCAACCCTATCAAGGCTATGGACGACCACTAGTAGTAGTGCCTCTGCTTGTGGTATTGAACTACTATGTGACACTGCCAAATTCTTTCTATCATATTACCACCCATGGATTCGTTTCTAAAGGAAAATTTCCCATTTGAGAAACATTCCTAAAAAGCCAACATGCATGGTAACTTATATCTTATATTCATTATATCATATTTGTCCAATCACATTAATAACAGCCACTAATACTTACCACCGATCATGCGTTTGATACTTTTCCACTTAAGGTAAAAATATTTTGACATAATGGTTTAAATCTCTATTTTAATTTATGGGCATTGCAAATATATTGATGTGTACTGCTTTGATTGTAGTTGTCGTATATTGCAACGCTTTTATTGATTGGTTTCCTTCATTTATGATTTACCGATGCTTTCTCTTGTTTTTCCCATTCTTGGCGGATGTGGATGCCCTTTTCTCATTGGAGGGGGGATGGTCTGCATATCAACAACATGTGTGACAATTTATGGATAGTTGTGTGATAATTATTAAATTGATTTCCAGTTAAAGGATTGCATGATGATTATGTATGTGTAATAATTATAACTATTTCTGATCGGAGGAAGTACGAAAACCATTATGGATAGCATGTGGCTTGATTATGATCCTGCATCAAATATTTCCGACGAGACAAATTACTTGACTATATGTGATATTAATTCTCAAAACAACGTCACTTCCCTGTCAATATCTTTAACGTTCTCTATTGTTGTTATAAACTACAAAAGTGTGAGAGAAGTGCATGCAAGTGAATTGGTCACAAAAAAACAATAGCCATGGGAGGTGGAGCCATTCGAAATGAACCCACAGTGCTCATGGTATCAGACCAGGCTCATGCCATTCTTGAGCGCACCGACTGGTTGGAATATTTCAATAAATTACAGGGATTTCATGAAGAGCTGACACTTGAATTTTTGCAGAATTTGCAGAATGGAAGCACCACCGTAAGAGGAAGGAACATAGTGGTCTCTGAAGTAGTCATAGCCGAAGTCACTAGACTTCCAGCAGAAGTAACAAGGTGGACAGACAAACATGTTCTTCTGCATAATGTGGTCATAGTATTTTAGGACCCAGACGAGCAATTGGTATGAATAGTAAAAGGCGTTCACCCTACAACATTCAGACAACCATGGGAGGAATTGGCAGCCATTGTGAAGAGATATATCACATGAGACGGATGACAGGACGTGGTAAAGCCGTGCCAACTTAAAATATTAACTATTTTAAAATATAAAATTACAGTTAACTTGCTATTATATTTAAATTCCCTATTTCATGATGTTGCTCATTGAGTTAGAAAAGAAAAGGACCCACATACAGTCATCAGTCATCATGGGCTGATCAAACTGATTATCATTCATGGACTGGACCAATAGTAGCTAACCTAGGATAATATCGTGAATCCTACTCTAGCCCCACCTATAGAAATCCCAGCAACTTAACAGCAGGGGCCAAGAGCCATAGGTCCAAAAAGGACATAGAAAGGGAAGAATTCCTTTGTGGCCTCAGGCCCAGAAAAACGAAGATGCTCTGTGTAGGTGAAGTCATAGCAACACACCCTAATTCAAATAAATGAGGCTAGGAAATCTCACACACCCCCTCCAATTCCGTAGGATGATTCCTTGCAAGAATATGAGGAAGAGGTGGCAAGAGTACTGGAAAATATGGGGATATTTGGTGAAGGAAGGGAGAAATCTGAAAATTTTGAAGGGAAAAATTGTGCCCCCAACCAGTCTACCCCTGTTGGTAGTCCTGGTCATCATCAAATGCTTCCCTTTACCGATAATCTAAAACAATAGAGGGAACGAGTCCTTTCTATGGAGAAACCCCTTGAAGCAGAAGTGCATGTAGAAGAAACCATTAGAGAAGGAAATCAAGTAGAAGCTACTGGTCCACTAGACCCCCCAGCTGAAGAACACCCTACATATGAAACCTTGGGAGGTGAAAATCAACTAGGAAATACTAGTTTTATGAAGTCCCTTGAGGATGAGACCCACTTAGAAGAAAGCCCTGAAAACGATAATGCTCAGGAGACACCATTCCATTGAGGTCTCTTGAGCAAGAAATCCATAATGAAAGAGACCTGGAAGGTGAAGATCCATCGAGAGATACGGCTCCAATAGAACCCCACCCTGATGTCAACATAATTTGTATGAATTTACAGGGTAAGTTCCTTAGATAGAACACCAAAGGACACCACTCAAAAACAGATCACAAATAAGTACACCAGTATTCTTGACGTGGTTAAAACCCTCAAAGAGGAAAACAGTCCATAGCTTGAGCCAATGTGGCCACTTCAGGAAATTTATTAATAAAAGAAAGAAAATTTACATAATCTTCTCTCATGAATAGTCACCCTACAAATGACCATCCATGCTCTTTAAATAGAGATCATGGACCAATCGGGTGTTAAGCCATGAATCAAGTGTCAGTAATACAGAGGAGAGAATGAATTGTCATATCACTTAATGTCTAGAACATATCGTAACCGTCGTATTGTAAGTTACAAAATTACATAGTAAAGAAACACACTTTACTTAACTCTACACTAGACCAAGTTATAGGTAACTATTTCTTATGTGTCGGAATATCCTAACATCCCCCCTTAAGAACAACTTAGGATAGGATTGAAGGATGTACAAATATGAAACAATAGGAGAAGGAAGGAGGCATTAGAGCCTATCACCCCTTAGTGACGACTTCTTAAACTCTGACCATAAATCAAAGTTTATTAAATTTCAGGTTTGTGAGAGCCTTTGTAAAGATGTTTGCAACTTGATCACTGGTTGAACAATATTGCACTTCAAGAACATGGTCATGAATGAGATTTCTGATGTAGTGCATGTGTAGTTCAATGTGTTTGTTGTGCTGATGTTGGACTGGATCTTTGCATAGTTGAATGGAACTTTTATTATCACACCAAACTGTAGTCAGATGCTGCTGCTGAAAGACAAACTCTGATAGGATCTGACGAAGCCACAGGGCTTCCTTACTAGCTTCCATGGCACCATGATACTCTTCTTCTACTAAGGAATGATAAATGCCACTTTGTTTCTTACAAGCCCATGTAATAGGTCCAAAACCAAGAGTGAACACATAACCTGTAGTAGACTTCTGATCATCAGGGTCACCAGCGCAATCAGAATCAGTGAAACCAACCAATAGAGGAGATGCTTACGCATTGTAATGAATCCCAAATTGAATTATACCTTGAACATAATGAAGTATTCTTTTAGTTTCTTTCCAATGACTTTCATGGGGGTTTTGCATAAACCGAGAAATAAGGCCAATAACAAAGGAAAGGTTAATGGGTCAGATGCAAAAGTTTTCCTAAAAGTTGATGGTATAAGGTAGCATCAGCTTTAGGGGAAGTACAAGAGACTGAAAGTTTGACTCCAAACTGAAAGAGAGAAGGGGATGGGTTACATTCTTCCATGTGAAAGTGGCATAGAATATCATAGGCATACTTGGTCTGGGAAAGGGAAATACCTTCCTTGAATTGCAAGACTTGAAGACCAAGAAAATAATGCAAGTGTCCTAAGTCTGTCATTTCAAACTATTTTTTAAGGCTAGACTTCACATGGTTTATAAGTTTGGGATCACTACTAGTAAGGATAAGATCATCAACATAAAGAACAATAATGATAAGAGACTTACCCACTTTCTTGGTGTAGACGGTATTGTCAGAATGACACCTAGAAAATCCAGTATCTAAAAGAAAGCTATCCAGTTTGGTATACCAAGCCTGAGCGACTTGCTTGAGACCATAAAGTGATTTCTTAAGATGACATACAAGGCTAGAGTCTGTTTATATAAAGCCAGGAGGTCGTTCCATATAGATTTATTCATGCAAGTCCCCATGCAAGAAGGTAGATTTAACATCCATCTGATGGACTTCCCATTTAAAAGAGGCATCAAGGGAAAGAACAAAGCGAATAAAGTTCATTTTGGAAATAGGGGAGAAGGTTTCAGTATAGGCAATGCCTTTAACTTGTGAAAAACCCTTAGCGACAAGACAAGCTTTATGTTTATCAACATTTCCATCTTGTGCAAACTTGGTTCTGTAAACCCATTAGCATCTAACAACTTTTCTTCCCTTTGGAAGAGGACCAAGATCCCATTTATCATTTGCCAATAATGAACGATATTCTTCATTCATAGTTGCATCCCAATTTGGATGGCCTAAAGCTTCTGCAAAGGTGTCAGGATCATGATTCGCTGAAGCTTGAGCTAGTAAAGAAGAGGCTCTATCGAACTGAGAATGCGTACATTGTTGATCTGTAGGATCACCTACAAGAGAACCTACTGCATCTCGAGTAGCACAGACCCATTTTGGAAGCTGTGGAGCTGAAGGAGGATCCTGAGAAGGTGGGGGAGGATTTTCATCCTCACTTTCGTCATCTGAAGAAGAAATGTTTTCAGAAGTAGAAGGGATAGAGAGAGGTGGCACATCTGTCGAACTAGGCTCGTAGGTCAACATATTTTCAGCAAACTTTACATCTCTTCTAATGATAACATTTTTGGACTTAAGTGGAATAAGTCTATATCCTTTGACATCTTCAGAATATCCAACAAAAACACATTTTTCACACTTAGGTTCTAAAGCTTTATGTTTCTCATCTAGAATATGGGCCCATGCTTCACTTCGAAAAACACGAAAGTGACTTACATCTGGTTTAATTGAGCTCCATGCTTCTTTTGGAGTAATATTCTTTAAGACCTTAGTAGGAGTGTTATTTACGATGTAATTTGCACAGTTAATTGCTTTTGCCCAAAAATTAAGACTAAGTCCTTTATATTGAAGCATAGAATTAGCCATTTCCTTTAAGGTGCGATTCTTCCATTCAGCTACACCATTTTGTTGTGAAGTATATGGAGCAGTATGTTGCATTTGAATTCCATGCTCAGTGAAAAAGCTGATGAATTTGTTGTTAACATATTCTTCACCATTATTAGATCTTAGCTTCAGAATTTGATATCTAGATTGTTTCTCAACAAAGGCGTTCAAGGCCAAGAACATGTTAAATACTTCACACTTGAGTTTTAAGAAGTATACCCAAGTGTGCCTAGAGAAATCATCAATGAAGGTTAAAAAATACTTGTAGCCAGAAAATGAAACAACTGGAAGTGGACCACATAAATCACTATGCACAAGCTGTAAAGGGGCTAAGGCATGCCAAGAGGCACGTTTGTCAAAACTATCCTGATGATGTTTTTCGAGTACACATCCAGAACAAACACCATCTCTACAAGATACCATAGGAAGACCTATCACCATATTTTCTTTACATAGATTTTGAAGGGAGTGATAGTTTAAGTGACCAAATCACTTATGCCAAAGTTTGCTCACTTCATCATTAAGAGCAACAAATACCAAGGGAAGAGTTGATGGCCCAAAGTTGTTAAACCTATACAACCTTGTAGAATCATTAGCAATGTCAATAGCTAAAATCTGTCTAGGATCTCTTAGGTCCTTAATTACAACACCGTGAGGTGAAAATTCAATGATTTTACCTTCCCCTGAATGAATTATTTAATATACAGATAGAAGGTTGCAGGATAAGGTTGGAACACATAATACATCATTAAATTGACCATTGTCTAGATGAACAGTTCCAGTCCCTACAACACTAAGAGATCTATCATCACCAACACATATATTTTTGGTGTTACAATCATTTAAAGAAGGAAACATGGCTTTGTTTTTGGCGATGTGATAAGAAGCTCCAAAATCAATGAGCCACTCATGAGAATGAGAAGAAGAAGATACATTTAGTGCATAACTAGACTGAGATGCTTGATAACCACATGCAGAAAGTGTTATTCCTAAAGAGGAAGTTGAAGTTGAAGAGTGCTCCAAATGGATGTTATGCTTCTTCATTGCTGGTTCGAATGCTTCCATTCCTTAAAGAATTTAGATTCTAAGTGGCCATCTCGATTACAAAAATTGCAATGTCTATCGGTTTTCTCCCCTTTGTTTTTATTTGCCTTATCATTTTGTTGAATTGATTTTTCATTTTTAGACTGAAATTTCTTGGGACACTTGTTTGGTTTAGGACCATTCTTTTTAGGATACTACTACTTAGGATTATTTGAATTTGGTTGTTGTTGGGCGGATAATGCTTTCTTAGAAGAGTTTCCAATTTTAAGAAGACCAAGATGTAAGAGTTTTTCTTGTTCTCTTATTAAAGAATCACAAAAGGCATCAAAAGAGGGGGACTTGTAGTCTTGTCCTTGAGAAATAAAGGCTTCTCTAGTAGAATGGAAGGTGGAAACAAACACAGAGTAGGCTAGTCCCAACTTAGTAAGAATGGAATAGATAAGGCTACTATCTTCTTTCTTAACCTTAACACCTTCCAAGAGAAGTCTAAGGGTCTTTAACTTGGAAAAAAAATATTCAATGGAAGAAAAATTATTGGGGTCCAATGTAAGAAACTCATTTTCAAGTTGATGGGCTCTAATTTCATTTTTAATTCCAAAAACTTTAGTGAGTTCTTTCATTGCTTCATTAGGGGTATCAAGTTTTGTGATACAGAATCTAAGGTCAAGAGAAATAGACATCCCTATCAACCCACGTGCCTGATCTTTCCTATTCTCCCATTTGGCTGCCTCATGAATCTTTAGGTTTAGATTCTTGGCTTGAGGCTATTCTGTAAAGACCTTTATTTCTAAGTAAATGCATAATGTAGGACCACCATTGGAAGTAGTTGGTGTTGTCAAGAATAGCTTTGCATGGACTTACAACTTTAACAAAAATTGAAGTTTTAGTTGCTAAAACTAATTGTTCCAATGGAAAGATCTTGAAAAATTAGGCCAATTTAAAACAAATATCTGAAAATGGCTTCCGGATGAAGAAGTTATGGTTTTTTGAAGAAAAGTTGTTGAAGATGCCAACAAAGTGTGTGAATGTGCGGAAGTGAACGATAGTGTTATATTTAAAAAAAAAGCTGCGTGCCCCCCCCCCTCCCCCACCCCTTTCCAAACTTAATCTAATTACCTCACTTTAAAAAAAATATTTTATTTGACCCACTTTTATAAATAAGTGAAAGTCACTTTTACAATGGTACTTTATGAACTACCCACTAAATTGTAACTTAAATAAAAGATAAAGAGACTTTAGAATTATAAGTGACTCACTTTTATAATGGGTGAGAACACTTTTACATAAAGTAACTTTACAACATAAGTTACATATGATTTTTGAAAATGTAATTCAACAAAAAGAAAAACTTGAACTCAAGACCTCTATTCTCATAAAGTAACTTTGGACCAAATGAACTAGTTTAAAAGGTTAGTAATTTTTGGAAAGGAGGAAGGGTTTTTTTTGGGTCACTGAAGCTTTGGGGTGCGTGCTTCCTTAAAAAAGCCTTTTTTCCCTACAAAACAAAAAACCACACAACCCAACACGAACATACAAAAAAAACAAACCTTATGGCTTGAATTTATTTTTCACTAGAAACTAAATATTTTCCTCAATGTTTTTTATTTTCCGAGATTACACTAAGGCGCGACAGAAAAGAGCATACGCATGAGAAAAATCCTTCATTTTTGTTTCTGATTTTCCCAGATCACACAGAGTCACGGGAAAAAGAGCATACATAGAAATGAAAGGTATAGATTCGGTAATAAAAAAATAGAGAGATAAATAAACTGAAATAAACAGAGAGATAAATAACTAAAACTGAAAATAAAGTCTGTATACCTTCAGATCGTAAAAATGACATAGCTAGGCTTACCGGAAACCTTTTCGCGTGAAAGGAAAGGGGTTCCTCACTGGAATAGATGCTCCTAACACAATAGAGAACTCATCTCAGCCCGAAAGTGGTAAAAAATAACAGATCTAAGAAACGACAGTCAGATGAAATTCTACCGGCTTCATATTTCGATCACCAACGGATGCAGCCCTCAAATAGCTTTGATACCATGTAGGAATTTATAGGGTAAGTTCCTCAGATAGAACACCAAAGGACACCACTTACAAATAGATCACAAATCAATACACCAGTATTCTTGATGTCGTTAAAACCCTCAAAGAGGGAAACAATCAATGGCCTAAGCCACCGCAGCTACTTCAGACAATTTATTAATAAAAGAAAGAAAATTTACATAAGCTTCTCTCATGAACGGTCACCCTACAAATGACCCTCCATGCTCTTTAAATAGAGATCATGGACCAATCTGATGTTAAGCCATGGATCAAGTTTCAGTAATACCGCGGAGAGAATGAACCATCAGATCACTTAATGTCTAGAACATATCATGACCGCTAGATTGTAAGTTACAAAAGTACATAGTAAAGAAACAAAATTTACCTAACTCTACACTAGACCAAGTTATACTTAACTATTTCCTATGTGTCAGAATATCCTAACACAATGCCACCTGAACAGGGACCTGAAGTAAATACATTTGTGCCATTGCTGGTCAGAAGCCTCACAACAAAGAATGTTGGCATTATGATACATATGTTGTACTTGATGGCAACCCACTCATCACAGATGATAAATTATAGTGCAGCAAAGTTCACGCACTTTCATGAAGATAAAAGTTTCTTTCATGTAGAGAAACGTTCACGCACTTTCATGAAGACAAAAGTTTCTTTCGTGTAGAGAAAATTTCACGCACCTTCATGAAGATAAAAGGTTCTTTCATGTAAAGAAAAGTTCATGCACTTTCATGCAGAGAAAAGTTTCTTTCATGTAGAGAAAATGTTGGAAATAATACTGAGAGGGGGGGGGGGGTGAATCAGTATTATCAAGTCAATAAAAATTTTTCATTTCCAAACTCTGATTCATATATTCTACTTCCACAACTTCTTATGATTAAGTTAATTGATATTCAATGAGTGCATTAGAACATTATCAACCATATTATCAGTTAACAGATGTAGTAACATAGAATAGATCATCGCACATAAGGCACACACATGAACACCATGATATAAGGTGGAAGCCCAATGCGGGAGAAAACCACCTGCAGCAAGTCATCTCAATCTTCTTCTTAATAAGAAAATCCTTTTACAATATTTTGTACTGGTGCAGTCTTATACCAGTACGGGAGCTACAACCCCCTTTGCTCTTGTACTAGCTGATCCATTTACTAGTACGCAGGCTGCTACCTGCTACAATGCTCCAAAGATTTCCTTTAGCTCTTGTACTAGCTTAGATACTAGTACGTAGGTGCTGGCCTACAATCTTCTCTCCTCCAGGTACCACGTTTCATCAATTTTCAGACTGGATACATTGAAGCACATAATCAAACAACCTTCTGAATCACCCAATCACCAGATCAATACATATACAATAAGAGTTATCAACCAGATCTAGTCCATCAGATCATATAAGGATAAGTCATTATGAACCTGATCCATTCATCTATCAATACTGAAGCTAATCATAATCATTCAATCAATCACTGCTGTTATCAGAACATAATACCAGAAACCAGACATCACTTCAAAACCCAGAACACAACAATAATAAACAGGGGCAGCTAAATAGATTTCATGAAAAGTCCGCAGCTTCACCCATAGACCACCTGCGTACATCCGCACTGTTTCCAACTGCTTTCTTGCGCACCCCCGCACTGTGTCTCACGGACTTCCTGCGCACCTCCGCTTTGTGTCCAATGGAATGCCTGCGCCCCTCCGCATCTTCTGCAATTCTGGGCCTGCAAACCTCCGCACCCACAGTGCTTCTGGGCCTACGTACCTACGCACTTTTCCTTCACTTTACTTGCGTTCCTGCGGGTATAGATAATTTCAAGACTTCAAGAATAACCCAGACTGTCAGATCTACATGTTTTAACATGCGCCGAGGAGATATCAACCCATTAGTAGATCCGACTTGTAATTCTCATGTTTCTCCTTGATATTGATTCAACTTTCTCTCACAAACCCATCACTAGAATTTCAGATCTAGCTTCTCTTAAGATCTTCTTCTTTCACCAGTGTCTAGCCAAATGATCTCCTTTACTTTATATAGGCAGGCTCTTCCTAAAATCATGGATCAATACCATAGATAACCAATATAAGGGATCCAAACCGGGGCTAAATTAGATCCTATACCACGAGCCAAAACCATAGAATCAAGAACGACGGGCTAAATACCACGGGCCAAACATAAGAAACCCCACGTGAGCGCGCTTCTTTGCGAAGTGAGTGAACTGGGGTCCGCACCTTTTACATGGTGTACCTGCGAGTATGTACACACTTTATCTATGACATGCCTGCGGGTCCGCAGCTTTTGTACGGTGTACCTGTGTACCTCTTGTTTTCTTCATTATTTGTGAGCTAATCATCAATCTCTGCTACTGACCTGTTGTACAGTGATCCATCACCTGTATGAGTTGCCATCAAGGACAACACTTTAGCCATAATGCCAACAATCTCCCCCTTTGGACTTGGTGGCAAAGCTTACTTGTGAATTGTCATCTGATCCCTTTGAACTGTCCTACATCCATGTATTCTGTCATATCTGATATCTCTACTGTGGATTCATCTGAATGTATACAAGTGAGATGATCTTCTATGAGAGGGTTGCCATCAAGTACAACACATGCATCATAATGCCAACAATCTCCCCCTTTGGACTTGATGGCAACAACACCAAATCACTCTCCCCCTTTGACATCAAGGGCAAAGGGTTTTGCTCCCCCTAAGAACATGCTCCCCTTGACTATAAACCAGATCTGCTGAAGTCTCTGAATGAGCTCCCCCTTTGTATATGCCATGGTGCACCAATCTGATAATGCTCTTTCTGAGAACAAGCTGAAATGTCTGCTCTGCTATATAGTGCTGTTCATGCTCAAGCTCCCCCTGACTATAAGCAAGGTCTGCAAAAAGATGTTCTACAAGAAGAACATGACTCTATATATCATAAAAGACCTTCCTATCACCAAAGACTCATACATACATCTATCTCCCATCACAATGGTGATATACCAAAAGTTTACATATGATAACATAAAAGAATAACATCATTCATCCCAGGCATAGTGGGGAAACCAACATAGGCCGTTACATGACCTGAAGAGATGACTACAAAATTTAGAGACACATGAGTCGTGCTATGACATTTATAACAGAGACCAATCACCTAAGATAAACATCAGCAACAATAATGTATGTTCTGCTCCATAACATCTTTTATCAAGGCCATCCAGATCATCATTTGGGAATATCTGCATCAATCAACATATGTACGAGACAACCTATCATCATATAGGTAAGAGTTCATCATCATCATGTCTCCAACAATGCGACTTTGAATAATCACCCATGTATATGTGCCAAGAACAATATCATAATTCTTCTTATCCTTATGAAGATCACCATGTAAGCACCAGATATGTAGCATCAGAGAATCAACCATAAATCTGATCTGAAAATCAACTATGTGAATCCAAGAATCATATGAGATGGACAACTCATAACCACATCATAGCAAGATATATCATTTAGCCATATAATCTTCATCACCAAGGACTATTAACCATAATGCCAACAATGCATTAAAAACATATGCTCCCCTTAAACTGGTGCCATCTGTCAGATCTTATCAACAAGAAAATTCAGCCAATAAATGCCTTAAGACAGATCCGCAGTTTCTCATTATATGGCCTGCGTGGCTCCGCACTTCACCTTCCGCGCCTCTGCGTATCCTCGCACCTGACTTTCTATGTTTCTGCGTATTCCCGCAGAGAGCCTTCTACTACAACGCGTCCCCACGCAACTGTGCCATCAATCGCACCGCGTACCAATACTGTGCCCACGCAGCCACTGCTTCTATCGCGCCATGTACTTTCATTGTGTCCACGCACCTGCGGCTTTCGTCGCACAGCGTACCTCCGCGCTTCTGCTTTCTCTTCACTGCGGACCAACGCACCTGGACTTCTGTCGCGCTGCGTACCTTTACTGTTCTTTCGCACCTGAACCTCCATCACGCCGCGTACCTCCGCACTGGGACTGTGCCTTTGCTGCGTATCCTCGCACTTTCACTGTGTATCACCTGCGTTCCTCCGCACAGGAACTTCCGCTCTGTTGCGTACGCCCGCACTTTCGCAGTGAATGGTCTGCGTACCTCTGATTATAACCCAATTAAATAGTCCTCCTCTGTGCTACTGACAATCAGATTCCCAGATCTGATCTTGTGCTCGAGAGATCACACTTCATAGATTCACTTCCAACTTCACTTTCCCTACTGCCTTTCTTCAAAAAATCATATACGCGATTGTGCAGTATCCAACTCGCGTATATACGCGACTTCCCTTTATGGAGTTTGCATATGAGATTCAGGACACTGAAGTTTTGTACTTTCAGCTCCCTCTGATTCTGGTATGTCTTTACGTTGTGCTGTGTCGCCTTTTTTTGACTGTACTTCCTTTTTCCTCCATATCTTCAAGCGTGATGATGACATTTTCTCCTTTTGATATGGTGCCCACACTTTGTTCCTGCATTCCTTAGCTATATGTCCAAGCTTGTTACATGCATAACATCTTACATGTTTCATATTCCTCCTGTAACAGTCAGCAGCTTTATGACCATACATATTGCAAGCAAAGCAATATCCATTAAAGTACCTTGAATGTGATGATCTTTCTGCATAATGGTCTTGAACCCTTCTTCCTCTACATCTAGCTGCAATATGTCCAAGATTATGACATACATAACATTCAACATTATTCATAGGAGGAGTAAAGGATTTTCTTTGAGGAAACTCTTTCCTTGGTTGATGATGAGATTGATCTTTCATTTCTCCGTTGATCACTTTAGATTTCTCTTTAGAGTTCCTTGCCTCACCTTGTGAACTAGATTCACCTTCAATAGAATCATGGAAACCAAGACCAGTCTTTATAGCAGGAGACCTTTGACTACTAAGAATATCATCCAAGACTTTAGAACTATCTTGAAATCGTAAAAGCTTATCCTTTTCTTCTAATTTACCTTTCAAGATATTTACCTCAACCTGAAGTTGTTCTTCTTTTTCTAGATATTGCTTCTTCATGTCTTCTTCAGCTTTCGCTTCTTCTTCCAACTGATGCTTTAGCTTGAGAATCTCCTTTTCTTGTTCTTCATTCAGATCCTGTTGCATTTGACGAATTCTGAAGGCACATTCTAGCTGAGATTTTAAGTTGATAACTTCGTTTCCCTGTTTTTCAATATCTTGGACTAGATCTTTATTCTTCTTCTTTGATTCTTCAAGATCTTCCTTTAGTGAGCGGATCATGGCTTCAAGATTTTCATAATAACTGGATTGATCTCTAAGCTCCTTGATTGTTGTGTTCTTTTCAATGACTTCATTTCTTAGTCATGTTACTTCATCCTGCAACTTTTGATACTTTTACTTGCATAACTCTCGATGAGATTTTTGTCTAGTAACAGCTTCTTTGAGGGCACCACTCTTTATGTCCAGAAGTCTTTCTTGTTCATTAATTTTGTTTGTCAGCCTGTTAAATTCTGCCTCTATTTGATATCTTTCTTGTTCACCCATAAGAGAAAATTCAGTTGTTTCGTTATCACTTCCATCTTTTCCAAATGGATAGATAGCTAGAACATCAGAGGATAGCAAATTCATACCTGAATGGTCATCTTCATTCTGAAATGATTCTGAATCTGAAGAGCTTCTTATACCTAATCCCCAATCGATTCTCCCACTATCATAGTTCATCTGAGATGTCTTCTTCTTCTTATGAGATTTCTTCTTAAGCTTCTTTCCCATAGTTCCACGGATCTCCTTCAAGCGATCAGGCTTCTACCAAAGGACCTGCTCTGATACCAATTGTTGGAAATAATACTGAGAGGGGGGGGGGTGAATCAGTATTATCAAGTCAATAAAACTTTTTCATTTCCAAACTCTGATTCATATATTCTACTTCCACAACTTCTTATGATTAAGTTAATTGATCTTCAATGAGTGCATTAGAACATTATCAACTATATTATCAGTTAACAAATGTAGTAACATAGAATAGATCATCACACATAAGGCACACACATGAACACCATGATATAAGGTGGAAACCCAATGCGGGAGAAAACCACCTGCTGCAAGTCATCTCAATCTTCTTCTTAATAAGAAAATCCTTTTACAATATTTTGTACTGGTGCAGTCTTATACCAGTACGGGAGCTACAACCCCCTTTGCTCTTGTACTAGCCGATCCATTTACTAGTACGCAGGCTGCTACCTGCTACAATGCTCCAAAGATTTCCTTTAGCTCTTGTACTAGCTTAGATACTAGTACGTAGGTGCTGGCCTACAATCTTCTCTCCTCCAGGTACCACGTTTCATCAATTTTCAGACTGGATACACTGAAGCACAACACATAATCTGAAAGGCCACATTTCATCCAATTTTCATACTGGACCCAACAACAACATTGAAGCTCATAATCAAACAACCTTCTGAATCACCCAATCACCAGATCAATACATATACAATGAGAGTTATCAACCAGATCTAGTCCATCAGATCATATAAGGATAAGTCATTATGAACCTGATCCATTCATCTATCAATACTGAAGCTAATCATAATCATTCAATCAATCATTGCTGTTATCAGAACATAATACCAGAAACCAGACATCACTTCAAAACCCAGAACACAACAATAATAAACAGGGGCAACTAAATAGATTTCATGAAAAGTCCGCAGCTTCACCCATAGACCACCTGCGTACATCCTCACTATTTCCAACTGCTTTCCTGCGCACCCCCGCACTGTGTCTCACGGACTTCCTGCGCACCTCCGCTCTGTGTCCAATGGAATGCCTGCACCGCTCCGCATCTTCTGCAATTCTAGGCCTGCGAAGCTCCGCACCCACAGTGCTTCTGGGGCCTGCGTACCTACACACTTTTCCTTCATTGTACTTGCATTCCTGCGGGTATAGATAATTTCAAGACTTCAAGAATAACCCAGACTGTCAGATCTAGAGATCTGAACATGCGCCGAGGAGATATCAACCCATTAGTAGATCCGACTTGTAATTCTCATGTTTCTCCTTGATATTGATTCAACTTTCTCTCACAAACCCATCACTAGAATTTCAGATCTAGCTTCTCTTAAGATCTTCTTCTTTCACCAGTGTCTAGCCAAATAATCTCCTTTGCTTTATATAGGCAGGCTCTTCCTAAAATCATGGATCAATACCATAGGTAACCAATACAAGGGATCCAAACCGGGGCTAAATTAGATGCTATACCATGGGTCAAAACCATAGAATCAAGAACGGCGGGCTAAATACCACGGGCCAAACATAAGAAACCCCACGTGAGCGCGCTTCTCTGCCTTGAAGTGAGTGAACTGGGGTCCGCACCTTTTACATGGTGTACCTGCGGGTATGTACGCACTTTATCTATGACATGCCTGCGGGTCCGCAGCTTTTGTACGGTGTACCTGCGTACCTCTTGTTTTCTTCATTATTTGTGAGCTAATCATCAATCTCTGCTACTGACCTGTTGTACAGTGATCCATCACCTGTATGAGTTGCCATCAAGGACAACACTTTAGCCATAATGCCAACAATCTCCCCCTTTGGACTTGATGGCAAAGCTTACTTGTGAATTGTCATCTGATCCATGTATTCTGTCATATCTGATATCTCTACTGTGGATTCATCTGAATGTATACAAGTGAGATGATCTTCTATGAGAGGGTTGCCATCAAGTACAACACATGCATCATACTGCCAAAAGAAAAGTTCACGCACTTTCATGCAGAGAAAAGTTTGTTTCATATAGAGAAAAGTTCACGCACTTTCATGCATAGAAAAGTTCCTTTCATGAAGAGAAAAGTTCACGCACTTTCATGGTTGGCTCATGGTATTAGTCCGACAGTTTTTGATACTATGGTTTTGGTCCGTGGTATTGCATCCAAAAGTGTTGACCCCAAGTATTGGGTTCATGGTATTGTGTTATTATGGTTTTGGACCGTGGTATTATGAAAGGCCTAAGACTATAAAAGAGGAAGGAGATCATTTGGCAAGGCAATCAATCTGAATAAATTGAAAATCTAATAAGTTCTAGATCTGAAATACTTGTGATTGGGGTTATGGTCCAAATATGGATCTGAATGAAGGAGGAACCTTAGCGCATAAAGAAGGATAAGTTCTATTGATGGGTCATAATCTTTAAGCTTGAATAATAGTATCTTTGTATGATTTCGATCTGTTATATGAGGCACATGCTTGATCTATAAATATGACGATCTGGGTTAATTAGTGTCTGAATATTTGAAAGAATGAATTATCCTTTATAGATCTGTATGCAGGTTCAGTGAAGTGAAAGAGCGTATACACACTGGTTCAGTGAATGAAAATGGCGTATACGCAGGTTGGTCCAAACACAGGAGCGTATGCACGCAGGTTTCAGGTTGTTGAAGTAGCGTATATCTTTTAAATTATGATCTAGCTGCCTCCGTTTATTGCTACAGTATTCTGGGTTCAGAATTTGGTGTGTGGTTACTGTTACTGTGTTCTGGGTACATCTGTCAGAGAAGTGTTTACTTCATTCAATGCTAATTGGGGGAAAGGAGATTGTTTGATACATATATACTTGATGATCTATTGATGACATGGATCCAGTCTGAAAATTTATGAAACGAGGTCCCTGGAAGAAAGAGAAGGTTGTAGCCTTTAGTAGGCCAGCACCTACGTACTAGTATCTTGGCTAGTACAAGAGCTAAGGGGGTTGTAGCTCCCTTCCAAGAGAAGCTGGAGAGCGAGAGAGGGTTGTAGCTCTCTGCAGGTTGTAGCCTGCGTATTGGTAAATGACTGTGCCAGTACATTGTAAAAAGAAGTTTCTAATTAAAAGAAGATAGAGACAAATTACAGCAAGTGGTTTTCACCCACATTGGGTTTCCACCTTATATCTTGTGTTCTTGTGTGTGTAGATCTGTTTTACTGTCTCTGGTTACTAGTTATTTGATTCTGATACATAGATTAATAATTAACTTCTAAAAGATAAATTAAATTATAAGTTTGCATTGTATACGCGGGTTTCCTTCTACATAGTTGCGTATATACGCGGTTTTAATTAACTGAAGTAGCGCATATTATCTGGATTTGAAAAAGGGAATATTTGACTTGATAATACTGATTCACCTCCCCTGTCAGTATTATTTCCAACAATTGGAATCAGAGCAGGTCCTTCTAAAGAAGCTTGATTGCTTGGATGAAGATCCATCATCATGAGCAACTACGAGAGAGAAGCATCTATCAGGCCACCGATTTTTGACGGTACAAACTTCGTATATTGGAAGGTAAGAGTTACTGCCTATCTTCAATCTCTTGGTACAGAAGTTTGGGATATCATAGATACAGGGTACACTTTTCCATCAGCAACTCCTACAAATCCGGTTGAGAAGAAGAAATATGAAACAAATGCAAAGGCTGTCAATACCCTATTAGGATGTCTATCTCAATCAGAATTCGTCATGGTTATGCAGTATAAATCCACAAAAGAAACATGGGACAAGATTGTTCTGAGCTATGAAGGATATGAATAGGTAAAACGAGCAAAACTTCAAACCCTCAAAATTCAGTATGAAAATCTCCGAATGCACAAGGATGAAAGTGTGGCTAACTATTTCCTTCGTGTAGATGAGATTGTTAATTGTATGAAAAATTTGGGTGAAGAAATAAAAGAGGTTGTTGTGGTTGAAAAGGTTCTAAGATCTTTGTCCCCTAGGTTTGAATCTAAAGTTTCTGCAATAGAAGAAAAAGAGAATCTACGAAACCTTACCATGTCTCAGCTGCACGGAATTCTGATTGCTTATGAAATGAGGAAAGGAGGACCACCAGACAGGGGAGAAGCTGATTTCAAGGCTTCAGGTAGAGGAGATTACTATGAGTCAGGACACGTGTCTGAAGAAGAGGAGGAATCAAATTTTGTCAAGAACCTTCAACGGGGTACTGGAAGATTCAGAGGTAAGTTGCCTTTCAAATGCTTTGCTTGTGGAAGAGTCGGTCACTATGCTGCCAAATGTCCTCATAAGGATAATATTGACAAGGGGAAGGAACCTGTTAGATGGAACAAGAAACAGAATGTAACTAAGAAAAGTTACTACACTCATGAAGACAGTGATGGTCTTTCAAATAGTGATGAAGATGAACGAGGTAAGAATTATAAACTTTTAATGGATTTTGAAGATGATAATTACATGAATGATATAGATGAAGATGGTTTTTATGAAGAGATTTCTAGACTCAAAGTATGTTTAGAAGAGAAGAATGTGATCATTGATACTCTGCAATTCCAACTTGCTGAAAAAGAAAAATTTCTTGAGAAGTTACAATGTGAAATTGTTGGTCTTAGAAAAGAGATTGAGAAAACAAAGGCTCTTAATATTAAATTTGTTAAAGGATCTGAAACTCTAGATGATGTTATCAATGTGCAGCGTTCCCCACTAATCAAGATAGGTCTAGGATATAATGAAGAAGCATCTCAAGCACAGAAACCATCCACCTCAAAAAGTTATCTTGATGTAGCAAGGAGGAATGAGCAAGAGCCCAATGGAGATCACCAGGTAAAATAGGGATGATTTACATCAAGAATAAACAAAGACTACCAGGTAAATCGGGGGCAATCCACCTTAAGGATAAACAAAAGCTACAACCAGCCACAGGTAAAATCTTCTCAATTTGCCTCAAGAATGGATGACAATAGAAACTACAATCATTTGGCTGGTCGATTTGATAATCGCAGGAGTTATTCAATGGCCAATGTTTCTCTTGCCATAACTTTGGCCACAAAGCAGCTCAATTTGTTGCCTATAAGACAATCATGACTAGAGAAGCTCAAAAACAAAGAATTATGACTGGAATTATGAAAAGAACCTATAACAAATTTTCTGCCCTTGAAAATGAAATTGAATGTTCTATTTGTAATAACTTCGGTCATGAAGATTCTGAATGCAGGAGCAGGTTTCGGCAGACAACTCAGAAGGAACAAGCCTCAAGTGCCAGAACATGGAGAATGAAGTAACCACAACCAGAAAGATGTGGGATAACCTTTTACGTAGAAGGACAAGAAAATAAATGGTACATCGATAGTGGATGTTCAAAGCATATGACAGGTGATAAGGAAAAACTTCAATCATATAGTGCTTTAGAAAAGGGAAAGAAAGTTTCTTTTGGAAATGATACCCCTATAGTCATAAAAGTAAAAGGCACTGTTCAGTTGAAAGAAAAAGTCAAAGCTGGAAATGTTCTGTATGTTGATGGCTTGAAGCATAATCTACTAAGTGTAAGTCAGATGTGCGATCAAGGAACTGAGGTAATATTTCTATCAAATGGATGTAGTGTTCGTGATCTTGATACAGGAAAAACAATGATCAAAGGCATAAGAACTCCAAATAATTAATGCATATTTGAAGAAGGACAACAACAATGCTATTTGAGCAAGAATTATGAACACTGGTTATGGCACCGGAGGTTGGTGCATCTAAGCTTTTCACAGATAAGGAAAGCATGCAAATACCAGGAAGTTCGTGGTCTTCAAGACATCAAAATTCCAGACAATACAATATGCAAATCATGTCAGTTTGGTAAGCAAACCAGAACTAACTTCCCTAAGAAGGAAGGATCAGCGAGCATGCCTCTTGAACTAGTCCATACAGATATATGTGGTCCATCTAGGACAAAATCAGCTCGAGGAGAAGAATACTTTATATTATTCATTAACGACTTCTCCAGGATGGTTTGGATAGGACTTTTGAAGCACAAAGACGAAGCATTCGAAAAATTCAAATCATTCAATGTTGGCAGAAAACGAATCAGATCACAAAATTAAGTGCCTCAGATCTGATAGAGGTGGGGATTTTACCTCAAATGAATTTTTCGATTTCTGTGAAGAACATGGAATAAGAAGGGAATTCTCTACAGCTAGGACTCCTCAACAAAATGGAGTGGTGGAAAGGATGAACAGAACGGTTCAACAAATGGCTCGTGCTATGCTTGATGAGTCTGGAACACCTGCAACCTTCTGGGGTGAAGCTGCATTTGCTGCGGTTGTTATTCTCAACAAAACAAATGTCTGTGTAAACAACACTCAAACTCCTCATGAGCTTTGGTATGGTGAGAATCCTTCGGTAAAACATTTCAAAATCTTTGGAAGCAAATGCTATATTAAGAATAATGATAAACATCTTGGCAAGTTTGAACCTAGAGTAGATGAAGGCATACTTCTTGGTTATTCTCCCCACAGCAAAGCATACAAGTGTTACAATAAAAGACTTGGAAGAATTGTTGACAACATTGATGTAGTGATTGATGAAGAAGGAAACATTCCCAGGCAAGTAAATTATGAAAACATCGAAGAGGATGAAGACTACCCTTCAAATCAGACTGATGATGAAGAAGAACCTCAAGAGGCACCAGAGGAACAGATAAGGATAGAAGAGAAGACTCCATCCAGGTACGTTCAGAAGAATCATCCAGAATCTCAGATTTTGGGGAAGAAAGAGGCAGGTGTACAAACAAGAAGAACAATTGCAGAAGCCTTAAGATATTTGGCATTACTCTCCTCCACTGAACCACAAAATGTAAAAGAGGCATGCAAAGATGAATGTTGGGTCAAGGAAATGGATGAAGAACTTGAGGTGATCGAAAAGAATAACACTTGGGAGTTGCTTCCTAGACCAAGAGATAAGAATGTCATAGGGACAAAATGGATCTTTAAAAACAAGTTGAATGAAAATGGGGAAGTGATTAGAAACAAGGCCAGACTTGTTTGTAAAGGGTATGCTCAACAAGAAGGTATAGACTTTGAAGAAACTTTTGCTCCCGTTGCTAGACTTGAGGCCATCTGAATGTTCCTTGCTCTCTCAAGCTTTAAGAAGTTAAAAGTATTTCAAATGGACGTGAAATCAACCTTTCTGAATGGAGACTTAGAAGAAGAAGTGTACATTGAGCAACCAGATGGCTTCGTCCTTGGGAATGACCCAAATCTTGTATGCAGACTAAAAAAGGCTCTCTATGGTCTTAAATAGGCTCCAAGGGCTTGGTACTACCGTTTGGACAAATATCTTCATCAACGGGGTTTTTCAAAAGGATCACCAGATAGCAATATTTATATAAAAATTGAAAATGACAAATTGCTAATACTTGTTGTGTATGTAGATGATATTATCTTTGGTAGCAATGAAGAAGTTATGAGTGAAAGCCTTGCCTTGGTGATGTAGAAAGAATTCGAAATGTCTTTGCTTGGAGAACTGACATATTTCCTTGGATTGCAAATCCAACAAAATGAAGGCGGTATCTTTTTGTCTCAAACCAAGTATCTCAAGTAGATTTTGAAGAAATATGGCATGGAAGATGCAAAACTAGTATGTACCCCTATGGTTACAAGATGCAGCCTCAGTGCAAATGATGAATCAGCAGCAATGCATCAACCAACCTATAGATCCATGATTGGAATTCTTCTTTATTTGATAGGTACTCAACCAGACATCATGCATGTAGTGGGAATAGTTGGAAGATTCCAGGAAAATCCTAAGGAAACCCATCTTCAGGCAGTAAAGAGAATTTTCAAGTATCTTCAAGGAACTCAAAACTATGGCTTATGGTATCCAAGAGATACAGATCTCACTCTACATGCTTATACAGATGCAGATTGGGCTGGAAGCGTGGATGATAGGAAGAGCACAAGTGGTGGAGCATTATTTATGGGTTCCCGATTAGTATCTTGCTTCAGCAAGAAACAGAGTTCGATTGCTTTATCTAAAGCTGAAGCGGAATATGTGGCTGCTACATCTTGTTGCACTCAACTCCTTTGGATGATGCAAACCTTGCAGGATTTTCAAATCACTTGTACACCACCTATCTCCATCTTATGTGATAATACAAGTGCAATCAACATTTCAAAGAACCCAGTTATGCATTCAAAGACCAAGCACATACCTATCAAATATCATTTCCTCCAGGAACAAGTGTTGGAACAAAAGGTCAAGCTGGAGTATGTTCCCTCTAAGGAACAAGTTGCTGATATACTCACCAAACCACTACCCAGGGAAACTTTTGAATACCTCAAACAGAAGCTGGGTGTAGTTGATGCATCATCTTGCTGTTAAATCTTGTCTGTTTCAGAGAAAAATGGGGGTACGCGAGTTGCCAAAGGAGGATCCACGTACATATGCAGGTTTGTGCAGAGAGAGTCGCGTATATGGAGGTTTGATGGATATCAGTAGGGACAGGCTCTGGTTGAAGATAATTTGGTATGGGTCTGACAGAGACCATCTGGCACAGGTTCAGGGGGAGTAGATAAACTTCTAATGATGCATTGTTGGCATTATCTCAGAAGCTTTTGGTTCTAGTTCACAACTGTTGTTGGATTCAGGTGGAACAAATGAAAAGGGAGAACAGAAGGAAATCATGGTTGCCGAACTGAATGGTGATTGACAGATGCTGCTGCTATCAGTTATTCTGACTTTCATAAGCCTTGCACTAGATATTTCTTCTCTATGTCATGTATCTCTTTTATGAGGTCAAGGTGATGTAACGGCCTATTTTTGGTTCCCCACTATGCTTGGGATGAAGATGTAATGTATTTGGTTGTCACATGTAATTCTATGATGTATCCCCACTTGGTTGGGTGGATGATCCTACTTGGTTGGGTGATGGATGTATGTATTGAGACTTTTAGTGATAGGAAGGTCTTTTATGATGTATAAGTCATCGTTCTTCTTGTAAAACATCTTTTTGCAGACCTTGCTTATAGTTAGGGGGAGCATGAACAACACACTTCAACAGAGCAGAGACTTCAGCATGTACTCAGAGGAAGCATGGACAAAGTGGTACACCTTGGCATATACAAAGGGGGAGCTCATTCAGAGATTTCAGTAGGTACTCAGGGGGAGTATGGGCAACGGAAAGTTTATCTAGGAAAGAGATTATCTTGGTCTGCCCTTTGCCCTTGATGACAAAGGGGGAGAGTGATTGGTTGTTGTTTCCATCAAGTCCAAAGGGGGAGATTGTTGGAATTATGATACATATGTTGTACTTGATGGCAACCCACTCATCTCAGATGATAAATTATAGTGCAGCAAAGTTCACGCACTTTCATGAAGATAAAAGTTTCTTTCATGTAGAGAAAAGTTCACGCACTTTCATGAAGATAAAAGTTTCTTTCATGTAGAGAAAAGTTCATGCACTTTCATGAAGATAAAAGGTTCTTTCATGTAAAGAAAATTTCACGCACTTTCATGCAGAGAAAACTTTCTTTCATGTAGAGAAAATTTCACGCACTTTCATGCAGAGAAAAGTTTCTTTCATATAGAGAAACGTTCACGCACTTTCATGGAGAGAAAAGTTCCTTTCATGAAGAGAAAAGTTCACGCACTTTCATGGTTGGCTCATGGTATTAGTCCGACAGTTTTTGATCCTATGGTTTTGGTCTGTGGTATTGCATCCAAAAGTGTTGACCCCAAGTATTGGGTTCATGGTATTGTGTTATTATGGTTTTGGACGATGGTATTGTGAAAGGCCTAAGACTATAAAAGAGGAAGGAGATCATTTGGCAAGGCAATCAATCTGAATGAATTGAATATCTAATAAGTGCTAGATCTGAAATATTTGTGATTGGGGTTATGGTGCAGATCTGGATCTGAATGAAGGAGGAACCTTAACGCATAAAGAAGGATAAGTTCTATTGATGGGTCATAATCTTTAAGCTTGAATAATATTAACTTTGTATGATTTTGATCTGTTATATGAGGCGCATGCTTGATCTATAAATCTGACAATCTAGGTTAATTAGTGTTTGAATATTTGAAAGAATGAATTATCCTTTATAGATCTGTACGCAGGTTCAGTGAAGTGAAAGAGCGTATAGACGCTGGTTCAGTGAATGAAAATGGCGTATACGCAGGTTGGTCCAAACACAGGAGCGTATGCACACAGGTTTCAGGTTGTTGAAGTAGCGTATATCTTTTAAATTATGATCTAGCTGCCTCTGTTTATTGTTGTAGTATTCTGGGTTCAAAATTTGGTGTGTGGTTACTGTTTCTGTGTTCTGGTTACAGCTGTCAGAGAAGTATTTACTAGATTCAGTGCTAATTGGGGAAAAGGAGATTATTTGATACAGATATACTTGATGATTGATTGATGTTCATGGATCAAGTCTGAAAATTTATGAAACGAGGTCCCTGGAAGAAAGAGAAGGTTGTAGCCTTCAGTAGGCCAGCACCTACGTACTAGTATCATGGCTAGTATAGGAGCTAAGGGGGTTGTAGATCCCTTCCAGGAGAAGCTGGAGAACAAGAGAGGGTTGTAGCTCTCTATAGGTTGCACCTTGCGTACTAGTAATGGACTGCACCAATACATTGTAAAAAGAAGTTTCTAATTAAAAGAAGATAGAGACAAATTGCAGCAGGTGGTTTTCACCCACATTGGGTTTCCACCTTATATCTTGTGTTCTTGTGTGTGTAGATCTGTTTTACTGTCTCTGGTTATTTGATTTTGATACACAGATTAATAATCAACTTCTGAAAGATAAAGTAAATTATAAGTTTGCATTGTATACGCGGGCTTCCTTCTACATAGTTGCGTATATACGCGGTTTTAATTAACTGAAGTAGCGTATATTATCTGGATTTGAAAAAGGGAATATTTGACTTGATAATACTGATTCACCCCCCCTCTCAGTATTATTTCCAACAAAGAAAACATACAAGGACAAACTCAAGAAAATGCTAAAGAAATATAGGAGGAAAAAGAAAATAAATTAAGCATCTAAGACAATGGTTGAAGGAGGCAGTCAGGGTTAAGAAAGTGAAAGCAGAATTGGAGACCATAGGGACCCAAACTGAATATTACCCTAGGGAAAATGTTGAAACCTAAACAGAAACCCTATTGGTTTATTCAAAAGAAACCCAAATAGAGCCATGTATTTTAGAAGATAGAGGATCCTTGAGTTTGCCCATAGGAAACTCAAACGAACTTCCATACTTTTGATGTTGCCATTCAAAATGATACTAAAGAAAACACCCAGGCTGATTGTTGCATGATTAGAGAAGCGACTGATGCTGCTGTTTAGAATGAACAAATGGAAACACTGGATGATGAGGTCTAGATAGATGAGATGTCGACCTACATGCTGTTGGTAAGGGAAGAGGTCATTAGGAAATTGTAGAATGAGATAGTCAAGACTCAGGAGGAATTGACTTGGCATAAAGAGGAAGTAGGGCCCCTGCAAGTACACCAAGAATTACGAAATAAATTTGAGGCAGTCACGGTCACAGAGGATGAAACTTTTGCAAAGTATAAGGTTGAGCAAAACAAGGTTGAAAAATCACAAGTCAAGTTACAGAAATCTAAAGAGAAATTGGATACTTTTTTCTCTATTTATTCATATGCCCTGTCATGCTGAGCTCCTCCTACCAACTATGCACTGTTCTTATTAGAGAGATATCTCCTATTGAAGGTCAAAGCTGTTAAAGCTAGAAAGTGAGTAGAAATTAGGACCACCCCAAATTTTGTTAAGTGTTTCAAGGATCAAAACGAACAGGTACAACGCCTCCTGTGTGAATTGTACATGCATAATTTCTTTTTAGAAGATGACAGAGACAACAATCTGGCCCCTTCATAGGGGATATCCAATTCCAAGCCTTTCTTTCCTTTTCCACTAACCAGATCAAATGGGCCAAGGCCCATAATACTTTTAGAAAACTAGAAAATGGCATAGACTCATGGGTTAGGGGAGAGCCTACAAAATCCCTGTACCTCTCTGTCCAGCAAAAACAGTTTATGAAACAAACAGCTGTTTTGGGCCAATTAGGACTGCTGCACATAGACATTATACAGGCCGGGAATGAGTACTTCCATGAAATCAAAGAAAGTTCTTTATTTTCATCTAGGCATAGATGGGAAGCCTCCAACAATACTATCAGAAAGAGAGAGCCATTTGGATTCAGGAATTTCAAAGCTGTCTCGACTCGCTTACATAAGTACAACAACATGGTTTTGAGCATGGGCCCTGAGTGGATAGGGTGCTGATATAGAAGCCCAATTATCTGGTATCCCCCATATAGGTACCTCAGTGATTATGACTTGACAGATCAAGAAGTGAACCAGGATTTCGTTGTGCTTAAATGGAAAAATGGTTCTAGGCTGTACAAGGAGGAAGTATACCTAGCCTATTCCTTAACTCAATTACACCTTAAAAATATGATTGCATGAGGACATGCAATAAGGTAAGATGGGGAGTGTGTTGGGATGAGAAAAAGGTATATTTTCTCCTCGTAAATAACCTAATTTAGCATTTGTCTTCATACGTTTATCTTCGCTTTATGGATCAAAATAGAGGAAACAACAACAAAAGTTGGGTAAAATTGATTAGTAACAAATTACATAAATTTGGGCATAGAAATATGACTTTCACTATCTTTGTATGCAGATACCTGGATTGGACGATAGTTATTCAATCGATAGGACAACAACAGCCTGAAAAGGAAAGAGACAACGTCCTGAGCATGGAATAAAGCGAAAGACTAGGAGGACCAATGCCATTTTATGATGAAATCAGATCAAGTATTGTGAAATCCTTAGGACCCCCTGATTCTGAGGATTCTCTTTTATCTATTTATTTTTCTAAATGTTATATAAGGCCAAAAGGAAAACTGAACAGCTAGTTTAGAACTTCACAGATTGTAACTATTCTTTTGGACATGTAATACTTTCATCTTGGTGATGTTGTAACTTTGTTACTTTTTTAATGAAGAAGACTGTGTTTAATTCATAATTGTATTCTGAGTATCCAACAGTAGGGACTTCTAGAGACTTTGGGCCTATTCAAGAGAAGATCTACTACTTCACCTGTGTTATAATCATTTTTGTTTCTTATTTACTGTTTGTTATTGTTAAGTTAATGTCATTCTGATTACCATGAGGATTGATGATTCTAATTTACATTTGTTGTTTATTCAAGATTCAAGATTTAGCTATGTGTTACATATGCATGATGCTCTTTATTGAATTGGTTATGTTAATTCTAGCATTAGATTGTTGTTCATTCTAAGTAACGTTATCATAGATTTCAAAGCTAGAATTGATTGCTTTCTATGAGATGCTTATATGGTCATTTGTTGTTCAATTATCATTTGTTGTTCAATCATCATTTGTTGTTCAATTATCATAGCTCCCTTTCATGTTAAATAAGTTAGTTTCAATTCCAGTTAAGACTGCCAAGTGTGATTCTTTCTATTTGTATTCAGATTCATTTGCTTTCAGAATAGGTTAAGTAGAATTGCAAAGTGTGTTATGAATTCCTTTCAGAAGTGTTTGGACTGAATTTAGATAAATAGACATTAGCAATTGTAATGATTGCAGCATAGATTGACCTCTAAATTCACTGCTTATATAGTGTTAACACTCTTGAAATAAAAATATTTGCCCAGGGTTGATAATGAATGTAGGTATTGAGATTGTTTCTAATAGGAAATCATAGTGCACCAACAGGCAGCAAGTCCAAGAATTGTTGGACAAAGGACTAATACAATAAAATTTATGTCTGTGTGTCAGACGTACAATACTAAATCCAAAGAAGGGTGGAGAATGGAGAATGTGGACTGACTTTAGAGAAATCAACATGATCACCATTCGTTACAAGTTTCCATTGCCATGGATGGTTGATATGATGGATTGCCTGGGTGGGGAAACTTACTTCTCAAAGATTGACCTGAAAAATGGTTATCATCAAAATTGGATTAGAGAATGAGATGAGTGCAAGACAAATTTCAAGACCAATAAAGGCTTGTACAATTTGATGGTCACTCTAGTTGGCTTGTCAAATGCACCCAATACCTTTATGCAACTGATGAATGAAGTCTTGAAGGAGTTCATTGGTAAGTTCGTCATTGTTTACTTTGATGAAATTTTAATTTTCAGTCAAACTAAAGAAGAGCACCTGAGACATTTGAACTATGTTTTAGAGGGATTGCAGAAACAAAAGCTATTGATTAACATGAAGAAGTGTTCTTTTATGTAGAGTGAGCTTGTATACTTGGGTTTTGTCATTTCTAAGGATGGCTTGAAAATGGATCTGGAGAAGATAGAGGCAATTGTAAATTGGCCCTCACCTAAGAACATTTTTGAGGTGAGAAGTTTTCATGTCCTAGCCAGCGTCTATAGGAAAAAAAAATAAAAATTTCAACCATTGAAGAAGAAGATCATTGAGAAGTCAGTGTTGAAGTTTCCATACTTCAATTAGACCTTTCAATTAAGATGTGATGCTAGTGGGAGAAACATTGGAGTTGTAATGAGCCAAGAAGATAAGCCCATTGCATATTTCAATGAGAAGTTAAATGAGTCAAAACATAAATACACTTCTTATGACAAAGAATTTTATGCGGTGGTTCAAGATTTGAAGCATTGGAGGCATTACTTGATGCCTAAGGAGTTTGTTCTATACACGGTTAATTCTACCTTAAAATACATTATGCAACAACATAAATGAAATCATAAACATGCAAAGTGGGTGGAGTTCCTTCAAAATTTCACTTTTGTTTTGAAGCACATTAGTGGGAAGGAAAATAAGGTTGTTGATGCATTGAGTAGGAGATGCTTAATCATGTAGGAAAGTCAAATACAAATTTTAGGCTTTGATTATTTGAAGGACTTGTATGACATTGATGCTGATTTCAAGGAAGCTTTTGTAGCGTGTAAAAATCCAATCAATAAGCACAACAGTCCATGGAAATAGGTTATGTTGCAAGATGAGCTATTGTTCAAGAATAATGACCTATGTATTCCCAATTACTCAATGAGGGAAAACTTGGTCCAAGAAAAGCATAATGGCAGGTTGGCTGGAAACTTTGGTGTTGAGAAAATACTTGGGGAGCTGAGTCACTTCTATTTTTGGCCTAAGATTGAGGCAGATGTACAAAGGTACATGAGTAAGTGTAGGGTATGTCAACATGTGAAAGGGAGAGGTCAGGATGCTAGACTATACATGCCATTACATATTCCCAATAGACATTGGGATTCAGTGAGTATGGAATTTATTATGGGTTTATCGAGAACTCAATGAGGTAATGTTTCAATCCTTGTAGTTGTGGATATATTTACTAAGATGGTTCATTTCATTCTGTTTTCCAAACTAGTGATGCTACCAATGTGGCTAATTTATTTTTTGATTAGATTGTTCGGTTGCATGGTTTTCCAAAAAGTATAATCTCTGACAGGGACACAAGATTCACTGGACATTTCTGGAGGACCTTGTGGAAGAAAATTGGCACTAAGTTAAATTTTAGCTCAGTGTATCATCCATAGTCTAATGGAAAAATAGATGTTGTAAATAGGAGTTTGGGTAATTTGTTGAGGAGTTTAGTAGGTGACCAAATAAAGAAATGGGATCATGTGCTAGTCGAGGCTAAGTTTTCTTATAATGAATCACCAAATAGGAGTAGATGAAAAAGTCCATTTTAGATCTTGTATGACATGCATCCGAGGGGAATTTGTGAGCTAAGAGACTTGGGAAAGCTTGAGCATAGAAGTGCGGATGGAGAGGATTTTGCAATAACCATGAATGAACTACATGAGCAAGTAAAACAAATATTACATGATACAAGAAACAACTACAAGAAACAAGAAAAGTTACACAAGAAAAAGGTAAACTTTGAAGTGGGAGATGTGGTCCTAGTTCACCTAAGAAAAGAGAGGTTTCCAAGGGGAGAATATAAAAAACTGAAAATGAAGAAGATAGGACCTTGCAATATCCTCTACAAGTTTTCAGTGAATTGTTATGAGTTGGAGTTACCTGCAGGAATTTGCATTTCACCCACTTTTAATGTAGCAAATTTGTATTCCAACACAGGTGGTGATGCAGATCAAGCTTATGGGAATCTTGACTAGGAAGGGGGAAAGGAACAACAATGGTTGAAAAAAGTGTCTATGGAAAATAGTTTTGAGGCTGAATAGATTTTGGATACATGTGTTTCCAAGAAGACGAGAATGAAAGAATACTTGGAATATCTTGTGAAGTGGAAAGATCGTCCGATGGAGGATTTTACTTGGATGGATGAAGCAACACTACAGAAAGCAGGTCATTCTATATAAGATCTTATGAGAAGGAGCTCATAAAATTTTTATTTTTGGGGGAGTCTGATGCTAGTGCATTAGGCTGAGCACATAAAAATGATAAGTTATTAAAGTCAGACCAAGAACCTAGCATGGATTGATCACATGCCAAGGCTAGAAAATTTTAAAGTTTATTTGTGAAAATTTGTTGATATTTAGTTAAGATTAGTTAGGAACATCTAGTTAAAAGAAATGATTTTATAGTTAGTAGGGAGTTAGAGCTAAGGGAAATTGGTTCACATCCATGAACTCATTTCTTGGACAGTTCTTTTGTCAGTTTTGAAAGAAAAAGAGAGAGGAACATTTTAAAGAAAGATATTTTTGGAGTGTCTATAGGAGCAAGGGTTTTGTTCTCTATGTGAGATTGAAGTAAACTGAACAACATTTCTTAGACAAGTGGGTTTTTTTAATCATCAAATTGAATTTGTAAGTGTGTGTGAGATAGTTATTTTCATATGCATTTGTGAGGTTTGTGAACCATAATATTAATATTTGAAGATTGAAATTGATTTGGTCTTTAAATTACTGTGTTGAACGAGGAATTCATGCACTGCATTCTCTCTGTTCTTTAATTTTGGATGAGACTAAAATATATACCTAGAGAACCATATTACAATTAATATTTTAATCATAGTTTGCATCAAATCTTGTGTATTGCAAGGAGTCATTTACATTACAATTTCAAGAATAAAGAGCACTCTGTATCAAGCCAACACAAGAAAAGAAATTCGTAAAGGAAAATAGTCATCAAATTTGTGGGTCAATTCCTGATCAAATGAAGATGAAATTCGAAATTATGCCATCTGGGTTTTGTGCGGAATGTAGTTTATTTGGTAACTCATGAGTGATTTTCCGCAAAATGCTTGGTTGGGGAGTTTTGAAGTGCTATTTTAACTGTGTTTTTACAGACTATGTGACCGGAGAAACGATTTGTTGGTCCCTTGCACCAACGTCTGTGTTTGCAGAAATTGAAATTGAAAAACCGATTTGTTGTTCCCTTACACCAACGCATGTGGTTTGCAGAAATTGAAACTGGAAAAATGATTTGTTGTTCCCTTGTACCAACGATTGTGGTTTGTAGAGATAGCAACCATCATCTTAGCTAGCTCAAAATTAAAAGAAAGGTGTATATCCTAACTCTTATCTATCTCAACATGATACTTTGGAAACTATAGGTTTAATTTCAATTTACCATGCACACATCATTTATTGATCTAGTGTAGATCCCTATTCATCTACTACATGTTTATGCCTTCACATAACACATGCTCAATTCAATTACAAAGTTCTGCTAGATTGGTTGTAGGGTAAGCTTTAGGGATGTGGTCACATAGTAATTTATTCAAATGACCTTTTACCTTAAGAAAACCAAAGTAGCATGATGTTCCAATATGAATCTTTAGAAATAAATGCCTTCATGTTTAATCTTTAAATTAAAAAATGGTTGTGTTTGTAAACTTGTGGTCTTGTGTTTGAGAGAAAGTGTCACCACAATAATGATCTATAGATTGGTGTCCATATAGAATTGATCATATGTATGACCCTAGTGTTCATAAAGTTATGATAATATGTATTAGCTGGTTTAGTTTGATAGGAGTTTCAAAGCGTAGTTGGCATAGAGCTCTAATTATGTTTTTAATCACTTGATTGGGCATATAGCCTTGGTTATATGTATTGAGTTTGAAAATTCAACCACCATGTGGTTAAATCAAAATTGGACACAATTTTAACAAAAATACTCATCATGAGTATGTACAATTTAGGCCTGAAATATTATTTTCAAGGTGTTATAGACATTTTTGTGCCTCGCGACATGGAGCATGAAATGTCAATAATTACAGGGATCCTCAGTCCCTAAACATGTTGTTCTTACCCCTAAAAGAACAAGGTCATCAAACAACAGCACTTCCAATCAGTTCTCCACCTGAAAACACTTCAAAACAGGCTAATTTTGGATCATGTCAGCTGCTCCACTGAGCATCTGCGCTGGAATGCAACTGCTCCTCCTTGTACCTGCGCTGGAAGTCAAATCTAATGAAGGCTACCTGCGCAGGGCGAGATTGGCCAAGTGGCACAGTCATTCTGCAAGGTGTCAACTGCCCAGGAAGCTTCCAAACTGACACTTGGTTCATGAGATTCGCCCTGTGATGAGTAAGAGGTACTTGATCACCATGTGTAAGCAAGGATCTCCAAGTGGACTCAAGAACTGAAGATTAACTGAAGAGGTAGAGGACACAAGGCAGCTTCATGTCAGTCTCAAGCTGACTCATCCTTTCTTCTTCTCTCCTATATATAGAGCTCTTCTATGAGGTCTAAGGAGGCTGGAATTTGGTGTAAAGCAAGGAGGTGCTGTTGGTTTACAGTTAGAGCTATTGGGTGATTGTTTTACTAGAGGTGAAGAGGAGAGTTCTTGCTGCTGGGGAGGTGCTGCTGGATTGGAGCCATCATTGGTTGTAACCTTCTCAGAACCCTGTTACTTCTATCAATAAAGTTTTGCATGTTCTCCTATATACTTGTATTGCATTGATGTATTGTATTTACATGTATATTTGATTCACCCTAATCCATGCTTCAGTTATGAGTACATGTATCTTGTAGTTTCCTCTCTTGTTTTGTGCAGGATCTGTGTGTAGCTGGACCGGCAAAGAGAGCAAGGAGCTGGGAACAAGAGACAAGGAGAGAGGACAAGGATCGACTAAGCGAAAGACACCAGGTTGGTTGGCCTTCTTTTCATTCTCTCTGTACTTTCATAAAGGAAATCATCAAAGCTTTACTTTCAGTTGTTGCTAAAGACTGTCACCTTTAGAGTAGGGATAGGGTCATCCGCATCGGATACTTTTCCCCACAACACAAGGGACATAAATTTAGGTTCTATAGAGTCATCCAATGAATGAAGAAAAAGTATTGCACCTATACCAAAGTGTTTAGGTGGGGAAATATCTTTTACCTCGCATGTAGTCCTATAATATGTATAGGATATAGGTTTATGATGTTGTTTTTACATGTAAGCTCCAACCAATTAGAATAAATTCGTAATTTGTATTGTTGATATATATTTGAACCCATGTGTTAAAGTTATAATCTAGTTACGCACAAGTTTCTAATTCACCATGTAGAAGATGAGAATTTGAATTAAGAAAGTAACTTAATCATCTCCACCCACCCAGAATGGTAGTGAAGTATAAATATAAGTATGATGGTGTGACTCAACTGGATAATCCAACCCCTAGTGAATCATGGATCAAATCCATGAAATTCCATATCCCTCCCAAAAAAATTCTAATCACTTGATTAGTTTCAATATCATGCATACATTATTCATGGTCAACCGTTGATGACTAATTTGATACGCAAAACGTTTCCTCTTGTAATTCCCCACTCCAAGTATTACAAATTCTCAATCTATTATCAAACAAGTAACATGTGAAAACGTAATATAGTCATCCTTTATAATTTCTAAATTGTATCTTAATTATCACAATTCTACATCCCAAGAATCATTATTTTTCCATGTAGGTTTTAATGATTTCAATTATTTTCAAGCTAAAACACCCCATCCTATTATTTTCAAACTCCACGTACTTATGAAAAAAGGTATAAATTTTCTAAGTTAAACTATATAGCATAAATGAGAATCGTATTGTTTTCAAACTCCATGTACTTATGAACAAAGGTATAAATTTTCTAACTAAAACTATATAGCATAAATGAGAATGGCATTCTATCTTGCATGATCAATTGTTCCACCTCGTTTTCTTTTCAAATAGTCTCTTTAAAGTGGAATTATTATATTCCTTAAATAGTAGTAGTACAAGAAAACAATAGATTGGTTTCACTTGTACAATGCAAACTTTTTTTGCGTTGTATAACAAAAATAATATGGCTCGAGGAAGTTGAAAACTATAGGAAAATTAGGAGAAGTACTTATCAATAAACTTTTCTACTAATTAGGATAAATGAATTTTTTTTTTTATTGTATTACAAAAATAATATGGCTTGAGGAAGTCGAAAACTTTAGGAAAATCAGGAGAAGTACTTATCAAGAAACTTTTCTACTAATTAGGACAAATACACAGATATAGAAGATACCTTTGGTGTAATCAATCTTTTATTGTTATCCAAATGGGAAAAATCCATCTCAATATTGTAGAGAACTATTTTGTGGGACATAGTATTCACACTTGTAGCTAAAAGGGGATTTGATAAAATTCTTCCTGTATCTCCATGGAACAATTGTAACCCTACCCAATCCCCTATGTAATTTAGTAAGGGTTCAAGTTATCACTCTATAAGAAACCCAACCTCTTAAATGACCCAAAAGAGGTTGGTGTTATAATTTTTTCACTTTCCTATACTCAATTTAGACCCCATCCTTGAGGTCACCATCGTCTTCTACTCATAAATTTCTAAAAATGTCAATTTCATCTTAATACGAGTTTATGTTGTAAATTTATGGCCCTTAGAATTTTTTTGCTATTGCCACATCATCATGTCCGTACATCCAACATGTGGCAGATGACATCGCACTAGGGGTCCATGGCTCATCTCAAGGGTGTGTCTTCATAAAGCAAGGCCCACTTGACCCAACGATGGTATTCATGGTCTTAGGTAAATAGTTTTATATTTTTTTTGTGCCCATGATTATAAATATTTAACTTATTACAGTAATAACACCCTTAATCATGCACTAAATCAATTCATAGCACAAGTAACACCACATTATTAACATTAATTATATTCTTACATGAAACTCCAATTTCTTTCCATTTTCCCAAAAGTAATTCTATAACTTTACATAAAAATGTTGCTATTTACCACTTTTATTTGGTTATATTCTTTGCCTAGCTTCCAACATTAATGAGGTTTTGTACATGAAACCCAAAGGGCTTATACCTAGACTCAATAACAAGGCTTGAAGTTGTTACAAAAAAGCTCATCATATCACTTGTGGGAATTGAACTTAGGTGCAGAGGATAATAATAATTCCTTCAATCATTTGAGATAAACCCAATTAACAAAGTGGAGAATATATTTCCATTAATGAAGTAAGTAAATATTACTTCCAAGAAAGGAGTAAGTAAAGATTTACCTAATAAGACATAAATTGCACACTAATTTTACTGAGATTGAAATGTGAAATTTAAATTTGGATATTTTTGTCTTCTTTCACATAGTGAATAGTGTTATCCTACCAAAAATATAGAACAAGAAGTAAAGGTTCCCACAAAATGAGGGAGAATGTCTTAAATTTGACATAATTTCCATTTGAAATCTTTCCAATATTCCCTTTTTTTGTTTTATTAAAAATATGTTTGTAGTAATTAATTGTATAGGGTTAAAACTTACATTTGGTATTAGAGAAATTTTGGCTTTAAGGGGACACTTTTATGGCTAAGGGGTTTGGCTCGGTCTTCGGGTAGACTTATTATAGTGGAAGATCTACGGAAGTGATTCTTCTGGTGAAAAGGAAATGGTGAGTAATTCAACAATAAAGATCAAGAAATTAAATGGGTAGAGTTTTGAGTTGTGGAAGCGAAAAATTGAGTATTTTTTGTTGGATAGAAATAAATGGATCATTATGGATCTAAGTAACCTACCAATAGGAATGTCAACAGATGACTAACAAAGTCGCGTTAAAATCCAAAGAGCACGATACAATTATGTCTCTCAAATTCAATATTACTGAATGTTTCAGTGGAATCTACAACAAAGGTTTTGTGGGACAAGGTAGGGGCTTTATATCAGCCAAAGTCCTTGATGAATAATTTTTTCCTATAACCTGAGCATGGAGAATGGAAACTTAGTGATAGAGAATTTGACACCTTCAATATTATGAATAAGTCAATTATTACTTGTTGATATTAATATTTTAGATGAAAATAATTGCATTAGTTTTTTATGTTCTTGTTGATGGTGTTGGAACTCCCAACATTTCAAGGGATACCCTCGGTAATAAGTCCCAACTAGACCTCAGAACATTTGGAGCAGGATTCCTAGCAATGGGTAGTAAAGTAGTGCCTTGACCACAGTAGCGTGCAAAGGAAAATATGATAACTTTGTTAGAAGAAATTTTGTGATCTTGCAGTGAGTCAAGTGAGATGCATGGGTGTTCTAACACATCGAGTGGGGAAATGAAGTGTCTCCCTTAGAAGCCTGTAATAGTATGCAACCTGAAAGGAACACACAATTGGAATGACATCACATCCTGGAAAAGGAATAGTCCAAAATCCAAAGTGATGGGTTAATCCAACAATGTGTCTCCAATACGATTCATACAATTGCATACAAAATAGTTCATACACAAATGCATAATTTAAATAACATCCATTGCTAAAGTAACTAGAATAGTCAAACTATAATAAAAACATATGCATGGAAACATGTTGGCTCAATTATATTATTAATTCAAAGTTCCATCCATACATACACCATTGACAACCACTGGCCCCAACAGTGGAACATTATAGTCAACATTGCTTGCTCCTACAAAGAGATGCACTTGCTCTATGTTGTGGAGAAGCCAAGGCTCGTCACAATACTCTCTAAGCCTTATCTAAGTAATGCATAGCCAAAATCTTGGCTCCCAAAAGTTTGTTCAATGAGTTATGAGGTGTTATTTATAACAAAGGGTGGGGCGACCCTTGACATTCCCCATTGTGACTCTTCGACTACCCTCATGACTCTTCAACTTCTTCACAAACAACTCTTTACATTACATAGTTACTATTCACATTCAACTAGTGACACTTGGAATTTAACTTACGACATATTACTAATAATATACATTTTTCACATGTACCCATGTGAGACAAAATAGGCTAGGTATAGCTAAACAAGACAAAACACTATGAATCCAGGGTTTGGGGAAAGACTAACTTAGAAACCTCCACTTTATGCTACTTGCTCACATACTGATGCCAAGCTTGGTACTGCGCGATTTTGTGCCCAAGCTGCTTGATGGTGTCTTCCTGGTAGCAGACTCTTGCTTTCATAGCATTCGGGTATATGGTTTTAGAACATGTGCTCGTCTCCTCCTAAAGCATGTGCAACATGGTGTAGACCATGACAAGACCACCAATGTGTTTATACATGTTTGGTGCACTAAGCTCCAAGTCATCCCTGGTGGCCTCTCACCTTAGTTGCTCCATGTACCCGTCGACCTCTGTTATGAAACCAACTCAAGAAAAGATAGAAAAGATAGATCAACGCCTTAGAATTCGGCCTCTTCGAGGGGGAAACCTCCTTTAAATTACATAAATGAACAATTCTTGGATGATTCAAATGACAAAACCTCCTTTCTATAAATAGGAGTCTAAGGAGTCACAATATAGCTCAGCCGAACTAACAATAATAATATAAAGCCACAAAAATAACAATAGAGGGATTCTATGGGGCACAATAATAACTATATTGGGATAATAGGGGCACAAAAATATTAATAAGGGATGCAACTACAATAGTAATGGGGTAATCACTACTATTATAGGGACCCAACATGCCCCTCTCCTTCAAAAAAGTGTTGTCCTCAATGCTTGAGTAGTTCTGGAGGCTTCTGTATAAAATTCTCATCCTTCCATGTGGAATCTTCAGCAGATAAGTTCTTCCACTTGATAAGATACTCTGAAATTGATCGATTTCGTAGCTGTTGAATTCTTGTTTCTGTGACTGCTTCCGGTTCCAATATAATTTTTCCTTCCTCATCAAGTTCTGGAAATATTGTTTGAACTGGGAGCTTTTCGCCTATAGCCTTCTTTAAACATGAAACATGGAAAACTCGGTGCAATCGAGAAGTTGCAGGAAGCTCCAATTTGTATGCCATAGTACCAATCTTTTGCAACACCTTGTACGGACCATAATACTTTGGTGATAATTTATTATCCTTCTTAGCTTGCTTGAGGGACATTTTCTTATATGGTTGTAGCCATAGGAACACCCAATCACCTACACCAAAACTTATTTCACTACGATGTTGATCAGCCTGTTGTTTCATTCTATTATGTTCCAACACGAGGTTATCCTTTAAGAGTTGGAGGACTTGTTTTTGATGTTCGATGTGATGTTCCACCGCTTGAACCTTAGAATTTTCTCTTAAATATGATGTGATGGATGGTGGCTGATATCCATAAAGTGCCATAAATGGGATCATTTTTGTTGCTGTATGGAAGGAAGTGTTATACCACCATTCAACCAGAGGCAACCATTTGACCCATTGTGTTTGTTTATCAGATACAAAGCAACGAACATATCCTTCCAAACATTTGTTTACTATCTCAGTTTTCCCATCAGATTGAGGATGATAAGATGAGCTATGAGCTAACTGAGTACCAATACAAGAAAATAATTATGTCCAAACATTTCCAGTGAAAAATGGGATCTCCGTCACTTACAATAATCTTTGGGTTTCCATGTAGCTTTTGAATTGTTTCCATAAATGCAGTAGAAACTGTACTGGCTTTAAATGGATGTGATAATGCACAAAAGTGTGCATACTTGGTAAGTCTGTCAACTACCACCACGATGACACTCTTTCCCTCAGACTTGGGTAAAATTGTGATAAAATCCATTGAAACCTCCTCCCAAAATTGGTTTGGAATGGATAAAGGTTGTAACAGACCTGATGTCTTAATTGTTTCAACTTTATTTTATTGGCAAACCAAACATTCCACCACAAATTTTTGAATATCCGATTTAAGGCCATCCCAAAAGAATTCCTTCTTAACCCTGTGGTAATTTTTTAAAAATCCTGAGTGCCCTCCTAAGGGAGAAGTGTGCAATTCCATAAGAATCTTTTGTTTTAGTTGGGAATTCTTACAGAGGTATAAGCGATCTTTGTACCATAAAGAATCATTTTTCTAGCTAAATGTATTAGACATAATGGACTCTTGTTGTAACTTTCGAATAAGTGCCCACACTTCTTAGTCATTCTTCCATTCCTCCCTTGCTTCGTTTATCCAATCTGGTTGGATAATAGAAATGGCACACAACAATGCTTCCACATCCTCATCCTTTCTTGAGAGTGCATATGCCACCACATTTTGCTTCCCCTTTTTGTAGATGATTTCAAAGTCATAACCCAACATCTTTGTGACCCACTTTTGTTGCTCTTCAGAGGATAATATTTGTTCTAAAAAGTATTTAAGGCTATCATGATCCGTTTTTACCTTGAAGTGTCTTCCCATTAGGTAGGGTCGCCATTTCTTAAGTGCATGGAGTATTGCCGACATTTCCTTCTCATAAATAGCTTTTTCTAAAAACTTGCCCTTGATTGGACGACTTTCAAAAGCAATGGGTCTTTCATCTTGCATTTAAACAACACCAATTCCATTTCCTGAAGCATCACATTCCACAATAAAGGTTTTTGTGAAGTCCGGTGTAGCTAAGACTGGTGCTTGGCACATTGCCTCTTTAAGATGTTCGAAGGCCTTTGTTGCTTATGGAGTCCATGAAAATGCATCTTTCTTCAATAATGTTGTTAGAGGTGCTACTATTCTCCCATAATTCTTAACAAACTTGCGATAATACCCTGTCAACCTGAGAAATCCTCGTAGATGCTTTATGGATGTGGGGATTTTCCATTCCTTAATGGCTTTAATTTTGCTAGGGTCTACCTTAACGCCTTCATGAGATACAATATGACCCAGATATTCCACCTCTTGTAATCCAAAGAAACATTTGGATCTTTTTGCATATAAATGTTTCTCTTCCAATAGTTGTAGCACCCTGTCAACATGTTCAACATGATCCTTCCAAAACTTGCTGTAGATTAGTATATCATTAAAAAATACTAACACAAACTTTCTAAGGAATGGTTTGAAAATGGAATTTATCAAACCTTGAAATGTTGAAGGTGCATTGGTAAGGCCATAAGGCATGACCAAAAATTCATAATGACCCTCATGAGTTCTAAATCTTGTTTTCGGAATGTCTTTAGTCTTCATTCTGATTTGATGATATCCTGAACGAAGATCCAACTTGGTGAAGTAAATTGATCCATGCAATTCATCCAGTAATTCATCAATGATAGGAATGGGAAACTTATCTTTAATAGTGAGCTTGTTGAGCTCCCTATAATCCGGACACATGCGCCATGATCCATCCTTCTTGTGCACTAATACTACTGGAGTAGAGAAAGAACTTTGACTCAGTTGAATTATACCAGCCTCTAGCATTTCTGCAACCATACGTTGAATTTCACTCTTTTGGGCATAGGGATATCTGTACAGCCTGATGTTTGGAGGAACACTTCCTGGAATCAAATGAATAGCATGATCATGATCACGAATAGGTGGGAGACCTTTGGGAGTCTCAAATACCTTGGAATGATTATCCAAGACTTTTTGGAGATCTGGAGAAATAAATGATTGCAACGTGGAAACATCTAGTGAACATAATTGTGCAATTACACCCCTTTGTTCCTCTTTTTGAAGCTTTGTCATAATATTAAAGCTAATTATCTTTCCCGGTTTCCCTGCAATACCCCTTAATTTAACTTCCTTTCCTTCCACGGAAAATTTCATGGAAAGTTCTTGAAAATTAAAAGCTATTGTACCCAAGGATTGTAGCCATTGGACTCCTAGTACAACATCAGCACCTCCCATTGGAATGGAAAGCATTGGGCTAGTCAATACATATTCTCCCATCGATAGCTTGATATTATGGCACTTTCCAGAGAGATTTATTGTTCCTCCATTTGCAACCATCACTTGACACTCTGGTGCTAGATATAAGAAACAATTCAATTCTTTTGCTACCTTACAATGAATAAAATTGTGGGTACTTCCTGAATCAATCAACACTATTACCTTTTTCTTCTTGATTTGTCCTTCTATATTGATGGTTTGAGGAGTGGTAATTCCCACCAATGCATTACAAGATATGGTCAGATTCATTTCTTCTTTATCCAGGCTTTGTTCCTGGAGTATATCCTCTTCTTTTGACCTTTCTTGCTCTTTTTCTTCTTCCTCTTCACAATCTATGTAGAATAATTTCTTCTTAGCACACTTATGACCTTTAGTGTATTTATTATCACAACTGTAACAAAACCCTTTTGCTCTTTTTTCTTCCATTTGTTGTGGTGTAAACCTTATAGGTTGTGGAAGACTAGGGGCAACCACACTTCCATCTTTATAGTTGTGAGTGGTATGCTTCTTGGTTGCCATAATTTTGCTTTCCATTTTTCTTGCTAACCTGAATGCCTTCTCTAATGAATCAGGTTCCCAAAGATGGACATCATGTTAGATATTATCCTTTAAAGTCCCTATGAACACATCAATCCTATGCTCCTCTGGAATATTTTTTACCCTTATGTTCAATTTTAAGAACTCCTCATTGTGTTCCATTATTGAACCCTTTTGTTTGAGACTTATCAATTGGCTAAAAAAAGTGTTTCTTTTTGTATCCTCATAATGTGCTATCAATTCTTTTGTAAAAATTTCCCAAGTGATAATTTGTTTACGAGAGCAAAGCCATTGATACCATACAAACTGATTTGGTTCCAAATATAAAGTTGCAATACATACCTTTTGTGTGTTTTGCACATTATTGAGATCGAAAAATTGCTCCATTTGTAATATCCATGTTGCGGGATCCTTGCCATCAAACTTCCTCATATCGATTTTTGGAATATGGTGGGTATCGATCCCACATTAGAGTCTAAGAAATCATGATTAACATTTCTTTTTTTTGCATCATAAGTTTCCTTTACTACCTTTTCACCATTAGTAAGTATTTCTTGTAGAAAATTTGTCAAATCTGTCTTCAAATCTGCCATGCCTGTCTTCAAATTTGTGTTCAAATCTATTTTCAAGTTGTCCATCTTAGCTTCCATGCCATTCATCTTAGCTTCCATGCCATTTATCTTAGCTTCTATTAGCTTTTGTGAGACTGACATTTGTTGCATTTGTTCTTGTAATTTTGATATATCATGTAGCATTTCTTCCTCTTCTTCATGAGTCATGCTAGAGCTTTCAGGTTTCTTACTAGGTGTTTGCATTTTCTTTCTTTGGGGCATTAGTTACCGATAATAATGCTCTACTATTCCCTTTTAATTCCTTCAAAATAAATTTTCAAACCAAGCTTAAGAAAAAATTTAAAAAATCTACACACCTTTTTTCACTTTGTAGTAGCTCGATATTGCCTCTGATATATCTCTGTACTTTTTAATAATCCAGTTCTAAAATTGTGACTTGCAGTAGCCCTCTGTGTCCTTTTTCCAATGCCACTAGTCTGACCCAAATTGGATTCTCCAAGGAAGATTTATGCGAAATCTCCCACAGTGACTTGATTATAGACTAGTTCAGTAGAGCGAACTTGTACGACGTGCCACGAGTCACTGTTTCGACCTTTGGATCTAAAAAATATCTACAAGAAACTACAGTCTGTCCTCTTTTTGTAACTTCTTATGAAATTTCAATTCGATGCTCAGAGAGAAAGTTATGACAGTGTTCCCTAGGTCACCTATTTGGAATGTAATTCAGGAGTCTGCAAAAAGACCAACTTCCTTAGATCATATCTATGAAAATATAGCGCGAAAAGCTCTGAATTCGAAACCAAGGTTCAGTGCGATGTCTTCTCAAATGGGTTTTTTTTATCTTTTGAAACGTTGCATAAAAATAGTTATGGTGAAAATGCCATGATGACCTATTTGGAGCAGCGAAACCCTAAAATGCAAGGCTCTGATAACAAATGTTATGAAACCAGCTCAAGAAAAGATAGAAAAGACAAATCAACGCCTTAGAATTCAACCTTTTCGAAGGGGCAACCTCCTTTACATTACATAAATGAACAATTCTTGGATGATTCAAATGAAAAAACCTCCTTTCTATATATAGGAGTCTAAGGAGTCACAATATAACTTAGCGGACCTAACAATAGTAATATAAAGCCACAAAAATAACAATAGAGGGATTCTATGGGGCATAGTAATAACAATATGGGGATAATAGGGGCACAAAAATATTAACAATGGATGCAGCTACAATAGTAATGGGGTAATCACTAGTATTATAAGGACCCAACAACCTCTAACTGGACTTGGTTCTTGGGCCTAGATTTCATGAGCGAACCCGCATCTTTTCACTCTCTTCCTCACCTGCTCGATTTTCTATCTCATCAACCTGTATTGGCATTGTTTGCTATGTCATTGCACCTTAACTCTATTCTTCTTCCTATTTTTTCTTATTTTCCTATTATTTCCTTCTCAGCTCTCCTTCTTCCTTCGGTTGTTGTTCTACTTGCTACGATCTCAGTTTTTCTACTTGCAGGCTCTGATCTTCTCTCTTTCTCTTCTCTACTTTATGTGTCCTCTGTTTCCTTTTTCTTTTGTTGTCAAGGATGCTTCCATGAAGATTGAATGTGCTTTCACTCTGCAAATTTTTTCTCCCTTTATTATGTCAGCAATTTCCTCTTTCCTTGATCTTATATTGGCTTGCTGCCTTCTGCCACTGCTACTAGTTTTGCTACTAGTTAGTGTTGATTCCTTTTTTGTAATTAGTTGGGCATATTCATATATTTGCAAGTAATTTGGAATTTTCTCAACTTCTTCCCTAGTACTGCTTTCAGTGGTCTCTCTTGAAGCAACTCTATTTGGTGCCATGGTACAATGACTGTTGGAGAGAAGTGCTTCACGAGTGTGGTACCAGTGGGACAGAACTGACACTCATGGAAAGCAAACATTAGCTCTTACAAATCTAACTTCATAGCATGATCAAGTATAAACCAGGGAATTTAATGAGAGGAATTGCACAATTTTGACTGATATGGGTCTTTGAATGTTTGTGGGAATTGTGTACCTTGCATTCCCAAAAGTGAGTGTGGAAGCTTGATGATTGGAACTACGCAATGCATAGTTCAGTCTGGGCCATGGCTTGGGAGAGACTGTGCATTGCGTAGTCTTAGTGTCTAAGCTACGAGACTTGCTCCTCAAACTGCAAAGTGCATAGTTGGAGCCAACCGAGTACATGCTTTGTGCACTTCCTGAAGCCAAGGCAGGGGCCTTGAGCTCCCAGCTTGCGCAGTGCATGCAATGAAGTGTGAGTTCCAAGCAAGGGGAGCTTAGATCTATGCTTGAGGAGTGTGCAAACAAGAAGATTTGAATGATGATGTAAGCATGAGTTCATATTTGACTAAGTGTAGACATATGCATGTAAAATAAGAAAAGCAATGGATAAAACTGAAGGAAAATGAAGCATCTGAAGGGAGTCATTGTAACGGCGACCGCTGGTGAAAAACAAGAAAACTCATGTGACACTTGAGAAAGGAAATGTTGGAAATAATACTGAGAGGGGGGGTGAATCAGTATTATCTAGCAATTTAATAAATCTTCCTTATTTGATCTTTGAATTATTTTGGCATGTCAGTACCATAAAATAATGAGCATGAACAAAGAAAACAGATAGTCACACCAAAGAACACAAGATGTAAGGTGGAAACCCAATGTGGGTGAAAACCACCTGCTGCAATATGTCTCTATCTTCTTTCAAATTAGAAACTTCTTTTACAATGATTTTGTACTGGTGCAGTCCTTTACCAGTACGCAGGCTGCAACCTGCAGAGAGCTACAACTCTCTCTCTCTCTAGTTTTCCAGTCTACTCCTGGAAGGGAGCTACAACCCCCTACTTCTTTTCATAAAGCATCAGATGATCAACAAGTACATAACAGATATAGACCACTACAGATATCAGATCAGAAATAACAGAACTAACCCAGAACACCTTATCAACAGAGAAATTCAATCAACAGAACATCTTAAAATAGAGACGCAGTATTTCCTTCTGTGACCTGCGACCAGACGCAGTTAACCTTCTGCTACTCTGCGTCTACACGCAGATATCCTTCTGCTGCACTACGTGCCCACGCACTGTTCCTTTAACTGCTCTGCGTTCTGTTGCTTCAGGGACACACCAAAAGATACTATCGCGCCGCGTCTTTTGCTACAGAGACGCACCGGAAAACACTATCGCGCCGCGTCCTTCTGCTTCAGAGACGCACCTGAACCTTGATCGCTCTACGTCCCCACGCAGATCTACAGTCACTGCGCTGCGTCCCCACGCAGATCTCCAGACTCTGTACTGCGTCCCGGCGCGCTTTCCTTTCACTGTACCTGCGTCCCTTTGGGTATGAATGATTTCAAGACCTTAAGTGTAACCCAAACAGTCAGATCTACAGATCTGATCTTGCGCCAAAGAGATCTCAGTCCTTCAGTAGATTCGCCTTTTAGATCTAGACCAGATCTCACCCAATAAGATATTCCACAAGAAAGACATACTTAGCCAAATGATCTCCTTGCTTTATATAGGCAAGCTCCTCCTCAAAACATGGAACAATACCACGAGCCGACACCATAGAAACACAAAACCGTCGGCTAGATACCACACAAGAAACCCCCACGTGCTTTTTCTCTGCCTTGAAATGTGTGCACTGGGTGGACGCACCCCCTGAACGGCTGGCCTGCGTCGCTGGACGCGGACCCTGCATGGTGTACCTGCGGGTACGCACCTTCTGAACTGGTTTCCTGCGTCCTTCTTAATTTTCAACAAACTGAGAGCCTTGCCACTGGAGTTGCCATCAAGTACAACATCTGTAACATACAGTCATACCAGAAAACATAATGCCAACAATCTCCCCCTTTGGACTTGATGGCAACCTTACAAACTTCAGCTTCATTCTCCCCCTTTGACATCAAGGGCAAAGGGTTATGCTCCCCCTAAGATCATGCTCCCCCTGAACCAGATCTGTAACAAAGAACCATAATCCTCCATGAAAGAGATAGAGACATATTGCAGCTATTTCCAAGATCTCCTTCTGACCATCCTCCATAATGCCAACAATGCATTATATGCTCCCCCTGAACCTGTACCATCAATCAAAAAGGGTTCAACAATAAGATGATGCATCAACAACCCCCAGCTTTTGCCTGAGGTACTCAAAAGTGTCCCTGGGCAATGGTTTGGTGAGAATATCAGCAACTTGTTCCTTAGAAGGAACATACTCCAACTTGACCTTCTGTTCAAGCACTTGTTCCCGGAGAAAATGATACTTGATTGGTATGTGCTTGGTTTTTGAATGCATAACCGGATTCTTTGAGATGCTGATTGCACTTGTGTTATCACATAAGATGGGGATAGGTGGTGTACAAGTGATTTGAAAATCCTGCAAAGTCTGCATCATCCAAAGAAGTTGGGTGCAACAAGATGCAGCAACAACATATTCCGCTTCAGCTGTAGACAAGGCAATCGAACTCTGTTTCTTGCTGAACCAAGATACCAGTCTGGAACCCATAAAGAACTCACCACCACTTGTGCTTTTCCTGTCATCCACGCTTCCGGCCCAATCTGCATCTGTATAAGCATGAAGAGTAAGATCTGTATCTCTAGGATACCATAAGCCATAATTTTGAGTCCCTTGAAGATATTTGAAAATTCTCTTCACTGCCTGAAGATGAGTCTCCTTCGGATTTGCCTGAAATCTTCCAACTATTCCAACTGCATGCATGATGTCCGGTCGGGTACCTGTCAAATATAGTAAACTTCCAATCATAGATCTGTAGGTTGGTTGATGTACTGCTGCAGATTCATCATTTGCACTGAGACTACATCCTGTGACCATGGGTGTACATACTGGCTTTGCATCTTCCATGCCATATTTCTTCAAAATCTGTTTGAGATACTTGGTTTGAGATAAAAATATTCCTCCTTCCTTTTGTTGGATTTGCAAACCAAGGAAATATGTCAGTTCTCCTAGCAAGGACATTTCAAATTCTTTCTGCATGACCGAGGCAAAGCTTTGACTCATAGCTTCTTCATTGCTGCCAAAAATAATGTCATCTACATACACAACAAGTATTAGCAATTTCTCATTTTCAACTTTTGTATACAGATTGCTATCTGCTGAACCTTTTGAAAAACCTTGTTGATGAAGATATTTGTCCAACCGGTAGTACCAAGCCCTTGGAGCTTGTTTGAGACCATAGAGAGCCTTTTTCAATCGACATACAAGATTTGGATCATTTCCAAGAATGAACCCATCTGGTTGTTCAATGTACACTTCTTCTTCCAAGTCTCCATTCAGAAAGGCTGATTTCACGTCCATTTGAAATACTTTGAAGTTTTGAAAACTTGAGAGAGCAAGGAACATTCGGATGGCCTCAAGTCTTGCAACAGGAGCAAAAGTTTCTTCAAAGTCTATTCCTTCTTGCTGCGCATACCCTTTACAAACAAGTCTGGCTTTGTTTCTAATTACTTCTCCATTTTCATTCAATTTATTTTTGAAGACCCATTTTGTTCCGATAACATTCTTATCCTTTGGTCTAGGAACCAGCTCCCAAGTGTTGTTCTTTTCGATTTGCTCAAGTTCTTCATCCATTGCTTTCACCCAACATTCATCTTTGCATGCTTCTTTCACATTTTGTGGTTCAGTAGAGGAGAGTAATGCCAAATAGCTTGAGGCTTCTGCAACTGTTCTTCTTGTTTGTACACCTGCTTCTTTCTGCCCCACAATCTGAGATTCTGGATGATTCTTCTGAACATATCTGGATGGAGTTTTTCTTCTATTCTTGTCTGTTCCTCTGGTTCTTCTTGAGGTTCTCCTTGGGGTTCTTCTTTTCATTATTCTATCTTTGAGGGTAGCCTTCATCTTCTTCTATATCTTCATGATGTACTTGCCTAGGAATATATCCCTTCTCATCAACCACTACATCAATGCTGTCAACAATTCTGCCAAGTCTTTTATTGTAGCATTTGTATGCTTTGCTATGTGGAGAATAGCCAAGTAGAATGCCTTCATCTGCTCTAGGTTCAAGTTTTCCAAGCTGCTCATCAGTATTCTTGATATAGCATTTGCTCCCAAAGATTTTGAAGTGCTTTACCGAAGGAGTCCTGCCACTCCAAAGCTCATGAGGAGTTTGAGTGCTGTTCACCCGGACATTTGTTTTGTTGAGAATAACAACCGCAGCATGTGCAGCTTCACCCCAGAAAGTTGCGGGAGTTCCTGATTCATCAAGCATAGCACGAGCCATTTGTTGGATTGTTCTGTTCATTCTTTCAACAACTCCATTTTGCTGAGGAGTTCTAGCTGTAGAGAATTATCTCCTTATCCCATGTTCATCACAGAAATCGAAAAATTCATTTGAAGTAAATTCCCCACCTCTGTCGGATCTGAGGCACTTAATTTTGTGACCTGATTCATTTTCAACCAAGGCTTTGAAGGATTTGAATTTTTCGAATGCTTCATCTTTGTGCTTCATAAGTCCTAACCAGACAAACCTGGAGAAATCGTCAATAAATAATATCAAGTATTCCTCTCCTCTAGGTGTTCTTTTCCTGAATGGACCACATGTATCTGTATGTACTAGCTCAAGAGGCATGCTAGCTGATCCTTCTTTCTCTGGAAAGTTAGTCCTGGTTTGTTTTCCAAACTGACATGATCTGCATATGGTGTTGTCAGGAATTTTGATATCTGGAAGATCGCGAACTGCCTGATATTTGCATGCTTTCCTTATTTGTGAGAAGCTTAGATGTCCCAACCTTCGATGCCATAACTAGTGCTCTTCATCCTTGCTTAGATAGCATTGTTGTTGTCCTTCTTCAAATATGTACAGATTATTTGGAGTTCTTTTGCCTTTGAGTACTGTTTTACCTGTATCAAGATCACGAACAAGACATCCATTCGATCTGAAAATAACCTCGGTTCTTTGATCACACATCTGGCTGACACTTAGAAGATTATGCTTCAATCCATCAACATACAAAACATTTCCAGCTTTGACTTTTCCTTTTAACTGAGCAATGCCTTTTCCTTTTATAGTAGAAGGAGTATCATTTCCAAAAGAGACTTTCTTTCCTTTTTCTAGAGCAGAATAAGATTCAAGTTTTTCTTTACCTGTCATATGCTTCGAACATCCACTCTCAATGTACCATAGATTTTCCTGTCCCTCTGCATAAAATGCTATTCCACATCTTTCTGTTTGAGGTTCCTTTATTCTCCATGTTTTGGTGCTTGAGGCTTGCTCCTTTTTCTGCTGAAACCTGCTCCTGCATTCAGATTCTTCATGACCAAAGTTATTGCAAATAGAACATTCGACTTCATTTTCAAGAACCGAAAAGTTGTTATAGGTCCTTTTTGTCATCCCTGTCATACTTCTTTGTTTTTGAGCTTCCCTAGTCATGATTGTTTTATATGCAACACATTGAGCTGCTTTGTGACCAAAGTTATGACAAGAAAAGCATTGTCCATTGAAGAAACTTCTGCGGTTATCGAATCTACCAGCCAACTGATTGTAATTTCTATATTCATCTATTCTTGGACCAAATTGAGAAGATTGTACCTGTGGCTGGTTCACCCTTAAGATGGATTGCCCTTGATAGTTTCTGTTTGTAATTCGTCCCTGCTTTACCTGATGATCTTCATTGTTCTTTTGCTCATTTCTTCTTGCTGCATCAAGATAACTCTTTGAGGTGGATGCTTGAGAGGTTTCTCCATTGTAGCCCAGACTTGTCTTGTTTAGAGGAGACCGCTGCACATTGATAATCTTATCCAAAGTTTCAGATCCTTTGACAAACTTAAGATTAATAGCTTTTGTTTTCTCAATCTCTTTTCTAAGACCAACAATTTCTCCTTCTAGTTTTTCAAGATGTTTTTCCTTTTCATCAATTTGAAATTGTAGAGTATCAATGATCACATTCTTTTCTTCTATACATCTCTTGAGTCTAGTGATTTCATCATAAAGGTTATCCACATCTATAGCATCCATATAATCATCATCTTCAAATGCCATTAATAACTTATATTCATTACCTCATTCATCTTCATCACTGTTTGATAGACCATCACTATCTTCATGGGTGTAGTAGCTTTTCTTATTTGCACTTTGTTTCTTGTTCCATCTAGCAGGTTCCTTTCCTTTATCCTTATAAGGACATTTTGCAGCATAATGACCTACTCTTCCACAAGCAAAACATTTGAAAGGTAGCTTACCTCTGAACCTTCCAGAACCCCTTTGAAGATTTCTGACAAAATTTGATTCTTCTTCCTCTTCTTCTGGAACATGGCTTGCTTCATAGTAATCTTCTTTGCCTGATGCCTTGAAAGCAGCTTCCCTTCTGTCTGATGGACCTCCCTTTCTCATTTCATAAGCAGTTAGAATTCCATGTAGCTGAGACATAGTGAGAGCACTGAGATTTTCCTTTTCTTCTATTGCAGATACTTTAGATTCAAACTTGGGGGATAATGATCTTAGAATCTTTTCAACTACTATAGCCTCTTTTATTTCTTCACCCAAATTTTTCATACAATTAATAATCTCATCTACCCGAAGAAAATAATTAGCCACACTTTCATCATTATACATCTTGAGGGTCTCATACTGAATCCTGAGAGTTTGAAGTTTAGCTCGTTTTACCTGTTCATCTCCTTCATAGCTCGTGACCATTTTGTCCCATATCTCTTTTGCTGATTTGAAGTGCATTACCTTCATGAATTCTGTTTGGGATATACTTCCTAATAGAGTACTGACTGCTTTTGCATTTGTTTCATACTTCTTTTTCTCAACTGGATCTGTAGGAGTAGCTGAAGGAAAAGCATAGCCTGTTTCTACAATGTCCCAAACTTCTGTACCAAGAGATTGAAGATATGTAGTAACTCTTACCTTCCAATAATTGAAGTTTGTCCCATCAAAAATCGGTGGCCTGATTGATGCTTCTCTCTCGTAGTTGCTCATGATGAACGATCTACCTTCAAGCGATCAAGCTTCTCTGAAGGACCTGCTCTGATACCAATTGTTGGAAATAATACTGAGAGGGGGGGTGAATCAGTATTATCTAGCAATTTAATAAATCTTCCTTATTTGATCTTTGAATTATTTTTGCATGTCAGTACCATAAAATAATGAGCATGAACAAAGAAAACAGATAGTCACACCAAAGAACACAAGATGTAAGGTGGAAACCCAATGTGGGTGAAAACCACCTGCTGCAATATGTCTCTATCTTCTTTCAAATTAGAAACTTCTTTTACAATGATTTTGTACTGGTGCAGTCCTTTACCAGTACGCAGGCTGCAACCTGCAGAGAGCTACAACTCTCTCTCTCTCTAGTTTTCCAGTCTACTCCTGGAAGGGAGCTACAACCCCCTACTTCTTTTCATAAAGCATCAGATGATCAACAAGTACATAACAGATATAGACCACTACAGATATCAGATCAGCAATAACAGAACTAACCCAGAACACCTTATCAACAGAGAAATTCAATCAACAGAACATCTTAAAATAGAGACGCAGTATTTCCTTCTGTGACCTGCAACCAGACGCAGTTAACCTTCTGCTACTCTGCGTCTACACGCAGATATCCTTCTGCTGCACTGCGTGCCCACGCACTGTTCCTTTAACTGCTCTGCGTTCTGTTGCTTCAGGGACACACCAAAAGATACTATCGCGCCGCGTCTTTTGCTACAGAGACGCACCGGAAAACACTATCGCGCCGCGTCCTTCTGCTTCAGAGACGCACCTGAACCTTGATCGCTCTGCATCCCCACGCAGATCTACAGTCACTGCGCTGCGTCCCCACGCAGATCTCCAGACTCTGTACTGCGTCCCGGCGCGCTTTCCTTTCACTGTACCTGCGTCCCTTTGGGTATGAATGATTTCAAGACCTTAAGTGTAACCCAAACAGTCAGATCTACAGATCTGATCTTGCGCCAAAGAGATCTCAGTCCTTCAGTAGATTCGCCTTTTAGATCTAGACCAAATCTCACCCAATAAGATATTCCACAAGAAAGACATTCTTAGCCAAATGATCTCCTTGCTTTATATAGGCAAGCTCCTCCTCAAAACATGGAACAATACCACGAGCCGACACCATAGAAACACAAAACCGTCGGCTAGATACCACACAAGAAACCCCCACGTGCTTTTTCTCTGCCTTGAAATGTGTGCACTGGGTGGACGCACCCCCTGAACGGCTGGCCTGCGTCGCTGGACGCGGACCCTGCATGGTGTACCTGCGGGTACGCACCTTCTGAACTGGTTTCCTGCGTACTTCTTAATTTTCAACCAACTGAGAGCCTTGCCACTGGAGTTGCCATCAAGTACAACATCTGTAACATACAGTCATACCAGAAAACATAATGCCAACAGGAAATATATAACTTGAAACAATACTTGTACAAGTTGAAACGCGAGTGATTTTTCAACAAAATGAGTGAAACAATGCTCTCACAAGCTGAACAAAAAAAAGCAACAGAAAAAGTAGGAAAAGGAAATAAAAGAAAAAATCGCCTCGAAAAATGATGGAAATGCTTCAAAGGCTCCTTGATCTCCTAAGGAAGCTAGATCTTGATAATCGTAATTATAAGTGAGCTCTAGAGGCATCGATTACATAGATTTGATAAAAATGGAGTTCACGACTTGTATGCTTGAGATCAAGGACAACATTAACAGTTGACAGAAACTTCTAAAGATGGAAATGTGTCACCTTCGGGGAACTAATAATAGATCCCTACTTCCTATGGATGGTTTTCCTCTTAGATTCTTGCTTTTCTAGAAAATTGCCATGCACTGCTTGGAAATATTCCGCAGTTTTGGGAAGTATTGGGCAATCCTCTCTGGTTCATGAACTAAGCAGTTTCTAAGCACAGTAGGTTCTACGCAATTTCTGGGTTGAGTGGCTCTAGGTTTCCTCTCAGGCTCTGCGTAATTTCTAAGTTGACGGAAGGCTATCAGTTGGCTTTCTGCAATTCTAGAATTGAAGGCTCACTTTCTGGCTTGGACTACTCTGCGCAATTTCCCAGTTGAAGATAAGTTGCAAGTTGGGTCTTTGCAATTCTGGAGTGGAACCTCACTGCTGGGTTGCACTGCGCATTTCCTAAGAGCAAGGATGGTTTCCCTCAAGGATTGCGTAGATCATCAAGGTAGTGCTAGAACCAGTTTGAAATCAAGTCATGGGGTTAACTTGTGGTTAGACAAAAAAGAAGGTAACCAAACACAAGTTGCATAAAGGATGAAAAAGGCGTTGATGGAGAAAGAATGGAACATATTCAATGGTTCCAAGTTAGCACAATAATTATGGGTTAAGGAAATGGACACTACATGTTTTCAGGTAAATAGGTCGCCCTCATCAATGTTGGATGACAAGACTCCACATGAGGTATGGACTAGTAATAAACATTCTCTTTAAAATCTTAGTGTATTTGGTTATGATGCTTATGTACACATTGCAAAAGAGAACATGAGTAATCTAGATAAGAAATATCAAAGTTGTATCATTATTGGATATAAAAATTGTTTGAAAGGCTATAAGCTTTGGAACCTAGAAACTAAGAAGGTTTTGTGTAGTTGAGATGTGGTATCTAGGGAAGTCAAAGATGTCAAATAGGGATTCCTACCAAGGGATAAATAAGCATAAACCATATATTTGTAATTAAAGGATGTTGAATAAGACTCTATATAAGAATAAGAATTAGAAGAAGAAAAACCACAAATTATGGCACCAATGAGATCAATTTAGGAAATAAGGTATCCAAAAAGTTATACTCCACCTATTTTCTATTCAAATTTTGTGTCTTTTTTTATTACTAATGATGATCCTAAAACTATTAGGGAGGAAATGGATTAAAAGGATGGAAAACTTTGGAAAAAGGACATGGTTGAAGAAATGATAGGCTTGCACAAGAATGAGGCTTGGGACCTAGTGTAGTGGCAGCCTAGAAGAAATACCATTGGTAGAAAATGGGTGTTTGAGAAGAAGTTGAATGTAGAAGGTTAAGTAGAGAAATACAAATCTTAGTTAATAGCAAAGTGTTATTCCTAGGTAGAAGGAATTGACTTTGGTGATATGCTTTCTCATATTACCAAGTTAACTTCTATTAGATTTCTTTTTATCTATTGTTGCTTCTTTTGATCTTGAAGTAGAACAAATAAATTCGAAGACAACTTTCCTACATGGGGATCTAGAAGAAGAAATATACATGAAGAAAATAGAACGATTTGTGGTGAAAGGAAGGAAAAAAAGGGTATGCAGTCTAAAAAATTCATTATATCGATTAAGGTAATCACCAAGGATGTGGTATCAAAAATTCAATACCTATATATTGGGACTTATCTTTACAAGTAGGAAAGAAGATCACTATGTGTATTTCACATTAGTTTGGGATAATGTTATTTATTTGGTTTTGTATGTGGATGATATGTTGTTAATTGGAAATGACATGGAAATCATCCAAGAAGTAAAAACTCAATTGTCCTCTAAATTTTACATGAAGGACCTTGATGCTGCAAATTTTATCTTGGGCATAAAAATTAAAAGAGATTGGGAAAACAAAAAACTTTGGTTAAGTTAGAGGATTTATGTCGACACAATATTGTATAGATTTAATATGTAAGAATGAAAACTATTGAAAGCTCTTATTCATGTAGGTGTAAAGTTATATGTAGATCAATGTCCCAAGAAACAGAAAGAGGAAGAGGATATGTCCTATGTTTCATATGCTAGTGTGGTTGGAAGCTTGATGTATACAATGGTTTGTAACTATAATGGAAATTATGCATGCATTGGGAATATTGAGCAGGTTTATGTCAAAACCAGGGAAGGAGCATTGGACAACAATAAAGAGGGTTTTTAGGGATTTTCACAGCACAAATGGCTATGGATTTTTCTAGTAAGGAAGATAGATATTGGATACAGTGTTCAACATACATCTCTTTGTTCATTCAAAATGAGTTAGAGATCTAAATTACATAAGATATACAAGTGGTTAACTTATTTGGAGGAGCGATCATTTGGATGAGTAAGAGACAGTTTATAGTGGCACTCTCAAATACAAAAGTTGAATACATGGAAGCCAGCCATGCAAGCAAGAAGAAATTTTGTTACAAATATTGTGTTCATTTATGGGGTTGGTATAAAAAATGGAAGGACATATTATGATAGAGTGAAATATTCCTAGCAAAAACCCCAACTTATCATTTGAAGAAAAGGCATGTTGATGTTTAGTATCACTTTGTGAGTGATATGATTGAAGAGAAGAAGTTGCTACTACAAAATATTGACACTTAGAAGAATTTTGTAGATTCATTAAAAAAAATTGTGAGCACTAAAAATTTCACTTAGTGTAGAGAAATAATGGGCATTATATTCCCATATTTTTTATAATGTACTCCTCTAACCCCATGCATGTAAAGAATATAAAATAGTGGAGAATACTAGGTATGTGTTCTATTATTTGCACAACTATACCTATGTGTTGGATAATGCATGGTGTACAGTGAGATGATCATGGGGGCAGGGGGGAAATAGGGAAAATTTTAGGGGCTAATATTCACAGGTGTGCTAATTTTCTATCTTTTTTCAAAAAAAGGGTTTGCCAATTTCCATTTTTTATAAAAATCATTCACTCATTTTTTTTAGAATAAAATTCTCTTACGTTAAGATTCACCAAAAAATATCGGTAATATATAAAATCATTAGAAGCTTCAATATTTTTACAAAAAAATCACCAAATATTTTATAATTTGCATATTAAGCACTATTAATATTTGCCAAGGTTTCTAAATATTAAGATAAAATTCCATCCTTACAATTTTCCTTGGAAGCTCACCCTATTTTTCCCGTTTGTAGGGGTTCAGGGGTAATGCACCTATTAACAGTGCTAGACTCGCCAACATTCAGGGGATTTCCCGGTATGAAGTCCCAACTAGACTTCACATGGTTTGGTGTAGGAGTCACATCCGGTACGATGGCCTAGTTGCCATTATCTTAAAGATATTCCTTCGCTCTTTCTTGTTAGAAGCTAAGACTGGTTTGCGTTGTCTTCAAACAACGAGGTGTGCGTGCCTTGTAAGTGCTTAGTGTCCCTTGTGTCAAAGTTCTTTCACTGCAGAGGGAGAGGATGGAAGTGAGTCTCAGGTTGAAAGGGAATAGTCCCAACTCTGCTAGAGGCACACAACACATCAGGATATGTGCAACTTCCCATGGATTAGTCCACACTGGTGCGACAATCACAAACACAAAGTGAACAGGTAGCATGTAAAAAACTCAGCAAAATAGTCCACATGAGTGCGATGCGCATTACAACAAGTTGAAACGAATGAATTTGTTGAGTGTCCAACGGGATAGCCCACACGGTTGAGACAATGTTAGAAACTGATACAACACATTTCCAACAACATATGTACTAAAACAATTGAAATAGTTCAACTCTCTTTATAAAAGTTAAAGCAAAATGCATTACAAGCATCCAAATAATAGTCTTAGAAATGAATACAATACATGTGTGAGAACGTGTTGGCCTATTAACAGGCTTCTCAATTAAGCTAAAGTTCCAAGACACATTCCTACACCATTATATCACTAACCTCAATAGAGGGGCATTGGAGCCACTGCTTGCTCGTCAAAGAATTTATTACAGACTCTGAAGGCTATGTGGGAGGAGCCAAGGTGAAAAGTCTTTCGCATGTACAAATGAGGGGTATATATAGCCAAGCGTGAAACTGATCATGGTGCCTCTTCAACTTCCCTCATGACTTTTTGACTTACATGACTCTTTGACTTTACATGAATCTTCAGATTTACATGTGGGTCTCTTGGACTTCCACATTACATTACATTGATTACAACAGTATGGCCCACAGTAATGATGTGGCAGAGATGACTCATGGAATGACTCGACATGACAGTGTTGGTATGTTGATGATGGTGGTGGTGTTCATGTCTAGCTACAGTGATTCTCAGTGATGAATGTGCTCTTGGTGTATCATAGCTTCACCTCTGCATGGAAAGGTGTGAAAACTCTTTGATGGTCGTGGTGTTCTCTTTATGTTTGCATGTGCATGTCTCTCCTTCGCTCGTACTTGGCATGCTCCATGTTTTCATCCATTTGTGAACAAATCTCCTTGCATGTGCTCCTTGTTCATCTCGTTCGTGAACAAATCTCCTTGCATGTGCTCCTTCTTCATCCCATTTGTCATCGTGCCATGTTTCATCCATGTACCTGTATCTGAAATCACTTATGACAAGATGAAATCAAATCCATAAATCTCCTATTCTACCATGATGCATTATCTTTCTCTTTCAGGTGGAGGTGATCAAGAGAGAGGAAAAGGCTCTCAAATGACGCAAAGCACATTTCAGGCTAGGATGCGGGCTTTGGGAACTATCAATGAAAATTGTGCAGATATCACTAGGAGGATGAGATGGGCAATTTAGATCAGCAATGACTATTCGCAATATTTGGCTCGGCTGGAGGGAAGATCTATGCAATTTTTCTAGGGAGACAATGTAGGCAGCAAGGGGAGTATGGAAATGAAAACTGCACAATTTTTCTGGGGAGGCTGGTAGCAGGTTACAGGAGACTACTGTCCAAAACTATGTAGAGATGGGAGGTTGTCCTGTTGGACGTAACTGCATAGGTTTTGTGCTGAGCCAGATGCTAGGAAGCTAGGAGGAGGAGAAGACTAACTAATAGGGTGACTGACTGAGAAAATTGTGCAATTTTTTAGAGTAGTGTAGCGACAGGCAGTGGGTGTCTATCTGGCATGTTTCCACAGTTTCATCAATTAGCATAATCGGGCATGCTTGGAAGATTCTCAACAATTTTTTGGAGGAGTGAAGCTCGGGGTCACTGACCAGCCAAACTCTTTGGTTGACTAGCCAGAGGCTTAACGACTTTAATTGCAGGTGGCGTAGATTGGGATGGCTTGGTGAGAAAATTTTGTGTTGTTTTGGGTGATAGTCAGTCCAATCGACTCCAGGATTGCACAGTGTAGACTGCGTGGGATGCAATCTCAATCTCTGTGCAGTTCTGGGAAGTAGTACATGTTCACTGATGGCTAATATTGCGGGATGCAGCTCAATGAAGGTTCGACTATTGGAGAGAGGTCTGGTCATCATAATTTCAGCAAAATGAGTAAGTGTGTGAGCGAATGAACTTATGCATACATGACCTTGCGAGCACACACTCAACATGACTTGACGATAAGACACCTCAAACTATCAAGACGACATGCACTTAGTGTGACTAACCGACGGATGAGAGCGACAAGCACGACACTTGTGATAGATCATTGAATGACCGTGATGACACTTGACAGTGAATACGACTTTGTGTGTGAGTGTAGAAGATGCTTACATAGCGAGGAAAACTCAAACAAAACCTTCACCATCACTAGAATGAGGTCACAAGCATGGCATAACAATCAACATGCCAAAGACGATAGTTGGTCTAACAAGTGAAAAGGAAGCAATACATGTAGAAGAAACACATAAACTGACTTTTTGTGTTTAAGCACATGCATGTTACTGAGGACAGGATGATATGAAAATGACAAGCAGTCCTGCAAACTCAACTAAGAGGTGTACTTTGATAGGTTATCTTTACTTACCATACTTACCCTCAAGATGATCATGCATCCGATGGAGTTTGCATGTGGTCCTAATCTTTTCCATTACTTGGTTCCTTGTTCCTTCCCCTCAACTCCTTGGAAGTGATTTCGGCATGTTACCTTTTCCTATAGTCACTGAGAGGTAGATCTACACAATTTCAGTAGACAATGACTGTTGGCAGAATGAGGCCCTAGGAGGCCCTTCTGTGTAGTTTCTACATGCAAGACAAATAAGAAAACTTGGAAAACACTGTGAAGTTTTGAGGCTCAGGGCACTGCTGTAGGACAAGGGTCCTGGGAGGACACCTCTGCACAATTTCTGAGTGTAGTGCAACCAGACTACTCTATGCATTTCTGGAGAGCAGTGTTGGCTGCATGACTACTATGCACATTTTTGGAGAGCAGTGCTAGCTAGGGTGTCTCCAAGTTGTGGGGTTTCAATAGGAAAGGGAGGTTGGTGTCTTTGCAGGCTGCGGGGTTTCAATAGGCAAGGGAGGTTGGTGTCGCTATGCACTGACGGGTTTCAATAGGTAAGGGAGGAAGCTTGATGGTTGCAGAAGCAAAGCACACAATTCTGGGAATATGGATGAGGCTAGGTTTCTCATGAAAATGGCTAAGTGTGAGATCAATGAATCATATATAAACATGATAAGACTTGACTCTAATTTCACATTGACACTTAGTGACACAACGTAGACCATAGAGAATGCATAAGACATATTTTTCTTGACAACATCCTTCATGACAAAAGTGCATAAAGTGAGTTTGAAACTTGACTATGTGATGACAACCACTCATATGCACACAATTCCCTTGAAGCAAGACAACATTCCCTTTGCATGACAAACAACAACCCCTATGCCTGAAAATGATAGATGATGCATAAAGATGAGAACGCATACAATTCTTACGATCAAGGGGGGGAGCTTGAAATCATCATCTTACCAATAAATGACCAAGGATGATCGATTGCAGGATCCAAGGTAGGCTCCAAAATTTTCATGCGAGGAAAACTTTTGGAGGGTGGTTCTAATGGCTATAACAACACCTAAAACATGGATGGATTTTTCTATCCATTTTTTACAATTTTTAACACATGGTTTTTGCTAAAAGTGATTTTGTGGCACATAGTGATTTTTCCCATGGTTTTGTAGTTTCATTTAAGAAACTATGTTTGTACTCCTATCCAGGTCAAATGGGATGGTTGTTTATGAATGTTACAAGATATATATTGTATTGTAATATTGTATAGGAGAAATAATATATTAAAAAAATCTTTTTGGTTTTCCTAGGTTTGGCCTTCTAGGATAGAATCTCTGTTAATGTGAGTTTTCAATTATATATTTTCTATTTTAGTAAGAATGTGTTTGCAGTAATTAATTGTATGAGGTTAAAATGTACATCACTTGGCTTAATTTAGGTATATCTAAGGTTGTGAAACTCATTGGAAGGGAGCTAGAGTGGCCACTATTTTTTAGGATACTTCTTGAAGACAAAACCCTTTATATTTCTTATCGGTTGCAATAAAATTTCATAGTTGTTCCAAGTTTATGGTAGCTCATGCGACTCCTATGTTTCCCCCTATTGACCTTGGGATATGTTCCATAGTAGTCCCAATATTATGACATTCTGTATAGACGTTCTAAGGAAACATTACATGGAAGACGAGATATATTTCAATTATTTAAATCACACAACTATTATAAGAAGTATATTATCAATAAACATTTATTTAAATGGCTCTAAAAATCCCCATTCATATTCTTCTAACACATTTCACTAATTCAAAAGTTTAGTAGTGAAATATTTACAAAATTATATCAATTGTTTTGTGAAGGCTCTTTTCACTGAGTCTTCACTTGTAGACAAATACCTTGCTTCTTATATTCAGATTTGTAAGTTTACTAGGATTGCTTGTCCTTGAATAGTGTAGGAATAACCTTCTTAATGAATTAAATTCATTCTTGGATCAGATTTATAACTTATCTAACCTATCTATCCTTGAGTAACATATTAGGGGCTCACTTGTCATGTTTATTACAACAAAAACCTATGGATTTAATACCTTCTAAGAGTGTTCTCCTTCGAGCTATCCATTATGGTTGTTTAATATCTCGAGGGGAAGTCTTCCACTATCCTTCTAGCTACAATTTTTTTTCCAAGAGGTATTTTAGAAACATGTCATTATAGATAACTGAATATAAGAAGTTTACCATGAGTCATGTTCTTATTACATCCATTAAATATATGCATATATCCACACATATCATCATCAAACACATTCAAATTTTAGTAGGAAAACATATGGACGTTTGGGATTGAGAGATCAGAGAATTCACAGTCTGCATTTTTGTGTCTACGTTTTGAGTCTAGAACAAAACTCATCTTCAAGACTGAATCTACAAATAAGAGAAAAATGGAAGCCATAAATATGAGATGCAATGATGCCAGGGTGGAGGGAGCCGACCAACCCAAGGAGAGGAATCATTTTTTATTTAATTAAAATTTTCATTTTAATTAATTTTTTTTATAATAATTATTGTTTGACTTTTCTAGTTAGAATAGAAATATATGATTTATGATTATTTTTACACTTCATTAATTATTTTAATTTATGATTTTAATAAACTTATGTTTTAGATTATTGTTTATATATATATGTGTATATATATATATATATATATATATATATATATATATCTATCTATAGATAGATATTTATATATTTTATTAATACATAATATTAATGAAAATATCATGTTATTAGTGGATGTAAGTCTTATTAATTATGAATATGATATTAGTAGTAATAATTATAATTATTACTAGGGTTAGAAAGGTAACAAAGAGGTAAAGCCAAAGAAGTGAGGGAAAAATGAATGGAATCCCAACAAAAGGGTGAATAAGGGGAAAGGTTACTAAAATTCACTAGGGTGAAGCATGAGGGTGATAGGCGAATTTGAGAAGAAAAGGGAAAATGTGATAAAACATCCATGGGAGAGATTGATAGGAGGGGTAGGAGGAGGAGATGAGGGACTGAGAGGGAGTGGTAAGGATGATAAAAACATATTTATTCCTTGGTATCACAAGGGAGAAGGGAAATCCAATTTCTGATAACTTCTACGACTCCATCCCTATTGAGGTTGTGAGGGTGCTTGATGATTTAAAGGGGTTCCCGTACTTTACGTTTAAAATGATGTTTTTCATTGGCAATGAACTTAGTGTCTTCAAGGAAAATATGGTGGCTGGTCTTGGCTACATGTTCTGTTAAAGCTAAAGATCAAGTTCTTTTATTTCAGATATTTGCACCATGCTCTTTAAGCTTGATCTTAAAATGCCTACATGTTTCCCCAATATAATATTCTCCACAAGAACAACTGATCATATAAGCACTTTTTTGTTGGAGGTGATCTCGTTTATCCTTAACTGATTTTTTCCTTTGTTTAATATTAGTCATGGGCATGAATGAAGTTTTTATATCTTTCTTCACGATAAATTTGGCTAGCTTGTCAGTGAATCCATGTATATGTAGAAGGTATGCATTAGCAGTTGGGGGATTTTCAGATTTATTCCTTCTTCTTCCAAATATGGCTTTTTGGATGACTTTGAGGATGTCTTTATTATTATATCCTAAGCTTGTAAATACTTTTCTTAAGTATTCAACATCCTCTTCAGTGTGAATCTTATTTGATATTCTACAGACTCTAGTAAAAACAAGGTTTGAAGAACACCCATCTTTTGAGCTGGGTGGTGGTGCAAATCTTCATGAAGGAAATTATCAGTGTGTGCCTTCTTTCTGAACACTTTATGCCCGCGAGATCCATCTTTGTTTCTTATGAGGAGGATATCAAGGAATGGGATGAAATTATTTTCTTTGACCTCCATTTCAAACTTGATATCATCAAATATGCTATTGAGATGGTTCAAGAAGTTATTAAGTTCGTCATCCCCACGAGGCCAATTGACACTAGTGTCATCCACGAACCTGATCCAAAACTTAGGTTTTAATGGGTAGGTGTCTTGAGAGATTTATTTTCAAAAATTTCCATGAAGATATTGGCTACAATAGGTGATAGAGGTGATCCCATATGGATGTTATGCAAAAAAAAAAAAAAAATTCCAATTCATGTGATTGATTTACATCATAAAATCATCTCTTGAAAACACTTATTTGATTTAGTTCAGAACTTGTTTGCTAAAATATAGGAGTGATGACTTAACTCTAAGAATTATGGAATGACATTGGAAATTGGCTTGGACCCTACCATATGTTTTCAAGAAATCGATACATTGCCTTCCTCCCTCATTAGGTACATCCATGACAAGGGTATTTATTTCCTCAATCATATTAGGGTGTCTTTTGATCCTAGTGAGTGCAAATGTTTCTGTGTGTTGAGATATATAATAAATTGAAACTTCTTTAATTCTAAGCACAACTAATAGTCCACTTGTATATCAAGATGAGATTCAAAGGGGAGAGGGAAAGGGAAGCTCTGGTTGGTAAGGAAATACCTAACTTATGCCTACCCAAGACCTTATACTGGGGAACGACACATTTTTTTTATCGACCTACCATGCCTACCTACACCTAGTCCCAAATGATCGAGGATGGAAAGACCTATTCGGACAATTCAAGAAAGATCTAGGACATTAGATTAGAGAATGACAAAGCATAGTCCCATCAGATCGGGGAAAGGCATATTGTAAAATTAAGTGACCTATTTGTACGAACCTTTCCAATTGGTAAGGAAAGAAAATAAGGAGGCGAGGTTAAATATTAACCCATAAGAAGAACCCATACTAACTAATAGTTGATGAAATATGAATTCACTTAGATGCACAAGTAGGATCGACTAAAAGGAGAGGGAAAATGGCTTGATCGTTGAAGCTCACTACTAATTATTCCTCAACAATGCAAATATTTAAGAAAAAACTTGATCGTGATTTAGGGTTATAGCTACTCCTCCCCAAACCACTGACAATATATTTATTAGTAGGAGCCCAACTCCCAGGCTGAACAATCAAACTTTTCATTCCATCCATCGAGCCACCTACCTTGTAAAACAAACTTCTTATGTTGCTCAAGGCTGCTTTTTCAAAGTGTTCCATGGGTTCCTTAGGCTCTGGACATTAGTACTATGCCCTGAGTGAGGTGTGAAATAGACAAATAAACTAGTATCACATGCAAAGTCAAAGATGACATACATTTCTTGAAGCGGGAGGTTATAGGTGTCGGCACCTAAAAAGCTCCAGGCTCTCCCCACAAAGGTCTCCTAAAAGACAGGGCTTTATTCAAACTGTCAAACTGCCCATTGCGGAAGCTCTCAAGGGTCGATATAGTAACCAACCACCCCAATAAGGTTTCATGGGAGGGGGGTTTCATAATACCTGTTCTTACCTGAATGCTGGTGATACACCATTGCGGAGCAAGTACCTGTCGCGAACTAGTGCATCAACTTAATTGGTCTACTCTTTTCGGATATGACGTATCTAACAAGAGGCAAAACATGCGATCAAGTTTAGTTCCGAGGTTACAAATGGCTCAAGGCCACCGCTACAAATAGATTAGACTCCGTTGAGTTGTTTCAAAACTAAGAGGGAATCCGATAATAGAGTAATGTGAGCGGCACCGAGGGTGAGGGAATTGTCCAAGGCTCTTATGGCTGCTGAGTATTCTGTAGTGTTATTAGTTCCTCGAGGTATGAAGAGTCCCGTGTTAGAGATGAAACACCCGAACTGATCCCTCAAGGTCCAAGCGGCTGCCCATCTGCATGAATGATGACCGAGTAAGCACAACAAGGCGCCCCTACTCCAAGCTTGGTGTGAGCCTGGATGGGAAGATCCATCCAGGCAGGCTTACTTGTTCACTTCAAACGGAGAGTGGCGTTCCCGATGGGTTTTGATCAGATGATTGTGTCAGCTCAATTAGCTACCCTTGGCATAGGTCTTCACCTCTTTGAAGGAGAACTCATATAGGCGAGGAAATGATTAGGGTTCTTGCAACAACAAAAAATGAGAAGAGTTAGAGGAGAGCCCATTCAAGGGTGACTGAGCTTGCAAAAAAGAAAAAAAAGAGAGAGGAGCGAAAAGCACTTTCCCGCATCGGGGAAGGGGCGTGGGGTGAAAAAAAGAAAGATAATAAAGAAGAGCCGAAAGAAAACATGAGGAAGAGATGAAAGAGTACAGGGGGTATACCCGAATAGGGAGTTAGCATCCTTGAGGTGTAAGGAGCAACGGGTATGACGTGGCTTTGCAGAAAGGGAAGAGACTGCAAAGGCCTTGATCAAGATGAGGACCAAGTGAAAGCACCTGGAATGTATCCCAAGGACCTAGTAATCCTTCTAGAAACATTGGTCTCTAAGACTTGGATTTTGTGATAAACCCAACGAGGGGTGTGCAGTCCTGAAATAAAAAAAAGTAAATGAAAGAATAAGAGATCAGGACTGGAGAGGTTAAGAAGGCTTGGATTATGCCGGGTTGAGCAGGACTTATGCAGGGTGATGATTAGCTACAAGGACAAGGAGTCCGTCTCTTAAGGTTCCCCAGGGACACATGACGATCTCCCTAAAGGAAATCTACAGGATGCTGGGGGTGCCTATTATAGGGAATACACCCTCATACATAGAGGTGGATAGAGATGCAACATGGATGGCCCTGACAGGAGTAGAACCTACAGATCATCTAGATAAGAGGAGAGGCATGAGGCTGGTGAGCCACGCCTATATTACCATCGATCACCTATGGAAGGTGATTATGGTAGTGATAGGGGGATGTTATTCCTCACAAAAGCTACAGATCTACTTTTGGTCTAGACACTAGATTTTATGAAGGTGATAGATCAAGGAGAGATCTATGACTTGGAAGGTTACGTCTTAGCTCATGTATATTACAAGCTAAGCTGGGTGAGGTTAATAGGATAGTATGGTCTAAACTATTTTTTCTATTGTAGGCCTAGGCTTGAGAGAGGTTTCCCCTATGAGAGGGAACCTACCCTTAGTATGGAATGCCCATCATTGCATCCAACCAAAGATAGCAAATAAGGAGGAGTTATTATACCTCCAAATATAGGAAAAAATTGATTTTATACATATTTTGGCCCAAGGGTTAGCACGAGATGGACTTAATTGAAGGAATTAGTCTTAGACTTGTTGAATATGGTGTAGGTCCAAGTCATCACATGAAGGTTGGTAATGCCTAAGGCAGACGAGACAAGATTTGTAATTAGGTTAAGAGTGGATCCGATATCTATGAACACCCACTTGATGATGGTGTATTTATAATTAATCTATATGAATAAAAGGATAAATATGTTCAACCTTTATTCAACATCCTGATGCAACTTAAAAAGGTTGAAGGAAAGAGAAGGGGCTCACAAAGGTGCCAACACTAGGGAGAAATTCATAAAGGGGTGGATGAGAAAGTCATGTTGCTCAAGGAGGAGGTGCAAGACATCCATAATGGACTCCCATAATTTTGGTTATATAAGGATTGAACTAAGGAGTAAGGTCGAAATGTGGGAAATTACAATGGAGGAGGTTGGACGTTAACATGGATAAGAATATTTGGGATAGATTAAGTTGGCTTGGGTATAATTCATGGGTGATACCCAAAGACCACTCCACTCAATGAATTGGTAAGGGGTCATATGATTTGATGAGTCTAGGGGGCTCAAAAGGTAGCCTAACCATCTCACGTGGAATATTTGATAGTTTAACAAAGAGGTCAATCAACTCTAGCATGTTGTAAACATGTTTAGGTTTAACAAAAATATTATGTCTAGTGTCATAATTTAGCCCTTTAATTTCTCACATGATAGTTATATTCATTGATCATTGTCTAAATATCAATAATTTACATCTCATAACCTCAATTTCTATCTTTTTTTCATAAGAGTTAAGCTTGTTTATTCCTCTATCCCAAAATTAATTTTTATCATGCACCTCATAGCTCTTGATATTTATTCTTTGTCTCACATGTGCTTGATATCATATTTCCTATGTCAATATGTTGTAGCTTAGCTATGTTCACTGATTCTTGAGGCATGGGGTCTCCATGAAAAAGTTTAGAACTTTAGGTGAAGTTGAACAATGGAGAATACCCCCTCACCATGTATGGGAATTAGCTCATGTTGCACACACAAGCATGAAAACCTCATGCATCATTACTTTACTATTGTTGCTACTTTTCTTTTAATTTTTTTTTTCTTTTTATTTGATTGCTTTTATCCTTAGTTGCAACCCACTATTATTCCCATCCAATGGATAGTAACTCCTACAAGGGGGGAATATGTAGCTTATAATCTTCACACTTGAGTACTGACAAATGCTTACCTACTTCAAGATACAATGTGTAGTCCACTCATAGGTTGTATTGATGCATGACCTTCCAAATGATGATATGATACTTCTCTATAATTTCGTTCTATGAGGGATCACCTTCTTAGATTTCCCCCATCTTAGACTAGATGTGTTACCTTTTAGGGATGTGTTGATGGTCCTGGACCCGCAAAAATTCACGGGATCTCCCCAATATGAAGTCCCAGCTAGACCTCACATTATTTGGAGTAGGGGTCCCAAAAATGGGTGGTAATGTTATGCCTTGACTGTGAAAACGTGCAGAGTGAAGTATGGTAACTGTTCTGAGAGAAAGTGTGTGACCCTACGAAATGTCAAGTGTGATGCATGAAGGTTCCAACACACGAAGGGAAAAGGAAGTGTACCCCTTGGAAGCCTATAATAGTATGCATCTTGAAAGGAACACATGGTCATAATGACATCATGATATAACATGCAAAATAGTCCACAAGTGTAGGTGGTGAATTAATATAATAACACACATTCAACAAGATTCATACAAATGCAAATGAAATAGTTCATAATCATAATTTTAAGTTAAATAACATTCTTCATAAATACAACAAGAATAGTCCTACAATATTCACAACATATGCATGAAAGTGTGTTGGCTCTGAGTTTTATTATAAGTGAAAGTTCCATTCATACTGTTGACAGTGCTGGACCCGCAAACATGTCAGGGGATCTCCCCGGTAGGAAGTCCCAATTAGACCTCAGACCATTTCATGTAGGAGTCTCAACAGCGGGTCACACAGTAATGTATTGACGGAGATTTCACACAAAAGCAGGTAAGATAACTCTATTGGTAGCAAGGGTGTGATAGCTTCAGTAAGACAAGGAAGGTACATGAGAGGTTCTAACACAATGAGGGTGAGGTGACTATGCCCCTTGGAAACCTGTAATAGTACTCGGCTGGGAAAGGAACACATGAGCGAACATGCATCACAAGCTGGAAAGCAAGTTAGTGAGCAATCCAAAGGGATGGTTAAACCAACAACATATTTCAGAAATATTCATACATACATACACAGATAGTTGTACATGAATGTGTAAGTAAACAGATACATATATCATTTAGAGTAAACTAGATAGCATAGAATATAATACAACATATGCATGAAACATGTTGGCTCTTGTTATATTAAGAAGTGTAAGTTCTAGTGATATAATACATCCATGTCCAACCACTAGTTTTGATAACGGAACATTAAAGACACAACCGCCTACTCCTCCAAAGAGATGTACTAGCTCTGCATAGTGGAGAAGCCAAGTCTCATTACAATATTGTCTAAGCTCTCTCCAAGATAGTCTTATCAGAAGCTTGGCTAACCAAAAACCTTTAAAATGAGTTATGAGGTTCCATTTATAGAAATGGGTGGAGTGACCCTTGACATTACCCTTTGTGATAGTTCATCTACCCTCATGACTCTTCATCTACTCTATGACTGTTACATCCAACTATCGCCACTTGAACTTCCACGTGACAAGACGTTACATTACAATGCACATGTGCCCATGTGAGACAAATTAGCTTGGGAAAGCCATGCAAGACATCACTAACACTCGGTCCATTCTGGTGAGACCAATTATTTGACATGATTATGATGGTGGAGGTGGTGAGTTGATGCCAAGCTTGGTCCTCCATGATGGTGTGCATGCGCTCCATGGTGACATCCTACTGAAGCGAACTCTTGCCTCTGTTGCATTCGGGTGCACTGGTATGGTTCCTCCATCCAATTCGTCTGCTAGCATTCACAAGGTATTCTTGGGTGTGGCTGAATCGGCAACACACTGATGCATAGTGTCCATGATGATCTTCTAGTGTGTGCTGGTGGTCATGCGCATCAACTGTCAACTATATGTTTAGCTCCAGTTGGACTTGCTTCTTGTATTTTCCTTGGTGAGTGTGCCAAAAGGGTTAGATCACATGCATGTGCATAATGACATGCATGTTTCTGAATTCCCTTACATGCGATCAAGAATACCACTCACCTTGTATAGCTGCTGGGATAAATCTATAACTTGTACGCGCGCAGTTTCATCCATCTATGCATGTTGTGCCCCTTGCTGTACCTGCTCCTGTTGCAACTCATTCTCTCATCTCTGCGGCTCTTGTTCTTCCTTGAGTTTATTCTTGAGCACATGCACCTCCTTCTTTGTTTTGTTCTCTGCCTTCATATGATATTTATGTCGCACCATGACCTCATAGCCAAAGTCTCCAAAGTTGCTTTCACCACAAGTAGATCTAATTGAGCTTGCAACTTTGTTCCACCTCTATGTTGCCAAAAACCTTCCTCTTATGTTTGTTGCATCTGGTATGCTGTCGTCAACTGTTGTTCATGGTGCTACTTGCTGTGATGTTGTTGTTTTCATACCTTGATGTCCTTGTCTATGAACAACTTGATGTCTTCGTGGGTAGGCAAGTTCATAGACACTTGATGGACTGCATCCCCAAGTGTGCTTTGAATGGTGTCTTCGACTCGACTCTCCTGGAAACCAATATACTTGTGTTCTTGAGAGGCATATGAAAATGTGTGATACCTGGAGGACATGGCAACACTCATGGAAAAAAACCTGTTAGTTGAAAACCAAAATGAACTTGAGAACTGACATGAAACATACATGTGTGATTGATCATGAAGGTTGCACAATTTCCGCAGAGAGGTCGGGAGAATGACTACCAAGAATACATAAGGCATAGTCTGGGCTGTCAAGAGGTTGACTAGCTACTCGAACTATGCAATGCAAAATCCAACCTGGCTGCTGACTGCTGGAATTGTGCAATGCGCAATCTCAGCTAGCAATGGTTACAGGCCCAGTGACTGCATTACGCAATTTTCTAGGCGAGTAGTCAATGCCCCTCATAATTGTGGAATGCTATACTAGAGGAACATCACTGGGCAGTAATGCACATTTCCTGAGACGAAGATGTAGCCTTCCCTTTTAGGAGTGCACAATGTTATCTTGGTGAGGCAGAGTCCAGGCCAAGGTTGCCCAGACCAGCCGATGGGAAAATGAAAGCAAATGTGAATGTGAAAGCATGGTGATACTGAGTGTAAGCATAAGTGAATGATCATGCATGCAAATGATGAATGACATATTCAGAAAATGGAATAACATGCATGTGAGTGAGGCGAGTTGCCAAATTAGTGACCATTCATGAAAAACAGTTTCATGCACACAAATGGAGTGAGATGCGAACTGAAACTGAAACGTTGCTAGTAAAAACTAGTATGTATCAAAACAAAAAAAAGTGCTCAGTGAAATCAATAAGACAAAATTCTTATGAAGTGAAACACAAAAAGTGCCAGAAATTCAACACAAGACATGGAAGATGGGCTTACCTCAAAACAACTGAGATGAATGTGCCAATGACTCCTAGATACGATGTGGGATGTTAGATCGGAAAGGTTGATGTGGGGAATGAGCTATGCAGCGCCTTTTTCATGAGTTGTGATAAAATCAAAGATGTGATGCACATGCCACAAATCTAGGAAGAGTGACACTTGGTGGGAGGTTTCTGAAATGATCCTTGCATGCAACGTTTAGCTACTAAAAGTAGATCCCTAAATCAAGGGATGCCTTTACATGCTGCTTTGGGACAGGCAGCCCATGCATGAAAATCACTTTTGTTCGGTCCTGGAGGGAACTGGTCAACTCAACTACACATGTAAGAGGTTGCTCAACTATTGGGAGAAAATGCACATTTATAGATGGGAGTTGGGTTGACTTCCCACGATATTTGCAAAATTTCTCAGCAAAGAAGCTGACTGCTTCCCAGGATTGTGCAATTCCTAGGCTGAGAAGCCCTACTAGGAAGAATTGCATAATTTTCTGGATGAAGCCTAACTGGCATAATTGTGCAATTCTAGAGCCCAATAGGCTTCCATAATTAATTGCGCAATTTCTAGAGGGAAGTTTGGTTGCCCTCCAGAATTGTGCAATTTCTTAAAGGAGCTGCTCAACCTACAGCTGGACCAAGTCTGGACAAACAACCCATGAGGGGGATGCATCAAGCTTTGATAGAGAGACTACCTTTCTGTAAGAAAAACACTGAATCTTGTGTACTTGAGGAAGCAGGACATGCTGCTCTAAAAGGTTGGTAGGGAGGCTCAAAAACAAAGATAAGGAAAAATTTTGGAAGGTTTTTGTAGTCGCTACAACACTTGATGACACACTGGTAGAAGTCCATCTCTCTCAATGGACCTTTTTCATGGAAAGAAATTCTAACACCTCCATAAGTATTTTTTATTTCTCACTTTGTCTTGGTTTCCACACTAGCTTGATTGTAAAATGTAGTATCTACCAATATCTTGGTTGATTGACACACATTCCAAGCCAAGGCAACACAATTGTTTCGATTGGGGTTAAGGGGTATATTGATGCACACGCAATATAGTCGTCAGAGTCTTAGTTTCATCTCTGTTGTTGCTCCAGTGCTAGTTGGCCTAGACAATACCCCAGTGAAGTCACATAGGAACACAAGCATGGCTCCGCTGCCAGCGAACCTGGTCAATACCCCGGCGGAGTTACTTGCATCACCTCTCTATGTAGGAATCCTTTCTCTTCTTTCGCCTTATTCATTTTTCATTTTTTTATTTTTTCACTTTTCATTTTTTTAATTTTTCATTTTTTCATAACTCTGCATAGCACTTATTAATTTTAGAGGTGGAAGAGGGATCCTGACTTATTGAGAGCATAAGAGGTTGTTCCAGCAGAGAAGTAGTTTATTATACCTCTGACGTGATTGTTAAGGTTTTCCCCCTCACCTTAGTCTACTTGACTAAGATGACAAGGGTTAACCCAAAAACAGCTGACTAGAGTAGGTGTCACTAGTTAGCATGTAAGCATTGTGCTTTCACCAAGGTTTACTTCGAATAGTATGTATTTTCCATTGATGTATCATGGACTAAAAGTAACAAGATCTTCATATAGAGGTAGGATGAAAGATTACCAAGTAGTGATAGATGCTCAAGGCCTCTTGTACTTTACCTAGCTTGTTTCAAGATTAATACATGGCGTCATGTGAAACTACCTACGAAAAAAACAAGAAAACAATTAAAAATCAAAGAAAAGTAGGAGTACAAGGAAAAGCGAAAGAAAAGTAAGAAAAAAATCAAGCAAACAAACAAGCGAACAAAGCAAGTAAGCAAACAAGCATGCAAGAAAACCAACTGAAAGCAAACACTACTCCAACTCCTAAACTAATAGTGCATGGGCTTTATCACGTGAAGTGATATTTCCAATGTAGCCACTAGCACATTGGTTGACTCATGTTGGTGAAGGCTTGGTCTGCAAGAAACCTAGTTGTGCGAACCAACAAGCAAGAAAGATATAACAATGAAGACAAACACACTTCATGTTTCAAAGTTCCCGTAGGACCTGAGTGAGTAAAAGTGCATGACAAGCAGTTCGTGGGCTTCTCATGGTGATGTGTGACACTGTGTGCAACTTTGAAGGATAAGAATACTCTTGATTGTGACATGCAAGAAAACGAAAGAAACAAAGAAAAATTGTGTCGTGCACGTGTGCTTGTAATGTAAGATTCCTCCAATGCAAGAGTGATAGGATCATGTAGTTTGAGTGGAGGAAGTATGATCTATGTGTGAGATTGATATTCAATGCATACAGATGGGTGATGAGGAGCCTTGGGTGATTGATCAATTTCCTAATCAGAAGTGAAACTGACCTTTGGACAGCGAGGGCCCGACATAACCATCACCTCAGGCTGAAGTGCCTCAACCACCTAGAGTGTTTCAACTTCATCATCAGATAAATCATCATAGACTGGTGGCTTTGAAAAATAAACTGCAATAAAATCATGATCGCAATCAAATATAGGAGTAAATGGATCACGATATCCATGATCATAAAAATCAATGATGTCATCAGCATCCTCATGATCTGATTAATCAAATATAGGGGTAGATGAGAAGCGAACAAATTCATCCTCTGTGTTTAAGGAAAAGGGAGATGAAAGATCAAGTGGATTTTCAATTAATAACTTATCCTCTTCGTTGTCAAATGACAGACTGACATATGATGTGTCCTGCGAGTGATCAACCATGGGTGCATCTGTGGATGAAGATACACATGCAAAATCATGGACGGCAGGTTCACAAAATATGTCAAGAAAGAACAGAGGGGGCTCAGGTAGAAGGGAGTCATCCTTTGTTGATTGTTGATGCTCAAGCTCCCACTCATACTCTTCATGAATTGCAACACATGTTGGTTGTGCAACACCAACTCTGTCAGTGGATTGTTCCTCATTCACAATAAGTGTAGAGTCCAGAATGGAAGAACACAAGACAATATCATTCGAAGGAACAACCGAGTGCGAAGACAGAGGTTGTGGAACAAAATTCATATGACATCTTCAGGGACTCACAACCAAATCTACACGAATATTAAGCGAAAAGATGTTGGGAGGATGAGATAGTTGAACATGTGTGTGAGCATGATCCTCAACATCACTCTATAGTGGCGGAGTTGTTTTATGAGGGGATAGCGGAAAGTCACTTGTGACAGCGACCGCATCCATCTAGGATTGCGTAGCTCCATCAATAAATAATGCTGAGTGAGGATTGATTTCAAAATTCTTCTTGGCACAAGAAAATTTCTTATCATAGTACTCGAACCAGTCCCAAAGATAGAAAAATTTCATCTAGCTCTTCGGAGCTTGAAACTGCAAGTCACGGAAGCACTGCCAAAAATCCATAGTCGATTCATGTGGACCCTTCCATTGTCCTAATAGTGTTTGGTCAAGATGGTCTGCATCAAAATGATGGAAAGTGTCTTCAATGAGATCATAGAAGTGCTCAAGTGAGTGCACCCTGTCAGCTGGTAGGCTGCACAACCACTGATGTGGAGATTTGCGAAGTGTGTATGCAAGAAGCAAGCTGGCTTATTCATCAAAACATCCATATTTCTCATGAAGCATGGAAATAAGTTCATGTAAGAACTCAGGCCAGGCCACTTCGCCTTCATCATCATACGTGTAAGTGGACAAGTGATCGAAAAACTCCCTCATGATGGTGACATCTTCATGATTTGAAAAACATCGTGGAGGGAGAAGAGTGCACAAATCCATGAAAGATATGCAAAGGTTCAAAATAGGATGAGAGGAACCCACTTTTCATCTAGCCCTCCTTCTAGCGCCATAAATGTTGATGGTGCTGGACCTGCCAACATGTTAGGGGATCTCCCCGGTAAGAAGTCCCAATTAGACCTCAGACCATTCGGTGTAGGATTCCCAGCAGTGGGTCATACGGTAATGGCTTGACAACGATTTTGCATAGAGGCAAGTAAGATAACTCTGTTGGTAGCAAGGGTGTGACAGCTGCAGTAATAAAAGGAAGGTGCATGAGAGGTTCTAACACATTGAGGGTGAGGTGGGTGCGCCCCTTGGAAACCTGTAATAGTACTTTGCTTGGAAGGGAACACACAAGCAAAGATGCATCAAAATATAGAAATCAGGTTAGCGAGAAATCCAAAGTGATGGTTAATCCAACAACACATTTAAGAAACATACATACATACATGGATAGCTATACATGCATGCGTAAGTAAACAAATACATATATCATTTAGAGTGAACTAGATAGCATAGAATACAATACAACATATGCATGAAACATGATGGATATTCTTATATTAAGAAGTGTAAGTTCTAGTCATACAATACATCCATGTCCAACCACTAGTTCCAATAGCAGAATGTTACAACCACAACTGCCTACTCCTCCAAAGAGATGTACTAGCTCTGCGTAGTGGAGAAGCTGGGTTGACCAAAATCCTTACAATGAGTTATGAGTTTCTATTTATTGCAAAGGGTGGGGTGACCCTTGAAATTCCCCTTTATGACAATTCATATACTCTCATGACTCTTCATCTACTCTATGATTGTTACATCCAACTATCGACTCTTGAACTTCCACTTGACAAGACATTACCTTACAATGCACATGTGCCCATGTGAGACAAAATGGCTTGAGCAAGCCTTGCAAGACATCATTGACACTCGGTCTATTGTGGCGAGACCAATTCTTTGACATGCTTGTGATGGTGGAGGTGGTGAGCTAATGCCAAGCTTGGTCGTCTATGATGGTGTGGACGCACTCCATGGTGACATCTTGTTGAGGCGAAATCTTGCCTCCATTGCATTCGGGTGCATTGGTATGGTTCCTCCATCCAACTTGTCTACTAGCATGAGCATGGTATTCTTGGGTGTGACCGAACTAGAAACACATTGATGCACAGTGTCTGTACTGATCTTCCAATGTGTGATGGTGGTCATGCGCATCAACTGTCAACTACATCTCCAACTCCAGTTGTACTTGCTTCTTGTCTTTGCCTTGGTGAGTGTGCCAAATGGGTTAGATTACATGAATGTGCACAACGACATTCATGCTGCTAAATTCCCTTGCATGAGATCAACAACACCACTCACACTATCTTCTCGGTGCCAACTTCTAGGATGAATTTGTAACTTGTACCGGTTCAATTTCATCCATCTGTGCATGTTCCGCCCCCTATTATACCTAGTCATTCTGCAACTCATTCTCTCATCTGTGCAGGTCCTGTTCTTCTTTGAGTTTTTTCTTGAGCACATGCAACTCCTCTGTTCCGTTCTCTACCTTCGCGTGATCTTCATGTTGCACCTTCACCTCATAGCCTGAGTCTCCAAAGTTGATTTCACCACAAGTAGATCTTCTTGAGCTTGCAACTTTGTTCCACCTCTGTGTTGTTAACAACCTTCCTCTTGCATTCATTGCATCTGGTATGCTACCTTCAGTTGTTGTTCATGGTGTTGCTTGTTGTGATGCTACTGTCATCATATCTTGATGTCTTTGTCTACGAACAACTTTATGTCTTCGTGGGTAGGCAAGTTCATAGACACTTGATCGACTGCATCCCCAAGTGTGCTTTGAATGGTGTCTTCGACTGTACTGTCCTAGAAACCAATGTAACTGTGCTTCTGAGAGGTAGATGAACACCTGTAATGCCTGGAGACATGGCAACACTCATGGAAAGCAACCTATCAGATGAAAACCAAAATGAACTTGAGAACTGACTTGCAACATACCTATGTAACTGAACATGAAGGTTCTGCAATTTCCATCGGGAGGTCAGGAAGCTAACTGCCAAGACTGCACAAGGCACAGTCCAGGCTGTCAGGAGAATGACTAGCTATTGGAACTATGCAATGCACAATCTAGCTTGGCTTCTCACTGTTGGAATTGTGCAATGGGCAATCTCAGCTAGCGGTTATAGGCCCAATGACTGCATTGCGCAATTTTCTGGGCCAGTAGTCACTGTCCCTGCAAATTGTGAAATACAAGACTAGAGGACATTCACTGGGTAGGAATGAACATTTCCTGAGAGGAAGACATAGCCTTCCCTTTCAGGATTGCATCATGTTGCTTTGGTGAGGCAGAGTTTGGTCCAAGGCTGCCTAGACCCGCCAATGAGCAACTAAAAGCAAATGTGGATGTGAATGCATGGTGATACTGAGTATAAGCATAAGTGAATGATCATGCATGCAAATGATGAATGACATATTAAGAAAAAGGAATAACATGCATGTGGGTGAGGCGAGTCGACGAATTGAAGACCATTTGTGAAAAACAGTTTCATTCATGCAATAGCAGTGAGATATTAATGAAAACTGAAACAATGCTAGTACAAGCTAGTATGTATCAAAATGACAACAAGAACTCATTGAAATCAAGAAGACAAAATTCATATGAAGTGAAACAAAAAAAGCACCAGAAATGCAACACAAGTCATGGAAGGTGGGATTAACTCAAAACATATAATATGAATGTGCCAATGACTCCTAGATGTGATGTGGGATGTCAAAGATGCAAGGTTGATGTGAGGAATGAGATCTGCAGTGTCTGGTTCATGAGTTTTCATAAAATCTAACATGTGACGTGCATGCCACAAATCTAGGAAGAGAGACACTTGGTGGGAGGTTTCCGAAATGATCCTTGCATACAACCTCCAGCTGCTAAACGTAGATCCCTGAATCAAGGGATTTCTTTTCATGCTTCCTTGGGAGAAGGATCCCATGCATGCAAATCAATTTTTATCAGTTCCAGAGGAAACAAGTTAACTCAACTACACATGAAAGAGGGTGCTCAACAACTGGGGGAAAATGTGCATTTCTAGATGGGCATTGGGCTGAATGCCCATGAGATTTGCAAAATTTTTGGGCTGGGTAGCTGACTCTTGCCCAGGATTGTGTAATTCCTGGGTTGAGTAGCCCTGCTGGGAAGAATTGCATGATTTTTTGGATGAAGCCTGACTGGCAGAATTACGTAATTCTGGAGCCCAGTGGGCTGCCAGACTGAATTGTACAATTTCTGGAGGGAAGTTTGGTTTCCCTCTAGAATTGTGTAATTTCTTGAAGGAGCTGCTTAGCCTCCAGCCAAAGCAAGTCTAGCCAAACAACTTGTGAGGGGGATTGTTATGAAACTAGCTCACAAAAAGATAGAAAAGATAGATCAATGCCTTAGAATTCAGCCTCTTCAAAGGGGAATCCTCCTTTACATTACATAAATGAACAATTCTTGGATGATTCAAATGACAAAACCTCCTTTCTATATATAGGAGTCTAAGGAGTCAAAATATAACCCAACTAACCTAACAATAATAATATAAAGCCACAAAAATAACAACAGAGGGATTCTATGCGGCACAGTAATAACAATATGGGCACAAAAATATTAATAAGGGATACAACTACAATAGTAATGGGGTAATCACTAGTATTATAGGGACCTAACATGACCTTCTCCTTCAAAAAAGTGTTGTCCTCAACGCTTGAGTAGTTCGGGATGCTTCTGTATAAAATTCTCATCCTCCTAGGTGGAATCTTCAGCAGATAAGTTCTTCCACTTAATGAGATACTCATAAATTGATCGATTTTGTAGCTATCGAGTTCTTGTTTCTATGACTGCTTCCAGTTCCAATTTAATTTTTCCTTCCTCATCAATTTTTGGCAATATTGTTTGAACTGGGAGCTTGTCGCCTATAACCTTCTTTAAACATGAAACATGGAAAACTGGGTGCACTCAAGAAGCTGCAGGAAGCTCCAATTTGTATGTCATAGTACCAATATTTTGCAACACCTTGCACGGACCATAATACTTTGGTGATAATTTATTATCCTTCTTAGCTTGCTTGAGGGAAATTTGTTTATATGGTTGTAGCTGTAGGAATACCCAATCACCTACATCAAAACTTCTTTCACTGTGATGTTGATCTACCTGTTGTTTCATTCTATTCTGTGCCAACACGAGGTTATCCTTTAAGAGTTGGAGGACTTGTTGTTGATGTTCGATGTGATGTTAAACTGCTTGAACCTTAGAATTTTCTCTTAAATATGATGTGATGGATGGTGACTGATATCCATAAAGTGCCATAAATGGGGTCATTTTTGTTGTTGTATGGAAGGAAGTGTTATACCACCATTCACCTAGAGGAAACCATTTGACCCATTGTGTTTGTTTATCAGATACAAAGCAATGAAGATATCCTTTCAAACATTTGTTTACTATCTTAGTTTACCAATCAGATTGAGGATGATAAGATGAGCTATGAGCTAACTGAGTACCAAGACAAGAAAATAATTATGTCCAAAAATTTCCAGTTAAAATGGGATCTCTATTACTTACAATAATCTTTGGGTTTCCATGTAGCTTTCGAATTGTTTCCATAAATGTAGTAGAAACTGTACTGGCTTTAAATGGATGTGATAATGCAAAAAAGTGTGCATACTTGGTAAGTCTGTCAACTACCACTATGATGACACTATTTCCCTCAGACTTGGGTAAACCTATGATAAAATCCATTGAAACCTCCTCCCAACATTGGCTTGGAATGGATAAAGGTTTTAATAGACCCGAGGTCTTAATTATTTCAACTTTATTTTTTTGGCAAACCAAACATTCCGCCACAAAATTTTTAATATCTGATTTAAGGCCATCCCAAAAGAATTCCTTCTTAACCCTGTGGTAAGTTTTTAAAAATCCTAAGCTCCCTCCTAAGGGAGAAGTGTGCAATTCCATAAGAATCTTTTGTTTGAGTTGGGAATTCTTACAGAGGTATAAGTGATATTTGTACCATAACGAATTATTTTTCCAGCTAAATGTATCAAATGCACTGGAATCTTGTTGTAACTTTCGAATAAGTGCCCACACTTATTCATCATTCTTCAATTCCTCCCTTGCTTTGTTTATCCAATCTGGTTGGATAATAGAAATGGCACACAAAAATGCTTCCACATCCTCATCCTTTCTTGAGAGTGCATTTGCCACCACATTTTGCTTCCCTTTTTTGTAGATGATTTCAAAGTCATATCCCAACATCTTTGTGACCCACTTTTGTTGCTCTTCAGAGGATAATCTTTGTTCTAAAAAGTATTTAAGGCTATCATGATCCGTTTTTACCTTGAAGTGTCTTCCCATTAGGTAGGGTCGCCATTTCTTAAGTGCATGTAGTATTGCCAACATTTCCTTCTCATAAATAGCTTTGTGTAAAAACTTTCCCTTGATTGGACAACTTTCAAAAGCAATGGGTCTTTCATCTTGCATTAAAACAACACCAATTCCATTTCCTGAAGCATCACATTCCACAATAAAGGTTTTTGTGAAGTCTGGTGTAGCTAAGACCGATGCTTGGCACATTGCCTCTTTAAGATTTTCGAATGCCTTTGTTGCTTCTGGAGTCCATGAAAATGCATATTTCTTCAATAATGTTGTTAGAGGTGCTGCTATTCTCCCATAATTCTTAACAAACTTGCGATAATACCCTGTCAACTCGAGAAATCCTCACAAATGCTTTATGAATGTGGGGATTTTCCATTCCTTAATGGCTTTAATTTTGCTAGGATCTACCTTAACTCCTTCATGAGATAAAATATGACCTAGATGTTCCACCTCTTGTACTCCAAAGAAACATTTGGATATTTTTGCATATAATTGTTTATCCTCTAATAGTTGTAGCACCCTGTCAACATGTTCAACATGATCCTTCCAAGACCTACTGTAGATTAGTATATCATCAAAAAATACTAACACAAATTTTCTAAGGAAGGGTTTGAAAATGGAATTCATCAAACCTTGAAATGTAGAAGGTGCATTGGTAAGGCCAAAAGGCATGACCAAAAATTCATAATGACCCTCATGAGTTATAAATGTGGTTTTCAGAGTGTCTTCAGTCTTCATTATGATTTGATGATAGCCTGAACGAAGATCCAATGTGGTGAAGTAAATTGATCCATGCAATTCATCCAGTAATTCATCAATTACCGAAATGGGAAACTTATCTTTAATAGTGAGCTTGTTGAGTTCCCTATAATCTAGACACATGCACCATGATCCATCCTTTTTGTGCACCAATACTACTGGAGTAGAGAAAGAACTTTGACTAGGTTGAATTATACTAGCCGCTAGCATTTCTGCAACCATACGTTTAATTTCACTCTTTTGGGCATATGGATATCTGTAGGACCTGATGTTTGGAGGAACACTTCCTGGAATCAGATGAATAGCATGATCAATGTCACGAATAGGTGGGAGACCTTTGGGAGTCTCAAATACCTTGGAATGATTGTCCAATACTTTTTGGAGATCTGGAGAAATAGATGATTCTGATGTGGAAACATCTAGAGAACATAATTGTGCAATTACACCTCTTTGTTCCTTTTTTAGAAGCTTTGTCATATCATTAGAGCTGATTATATTTCCTGGTTTCCCTACAATGCCCCTTAATTCAACTTCCTTTCCTCTCGCAGAAAATTTCATGAAAAGTTCTTGAAAATTAAAAGCTATTGTACCCAAGGATTGTAGCCATTGGACTCCTAGTACAACATCAACACCTCCCATTGGAATGGAAAGCATCGGGCTAGTCAATACATATTCTCCCATGGATATCTTGATATTATGGCACTTTCCAAAGCAATTTATCGTTCCTCCATTTGCAACCATCACTTGACACTTTGGTGCTGGATATAGGAAGAAATTCAATTCTTTTGCTATCTTACAATGAATAAAATTGTGGGTACTTCCTGAATCAATAAACACTATTACCTTTTTCTTCTTGATTTGTCCTTCCATCTTGATGGTTTGAGGAGTGGTAATTCTAGCCAATGCATTACAAGATATTGTCGGATTCATTTCTTCTTTATCTAGGCTTTGTTCTTGGAGTATATCCTCTTCTTTTGACCTTTCTTTCTCCTTTTCTTATTCCTCTTCACAATCTATGTAGAATAATTTCTTCTCAGCACACTTATGACCTTTTGTGTATTTTCTATCACAACTGTAACAGAGTCCTTTTTCTCTTTTTTCTTCCAATTGTTGTGGTGTCAACCTTATATGTTGTGGAAGACTAGGGGCAACAACACTTCCATATTTATAGTTGTGAGTGGTATGCTTCCTGGTTGCCATAATTTTGCTTTCCATTTTTTTTGCTAACCTGAATGCCTTCTCTAATGAATCAGGTTCCCAAAGGTGAACATCATGTTGGATATTATCCTTTAAAGTCCCTATGAACACATCAATCCTATGCTCCTCTGGAATATTTTTTACCCTTATGTTCAATTTTTGGAACTCCTCAATGTGCTCCATTATTGAACCCTTTTGTTTGAGGCATATCAATTGGCTAAAAAAAGTGTTGCTTTTTGTATCCTCATAATGTGCCGTCAATTCTTCCGTAAAAATTGCCCAAGTGATAATTTGTTTACAAGAGCAAAGCCATTGATACCATACAAACTGATTTGGTTCCAAATATAAATTTGCAATATGTGCCTTTTGTGTGTTTTGCACATTATGGAGATCAAAAAATTGCGCCATCTGTAATTTCCATGTTGCGGGATCCTTGCCATCAAACTTCCTCATATCGATTTTTGGAATATGGTGGGTCTTCGGTCCAACATTAGAGTCTATGAAATCATGATTAAAATTTCTTTTGTTCTCATCATGAGTTTCCTTTACTACCCTTTCACCATTAGTAAGAATTTCTTGTAGAAACTTTGTCAAATCTGTCTTCAAATCTTCCATGCCTGTCTTCAAATATGTCTTCAAATCTATCTTCAAATCGTCCATCTTAGCTTCCACATCATTCATCTTAGCTTCTACACCTTTCTTTAAACAATTTGTCTTAGCTTCTACTCCTTTTTTAAAACGTCCATCTTAGCTTCTACATCTTTATTTAAACCATCCATCTTAGATTCTGTTACATTTTGTGCAAGTGACACTTGTTGCACTTGGTCTCGTAATTTTGATATATCATGTTGCATTTCTTCCTCTTCTTCATGAGTCATGCTAGAGATTTTAGGTTTCTTACTAGGTTTTTGCATTTTCTTTCCTCGGGGCATCAATTACCAATAATAATGCTTTAATATGCCCTTTGAATTTCTTCAAACTAATTTTTCAAACCAAGCTTATGCAAAAATTTAAAAAAAACTACACAACTTTTTTCACTTTGTAGGAGCTTGATATTGAATCTGATATATCTCTGTAATTTCAGATCATCCAATTCTAAAATTGTGACTTGCAATAGCCCTCTATGTCATCTTTCCATTGCCACCAGTCTTATCCAAATTGGATTCTCCAGGGAAGAGTTATGCCAAATCTCCCACAGTGACCTGATTATAGACTAGTTCAGTAGAGCGAACTTATACGACGTGCCACGAGTCAATATTTCTACCTTTGGCTTTGAAAAATATATACATGAAACTAAAATCCATCCTCTTTTTGTAACTTCTTACGAAATTTAAATCTGATTCTCAAAGAGAAAGTTATGACGATTTTCCCCAGGTCACATGTTTGGAACGTAATTCAAGAATATGCAAAAAATACCAACTTCCTTAGATCATATCTTCGCAAATATAGTGCCAAAAGCTCTGAAATTTGGACTCGAGGTCCAGTGCGATTTTATCTCAAATGGGTTTGTTTTTTAGCTTCTGAAACATCACAGAAAAAAAGGTATAGCGAAAATTCCATGATGACCTATTTGGAGCAGCGAAACCCTAGAATCCAAACCTCTGATACCAAATGTTATGAAACCAGCTCACAAAAAGATAGAAAAGATAGATCAATGCCTTAGAATTCAGCCTCTTCAAGGAGTCAACTTGTTTTACATTACATAAATGAAAAATTCTTGGATGATTCAAATGACAAAACCTCCTTTCTATATATAGGAGTCTAAGGAGTCACAATATAACCGAGTCGACCTAACAATAATAATATAAAGCCACAAAAATAACAATAGAGGGATTCTATGGGGCACAGTAATAACAATATGGGCACAAAAATATTAATAAGGGATACAACTACAATAGTAATGTGGTAATGACTAGTATTATAGGGACCTAACAGGAATGTATCAAGTTCTGATAGAGAGACTGCTTTTCTGCAAGAAAAACACTGAAGCATGTGTACTTGATGAAGCAAGACATGTTGTTGTGAAAGGTTTGTAGGGAGGCTCCAAAACTAAGCTAAGGAAAAATTTTGGAGGATGGTTGTAGCCATTACAACACATACATAAACCATTGGCAGACCACTATCCCCAATAGTGGAACATTAAAGTCAAGAGCACCTACTCCTCTATATAAGTATACCGCTCTATGCTACATAGAAGCCAAAGCTCTTCACAATACTCCAATGCTCCTTATAAGCCTAAGCCTAGCCAAAATCTTGGATCCCAAAAGCCTGTGAAATGAGTTATGAGGTTCTATTCATAACAAGAGGGGTGAATCTTCAACTCCCCTTTGTGACTTTTGGACTATACTCATGACTCTTCAACTTCTTTACAAAATGACTAATTAAATTGTATCATGACTCTTCATATTCCAATATTGACATTTGGAATTTCACTTCCAGCATAATTACAAATAATATTACAATTTACACTTGTACCCATAGAAGAAAAAATATGGTAGAGACAACTTGATAGCCTAACAAGACAAAACACTGTGATGCTTGAGTTTGGTAGAACTCTAGCTCAACAACTTCTACTTGATGCTTTGTGATAACATATTGGTGCCAATATTGATACTGTGTGATGACATTGCCAAACTACGTAATGGTTTCTCGCTAGATGTGGACTCTAGCCTCCTTGGAATCTAGGTATAATGACTTGGAACTGGTTTCAACTTCCCTCTGAAGCATGAGAAACATTGTTCTAATTTGGATAGGACCACTGATGTAGTTTTGAATGTTCTGTCTATTTAGATCCAAATCTTCCTTGGTGGAAATTTGTCTTAGCTACTCCAAGTGCTCTTTGATCTCCTATTCGTATTATTTTGAATCAACATATGAAATCTCACTCTCTACAACTCTTCTTGTAGCTTCACTTTCTGTACTAAGTCAACAGGTGCCCCTTTGTAGCTCATTTTCCGTTCTTGCACATAGGTAATGGCATCTTGTATGTTCTTGAGATTTTTAACAAAATATTTACTCCACTGCTATAGGTCATGCAAATGAGAAAATTATTTGTGTATGGTCACAAACTCCTCATAGAGGTTCTGCATGGTTTCTCCAAGTGTTGATACTTCAACAAGTATCATTGCTCTCATCTCATCCAAGTAGACCTGTATGGAAACTTCATTTTGTGTTGTTGTGAGGGGTTGTTCGACTTCTTGCCTAACATCCTATATATTTTATGCCAATTGCTCATTCTTAGTCATCAAATACAAAATGCTTGATCTTGTTGCACCTGCATATGTCAAGTTGTCTTTGGCGATGGCATTTCAATTTTTCCTAGTTTCTGCCACTATCACCCTTTCTCTAACGAAGGAAAGTGATGTATGATCATCTAGAAAATTATTTCTCCATGATTTTACAATATTATTTTGGAAATCATAAAAAGACATATTTTACACATCTATTACTCGATCATCATCACGAGGAAAAACATCCCCTTCCTCACTCGGGGCTCGCTCTACCTCTAGAGGTGGTGGAGATCGAACGGTGACCTATGGTGTGCTCGGAATCAGGCCAAAATCTTCATTTTGTGGCTCTTTATCCATCTCCATATTTGTAGCTTCAATCAAGTGCATAATATACTGAGCAAGCTCTAGATCCTACATTTGTTCACCATCCTCCTTAGTTGATGGTTGGTTCTATTCCTGCACTTCAACCTGTATCGGAGTTTTTTATTCTACCATTGTGCCTTGCCCTTCTTATTCTTCTTGCTTCTACTTATCTTCTTGTTCTCTCCTCCACAACTCTCGTTCTTCCTTTAGTTTATTTTCTTCTTCCTACAACCTCTGCTTTTATCTCTTCCTCCACTCTCCTCTTTGTATTCTCTTCTTCCTCTTTTCTTCTGTTGCTAAAGCTCCATTCATAAAAATAGGATCCACCATGATTTTGTAGCTTTGTTCTCCCCCTAGAATGCCATCAATCTTTCTCTTTCCCTTTTCCTGCATGGGATTGCTTCCTTCTATTATTGTTTCTTCCAAAGTTACTTCCCTTTGTGGAGTATCCTGTGAGGTCCCTTCTAAACCGACTGGTTCATGGATTTTGGAGGCATTGTAGAAATTCTTCCAAGGGTCCTCCTCTGGCCAATGAAATTCCTTGTTGATCCATTGAAAGTGAAGTCTTGCATAGTGGTCTTTGAAAATACTATGGGGATCATATGGATTGAAGTCTCGAGTACCAAATGTAAACAACACTATTTCCTTTCCCTTGGTATTCGTGAATTTTTAGTTATTTATCTCGTATAATTCAATTTACAAAGGAGGAGTGGGCCATGGTACTTTCTACTTCTCATGCAAAGCTATTGACAACCCTGTCGCAAGATGATATGACACTTCTTGCATCACAAGCTTGTCGGTGGCATACCTTGGTAAAACATGCAAAGGCATATCACTACTGAACACTCTAAGAAAGGTGTCACCTGGTGAGGCATATCAATATGTGATCTCTACTATTACCTCCATTTCTTCTCGTCACATGCAACGTGGATCTTATTCAAAGATGAGATTTTAAAGTGGGATGATGAAATTCTAAGTTAGTTGTTCCATTACTCCTCGATGACTACAATCCAAAAGTAGCTTGCAATAGATATGCGCGATAGTTTCTCATGGTTTCCATGTCCAGTTCATTCCAGGAAACTGATGTTGTGCACATGTCATATCCAGTAAATATGCAGACATATAAAACCTTGCTTGCTCACCATTAGGAGGACTCCAGGCCTGTGCGATATGGGCTCTGAACTATTGAGCCAAAATACGGCTTCCCCTCAATCACAACCTGGTTTAATAATACTTCCCACCCTTCAGGAACTGTCTTTGTGCTCCGCTGACCATGGATCCTACAAGCTAAGTTAACCAAGAATTTTTAGGCATTCTTGAGAGACTTTGTCTTGTATGAATGGGTGGGTGTTTGTCAAAACTTTGATGGCTCTTTCACCCACCCTTTAACAATATCTCTTGTGTTCACATAGCTATTGCTGGCATAGAAAAATGAGTCTATGAGCTTCACTTGCTTAGGAAAGTGATATATGCGTTGATAGTATGCTTCCAAAAAGGTAGCAATCTTATATCCATTGGCACTGCTCAATGTCATAGTATTCTCGTTAATGTGTCAAACAATCCAGTTGATGAAATTTGCGCATGGGAAGGGTAGATATATGCATGCAATATTTTGTAGTCTTGACTTCTAGATACTGAGATAAACCTACCGATCCTCTAGATCTGCCTCAAGGCTCTTTGCCAAAATAGCTTCACTAACTTGATACCATGTTAGTGTTAGAGTTTTCTCAACTGCTTCCCTAGTTTGCTTTCAGTGATCTCTTTTGAAGGAACTCTCTTTGGTGCCATGGTAACAATTACTGCTCAAGAGAAGTGCTTACAAGGTGTGGTGCTTATGGGACAAAAGGACACTCATGGCAAGTAAACATTATCCTTTTTCAAATCTAACTTCAAAGCATTATAAACCAACTAAACAAGAAATTGACATGAGGGATTATGCAATATTCATCAATAAGAAAGGGAGAAGCACACTGTGCAGTCCCTCCAGCCAAGGGTGAAACCTAAGGATTGATACTATGCAATTCACAGTTAATAATGGGTAGAGACTATGAGAGACTACGCATTATGCATTATTGGTGGCCAAGGTGACATGCTAAGCCCTGGAATTGTGTAATGCGAAATCAGGCTAGCATGTATTGTGCACTGTGTAGTTCTAGAGGCTAAGCTCTCAACTCAAGCCTTAGGATTGCACAGTGCCAAGCAAGCCAAGGAAACATATGGCCAAGGAAAGTGCAGATCTTCCTAAGTATGAGTAAATCATTGTAGATCAAGTGTATAAACTGAAAAAACAAGAGGAAAATGAAGTGTGTGAAGTTAGTCGTCGCAATGATGACCATCAGTGCAAAACAAGGAACACTGATGCGACACTTGTGAAAGTAAAACGAAAACTTAGAAAACACTTCTATTGGATAAAATAAGTAAAAAAACACTCACACAAGTAAAACAAAAAAAAGTGATAGAAAAAGCAGCAAAAGACAACAAAAGCGAAACTCACTTGAAAAAGCGACAAAGAACTCACCGAAGGTTCCTTGATCCCCTCGGGAGTGCTAAAGCTCCAAGATTGAATGTGAAAATGAGCTCTAGAGGTTTCAATTAAATAGATTTTAGCGAATTAGGGCTTATGATGTGCATGCCTAAAATTAAGGAAAAAATGATAGTCAATAGATGTTTCTAAAAATAGCATGTGTTCCTCCTTATAGATTCTAATAATGGATCCCTATTTTTTAGGAATGCTTTTTGCTTTTTATATTTTATCTTTTTTGGTTTTTTTAGGGAAACTTGGAATGGACACTACCAAGAATAATTGCGCAATTCTAGGGAACGTGGCAACTTTTCGGCTCAGTGAACTACACAATATTTGAGCTTAGTGAGGGATTGTGCAGTTTATGGGCTCAGTGTTGGGATTCCTTCCATGACTGTGTAGTTTCCAAGCTCATGGATGATAGTCATTCTGAATTTCACAATTCTAATCATTAAGGTTGCTTTCCATCTAGGGTTGCACAACTTTTGGAGGCAAGCCCTGAAATACTAAAAGACGAAGTCAAGAGGTTGCCTTGTGAGTTAGAAAGATCATTTAAGAGCTGAAACAAGTGAACATAAGAAAAAATTAAAAGGATAAGTCCCAACCAAAGCATGAATACCCGAATCAATGCACAATAAGCTCCTGTGGAAAGGGAGGAATGCTCCAAAATCAAAACATATTCAAAACTTTGGAGGGTGGTTGTAGCCACTACAACACTTGCAACACACTGGTATAAGTCCAACTTTATGTATGGATATTATCTCAGAAAAATAGGTCTAACTCTTGCAGAAGTATTGTTTAGTTCATTTATTTGCATAGCTTCTTCACTTAGCTTGAGTTAAAGATATAGTTCCTACCATTCTCTTCATCGGAAACACACATAGGAAGCCAAGTCAGACTAAGTTGTATTGATTGGGGATGAGGAGTATATAAATTCCCAAGTAAAAGATATTGTTAGAGTCTTATTTTTCATTTCGATTGTTTCTTCGGTATAGTAGGCCTTAATAGTACCCCAAAGGAGTCACTTCAGGAACACAAGAATTACCCCTTGTTACACTAAAAAATGTCACCTTGACTACTTGCAGTTAGTATGGCTCAAATCAACAGTCATGCTACCCTCTTAGGCAAGTCTTATGCCTCTGTTATCCATCTCAAACTCAAAGAAGAGAGAAAGTCTTGTAAAAAATATGTTTATCTCTGGGGTCGCAGGTTCTCTCTAGCCTTACCTGCGGGGACGCTGACTATGTTCACAAAATCTGCGTCCATGGACGCTCTGTATGTTAAGGGACAGGTGCGTCCCTCTGTAAAAGGCAAAATGCGCGAGTTTTATCTTGAAAAAGTTACTTGTGGTTACTTCTAGAACATTCTAGAGGTCGGTTTGATGAAATGGATGCGCCTCCAGTTGGTTCATGTATCTCTATTAAGGGGGAACTTATCCCATCAATAAGGGAGCTATCCCACCCATAGAGGGGGATGATCCCATTGATAGTGGACCTGAATAACCTCTTTACAGCACTATAAATAAAGGCATTGAGCCAGAAGGAGGGGAGGTTGGAGCTATACATTTTCTTTGGGTAAATGCTGCAGGATTTAGGTCTTCCATTAGAGCCTTTGTGAGGAGAGATTGTCTTCACTTGATTCTACTTGGGAGAGGGTGAGCTTTGTCAAAGTAGAGGAAAACCCTTGATGGACCCTGGGAGGAACTTGCACAACACCAAGGCCAGGTTGTAAGAGTTTCTTTGTTTCGTTATTAATACAAACTGGTTTATTTTTCTCAATAGCTTGTGTTAATGAGTTATTTCATGTGTTCCTTGGTCTGCATGTTGAATATATGTTTTATTATATGAAATGCAAGTGCTTGGTAATTGTTTGATTGTTTGTGGTTGCAGGAATTGACATGAAGGAGGAGCTCATCCGGATCGTCAAGAACGGACTTCAACAACAGCGTTTTGGAATAAGGTAAGCCTAAACACTTGTAGTTTTCATGTTGTAAAAGGTGTATTTAGAGAAAGATCACTCCATTTTGTCTTGTTTGTCATTAGAACGTCTTAGACTTCTAGGAAGGTCAGTCGTGTCCGCACCCTTGACAAATTCCGTGTGACAAATTGGCGACTCCACTGGGGAATCCATTAATGAGAGAGTCTTTTCCTTTGTGTGAACTTTGCTCTGTGAAAATCACTTTTATTTTCCTGGTTTTTGACTGTGAGAATTAGTATTTGGGTGGCTTAGCTTTAGATTTAGTTAGATTTGGTTTTTCTCAACTTTTCCAGAAGGACGCACCCTCTGAGTACTGCACAGTGCGTCTTTGGACGCGCTGTTGCCGTTTGCACAGAGCGGGCCCGCGCCTGTTCTAACGGGTTGCCTGCGTCTTCCTGTAAAAATTTAGGAAAACTCCATTTTTGCTTTAATTGCTTCTAGATTTTGTTTTTTCTTAGTGTTTTCTGCCCAGATCCTTTAGTACCCTGTCAAAAATTTTCACCTGAACTTGTTTCATTAGCATTCCTGCTTTTAGCTTTCATCAATTGGGTGTTTTGAGTCTCTTTTTTGAGAAATTCTTAATTTGATTTCCTTTGGTCATTACTTGGAGGTTTCTCTCAGTCTTTTCACAATTTTGCATCTTTTTGCTTTTGTTTTTGCAAAAAAAATTTCCCCCTCATTCGCCGGGGGGGGCTAAATTGTGTATGAGTGTTAATCGCCTTTGAGTGTTTTTATGTTTTGATCTTTGGAACTCTCACCCAATTTTCTCGACTTGCACTTGATTGGTTCTTAGATTACATTAGAATCATCTTGTGTTTGAGAATTCTCTTGCATAGATCACATTTGCATAATTAGAGTTCTCAGTTTCAGAATATGAATGAAAAATGTGCATAGATTACATTTGCATACTTTTCATGTGAATTGTGCATAGATTACAATTGCATAGTTTACATTCTGAAAAATCAATCGTAGATTTAGATCAGCTTTCTTTGATTTGAATTTACACAAAAATAAAAATAAAAACTGGTTTGGAATTGATTTGCATTAGTTTTTCTTGATGAAATTAGTGCATTAGAGAATTTGTTAAATTTTCTCTTAATGATCAATTTTTTGCATTGTTGGAAGTGAATGGAAACTCTCTCCTTACTCTAGTTAGGATTCATCGAATTGAAAAGATTACATTATCATATTCGATTGCATTCAGTTGAGTCGGGTCATATCACCATTGGTTTCATCTCCATTTACCCATTTGAGTAATAACAGCCTTAATAACACAGCGCTTAATTAAAATTCATCTAGTAATTTTTACATTTCTAGGGCTCTGAAACACCAACATAGCTTAGGCTAGGGTCTTGGAGTAGGTGAGTACTTAACTCTCCAAGACTACAAAACCAAACAGATAGTTTATCTTGAGTAGAATAAATCCAATTGTTTCAATCGCACTCTGGGAAAGCTCCTCTTCAAGGAGAAGCACGAGCTCGTGTCCGAACCAGTGAGGGGATCATTCCCCCCTCGTTGGGAACGACGCCAGACAGTACGTATTACAAACGGTAAACCTCGGATTAACCATTGTCGAGGAGCAAGGGGTCACTTATCGGTAAACCTTGGATTGTTGTCAAGGAGCCGGTAAGGGGATTGAGCTTGCTACTCTGCCCTTGCGTGCTGTCGGAGTTTAGACTGTTCCCCCAGGTGTATTTGTTACTGTTGGTGACCTTAGTGACCATAATCTTTAGGGTTCTACCGAGGTGACGGTGGAGGGAAGGTCCCACTGTACCTGGAGCAGACGTCGGTTATACTCACTTGGATTTTCCGGGGGGTTCACTTCACTTCGAGACGGTTAAAGTGGAGGAACTTGTGCCGGTCTATTCATTAAGCAGGTTGCCGGGGTAACTGTTCCACCCGCCATTTCTGTACTGAATTCTGCGAGGTTGGGCTTCATCACCAACTAGTGTTTTCGGTCCGGAGAGATTACTGTTTGTGTGTGGTTTGACTCCTAGATTTGATAGCGCGTGTTAATTTGTTTGTTTTTTACTTTTAGAGACCATAGGTGTGAATTGTGAATTTTAGTTGTTAAGTGTGAATTGTGAATTGTTAATTTTAGTTTTAAATTGTTAATAAAATTCACTGAAGTTGAATCTAATGGCAAATGTTCCGGAATTTATCAACCTAGGAACCCCTCCTAATGAGAATCCTAGTACTTTTCCTTACTTTGGAAATGTTGGTCCTCCTTATATGGCTACTTTGTCATTACCTGGATTTACAATAGGTTTACCGATATGGTTATTTTCAACTTCGTTGGCCCAAAATACTCTAATTGTTCCATCTCAACCGGATGCTTCACTTCAACAGAGTTCACCATCTCAACATCACCAACCTTCTGTTGACCCTTTACCTTCTTCGCCTAATTTTTCTTCCTCCATTTCTTCCTCTTCGCCTGGTAAAAGCCTTGATGCTAATAACCAGGAGGCTAAGAAGAAAAAGAAAGGGAAGAAGAAGAAGAAGAAGAAGAAGAAAGATAAGAAAGAAGTCAACCAACCAACCATGGCTGTAAGTGTTAGTTGTGTTGAGGAAAATTCCGACATGCACCGTAAACCCAAATACCCTTGCAGGCTTTGTAAGGGTGACCACTTCCTTGTCAATTGTCCTGCTATTCCAAAGGTCTTGGAAGTATGGTCAGAAAAATCTCATCAACTTTCCATTGATCCATCAACCAGTGATAGTCAGGTTCCTGGGAAAAAGGGTAAAGTTAGGTTTCCTTGTAAGTTATGCAAAGGGAGTCATCAAACTCACATTTGCCCTCACATGGATGAAGCCTCAACATTGTTGGAAAACCTTACTGTTCCACAGCAAGAATTTCCAACTGGTTACCGTAAACTTTCTCTCAACCTACCGTCAACTGACGGAGTGATTGATCTAAATTCAAGTACAGTCGATCACACTCTCCCATTAGAGAGTGAAACTCATGTCACTCAGGTTGATGATCCGTTAGTTGATCAGGTGATCGATTCAATTTCACATTCGGTCAATCACACTCTCCCTTTCGAGAGTCAATTTCATACCGCTGATGTTCTTCTTGTTACATCGGATTCTTCTATGCCGGGGGGCATTTCACCTGTTTCTACAGAACCCCCTCCAAGTACTGAGGTCTTTTCCTTTGACTGGAATAGACTGACAGAACCTCGTCTTCCTTCCTCCATCCCTTTCCAAATCATTGTCAAGGCTAGTGGTAGGGACATACATCGTACTCAGGTAGATGAAGGTGCTTCTGTTAGTATTTTATCCTCAGCTGTTTGGAAAGCTTTGGGTTCCCCTCAGCTTGCGCCTATTACGCAGAATCTGAAAGCTTTTAACAGAACAATTAGTGAACCTTTAGGGATCCTTCCTAAGCTTTCTATTACCTTGGAAGGTAAAACTGTTTGTGTTGATCTTATGGTAGTTCGAGGTCCCTTGGATTTCAATTTACTCCTTGGGCGAGACTATGTTTATGCAATGAAAGCTGTCATATCGACACTCTTTCGCGTGATGTCTTTCCCTCACAATGGCAGTATTGTGACTGTAGACCAGCTTTCATTCCCTAGTTTTTTTTCGACTACCAATAATATGACACCCCTAAATGTTCCTAATTCTAAAGTGGTATCTACCCTGCCACGGGTTAATTATGTGGCAACTGGTCCCATGTTTTCAGTTACCGATGTAAGTGAGCCTCTCACTGTTGATTTAGATCCGGTAATTGACATGGAAAACTCTATGGGATTATTTGAACACGATGTTCTTATCCCTTTTGAGTCCCTTGACGTGTGTTCCTTCCAAAAAACTATTCTTCCTTCGGATGAAGACCTTTTGGAAGCCATGATCAAGGTGTGTCCATTGACATGTCTTTCTTCCAGTTGGAAGCCATGATCAATGTTACGAGGATAGTTTGTTCCTCTCTCAACCTCGTTAAAAAATGAAATTGGATGGTACGAGGAAAATTCCTTTTACTGTGTCGACCTCGTTAAAAAATGAATCAGTGAGTCTGAGGATAGTTTTTTCCTGGGTCAACCTCGTTAAAAAATGAAACAGGATGTACGAGGATAGTTTGTTCCTGTCTCAACCTCGTTAAAAAATGAATCTGGGAGCATGAGGATAGTTCTTTTACTGAGTCAACCTCATTAAAAAATGAATTAGGTAGACTTTAGGTTAAATAGATAGATTGTAGACAGCAGGCTAGCTTGAGGACAGTTCCTGTTACTGAGTCAACCTCATTAAAAAATGAATCAGGTTTGAGGATAGTTCCTGTTACTGAGTCAACCTCGTTAAAAAATGAATCAGGTACGAGGATAGTTTTTTCCTGTATCAACCTCGTTAAAAAATGAAATAGGCTGTAATGAGGACAGTTCTTTTACTGAGTCAACCTCATTAAAAAATGAATCAGCTAGTTTTTAGATCATATAGATAGTTAGAAAGTAGGATTGTGAGGAAAGTTCCTTTTACTGTGTCAACCTCATTAAAAAATGAATCAGTGTGTGTGAGGAAAGCTCCTTTTACTGAGTCAACCTCATTAAAAAATGAATCAGTGTGTACGAGGCAAGTTCCTGTTACTGAGTCAATCTCGTTAAAAAATGAATCAGTTTTGAGGATAGTTCTTTTCTTGTGTCAACCTCCTTAAAAATGAAACAACTCCCTTTTCAAGTTAAATATTGAAAGTAAACCTTCATTTCATCCAGCCGGTTGAATGCAATGAAGCCTGGGGGGCATGTACCTCTCTTTGCGTCATTATGCTGGGGGCATGCGAACTTTTTGAGCATAGTTCCTTGTCTTGTGTCAAGCTCGTTAAAAAATGAAACAAGGGTAGGTTAAGTAGGTAGATTGTAGAGAGTAGTCATGAGCATAGTTCTTTGTCTTGTGTCAAGCTCGTTAAAAAATGAAACAAGGATGTTAGAGCATAGTTCCTTGTCTTGTGTCAAGCTCATTAAAAAATGAATCAAGGTTTTTAGAGCATAGTTCCTTGTCTTGTGTCAAGCTCATTAAAAAATGAATCAAGGTTTTTAGAGCATAGTTCCTTGTCTTGTGTCAAGCTCGTTAAAAAATGAATCAAGGTTTTTAGAGCATAGTTCCTTGTCTTGTGTCAAGCTCGTTAAAAAATGAATCAAGGTTTTTAGAGTAAAGTTTTTGTTAGGTAGATTGTAGAGAGTAGTTATGAGCAAAGTTCCTTGTCTTGTGTCAAGCTCGTTAAAAAATGAAACAACTCCCACAAGTCTTTCCAAGATCTTGAAAGTAAAGCTTCATTCCATCCACCTCATTGAATGCAATGAAGCTTGGGGGGCATGTACCTTGATTTGCATCATTATGCTGGGGGCATGTGAACTTATAACAAGCATAGTTTTTCGTTTCAAGCTTGCATAAACATGAAAATGAATCCGAGCATAGTTCTTTTCCTGTGTCAAGCTCGTTAAAAAATGAAACAAATCCTCCTCTAATTGAGTCGAGAGTTTGACTAGATCTCGTAAATGTTAGGTTGTACGTTTAGGTTAGTTTTTGCATAATTTTCTTACAGTTTTAGGTCGAGTCTTTCAAATGATCTCGTAACTCAAACTTCATTTCATCCAGCTGGTTGAATGAAGTGAAGCTGGGGGGCATGCGCTCTAGCAGTTACGCTTAGGGGGCATCAAGCACAGTTTTCTCTCTGTTTCAAGCTTGTGTAAAAATGAAACTACTTTGAAGCATAGTTTTTCTCTGTTTCAAGCTTTTGTAAAAATGAAACCTATCTCGAGTCAATTTCAGTTATTTTCAAGACTCGTTAAACTCATGAAAATCCCGAGATTATTTTGCTATTTTTCATTCTCGTAAAACAAATGAAAATGCCGAGTTCTTTCCGTCTTTTCCTGCTCGTAAATTAAATTGAAAGTCGGCCATATGAGTACATTTTTATCATTTTTTCGAACTCGTTAAAACTTACGAAAAAGTGAAAACCTTGGAGTCATCTTTTAAGCCCTTTTCTGACTCCTAAAACATGAAAAGATCGCCGAGTGTTTCTTTTTCACTCGTTAAAACGGAATTAAAAGACGGTCCCCTTTTAGCTCTTTTCTGACCGCAAAATCAGGAAAAGATTGCCGGGTTTTTGTCGTTTCGAACTCGATAAGGAAATAAAACGACGTGTCCTTGATCGCTTTTTACTTTTCAGGTTGACGACACTATTATGAAAGTACTCCTTGGTCGCAAGATCAAGCGGTTCCCCCAGGTATTATTTTATACTTTTTCGGGCTTGAGGGACACAAATATACGAAAAAGTTCAACGTGGAGTCTCCTTTTGTTTTTTCAGACTCTCTAAAAATGAAAAACGCCGAGTTTCTCCTATACTGGACTCGTTAAACTTTTACAGTAAAGGACCTGTTCAATTACAAACAGGAACGAACCACTCCTTCCTAGGGTTCGAATTTAAACTAGGTTGGACTCGTCCGAAGGATGAGCTTATAATCAAGCATATGTTATCCTCCTCAAGCTTGTTAAAAATAAAGAGGTACTTGCCAGAAATGGTGGGGGAAAAGAGAGAAGAATGAACCTGTTTGTTACCTTTTGTCTCAAAAGAAACTTTATTACCACTCTTGAACACGACACTTTTCATTCACCTGGGTTGGGAAATCTTTTACCTCACAGTTGACCAAACCACTTTGAAAGTCTTTAACCGGGATCCGGGGATTAACTTTGAGTTATTCGTCACCAAGCCATCTGTCGTGTCGTTATGTGTTCAAGAGGTCTGCAAGAAAAACTTTCATCTGCAAAATACTTGTCATCCATTTGACCATCCCTGAGTCAGTCCTTACAGCAACATTTCTTCAACTTGAACAATGATTTCGTGTTGTGGGCTTGCCTGCAACGGGTCGCTTTCTATCGACATCGACACATTATCTAGAAAGATGACTTAGGAATCGACAGTACCTTGAAGTCTGCATGCATCAATGGCAGGTTTCTCGCCTTTGACGTCAGTTTACATCATTGACTTTCGATCAAAGGATTCCGTGAAGTGTTCGACATCAAAACATCTATTCACATTTCACGGGTTGTGCTTGGTACTTTGAGAACCATTGACATTACTGGTGGTCTCTCTCACGCTTGCTAACAGTTTACATCATCGACTGGTAATCAAGTGGTTTCTAACATGTTCGACATCAAATCATTTAAATCACATGCCTAGAATCGTACCAATTCGGGAAGTAGAAGTGAAGACCCTGGATCTAGTTTCTACCATCCAGGCTGCGAGGAGTTTTGTATTCATTATTTATGTAGACTAATCATAAACAGATGGCTGCGTCCATACTGTGTCTACAAAAGTCTATAAAAATGATGTACTGCAAGATCATTCCTGTATCAGAATAGTTAGTCCATTAGTTAAAGTTTTGAACCTGAGTATGGGAATGCCTACCTCAGTGATGATATAATCTTATCCATGTGTTTTGTGTTGAAAATTGCAGGTTCCAGCCAGGCCATCCACAAGACAATCCTTGAAATGATAAAGCGCTTCACCCTTCCTAGAATTACAAAACCCTACTCTATTCCAGGCTTCGCACTTTAGGGGGCAATCTGTTACACTAAAAAATGTCACCTTGACTACTTGCAGTTAGTATGGCTCAAATCAACAGTCATGCTACCCTCTTAGGCAAGTCTTATGCCTCTGTTATCCATCTCAAACTCAAAGGAGAGAGAAAGTCTTGTAAAAAATATGTTTATCTCTGGGGTCGCAGGTTCTCTCTAGCCTTACCTGCGGGGACGCTGACTATGTTCACAAAATCTGCGTCCATGGACGCTCTGTATGTTAAGGGACAGGTGCGTCCCTCTGTAAAAGGCAAAATGCGCGAGTTTTATCTTGAAAAAGTTACTTGTGGTTACTTCTAGAACATTCTAGAGGTCGGTTTGATGAAATGGATGCGCCTCCAGTTGGTTCATGTATCTCTATTAAGGGGGAACTTATCCCATCAATAAGGGAGCTATCCCACCCATAGAGGGGGATGATCCCATTGATAGTGGACCTGAATAACCTCTTTACAGCACTATAAATAAAGGCATTGAGCCAGAAGGAGGGGAGGTTGGAGCTATACATTTTCTTTGGGTAAATGCTGCAGGATTTAGGTCTTCCATTAGAGCCTTTGTGAGGAGAGATTGTCTTCACTTGATTCTACTTGGGAGAGGGTGAGCTTTGTCAAAGTAGAGGAAAACCCTTGATGGACCCTGGGAGGAACTTGCACAACACCAAGGCCAGGTTGTAAGAGTTTCTTTGTTTCGTTATTAATACAAACTGGTTTATTTTTCTCAATAGCTTGTGTTAATGAGTTATTTCATGTGTTCCTTGGTCTGCATGTTGAATATATGTTTTATTATATGAAATGCAAGTGCTTGGTAATTGTTTGATTGTTTGTGGTTGCAGGAATTGACTTGAAGGAGGAGCTCATCCGGATCGTCAAGAACGGACTTCAACAACAGCGTTTTGGAATAAGGTAAGCCTAAACACTTGTAGTTTTCATGTTGTAAAAGGTGTATTTAGAGAAAGATCACTTCATTTTGTCTTGTTTGTCATTAGAACGTCTTAGACTTCTAGGAAGGTCAGTCGTGTCCGCACCCTTGACAAATTCCGTGTGACACCCCTCTTCAAGTGAGCCTGGACAGTACCCTGGTAGAGTTTCTTGTTTCACCTCTCTATGCAAGGATCCTTTCTCTTCTCTCGCCCTTTATTTAATTTTTTCATTTTTTTCATTTTCTTGTTTATTCAAGGAATTGTGCATAGGCACTTATTTATTTCATGGGGGTGGAAGAGGGATCCCAACTTATTGAGAGTAGAAGAGCTTTCCCCTTTAGAGAAGGATATTTATATAAACCTCTAACATACTTTTTAAGGTTTTCCTGCCCTCCTTACTCTACTCGGTGTCATTGACAAGGATTAACCGAAACAGAGAAGACTGTTCAGAGTAGGTGGTACTAGTTAAAGGTGAAATCATCATGACTTCACTGTGACTTTCTCCAAAAGGAATATATTTTCCATCAGGGTATCATCAACTAAAAGGAATTCTTGATTCACATAAAGAGAGGGAATATACATATAACCAAGCGTTGATTGCAGTACACCTTCCTCTTGGATTTCACCAAGCTTGTCTGAGATGCCAAACACGGTCTCATGTGGAAGCTATCCTATGGCTGAAAGAGAACAAATAGAAGAAAAGTGTGGAGCGGAAAGTAAAAGAAAGAAACTAGCATATATACACGGGGAATTCATGTCAAGAAAGATATAGAATTGTAACAATAAACAAAAAGTATAAGACAATACAAACCAAAATGTTCAAAGTTTGAAAGAACGCGTAGAAAAGAAAGAATGAAACGGGCATGGAAGACATTCTGCAGAGGCATGATGGTGTGTAGACACACTGCAACCTGAAGACACACAAGAACAAACTTTCAAACTGTGGAAATCGACGAACATAATGAAAGAAGAAATTTTTCATTTTGCAACTATGTTCACCACATACAACTCCTCCAATGAATAAGTGATAGGCTCGTGTGATACAGATGGAGGATGTGAACATTGTAAAATATATTGATTTTCAATGTGTGTGATAGAGTGATGAGGAGCCTGGAAAGATTCCACACATTTCTAATCAGAAGTGGAACTGACCTCAAGACTACAAGAACCTAACATAACCATCATCTTCGGTTGAAGTGCCTCGACAGCTTGGGGAAGTTCCAACACCTCAAAATATGGATCATCAAATATCAGTGGCCCATTAGGGGAATTTTGAGGTCTAAAATAAGCCTCCTAAGAAAAATCTACAACCAAAATAAAATTTATGAGAACCAATATGATTCAAAATGATGATGTCAACCATGGGGGTTGATTCACCACTTTTGGTGTAAAAAAGTAAAAAGAATAAAAAATAATAAAATAATAAAACTACTTTTTCAACTCGTATTTTCAACTTATCTCCCTAAGTTTTTACTCAAATTTCTAGCAGAAGTACTCATTGGATGCAAAATTTAGTTCCTCATCCAAGGAGTACCCATGTTGCACATTTTCGATGGACCTTGCTACATGAAAACATGTGATTGCAATCACATCTTTCATGTATTTCTCATTTTTCATACAGTAGGGTCCACCGAAAGTGCAACATGAGTACCCCTTGGATGAGGAATCAATTTTTGCATCCAACGAGTGTTTTCACTGGAAATTTGAGTAAACCCATATGGAGATAAGTTGAAAATATGAGTTGAAAAAATAGTTTTTTCTTTTTTTCCTCTAAAATTTGATGATGTAATCTAATATTATTTTATTTTTTCCACTATTATTTTATGATTTCCTTAGGAGGCCCATTTTAGACCTTAGAATTCCCCTAATGTGGAAAGATCAAGAGAAAAAGAATCAAAATCATGATCAAATGAATCAATGAAAAGATCATGATAGCCACGATTAGAAAGTTCTAGATTACAAATAGAGGCATCCTCATGATCTGACGAATTATAATGAGGGGATGATGGAAAACGAGAAATTTCACCCATTGTATTTCTATGAAGATAAAATGAGAGATTGGAAACATAATGAAAAACATATTTTTCCTCTCCTCACTTGGATGAAAAACTAACATTCCACGTGTTCCGAGAATGATCAAAAACTGATTCTTCAAAAGATTTAACAAAGATGACAGGATCATGGAATATGACAGGATAATGAGGGAGAGGTGCGGAAGGAGAAGAATTATTCTTCATCGCATATTCTTGTTCAACTATGGGCTCCCATACATAATCATTGTAAATGATATCTCAAGTTGGCTTCTCAACACTAACTCCATCTCAAACTTGATCCTCATGAACATCAAAAGAAGGATTCAAAATAGGTGAACACAAAAACTCACAATCCCAAGGATCAGAGGGACCAAATGATGGAGGATGAGGAGATAACACTTCATCGTAACCATCAAACTCGCAATCCAAACATGTGTTAAAATTCTAAGTATGTGGGGTGAGAGAAGATGGTGGTAGATCAACAGATGAATTCTCAAATTCTCCCACCTCAACCTGTGGAATTGGAGTTGTTTGATGAGAAGCGGACAAAGGGTCAATTGGAACAACAATATCATCCATCGAATATTTTTCGAAGGATTCGAGCTCGTGTGGATTTTATGAAATGTGAACAAGATATAGGAACCTATCAACCAATAAATACCAATCAACATCATCTTCTCGAAATTCAAGGAAAACATGAATAAAACAATTGTGAAAATCCTGGATAGATTCATCAATTACTTTTCACAAATTTAACAGTTTCTTGCACAAAGTTTTATGATCATACATATCAAAGGAGCAGAACAACTCTGTGACAAGGTTTTTGAAAGAGTGTATGGAATCATTAGGAAATGTGTTACACCAATCTCGTACGCACCCTTCAAATGTGAGAATGACAAAACTACAACCAACATCCTCACAGTGGATATTGTGCTTTGTGAAGAAATCGAGAAATGGGTGGTGTGCTCAAATAAGGTTGTTTCACCCTCACCATTGAATTTCAAATTTGACAAGTCATCAATAGTTCTTGCTGGCACTTTCAGATTTGTGTGTCTAGAAAAACATGTAGGGGTTATGATTTGGGGAGAAGTCATTAAATGAGTGTAGAATTTCAAAATAGAATTCAAGGGCTCAACTTGTCATCTTGACCTCCGCCTAGTGCCAAAAATGTTGAAAATATTATACTTGCCCATATTCAGGCGATCTCCCCAATATGAAGTCCCAACTATACCTCACATTGTTTGGAGTAGGTGTCCCAGCAGTGCGTGGTAATTTTATGCCTTGACTGCAAAAATGTGTAGAGTGAAGTGTTAGGTCATGGAATTGGTATGCTTCTTCCCTTTGTTTCTTTAGTTAATGATTCATTTTTCAAGTCCTTTAAGTTCAGTTTATAATAATTTGAGAGACAGAATCTCTAGAAAGTAGTTAATAACATCTTAGTTTTCTACCTTGTTAATGAGTTAATTTGAATACTTAATATATCATAAATTCACAATTTGGGTTCATTTATGTACATGAGATATTTTATGGACGATTTACGTTCCCTCAAATCGCTGGAGAGGAACCAAGTTAAGGAAGAACAATTGGGCTAATCAATGTTGGAAACACTGGGGGGGGGGGTGAATCATTATTCCTTATCAGTTAGTATTTTTAAATATTTTCAGAGCATTTGTTAATTTTCAATTATTATTCATGTTTATCTAGCAACAATAGTAAATAAAATAACACAATAGGCATAATAATTTTAGGTGGAAAACCTCCTCCGGGTCAAAACCACCAAACGTTTTTCTAATAAATTCTTTAATATTCAACCCCAACTAAAATGAAAGTTACAACTTCCTAGAATTCTAGAAAAGCATCCTTCTCCAGCTCCCACTGGAATGATGCCCCAATGCCCTGGTTCCTATATTAGTCAACTGAATGGATCCCCAACATCCTAGACCAACCTACCACCTTGAAGTGTTCATAGGCTTCAACCTATAGGTGACTTTATGCAATTCCCTAGCACCGCCCTGCCACCCTATAATGATCAGAAGTGAGACAAAGTATGGACTCCTGTACTAGGGACAATGATCCACGCTACAATATGATTTGAAATGATTTTATTGTACTTTACCGAACACCCAATCACACTATGATCTGTAAACCAACCATGAAATCATCCCAATAGTGACTCCTATACCTCCCAACAATGCCTCTTCGACTCTAGGCAGATTGAGTCTTTTACAATAATGACTCGTTCAATGACGATTATTTTAGAAATTTATAATGATGAATATTTTACAACACTGGATTTTTGACAAGACCTGACACTTGACTTGACATTTCTTCTTGGATCACTTTCAGCTACTGAGGCACTATTGTTCTTGCTTCAAGCAATGGTACTTTGGTACTGCATGTCATTCTAGTATGTGTCCGCGTTGTTCTAAAGTGGCATCCTTGCTACACATGCATTAACAAGAAAGAGCCAAACAAATACAAAACAATATACTTACATTGTTCTGAAAAAACATATGTCATAGATGATACTCGAAATTCAAATGAAAACACTAATCATACATACGTTGTTGTAGCAGACTCACCCTTGATTGTTGATGTGTGGTCCTTACTGCAGTGATCTTTGAATGCATACTTTTTCTTTCCTTCTAGGAGATCGATATTGAATCTATTGTATCTATTGAATTTCAAACCTTTAAGGTATGAAATTGCATCCTGTGGTAGCCCTCTAAGTCTTATTTCCAACCCCATAGGTTTGATCAAGATTGGATTCTTCAAGGAAGTATTATGTCCAATCTCCCACGATGACAGGATTATAGACTAGTTCAGTAGAGAGAGCTTGTACAAAGTTCCATGTGTCCCTATTTTGACCTTCGATTTTGAAAACGATATCCACCAAAATATATTCTATCTTATTTCAATCGTTGTTTAGGAAATTTGAATCCAATGCTTAGAGAGAAATTTATGATGATTTTTCCAAGATCACCTATTTGACATGGAATTTGGGAGACTCCAAAAACCCTAAATTCCTCATCTCATATCTTCGAACATATAGCGAACCAAGATCTGAAATTCGATCACGAGGTTCATCACGACTTTGGCTCAAATGGGTTTTAATTTCAGCTTCTAAAGCTTTGTAGAACAAACTCTATAGAATAAATTCCATGATGACTTGTTTGAAGCAGTCAAATCCTAGAATCCATGGCTCCAAACTTGCTTCAAAACAAACCTTCAAAATTAATCATAATTTTGTGCCCTAATTAGAGCTCAACAAAACCTTAAACTTCATGCAACATATCATGTGTTAGAATCTCATGAGGGCTAAAAAATTACAGAGTTCCTCTCACAAGATAGTTCGTTGAAAAGTGCTTATTAGAGGAGGATATGAGGGTCATTATTTATAGAAATGTCTTGAGTTGAGAGAGTCCTCAACAAGAAAATGTTGGAGTGATTTTAAGAGCATAAAAAAATATTAATTATTTCCTATTCAATGACCACAACCAATGATGAGTTCCATGGCACAACCCCATGGGGTTTTATCCCACTAATTGGCTTACTAACTTCAAACGCGAATAAATATCAAACCATGAAGAACTACATGGCATGTCATATATCAACGAAAACATCTCGACGAGTAGAATCCATATAGAAGATCCTTGACTCAGAATAGGATGACTTGTCAGGTCAAAATTCCCATGCAAGATCAAGTTAGCCCCTGGTGCTTCTTGGGTTGACATCAATGACAACCACTGATCAACAATCATGGCATGTTCATTAAGGATTCACGCCTATGTGCACGGGACAGTCAAGGAGAGGATACAATCTTTTATCTTGGAGATTTTATAGTTTAAATAAGAAATATTGAGAATATTCTGATTCTCGGGATAACTTTACTATTCCTGCATTAGAAATACATTGTAGTATATAAATGCAATTAAAATTTAGTTAACCAGAGATGATTTTGATTATTCTCACCGACTGTAAAAGGTGATTGAACATAATAAATTTCTTAAACTTTTACTAAACTTTTTGCAATTCATTTTGATACCAATGAAATTTTAGATGGTTCAAATTTATTCTACTATATTGAATTTTTTGTAAGACAGTTAATTCCGGAGATCGTGGGCCTAGTCACTGAGACGATAGTTGTCTTCCTTGTATTATTACCTTTTATTACTTTTCACTTCAATGACCTTTTTTTCCCTGTGTGAATTCTTAGATTTACTATTAAGCTGTGTGAATATTTAGATTTATGATTCAGTTTGGTGAATTCTCAGATTTACTATTCTGTTGGATGAGTTCTCATATTTTATTATTCAGCTCTCTGCATCTTCAGATTGACTTTGTAATTGAGTGAATTTCCATTCCGCTACTTTACTGTTAACATTTACAGGTGATTATAGTAATTAGCGATTAAGATTGAATTTACTTTGAAGAACATTATACGTTATTATGAAGTTTCACATTATTATGAGGATTGTTGGTTTGGTGGAATTTAATATCTTTTTCCAAAGAAATAGCTAAATAGTTCTATGATTTTTGCATAGTGATTTATTCTTGTTTATAGCTTGATAAGACCTAGTATTTTCTGAAAGTATTCCTTCATAGCCTTTACTTTATATTAGTCTTACATATGCCCCAGTAATTTAAAGCACTATCCCTGCATAGACTGTGTTGACAACCTTGTAACAAAAAGATGAATCCTAGGTTGATAAATTAATGGACAGAGGATTAAGCTAATTCTTTAGGAGAAATTTAGTGCACAACATTTTGGCATCATTGTCGGCGAGGTTGTCAAAAGAGTGATAGATTGTATCTTTGAAGGGTCAGGTATTGAAGACGGAAGGTAAGAACCTACGCATGCACTAAGTAAAGAGCTTGTGCCAGTGCCCACCTTTGGTTGATACATTTAAATTATGTAGGTGTGTATGACTAGGAAGAAGAATAGAAACTAGGTAGTTATAGAACAAAAATATCTATCAAAAGCCACAAAAACCCAAGGTCAGGTTGGCCTTGGAAGATTGACCTTCATAGATAAAATCATTCAGATATCTGAATCTCAAGTGTTAGTAGGTCATCGAACAATACCCGGGAAGGGTTCTACAATTACCCCTTGAGTAGTAGAGACATCAACTACAGCTCACGCTAAGATCCAAAGAAAAACAAAAGGATTTGATTGAAGCTTTCAAGATGTTCCCATCAAACACTTCAGTCCTTCTAATAGATATGAGGGGAATTATTGTAACTTGAAAGAAGGGGAGGGAGAAACGAGTGGATTAGAATCACAATTTGTTGAGATAGATCTGCAAACTCTCAGACTTGGACCCCTTATGATCCCTGTTGAGATAAAAGCATCTAAAATTCTTGATCTAAGAAATGTTGTGAAGCCCCCTTGAGGGTTGAACATCAACCAAAATCCCCCTGCTCAAATAATACCTTCTGATCACGAAATCCCTAAAACTTATTGGCGAATTTTCGACCAAATGGAAAACCAAGTGTCACAATATCAGAACTCGACCATAGAATATGCTATGGTCGATCCATTGGCCAATGCTCTGATGAAAGCCATCCCATTACAAAATATCCTGAATTTTTATGGAATGACTTCAGAAGATCCTGATGCATTATTGTTTGAGTTCGATGTTCTATGTAGAGGGTATGGTTACACTACTGATCCACAGAAGTTGACATTTTTTCCTTCTACTTTGGAAGGAGCATATTTACGGTAGTTTATGGGATTAGGAGGAGGTACTATAGATTCCTAGGATGGAATGAAAAATTATTTTCTTACCAAATATCAATATTATTGCCGATCTAAGGACTTAAAAGATGAAATATTTAAAATGACAGCAAAGGATGGTGAAATCTTAGAGGAATACGTTGAGATATTTTAGTACAACCTACAGAGGTCACCTTACACCACTCTACCAAATGAGGTATTTAAGACTGGTTTAATTAAAGGAATGAAATATGAATGGATCGAAACACTTAATTTGATGGGGCAAGGTGATATTTGCAAAGACGAATATGATGATATTGTTAAAATTTGTATCAAGTGCTCACGAGGAAGTACACGGATCAGATCTGGAATGTGAGATTCTCTTACTAGAATCAACAAAACCCCAGGTGAAGGTATAACTCGAGCAGAAATTCGTAATCTTTTAGAAGATTTTAAAACTGATATTTTGGGCACATTAACTGCACAACTATATTTCTTATATGCCAAGCAGAAACAAGCCGAGGAAGAATGAGCTCTGGCCATATTTTGTCCTCGATGTCGAAAGAAGCACAGCCAAAGGGAATCTCCACTGGATACAATCGAAACATGCATTATCTGCACTAAAGATCATTCAACAGATCAATTTCCATCACTCCCAGGATTAAACGTTGTGTTCAAAGAAGCTAAGGAAGACCCAGAACCATCATGTATTATGACATATCGATGACAATGGCACGATTGTGCTTTAGGTATGGTGCATGATAAATCTTTGCTTTATTCTAGACATTATGTACAACAACAAATTCCTAGGTCTACATGGAAGGGACAACCATATTTTAATTCCACTTAGAAAATCCAGCCTTATGCCGCACCGCCTTGGCCAAATCAACCATTTACCGATAATGCATGTCCAAATCAACAATATTTTACTCCTTCATGGAAAAATTCAACCAATAACCCCTATCCTTCACAATGGACCATTTCATCTGTACAAAACTCAATGTGGCCTCAAAATCGGTAGTGCCCTATAGGACCAATTAATCCTCCTGTCAAGACTCTTCCCTGTTCTCAACTGTTGTTGCAAGCCCCATTTCAATTACCCTCCAACCTCCAAGCCCCAATACACCTACAATTGACCGCTCAACTGAATCCTATTTTGAACAATAGATTTGTTAAATATTTACAAATTGTTGAAAGTTTAGATTATGAAATAAATCCCCTTGAATGTAGTGAACTATGGATGAGATATGGACTCGTTATCTTCCCCAAAGGTTAAAAATATAATCAAGATCATGAATATAATGAAACTCATATTGAGGAGTAGCCTGTAGAAAAACATATTCCTCTAAAAGTAATCATTTTTGAAACATAACCAGCCAATGAAGTGACCAAGCAACAAGGTTCTCATAAAATTACAGTTGGTTCTCCCCCATTCCCTAAAAGACTCACAATAATTAAACCAGTTGTTGTACTTGTTTCCCATAGGTAGTCCTTGACTGCAAAAACTATGCAAGGAAACCAACTCAACTAGCCTTTAGGTTCAATATGGCACTCCCTTAGTTTTTATGAGGTTTTATTTAACGTTGTTCACCTGTCATTGAAAAACGGCCTTTGAAGCACAATGGCCAGATTTATGGTTTTAATTGGTGGTGGTTGGTGATCAATGGCAATCCCTATTCATGATTAAAGGCCTCTCTCACAGGGTGCCTTCTCAAAGTGTCAGCTTCTAGCCTGACATAATGACTTAGCTTTTCAAGGATTATGACATAAGAATGTAAGGAGGTTCCTAATAATTGAGAAGTCAGCCTGACTACTTAGGAACTAGGGAAATTTGGATGTGTGTAGAATATTTCTACAGCCCAACAAAACATATTCAGGAGAAGATAGAAGGACAAGCAATAAAACCAGTTCAAAGAAAAGCTAACTCAGTGTCTAGTCAATTTAACGTCTTAAATTGCTCTACATAAATTATCAATCCGGGGATCGTAAACTGATGAAGTGTGGTGCACTATATGTGCTTAGTTAACCTTTCTCTTACTTCGTTGTTTTATAGTTTATGTTGTTTTTGGGGTTTTGTTCTAAAATGCAATAATCAAATAATGAGAGAATGACTATGAGACCCAGTATCCTTGATACTTCAGCAAAATGACAAGATGATTCTATCACGTTATTAGTTCATTGAAAGGCTATGTGCATCATTAATCTACAATCAACTTGAAAGCAATTTATGTACAATAATATACATGTTAAAAAGAAAATAAAATGCAGTAATTCAAACTGTACATTAACATACATGAAAATCAAAAAAAGAAATGCAAGAAATTAAAGTGACAACTATACAAGGCAGGGGCCCCCTACCACCTATGAAATCAAATGCTTAAAGGAAAATAAAGACATCAAATAAAGGACTAATGACATCGGCCCAGTATCTATGCTGCTGATTTAAAATGAAAATGAAATGTGAAATCTAAGTGACACTACATAAAGGAGACAAATCACACTACTTTAACCTTTTCTTAACCTTTTTGCCTTTCAGCTAGATTTATCATGTGATAACAGTTATGAACGAGTCAGCAATGTGAGTCTTAAAGAAAACTAAACCAAGTTGTACTAAGTGATATTTTGGCTCCAATAAAGTTATTTGATTATGGAAAAAGAACCATCAATAGATGAACAACTTGATAACTAAGAGCAGAAAGTAAAGTGCAAGTTAACGAAATGATACTAATGAAAATCAAACTAGAAAAATAAAGGTCAGCAACATAGACAAGATGATCACATATGCCATTAGTCATGAAATCAAAGCAAAATTAAACACACTTGCATGAATTAAAATTGCATGAATGAAAATCTAATCTACCTTACATTCTACAAAGCAATATTTACAAAATGAAATCTACTCTACTTACATCCTAATATGCTCCATGACATCTACTTCACATCTCCTTCCATGTTGAGAACATCAAAGCTTTATTCAATTTCTTCAAAAGTACAAAGTACAAAAGCTTTCAAAAGCCATGGGACTAACAAGCTAAAAGGACTAAGAAAAAGAAGACTAGCAAATGAAAGAGAGAGATCTCCTATTTATACAAAAAGATGAGAGCCATCTCATTAATGAGAATCCATGAATCTCTCCCTCTACCTCTAGAGTCCTAATCAGAATAGGAAATGATAAGACACATGTCTTCTTAGAGTTACAATACAATTAGGAGATGTGACACATATCCTCATGATCCCATGATTCTTTCCAACCAAATTCGAATTTGGCCTTAGAGTGCCACATAAGGGTCTTCTAGAAGCCTCCTTTCAACCTACACATGTCAACAACCTCAACCCATTTGTTAGGTATAAGCATATGCACATTATTTTCTAATGTTTAACCACAAATTCACTTAAAAGGCTTAGAAATAATAAAGATTGGAAAAACATAAAGGTGGCCCAATGATAATAAAAGTGGGATGAATATGGTGACATAGTAGTGAAATGGAGGTGATATAATGGACATAATAGTGAAAGTATAATGCAAATGAATGACATTTTCAAGACTCAACATACCCCCCAACTGAAGCTATTGCATGTCCTCATGCAATATATATTACATTAACTCTTTTGATCCTTGAGCTTTGGCTTAACTTTGCATGATATCATTTGATAACTTCATATTTCTGCAAAGTGTTTCACTTGAATTGCAACATGGTTGGTTCTTGTGTTACAACCATTTTTTTGTTGCCTTCTATTTTGATATTTGAATTTTGCATAATGATATTTTGATTATTGTTGCAAAGTATATCTTTATTGGATTGCATGATGGTTGGTTCTTGTGTGACAACCATGATTTTGTTTGTATCCAATTTATCCTTTAAGCACTTTTTCAAAAGCCATTGTATGCTCATAATAGCAATGTAATAATTAATATATGTTGGAAGTATGTGAACTCCTGAATATGATATGGACATGGAAAGATATGAATATGAATGTATTCCCCCCCCAACTGATGGTATTGGCAATTTTATGAAATGAGGAAGAGAAATGTTTTTCCAACAATTATCATTCTAGCTTTTTATGAAATTCTATGGTTAAAAGTTAGAAAATGCCGTACCTTCACTTACCCTTTGGAATGGATGAGTTGTATGTGTGGTGGCTGAAAACTTCTGATCATATTCTTCTTCAAGTGGCTGAACAAGAGGAGTCATGGATAGAGAGATAAGATGGCTTTTTATTGCTTCTACTAAAACTTGCTGAATCTGCTCCAAAATGCTGAAAATAATAGTCTTCATGTCTTCAAAACTCATTGGCACAATTCCTACTATGTGAAAAGATGTTCTGATGTCGAACATAGTAGGAAATTGTTGGCTTAGTGGCCATTAATGGATTCCACTAGTCAACACGAGAACTCTCACCATTGATGACAATGAGAGTCAAGATGCCCAAACACATCTTGCTAGGTACGAATGAATTTGCTGAAGTCGAGTCACCTAGAAGATCTGACGAACAAGGGACATTAGTGTATTCTCATTGTTTGTCAGCATGAGGACTTGCCATTAAGGCATGCAAGCCTCAAGGTGTTTTTACAAAGGAATTAGACGCAAAGGACTATGGACTCAATAATTTGCATTGAAGCAGGGCTTATTTGCGGAATGAAAATGACAAGGAATGGAAAATGAAAATGGAAAATGGCAATGGAGAACAGAAATGGCAATGGCAATAAGCATGTGAATGAGCCTCTTGCTTTTATTTGTGGATTATGAATGGACAAAAAGAGATGGAAAGTGTATATGAATGTGAATGGAAAATATGGAGTGGAATGAGGTGAATGGTTTATTATGAAGTATGGATGTGATGGATGGATGTGATGGAGACAATAGTATCTGAAAGTTTTTCAAGTGTTTGGATCTGATTTTACATCAGCATATTTCCTCTTTGTTGCTGATCATCCTCTTATGAAACAAATTGGTCTCTTGGAGAGACACCATTCTCTTGTAGTCATTTGTCCTTCCTCCTGGAACCTACAAAAAAACTAATACTTCTTCTGCAATGGAATGTAAGATTATCAAAGGAGAGAGGTGATCAATCTCTCTAGTTATGATATTTACACACAAAACTAAGAATTTGTATTAATGAAACAAGTTCTCAAAGGAAAAATCAAAAGAATTTATACCTGCTTTGGAATTAGTGCCTCAAGTTGATGTTGCTTCTTTTCAGCAATTTATTTCATTATTTGCCATTTCAAACTCTAATGATATATTTCTCATTGTATAGATCTTGTTGAGATCTTTCCAATGGTACTTAAATCATCAAAATCTGATTTTGTATGAAAAAGATAGGCTGATTTGAAGAATGAGGTTTTTCTAGCTGCGGAATTGGGGAACAGCTCTGTAGCTAAAAATCTTGAATAAAAAGTTAGCCATTCATCGTTCATTATCAGTCCAAAATTAATCAATACCTTCAGAAAAGTGAGAAAATAACTTGTTCATTTCATTGATTCAAAATTATTATTTTTTCTTGACATGCAGCGACTTAGTGTGGCGACTCAGTGTGGCGACTTTGTGATAACACACAATTTGACTTCCTTTTGACCGAGGTCTTTTTCATCAAATTTGATCGAATGAATAGGACACCATCCATGTACTGACATTTCTCTAGCTACCCATGTGACTTGTTTTGTCTGATGACACCTGCAACCTAGAGTTTAACAAAACAGCTGTGAAATCTGGGATTGGCTGCGGAAACGTTGTATTGGCTGTGGAAAGTGCAGAGTGTAGAAAGTACTATGAAATTGAGTGGCTGTGTGCGTGGAAGAGAAAAAAAATGTGGAGGAGTGAAGAAATCCCTTTATTTCTAAATGGTTATGAATAAATGCGAGCCCCTGATCCAAAAGACTCTCTCTCATCCACGAAAGATTAACCGCAACAAAATCCATACCATAATGTCATATCCATAAAAAATAAATGATAAAAGAATGGCCGCCTCTCTCTGATCATTTAAAAAAAAGGACCAAACAACAGACGCCCTAAATCTCAGTAAAATCAAGAGGTAATTGGCTCACCGACAACAACCCATGACTACCACATTCAGCAGGGAAGACACACTATTTTCTTCTTCTCTCTTTCGTAACTGGAAACGTCTATGGCATGTGTCTGGACTGGCCCTCAAGTAAATGAATCCATCGGGAACAAGCCTAGGTAAAATAGAAACAACTGGATCAAACCATGAATCATAGATGCTAAGCTCCATCCCATTTATCCACTTTGCCTCATGAACAGCTCGCACAAACACCATCCGATCACTGAAAACACTTCTTTCCATGAGTCGTAATGGCTTTAAGCTACCTGCAGACTCTCGCTCTTGCATCAACATAATTTTACATAATCTACAACTCCCGTGCATTTAAATTCTTGAAATCATTTACAGTGCCGTGTTCAATTCAAACTGTTTGTTAAACAGGTGTTGGATGAACATTTACAGTGCTGTGTTCAATTCAAACTATTTGTTAAACAGGTGTTGGATGAATGTTTTAAAACGAGAGATGTGTAATTTGATTGATGTCCAACACATATTTGACTCCTAATTTGATTTATCTTCTTCAGGCACGCTGCATTAAATTACTGCTGTTCATTTAATTAAAACTCTGTTTTTTTCTCACGCGGCACTCAAAAATACACTCCGAAGAACCGCAGATTTCTCCCAGACCGCTGCAAATTTCCTCAAACGGTTTCTGAGTTATCTAATTGACCCACCTGGCAAAAAAACCCATGTTTTATTTTCTTCAAATTTGCTACCATTTGGGCAAATCGAGCGTGTAAAGTTTGACGTTTTTCTGCTGTTTACGTTTTTTCTCTGAGTTAATTTTTTTTTTTTGTTCTGCACTTTATGAATTTGTTGCATTTGGCTGTAAATTTTTTTGAATCAGAGGTAGGACAATTTGCCAGCGGTAGTATGCACCATGTTAAAACACATAATTTGGTTTTAGCCTCAGGTATTCAAATGAAATCCGTGAAGTGAAATACTCTGTAAAATAGATTTCAAAGAAAGATTGTTTTCAGGTACAGTCAACAGCAAATATGGGGAATGAGCGAATCAAGAATCCAAAGAAGTTTGTGAAGCTTACAATGGAGATCATGAGCTCATCATTTTCTCTAAGTATTGGTGACTGCAGCATGCCTTAAGCTTCTATTTTCAATCTATTTGCACAGTTTATGTAGGCCTCCATAGGTTTCAGATTTTGCTATGATTGAGAAATTTCCTATGTTGACTTTCCAAAAACGTTCCAAAACCAAAGGCTTCCTATATAAATAAGATGCACAGTTCAAATGAATGCAAATCAATTGCTTACAAAGGGATGAGAATGCACTGAAACGAAATCATGAAGAGGCCAAAACATCAAATCAATATGCAGATTTTTCTTGTTGAAGCCACAATGAAAAGCTAGGAATGGAGATAGCCATAGATTGTTTTTTCCTCTGAAATTGTGAATTTTTGTATTGCTTAGTCATTCCTGCATTTTCATTTTATTGCACTAACATCTTGACTGTAAGTTTGAAAAACAGAGTGGTATCAGCTGCGGAAACCGGTATCACAGCAACCACTTAGCTAAATAGAGATAGTTAGGCAATCTTAATGGAAATGATCATGGGGAAATAACTTTTATTGATGAAATGGATGGCATGGAGTGAAAATGGAAATGAAATGAAATTTATTTTTTTCTCTTCTACCTTTTTTTCTTCTTTTTTTTTCTTGAATCAATTGAAGTGATGAAGTTTATTTTGTCTCCTATTTTTTCTTAACAATTCTTTTTCTGATCCTCCAGATCACACAAAGTGCAGGAGGAGAGCATACTCAAGAATTATTAACCTTTTTTTTTACTTAACAATCCTTTTTCTGATCCTCTAGATCACACAAAGTGCAAGAGGAGAGCATACTCAAGAATTATTAACTTTTTTTTTCAGATGTAAGAAATAAGGTCTCCTAATTACACTTCCCCGGCAACGGCGCCAAAATGTCTAGTCAATTTAACGTCTTAATTTCTCTACATAAATTATCAATCTGGGGATCGTAAACTGATGAAGTGTGGTGCACTATATGTGCTTAGTTAACCTTTCTCTTACTTCGTTGTTTTATAGTTTATGTTGTTTTTGGGGTTTTGTTCTAAAATGCAATAATCAAATAATGAGAGAATGACTATGAGACCCAGTGTCCTTGCTACTTCAGCAAAAGGACAAGATGATTCTATCACGTCATTAGTTCATTAAAAGGCTATGTGCATCATTAATCTACAATCAACTTGAAAGCAATTTATGTACAATAATATACATGTTAAAAAGAAAATAAAATGCAGTAATTCAAACTGTACATTAATATACATGAAAATCAAAAAAAGAAATGCAAGAAATTAAAGTGACAACTATACAAGGCAGGGGCCCCCTACTACCTATGAAATCAAATGCTTAAAGGAAAATAAAGACATCAAATAAAGGACTAATGACATCGGCCCAGTATCTATGCTGCTGATTTAAAATGAAAATGAAATGTGAAATCTAAGTGACACTACACAAAGGAGACAAATCACACTACTTTAACCTTTTCTTAACCTTTTTGCCTTTTAGCTAGATTTATCATGTGATAACAGTTATGAACAAGTCAGCAATGTGAGTCTTAAAGCAAACTAAACTAAGTTGTACTAAGTGATATTTTGGCTCCAATAAAGTTATTTGATTATGGAAAAAGAACCATCAATAGATGAACAACTTGATAACTAAGAGTAGAAAGTAAAGTGCAAGTTAACGAAATGATACTAATGAAAATCAAACTAGAAAAATAAAGGTCAGCAACATAGACAAGATGATCACATATGCCATTAGTCATGAAATCAAAGCAAAATTAAACACACTTGCATGAATTAAAATTGCATGAATGAAAATCTAATCTACCTTACATTCTACAAAGCAATATTTACAAAATGAAATCTACTCTACTTACATCCTAATATGCTCCATGACATTTACTTCACATCTCCTTCCATGTTGAGAACATCAAAGCTTTATTCAATTTCTTCAAAAGTACAAAGTACAAAAGCTTTCAAAAGCCATGGGACTAACAAGCTAAAAGGACTAAGAAAAAGAAGACTAGCAAATGAAGGAGAGAGATCTCCTATTTATACAAAAATGTGAGAGCCATCTCATTAATGAGAATCCATGAATCTCTCCCTCTACCTCTAGAGTCCTAATCAGAATAGGAATTGATAAGACACATGTCTTCTTAGAGTTACAATACAATTAGGAGATGTGACACATATCCTCATGATCCCATGATTCTTTCCAACCAAATTCGAATTTGGCCTTAGAGTGCCACATAAGGGTCTTCTAGAAGCCTCCTTTCAACCTACACATGTCAACAACCTCAACCCATTTGTTAGGTATAAGCATATGCACATTATTTTCTAATGTTTAACCAAAAATTCACTTAAAAGGCTTAGAAATAATAAAGATTGGAAAAACATAAAGGTGGCCCAATGATAATGAAAGTGGGATGAATGTGGTGACATAGTAGTGAAATGGAGGTGATATAATGGACATAATAGTGAAAGTATAATGCAAATGAATGACATTTTCAAGACTCAACACTCAGACAGACACTCTAATATACTAATCTGTTTAAATGATTATTAATTTGCAAGGGATTTCAAAGAGATTGAAAATCAATCTATTCTTACCCAGATCTTCTATTTTGAACATGTGTAGAAAACAATTTATGAAACACTAGAAAGAAATACTAGAAACACAAATTCTGTCATAAACTGGAGCCAAAAGGCTTTCATTCGAAATCCTATAATAGAAGCTATTATAAAGTCAAGAGCCTTGGCATCAAAAGCCAACCCTTGTTTATTACAAATAAAAGAATATATAGGAAAACCTTAAGCTGAACCTTCATTTGTTGTTACAAGCTTTTAGGGATCAAATCCTAACAATAATCTAAAAATAAAACAATATCTCTAATTTATCTACTGGAAACTTTGAACTGCTTGCAAGTATCTTGCCTTGAAATCTGGAATTGGTTCACTAGTGCTCATGTTCTGCCTTTGTTTTTTGATACCCAAAATATGCTCATCTTATGCCATGTGTTGAATTTTAGTTGTAGCATGTCTTTGATTACTTGAAATATGTTGTGTATTGCCTTGCATTGTTGAGGTGGTTGAGTCAAATTCCTTGGAATTGAATTTGGAATGCTCTACCACTTGTCTTAGGGCTTAAGAATAGAGAATGTAATCTTGTGCCTGCTGATTTTCTGCCTTGGTACATTGAAGTTGTTGAATACTACCCTATTCTTTCTCCTCAATGTTTTGCAAACTAATGACGAGAAATCCGAGTGGGATAGCTAGATTGAGATATCCAAACTACTTTCAGCACTCTTCAACAATGCAATTGTTTCAATACAAGTCCTTGCTCAAGGACACCTGGAGGTTTTAATCAATTTGGTTTGATACACTTAATGAAATGAGGTGTAGTGCTTTCCAATTGCTGCATCAGCTTGAAAATTTACCCCTAAAATCACTAATGGATTTCAGGGGGAGGGCTTGGTGGCATGTAGTTTCAAGTCACAGGGTGCGAAATTCACCATAGATTGCCACATATAAAAAGATGGTTTTATCAAAACCACTTTTCAGATCCCCCTCTTTGTTAAACTTTGGAAAACACAAGGGGTCTGAAATGAATGATGGTCATTGATTTATGAGCCTTAGCCCCTGGGGCTTAGGTAGAAACTATATAATCAGGGCCAGGGGACCCAGGACCAAAACCTTTTTGGGGCTTAAGCCCTTAGGCTAGAAAATGGGGTTGATTCTTTGAAGTATAACATTATGATAATCCTTTGAAATAATACTTCGGGACATAGTGGAAAAGGGGGTCGATTCTTTAGAAATATTATGCTACGTGGGACCATATAATATGCGGCTGGGCCTTTATAATATCGGGATTTCGTAATCAGCAATTTTATAATGTAGCACTTTGTTTCAGCCTCCAGGACTTGTGATCACCGATCACCTTCCTTATTTAGCCTTCGTCCTTTGGCTCTTCACATGTATGTAATTAAGCCCTCATATGAGAGCTCCTTTGCCCGACCATATGCAATTGGAACTTTTAAAGTGTCACAAGTTGTAAAACACTGATTGCGATCACTGATTACCTTTTGTGTGCGGCCCTTGGTCTTGTGACTCTTCATGTGCCCATGTCCAACCTTCTTATCGGAGCCCCTCTCCCGGAGGTTTTCAATGAGAGGTTTCAATGTGATGCAAAACAAGCCTCAACCTCTGATTGCTGATATGAATTTGTTGATGTCATCACTGCCACATGTTAGCTTGTGAGTGGTGACACATGTCACCCATTTTTGGCCCCTTATGACCCTTGAAAATGTCGAATCCACTTGCAACGTGTTAATCGTATGACCACATCATTGTTGATGTCATTCTCCACATGGCCCTTATCAAATCCAATCACTAACTGCCATGCATCCCTTTGGGAGGAGAGAGAAAATGCCCAATGTTGCTATGTTTTGCATTGAATTTCCTTTATAGTTTGCTTTCAGCGCTTCTGAGGACTTTAACACTGAAGGCCTATTTCTTGACAATTTAACACTTCAATACAACATTTGTCTGATAATGCGCTATGTGATGCCTCTTTGGACCTCAGATTGTCGATTTCTGATACTGTAGGACCTTCGATCACCGGGATCCGGGACTCAACACTTAGCCTTTTTCCTTTGTTTTCTAGATTTTGAAGAGTGAACTTCAACTTGTTCTATCTTTTGATCCAAAAGTCCATTCGGGGATTTCTATATACCGTTGGAAATCTAAATCAGATTAATTTACAATGGAAAAGGTCTGATGAAGGTTTGAGTCCTTCCAATGCTTGAAAAATGACCTCAAAATTCTTTGTATTATTTATTTAGATTTCCAAAGAAAATTTATATAAGCCTAAGGATTTAGCCAGGAGGTAGACTAGCTAAAATTCAATTTTTTTGTAACTTTCAAGGGTGTCAAAATAAGTTACAACACCAACCATTCATTCTACTTTTGTTCTTGTAGGGAAATTGAATAATTTATGTATAAAAATTCCGCTCCTCCAGGCTATACGAAACATTCCAATTTATGCTAAAACAATTAAAGCATTGTGCGGTAAAAGGCTTGGGAGGTTACCTAAAGACCCACCAATAGTCCACGTGGTGGGGACATTATTCGACCTCATTTTAGGAAAACATATACCTATCAAGTATGATGACTCCAAAAATCCAGTAGTAACTGTCCAAATTCAGGGTTGCAACATTCCAAATACCTTGGGTGACTTAGCGACAACTATAAATATTTTAACTCATGAAACGTGTGGTATTTTGAGTGTACATATTTGAAACCAATGTTGGCCTTATTAGATTTAGCTGATAGATCAGTAGTCAGGCCAGAAGGTTCTCTGGGAGACATTGCTGTCTCTATGGACTCCTGGGAATACCTAGTAGAATTTTTGGTTATTAGCCCAAGGAATGGATTGCATGGGCACCCTTTGATATTAGGAAGGCCATGGTTGGAAACAATAGACACATATATAGGATGTCGGATAGGAAACATTACAATTACCAAAGGAAATTCCATAAAAAACCTTATCTTATATCTACTTGCTAAACCCAGCCCGCCTATTGAAAATTATCAGCTATGCCTGCATAGATATCAGGATGAAAATCTACGCTCTCCTCTCACAATATATGAAGCCCTTGAATTTAAAAATAAGACAGAAGATGATATAATTAATGGTTTCATTAACAAACCATCTACCATAGGGAATCCAATGTGTCAAATCCTAAAAGTTGTACTCAATAATGAAACCCAGGAGTATTTGTTAGAAATTCCAAATAATGATCATATAGCCATGACTGTTATCCATAATAGCATCCCAATTGGAATTGAACCTCATAAAACCCTCAATATTAATGCCAATATGGATGAAAAACAACAAGAAAAACTAACCTAGATTCTTTGCAAATATAAACAAGATTTTTCCTATGAATATTCAGATATGAAGAGCATTGACCCGCAATTATGTGCTAATCATATTTATATAGAGAAATATGCCCATGCTATTTGATAACCATATCGAAAATTATATCCTCATATCAACAATATAGTAAAACAAGAATTATAAAAATAGCTAGATGTCAATTTTACATATCCCATTTCAGACAGCTAGTGGGTCTCCCCAATAGTTGTCGTCCTTAAGAAAAATAGGAAGTCGAGAATTTGTGTAGATTATAGAGAACTTAACAAGGCTACCTAGAAAGACCATTTTCTTCTTCTATTTGTAGACCAATTCCTTGACACTCTTGCTAGGAAGAAATTATTGTCCTTCTTGGATGATTTCAGTGGTTATAACCAAATCCAGATTGCTCCCGAAGATTAAAACAAGACCACATTTACCTGCCCATGGGGAACGTTTGCATATAAAGTTTTACCATTTGGGTTGTGTAATTCTCCAGCCACTTTTCAGAGGGTGATCTTGAGTATCTTTTCTTATTTGATTAATGAAGGACTTGAGTTGTATATGGATGACTTTACCTCGTATGGTGATGAATTTTATCAAGCATTAAAGAATTTGGAAAAAGTGCTTGAACGATGTATTTCTACCAGATTATGCCTTAGCTATGAAGAATTACATATGATGATGACTAAAGGTGTAGTTTTAGGACATTAAATTTATGCTACAAGTATTCAAGTAGATCCAACAAAGGTTGAGGTAATTCTTACCTTACCCACACCCAGTACACCAACTAAGGTACATAATTTCCTTGGCTATCCTGGATATTATTGCAGATTTATAACACATTTTTCAAACTTAATTTAACCATTATATGTTTTAAGAGGTAACATTGATTTTGAGTGGACTGACAAATGCGACGTTTCTTTTGGAGATATTAAAAATCTACTTTCCACAACCCATGTATTAAGAGGACCAAATTGGAATTTACCTTACCATATTTTATCAGATGCATCGGAAACATAAATAGGAGTTGTCCATGGGAAGGAAGAAGACAAGAAACATTATGTTATGCATTATATCAGCAAAAATCTTACACCGGCCAAATTAAATTATACAGTGACAAAGAAAGAACTTTTAGTTGTAGATGGTATTAATAAATTTCGTCATTACATAACATGATATCCAGGATTTCTATACACTGATCATTCTACTATTAGATATTTAGCTAACAAACCTATTACGAATGGTCACCTAACTTGATGGTTGCTGTTATTACAGGAGTTTGATATTACTATCAAAGACTGCCCAAGAAAATAAAATCTCGTTGCAGATTTCTTGTTCAGAGTACCTAAAATAATTGATCTATCACTAGTAGATGATCAATTCCTGGATCAACACTTGCTTTCCATGACATTAAAGATGTCATGCTACGTTGATGTGGTGAACTACTTGGCAGCACAAAAAGTCCCACCACATTTTTCACCCTAGGAGAGAAAATTGATTGTTCAACGCAGTGCACGATTTTGCTGGATAGACGAATATCTCTTCCACATGGGCTCTGATTTTCAAATCCGCAAATGCATCAGGGAGGATGAGATTTATGATATTCTAAAGACTTGTCATGACAAACCTTGTGGTGGGAATTTTTATTATCATATAACTAGACAGAAAGTACTAGAGAAGGGCTATTATTAGCCCACAATATTTAAAGATGCCAAAAAGTATGTCGAGAGTTGTGATAACTGCCAAAGATTGGGTTGTCATGTTCAAGCTGACGAAATTCCTCTACAGCCGCAATTGGTAATAGAACACTTTGAAAGATGGTTATTAGACTTCGTGGGTCCTTCTAATCCACCAATGAATCAAAAGGCTTTCATCCTAGTTTGTACAAATTACGTGACTATGTGGGTGGAAGCAGTAGCCCTTCCAAAAGCCATAGAAGAAGTAGTTATTAGCTTCTTATTTGAACTAAACATACGATACGGATTTCCAAGAGAAGTAATAACAAATGGGGGGTCATAATTTACTAATCATAATATTTCAGCCACCCTACAAAATTATCATATTAAGTACATAATTACTTCTCTTTACCACCCCGAGGGAAATGAACAAGTGGAAAGTACTAATAAAGTTCTGGAGGAAATCCTGACTAAAACAATATCCACGAATTGTCAAAATTGGGAAACTAAACTTCTAGAAGCCTTATAGGCTTATCAGAGAACATGGTGCAACACTACTGGCCATTCACCATACCAATTTGTTTTTGGTAAGGAACCTATATTTCCTGTGGACTTTGAGATAAAGAATCTCAAAACACAAAAGAAGTTGGACTAGACTTCACAAAAGCATAGAAACAATGCTTACAACATACTAATGAGTTGGAAAAGGCATGTATATTAGCTTTGCAATGCAAAACAGTTATTCAATGGCAAAGGGCCAAGTGGCATGATTGTCTCATTAAAACAAAGATGTGTCAGATTTCAAGATTTTCCGGGAAAACTTTAGAAGAGATGGCTAGGACGTTACGAAATCACTGAAGTTTACGATAATGGTACAGTAACCTTAACCACTATTAATGGATATGTGGCCTCTTTTCTTGCAAACAGACATCGATTACATCCATATCATCATCCGCTCACAAGAGAGTCTTTTTACCATCAAATAAGTAATGATTCTAATTTCCAGATCATAGTTGACTGAGGAAGCAACCTAGCAGCTACATCTCTTTGAATTTCTAAAAGTCTTTGCATGTTGTACATAATGTATATACTTCTGTGTGGAATTTTCCTAGTTTTTTTCCTTCAACAATAATAAACTAAGGGAAAAGGGATTGTTGATTGTAGCACAACTTGTTGATCTGTCACAGCCACTGTTCCACTGGTCATTGTTAGCACTCTGTGATTTCTTAAGGTTATGAAATAAATTGCAAAGGTAACCATAAAACCACTTTGGTAGTGGGATCTAGTCTTGCTAGCTTCAGAGAGGGATCTCTCTTTTAAATTCAACTTTGAAGAAAATAGTGTTTAAGAGGTCTTCAATTCACGGGTCCACCAGGTAGTGCTTCTTCATTTAAGTCCTTCAATAAAAATGCATTATTTCCTCTTAAAGCTTCAACTTTATATGGCCCTTTACAAAAGCTCTCAAAATTATCATGTTTTCCCTTATCATCATTCCTTGAATCCCACTTTAACACCAGGTCACCTAACTGGAAGTTATCTGCTTTTGTTCTTCTATCATAGATTTTTTTTATGTTGTCTTGAATAATGTGAGTTTTGTTATAAACTTCTTCCCTAGACTACTACAATTGTATAGTTTGGTTGATTCTTCTTTGTAGATCATTGGTTTCCACTTGTGACTCTTGTAACAATTTCAACGTAGGTACTCCTAGAGAAGTAGGAAGACTAGCATCAAATCCATATACTATTTGGAATGTAGACATTCCAATAGATGTTTTGGTGTTGATTTGATCGGCCCACAGATCATTGATCAACTTTTTATGCCAGTACTTTTTATTCTCATGTAGAATAGTTTTAATGATATTGATGAAAGTATTATTGGAGGACTCACCTAACCCATTTCCTTGTGGGTAATAGGAATTTTAGTGACCTAATCGGTTATTGTATTTATTGTAAAAGTGAACCATTTTCATGGACTTAAAGGAAATATAATTATTAGTGATAATCTTATGGGGGAATCCAATCCTAGACAGAATGTGATTTTCTAAAAATTGGACAATGACAATGTTTGTGGCTTACCTAGTTGGGATAAATTCAATCCACTTGGTAAACTAATCAGTGGCTATTAATATCCATCTATGTTGGCTTGAGGAGATGGGATGAATTTCACCAATGAAATCCAGACCCCATTGTTGAAAATGAGTTTCTACTCAGATGGTTTCAAGGGTAAAGGAAACAAATTTCTCTTACCTTCAAATATTTGACACTGGTGGAAAGTCATGACTCTTTTATGCACATCCGGGAACAAGGTTGCCTAATAAAAACCAACCCTTAAGATTTTGTTGGTAGTCGTTTTCCAATACAAATGTCCTCCACAATCTTCTTGGTGAAACCCTTCCATAACAATTTTAGCTTCATCTTGCAATAAACAGTTTAGTAAAAAACCTCCATAATCTTCCAATACAAACTCTTATCTAAAATACAAAATTTCAGAGCTTTTAGTTTAAGAAACCTAGCTTTTGTTTTGGTTAAAATAGGAGGAGCTTGTAAGTTTTTTAGTACAAAGATAATGTCTACATACCATGGTGAAGCAGAAAATACTTTTGATAACTGTGGAGTCACCAACTCCTCCTATTCATCCAATTAAAAAATGTGATTGATATCGACTGCATGAAAATTGGATTCAACCATTAGTTTTTTCCAGTCCCTGACCTTTGATGAGCTTGGTTGTTTTGATTTCAATGTCATACTCTAGGATCATAATAATCCATTTCATTGCTCTACCATCTGGACAAGTCTGTGTTAGATTATCTTTTACCACAACACTTGGAACAAATGCAATGATATGTGAATGCAAGATGTATAATCTAAAATATTTTAATGCCTTCACCAAAGAAAAATATTGTTTCTCCATGATGTTGTACTTCATAGATGCATCCCTCCGAGCTCTGCTGAAAATTTTTATGGGTTGTTCATTTCCTTTATTGTTTTTCTGCAATAAAAAAAAGGCAATAGTATGTTGACATGGAAAAGAAAATACCATTAAATCCTTAGTAAAGTCACGACTTATCAAAACAGGAGGAGTAGTTAAAGATATCTTTACACCACTAAAGGATTTCTTGGCTTCAGTATTCCTTTTTATTTCCATGTCTTTCTTTAACATATTTATAATTGATCTTAAAATTTTAGCCAATTAGGAATAAACCTCCTGAGGAAATTTATTCTCCCAATGAAGGATTGAACTTATTTCTTATTTCTAGGTGGGTCAATTTTGAGAATGGCTTCGACTCTGCTAGGATATATTATAATACCTTCTTTAGAAATGATATTACCTAGATTTTTTCCCTTCTCCAAACTGAACAGTGTTTTCTTAGGGTCCATAGAGATACCATATTTCTTGCATTTTTCAAAGACTCTCCTTAAATGCAGCAAGTGTTCTTCATCCCTCTTTGAAAACACAGTGATATCATCTAGGTAAATCACAATAAATCTGTCAATTTCATCAGCAAAGGCTATGTCGATTGCTATTTGGAAGGTGGCCCCAAAAATCATAAGGTGAAAAGGAATTTTTACATACATAAAAGTGCCCCAGGGTGTAGTAGACATTGTTTTGTGTTGGTCATTAGTATGAACCAGAACCTGGTTGTATCATGAGAAACCACCCAGCAATGAGATTCTACTGGAGCCAACTACCCTTTGTAGGATATGGTCAACTTTAGGAAGGGGATAGTTATCTTTTAGAGAAACCTTTCTAAGGTTTCTAAAATCTACACAAAGCCTAATTTCACCTGTTTTGTTCCTAATAGGTACAAGATTTGAGACCCATTTCGAAATATGTGAGGTACGATGATCTTTGCATCAAAAAATTTCTTGACTTCCTTTTCTATCAAAGGCAGTAAACTGGGTTTATTCTTCTCTATTTCTATTTAAAAGGATTTTGATCTTCCTGGATGGGAATGGTGTGTTGAATTATACTTGTATGATAATATCTTAAGTCTTCATAGCTATGGGAAAACACATCAGTGAATTCTTTAAAAAGTGCAATGTATTTTTTTTCTTTAGGAGGTAGGGACTTGAACAATTTGACAATTTTGGGGTCCTCGACAGTTCCTATGTTACAGTCCTCTACATCAACTCCTACAGGTTCTATTTGTGGCTTCTTGGCTACATCATCAAAGTCAAAAATCTCTTTCGATGGTACCAATCCTCTTGGTAACACATTGTCCTTTAATTGCAGAACCTCAAGTTCTTCTTGATTATCATCAATTTAATTAACCACTATTTCTTTTTCATTTTCTTTTTCATCTATATCAATATTTACATACTCAAATTCATCTTTCATTTATAAAAAATTTTCTATTTGTTTATCATTACTGAATTCCTACCAATATCTTACATTATCAGGAGCAACTAGCATGTGTTTCACTTCCACCACATATCTCATATTGGAATGAAAAGGAATTTTGCAAGTGCTAGCTAAAACAACCAAGGCATCAGCTAAAATATTTTGGCCTCTAGGGATGACAACCAAATCATATTCATAAAAACATTGCAAAAAATCCAAAACTGCATTTCTATAGGCTCTTAGTCTAGGGTGTTTAGCAACAGATTCACCCTTAATTTGATTGATTATTAGCTTAGAATCCCCATGCACATAAATTCGTTTTTCCCCTAATCTCTTTAAAATTTTCAGCCCTAGGATTAGTGCTTCATATTCAGCTATGTTATTAATGCACTAAAAATCTAGTTTGTAACCATGGCCCTTAGCCATATTTGTGGATGAGTTAACAATAAAAATACTCGGCCCTGCCCCATCCTTAATTATAGCTCCATCAAAACGCATATTCCAGAGAGCCTCTCCCTCTACATATTTTTCCTCAGAATCCATATTTATTTCCTTTGTATCATCGTTTTCAGCTTCTAAGGGTGAAACTTTATTTTCTACATTCATTATTATAAAAAATAAATGAATCCATCTTTGAATTTACAAAATACTAGGGTTAATTGTTGGATTTGTCTTGACTACTAACCATGTATTTCATTAGTGTTTCCCTGCATAATATTCTTTTCTAACCAAACACTAGAATTGTAGCATAATTCATATCCATTTGCAAAGTCCCTTGTAGTTTTGCTCCACAGGATCTAGAAAGCAACATTCCATACTTAGGAGGTATGTTTGCTACCACAATGTCCATTACCAAGATCTTTGCTGGTATTTGAAGTAGAGTAACACATAAATATTTAATTAATCTTAAGCATCTGACTTTACTTGAATCAAATGAATATAAGTCTTTGCAAGGCCTGGTTATGTCTGAACCCAGTTTCTCCATAATATCTTTAGGCATTAGATTATGCGAGGATCCATAATAAATCATAACATTGTGTAGAATTTTTACATGAATGTTTAAGCTAATATAGAAGGGGGTACACTGCCATCCTAATATTTTCCTTTGACCTCAGGCCCAAACAATAACTCAGGTTGGTCATCAGCTAAATTGACTTTATCAAAACCTTCCCCTATCTTCAAGGATTTTATAACTTGTGTTCTGTATGCATTTTTATTGATTAATTTAGTGAGAGGAATGGAAAATTTTACTTTAGCCAATTCGTTTTCAATGCTAAAATATGTAGAAGGTTTTTCTATTTCTTTAGTGGTTGCATCTTGTTTCTTAGAAGTTTCCTTCTGAGAATCATCTTCAGGTTGACTAGTAGAAGGGGTATCATTTTGGGTCCTTTTGGGAGGAGTTTCAGGAGTCCTTTTGGGAGGAGTTTTAGCAGTTGTTTTGGAAGGAGTTTCAATACTCTTCAAGTTATATTGTCTATTCACTTCCATAATTGCGTTCTGATCTCCTATTTTTTAGTCTTCAAAATCTAATGGAATGCTTTGTAGTTGTGAGAGTAACAAAATGTCTTGCTCTTCCTTAGTCAGGAAATTGTTGTCAACTTCGTCTCCCCAAACAAATTATTTTTATTTTCGTCAGGATCTTCACGTATTTCAGCTTCCTCATCTCCATAGTTTTCTTGAAATGGAGGTCTAATTTGTTGCTCATCATTTTGGCCTCTCTTCTCTCTTTGTTTAATATGAGGTTGGTTTTTCCTCAAATTTGGATTTCTAATTTGGGAAACACCTTGGTTTTCCCTTGGAGGGTTCTATCAACTATAGATTCTCTCCATCAGTTTCTCCATTGTTCTTACTAAAGTGGCCAACTTAACACCAAAGGAAGAATAAGCTTGTTCCTCTTTTACATTAACTCTCCTTTCAACTTTCATTCTAGCTCTCTTTCATAATAGATTGGCTTCAACACTAACCGCATTTCTCTGAATTTCCTCTAGATATGTAGGGTTTCTTTGTGTTAATTGGTAAGACATATTAGGTTCAAAACCATCTGGGAATTTAATTAGGGCTAGCCCCAGAGGAGGTTGTATTGTTGTAGGGATAGAATTATAGATATTTTTGAATCTGGTACAATAGTTTTGGACCGATTCACCTCGCGCTCTTTTGATACTTTCATATTATTCCAAAATTTGTAGATGGTTCTTTTTCACTTCCCATCTCCTCAAGAAAGTGTCATGAAATTGAGCAAGGCATGGGATAGAGTTAGCTAGTAACCCTTTAAACCATTTTTTAACCTCACCAGTGAGACATTGAGCAAACAATCTGATTTTTACATGAGCATAATCTATCTCTTGGAGGTATAAGTAGTCATTCATTTTATCAATATGCTGGTGAGAAGGTATGGGCCTAGTGCTATCAAATTGTGGAATCCTACTCTGGTAATCTTGAGGCAATGCATTCAGTTGTGGAGGAAGGACCAAGCTGACATATTGACCTACCATGATGGCGTGTTTGAGAAGCAGATGGAATTACAAGAGGTGTTTGATATGAAGATGGGATTACAATAGGTGTGGGTATAGAAGGTATGAAAGGGGGTGTAATTAAACTTTGTTGTGTTGATGTATAAGTGATGGTGGTTGAAGATGAAATGGATGTAGTGAAAATGGGGGTTGTTATTAGAGGCGAAGTAGAAACATAAGGAATTTGCATAGGAAGAGAAACAACAGGAAATTCTAAAGGGACTGAAATAGTAGGAATAGAAGGAATTATATAAACAACTAGTATTTTAGATGGAATAGAAAAACTAGGTGGAATTACTGGAGGATTTGGGGATGAAGTAGAGGAAGAAGAATGTGAGGATTTAGGTGATTCAAGAGTTCTATGTACAACTTGATCTAGTTCAGACACCAACATTTCAAGTTTGTTAAATTGTTTAATGACATCATTTTTAGAGTCTGATTTCAGAGTTCTATGTTTTGAACTGTAAGGTTTTAAAATGTTTTCGCCAAAAACAATTTCAGCTACAAAATTGCCAGTTTTAGTTCGAAAGAGACTATGTTCAAATGGTAAAAAAAATTCTATTTATTCCATTGTTTCAAAACCATCAAGAAGAGAATTAACCCTAGGGAGAGGATTATAACTTGCTTGATTCTCAGCTAAACTTTTCTTTCTAAGCATTTTTTTTGGATTATCTACATTTTTCGGTGGATTTGGATCTGGATTAGCTCTAGTATAAATTATTTTAGGAGCGATATCTACTATTAAGTATTCATAGATAATATATATACAACTTGTGAAGTGGAACACAACCTTAAATAAAAATCAAATTCTAAGCCACAAAACCTAGAAATAGCTTAAAGTACTCAAACAAAAATATACCAGGGAAATACATATCATATTTGTTCGGTCCCCAGTATGGTTGCCAGGATGTTAGCACTCCTAATTTCTTAAGGCTGTGAAATAAATTTCAAAGGTAACCATAGAACCACTTTCTAAGCTAGGATCTAGCCCTACCAGCATCAGAGAGGGATCTCTCCTTCAAATTCAACTATGTTGATTTTAGAATTTTAGGCTGGTTATGAAATTTCAAAGTTTGGTTTTTGAATTGGTCTGGTTGGAGCAACAAAGCAAGGCCATTAGGAAATGGAGTGAGAAGGGTTTATAATGGTCACCTGTAGAAATAATCAAGCTTAAGCAAAACAAGGCAAGGTAGGCATACTACTGAATCCTTGTAGTTTGTGAAATGGAGAAGGAGGAACATATTAAGATTCACTTTAAAACATAGAGCATTGATAGTTGAATTCTATATTTAAAGTTAAAAATAAAATATTGATATTGTTTTAAGCTAGAACATAGTGTTTTTAAAACATATCATGAACTTAATTTTCTTTAAAACAATAGAGAAAAGAAACACATATGTAAATAGAGAAGTAACAAAATTATAGTAAGAAGAACTTCACCAATAGATATGACACATGAATCTTGGAACGACTTGCTTGTATTAATGAAAATGGTCAAATAATTTTAGAGATCATCTTTACAGTAAATGGTAGTCTTTCTCAGTACAAGTCCCAACACTAATACTTCGAATTCTGAAGTATTTATAAAAATTATTACAAAATATCTTCTTTGAAAAATATCTAGAATTCCTTACAAAAATATCTTGAAATTATTACAAAAATAGAACCTAAATCTAGGAAATTTGAAACTGTTGAAGTTGCTGGCACTATTTCCCTGGGTTGATGACTAGATTTGAAAAATAAAGGCTTTTCTATTGATGTTCTTTTGGAGGGTTGATGACTATTTACTCTAGTAACTCACACCATTTTATCCATTTCTCCTCAGCTGCAAGTTTAAACTTAATTAAATTTCAATAAGTCTCATCTACCTTTGTGTATTTCTCAAACTCAGGCTTACCAAGAAACATATGACTGATTTCATGTTTAATTAGTAGGTCATAACTGAGACCTTCCATGAATTCGTTTCCTGTAATTGTACCCTTAACCTTAGAAAATCTTGACTTGTCTCTAGCAATGGAGTACAATTTCTACTAATAATCTTCAAACTTGACCAATGCATCTCCCATTCCTTCTAGACCAAGGAGACCTTTCTCATGTAATATATTAAATTTCTTATGAAACTTTTGTATGATAGTCTCCATACCGTTTCATTTTCTCTCTAATTGAACATCAAGTTTCTCTTAGTGAGAACCTTTCTCACTTCCAAGATGGTGTCTATTCTGTCCTCTATATCTAGCTCTTCCAATTCTTCTCTGGATTTTGAATTTAAAAACCTTATCAGAGCAATGGAATCACTGGGTCTAGTGTGAAGGTTCCTTTTCACATATGTTAATATTGTCTTTGATTTCCGCACCAATTCATCTTGTTCAAAGATGATCTCAATGGATAGACATATCTTTATGATGGCCTCATTTATCTCTAGCCATATGTTCTCATTAGCTTGTGCCATGGTGTCAACCATAATGGATTGGTTTTCTAGATATTCTATCCTTTGTTTGAGCTTATGTGTTTTTCGTAATTTTTCCAAATAGACAATATCCACTTTCATTTTTTGTTCTTGCAAATTGTTCAATTTTGTAGTCAACTTCTCCATCTCTTGGTCTTTAATGGACATGTTTTCCATTTCTTTGGCTAAGTCTAATGCTGTGTTGACGGACTCTCCTTCTCTTGTTGTAACTATTGTGACTAATGTTTAGGCCTCTGCTGTCGATGTACCTGTCAATGGAATCACATCCATAGTGATGGCTTGCATCGAAAATTCTTGTTGTTCTTTTTTTTAGGAGTATTTCCATTTCTTTCTCCATCTTAAAAATTTGATTATTCTATTCAATAATAATTTTGAACAAATTCTCTTTTTACTCTTCCTATTCTCCATACTCCTTAGTCTGTGGATCTTTAGTGGAGGGGAGTTTAAGTTGTTTTCTCAATGTTGCTATGTCTGCATTTTTATACTTTATAATCTCCTCAACTATTGTTATATTGTTGGGATCATATCTCAATTTAATGATCAGATCTTCCAAAGACTTTATCTTTGTATCTTTGGCTAGAGAAGAAATCCTTTCCATTTTTAACTCAGCTTGAATGTTGTTTACAAAGACATGGAGCTTAGCTGCAACCATAGCTGAATTTGTGATAGTGTTGTAAAGCATCTCACCAGACTACTTATGGAAATCCATTTGGTCTATAGGATGGATCATATCTGTATCGAAAGAGAAAATGGACTGCTTGTAGTCATCTATTGATCGAGGTTTAGAAAATTTGGGCTCCAAGAAATGAACTTGCATTCTTTTGTTCTTAGTATCAAAGGATGAAAGAAGCTTATGCTAGGTGGTGGATGTTTTCTTCCAAAATTGTGTAGCCTTGAGTGCTTAATCCTTTGCTTTAATTTCTTTGTAGATGGAAAAAAATACTTTGATCATTATTTCTCTATTCCATCTCTCTTGTTGGTGATGAATCAGGTGTATCTATTTTTATTGAGGTCATCGAAGATATAGGAATGATCTCCTCTCTACTTGACACAAAAGGTACACCTGAGCCTGTTAAGATAATAGGTTGTTCTTTCTCTGTACTCTGTTGCTATGTCTCTCCTACATCCATGGTCTTCTACCTCTTATTGTATAATATGAAATCCTTTACTGAAATCTCTGTCACTGAAGGGGAAGTGGTTTCCCTTGGTATTTTTTCAACCATTTCCTATGGTACTAGTGTCTGTGAAGTTGAAAACACATGTTCTTCAACCTCTTGTAATTTATTCTCCTGCCATTCTTCTTGGTTCATGAATCTCTCTATCTTTGGTATGGAAGTATGGGCACAAGGAGAATACCTTTGTTCTACCCTCAATTTAGAAATTATACCAAAAGGGTCATAGGACCATGTAAAATTGTGCTTAAAGTTCATCTTCTTCCAAGTGGCATTTGCTTCTTGTCCTATTGATTTTGCATTGCATGTGAAGGAACAAATTTGTGTTTTCATTTAGAATTGTGATTTCTTCTTGGCTAGCAGGAAGTGTAGCAAGTCTATGTTGATCATTTTCCTAATAAATTCTAAGGCAAAAATGTGAATTGGCACAAACTTGGGGAGTTTATAAGGGGAAAATTCACACCCATATATCTTGATCTTTGTATAACTATGGTATAAATACCAGTACCATTTCTTGGTCTGGTAACTTAGGTGAAAAATTATGTTGGTCTCTAGATGTATTCTTAGTTTTGCATCATTGTTTAACAAACGAGCTGCCATATGCAAAAATTGATCCACAAAATCATTGAATGTGAATTTAGTGTTGTTCTTTCTGAACATGGTGGTCCAATGAATAACTGATTGGGGGTTCCCTTGACTGTCTAACTTCTATAGATGAAAATAAAACCTATATAATTGATAATAAGGAAACAAATACTCCAAGACAGATGCATACTTAAAGACTCCTCCAGTTGAAAATTTCATGAATTGTTCATGAATTCTCTAAGCTAAAAACTCACTATAATAGAAAATGGTAGGAGGCTTTTCACAATTTGAAGAAACAAAAAAAAAGGCTAGGATGATTTCATTGACCTGTTGGTCAGAATAGTATCATAATAGGCATGAAACTATTGAAATTATTTGTTTTTTCATCTCAGGGAACATAGAAGCATGATAAGGAGGGTTTGTTTTAGGAAATTGGGCATTTTATGGTAGGAAAGTCTCAAATATCTTGGCTCTCTGGGGGAATCTAGCTTATTGTACATTTCCATGAGGAACTTTCGATGAAAAGGCTACATATGATCAGATTTTGGATTTGGAGGATCTCTCAGTCTGAATGACAACTAATGGCAAAAAGGATTTCACCATTTTAGGCCATTACTGTTCTCTGTCTAGGAATGTATTGAAATTGACACTAGTTTACAAATTCTAGAAATAAGTCTAGGGAAAAATAAATTAGGGCAAGAGGGAATCCCACAATCCCAAATCATCGCTGAGGTCAAGATAATTCGGTTTGAGCAAACTTTGAAGTTCGTAAAGATAAAACTCGCAATTGGTCTCTTCAACTTGGTATAAATGATTGACTAAAGGTTGATGGTCCAAATCAATAGTTGGATGTAACATTGTGTTTTCATTGGATGGTTTAGATTTTTCCTTAGGTGCCATACCGAAACAAAAAAATGAGACAAAAAAGATAATGGTTACCGGGGGAAAAAAATTGGTCACTGTGTCTTTTGCTGTCATGACAGGTACGTGACCAGAGGAATGCTGTATGGATTCTGCAGTATCTAACTAGATAGCTAGGTAGAAGGGAGGCGGTAGTCAAGTCACGCAGTAGACCTTTATCATGAACAAAAAACGAAAGGGGGGGGACATCTGAGCAATTTTTGGTTTTTATAGATAAATTGTCTTTATTTCGTTACATTCAGCCCGTTATGGAGTGGTTTTGTTGCATATAGGAACTTTCCAATTAGGAACAGTTAGATTTTAATGAGAAGTGGAAATGAATGGGAGAGGGGAGGACAGGTGGAATAATGGGAGTGGAAGGGATGGTGATTCGTGGTGAGATAGGATGATGGGAGGCAATTACATGGCAGGGTACGAATAGACGGGAGGTGATTAGGTGGCAGGGTATGGTGGAGCAGCAAGAAATGGTCGTGTGGGTGGTCAAAGGTAGCGAAAAGTGGATTGGGGGGAGCCTAGAGGGGCCTAATGGTGGTAAGTGATTTTGGAGGGGGGAAGTGGTGTGGATGAGGGGACACCACATAGAAAAAGAGGTATAGTAGAGACCGCTTCCCTGGATCTCCCCCTGTTGGATAACCTTCAGAAGTGCCGAGGGAGGAAAAAATAGTCTTCCGCCATTGATCCAGGTGGGGTAGATCGTGGCCATTGAAAAAATTCTCCCTAACCGTAACTCTACTACAGTGTATGATAATCATGATTAAAGGATGCAATTAATTAATCTAAGTATGATTTATTAATTCTAATGGTGCATTTTGACTTGCGAGTTTTTTTTTCATTTTTCTAAGGTTTTTAATTTCTTTTCTATCTTTATTTGCAAATTAACCAAGCTTAAGCAGTTTGGTTAATCCATTTATTCTACCTAATCAAATTCAACAACGATTATATTGTGTGGTTGATTTATTTACTATCCTAAACAAATTTTTATTTGATTCAATTTAATCATGTTTTAATAGTACAATCAAACTAAGTAATCTACTTCTAACTCATATGTGGAATTTAAGCAACCTACACACTTCATTGAAAATCTCTAAAGTATTATTGAAGCATTTTTTATTTTTCCTGGAGAGGCATTTAGAGTTGCTCACTTTCATACAATTTTTTTTTTGTGGGGTTTCTTCATTCTTTTTCTCTTTTTTTGTTTTATTGTTTTCATATATATATATATATATATATATATCTTATATATATATATATATATATATATTATATATATGTATGTATATATATATATATATATACATATACATATACATGTATATGTATGTATGTATAGATATAGATATATATATGTATGTATGTATAGATATAGATATATATATGTATGTATGTATATATATATATATATATATATATATATACATACATATATATATATCTATATATATATATATATACATACATACATATATATATCTATATATATATATATATATATATATATATATATATACACACACACTCTTTTGTTTTGTCTATTTTTCCTTTGGAAATAAATTTGTATGATGGAAGATTATTTACAATCATTTAATATACAAAATTACAGCTACAATCAAGGCATCCTATGAAATATAAAACCCTAACAGTCACAACTATCGTTCTCTTCAGCATAACTTGTTGTTTTGTCACTATTGTTCCGTTGGTCAGAATTGTTGTTTCCTTTATCACAAATGTCATTCACTTGATCATAGCTATTGTTCCCTTGTAGCACAAATTGTTTTTCCAATGATGTTGTTAGTTTGGTCACAATTGTCATTCTCTCGATCATGGCTATTATTCCTTTGGCCATAGTTGTCATTCCCTTGATCACGGTTGCAGTTCCCTTTATCACAGTTATTGTTCCCTTCGTCACAATTGTCATTCCCTCTATTACAATTGTTGTTCCCTTGTAGCACAACATGTTTTGCCGACATTGTTGTTTCTTTTGTCACAATTGTTGTTTCCTTTATAAGATTTTTTGCTCCTTTGGTCGTAGTTGTTGTTCCCTTGGTCATGGTTGTTGTTCCCTTGATCACAGTCATCGTTCCCTCTATTACAGTTGTTGTTCCCTTGTAGTACAACTTGTTGTTCTGACACCGTTGTTTCCTTTTATAATGACCACTACTCCTTTTATCACAGTCGTTGTTTCCCTTTGTCACAACCACTTGTATCTTTTATAGTAGTTGTTGTTCCCTTTGGACAAGGTTTTTGTTCCTTTATTTACAACTATTGTTTCCTTATAACTGTTTGATTCTTTTTATCATTTCGATGCATTATTTTTTTATCATGGTGACAAATATTATGTGATGCTAGCCTAAGCTAACAAAACCCACATTATGTAAATAAAATTGCATGTCATTGGTCCCAGTCCTTAATCACCTGATCCATGGTGAAAACCTTCACAAATAAAGGTTTAAGGCTTATTGATTTAAATCTCATGCGGAAACGTTTTATTTGACTATCCATAGTCTTAAACTTTAATAAAGCTTTCCAGCGGAATCTTATACACCCTCATAAACTTTAGTTAATCTTTATACCCTGTGCATATTTATCAAACCTCATACCATAGTCAATTGCCTTTGGTTACACCCGACTTAACCCAAAGTATATTTAATTCCTTTATTTCTATTATAACTCTAGTATAATAGAAATACACATAACTCACTTAACTTTACCTTTCTGCAATCCATGGCATTTACACATTTTTCGACACTCACCTTTATCGCGTTCAGCCTCCACCATCAATTTCCACTCCTTCATATCAATGGCTATCACGCCATATCACCAACTTTAACTCATCTCCCATAGATCTCAAAGAAGTTAAACTTCTTTTAATTAACCCATGAGGTCCGCTCAGTGTATTAACCTGTGCACACCTTCTCCATGCGATATCCATTGATCAGTCCACCATCAAATGATCCTGATCACCAGATCTCCACGAAACGTTAACCCCGCTTTATAAACTCTTATCGAGTCTGTTTTTCAAAGATTCCTTCATGCTTGCTTAGCACGTGATACCCATCCGATCTCGGATTCAATGGACAGTTCGATCTCGTCTGGATTTCAACTCAATTAAGATATGGTTCATACATTCATCATGTCCATTTTCTAGAAACCACTTACAGTTTTGAGTCCATGTGAATACCACTTTCGCCTAAGGAAACCACTCTCCTCTTCCGTTAGCACTTAGGTTTAATCTTCGTCGTTCATTTATTTTACTTTATGCTGTGCGACTTAATCTTGGTCGCCCATCATCTTCAACCTCGTTCGTTGATTTTATAGATCCAATGAATCCTGTGCATCATCACCTCATTTCTTCATCCTTCCCTTTACTTCGTTTTTATGCCATTTCTTTAGTGTTCTTCTGTGATTTCAGGTTTCTTCTAGGGTTCTAGTCTTTAGTTGTTCTTCACACAACTCTCTCCTGAGCTTAATCATTGTCACTCCCGAATATCAATTGTGATCCTCTGAATGGATTCAAGTGATCCAGTATGATCCTTCATATCACTTCCTCTTTGTGTTCTGCTCAAACTCCACCTACAACCTCTGTTACACATAATTTACTCTAGTTCACACATAGGTTATAACTAAATTACTCCACACACACACATAAACTCAGAATTGAGTTGTTTGTATTAATAAACAGGTATTTACATAGGAACTCTCTCCGTGGCCTGATCTTCTGTATCAGTGACCTCTGTTTTCCTAACTGCCCGTAGGCTTATAATCAAACCTCTAACTCACACCTCTAACTAGCTAACGAGCTAACTATCTAACCCCTTACTATGCCTTTTTGGCTTACATTTATACAAAAGGATTCTATAACCAATTCCTGGTTTAGATACATAAACTTCCCAACAATATCCTCAAATATCATCTTTATCCCTAAGGATCCTCTTTAATCCAAAAATCATGAAACCTATTTCTAATCCAAGATTTACATCTGATTCTCAAATCTTTCATCTATCCTAAATCTCTCATGTTCTCCAGCATTCGAGAACATTTACAAATATGCCTCACAATACTTAATTAATTCCTATTCTCATTAAGATCACTCAAAAGCCTAAATAATATGTTAATTTAACACTTAGGAAACCAACTTCCTTAAAACACAAGACCCTCTATGTCTTACTAAAATACAATGATTTTTCTTGAGCTGAATGCTCCTGCATCAAACTCCTAAGGTAGAAAACATTCATGATATCTTGATCATGTTTCTTCATATGTTGATAGAAAACCTCCAGGGTCCCAAACTTTAGTTTGTAACTGTTTGAAAGCTCTGCACCTTTGATGTTGATGTATGTCTGATGTCTTTTGTTTCATCTCCCTCTTCTTGTCAATCAAGTTCAAAATCTGATTGATCATGCTTCTTGCTACTGTCAATCTCCTCCATATGGATTCTTTCATCATGAACTGCCATAATTCTTCAATTTTTGTTTCCATCACATCCTTGGGCTGGTCCATACTCTGCCATTTTATGCTATCTCTTTCTCTTTGTTTTAGGTTGTTGTTGTTGTTTGCTAACTCTTAAAACTATTGTTCTTCTCTTTGAAGTTGTCAAATTATTACTGCTGCCCTTTCATCCTTACCCTCTTTCATGATTATCTCTTTCTGCATTGAATCCAGACTTTCTAGCAATTGGACATCTATGTTCCATGGATTAAATTCTTCAACAAAATCGTCTTTTTCCATCTTTACTTGGCTGCTCATCTATGCCAAATTTTCTTCAGCATCAGCAACTAAACCTGCAATCATAAAAAAAAAATTAAAATAAAAATCATAAGGCCTCTATTCCTTTTCTTCCTTTGGAAACACATCAGTATGCTGCTCTGATTTCTCCTCCTCCATCAGCACATCAGTATGCTGATTCAACTTCTCTAGAGAATTCTATAAAGTACTCTCAAGACTATCAGTTAGTCTTCCCTCCACATCATCTGCTCTAACGATGTCTTTCTAATCTTGTCCACTATACTGAACTCCTTCCTCTGCAGTCACCCTGTCATACTTTGAATTTCCCACCAAATACTCCAGCAATTCAAGTTCCCTGTGACACTTCATAAGTACTTCATCATTACTTATGACTCCTGCATTTATACTTAAATTACCAATTTGAAAATTGTAGAGTTCAACAGTGCCAACTGTTGCTTCACATATTAGTTCATCAGACTGAATTTCAACTCCTTCTTTCACAAGAAATTATTCTGTTTTTGTAACAGCTTCAAACATCAATGCTTTACTAAAGTCTTTCTGTTGTTCCAAGTCCTCTACATGACTCAGAAATATTTCGATGGTCTACTCTTCAGCCTCTTCAAGCCCTCTACTTGGTTGCTTGATATCCTTCTCCACTTCTTCTTTCACAACATAATTTAGATTCTGTCTTCCTTCTTTCTCCTTTATGACAATATGAGCAAATTGTCCTTCCTCACATGTTTCACTTGAAAACATACATAAATCATGAGATTTAAAATCATGTGGCCTTTTGGTCTCACTTAAAATTTTAGTCTTGAAGTCTTCATCTTCGCCTTCACCCAGAACCTCACCCCATTCTGGTTCACAAATGGACACTTCCATTTCTAACTCAGCTTCTCTGATTTCTTCCATCAGCCACTTCACTTGCCTCTGTTGTTGCCTTATCTATAACTTAGATCACTTCATTGGTTTTTTCTTCAAGACCTAACTTAGTCTTTGGTTTTCCTCAAGTATCATCCTTAATACATTGAGTTGTTCTTTCATCTGAGAAATCTCTTTGTCAATTTCCTCTTAACTCATTCTCTTGCCATTTTCCTTGGCATTCTCTTTCTTCACTTTTCTCCTATTGTGGCCTTCCTCAGAACCTTTGCTATGAGTATCAATAGTCGTCTTTTTCTCCATCTCTATGAGTTCCTCACTCACTCACTATGAGCTATACAAGTCCCTAAAACAACAAGTTCTCCCTGCTGCATGATACCTCAGTAAGATTCTCTCCTTGAGCTCAACCTTTTGGCATCTCTCTGGTTCTCTCCTCTGGAACCATATGAGCACTCCAGGCTCTAGACTTCAACTCATATGCACTTTTGAGAACACAATTGTCCTATGCTATTTCAAACACAATTGAAATACTAGGTTCCGCCACTCTCTCTAAGAAACCTTTAATGACTTCCCTCATCACTACTCTTCATGCTGTGATCTTCTTTTTGAGATGCTTCATTAATTACTATTACCTACATATCAATGATATTCAATCCAAATATCATTCCAATCTTTCAAAAGCTTACTGTTCAGCTTCTTTCTCAGAACACTCTTGTCCCCTTTGTCCAACCTTCAGTCGGGTTCTTCAGGTTCACTGCCACCTGTTTTTCCAGTGTTTCATTAAATTTGTTCTTTAGAACATATACATCTTTCCTTTTCTGTCTACTTCTATCAATCTTTACTCTGTCTTTAACCTACAAAACTCAAACCAAAGTTAAATAAAACAATACATGTATGAATTCACAAGCAGTCTCCATCCACTCTTCAAATTGAGTGAATCTCCATTCTCCTCGACAAAACAAACATCCCTATGCTTTCTTTTTGCTTCTGCAAGCCCTTCTTAAGAGTCTCACTTACTCTCATCTTCCCTTTCATTCATATACATCTTTAAAACATAACACATAATTTCCTTATCCTATTATGATATCAATTGTTTCAACCACAATTCTACTCTGATACCAAAAATGATGCCAACCTAAGTTGATAAAACCCACATTTTTCAAATAAAATTGCATGTCACTGGTCCCAGGCCTTAATCACCTAGTCCATGGTGAAAACCTTCACAAATAAAGGTTTAAGGCTTCTTAATTTAAATCTCATCTAGAAACGTTTTATTTGACTATCCAGAGTCTTAAACTTTTAAAACTCTTTCTAGCGGAATCTTATACACCTTGATAAATTTAGTTAATCTTTATACCCCGCACATATTGAAAAAACCTCATACCATGGTCAATTTCCTTTGGTTACACCCGACTTAACCCAAAGCATATTTAATTCCTTTATTTCTATTATAACTCTAGTATAATAGAAATACACATAACTCACTTAACTTTACCTTTTCGCCAATCCACGGCCTTTGCACATTTTTTGATGCTCACCTTTACCATGTTCAGCCTCCACTGTCCATTTCCACTCCCTCAGATCAATGGCTATCACATCATATCACCAACTTTAACTCATCTCCCATGGATCTAAAAGAAGTTAAACTTCTTTTAATTAACCCATCGAGTCCGCTCAATGCATTAACCTACGCACACCTTCTCTACGCGATATCCATTCGATTAGTCCACCAATGAACAGTCCTGATCACCGGATCTCAACGAAACATTAACCCCGCAGTATAAACTCTTATCAGGTCTATTTTTCAAAGATTTCTTTGCGCTTGCTTAGCACGCGATATCCGTCTGATCTCGGATTCAATGGACAGTCCAATCTCCTCTGAATTTCAACTCAATTAAGGTATGGCTCATACCTTCATCGGGTCTGTTTTTTGGAAACCACTTACTGTTTTGAGTCCACGTGAAAACCACTTCCGCCTAAGGAAAATACTCTCTTCTTTCGCTAACACTTAGGTTTAATCTCCGTCGTTCATTTCTTTTACTTTATGATGCACGACTTAATCTTGGTTTCCCATCACCTTCAACCTCGTTCATTGATTTTATAGATCCAATGACTCCTATGCATCGTCACCTCATTTCTTCGTCCTTTCCTTTACTTCATTTTTATGCCATTTCTTCAGTGTTCTTCTATGGTTTCAGGTTTCTTCTAGGGTTCTGGTCTTTAATTATTCTGCCACACAACTCTCTACTGAGCTTAATCACTGTCACTCCTGAATCTCGACTGTGATCCTTCGAATGGATTTAAGTGATCCAGTACGATCCTTCATATCACTTCCTCTCTATGTTCTACTCAAACTCCACCTACAACCTATGTTACACAAAATTTACTCTAGTTCACACATAGATAACTAAATTACCCCATACACACACATAAACTAAGAATCGAGTTGTTTGTATTAATAAACAGGTATTTACACAGGAACTCTCTCCGTGGCCTGATTTTCTGTATCAGTGGCCTCTATTTTCCTAACTTCCTGTAGGCTTACAATTAAACCTCTACCTCACACCTCTAACTAGCTAACCAGCTAACTATCTAACTTGACTAACTATCTAACCCCTTACTATGCCTTTTTGGCTTACATTTATACAAAAGGATTCTATAACCAATTCCTAGTTTAGATCCATAAACTTCTCAACAAAATCCTAAAATCTCATCTTTATCCCTAAGGATCCTCTTTAATCCACAAATCATGAAACCTATTTCTAATCCAAGATTTACATCTGATTCTCAAATCTTTCAGCTATCCTAAATCTCTCATGTTCTCCAACATTCGAGAACATTTACAAATATGCCTCACAATACTTAATTAATTCCTATTCTCATTAAAATCACTCAAAAGCTTAAATAATTACATTAATTTAACACTTAGGAAACCAACTTACTCAAAACACAAGACCCCCTATTTCTTACTAAAATACAATGATTTTTCTTGAGTTGAATGCTCTTGCATCATTATGTCATTCCAATCATTACCTTATTAAGAATATTTTATTTTATTTGGAAAAGCACATCAAAACAAAATTTTTAGCAATCCAAATATTGTGAGTAACATAAAATGTTTATGATACATTACCTCGAATGCCACCAAGGTAGTTTTTTTCTCTTCTCCATATAGACTGATGATCTCCTTCAAACATAAAGTGGTGGGAAGCAAATGAAAACTTAAAATGGAAATTTGTTACAATGCTTTTTATGCCATTCCTAACTCTTAAGGACCTGATGAGCCACTGCATTCACTGATCTTTCATTAAAAAAAAAAAAAAAAAAAAAAAATCTTTAAAAAATAAGAAACTAAGAAAATATTTTTCTCACAAGAATAGGAGGTCTAATAACCATCCGACCTACAATGATCATAGGGATTAACAAAGTGACATTAGTATTATGGTCACCAAGCCAGGATAATGGGCTTTGACATTTTAATCAAAGGACAAGAGGTCTCATCACGAGATGACTTGTTCGCTTTGTTAAGATCTGGTGAATGAAATTATTAGAAACTGGTTACCACGCCAGAACAATGGTCTTTGGAGAAATTTTTAAAGTCATGAATTTTTAGTAGAATGGGATACTAGCATATCAAGAGGTTAAAAGGAAACCCTGTCGAGGCTATGGATGCCTACTGGCAGCAGAGGCTCTGCCTATGGTATTGAAGTATAATTGGAATCACCATATCAATACTTTGTGATTTTGACTTCCCTTTTTAATAAATAAAGGAGGAATCACCAAACTATTATGAAAATTTGTTACAACACTAAGGTGGTAATTCAAGCCTATATGAACAATTCTCTATCCTTAGATATCGGGAATGCATATTTCTTTTTATAAAGGGACTTTGCTAAATCTATATTATTTTCTCTTTAAAGGGTAATCCTATGGTGCGCATCACTTTTACCCATGATTTAAATATTTTTCATGCTTCAAACTCTGCATAGATATTCATGCGTCAGCATATCTTAGCATTTAATATGCCTCATCACTACACCAAGTGACCTCGCTTGATTTGACAATTTCCCATTATGGTAATTAATGTATTAATATGTCGTCAATTTACCATATCACTAAAGGTCACGATCGACCTTTATTTTTATTAGGGGGAGTGAAAAATCACACGCATGATACGATACCTGCACATTTAACAAGAATGCCTAATCATTGCAGTAATTCCATTTTCATATGTTATATTGAGATAATAGTTGAATATTTCTATTTTTTCTGCAATGGCTAGCTAAAACTCTGTACATAGCTTCTGAATATTTTTTTTGAAAAAAAACAAGTATGGATGATCGATCGATCCAGAGTGAGCCAGCTCAACTACGGATCTTTGAACAAGAACGAAGACTTCTTGAACAAGTAGGCTGGATCAAGTATTTCTCTTGGTTACAAGGATTTGACAATTCAGGCACCTTGGAATTTCTACAAAACCTAAACAATGGAGTAACAACAATGAAAGGTATGCAGATACCAGTTAACGAAGCAGTCTTGACAGAAGGTACAAGCCTCCCCACGAAAGGTGAGAAGTGGATAGATAAACATACTGGATTGCAAAGTGAAATGTTGTTGTTCCCGGATCCTGGGGATGTCTTGGTTTGGAAAGCTAAAGGTTATAAGCTTGCTTCATTTCCAGAACCATGGAAAGAGTTAGCAGAGGTAGTACAGAGATACATTACCTATGACGGTTAATATGATGTAGTGAGACCACGACATCTGAAGCTATTGGTAGTATTAAAGAAGAAGGTAACTATAAATTTACCCTTCTTTTTAAATTCTCTCCTGCACAAGATTGTTGTTAGAGTTGGTAAAGCTAAAGACCAGAATTCGGTAGTTAGTCATCATTGCCTCATAAAGTTGATAGTCATCAGGGAATTAAACCAATCCCAGTTGACCTGGAATGATTTTGTGGGAAATAATGAGCCTCCATCCCAAACTGAAACACTCATTACAGAATTTGAGCAACTAGAAGCTAAGAGGGTCATGTAGGAACAAGCCCATACTTCAGTCTCACAAAAGTTGACCAGGGTTGAGAAGAGAATAACATCTCTTCTAGTCTCCCTACCTTCCAAACATAGAAGGTTGGCTAGATTGATTAAAACAATAAATCCCATAGATTCTAGTGAAAACTCACTAGAGGAAAATGTATCCCAGAAGTCTCTTGATGTTCAGAGGACAAATCAGCACAATTCACTTGAAACTCATGGGAAAAACCCCAAGTACTGGAAAACATGGGAACCTTTTTCAACCTTTATGACAATGTGGGATGCTCGGAAGTTCCACCCGAATGAACTACAATGCCTGGTTTTCCCGTTTCACCTTCCAATTCAAATGATATTGTTGTGTTCCAATCCTTAGAGGATCCTAGGAACCCTTCTTCCCAAGAAAAATTAGGAGAATCTATTGCAACTATTATGTGTTAGGACGGGGTCCACTAGTTCAAATTTTGTTAAATTTTTGTTAAGTTTGTAAAGTTGTTGTAAAGTTTCCTCATTTTGAGGAGCAGAGCATGAGTAGCGCAGGTCAATAGGAGTCAAATTGGCTTTAGGAAGGTCAAAGCCCCTTAGTTTCTTAAAGTAAAGTTGTTTTGAGACCCACCCATGGTTCATGGACCATGTGTTATTGGGAAATCTAGTGTCTATGCAGAGCTACTAGTCCCACTAAAGCTAGTAGCTACCTTAGAAACAAACAAACTAAAACTACTTTCGTTTTCCTTTATGAGAAATAGATAAGAGGGGAATAAAGGAGACCAACCTCTGTCTTGCGCTTGTTTCCTTGTTTGATTCCTCTCCTTTCTGATAGATCTTTGTTACTCACTTCTTCATTTACCTGGCTTCAATGAGCACCTGTAGAATCAAAGTATCATAACACTATCCAAGAACATAGATCTATTATCATAAACAATATAGGACCAGATATATATTGACCACACAAATGCATATATCATCAATCATACAAGAATGTGGAGGAAAAATTGAATAGTTTTATTGACAATCAAGAAAGAGAAAAGAGGATTACAACCAATTGTTCTGACCCAGCATCATCCTCTCAGCAAGAAAGCCCTTCTTCATCTCATGGAAAGCTTAGATCACCCAACACTATGATATTGCACCAAGAAATCAGCAGCACTTCCTTACCAAATACAAAATTCCAGCCTCTGGACCTCTGGGATGAGGGATCCATATATATATGTTTGCAAGGGGGGTGAGTCAGCTTTTGAGAGTTGATTAGTGTCCTCTCTCTGATAGTTCTTGATTCCACTTGGAGATTGATGATCTCTTACTCATCCTTGGGCAAATGCAGAGAGGCAAGTGTCATAGGAGAAGTTTCTAGAAGATTCCATGATCCTCCACCTTGCAGATTGACCCTATCATTTGTCCACTCTTGCCCATCGCACCCCATAGAAGGGCTTTTCAAGATGCATCTCACCTCCTGTGTGTATTTAGATGGGATGCAACGCACTTTGACCATGGAGTAGGTGAGATGGTCCAGTTTTGACCAGTTCTGAGTAATTGTTCATGGAGAACTTCTGGGAGAAGATGTAATCAGTTGACCTTGTTCTTTTAGAGGTTGGAACAAAACTTTTAGGGAATTAAGAGCCCTTGGTTTATGGACATTTATAATTAGGGTTGCAGTGCCCAAAAATGTCTATAACAGTTGCCCCCTAAAGCATGAGGTCGTTAATCTGTTTATGTCGGGTGAAATGCTTTATCATGAGGATCTGAAGTTCTTTCAAGCTGGAAGGTGACTTGTAATAAGATACAATACAATACATTATCTTCATAATATTTTCATGATCTAGCTAAGGCGGGAATTCCCATGCTTAGCTTTATAAATTCATTTTCATGTACATAAGACAGACAACCGTCTGAGTGTAGACTGATGATTCTAGTAGAGCCATCATCCCTTAGGTTGGATGATTATCTATGCAGTAATGATGTACATTTGATGTCTTTATTTTCCTGAATATATATCGCAGCCCAGATGGATGAAACTAGATCCGGGGTCTTCAATCGCGTTCGATCTTCACTCAAAGTACAAATCGATGCATGTGAGAGATGTTCTGGAGTCGAACATGGAAAGACATCGCCTGATTACCAGCCAATGATGTGAGTTGTTAACAAGCGCGAGAGGAATCACCGATAATGATGATGACCCTGAAGGTACTACAGTACAATTCACGTGGTGTGAATAAGGGACTTGGTGTCGAACACCACGCAAAATCTTTCGGTAGAAGGCCATTGATGTAAACCTATCGCCGGAAGTGAGAAACTTGCCATTGAGGCATGCAAGTTTCAAAGTACTGAAAGGGTTTTTCCTAGATTAACTTCTCGGATAATGAGCTGATGTCGACAAGAAGTGATCTGTCATAGGAGGGCCTTAGTGAATTCGACATCAATGACACGGAATGGAGCAAATGATTTTAATGGAGGTGAAAACGATCTGGTGATATAAGGTTCAGGGTGGCGGTCATGAAAGAATGGAGTGTAAATGTATTGCAGTGGGTGAGACACATGCGAATTCTCTGAGCGACTTCTCTTGAAAATATCGGCGACACTGACATGATGGAACGGTAGAATTAACCCCAAATATGGATGGTGTGACGGAACCATGGTGATGTGACCAGTGAATGGAACAACCCAACCCGACTCGGATGTAGAGTGAAAGTGTCATGTTCAAGAGCGACTTGCTACTAATAAAGTTTCTTCAAGTTTTCTTCCCAATTTTTCCCCAGTCATTGCTGACCAGTACCTCTTTATTTTTGTCAAGCTTGAGGAAGATAACATATGCTTGTTCTATAATTTGCCCTTCGGGCAAACCCATCGCTATGTTTTAACGAGCCTAGCGATAGTGAAACTCTTTCTTGTCTGTATGGACAAGTTTGTCGCTATTCAGTTTTAACGAGTTTAACGACAAGGATAACTCGGTCCTTTTCAATTTTAGAGAGTCTGAAAAAGGGACGTAAAGAAAACTCCAATAATCCTTTTTCATCATATAATCCCTTGAGTCCGAAAAAGTATAAAACAATACAAAAGGGATGAATTTTCGATACTTTTAACGATCCGAACAAGACAAGCACTCGATCTTTTTGTGTAATAATCCCTCAAGTCCAAAAATATTAAAATCTAAAGGAGGGGTAGCACTTCTGGTCCCTTTAACGAGCTGGAGAGGCCAATGGCTCAGAAATCTTTTCATATTTTACGAGTCAGTTGAAAAGAGCTTAAAGGAGACTCGTTTTTTGAGGAACGAGTGATAAATTCGGGTAGCAGCTGATTCCAGGTAAGGTTTGGAATTTTCCAATCACGGTAGTGTCACAAGGATGGCTAACAGGATCACTCTTCGCAGCTGTTCCTCAAAAAGGGTAAACAATCAAATGGAGGTGAATGATTGGCCAATACAGAGTGGAGGTGATGATGAGAACACGACCAAGGCTTCAAAGGCTGATGATAATACATTCACGATGGTTATTTACTGGAAATTGGTTCATTTTTTAATGAGCTTAAACTCTGGGGGAACATTTGCTCATTGCTTATGTTTGTTTTTTAACGAGCTTGAATTCCTCGTTAAAACTGCTCGATATAATGGTCATTGATTGTCTTGATTTTACCATTGAAAAATTTGTTCTTTCAAAGGATGTACTGCCTACTCAATTACTTCATCAAACTAGTTAGAAACGAACAATACATGTTTGAAAAATGAGTTAAAACACTAATATTTTACTTGAATTACATGAAAAGTAATTTAAAAGTGCTTTTTACCTCTCATTTTACCATTTCATTTGAAATTTGGTTTGTTGGAGCTTTGGAGGTGCTTTCCCCCTTGATTTTTACTAGCTGATTTCGAGAGATTCTATGGACGATTCTCGACGCCGTTTGGACCAGGTAGGAGCTAAACCTGAGCTCTTTAATTTCATCCTTTCCTTTTTGCATTCTAAGCATGTTTTCTGGTTTTTCTGAGCCTTTGGGGTTTGAAAAACTCGTCCTGGCTCCATCGCACCTCTTCTACATTGAAAGGTGTGATGCATGTTGGCTTGGCCATTGGCCAGTCAGCATGCATCCCACCTAGAACACTGTTCGGGGTGCGATGGGTGCAAAGAGGTCCATTTATGCACAGTTTTTCATGGAGATTTTTGCCTGTTTTTCACCAAATTAGGATCTTGACTCTTCTCTTGTTTGTTTCAGAGATTCATTGGACAAAAATGCCTGTTACATGGCGAGAATGTGAGCATGAAGAAGAGGACATGCTTTCTTTACATGATCCGGTTATGGTAAATGCACTGCGGAACTGTGGCCTGTTCAAGTTTTTTCCGCATTTCTTGCATGAGGCAACAAATCAACCTGTTGCAGTATTTTCTCGATGCATGGGATCCTACCACCCAAGTGTTCTAGATTAGGGGTAAATCTATCCCCTTGACTGTCGTGGACATTTATTTTTTGACCGACTTATCGAGGCGGGGTGCCCCTATCTCATTATCAGGTTCGGCCTGTGGGGGTGAATCTGTGAGAGATTACATTCGTAGGTATTGCAGAGAGGGATATTAGCCGAGTAAGGATGGAAAGATCATTATCCAAGATGTCACTGACAGGTCCCTGAGGACCATTCTGTTCACTTTTGCTAGACTGGCTGGTAGTGCAGCACTTCACGTGGCCAACAGGCCTTATATGCAGTACGCCTTGGAATGCCTTGAACCAAAGGTGTTCAACTAGTGTGATGCAGTATTCTCTGTGATGAAAGAACAACTGACCAAGGTGAAAAATGGAAGATTGAAGAACTTTGGATATGGTTCTATCTTGACAGCTTTCGCCTTGGAAAAGATCCCGCTGATGTAGCCAGAGTATGTTTCACTTGGTTTACCTCCACCGACTGAGCCACGGATGTAGAGATGGGTCGACCTTATGGCCAGACATGTTGGTAAGTCCCAGATTTCCTTCTCTGATACCTTTTCTGAGTGGTTCAACTGTTAGGATATGGTTTTTTCCGAGTATCCATATGCTGGTATGGATTTCCGGGGTGATCCAGATTTGGTAGTGCCTGCTGGCGAGCAGTGGGGTGTCATCGGTAAATTCTTTGACCATATCTTTGTTTATCATTTCTCTTTATAATGTTCTTGTGCTTTCTTCTATCAGGACTAATCAAAATTCATGTGCTCATGCAGATATTTGACCAGTTCGACCAGTAGTACGCCTGAGAGTGCCAGTTGCTGCTCCAACAGGAGAGGGTGCGAGAAGGGCTATCCTTCGCAACCTTGATGTGGTCAAGACTCTTTCAGCATTGTAGGATCAGGTCGAGGGCCTTACTCTTGGTATTCCAGACGTGAGGACCGACGAGCTACCCCTGAGGTTGCAACGACATACTACTGGTGTGCCGAGTCGGTGGACTAGGCTTTTACGCATGATTGCACAGGCGGTGACTTGTTATCACCAGCATCATTAGACTAGGGTGCCCCCTAGCGTTTTGAGTTTTGGGTCATTTGACCAATTTTGTCTTAGTTACAGAACATTATTTGTAAACCATAAACAGTTATATCAGAGAGAAGTTCTATCAACGCGCTATATTTAGCGATGTTATTTGTTGACCGACCAATACATACCCCTTTGAAACTTACTAATTCACCGTTTGGATCAAAAATGGCCCAGGCCGCAGAAGATAGGTTCTGCGAACTACGACTCGCTCCGTCGGCATATCCAACGAAAGATTCCAATGGGTCCGACATCTGCGACAAATGTAAAAAGTGGATTACTTGACCAAAACAATTACTCATAGCGAAAACAAAAATGTAACAAAATCATATAGGTTACCACACCGAATCATGCGTAGTAACGCTTAAGGTACAACCCGTTACGGGGTTGCGCCAGTGGAGTCCCATCATAATCCATTAACTCGTAGGCTCCTTTTGCTAACACTCGCTTAACAATATAGGGGTCCATCCATAAAGACTTGAACTTACCTGCTCCCAATTTATTGGGTTCCTGGTCATAAAGTAAGACCAAGTCACCTTCTGAGGAGACACGGGGTTTGACATTCTTGTCGAACTGCGCCTTGACTCATTTCTTATGTGCTTCATTAGCCAAAGTGGCATCACGACGGGTTTTATCCAATTGGATTAGTTCCAAGAAACGAGCCTCCTCTTCTGAAGTTCCGAGGAGAAGGTCGACTGCGAGTTTGAGGGACGAGATTTCACACTAAAGTGGTAAGATTGCTTCTAGGCCATACACCAGTTGAAAAGGTGTAAACACGGTTGCATTTCTTACCGATGTTCGGTATTCCCACAAAGCTGAGTACAGGATCAGGTGGCAACTCCTTTTGTGGACTCCAATCATCCTTTGCAGCATCCGCTTCAGGACTTTGTTGATTGCTTCAACTTGTCCATTGGCCTGCGGGTAATATGGAGTAGAGCTGTTGTGGGACAACCCTAATTTGGCAGCCAATTCGACCATCATGTGATTGCGAAAATGCGATCCATGATCTGTGAATATAGCCTGTGGAACACCGAATCTGGTGACTACATGATTGAAAAAGAAAATGGCAGCTGTTTCACCAGTGTTATCTAATGTAGGCATCGCCTCGGCCCATTTGGTAAAATAGTCTACTGCGACTATGATATACCCATTCCCCCCGGTTGAGGTGGGGTTACATGTCATGAAATCAATGCCCCATTTGGCGAATGACCCAACAACAACTATCGGTTGCAGAGGTGCGGGTGGTTTTCTGGTTTTGCTATTGAAAATTTGACATGCATGGCAACTTCTGACTGCAGTTATGCAATCTTTGAACATTGTTAGCCAGAAGTATCCTGCTCGTAAAAAATTTTGTGGCGTAGTTTAACCAGATTGGTGCCCCCCACACGCGCCTGAATGGCAATCATTCAGGACTTTTTCAGCCTCCTCATGGGTGAGGCACCTCCTTAGAACTGTATCGACACCATGACGGTAAAGTGTATCACTGACGATCATGTCATCTTTTGATTGGTATCGAATACGTTTTTGTTCCAAGCGAGAGGTATTATACCTATATTTTTGGGTTTGGAGATATATGATTATATCTCCATACCACAGATTACTTGAAGATATCAGAAACAAAGATTCATCGACGATGGTTTCTTTGGATGTTTCATCGTTGGACGACGATGGGAGATCGCATAGTAATTCCGCGAAAACTAGGGATTTCCTTGATTTGGATTTTACGAATTCCAGATCAAACTCTTGGAGAATTGCTATCCATTTTGAATATTTTCCCCCCAGCAACTGTCGCGACAATATATAAGTCATGGGGTTGCAATCTGACATAATGGTAGTTTTTCGAAAGAGGACATAGTGTCGAAATCTATGTATCGCTTGAACAGCTACAAGAGCCAACTTTTCAACATAGGAATACTTGCTTTCTGTATCATTTAAGTTTCTACTCAAATAATATATAGGATGTTCAATTCCGTTGTCTTCTTGAACTAAAACCATTGCGATGGTTGTATCTCCTGCAGCCAGATACAGGTTAAAGTCTTTTTGATAATCAGGAGCGTACATTAATGATGCTTTCATTAGGGATTCTTTTAAAGCATCAAAGGAAGCTTACGCGACCTGATCCCATATGAAGGGTACTCCTTTTTTCAATAGACGTGTATAACCTTTAGCAAGTTCGGCGTAATTTGGAATGAACCTCCTTAGAATGTTTGCTTTCCCTTGGAGTTTCTGAATCTGAAGAAAATTTGAAGGTGGAGGAAAATTTATGATTGCCTGACCCTTATATGGGTGGAGACGAATCCCATCTTTTGAGACTACAAAGCTAAGCAAATGACCAGAATTGACACAGAACACACATTTGTGTGGATTGAGTCGTATCTTGTAGTGTTGGCAACGTAGAAATATCACTCTCAAATGCTGTGGATGATCGGTCCGCTTTCGCGAATGAGCTGGAAGGTCATCAAGATATTGTTGAATGATGTTTTTGATGTCATGGAAGGCATAATTCATTTCCCTCTGAAATGTTGCCCCTGCGTTCTTTAAACCAAAGGGTAATTTTCGATATGCAAATGTGCCCCACGGACAAATAAATGCAATCTTTGACTGGTCCTGTGGGCGGATATTTATTTGATTATACCCGGAGAATCCATCCATAAATGAAAAGATTTCACATCCAGCGCATTCATCAATTATCTGGTCGATAAAGGGTGTAGGGTAGTTGTCTTTCAGACAAGCTTGATTTACATCCCTATAATTGATGCACACTCTAATTGTTCCTTGTTTTTTCATCATAGGAACAATGTTCGATACCCAATCGGTTAGTGGAACCGGGTAAATAAAACCAGCATGGAGAAGCTTTTCAACTTCTGCCTTGATATCAACAACTTTCTTGGGGTGCACCTGCCGTAGCCGTTGTCATACCAGTTTGACATCTGGATACATCTTGATTTCGTGTTCAACTATGCTCGAGTCAATGCCTGGCATTTCATCGTATGACCAATCAAAGACATCTTTGAATTCGTGAAAAAGAGCGTTATATATTTCCAATTTCGAAGGAGAACAAAATTTTCCAACATATATATTTTCTACAACATCCATTTTGGTCGAGATATTTATGGCGATAGTCTCTTCAATATTGGACAAGTTTCTCTCGGAATCCACCGTGTTTACAGTGTTTGATAGGAAATCAAAAACTGAAGGATGATGAAGGTCATCAGGAGTATCTTCTTGACAATCCAGAAGATGGGAACGATGGTGGTAATCTTCCCATGGCGCCCCTTCAATTATCATTGACTGAATAATTCCTTCGTCAGTGTAATGCACTTGCGACCAAGGATCTAAATGGGTGCCATATTCCTTAGACCTATCTATCCAAACGCTCGATGAGCGTTGATTCGGGTCTGCCTCCCATGCCGAAACCATTGATTGCTACAATATTTCTATTGGGCTTGGAGGCAATACCTGCGGATGATCCATGTTAATATCGTTTTCTGAATCTTTTGAATCGAAGATATCATATTGGAGGCTCCTACCGTCGCCACTTCCGCTAAGTTGATTGGAGGCGGGAGGGAAAAAGTCGCCATTAATATAGGGTCTTTTAGTAGGCCTACTCTGATATTTTGAAGCGAATGGGGGCTCCCATGGATCATCGGAATGCTTCCCGTAACTTGGGAACTATTGGGGAGAAATGTTTGTTGGTCGATGATTGTAATTCCTCCTTGAAAAGGAAATGCAATCTTCCTAAAGTAGGTCGATACAACCGCAGCCATAGCATATATCCTTGGTCTTCCCAGTAGGATGTTGTAATCGAGGTTTCTGTCGATTACTTCGACATCTATTTCTACTGATTTCCCCCCTAGTTCAACTTGCAAGTTACTTAAAATACCATACGGGGTATATGTTTGTCCGTCAAATGCTTTTAATGTCTTCGAATATTGTGACAAGGTTAGAGATCCTAAAGTTTTCTAGCAACTCATCGACATAACACATGTAGATGCCCCCTCATCAATAATTGTTTGATGAACAGTTTTGTTGAGGGCTTTCACCTGAATGAGGAAAGCTAGTTGAGCTGGTAACTGAGGATCATATCCTTTGTGATTAAAGGACACAAGATTAGAATCCTTTGGGTCTATCCCACCTATAGCTGATAATAAAGCCTGCTTTTGGGATGGGCAATTTTGTAGTACTTCAAGTGTCGACATAGCAGATGGTGATTGGGCCAGATCTTCCACTATGTTATAATGTTGTGCTGCTCTGGCACGAGGATTAAATGCCGACTTGTGTACTACTCGCTTTGGCAGTTTTATTGTTAGCTCCGGAATGAATGTCAACTTGTGTAGTTCGAAGTTGTTGTCGAACTACTAGGTTGATCTTTATCCTTGTTGTTCGACAGCTGTGGATTCCCATAATCTTTATTCCTTGTCGATATCAAAGCATCATTTTGCTGTTTCGAAACTGACAACATCAACACTTGGGATGGGGAAGTATTTTCACTAGCAACCAGATTTTTCCCTGGATTTGGAAACAGATCAGTCAATACCACCGAGGTTTTTGAATTCTTTAAGAATTTTCTAAGCTTAGCTTTATATGGACAATCTCTTGTCCAATGATCCTCATCACATATTAAGCATGGATTTTTTGGTTTCCTATCTCCAGGAGGGTTTGCAGAAGAATTTTTAGGTGATGATTCCTCCTGTTTCTTCTTCTTCCCTTTGTTTTTCTTCTTTCCTCCTGGTTGCTTGGTTTCTTTGCCTTTATCAGTTGAGACGTCATTTACTTCCGAGGCGAGAAGTTCTTCTTTTTCATTTTGACTGGAAATATTACGGGCCTTTTTATATGTAGCCTTTGTCGATTTCGTGTCTGTCGTACCAACCACACCATCGCCAGCATGAGAGTCATTGTTCGATTTAGGAGGAGGAGGAACAAAAAATTCTGGTCTGGGAGCGTCATGGATTTTATCATAGAGCGTGCCAGACTGGGTATAAATCAAGTCTAAATATTGCGCACGAGCAATAACTTGCTCTTCAGTGACGACTCCTCCTTTTGCCACATCTTATGTAATGGAAGGTAATAATGACTTAGTAAACCATTCAGCTAAAAGCTGATCAGGAACATACATTTTTACCATTCTATGACGACGTCACCACTCATGAATATGATCGGATATGTGAGTGGTCGTTGTTTGCTTGAAATTGGTAAGAAGTTCTGTTCCCGTTTTGTACCTTATCGGTAACTGAAAATGGGTTAAAAAGGTTGTGTCTAGGGCACTGAAGTTTTCAAACGAAGCTCTAGGTAACTCGATATACCAATTTGTTTCCGGACTAGTTAACATCCTCTGACAAAGGTGAAGCCTAATCGAATCATCGTTTAGTGTGTTTGATGAACACCACAGATGAAATGTCATCACATCATTCGACGGGTCTTCACCTGGATTTCCGTTAAATTTAGGAATATCTGACGAAAGTTTATGCGGAATTGCTAGCCACCAAGGGGTGTAAGCAATTGGATCGTTCGTTAGCCGATTTAGATTGGTAACTCTAAATTTGCCAAGAAGGGTAACTGTTGATTCAGGTTTTGTGAAGCATACCTAGGATAGGATGGAATGGCCTGAGCAGTTGGTCTTTGCATACCAGCATAATGCATTTGATGCTGGTAACTTTGGTAAGGTTGATGGGCATAACCATTGTAGAATGGTTGATTTTGACCGTTTTGAATATACGGCTGCCCATTATTTGCAAAGATTTGTTGCTCGGATCCTTGGTATACTTGTTGGAATTGCGGTTTTTGGTATTGCACCAGCCATGGTTGTGAAGCCATGTGCTTTTGTCCAATACTGGCCATTTGACAAAGATGAGGGGTAATTGTACCCGTATGGGCCTGTGTCATTCCACTAGTTCACAATTGTGGTTGAGTCGTAGGGACAAGAGGCTATTGCATTACAACTTGAGAAACCTAAGGCTGGCATACAACAGGCAACGCTTGTACTTGCGACACCGTCACAATAGCTGGCGTAGTTGGTATATTTGACATAGGTAAACATTGTTGCATCGAATATACAACTCTTAGTGTTGAGGCAGTATTGGAACCCAACCACTAGATGTAATTCTAGCATAACCTGAATTTTTTTGTGAGCTCTCATATGGTTGTCCTCCTGGAGGAGACAATGAAAGGGTATACTTCCCCCCATATGGCGGTAACCTAGTCCTCAAAGGAATTGTTTGTCCTTGAGAACCGAACTGCCCAAATTGACACCGTGAAGGATCAATTTGCTAAGACTCAAGATAAGAGTTCTCGGATACTATTCTGGATGAACAAGCAAGAATGGACCATACTATCGAAATAGCCCCTAAGTGGGCCCCTTCTAGCGATTGAGAGCTAGTTGGGACAGATGGTATGCCGGTGAACATTGCTGGAGTGACAGCAGGAAGTTCTGTTGTCGCTGTGTCGGATGACACAGTCCTTGATGTCGACGGTTTTTCAGACATTTCTAGTCTATCCAAAAGATTGCCTAGCGATTCTACAGGAGCTTCCGTTGACGGTAGACTAATTTCTGATGAAGAAGGATATAGAGTGATCCCGACTCCAAATCACGATGGAGTACTAGATGGAGGATCCTCTACAATCTCTTCTATAGCAATCAGACCAGGTGGAAGAGGTAGACCGTCAGGTCCGTAAAATATTTCTGGTGCCGAAGAAGGTATACAATCTGCAGCGACAGATGTTTGGGGAATAACACCTTCCAAATCAGCTATAGATGGAGCTGGTTCAGTAATACAAGTGTTTACCTTCACACTAGGATCAGTTCTACTATCCTTTTGTGGCTGCTGAACTTCTTCCGTAAAGGCACGGATACCAAAAATGTTTGGAGTAACCGAAGTCTCCGATGGTGTTGGAACACTTGTTCTAATTTTACTAGGGGATTTGGAACCGGTTAAACGAGTTCACTTTGTCCGTAACAATTTTGATTATGGAGACAAAGATGGTTGACTCATAAGCCTCTGCGAACGACATGGTTTCAATTGACTTTCTTCCATGATTGCGGATTACTCGATCAACTAAAAATCAAGGGGAAGTATGTTTCCGAATTAGATGAATTTTAGACGCTTTGACACAACTTACTTTTTCAATTTTCAAGAGTCGAGAAAAAACAAAAGATGGCTCTAGTCGCCTTTGATTTTTAATGAGCCTGAAGTGACAAGTGCTCAAATGGACCTTTTCCTTTAAGGAGTCTGAAAAGGAACGAAAGAGACTGCTTTGGAAATCTAGATAGAGGGATTACCAAACCAATCGCAAAACTGCAGAATACTTTTTATGTTACGACAGTCAATCTTCCTGAATGCTCTGTTCAGTGCATTGCGATCGATAGGGCGGCAGACACGGCTTCCTATGGATAAAGGATAAAGCCTATTGTGGTCTCCCAATATATACTCGACGGTACGTGGGAGCACAAGTCCGTACTGGCACTTATCGTCTCAAAGTGGAGGAATCAACCAACCAACAATGAAAACAACAGTTACCAGGCTTTACGACGCCGGAATACGTCTCTAGCCTAGACTTCTAAATGTTGTGCATTAGGTTCCAAAGAATTTTTAGATTCATTAAATTTATTTTACAGTTTATCTTGCTTAAGAAATTTTCCTTTCAGGTTCACTGCGTGATGTAGATGTACAATTCCTAGAATGCAATCTAAGATGATAAACAGTCACTTAATCTTCTTTTTGCAATGAAAATCCTAGCTACTAAGGAAAGAGAGATGACGTTCTTTCAACATAGAGCAGAGAGCACACACTATATGCACTGTCCTAAATCAAACCAACAAATAGTCTAAATGCAAACGCACATGCATGTATTTGTTTTCAGCCTTCTTAATGTGTGAATGATAAAAAGAAAGCTAAGCACAAATCTGAATTATTTTTCAAAGTGACATTACTAGCAAGTTTCTTTCAAGACAAAATGAGGACAATGACGACACTTTGCGATTTGGAATTGAAAACTTGCTTTCGACACTTGAAAAACTAATAATTCAAATCAAATACAAGAGTAACAGTATAATCGATTATCAAGAACAATCAGATTCTCTTCTATGACTGGAAACGACACTTGTGACACTTTCAAATCAAGAAACGCCAGTACGATTACGCTACTTCTTTGTAAAAGAGAACTGAAAATAGCTCAAAATACATAAAAACATCTACAGTTCTTTGCACAATGGAGGCGAAATAATGGCAAGGAAGGGGGTTTCAATAGATTTGCACTGACTACAGGCAGCAAAACTCTTGAATAGAGCTGAAAAGAGTGAACACAGAAACCAAAATCTAGGAGCAGGAAAGGCCTTGTCTGATAAGCGCACCTGTAACACAGTGAAAAAGAGATGCAGTGCACCTACTACACTCGGGAAGTGCAATGCATCCAGAATTCATAGAAGAGAGTGCGCTGGACTAGCGACGAGACTTTAACTGGGTTCCGGGTAACAGTTTGCAGCTCAGTTCAGGGATTTAGGCCAAGCAAGTGGTAATAAGTAAATTAATCACAGGGGTAGATCTAAAGAGGTTACTAGAGCCACCACAAGGACAATTAGAGAGCTTGTAAATCAATTGTTCAGTTCATAAACAAAACTTGGAGATAGATTGAAGCAGCATTGATCTACTTTGCACTTGCATAGCAAATGCAGTTCGAAGGCTAGCTGGCTTGACTTCAGGCTCCATCTGTAAGTTTATAAAGCAAACAAATGTAGATAAACAAACAATCTATTCGCTCCCCAGCGGAGTCGCCATTTTGTTATAAGGAAATCTAGTGTCTATGCAGAGCTACTAGTCCCACTAAGGCTGGTAGCTACCTTAGAAACAAACAAACTAAAACTACTTTCGTTTTCCTTTATGAGAAATAGATAAGAGGGGAATAAAGGAGACCAACCTCTGTCTTGCGCTTGTTTCCTTGTTTTATTCCTCTCCTTTCTGAAAGATCTTTGCTACTCACTTCTTCGTTTACCCAGCTTCAATGAGCACCTCTAGAATCAAAGCAGCATAACACTATCCAAGAACATAGATCTATTATCATAAAGAATATAGGACCATATATATATTGACCACACAAATGCATATATCATCAATCATACAAGAATGTGGAGGAAAACTTGAATAGTTTTATTGATAATCAAGAAAGAGCAAAGAGGATTACAACCAATTGTTCTGACCCAGCATCATCCTCTCAGAAAGAAAGCCCTTCTTCACCTCATGAAAAGCTTAGATCACCCAACACTATGATATTGCACCAAGAAACTGACAACACTTCCTTACAAGATACAAAATTCCATCCTCTGTATCTCTGGGATGAGGGATCCATATATAGATGTTTGCAAGGGGGGTGAGTCAGCTTTTGAGAGTTGATTAGTGTCCTCTCTCTGATAGTTCTTGATTCCACTTGGAGATTGATGATCTCTTACTCATCCCTGGGCGAATGCAGAGAGGCAAGTATCATAGGAGAAGTTTCTAGAAGATTCCATGATCCTCCACCTTGCAGATTGACCCTGCCATTTGTCCACTCTCGCCCATCGCACCCCATAGAAGCACTTTTCAAGATGCATCACACCTCTTGTGTGTATTTAGGTGGGATGCAGCACACTTTGACCATGGAGCAGGTGAGATGGTCCAGTTTTCACCAGTTCTGAGCATTTTGTCATGGAGAACTTCTGGAAGAAGATGTAGTCAGTTGACCTTGTTCTTTTAGAGGTTGGAACAACACTTTTAGGGACTTAAGAGCCCTTGGTTTATGGACATTTATGATTGGGGTTGCCGTGCCCAAAAATGTCTATAACACCATGGTACTTTAATGAAGGGAGAGTATAAAAGGAAGTCATAGAAGAGTCATAAAGGAGAAGCCAAGTAGGAAGTGCATGAGTTGGGTATGAATTTTTCTATTATGTACTTTGGTAAAGGGGAAGGCCCCTAGAGCTGTGTGCGTGGACACCTTGATAAGTCTGTGACTATGTGCGTAGGCCTTTGCAGCTGTGTGCGCAGGTTTGGGAAGATTATGGAACTGAGAATCTGAAGCACAATAAAGACATATTTTGAAGTGATATCTCTCTAACATTGTATTATTGTTTATTTTTGAAGTTGTTGTATTTATGAACTGTTGAATGCATTTAATCGGGAAAAGTACTTAATAGATTCGCGGAGACATAGATCTTCTTATTTGTATGATGTTATTCATGTTTAGTGCAATCTATGAAGGAGAAAAATCTTTTAACTGTTATTTACCGTAAGTTCTAGGATTCAAGGGTTAGGGTTGGTGAAGGTCAATATAAAACCCTATATCCATAAAAAAAAAAAACACATCACATAGCCTGCTAGATGCAAAAAGTTTATTGTAGCATCCCCCAATACTGCCTCGGGTGAGACTACAGCCTGTGCTACGCGGTTTGTTGCCAAAAGGGTGGCTAGTGTAGGGTTTTGTTGGTTAGCTCAACTAACTTCTAACTTGGGGCCAAGCCCCGTCAAGTTAACAAATGGTTCCATTTCCAGGACCGAGATCTATCTGAGGAGCATGTGATGTGGGGTCCGTGGAGACCAACAAAGAAGGAGATTGAAAATTGGATAGGTCAGAAGCTACACGAGTTTACATCTCAAGAAAATAGGAATCCAACTCTTTTGAAAGAAGAGTGGTTGCAGAGATATATTTATACAGAGGAAAAATAAGTTTTATTTTTCTCTTTTCGGTGTGAATTATATGAACGGTTGGCTAAATTTGACGGATGGTCAACCTACCTGTAAGTTGGGTAACCTTGTTGTGTGGAATCTAGAGTTAGTGAAGCACTTGGAAGGATCAGAATACAATGTTGCAAAGGTTGTCGATTACTACATTGATAATATTTTGGGAAGATTTATCATTGAGTTCACAATTGATACGTCTGTCAGTTATGGCAAAGCTGAATGCCGATTTTTCAAAGGACCAAGAGGTAAGTATCTGAACTATCTAAAACTTGGATTAAAATGCTATTGTGTGAGATACGGTTTTTTCCACTAAATTTATGTTTAGAAGAGGCTCGACGGGAGCTACACGAAGTGAGAAACAATTTAGAAAAGATCTATATACAATTGTTGAGTACAGTCCTCTGTTGGGATCATCCGATAGCGAAGAAGAATGTAATAGTCTGAAGACGCCCATAGGTGCACCACAGTCGGTAGATCAAGGCACTGGAGGAATTCCACATCCATCCACTCCACCTCCATCATCGCCTCCACCGCACACACATACGCCTCCACCTCTACTATTTAGTATGGAGAACACTATAAAGATGCCTATATTTAGGGATCTTAGGAAAAAAGACCTTTATCAATTCTAGTTTGTGGAAGATGTTGTGTGGAAGTCACAGCAAATAACGGATGATGATATAAAGAAAGTGCAGCTGGTCACAGAGTTTCAAGATAGGGCACTGACTTGGTATATTAAATATAGTACAACTAGTACACAAAGTATGCGTTGAATAATAAATTCACAAAGCCAAAGTCTGAAGCCAAATATGTGACTAAGGTCAAATTAATTAAGCAGAAGGTGAATGAACCTACATGGGATATTTATCAAAGGTTGAAATGTCTACTACAATAGCTAATCTACAGATTTCAAATGAGCAACATATGGACTAGTATATTGCTATGTTGTTGCCTCATTTGAGATTACCATTGTCACAGTAGAAGCTTGGATCATGGGTTGAAGCACTGGAAATTGCTATGAAATTGGAGGATTCGAATATTTTGGATATGAATCTGGTAGTGGAGCAACGTCAAACGCAGCCAGGTAGCTTTCATATGGAGTTGCAAGATCTCAAAAATGAAAAGAGGTAGAAAATGAGACTTGTTCTTAAGTGTGGTGCTTAAAGTGCAAAGGAAATGGTCATGAAAAGGATCATTGCCTAGTATATCAGAACTATCAAATTGGGCAAGGCCCTAACCCCCTGAAGCCAGAAAGTTCTATTGGATCAAGTAATGGTGTAATGTGATGGTGCGCTATCAGCCAAATAACACGAAAATGCTCAACTAAGAATTGCCATTTGTTGCAAAAGTTTATATAGACTCCCCAATAACTATTCTGTGATTTCTATAAGTCTATAGGCCATGATGAGCACAATTTCCATAACTATGAGTTAATGATGGACATAACTCTGACATATAGAGTACAGGCTGAGACACATCCACAACAGTATCAAGGCTCACATACAACACACGGAGGATTCTGGGACAAGGAAGAGGACGAGCGGGAGGAGCTGGAAGTGGTCGTAGACAAGTTATTTGTTACAATTGTGGGGAACCGGACCATTATGTGCGAGATTTTCAAAACCTGACACACCCCTCTTGTTAGTATTACCGACAGTTTGACCACGTAATAGAATATTGCCCTATACTCATTACAAAGATGCAAGAAGAGAAGAACCACCATCCCACTCAAAACATCCAGATGATGAGGTCAAAACCACACGAAGATTCCCGAAGAATTAATATAGTTACACAAAGCGGTATAGCTATTGGCAATGATAAAACCACAGGGAAACAACTAGAACAAAATCCATGGGTGCACAGGGCTACTAACAAGATACTGAATTTGATTTTCATAAGGAAAAAGAAACATTTATGGAGGTGAAGAAGAGCTTTGTGGATTCAGGGGCTTCCACATCAAAGAATCAGAATGCACAAACAGAGAATCCTAAAGAGGTCATTGTTGTGCAGGAGACAGATCCCTCAGTATTGAAATCCTTCTTGCAAACCTGCATGAAGCTCTTAAGGGACCAGAAAGCAGTGGAGGGACTGCAAGAGTTAATAGAAAACTACACTAGAAAGGGTAAGTCACTACCTAAACAGTGCACAGTGCATAAAGTAGACAAAAGTAAGAAAAGGATTGGTCGAGAGATGAGATTGACTGCACAAATCAGAGAATTTGAAATGGACTAGGTGATCTTAGATTTTGGATCTGATGTGAATGTTTTTCCTAAACAGACATGGGAAAGAATGGGAAAGTCGACACTACAGTGGTCCCTAATTCAGTTGCGAATGGAAAACCAACAGAAGATTATTCCTATGGGACGCCTACATGGAGTAACTGTAGACATTGAAGGGGAACACACTATAGTTGATTTTGAGTTAATCGAAATAATGGATGATAATAATCCCTACCCAACACTGCTTGGAATCGATTAGGAATTTGATGTGAATGTGGTCATCAACCTCAAGAAGCGCATCAAGACATTTGAGAAGAAGGAACTCAGAGTCATTATTCCATTGGATCTAGCCGAAGTTCCACGGTATATTGAACCAATCTGAGATTACTATGAGGAGGATGATATTGAACAAATATATAATGCTATTGCGTGGAATGAGGATTGAATCAATTCTACAATGGATGTAAGAATTACTTTGGAAAATGGCAACTCCTGCAACTTGGATTCAGATGAGGAGCTCGAGAACTAGCATAATAGATTGCATGAAGTATCAATGTTGTAATGCAACAAACTTACTAAATCACTCTTGTGTATATCCACTGAGGTACGCAATTTACCATATTATGATGGCTTAGACGATGTAAATTTGTTTCTCGATAAATTTGAAAGGGATGTAATGGAGGAGCATCAATTCTAGGCATTGGAAATCATGCTAAGAGCTACACATGTCGGATGGTGGGGTACACATAAGAACAATTTTGTAGACTGGAAGGAGTACCAAAGGGTGATGAAGTTGCGATTTGGCTATGAAAATACCCACATTACTGAAAAATATACAAGGAATGATGATCCGCGCGAGCATATGGATCGTTGGACAAAACCAAGGGGAGAGGAACCACAGACTGAATGGGTACATATATTCTGGGACACCTTGGCTACTATTCCAATGAATTGGTACTTAGAAAAAGAGCTGCGACATGGAACCACGGAGTGGGTCGTTATGAAGGAGATATTTTTGCTAACATTGAGTCTTGAGGACAGATTCAAATATATCAATGAAGAATTATTGGAAACCAAGGCTACAATATTCAGAACACCTGTAGATCCTATCACGTGGTTGAAACCTGATTAGAGTACACAACTCATCCATGCTCTGGAGTACTAAAATGTTAGCACAGAAGAAGGTGAGGAAGGTCCCAGGAATATTAGTATCCTTGAGTCAGAAGGATAGTGTGAAGTCACTAGGCCTAAGTTAGAGGTTCCTAAAATTTAAAAACCATTGAAGACCAAGCAAGTGAACATTGGGTCTAAATCACAGGAAAAGTTCATGAATATAGGCTATTACTAGAGAATGGGGCTCTTTTCAGTAGATAGTTATGCCCTTTGCACTGAAGAACTCCTCGACCACCTTTTCTAGGGTGGTAGTCACAGCCTTTAAGTAATTTATTCACAAGTTTTTGGAGGTCTACTTCGATGATTGGATGGTGTTTGGGTTAGTTAAAAAGCATGTTTCAAGTCTTTTCCTAGTACTAGATACTTGTAGAAATCATCAGATCTACCTAAATATTAATAAGTGTACATTTTGTGTCCCATATGGGATACTTTTGGCCATGTTGTTTGTAAGAAAGGGTTGATAGTGGACCCTACTAAAATTGCGATGATTATCAATTTGGATCCCCTGAGGAATGTAAAACAGTTGTGCACCACATTGGGCCATACAAGATACTATAGAAACTTCATTAAGGCATACACGCAGATCACTGTGCCCATGGAGAAACTATTGAGGAAAGATGTCACATTTTTATTAGATGATGATTTGTAGAAAAGCTTAGATGTTTTGAAGGAAAAATGGTTACAACAACTATTCTAGAGTTACCTTATTGGAAGAAATAATTCCATGTACATGTGGATGCATCATACATAGCATTAGGAGCAGTTTTAACTGAAATAGGTGCAGGAGATATTGACCATCTGATTACATTTGCGATTAGAAAACAGTCTAAGGCAGAGAAGAATTATTTAACCACGAAGCATGAAGGGTTGGTGATGGTATATGTGCTCCAAACATTTAGGTACTATTTGTTAGGTGCGCACTTCAAAATGTATATAGACCATTCAGCTTTGAAGTAGCTGGTAAACAAGCCTGTGTCGGGGAGGGGGGGGGGCAATTTGTAGGTGGTTACTACTATTTCAGGAGTATGTCTTCGAAGTAATTATGAATCTGAGAAGGACCCAATCACCTTTCATAGATTGAGAATGGAGAAGAACCTACAAATATTGATGAAGGATTCCCTAATGCACAACTCTTTGCTATGTTCATTGCAGATGAACATTTTGTGGATATAATCCAATTCTTGTCTATGGGTGTAGCTCTTGGAGGATATACGACGCAACAAAAGAGGCTATTGGTGGTTAGGGTTGCCGATTTCTCTATGATTGTCAGGAACTTGTAAAAAAGGGGGCAGATGAAATTCTGTACCAGTATGTACTGGATTATGAAAGACAAAGTATCCTTGTTGAAGCACATGGAGGAGTTGTTGGAGGAAATTATGTTAGAAGAGCTACTACACAGAAAAACCTACAAGCTCGATTATGGTGGTCAACTATGCACAAAGCTTAAAATGAGTATTGTAGGGCATGTGATGTATCTCAAAGGACCAGGAAGCTATCGCGAAGGGATGAATTTCTTATGAACTTGTAAGCCTCATGACAGACATTCGACAAATGGGAAATAGATTTTGTGGGACTTATTTAGCCACTAGGAAGGAAGACAAGAGTGTGCTACATCATCACAGTGACAAAATACTTGATCAGGTGGGATGAGGCATAGCCCGTGAAGGATTGCAGCGCAACTACAACTGTGAAGTTTATATTTGAGTACATTCTATCTAGGTTTGGTTGTCCTAAGATTTTTATGAGTAGTATGGGTTCGCATTTCCTGAATGAAACGATTTCTCCTTTGATAAAATAATTCCAGATATATCATTAGAAAATCATGCCATACCATCCTCAAGAAAATGGAATAGTTGAAGCATTCAATAAGATCCTGGAGAATGCTTTGATGAAGATTTGTAATGTGAATAGGAATTATTGGTATGCCCGCATGCAAGTTGTTCTTTGGCCATATAGAAATACATCTAAGAAGTTGACTGGATAGACACCATTTTTATTGGTTTATGGACAAGAAGCGATGATGCCAATTGTTGGGATGGGGTCCCCTGGGTCAGTTTTGGGGTTAATATAACCCAAGTTTTGATACATTCTTGTAATTAATGTAAAGTCTTCGTGATTTGTGGATCTGGAGCACGTAGATGAGTAGGAGTCAAAGAGTTTTAGCCCCATGTTTTATGTAAAGTTTGAGTAGATTTTGAGATCCACCCATGGTCTGTGGACCATGGAATTATATGAAAAAGGCTATAAATAGGTGTGTCTTAGGGAGTCTAAGGCATGATTCAATAGTAATTAATAAAGGATAAGAAGCGATAGTGAGAAGAAGTGGGTTAATTAGGAGAAAGAAAGGCTCTACAGCTGAGTGTGCATACGCCTAGGTAGCGTCTGCAGCTGAGTGTGTGGATCCTTGAAGCTAATTGCACAGGGTAGTATTGAGTTTGTAATCCTAAATTGAAGATCAATAAAGACAGTTTTCGACGAACTCTTGTGTAATTATGTTTACTTCTGTTTATGATATATTTTGTCTATGAATAACGCATTTTATGGAATATTGATTGAATGTTACGCGATTCTATTGAATAACTGTTAATAATATATGCAAAGCATGTTTATGTATTTTCATGAAGACTCTAATGAATTCTCTGATATCTAATAATAAATTAATTAATTCTGCGTGAACCCTAATTTAGGACTTCTTTCTGATGTGCATAAGTAGATAGAGTGATTGTTAAACATTTGCAAAGACTAATCGTAGACCTTCTCGAAGGTCTGGGAGCAATTTTGACAGATTTGTAGCAGTAATCCCTAGGATTGTATCGATCTATGCAAATGCAGATCTAGGGCATTAAAGACATCACACTAGCCTGTAGATGCAGAAGCTTGGTTCTAGCATCCCCCAATATTTCTTCAGGTGAGACTGCAGCCTGCGCTATGGGAGTTGTTGCCTAAAGGGCCAGTAGTGTAGGGATGTTTTGGTTGGCGCAACTAACTCTGAACCTGGGTCAGGACTACCTAAGCCAACACCAATGGAGTATATAATGCCAAAATGGAGGGTTGCTGCAGTCACGGAGTTCATAGATTGAGATATAATGGAGGAATGCCTCATGTCGATACTTGAGTTAGAAGAAAATTGATCCTTGGGCGCTTTTCATCAGTAGGTGTAGAAGGCTAGAGAAAAGGCATGGAATGATCGCCACATTAAGTAGTGAACCTTTAAAAATGGATATTTAGTGTTGATGTATGATAGCAAGTTTACTAAGTTCCTAGGAAAGTTTCAGATGCATTGGCTGGAACCATACATTGTCAAGGAGATTATGGATGGGGGTGTACTTCAGCTCATGAAGCTAAATGGGGAGTTATTTCCAAGAAGAATCAATGGGAGCCAGTTGAAGTGGTACAGGTGAGATCCCACCCCTGCGTGATCACTACATGGAGGCGAGACAGGCTTAGTACTTTAGGAAGTTGGAAGGAAGTACGTGACTATAAACCACTATGCCAGGAGAAAATTTTGGCGAAGAGATTGGGCTATGTAGCAGTTAGGAGAAATGCACAGATGGGAGCTACGACAAAGGAGTTGTGCTAGCAAGGTGCATCCCATGTAGCCTCACTAGAAATTGACTTATGGAAGCACTATAGATGATTGGATGGAAATTTTTTTGTTAAAGGGAGCTGGGGAAAAGAATTTAAGGAGCATATCTTTGGAAATCTGCTGCCAAAAGAGAATTAATGAGGGGGATCTAGAGGGAATAAATGGATTTGAATTCAAAAAGGGCTATAAATACATAATCCTGCCCCACATTCAAACACTTTGATTCTAGAGCGATTGTCTTGAGATTTTGTGCCTAAGTTTAAGCATAAAAGGTTGTTGTATGTCTAGATGAGATTGGCAGGAGGTAGAGCGGGAATTTTCACTGAATGGGCTTGGGTTTGAGGGAGATTTATCCAAGTGGCATAAGAAGTGCTTCTGGGAAAGCTTGGCCAAGATGACTACAACAACTCCAGTCCCTGCTACAGCACCGAGGTCGCTGAGGCCAAAACCTACTGTCTCTGCGATAGGAGAGAAATATCAGAAGAAGCCCCAACCTCCATTGATGTGTCAGTCCCCGAGAAAGATACCTACAGAGCGAAGGTGATGAGATTTATCATTGGGTAACTATATGGACCTTAATTCACCTCCTAGCTTAGTCAAATCAACTCTTCTCACAATTTATTACATATTTTGATTATATTTTGTTTAATGATATGAGTGTTATAGACATTTTTTGGCACTGCAACCCCAATCAAACATGTCCATAACCCAAGGGCTCGTAAGTCTCTAAAAGTGTTTTTCCATCCCCTAAAAGAACAAGGTCAGTTGATTACATCATCTCCCAGAAGTTCTCCATGAAAAACTACTCAAAACTGAACCATCTCACCTGCTTCATGGTCAAAGTGTGATGCATCCCACCTAAATGCACACAGGAGATGCGATGCATACTGAAAATCCCTTCTATGGGTGCGATGGGCGAGAGTGGACAAATGGGAGAGATAGTTTGCGAGGTGGATGATCATGGAATCTTCTGGAAACTTCCCCTGTGACACTTGCCTCTCTGAATTTGCCCAGGGATGAGTAAGAGATGATCAATCTCCAAGTGGAATCAAGAACTATCAGAGAGAGGACACTAATCAAATCCCAAAAGCTGACTCACCCCCCTACAATCATCTATATATGGATCCCTCATCCTAGAGATCCAGAGGCTGGAATTTTGTATCTTGTAAGGAAGTGTTGTTGGTTTCTTGTTGGAATATCATAGTGTTGGGTGATCTAAGCTTTTCATGAGGTGAAAGAAGGGCTTTCATGCTATAGGATGACGCTGGGTCAGAACAATTGGTTGTAATCCTCTTTTCTATTCTTGATTATTAATAAAGCTATTCAAGTTTTCCTCCACATTCTTGCATGTTTGATGATATATGCATTTGTGTGGTCAATATATATCTGGTCCTATATTGTTTATGATTGTAGATCTCTGTTCTTCGATAGTATTATGCTGCTTTGATTCCACAGTTGCTCTTTGAAGCTGGGTAGATGAAGGAGAAGCGAGAAGGATCTGTTAGAAAGGAGAGGAATCAAGCAAGGAACCAAGCACAAGACTAAGGTTGGTTTCCTTCATTCCACTCTTATCTACTTATCATAAAGGAAAATGAAAGTGCTTTTAGTTTGTTTTTTTCTAATATAGCTATCAGTTTTAGTGGGACTAGCAGATCCGAGTGGACACTAGATTTCCCGATAACAAAATAGCAACTCCACTTGGGAGCGAATAGATTTTTTGTTTGTCTATATTTGTTTGTTTTATAAACTTCCAGACGAAGCCTGAAGTCAAGCCAGCTAGCCTTCGAACTACATTTGCTATGCAAGTTCAAAGTAGATCAATGCTGCTTCATTCTATCTCCAGGTTTTGTTTATAAACTGAACAATTGATTTGCAAACCTTCTAATTGCCCTAGTGGTGGCTCTAATAACCTCATTAGATCAGCCCCTGTGATTTTCTATTTATTGTACATCATTTGCTTGGCCTAAATCCCTTAACTGAGTTGCAAACTGTGACCAAGAGCCAAGTAAAGTCTCGTCCTGGTACTATCGCACCCTCTCTTCAAGGAAATCTGGATGCATCGCACTTCCCATGTGTAGTAGGTGGGATGCATCCCTGTTTCCCTGTGTTACAGGTGCGATTATCAGAAAAGGCTAATTTTGCCTCCAGGTCTTGGTTTTTATTCTATTTTCAGCTCTATTATAGAGTTTTACTATCTGTGATCAGTATACCACTGTGGAAACCCCTTTTCTTTCCATCATTCCACCTCCATTGTGCAAATAACTATGAATTTTTTTATGTATTTTCCACCATTTTTAGTTCTCTTTCACAAAGTAGTAGCATAGTCGAACTGTCGTCTTTTGATTTGAAAGTGTCGCAAGTGTTGTTTTCAGTCAAAGAAAGGAATTCTATTGTTCTTGATGGTTGATTATACAGTTACTATTGTATTTTATTTGAATTAGTAGTTTTTCAAGTGTCAAAAGCAGTTTTCAATTCGAAATAGTAAAGTGTCGTCATTATCTTCCTTTCGTTTTTGAAGAGAAATATGTTAGTACTGTCGCTTAGAAAAGATAATTCAGATTTGTACTTAGCATTCTTCTTGTCATTCACACATTAAGAAAGCTGAAAACAAATACATGCATGTGCATTTGCATTTAGACAGCTTGTTGGTTTGATTTAGGACAATGCATCTAGTGTGTGCTCTCTGCTCTATGTTGAAAGAATATCATCCATCTTTCTTCAGTAGCTAGGATTTTCATTGGGAAAAGAAGATTAAACGATTGTTTATCATCTTAGATTACATTTTAGGAATTGTACATCTACATCATGCGGTGAACCTGAAAGGAAAATTTCTTAAGAAAGATCAACTGTAAAATAAATTTAATGAACCTAAAAATGCTTTGGAACCTAACGCACAACATCTAGAAGTCTAGGCTAGAGACGTATTCTGGTGTTGTAAAGCCTAGGAACTGTCGCTTTCACTGTTGGTTGGGTGATTCCTCCTCTTTGAGACGCCAAGTGCCAGTACGGACTTGTCCTCCCATGTACCGTCGATTATATATTGGGAGACCACAATAGGCTATATCCTTTATCCATAGGAAGCCGTGTCTGCCGCCCTATCGATTGCAATGCACTAAACACAGCATTCAGGAATATTAACTGCCGTACCGTAAAACGTATTCTGCAGTTTTGCGATTAGTTTGGTAATCCCTTTGTCTATATTTCCAGAGTAGTCTCTTTCGTTCCTTTTCAAACTCATTAAAGGAAAAGGTCCATCTGAGAACTTGTCACTTCAGGCTCATTAAAAATCGAAGGCGACTAGAGTCATATTTTGTTTTTTCTCGACTCTTAAAAATTGAAAAAACAAGTTGTGTCAAAGCATCTAAAATTCATTTAATTCAGAAACATTTTCCCCTTTATTTTTAGTTGGTCAAGTAATCTGAAATCGTGGAAGAAATTCAATTGAAACCCTGTCGTTTGTGGAGGGTTACGAGTCAACCGTCTTTATCCCCAGAATCAAAACTTTTCCGGAAAAAGCAAACTCGTTTAACTGGTTCGAAGTCCCCTGGCCGAGTTGGAACAAGTGTTCCGACACCCTCAGAGACTCCGGTTACTCCAAACATTTCTGGTACCACTGCCTTTACAGAAGAAGTTCCGCAGCAACAAGAGGATAATAGAACTGATCCTATTGTGAGGGTAAACACTTCTACATCTGAACCGGCTCCATCCATAGCTGATTCGGAAGGTGTTGTTCCCCAAACATCAGTCGCTACAGAATCTATACCTTCTTCGGCACCAGAAATATTTTACGGACCTGATGGTCTACCTCTTCCACCCAGTTTGATTGCTACAGAAGAGATTGTGGAGGATCCACCACCTAATATTCCATCGCAATTTGGAGTAGGGGTCACTCTATATCCTTCCTCATTAGAAATTAGTCTCCCGTTATCGGAAGTTCCTGTAGAATCACTAGGAAACCTTTTGGATAGACTAGATATGAACAATCGTCGACATCTAGGACTGTGTCATCTGACACAATAGCGATAGAACTTCCTGCTACTACTCCGACAATGTTCGTCGGTGTACATTCTGTCGTAACTAGCTCACAATCACTAGATGGGATCCATCCAAGGGTTGTTTCGGCGGTATGGTCTATTCCCATTTGTTTGTCCAGAATAATATCTGGAATCCCTTATGTTGAGTCTCAGCAAAGTGATCCTTCGCAATGTCAATTTGGGCAATCCGGTCCTCAAAGGAAAATAATTCCATTAAGCACCACCACCGTATGAGGGGCAATATGCCCTTTCATTGTCTCCTCAAGGAGGTCAAACATACGTGAGTTCCCAAGAGAATTCAGGTTATGTTGGAATTACATCCAGTGGTTGGATGCCAATACTGCCTCAACAACCAAGAGTTGTATACTCAATGCAACAAAGTTTTCCTATGTCAAATATCCCCACTACACCGGCTATTGTGACAGTGTCGCAAGTACAAGTCTTACCTGTTATATGCCAACCTCAAGTCTCTCAGGTCGCAATCCAACAGCCCCTTATCCCTGCGATGCCACCACGATCATTGGTTAGTGGCTCCTTAACTAGAATGAACTAGGCTCAAACGGGTACCATTACCCCTCATCTTGGTCAAACGACCAATATTGGACAACAATACATGGTCTCACAACCATGGCTGGTGCAATATCAACAACCACAATTCCAACAAGTTTACCAAGGATCTGAGCACCAAGTCTTTGCAAGTAATGGGCAGCCGTATATTCAAAACGGTCAACATCAAATATTTCATAATGGTTATGCCCATCAACCTTATCAAAGTTATTAGCATCAAATGCACTATGCTAGTATGCAAAGACCCATTGCTCAGGCAATCCCATTTTATCTTGGGTATGCTTCGCCAAACCTAAATCAACAGTTGCCCTTCGTGGCGAATTTAGAGTTACCAGATCTAAATCGGCTAAAAAAAGATCCAATTGCTTACACCCCTTGGTGGCCAGTGATTCCTCACAAACTTCCATCAGATATTCCTAAATTTAATGGAAATCCGGGTGAAGACCCATTGAATCATGTGATGACCTTTCACTTGTGGTGTTCGTCTAACACTCTAAATGATGATTTGATCAGGCTTCGCCTCCTTCAGCGAACGTTAACTGGTCCGGCGGCAAAATGGTATATCAAATTGCCTAGAGCTTCGTTTGATAACTTCAGTGCCCTAGCCACAACCTTTTTAACCCATTTTCAGTTACGCATAAGGTACGAAATGAGAACAGAACTTCTTACCAATTTCAAGCAAACAACGACCACTCACATATCCGATCATATTCATGAGTGGCGACGTCGTCGTAGAATGGTAAGAACATATGTTCCTGATCAGCTATTGGTTGAATGGTTTATTAAGTCATTGTTACCTTATATTACGAAAGATGTGGCAAAGGGAGGAGTCGTCATTGAAGAGCTAGTAATTACTCGTGCACAATATCTAGGCTTGATCTATACTCAGTCTGGCACGCTCTACGATAAAATCCCTGATGCTCCTATACCGGAATTTTCCGTTCCTCCATCTCCTAAATCAAACAAAGACTTTCATGCCGGGGACGGTGTGATAGGAATGACCAGCACGAAAACCGCAAAGGCTAAGTTGAAAAAGGCCCGTACGGTTTCAGGTCAAAATTCAAATGAAGAACTTCTCGCCTCAGAAGTAAATGTCGTATCGACTGACAAAGGCAAAGAAACCAAGCAACCAGGAGGCAAGAAGAGAAAGAAAGGGAAGAAGAAGAAGCAGGAAGAGTCGTCCCCTGAAAAATCTTCTGCAAACCCTTCTGGAGATAAGAAACCAAAAAGTCCATGCCTAATATGTGATGAGGATCATTGGACAAGAGAGTGTCTGTATAAAGCTGAGCTTAGAAAATTCTTCAAGAATTCAAAAACCTTGGCAGTATTGATTGATCCGCTTCCAAATCCAGGAACAAATCTAGTTGCTAGTGACAATGCTTCCCCATCCCAAGTGCTAATGTTGTTAGTTTCAAAGCAGCAAAACGATGCTTTGATATTGACAAGGAATAAAGATTACGAGAATCCACAGATGTCGGACAACAAGGCCAATGATCAACCCAATAGTTCGACAACAACTTCGATCGAAGTTGTGCCACCCATCATTCCTGAACTAACGATAAAGCTGCCAAAGGGAGTAGTACACAAATCGAAATTTAATCCTTGTGCCAGAGCAGCACAACATTATAATATAGTGGAGGATCTGGCACAATCACCATCCGCTATGTCGACACTTGAGGTATTGCAAACTTTCCCCTCCCAAAAGCAGGCTTTATTATCAGCGATAGGTGGGATTGCCCCAATGGATTCCAATCTTGTGTCCTTTAATCATAAAGGATATGACCCTAAGTTACCAGCTCAACTAGCTTTCCTTATTCAAGTGAAAGCCCTCAACAAAACTGTTCATAGAACAATTATTGATGAGGGGGCATCTACATGTATTATGTCGATGAGTTGCTGGAAAAATTTAGGATCTCCACCCTTATCATGATCTTCGACAACATTAAAAGCATTTTATGGACGAACATACACCCCCTACGGGATTTTAAGTAACTTACAAGTCGAACTGGGGGGAAAAACAGTAGAAATAGATGTTGAAGTAATTGATGGAAACCTCGATTACAAAATCCTACTTGGAAGGCCCTGGATATATGCTATGGCAGCCGTTGTGTCGACCTACTTTAGGAAGATTGCATTTCCCTTTCAAGAAGGAATTACAATCGTCGACCAACAAAATTTTCTCCCCAACAGTTGACAAGTTATGGGAAGCATTCCGATGATCCATGGAAGCCATCATTCTATTCAAAATATCAAAGTAGGCCTAATAAAAGACCCTATATTAATGGGGACTTTTGCCCTACCGCGTCCAATAAATCTGGCGGAAGTGGCAACGGTGGCAACCTACAATATGATATTCAAAATATCTCTGAAAACGATATTAACATTGATCATCTACAGGTATTGCCTCCAAGCCCAATAGAAATCTTGTAGCAATCAATGTTGCTGGCATGGGAGGCGAACCCAAATCAACACTCATCAAGTGTTTGGATAGATAGGTCTAAGGAATATGGTACCCTTTCAAATCCTTAGTCGTAGGTACATAATACAGACGAAGGAATTGTTCAGTCAATGATGATTGACGACCACCATGGGAAGATTACCACCATCGTTCCCATCTTCTGGATTACAAAGAAGATACTCCAACTAACTTTAATCATCCCTCAATTTTTTATTTTCTATCAAATATTGTAAACACGGTGGATTTCAAGTGAAACTTGTCCAATATTGAAGAGACTATCGCCATAAATATCTCAATCAAAACAGATGTTGTAGAGAATATTCATGTCGGAAAATCTTGTTCTCCTTCAGAACTGGAAATATATAGCGCTCTGTTTTGTGAATTCAGAGATGTCTTTGCTTGGTCGTATGATGAAATGCTAGGCATTGACTCAAGTATATTTGAACATGAAATTAAGATGTATCCAGATGTCAAACCAGTACGACAACTGCTACGACAGGTGCACCCCAAGAAAGCCGCTGCCATGAAGGCAGAAGTTGAAAAACTTCTCCATGCTGATTTTATTTACTCGGTTCCTCTAACCGATTGGGTATCGAATATTGTTCCTGTGATGAAAAAACAAGGAATGATTAGAGTGTGCGTCGATTATAGGGATGTAAATCAAGCTTGTGTTATAGACATTTTTGTGCCTCAGAGCATGAAGCATGAAATGTCCATAATCTAAGGGATCCAAAGTCCCTAAACATGTTGTTCCTACCCCTAGAGGAACAAGGTCAGCAAACCACAGCACTGAATATCAGTTCTCCACTTGAAAACACTCAAAAACAAGCTAATTCTGGATCATGTCAACTGCTCCACTGAGCATCTGCGCTGAATGTCAAGTGCTCCACTGTGTACCTGCGCTGAATGTCAACTGCAAAGAAGGCTACCTGCGTTGGGCGAGTTTGGCCAAGTGGCACAGTCATTCCTCAAGGTGTCAATGCCCAGGAAGCTTCCAAAATGACACTTGGATCAGAGAATTCGACTGGTGATGAGTAAGAGGGTCTAGATCTCCAAGTGGAAGCAAGAACCTCCAAGTGGACTCAAGAACTGAAGAATAACTGAAGTGGGAGAGGACACTAGTCAGCTTCATGCCAGCCTCAAGCTGACTCATCCTTTCTCCAAAAATCCTATATATAGAGCTCTCTCATGAGGTCTAGGGAGGCTGGAATCTTGTGAAAGTAAGGAAGTGCTGTTGGTTTGAGTATAGAACTATTGGGTGATTTGCTTGAAGGAGGTGAAGAGGAGATTTCTTTCTGCTGGGAGGTGATGCTGGATTGGGCCTTTTATGGTTGTATCACTTCCTGAACTTTACTTCTTCCATTAATAAAGCATTTGAGGTTCTTCTATATGCATGTGTCTCAATGGTGTATTGTTATACTTGTATATTTGATTTATTATAATCCTTGAATCAATTATGAATGTATGCTTCTTGTAGTTTCCCTCTCTTGCCATTTTGCAGGATCTTGTTGTAGCTGGGCCAGTGAAAGAGCAAGGAGTTGGGAGCAAGCAGCAAAGAGAGAAGATTGGATCAATCATTAGCGAAAGATATCGGTTAGTGGATCCCTTTCTCCCCTCTTTTACATCTCATAAAGAAGTAATCTCAAATAGCTTTGCTTTGATTGTTGCTGAGGTACTATCACCCTTAGAGTGGATACTTTTCCCAACAACAAATTGGCAACTCCGCTGGGGATCGTATCTTGTTGGTTGTTTGTGTTTTTGCTATTCATTTCATAAACACGGGGAGTACCGAATCGAACTGCATTTGGAGCTTTCAAATGCAAAGTAGAGGGTAGCTACTCTAGCTCAGTTTTTGGGCATGTTTATGATTTGAAGAGCTGATCCACAAGGACTCTGAATAGGTCTTAGTGATAGCTTTTCATCCTCCTTTTCATCCCTTAGTGTGTACTTGATTGATAGCTTCTGATTTGGCCAAAAACTGTTAATTTTTGAGCAATCTGTGACCCGGAAACTGAGAAAAACGAAAGTTTATCTCTTCAGTGCAGGCACTGTGAAGGCAGTCCGCATTTCAGCGCAGATCCCGAAGGGGCTACCTGCACTGAATGTCAAACTGACAGTGTACCACCTGCGCTGAACCAGTTTTGCCTTGTGCTACTGGGGTTCCCTGCTGTTTATTGCCATGTTTTCATCCTTGTTTTTGCAGCCTGTTATCAGTCAATGTACCTATCTGAAACCAACTTTCCTTACCACTGTTCCGCCTCGGTTGTATAAAGAAACTGTATTTGTTCTTTGTGTATTTCTTACATCATTTGCAGTTTCCCATAACGAAAGTGAACTAGTCTTGCTGTGGCCTCTTAGATCTAGACCTGTGATAAAGAGTCGTTTTGATCTTAAGAGTTAGTTTGTTTGCTGTTCATAGCTGATTGAGCTTTTGCTTTCGTCATATGGTTTGAATTTATATATTTCTAGTGTCGAAACAAGTAAATCTTAAGGTGTCTTTTGATTTTGGACAAGCTTGTTTGCTTTCACTTGAAATTGAATTCAAAGTTATACAACATCTTTCTTTTTGTATTACATCAACATTAAGAAAGAGAAAAGAAATACCTGCATTGTGCATGTGCATTTTGACAGTTTGCATGTTGATTTAGGAAAAAGTGCATTAGTGTGTGCTCTATGATCTGTGTGAAAAGATGATGTCTTTCTTTTCCCTCAGTAGTTAAGATTTTCAAAGTTGAAAGATTGAAAAGCTTGCTTATCATCTTAGACTGCATTTAGGAGTGTTATCATACATCTCGTGGTGATCCATAAAGGCAAACTGCTAAACAAGATCAACCTTAAAATAAATTGAATTTACATAACAACGCATTGAAACATAACGCAAACACATAGAGGTCTAAGCTAGAGACGTGTTCCGGCGTCGTTAAACGTGATATCTTAGCGTTGAGTGGTTGGGTGATTCCTCCACGGTGAAGCGATAAATATCAATACGGACTTGTGCTCCCACGTACCGTCGCGTATATATTGGGAGACCCCTATAGGAACAAAGCCTTTATCCATAGGAAACCGTGTCGGCCGCCCTACTGATCGCAATGCAATGAACACAGCATTCACGAAGATCGACCACCCGTACCGTAAAACGTATTCTGTGGTTTTGCGAAAGGTTTGGCACACCCTCTGCCTAGATCTCCGGAGTAGTTTCTTTTGGCCTTTTTCAAACTCTATAACTGAAAAAGTCCATCCGAGCATTTGTCACTTCGGGCTCGTTAAAACATCAAAGGAGACTAGAGTCATCTTTAGCTTTTTCTCGACTCTTAAAAAGTGAAAAAGCAAGTTGTGTCTAAAAGCGTCGTTATAAAATTTATTTTAAACGGAACATAATCACCTCTTATTCCTGCGTTGATCTATAGGTTGAGAACATGGAACGCCCCAACCAAGGAATTCCACATGATGGAAATCCTAATCCTTTCTCCTCTTGGGGAGAAGTTGGTGCGCCCCACATGGCCACATTGTCGCTTCCAGGACTGACAATTGGCCTGCCAATTTGGCTATTCTCAACCAATGTAGTTCAGAACACCATGGTTCCTGAACAGTCGAGTCAATAGTTAGATCAGTCTAGAGCTGCCCACCAGCCTTCTACTTCCTATAACTCTTCCTCCAATCCTTCATCTTCGCAAGGTAGAGCCGGCAAAAGCCAAGCTCCCATGGAGAAGAAGGAGAAGAAGAAGAGAGAGAAGAAGAAGAAGGAGCCTAAGGCGACTGGGGGCAAGCAAAAGACATCTGACAAAAATCCACACACAGCACAGACCGGGCCTAAATCGCCATGTGTCATATGTAGAGGAGACCACTTCCATAGAGATTGTCCCTGTATTCCCCGGATACTAAGGGACTGGTCCCCTCGTTTGCACAATTCGGGGGCATCAACCTCTGATAGCCATGTTGAATGCTTACCGTCAACCAGCGAAAGTGAAGGTTCAAGACAAAGAGGGGGAGCAAGATCCCCCTGCAGACTGTGTGAAGGCGATCACGCCATCCACCATTGTCCCTTCTTAGACGAAGCGAAGAGAGTTTTGGAAGATCGCCCGGTTTCACCGTTGAGACTTCCTCCTGGATACAAAAAACTCGTGCCAAGTCCTTCGTTGGTTGAAAATACAGCTGGCCCGCTCAAGTGGTCAGCTGAAGCGTCAGTCATTGAAAATGAACCTACTGAATCCAGACCAGACGAAAGTCTAAAGGTCGAAACGGCAGTTGACCCGGTTCTGCCTTCAGAGGTTTCATCTTCAAATGACACCGTCAATGAAGATTCATCTTCAAATGACACCCTCACTGAAGAGAATAAGGATGACACCATCCAGATTCTTTTCGTCAACACCGACTCTGATGAGCATCAGGGCAATGCGCCCATTCCTTTATCGCAGGAAGGAACATCGTCAGGGTCATATCCGGCCGTGTATTTGGTCCCACCACCAAGCAACCTGGTTGTGTCCTTTGATTGGAACCAACTAGGCAGACCCCGGTTGCCAGCCAGTGTACCATTCAGAATCATAGTCCAAATTTATAGAATGGTAATGGTCGGCACTATCATTGATGAAGGGGCATCTGTGAGTATCCTTTCCTCTGTTGCTTGGAAAGCACTGGGTTCCCCGGAGCTTTTGCCTGAGATAAGAAATCTCTCGGGTTTTGATAAAGGAACCAGTCGACCATTAGGGATCCTCCCCAATGTGCCTGTTACATTGAAAGGGAAGACCGTTCAAATGAACGTGATGGTCGTTCAAGGACCCTTGGATTATAACCTACTCCTTGGACGAGACTATATATATTGCATGGGAGCTGTAGTCTCCTCACTCTTTAGAGTAATGTGTTTTCCACACGAAAGAAGGATGGTCAAGCTCGTAGACCAAATTTCATTTCCGGGATCACGCATCGCAAATAGTCAAATACCAACCCTGAATGGTCTATTCAATCAAGAAATGTCTCCACCCCCAGTCCTCCTTCCCGATGAGTGCGAGTGATTCGGAAAGATGGGACTGGAACCCAGGGGGCATGCATCCTGGTCTGCTTCGGGCAGAGGAAACCCTGGGTATAAGGTAGAATTTCCGCGAGAGAATATGACTAGTCCGTACCCCATCCGTGGATGGAAGAGGGGTTGTTCTAGAATAGGATTCTTTTGTCAAGGTTACTTGTTTGACAAAGGTCATTCACCATTTTCTACTTCGGTAGACAGTGCCGAAGAAATGTTTTCGTTTGAAGAAGTTAACAAAACAATCTTTGGGTAACCAGAAAGAGGCAAGCCTCCCTCAATAACACATATTTTTTGTCTTTGAGTAGTGTTCTTCTCTTGTCGCAAGTAGCTGTTCTCTTGCGATCTTGCAAAAGAGCTGTCAAAAGTTGGGCTGACGGGAAGACAAGTACCGCATAAGACCTATTAAAAATAACGAGAAGACAAGTATCGTTAACATTAGACTAGCAAGACGACAAGTAGCTGTGAACACCCAAAGAAAAGCAGAGGTGGGGGAGAGGAGGGGCAGCCTTGAAATTGTATTTTATACCTGGGGGCATGCAAACCTTTTGGAGTGCAAGCTAAGAGCGGTTATTTATCTGTTTTTGGGATTAGCTGTTTCCGAACTTGCATAAAGAAAGGATGAGAGGGAGCATAGCTTTGGTAAGGCGCGAGCTCTATAAAAAATGGGATCTTACAGGGGACATTTCTTATCTTATGACTGGTATATCGAGCAGTTTTACCGCGGAATTTATGCTCGTTAAAAAATAGAAAAGCGAGATCCGAGCAGTTTTAGCACATAGTTCATGCTCGTTAAAAAATAAACATAAGATTGAGCAATGTTTTGGCGCATTTAAGCTCGTTAAATAAAAAATGAACCTATCCCGGTAAATAACCATTGTGATCGTAAAATTATTAGCCATAAAAGCCTTGGTCGTGTTTGCACCTGCCACCTCCATTCCATTTGGCCGATCGTTCACCTCCATATGATTGTTTACCCATTTTGAGGAACAGTTGCGAAGAGTGATTTCACCTAGCCATCCTTGTGACACTGCCGTGATTGGAAAATTCCAACCTGTACCTGGAATCTGCTGCTATCCCTGTTTATCACTCGTTCCTCAAAAGACGAGTCTTCTTTGAGCTCTTTTCATCTGACTCGTAAAATATGAAAAGTTTGCCGAGTTTTGGCCTTCCAGCTCGTTAAAATGACTGGAAGAGCTATCCCTCCTCTAGATTTTAATCTTTTTGGACCTGAGGGGTTATTGCACAAAAAGGTCGAGCGCTTGTTTTATTCGGCTCGTTAAAATTATCGAAAACTCATCCCTTCTGTATTATTTTATACTTTTTCGGACTTAAGGGATTAGATGACGAAAAAGGAATTTTGGAGTTAACTTTTTGTACCTTTTCAGACTCTCTAAAAATGAAAAGGACCGAGTTTTCCTTGTCGTTAGACTCGTTAAAATGATTGAATAGCGACAAACTTGTCTTTAGACGAGAACGAGTTTCCCTATCGCTAGGCTCGTTAAAACATAGCGATGGGCTTGCCCGAAGGGCAGGTTATAGAACAAGCATATGTTATCCTCCTCAAGCTTGACAAAAATAAAGAGGTACTGGTCAGAAATGACTGGGGAAAAATTGGGAGAACCTCAAAGCTTTAATGGTAGCAAGTCGCTCTTGAACATGACACTTTTCCTCCGTATCACATCGGGTTGGGTTGTTTCATTCACCGGTCTCATCACCATGGTCTTTGCCAAACCATCCACATTTGGGGTAATGCTACCGATCCATCGCATCGGTGTCATTATATGTTCAAGAGATGTTTTTCAGAAAGAGTCAACCGTGTCCCATCCACTGCCATACATTATCCTTCATCCACCCATGATCGCCACCCTGAATCATATGTCACAGATTGTTTTCACCTCCACTAAAATCATTAGCTCCGTTCCGTGTCACTGATGTGGGATTCATTAATGCCCTCCTTTGACAGATCGCTTCTTGTCGACTTCAGCTCATTATCCAAGAAGTTGATCTAGGAACACCCCCCTCAGTACTTTGAAGCTTGCATGCCTCAATGGCAAGTTTCTCACTTCCGGCGACAGGTATACATCAATGACCTTCGACCAGAAGATTTTGCGTGGTGTTCGACGCCAAGTCCTTTATTCACACCATGTGAATTGTACTGCAGTACCTTGAGGGTCATTATCATTATTGGTGATTCCTCTCGCGCTTGTTAACGGTTTACATCATTGGCCGGTAATCAAGCGATGTCTTTCCATGTTCGACTTCAACGCAATTCTCACATGGATCGACTTGTACTTAGAGTGAAGATCGAACGAGTTTGAAGACCTCGGATCTAGTTTCATCCATCCGGGCTGCGATATATATTCAGAAAATATAAAGACATTTGACATGTACATCATGACAGCAGATGATCATCCTACTCAAAGGATGATAATTTCAGCAGAGAATTATCAGTCTACCATCAGACGATCGTCTGTTCTATGTACCAAAATGAATTTATAAAGCTGAGCATGGGAATGCCTGCCTCAGCTAGATCATGAAAGCAGAATGAAAAATAATGTATTGTATTGTATTTGATTACAGGTCACCTCTCAGCGATTGAATGAACTTCGGATCCTCCTGATAAAGCATTTCACCCGATAAACGACCTCATACTTTAGGGGGCAACTGTTATAGACATTTTTGTGCCTCACAGCATGAAGCATGAAATGTCCATAATCTAAGGGATCCAAAGTCCCTAAACATGTTGTTCCTACCCCTAGAGGAACAAGGTCAGCAAACCACAGCACTGAATATCAGTTCTCCACCTGAAAACACTCAAAAACAAGCTAATTCTGGATCATGTCAACTGCTCCACTGAGCATCTGCGCTGAATGTCAAGTGCTCCACTGTGTACCTGCGCTGAATGTCAACTGCAAAGAAGGCTACCTGCGTTGGGCGAGTTTGGCCAAGTGGCACAGTCATTCCTCAAGGTGTCAATGCCCAGGAAGCTTCCAAAATGACACTTGGATCAGAGAATTCGACTGGTGATGAGTAAGAGGGTCTAGATCTCCAAGTGGAAGCAAGAACCTCCAAGTGGACTCAAGAAATGAAGAATAACTGAAGTGGGAGAGGACACTAGTCAGCTTCATGCCAGCCTCAAGCTGACTCATCCTTTCTCCAAAACTCCTATATATAGAGCTCTCTCATGAGGTCTAGGGAGGCTAGAATCTTGTGAAAGTAAGGAAGTGCTGTTGGTTTGAGTATAGAACTATTGGGTGATTTGCTTGAAGGAGGTGAAGAGGAGATTTCTTTATGCTGGGAGGTGATGCTGAATTGGGCCTTTTATGGTTGTATCACTTCCTGAACTTTACTTCTTCCATTAATAAAGCATTTGAGGTTCTTCTATATGCATGTGTCTCAATGGTGTATTGTTATACTTGTATATTTGATTTATTCTAATCCTTGAATCAATTATGAATGTATGCTTCTTGTAGTTTCCCTCTCTTGCCATTTTGCAGGATCTTGTTGTAGCTGGGCCAGTGAAAGAGCAAGGAGTTGGAAGCAAGCAGCAAAGAGAGAAGATTGGATCAATCATTAGCGAAAGACATCGGTTAGTGGATCCCTTTCTCCCCTCTTTTACATCTCATAAAGAAGTAATCTCAAATAGCTTTGCTTTGATTGTTGCTGAGGTACTATCACCCTTAGAGTGGGATAGGGTCATTCCGTATTGGATACTTTTCCCAACAACAGCTTGTCCGAAAGACAACTACCCTACACCCTTCATTGACCAGATAATTGATGAATGCACCAGATGTGAAATCTTCTCATTTATGGATGGATTTTCCGGGTATAATCAAATAAATATCTGCCGATAGGACCAGTCAAAAATTGCATTTATTTGTCCGTGGGGCACATTTGCATATGGAAAACTACCCTTTTGTTTAAAGAACGCAGAGGCAACATTTCAGAGGGCAATGAATTATGCCTTCCATGACATCAAAAACATCGTTCAACCATATCTCAATGATCTTTCGGCTCATTCACGAAAGCAGACCGATCATCTGCAGCATTTGAGAGCGATATTTCTACGTTGCCAACACTACAAGATATGACTCAATCCACACAAATGTGTATTCTGTGTCAGTTTTGGTCGTTTACTTGGCTTTGTGGAATCAAAGGACGAGATTCGTCTTGAACCATGTAAGGTTGAGGCAATAATCAATTTGCCTCCACCTTCAAATTTGCTCCAGATTTAGAAAAATAGGGAAACATGCATAGAATTCAAAAAGGAAGGAATGCAACTAAAGAGCTCAGGTTTAGCTCCTACCTAGTCTAGACGGCACCGAGAATCGTCCACAGAATCCCCCGAAATCAACTGGTGAAAATCAAGGGGTAAAAGCACCTCCAGAGCTCCAACAAACCAAAGTTCAAATGAAATGGTAAAATGAGGGGTAAAAAACCACTTTTAAATTACTTTTCACGTAATTTGAGTAAAATATTAGTGTTTTAACTCATTTTGAAACATATATTGTTCATTTTTAATCGGTTTGATGAAGCAATTGAACAAGCGGTACAACCTTTGAAGGAACAAAGTGATTAACGGTGAAATTAAATCAATGACCATTATCACAAGCAATTTTTATGTGGAGTTCAAGCTCGTTAAAAATTAAACATAAGCAATGAGCAAACGTTCCCTAGAGCTTAAGCTCATTAAAAAATGAACCAATTTCCGGTAAATAACCATTGTGAATGCATTATCATCAGCTTTTGAGCCTTGGTCATGTTCTCATCATCACCTCCACTCTGTTTTAGCTGATCATTCACCTCCATTTGATTGTTTACCTATTTTTGAGGAACAACTGTGAAGAGTGATCTTGTTAGCCATCCTTGTGACACTGCCATGACTGGAAAATTCGAACCGTACCTGGAATCAGCTACTACCCGAAATTATCACTCGTTCCTCAAAAAATGAGTCTCCTTTAAGCTCTTTTCAACTGACTCATAAAATATGAAAAGATTGCTGAGCGATTGGCCTCTCTGGCTCGTTAAAGCGACCATAAGTGCTATCCGTCCTCTAAATTTTAATCTTTTTGGACCTGAGGGATTATTACACAAAAAGATCGAGTGCTTGTCTTGTTTGGCTCTTTAAAATTACCAAAAATTCATCCCTTTTGTATTATTTTATACTTTTTCGGACTTAAGGGGTTATATGACGAAAAAGGATCATTGGAGTTTCCTTTACGTCCCATTTCAAACTCTCTAAAATTGAAAAGGACTGAGTTATCTTTGTCGTTAAACTTGTTAAAACCGAATAGCGACAAACTTGTCCGTACAGACAAGAACAATTTTCACTGTCTCTAGGCTCGTTAAAATATAGCAATGGGTTTGCCCAAAGGGAAAATTATAGAAAAAGCATATGTTATCCTCCTCAAGCTTGACAAAAATAGAGAGGTATTGGTCAGCAATGACTGGGGAAAAATTGGGAAGAAAAATTGAAGAAACTTCATTGGTAGCAATTCGCTCTTGAACATGGCACTTTCACTCCGCATCTGAGTCGGGTTGGGTTGTTCCGTTCACTGGTCATATCACCATTGGTCCATCACACCATCCACATTTGGAGTTAACGCTACCAATCCATCATTTCAGTGTCGCCAGTATGTTCAAGAGAAGTCGCTCAGAGAATTCACCTGTGTCTCGTCCACTGCAATACATTCACACTCCATTCTTTCATGACCGCCACCCTGAACCCTGTATCATCAGACCATTTTCACCTCCAAAATCATTTACTCCGTTCTGTGTCGTAGATGTGGGATTCATTAAGGCCCTCCTACGACCAGTCACTTCTTGTCGACATCAGCTCATTATCCAAGAAGTCAACTTAGGAACAACCCTTTCAGTACTTTGAAGCTTGCATGCCTCAATGGCAAGTTTCTCACCTTCGGTGACAGGTTTACATCAATGGCCTTCGACCGAAAAATTTTGCGTGGTGTTTGACGCCAAGTCCCTTATTCACACCCCGCGAATTTTATTGTAGTACCTTGAGGGTCATCATCATTATCGGTGATTCCTCTCGCGCCTATTAACAGCTTACATCATTGGCTGGTAATCAAGTAATGTCTTTCCATGTTCGACTCCAGAACATCTTTCACATGGATTGACTTGTACTTCGAGTGAAGATTGAACACATTTGAAGACCTCGGATCTAGTTTCATCCATCCGGGCTGTAGTATATTCAAGAAAATAAAGACATCAAATGTACATTGTTGTTGCATAGATGATCATCCGAATCAAAGGATGATGACTCTATCAGAATCATCAGTCTCCCATGCAGACGGTTGTCTGTCTTATGTACATGAAAATGAATTTATAAAGCTAAGCATGGGAATGCCTGCCTCAGCTAGATCATGAAAAATATTATGAAGATAATGTATTTTATTGTATCTTATTATAGGTCGCCTTCCATCTCGAAAAAACTTTCGATCCTCATGATAAAGCATTTCACTCGACATCAAAAGATTAACGAACTCATGCTTTAGGGGGAAACTGTTATAGACATTTTTGGGCACTACAACCCCAATCAAACATGTCCATAAACCAAGGGCTCCTAAGTCCCTGAAAGTTTTTTTCCATCCCCTAAAAGAACAAGGTCAACTGATTACATCATCTCCCAGAAGTTCTCCATGAAAAACTACTCAAAACGGGTCAAAATTGGACCATCTCACCTGCTCCATGGTCAAAGTGCAATGCATCCCACCTAAATTCACACGGGAGGTGCGATGCATACTGAAAATCACTTCTATGGGGTGCGATGGGCAAGAGTGGACAAATGGAAGAGACAGTTTGCGAGGTGGATGATCATGGAATCTTCCAGAAACTTCTCATGTGACACTTGCCTCTCTGAATTTGCCCAGGGATGAGTAAGAGATCATCAATCTCCAAGTGGAATCAAGAACTATCAGAGAGAGGACACTAATCAAATCCTAGAAGCTGACTCACTCCCCTGCAATCATCTATATATGGATCCCTCATCCTAGAGATCCAGAGGCTAGAATTTTGTATCTTGTAAGGAAGTGTTGTTGGTTTCTTGTTGGAATATCATAGTGTTGGGTGATATAAGCTTTTCATGAGGTGAAAGAAGGGCTTTCATGCTGAAGGATGACACTGGGTCAGAAAAATTGGTTGTAATCCTCTTTGCTATTCTTGATTATTAATAAAGCTATTCAAGTTTTCCTCCACATTCTTGTATGTTCGATGATATATGCATTTGTGTGGTCAATATATATCTGGTCCTATATTGTTTATGATTGTATATCTTTGTCTTTGATAGTATTATGCTGCTTTGATTCCATAGGTGCTCTTTGAAGCTGGGTAGACGAAGGAGAAGCGAGAAGGATCTGTTAGAAAGGAGAGGAATCAAGCAAGGAACCAAGCGCAAGACTAAGGTTGGTGTCCTTCATTCCACTCTTATCTACTTCTCATAAAGGAAAACGAAAGTGGTTTTACTTTGTTTGTTTCTAAGATAGCTACCAGTCTTAGTGGGACTAGCAGATCTGAGTGGAAACCATATTTCCCCATAACAATGAGTCAAAGTGAGATATTATGCCTAGTGGACTAATGTGCATTGTATGCACGTTTGTGAGAGAAAATCAGGGAATTTTGGCAAGATTTAAGGATGAAACTCGAATGGGACAAGGAAGAGATATTGTAGGAGGTAAATCCTCCTCATTTACTCCTCCCTCATTTGAATAGTCCTCCATCAATCACACTAGCTTGGAGTACAAGTAGCCAAGTCATGAAGATGGAAAGGCAGCCGAGCAAGTGACAGTCAAAGAGTTATTTCATCTTGAGTTTGGGAGCTGAACCTCCTTAGATTTAAGGAATTCGTTGGAGACTTCAATTGTATAAATAAAGAGGCCTAGAGCCTCATTAGGATTCAAATTTTTGTTGTAAAAACATTAGTTATTTTTTAGCTCTAGACTTGTGGAAGCCATTGCTACGCAATTTTCAGTTTCGATAATAAGAATGAGATTTTTCTCGATCCGACACTAAGTTAACTTAGAGGGCTAAATCTCTTGGCATATGGACCAACCCTAGTAGAAAAGGATCCTCTTATTGTATTTTTATGCTGAGATTAACTTCATAGATTCATGGTTAAATTGTCCTTAGAAGTATTTCGTTGCAAGTAGTGTAGATTTGATTAGTTTGTTTATTAGTTTGCTTCCATTTGTGCTTTACTTTAGAAGTAGGTTAGAAGTGATAAAAGGAGCATTAGAAATCTATCATTAGGTTTCTTGGCCTCACCTCTTCCTTCAGGGAAAATGATTTGAGGAAAGGAGCCCTATGCAACCCCAAAAAGACATAATTCTACTTTCTCATAGAATTTAGAGTTTACTGTACTTAAACCAACCTTTGATCAGTTTGCAAGTGTAGGATTTAATTACCATTTCTTCCATATTTAGCCTTACAATATATCTCATCAATGATTTCATCTTATTATGCAAATTTTCCTCATGCATGAAGTAGACAACTAGCTTATTAAACTCTATTTTTCTAGCTTATTGAAATTCTTCTTGTTTACATGATTTTTGGACAAATATCATTGTTTGATTTAGTTTAGGTGTTTCAAAAGTATATAGAGATCTCATAGGAACCAACCTCCTTACAACTTCATCCATCCATGATCATTTCTTACTTTCACTAAGACCTCACAAATTTCATCATTTTTCATGGAAACGCCTCCAAACATGTTGAGCAAATCCAACCATCTCCCAAACTTGGTTTTGATTTCTGAGTAATCCTAGGAATTTCTTCACTCCATTCCACCCACCAACCACCTTCCCTAAGCCTTCCATCACCTTAAGCACCCATCGTTTTTCTCTCGGCTGTATCTTGTAGAAATAAAAGGAATATTGTAGGTTTTCCTGTAGTGGCTTGTTTTGAGGCTGAATTCAGGGAAAACCTGTGGGCAGCCACACAAGGCCACCTAAGTCTCCCAAACCTTCCAACCATCCACCAGCATCCCTAAGCCACCTGCCACATCACCAAAAGATATTAGCTTTCACACTTCTCCATAAAAAGGGAAAAAGACAAAGAAAAAAATAGATTTGTTGTAGCCATTTACATGCACAGTAGTAGGATGTTGATGTTTTGAATTTACATGCTTAATATATTTGAATTTAATACATGTTAATCTAGCATTCTTTATTAAAAATAGTCTCTTAGCAGTTAGGTAGGAAATGGTGTGTTTTAGCATTGGACTTCAGTATTTTTCCTTACTGCAATAGATCGGCTTTCTCTTCGAGTAGATTTCTCTTTCCCTCATCAGTAATCAATCTTCTTCTGAATCCATAGAAGTTTGGCCTGACAAACCTTATGGTCTCTCACCAGCTGAACAACGAAAGAAGGAAGAACCATCACTTTTACTTATGTATACAACATTTTCACCTCCAAGTTTGTACGAACCTCGGGTTGATAAAGTAAAGTTGGTATCTGATTACTGCTTTCTTTCTTCCATTTCTTGTTTATGATATTCTACTAGTAGTTTCATTTCTGCAAGAGTAATTTAGTTGCTTTCTTTTCCATTCTTCATTCTTTGCTTTCCTTTCCATTTTGCATGTAAGCTTTCATCCAATTAGTTAGTTTTCATTCAGTTAGTTAATTTTCATTCAGTCTGCAATTTCAATTCTGCAATCACTTTCAAAGTTTGAAAAAAACTCAAAACAAAACAAAAACATTTTTTTCAAATACCCCCACTGCTTCAAACAACCAACCTTCCCTCTTCTTTTATGGTTGTGATTTGGAGGAACCCTTAGGTGAGCAACTTGAAATATTTAAAGAACCTATATGGGAAGAAGAAGAAGAAGAAACCATTCCTATTGATCCAATGGCTGAAAATAGAAATGACAGATGAAATGAGAAAGAGTTGTTGGTACCTTCTCCATCAGGGAAACTAATGGGGATACAAAGATGAAGAATATAAGCCCCTCTGCCCTTCCTCATTTCCATGGTCTGACTTCAGAAGATCCTGACACTTTCTTATTTGAATTTTTTTTATATGTCGAACCTATGACTACACCAATGATGAGCAGAAGTTGAAACTATTTCCATCCACTCTCAAGGATGCAACTTTACACTGGTTCATGGGTTTACCTATGGATAGCATCACAACTTGGGCTCATATGCAGCAAGCCTTCGACAACAAGTATCGAGACTACTGTAGGTCTAACAACACTGAAGAGGAAATTTTTAGGACGACCTTAGGGCATGATGAATCCCTAGAAGATTATGAAGAAACATTCCATCTTAGCTACAAAAGTGTGAGGTGCACACTTTACCCCGAGTCACTGAATCTAGTCTAGCTTAGAGGAGTAATGGAAGATCTTCTAGATACCCTAAACATGTTAAAAGGAGGGGACATCTACTAGTTACCCTATGAGAATATCAAGACTATCTTTAGAAACCACTCTAGGGCAAATAGGAAAAATTGTATGGGTAGTCAACCTATGGTCAGTCCATCTTCTTCCAATACATCCATCAAGGGTGAAATTGGAAACATGATGGAGGATTTAAAGAGTGAGATGCCACAAACCCTTGCCCTACATATGGACACTATGCACATTAAGATAAAATAGGAGGAAGCTGAGAGAGCCTTAGCAATTTTCTGACCTAGATGCACCAGGAGGCACCCTAGGAATGAATGTCCATTGAATTCTATTGAAATCTACTCAGTATGTGAATAAAACCACTCAACAGACAAGTTCCCTTCTCTCCCTAGACTAAAAGTTGTATATCAAGGAGATGAAGGGATAACTGAACATCTCTACTATATAAACCATAGGATACCTCATGGGCCTAGGCCATACTAGCAGGGCATGCAAGGGTCATCCCATGCATATTAAAACCCCAACCAGACCACATCCATACCTTCTTGGGGCCCCCCTACTCATCCTTCCTGGTCTACACCTCCTCCTTGGTCCTTTGCACCTCAGTATTAGTCCTAGCAAACTAGCTAGTCATTTCAACCATATGCTCTGCTACAACCTCATTGGAATGCACAACCCCAGGGGTGGATGCCCCCATACAACAATTTTCCAGCTTTATTTGCTTCATCACCTACTCAACCATGGATTTTACACCCCACTCCACCTAAATAACCCCAGATGCTTGCCCAGCCAAATCCGAAACGGAACAACAGACAGGAACAACAAGTATATGGTGGAGAGATATCCTATCCTACTCATGTTGTGGAGATTTAAGAAATCAACCTGAGATCTGCGAGGGTACTCTTAGACAACCAACCTCTACCTCCACCTAGGGAGGTTGAGGAAGAAAGAGAGGAAAGCATGCCTAAAGTAAATCCACCACCCTTTCCTGAGAGATTAACCCAACCACTCCAGCCTACCTAGAAGAGACTAAACTTCTGGGGGAATTGAAAAATCTATGTGTCAAAATTCCACTTCGCGAAGCTATAAAAGATGTGCCTGTTTACAACAAGTTGATCAAGTAGAAGTGCTTCAAGCATCCAAGGAGGCGAAGAAGAGATTCCCCTACCATTAATGTCATTAGATAACTGTCTGACTTAATGTTGGGGCAGGTAATTTGTCCAAAGTATTTGGGCCCTGGAAGCCCTGTAGTAGATGTGATAATCAATGGCACCATTGTCCCACACACTTTGATTGATCTTGGGGCTGCCATTAATGTAATTGAAAAGGACACCATGCTTAAGCTTAACCTCCATGGTTCATTGAGAAAGACCACAACAGTCCTACAACTTGCAGACTGCTCCACAGTGACCCCTGAGGGGATTGTGCAGGATGTGATGGTCTCCATTGACTCTTGGGAATACCCTGTAAATTTCCTAGTTCTCTAGCCTAGAGCCAAGCTTACTAGTTACCTTATCATCCTTGGGACACCCTAGCTAGCCATTGCCAATGCCTACATTAGTCGCAGGACTAGGAATATGACTATCAAGAATGGGAATATTTCCAAGCAGTTAGTCCTATATCCTCCTGCCCAACCATCTCTAGAACATGACTTTCCTTTATGGTTGGAAGAGGAGGAAGAAGAAGATGAATTTTATTCCGCCCAACTCTATACCTTAGAAACAACCATGGGAGGGGGACAACCGAATGAATATGATTTGATTGAACATCTACTCCAAAGTCCAACTCCGGGTACATTTTCCATAGAAACAATAGTAAAGGAAACCTAGAAAAACCATCAGATTGATCTATGCTTAGCCGATTCCAATGCTATCCGTGTCAAAACCATAGAATTCGGCCCTGAGAGAACTTTGAAAATCAACCCATCTCTTTCTGTTCACCAGGAAGAAAAGTTGTGCAACATGCTAAAGGAACACCTAGATGCCTTTGCTTGGAGTTACAAAGAAATGAAGGGAGTGCACCCCTCAGTGTGTACTCACGACATTTATATCAAAAAAGGTTGTAAACTAGTCTGACAACTGCAAAGGAGAATGGACCCAGCTCTCAAAGATATAGTCAAAGGAGAACTGCAAAAGATGTTAGATGCGTGATTCATTTACCCTATCTCCGACAATGAGTGGGTCTCTCCTTTGGATTTGGTTCCAAAGAAAAATGGTAAGTCAAGGATTTGTGTCGATTATAGAGAGTTAAACAAAGCCACAAAGAAGGACCATTTCCCTCTACCTTTCATCGACTAAGTTCTAGATGGCCTGGCAGGGAAAAAGTTTTTGTCTTTCCTAGATGGATTCAGTGGGTACAACCAAATCTAGATCGGCCTGGAAAACTGGAATAAAACCACCTTCACTTGTCCTTGGGGTGCTTTTTCCTATAGGGTCCTTCCTTTTAGCCAATGCAATGCTCCTGCAACTTTCCAGAGAACATTCCTGAGTATCCTTTTCAAGTTAGTCAATGATGTAGCAGAGATTTATATGGATGATTTTACACCTTATGGATGTGATTTATAGGAGGCTCTGTCCAACATAGGTAAGGTGTTGCACAAATGCATTGAAAAGAACCTGTCTCTTAGTCTTGAAAAATGTGAGTTCTTGATGACTGAAGGGACTGTGATAGGTCATTCAATATCCCACCAAGGACTACAGGTGGACCCAAACAAAATATCTATCATATAAAGGGTCCCACTGATCCAAAATGGATCAAGTATAGACTTCTAAGTCTAAAAATTTTCCTCACAGAGGAAAAATGAAAGTCATTGGATGATTTTGAAAATAGTTTCATTTCGTAGATTGTTTCATTTTGAATCCAACGCAATTTGAACGGGCCAAAACAGACTTTTGATGAAGGAGTTATTCTAAAACAAAGATTTCCTAGTGTCCTTAGAAAGGGAGGCATTTCTTATTAAATTTGGCCTAAGGGTTAATATTAGCCTTATGCGCTAAAAACCTTTGTTAAGCACTAAAACTTTATAAAGTGTGTTTTACATTGAAATTTGGATAAAGCACGTGGGCAGTAGCAGCCAAGTGGATCCAAAGAATTTATAGAAATCGAGCTAAAACCTTTTGAGTTCCAAGAGGAAGGCGATAAATGGTATTTCGGGTAGGCTCCAGGTGGTAAATGGTATTGGAAGGGTTGAGCCCCATTCCATACATTGTCTGATACGTAGCATGCAACAGGAGAGAGAAATTTTTTTTCGGGCGGGTGATCTCCACGCAAGTAGGCCATCCGAAATTGTTGTCAACCATTGGATTAGAGATCATAGGATCAACAATAGAGATTGAGCGGACTGTTTTCTGTTTCGGGTTCAATACAAACAGTCGGATTAAAAGACATATCAACGATCTAAATTAACTTCCAAGATCGCATCACAACAAACCAAGGGAGAAGGACCAAGTCCCATGACCATGTGACTCACCGATACGCGATAGCGTCGATGTGCGATGCACCGATAGTGTTGATTGCGATGGGTAGACCCGACGATTTATAGTGGCAAGTTTATTATTCTTTGAGATCTGGTTTAATTTGTTTTTCAATCTATTTCTTTGTATTTCCATGTATTCGGTTTTTAAGCATTACGCAATGCGATTGTGATACTGCGATATGTATGGAATCCATAGGATTATAAACATGATTGAATATAATTTGAAATCCAGAAAAATGCTCCATGATATGCTTTTCGTCGCTTTGATTGTATATTCTGTTATGTGGCTATTTTTTGGATTTCTGCACAGGAAGGCCAAACAACTGTGTTTCCTGTGTCCGTCGGTTCCTTTCAATTTGTAAACAAATTCTTATGATGAAACAGTTGGGTTCTTCAATGATGGAGGCGATTGTAAGTAAGGTATTACAAAAAGAACAGGGAGCTCAATTGACAGGGCAGTTGAATGTTGCTAAGATTCAGTTGGAGGTTGAGCAAACCACTAATAACAAAGAGAGGCAGAGTTATGCTCAGGAGAAGTGGAGAGAAGCCCAAGAGGCTCAAAGATGCTTGAATGATGAGTGATGCACAAAGGAATTCTATAGAGTGAGGAAGGCTCGGTGCAACATAAGATTTGATCAGAGCCAAACAGAGAGCTGAGAGCCACAGAGCCAGAGTGCTTGATAGAAAGAGCCACTAGAGGTTGGAGGCTTGACATAGGCATAGCCACCAGAGGTTGGAGGCAGAGCCTCGGAGCCAAGAGCCAAAGTCAAGAGCTAGAACCGAGAGCCAGAGCCAAGAGCTAGAGCCAAAAGCCAGAGCTGAGAGCCAAAGCCAAGAGTCAGAGCTAAGAGCTTGAGCCGAGAGCCAGAGCTGAGAGAAAGAGCCAAGAGCCAAAGCCCAGAGCGAGAGCCAAGTGCCAGAGCCGAGAGATGAGAGCCAGAGAGCCAAACAACCAGGGATAAAGATGGCATTCTAAGCCATTGGTTTAGCTGTAAACCTATGGAGTTGAGTCAAAGACTTGTTAAAGAATTTAAGCCATAATCCTAAAAAGCCTAGTTGAGTCGACTAGAGCTCACAGAGACGTAGCACAAGAGGTTTGGGTGAACTCATAATTATATTGTTGTCTCATGTGTTTGCTTATTTGTTTCATTGTATTTAATATTATGTGTGTTTTACATCAATATAAGAAAATGTACATAAGCACTAGAATAGTCTAAAAACAAACACAAGCATACACCTCTTTCAAGCACTTTTAATTCCACAAATTATCAATCATAAGCTAAATCTTTGGAATATATAAGTTTTGGAGTGGGAGAGTTTCTTGTAAGTTTGACAAGAAGCCTTTAGGTCCCCATTTCAGATCAGGTGGTATCAGAGAATTAGGTTGATTAACCCCACCTTCAAAGAAGGTGGTATCAGAGCTTGTTATATCAGAGCATCGGGTTAATTAACCACACCTTCAAAGAAGGTGGTATCAGAGCATCAAGTTGATTAACCCCACCTTCAAAGAAGGTTATATCAGAACTAGTTATACCAGAGCAGATGTTATCATGATGCAAGTTATATCATATTATAATGCTTGATTGACAAAGAAATCTATATGTTTGTTTGACTTGAAAGGCGTTCAAACAATAGAAAGAATTTATCTATTTGATTGTTTGTAAAATGATTGTTGTTTGAGTTTGCAGAGGTGAAGGGAAATCTATTGATAGCTAAGTCCAAGAGAGGAAAAGAAGGAAGAAGGGTTGAAGGCATTCTTCTTGTCCCAAAGGACCTCAAAGCAATCCTTGAAGCACAAGAGGTTTGTTGCAAAAGGTTGCTTGAATAAGCTCTTTGTTAATCTTGTTTGAAGTTATTTTGTTCATTTTGATAATGATAACTTCTATAAGTGAGTCCTCAAATTCTTCTTTCTTCACAAGAGTCTTTGATGAAGAAATGAAGGAAGAATTATTCACCATGATGGATATGGTGAGAGAAATGTATGAGGATGGAGGGAAGAGCATCATACTTAGAGAGCAGTTGAATTACAAGAAGGAAGAGAAGCAGTTGCTTTCTGAAAATTGCAGGAAATGGAGAGGCAACTTCATATTGCAAATATGAACCTAGAAAGGATGCATGAGTTGGAGACATAGCTCTTTGTTGCAAAGGAAACCTTAGTTAAGTATCAGCTTGAATAAGAGCTAAATAATTCCAGTTTGTCTTCAATTTCCTCTAAGAATGGTTATATTGTTTCTTTTGAAAAACATACCAGAGGCATAGGTTCCAAGTTAATGTCCAAGATGGGCTATGAAGGAAAAGGCTTGGGAAAACATGCACAAGGTATTGTTGAGCCAATAATGGTTGAGGAAAGGCCTAAGTATTTGGGTCTTGGCTATGGACAATCTTATGGAGAAAGTTCCAAAGCTGCCAGGAAAGACATTGAAATAGTTCCAAGAAGGAGTTTCATTTCAGGTCTTCTACCTCAAGAGTGTGAAGATTCTATTCTTAGGTAATGCAATAGTGTGAAGCATACTTTGCAGAAAGAAGGTGTATATCATCATACACTTGAACCAGAGAGTTGCGGAAACTCTGAAACCATTGAAGAGGTTTATGGTGTTCCAAGGCAAGCTACTTATTCATTCAATTCACCTCCTCATGAAGGTAATAAAGGTGAAAGAGAAAGGTATAAATCTGTTTCTAACCATATTCCTTTTGATTATGTTAAGAATGATAAATTTCCATATAAGTATGGGAAAATAATTGCATGTTCCTTTTGTGGTTTGGATAACCATAATGTTTCTAGATGTTGGAGGAGAATGGACACATACAGGAAACTTTTGAAGGAAAGGAAGCAAGAAGCCAAAGGTCCATTGGACAAGGCAAATAATGTTATCGAGGAGATGCACATGTGTTTCACTTACTGCCATAAGCAAGGACGTATTGTTGCAAAATGTTGGATTCTGAATCCAACGATGCTTCCATGAAACTTGAATAAGGTGGAAAGAGAGAATGGAAGGAATGGAAAGAAAGATTCCATGAATAATGTGTTTCAAGATGATTCATATGTTGCTGCTGATGTGTAGACAAAGGAAGGACCTTTGAAATGGATTGGTAAGAAATGGTTAGAGTTATTATCCAATTAAGATTGCATGTATATTGATATAATGCATCTATTTTCATTTCTTTGTTATTGGAATGCAAGTTGCAGGTTTTTACCAAGAAGGTGAATGGAAAAAGTTGAGTAGGAGACTCACTTTATTACTGCAACATTATGTTCATTTCAGCTTCGAAAGTACAATGTACTTAAGAAAAAGTTGAAGGATGAAATGTATGCATGAGAATGATGTGCATGACCACAAGGATGTTGATGATTTCCTTGTATTTAAACATGTATGTGTGATCAACTTGAAGGGTTGATTTCTTTGTTATTAAACATGCATGTAATGCAATATTGACTTAAGAAAAGTTGATTTGGTCTCCAAGATGGAGATGATGATGAAGTGTTTCATCTTTGAAAAAGAAATTTAGGACTCTTTTCCTACATGCCTGACTTGAAGGGTCAATTTTTTTAAAGGCCTGTTTTGTTGGCTTGTTATCTAGTCAATCATTTGTATGCAGATGTAAAGACATGGAGGTGTTCACAAGATGTGAAATATGTTTCTTTCATTGAAGCAGAGGTTTAGGCCATCCAGTTGTTGTCTGTAATCCTGTTGTTGTTAACAGTATGTCAAAAAGGTAAAAATGAAAATTTTGTGAAGAAGATGTAACTTCACATTGGTTTGAGCCACCTTGGATCAATGATCAAGGCAGAGAAGTTCAAACTACCTTCTGTGACCTTCTTAGCATGAGTTCTGCAGGAAGTCAAGGAGGAAGATAGTTCTTCCCAGGAGGACCAACACATCTAGGAAGGAAGTGTTAAAAGGCTTTTGTTCAGAGGCACTATGAAAGGGAAATGTATGGTGGCTGAAAGAAGAGGGTGAGGTACTCTCATTTACTATTCAGGTCAGTATATCAGTCTTTTGAAAACCAAAAGCTTTTTAGTGGGAAGGCGTGATCCAAAATGGATCTAGTATAGACTTCTAAGTCTAACAATTTTCCTCACAAAAGAAAAATGAAAGTCATTAGATGATTTTGAAAGTAGTCTCATTTTGTAGATTGTTTCATTCTAAATCCAATGTAATTTGAATGGGCCAAAATGAACTCCGGACGAAAGAGTTATTGTAAAAAGAAGATTTGCCCAATGTCCTTAGAAAAGGAGGCATTTCTTATTAAATTTGGCCTAAGGGTTAATATTAACCTTATGTGCTAAAAACCTTTGTTAAGCGCTAAAACTTTATAAAGCATGTTTTACATTGAAATTTGGATAAAGCACATGGGCAGTAGCGGCCAAGCAGATCCGAAGAATTTGTAGAAATCGAGCTAAAACCTTTTGAGTTCCGGGAGGAAGGCGGTAAACAGTATTTTGGGTAAGCTCCGGGTGGTCAATGGTATTGGAAGGGTTGAACCCGATTCCATACATTGGCTGACATGTAGCATGCAGCAAGAGAGAGTAACCATTTTTTCGGGCAGGTGATCTCCGCACAAGTAGGCCATCCGAAATTGCTGTCAACTGTTGGATTGGAGATCACAGGATCAATGAGGGAGATTGAGTGGGCTGTTTGCTATTTCGGCTTCAGTGCGAACCGTCAAATTAAAAGACAGATCAATGGTCCAGATTAACTACCAAGATCGTATCGCAACGAACCAAGGGAGAAGGACCAAGACTCATGACCATGTGACGCGTTGATATGCAATAGAGCCGATGTGCGATGCACCGATAGCGTTGATCGGCGATCAGTGAATCAAGATGCCACAATACAAAGGAGTGGGGCCTATGCGACATGCAATTGTGATGGGCAGACCTGATGACATTATAGTGGCAAGTTTATTATTCTTTGAGATCCAGGTTAATCTATTTTTCAATGTATTTCTTTGTATTTCCATGTATTGGGTTTTTAAGCATTACACGATGTGATTGCGATATTGCGATATGTGTAGACTCGATAGGATTATAAACAGGATTGAATATAATTTGAAATCCAGCAAAATGATCCATATTTTTTTTTTCATCGGTTTGCCTGTGTATTCCATTATGTGGCTATTTTCATGATTTCTGCACAGGAAGGTCAAACGATCGAGTTTTCTGTGCCCGCCGGTTCCTTTCCATTTGTAAACGGATTCTTATGAAGAAACAATCGGGTTCTTCAATGATGGAGGTGACTGTAAGTAAGGTATTACAAAAAGAACAAGGAACTCAATTGACAGGGAAGCTGAAGGTTGTTGAGATTCGCTTGGAGGTCGAGCGAACCACTGATAACACAAAGAGGCAAAGTTATGCTCAAGAGAAGCGCAGAGAAGCCCAAGAGGCTCAAAGATGCTTGAATTCTGAGTGATCTGTAGACGCAGTCTATAGACTGAGGAAGGCTCGGTGCAGCATAAGAGTTGGTCAGAGCCAAATAGAGAGCCGAGAGCCGCAGAGCTAGAGCACTTGATAGAAAGAGCCACCAGAGGTTTGAGGCTTGACAGAGGCATAACCACCAGAGGTTGGAGGCAGAGCCTCAGAGCCAAGAGCTAGAGCCAAGAGCCAGAGCCGAGAGCCAGAGCCAAGAGCTAGAGTTGAGAGCTAGAGCCAAGAGCTAGAGCCAAGAATTAGAGCCAAGAGCCAGAGCCGAGAGCCAGAGCCGAGAGCCAGAGCTGAGAGCTAGAGCCGAGAGCCAGAGCCGAGAGCCGAGAGTGAGAGACCCAAACAGCCAGGGATAAGATGGAATTCTAAGCCATTGGTTTAGCTATAAGCCTATCGAGTTGATTCAAAGACTTGTAAAAGACTTTAAACATAATCCCAAAGAGCCTAGTTGAGTTGACTAGAGCTCACGGAGACGTAGCCTAAGAGGTTTGGGTGAACTCCTAATTATATTGTTGTCTCATGTGTTTGCTTATTTGTTGCATTGTATTTACTGTTATGTGTGTTTTACATTAGCGTAAGCAAATATACATAAGCACTTGAACAGTCTAAAAACAAACACAAGCATACACCTCTTTCAAGCACTTTTAATTTCGAAAATTATCAATCATAAGCTATATCTTGGGAATATATATGATTTGGAGTGGAATAGATTCTTGTAAGTTTGACAAGAAGCCTTTAGGTCCCCATTTCAGATCACCCACCTCCGCAAAACTAGAGAGATGTCAGAAGTTTCCTAGGGTTAGCTGGATACTATTGAACGTTTATAAAAGACTTCAGCAAGTTAGCTTCTCCTTTGTTTGGGTTGTTGGCCAAAGTCTCTGAGTTTGTATGGTCAAAAAATTGTCAAGAGGCCCTGGACACCCTGAAGGACAAGTTAACCACTGCACTGATTCTCTGAGGCCCAAATTGGGCCCTACCTTTTCATATACATGCTGATGCTTCACAAAAAGCCGTAGGAGCAACTCTAGGCCAAATAGATGAAAATATGCCTTATGCTTTTTAATTTATTAGTACGAATCTGTTAAAGGCCGAACTGAACTACACAGTAACCGAAAAGGAGCTCCTAGTTGTTGCGCATTCATTGAACAAATTTAGGTATCACATTACAAGTTATCAAACATTTCTACATACTAACCATGCTGCAACCAAATATTTAATGAATAAACCTGATGTGAATGCTTAGATTATTAGATGGTTACTTTTATTATAATAGTTTGATCTAACTATTGTTGATAAGCCTGGAAAGGAAAATGTCATTACAGATTTTTTGTCCAGATTAACTTTTCCTGAAGGTGAGGAAGGAATGGTCGATTATAAGTTACTGGATGAACACTTATTTTCCATTTTAGTTCTCTCTCCATGGTTGGCTAACATAACAAACTAGTATCTGCACAGTTCCCACTGAACTTGTCCTCCAAAGAGAAAAGCAAGATTGTGAAGAAGAGTGCCTCATTCCCTTGGATTGGGGGAAACCTCTTCACACTAGGCCCAAATCAAATTCTGAGAAGATGTGTTGTCTTATGGGGGCTTGACCTAGGTTTAGAGTTATTTAACCAAACAATTCACTACACTACTAGCCCTTTCGGCATCATCCCGTGGAGCGCAGACTGAGGTCTCACCCAAAGCAGTATGGGGGGATGCTGGAACCAAGTTTATTCACCCTTGAGATGGATGTGATGTCAGTTTATTCCAACTGGACCTACCTTCGCACAAGTTTCTTCGCACTCTGTTCTAACCTCCGTGATCTATTACAATCGAGTTTCGCACAGCCCTAACTAGGGGTTGAGATGATTTCATGCTACTATGGTATCGAACTGTGCTATTTCCCAAACTACTCCAAGTATATTACTTATCTTATTATTAGATCTTAGTTGTCTTCGGGTAACATATATTCTTACTTGCGTTCACTTAACCAATATAGTTATACACATGCATGCATCATATAAGCATTAGAAGTGAAATTCATACCCAATATAACAGACGCATAAAACAGGAAATAAAGACGCAGAATTGGTAGAAACTTCCCTTTATTAATACTTCCAGATGATTACAGATTCGACTCGCCCTGCACACTCAGGTGCAGGGGCCCACGCACTTAGTTGCGGACTACTAGGGCTTTGCACACTTAGCTGCAGAGCCTCTTCCTACGCTACGACCCAAAACTAGACTTTACACTTCAGAGCTATCTCGCATACATTCTTATTCCATAGACATTTTGTGATGCCTTAACTACTTAGAGCTTCGCTCTATTTATACAATCCCATGGTCCGCAAACCATGGATAGATCATCTAGAGCCGACATTACATTATCAAAAAAAGGGCAGACAACCCTGTGACTCTTTTACAACTACGCATTGCGCAACCACAAAATGCAGAGTCTTTACATTGGAATTACAAACTTGGACCAAAATCTGGGCTCTAAGCCCCAAAACTGCCCTTGGGGGATCCTATGCCCAACAGGCCCCCAACACAAACATGATGAATCTCCCTTGAATCACTCTGTAGGTGCGTAGATATTTGCGCGAAGACCTCCCAACTCTGATTGGATCACTGCAAGTTCAGAAGTGCACTGAGCAGCTGCCTGCTGAACTTCCTCTACACATGGTTTAGTGACAACTGTCATTGAACTACTGCCCTGAATCCTTTCCTGAGTTTCTTGTAGCTGCGCGAGCTTTTCTTCAATGGATGTTGTAATGGTATATGCCTCATCGATCCATGGTTGTAGGCACACTTTCAAAACTGCCTCTTTATGTTGAGCGGAATCCACCTACTCCTTGAGCGTCTTTGCCTACTACATCCTTGCAAGCCTTTGTGTAAGGGAAACCGTTTGTGTGGTCCCTTTTACCTCATTTTACCTCTACTGTAGTTCATGCACCTCTGTCTCTAGGTTCTTTATGTTCGGGTCCTCCTACAGGGTGGTGAGGACCTCAAATGATTGTTCGAACAACTTCACGCAGTCTGTCATTGCACTGTCAACCACCAGCATTGTTGTTGTGATCGTGGTGGCACGCTATTCCTTATCCTCCAGCAAAGTTGGAGGCTATGCCTTCAACTGTAATGATGATATTTGAAGGTTCAGCTCCAGCTGAACCCTGGCCATTTCAGCTCTGGCGTCGTGCACCCCTGTTGCTAACTTTCGGATGTGCGCCTCCACCAGTTCCTCTGTTGGGATGGCCAACTCCAGGACCATTTGGTAGGCTTCCTCCACAACTTGCACTATTTTTTTATTCCGTTGCATGGCCTCGTTGCATTGTAGGCTTAACTGCTCAATGTTGATGCGCTGCTCGGTCATTACTTGTATAGCGCAGCTCTCCCTAGCCTGAAGTTTTGCCGTGACTCCATCCTGCAAAAGATAGTGTCTCCTGAGCAAACACAACCATGTTTAACTTGACCCCTTTCAAGCTGATGATCATAGACCTGTTGGCCTCATTCTCTGTAATGATTGCTCCATCTGGCAACACTATTATGTTGGTCATCCTGGTGTGCATCATTTACTCGGCCATGGAAGTGCCGACTACGAGGCTGGTTGACACTGTGCCAGCCTGTTGAGTGCGCACCTGCAACTCCTGTATCTATGTCTGGAGTTTCTCCTCAAACTGCTAGAGGGCCTCCGCAATGACATCCCTTATTATTTCATTGATATCATGTAGATCCCCCTCTGCGAGGGTGGTTGGGTCGAACAAAGTCTTTGAGGCATTTGTCTTCTTTCGCGGTTCCACCTGCTCTCTTGGGCATACACGTTTTAGCTGGGTGGATGTTGTTTACGGGTCTGTGCCACCTTGTTCCATGTCAGTCTCCAATTCGGGCTTAGGTGACTTCTATCCTTCACACTCTTCTTTTTTTATTTTCTGCTGCTCGCCAACCGCATAGCATTGCGTGCCGCCTGGGCCTTAGCCACTGCTTCATATTTCCTATGTTTTTCCACCAGTTGTGCCATCAGCAATTTTGTCTCTTCCTTCTTTGATCCAGACTTAAATAGGAATGCAAAAAATTACAGAGATAACCATATACACAAAGATGCAGTGGAAATAATACTTCATTTCATTAATGGAAAATACTGAAATATGCTTACAACCAGAAATGGAAATAAACCAGCTAGGGCGATGGTAGCTTATCTATGAGAAGAGATGTGTGGCTACATGCCTCTAAAGTGTGTTACAATGAGGCTTGAAGGCCTATTTATTGTTGAGAAACAATGGAAAACCCTTCACATTCCAAAACCTAACCCTAGAAGATGAAACGCCAAATTGTGGGCCCCGTTTTTGGGTAAGTTGGTACATCAACTTCCCGAGGTCGCGAATTGGTCGTATTATCTCTGTTTGACGCGCATGATAGCTCGTTGGAAAGATATCTCCGAGGACTACGACGAAAAAGACTATTTTTTGTTAGAAAAATCACTGGCAGTAGATTTCCCAAAAAACGTCGTTTAGGGCCTCAAAATGGCTCCGGAAGTTTAGGAACCGAAAAATTATTAAAAATAGTAAACTGCGCTATAATTAAGGAAACTAAAAAACTAAAAGGGATAATTGTGGGGGTCTAGATGGGATAGCTGGGTGGCCACCAACATCCACCTGGATCATTCTTCCATTGTGTGGTGGACTTCTCTGCTTCCACCGCAGAGCCAGCTGGAGCATGCCACTCTAATGGCCAAGACTCAAGGACTGCGAATATCACATCATCAATCACCAAATATGGTAACTCATGCCACATCTTCATGGGGTCCTTCCACGCCCTTATGAAGATATGGTGGAAGTCTGCTTTGAACTTCGTGAAGCTCTACAAACTGTTGTAGATAGTGGGTGATAACCACAGCTTGCGATTGATCCCCATCCTGATGTTCATCTCCATGAGCACCCAAAATATCTTGCTCTCCCTTATTCTTTTTGCATCCCTAGTTTCCCATAACAAAGCGCACTTCGTTGCCTCTGGAAGGTCCTACGCGATTGACGAGAACTGGCTATCTCCAAGCAACTCCCATGCCACTAGTACTATCAACAACAAGAGCCATGCATAATGAAATTTTTTGCCCTGCTCCTATGCCTCACGGCAGCTCGCAAGGAACTCACCGCATAGATAGTTTTCCTAGTTGAACTAGACCCCTTCTATGCACTACGCTACTAGTGCAACTACTGGCATGGGCACCTCATTCGCGTGGCACTTTCACATCGCTTTTCCTGCCAATATATGTGTCACGACCTTAACTGCATGGTTGTGGATGTTGGAGATGGCATACCCTCACTTCTTCTTTTCCAACTTAAATTTCTTTTTCATGGCCTCCGTGATGGCCAAGTCATCACCTTTTCCCTTTGAAATGCTTGTTGGGTCCTCCCCTGTGCAAGGTAGGCATGTGATCCAGTGAATCAGATGATTTGTGATGGGGATGGGCTCCTTCAGCCACAAGCACCCATCATGCACCAAGCAAAGCATATACCTGATGACAAAAATGGTCACTGGGGCATGGTGAAAATGTGAAACCCAAAGCAGGTTTAGCAACCCTAATTTCTCAACACCTCTGAGCCATTTGTGGGGCACCAACCCTATCATTCCATTCGACTCATCTGTCTTCTGGCACATTAGTTGCGCAGTCGCTAAATGCAGGAAATTCTCATTGTCTGCGAGGTCCCAATATTCAAATTTTAATGCGGGAACCCATCCCAAGTGCTCTCCCTGAAACACAATATCATTTGGCAGTAGCAGAGTTTGTAAAGAGGTCTTGCTCTCATCTATATCCTTGGGTACCTTGGCTTACCCTTTCGTGGAGGAACATATGCAGGCGGCATGGTAAGAGGGTCCGCATGCCAGGTTTCGACTTCCATCTCTACATCCTCCTCCTCCACTAGGGTTTCTTTAAACTCTTCCTCTTCATCAGCCTCCAAATTAATGGCTTTCCTGTTTTCCTCCATTGTGAGCTTGGTCCTCAGTGGATTTCTGGGCGATACGCGCACTGGTATCATGGCTTGTTTATCCTTCTTTCGTCTTGGCATGCGCAATGATTTAGGGACCTCATTGATTATTCCGCTGCTCTCTGGGGCTTCTACTTCCGCAATTTCCTACGCAAATTCCATGGGTGTCAACATCAGTCTAGTTAGAAGGTCATGCGTCTCCTTTGTAAAGGTTTCAAACACTAAACTTGCTCTCAAAGCCTCAAAGTTTGACAGTTCCATAAACACTTGATCGTGCAACAACTCAAGCCTTAAAATGTCAAGTGTTGCTTGCTAGATAGCCACTTGTAATTTATAGCCCATTTTGAATTTGAATTCGAGAATTCCCCCCACATTCAGTCCATTAATGCTAGATTGGTGGCAGATTTTCAAGAACCTAGCCCATAAAGTTCACCTTAAATGCTTGTCACCTGCTCCATTTGACCTCAAACCAAGCATCACATCGTGAATAGTGACTGTAACTGTCACTTTCCGGTAGACCTGTGTGGCAGTGCAGCTGTCTTTGCGTTGTCATGGACCCTGTGACACTTTGCTACTGCGTGCAATCCTGGCATCACGCAGTTCCTGGGTAGAGTATTTTATAGTCCCGCACCTCCTTTCAGCTACCTAGAGCACTAAGACTATGCTTCGATCTGCTAGTCAGGTGGCCGGGCCACCTATGTATGGCTTCAAACTACTGCCATTCACTTTTCCTGGGAAGGGATCGCCATTCAACTTTACCAACTATACTGCGCCACCATCTGTAATCTCCTTAATAACATACGACCCTAACCAGTGCATTCTGAATTTCCCTGGGAATTTATCAAACTTACTATCATACAACAAAACCCGGTCGTTTACCTTGAATGTGCACAACTTGATGCGCCAGTCGTGTCATGCCTTTTCGTACTACTTCTGTACCTGCTGGTGAAATCCAGCCAAAAATATCTCTTCTTTGAGCTCATCTAGCTGCACGAGCCTCTCCTCCAGGGCTCCGCGATCCATCATACCTGTGAGCACTGCTATGCACAGACTAGGCACGATATATTCCATAGGCATTATGGCTTCCACTCCATAGACAAGCCTAAAAGGTGTCTATCCCATCAGTTTCTTACATGTCATTCGATAAGCCCATAACGCTACAGGTATGCGTAGGTCCCAATCACTTCGCTTCAGATTGCATACCTTGGTTAGCACGGTTTCCAGTAATTTGTTGAATGCTTCTGAAAGTAGAATCTTCTACGCAGTTACTAATCCTGTATAAGGTCTTCCCAACATTAAGAGCCATCTCCAAGTTCGGACCCCCCCCAATACATGTTTATTGACCAGGTATTTTAGCGCGGACTACATGTGCCTCTGTGAAGGTTGGGGCTCTTGTCCATAGTCCTGTGTCAACTTGGCCAGATGCACGTGTGGATAATTTTTCCCATCACACTTGTCTATTAGTCACATCTTAGGCTTCCCAAAGCACGCTCTCATCATTCTCCTACATTCGCGACAATCATCAAAACTCCCTTTGTGCCTACCCCACCATCTCATGGATGTAGCACATAGTACCCAGTCCAAGGCCTGGAAGCGTTGCTTTTCCAACACCTCCCTTTCAAATGCATCCAGGAAGTTATATACCTCATTTAGACCATCATAAGTAGGTAGATCTCTTACTTTTGTTGACACGTAGCGCAACGACCTTGTCATCGTATTGCAGTTCAGCGTAGTTTCTTTGAGTAACTGATTCTTCCAACGTTCTATTTCTTCATCGGAATCCTAAGTGCAAGAGCTTTCGTGCTCCCATCTAATCCATCCCTCTGTGGTGGGATTCACCCAGTCTTGGTCTCGCACTGTTATCTTGTAGATACGGTCCATATCATCAACACTTTCATAGTCACGGACTAGCTCCGTATAGCGCGATCCTTAATCAGGGTCCAAGGGTATAATTATGCGCTGTGATTTCTTCTCAAATATTGTCTTGCACTTCTTCATACTGATTACCCCATTCATGTCAGTGGCCTAGTCAATTCCTAAGAGCACGGGGTAGGGATTGTTATCATCAACAATGTATATCACTTCGAAACCTGCCAGCGCGCTTGCTCCCTCAATATCCATAGTTATTCCTTGCAGCCGCCCCATGGGTATTATTTTCTACTGGTTCGCCATCCTTAGTTAAATTGGAGACCATTGTAGTGTAGGTCTTCCCATTCGATCCCATGTCTATTTCGGCAGAATATTCACATCCGATCCCAAATCTAGGATGACTTGATCCATTTCATACTCTCAGATCTATGTGGTAAGTCTCACTTCTCATCTCGTTCTTGTCTTATGTTTTCCGATCTTCTAGACTACACACGGTTCTCCTGGTGTAGTCCCAGCGCATTTGTTGATGATTTCCTGTAACCCTTTTACAGCCTTACTGTTGCACAGTAACTTCATGCATGTTTCAAGGAAAGTTGTCAGCATGGATGGGTCCATTTCCGGCTCTAGTTTATCTCTGCTTCCTGAAGTGGAGGCATCAGCGAAGCTCTTCTTAGCTTCCATGAAAGTTTCCCAAGCACGCTCCAAATCAAACTCAACTTCTTTTGTCGGGGCTTTACAAACCCACATACTATCCTCCAGCTTTTTTCCTTTATCATCTCTTGTTGCGGTTCCACTTCGGAGCACAATGTTTACATTCGAATCTTCCTTGTGCAGCTCATACCTCATCATCTGTAGGTTCTGAGTTAGGGGAGGCGATATTTCTCCTTTGTCACGTATCCTAGCTATCAGCATAGGACAATCTTCTATCTCATGGTCAAATAGCGTGCAGTATTTGCATGACGGGCACGTTGGATTAGTGCAATTGCGGGCATAGTTTCCTGACCCTTCGCAATTGTAGCAAATCAGCTATCTATGACCTCTACCAAGTCCTCCTCTGCCTCGGCCTCGTCCGCGCCCCTGAAATCCTGTTCGCGTCATTCCTACATTCTGGTCAAGGGGCCACGTTTCGGCCTAAACTCTGTAGGTGGGAGTTCTATCCATCATCAACTCGTAACTTCTGCAAGTACGCTCGTCATGTCCCACCGACCTACAAAATTTTCAGAACAACTGTTGCGAATTTTGTGTATACTTCTGTAACAAGTGGCAGTTGTCCATGGCATGTTTTCTGGCTAATTGGTAGAGCGCGCACCACAGGGCAAGTGCCACGCTAGGTCCTACCTAGACTTCCAGCCTTAAAGGCATCAGTCCTCCTCCTACAAGGTAATTTGTAAAAACCAGGCAGTGGTCTTTGTCATGACCCTGACTCTTCCATTTCATGCACCACACTTCTGTGTGCACTTCTGGTCGAACCGTCCTATCCTGTTTCAGACTCTGCATCTCAAGGAACATATTCTTTAGCTGTGCATGGATCCGTTGAACTCCTAAGTTAGGATCTTGCATCGGGGTCTCATGTAGCCTCATAGCAATCTCTAAGGCCTCTACCTAAGTTGTTATCTTCTGTTGTGATAGCGCACTCCTTAAATGTGGTAGTAGAGAAGCTACAAACTACTCACGATGTTGTCCACCTATCAGATTCATATCAGCTTCAAGAATTGTACATTTTAGCCTCTGATCTAGTTCCCAAGGAGTCTCGCCTAGTATCATTGTGATCCCTTTAAATCTCACGATAGACTGTGCTTTAGACTTACACCAGCTAAATTCTCTATGTAGCGTTGTTTGAATATCCACAACTCTCGCATTCAAGTTATCGTTGGAGTACTTAATATACCAGGTCTGCGCACGATCCTGCAAGGCACTAACCAGTGTCACTTTCTTTATATGGTCATCTGTAACACCTTTTTCTTCCCATACAACCCTTACAATGAACCAGAATTGGTCCAAATCCTCATTTCCCAAGCCTTTGAATACAGATAGCTTCACTATGTTTGCCATGCTGAATCGCGGTGTTGTTGGAGTTGGTATAGACAAAGATGGAGGTGGTGACGATGAAGCTAGTGGCGGTGTGGGCAGAGGTGGAATTCACAGAATTCTCTGTCTTATTAGATGAATAGCACTTCGTGAAGAGACCTTCGTGAGCTCTTCGTCATTCCCTCACGGAGGTGAAATCAAGGGGCTATCTTCTAGACCCTTATTTCCTTTGTTCACGTAAATCTTTCGGCTTCATGTAGCCTCAAACATCAAGGTAACTGTATAACCCACTTTTAATCCAAGTATTCAAAGAGTTTACGTACTTACCTCGTGGTCCTTTGAGAAAGCGTCACTCTGCCTCACTATAACTAACTGAGGTGTCAACCGTGAACTCAGTAATGAATCCTCTTATAATACGATCGAGCCAATGATCAACATCATGAGTGATCTTATCCTCCGATGCTTCCAACCTTCACACTACCTCTGGGGTCCACACAATAGGACCCTCAAGTTTCCACCTTCCTTGGCTATCTGCTAGCTTCACGATCCACTCGTATAGCTCAGTAGGCAAGGACATGAAAAATATTTCATGGATCTATGTATATATGTAGTTGTCTAGCCACTCTTCTTTTGATAGTTGTGGGATTCTGTTCTCCCGCACCACAAACTCATGAATTCTTCTATCGAACCAGACTTCAATTTCTTTCTCAGTTGGATTCCAATGATATGAAATCACACATCTCTATGCAAATTCTGGTCCCGTCAATGGAACCATTTGTTGGCTTATGGGGGCTGACCCAGGTTCAGTGTTATGTATCCAAACAAACCCCTACACTACTAACCCTTTCAGCATCAGACTGCGGAGCGCAAACTGAAGTCTCATCCGAAGAAGTATGGGGGGATGTTGGAACCAAGTTTCCGCACCCTTGAGATGGATGTTATGTCGGTTTATTCCAACTATGCCTGCCTTCCCGCATGTCGCTTTGTGCTCTGTTCTAACCTCCGCGATCTATTACAATCAGCCTTTTCACAACCCTAACCAGGGGCTAAGATTCTTTCGTGTTGTTATGGCAACGAACTACACTATTTCCCAAACTACGATGAGTATCTTACTTATCTTATTATCAGATCTTAGTTATCTTCACGTAATAGATATTCTTACTTGCGTTCACTTAACCAATATAGTTATACACATTCGCACATCATATAAGCATTAGAAGTGAAAATCATACCCAATATAACAGATGCATAAAACAGGAAATAAAGACACAGAATTGGTAGAAACTTCTCTTTATTAATACTTCCAGATGATTACAGACTCAACTCGCCCTGCACACTCATCTGTGTACTACTAGGCCTCTGCGCACTTAGCTGCAAATCCTCTTCCTATGCTACTACCGAAAACTAGACTTTACACTTCATAGCTATCTTGCATACATTCTTATTCCTTAGACATTTTTTGATTCCTTAACTACTTAGAGCTCCGCTCTATTTATACAATCCCATGGTCTGCGAACCATGGGTAGATCTTCTACAGCAGACATTACATTATCAAAATAAGGGTGGACAACCCTATGACTCTTTTACAACTACATGCTCTGCGCCCACAAAATGCGGAGTATTTACATTGGAATTACAAACTTGGACCAAAATATGGGCTCTAAGCCCCAAAACTACCCTTGGGGGATGTCATGCCCAACAAGATGTGTTAGGGAGGAGTAAGTCTTTGACATCCTTCTAACCTGTCATGACGGGCCTTGTGGAGGCACTTTGCAGCAAAGAGGACAACATTCGAGGTGTTACAAGCTAGTTATTATTGGCCCACTCTTCATTAGGATGTGAAAAGAAATACTAGTCAGTGTGATCGGTGCCAAAGGATGGGAAAGCCTACTCCAAGGCATGAAATGCCTCTACAAGCTCAAGTGACTTTCGAGCCATTTAACAAGTGGGGCATGGATTTCATTGGGCCTATTGACCCTCCTTCCAAGAAAAAGCAGTATATCATTGTGTGCACTGACCATCTGAATGAGTGGACCAAAAACAAGGCAATCAAGGCAGCAACAGAGGAGAATGTGGTTGAGTTCTTAAGGGAGAATGTATTCTACAAATTTGGGTACCCTAGAGAAATGGTCACTGATCAAGGCAACCATTTTACCCCCAACATGATTGAAGGCTTGTTAAGCCAATACAAGGTTAAGCATAGAACCTCCACTCCCTATCACCCACAAGCTAATGGTAAAGTGAAGGTGACCAATAGAGCATTGGTGGGCATTCTAACCAAAGTAGTTAGTAGCAACAAAAAATATTGGGCAAATAGACTAGCTGAGGCCACCTCGGTCTATAACACCACCTGGAATACCACCACTGGATTCACACCCTATGAGCTAGTCTATGGGAAGAAGGCCTCGTTGTACATTGAATTTGAATACAATACATTGAGGATGGCAGTCCAACTAGATCTAGATCTCAGTAGTGCACAAAAAGAGAGATTGCTCCCGTTGAATGGTTTAGATGAGTTCAGAATGTAGGCCCTCCTACATATAGAGGTAACTAAAATTCAGCGGAATACCTGGCATGATAAGAACATCAAGGATAAGAAATTTTAGGAAGGTTATTAGGCGTTGTTATATGATTCCAAATATAAAGACTTTAAGGGAAAGTTAAGGACTAGATGGTTAGGGCCTTATGTTATAAAGAGATGTCATGATAATGGTTCATTGTAGATTAAAACCATAGATGTAGAGGCCATTTCTTTACTTGTTAATGGGCATAGATTGAAAGTTTACAAAATGCCATTATAGAAGCAATAATTCATAGATGGTATCAACAAAATAGTGATGGCGGTGGAGCAAGTCTCAGCTCCTGCCTCATCAAGTCACTGAGAAAAAAAAAGAAAATAAGGAGACTCAGGTGAAACCCTCCATGCGGCACCTGAGTCCAACTATTGGGTTGAAAACCTCTTGAGTCGACCCAATGGTGTCAAAAAAATAAAAAGAGAAATAAAAATATATTTGGGTGAAAACCTCTCTTGAGGTGCCTAGGGAAATCAGCTATGATGAAAACCTCTTGGAGGCAGACTAGTTATTCTCGAAAAAAAAAAGAGAAAAGAAAAATATGAAAATGTTGTTTGCACGTCAGCAGGAGGATGATCATACTGGATATGGAGAATCAAAAGGGACCTATTCAACTCATATTTTTATTTCTCCATCCATTATCCCTCACCATTCCACCATTCCTTTCATTTTTTCATTCATTTCCCTCAGTTTGCAAGGGTTCTTTGTTTTCTACAAGATTGCTTGTAAACCTACAAGATCCCTTGAAAACCAATAGGATGATCCTGTAGGAATTACAATGGCTTGGGAATCCTAAAGGAAGCAACCCTAGGGCAAGGAAATGACATGCCCATGTCAAAACAATAAATCCCTACATCACCATCTCATTACCATACCACTCTCCACCTTGATCACCCCTGCATTCATCATTAAAAAATCAGTTTTCAATTTTTTTAAAGTTTTTAAGGAAAAACACAGTGAAAAAAGATGAGACAAAGAGCATGGGGAGCAACACCTGAAGGTTATTTTTCATTATTCATGCACCCCTAGACCTCCTCTATCCATGTTCATCATCATCAGGTCCTAGCAAAAGAATATGATTAAACATTTGGAGGGAGAAGTAGCTACAGAACATCTTGTAGGAAATCCTGTAGCAACCTATCCCACCAGATAGAAATCATAGGTTGTAGCAAGTTTCAAGCATGGAGATCCAAGGGCAGAAGAAGATCCTAGAGAGCAACAACAAAATCATCATCCTCAACACTAGGTACTTTCACATCAAAAAAATCATCAGAGGACAATATATAAAAAAAGAGAGAGGGAGAAATCACATGCAACCAACAAACATCAAACACCTAATTTCTTCAACAAATTGCAGCAAGGTATTGTTACCACAAGTAAGTATCTCTCTCACTCTCTCATTTTCATAATGTAATCAAAAGATGTAAATATTGTGAATGAGTTGGTTTATATAAAGGTGGTCAGTTAACTTGGCCACCTTCATTCAATTAACGAGTACAAAATAATTAGTCCTCACACACGTGGCAACAGTCAAGTCAAAGAAAAGGAGGATGAGGTCGAAAGTAGTTAAGAATATAGATGCCCGAAGTGGGATTTGATTACGATCTAAGGGGAATGATGATGTGGTAGGGGGGACCAATGGTCCAAAAATATAAATTCGTACCTCTGCTGCCAACACACCACCTCACTCAACTCGACCATAAGAGGAAATAAACGTTGATCCCCATGCATACATGCATTCATCTTCTCGAGGCTCACTCTAGAAAAGTCGATCTTGGCCGTAAAGAAACCTACAAGAGAGGGAAACTTCATTTTTTCCTACGCAGGTCTTCCTGCAAGATCACACAGGAAATCCTACAGGATCCCACAGAAATCCTACAGGATACAGTCAGGTAGTATACAAGATTGGCAATGAGAAATTTCAGAGGAGAAAATAGAGGGGTTGGCTACATCAAGCATTTTAAGGAGGTAGGCTCTACATCTCGTCCCATTTTTCATAGTGAAAGGAACTAAAAATATTCTAGTTTGATTGAAATTGATAGTTGTATAAGGGAATTGTATCCATAGGAATTTCAGTCCCATTTCCTCCTTCATTAAAATTGTGTATCATACATCTCTTCTCCTCCATTCACCAGACAAAATGATAGCGGGGTTTAACATAAGGGAGCCCATCAACACTGTGAGGATTCATCAACACTCTCCTGTGCTAGAAATATTCACAATGCATGATTGGATGGGGTACTTTGAGAAATTGAGGGGGTATGATGATGAAGTAGCCAGAGATTTCTTTCTCTCCCTCATTCCACTGACCAGGACACATGCCACTGTTGTGGTGAGAGGCCTCTCCATAGAGATCACCCCTAAAATCATAAGTATAATTACCACACTTCCCTTAGGAGTGCCTTGGAGAAAGGAAGACAAGGGAAATAGCCAAACTATAAAGAAGAAATTCTTTCTAGAGGGAGAGGAGGCCATGGAACACAATAATGGAGTGAGAAGAGCAAGCCTACCATAGCCATGGAATGAAATAAGCTACCACCTTATAAAATACATATCATGTGAAGGTAGGTATAGTGTGGTATATGGATACCACTTTAGGATTCTTGAAGAATTGAGGTTTGGAGTAGCTACACCTCCTCACCATGGACTTAGCATACCCTACTTCCTTCTTCAATCCTTGATAGATATGAGCATAAAAGTGAAGGAAGGAAACTACCAGTAGTTGGCCTATCATGGGTTAATTAGACTCATCATAGAAGATTCCCTCGACAACCTTATAATTCCTATCACATGGGCAACTTTCAGAGACATACAAACACAGGAGGATATAAAAGCCCTCACATATGAAAAAATTCCTACTGTCAGTGAAAGGGATGAAGAGCAAACTGAAAACAGATGAGGATCTAGAGAGGGATGAAGAGGAAATAGATGAGGAAGGAGAGGAAGAGAAAGATAAGGAAAGTGGTGAAGAAATAGAGGAAGATGCCAAGAAAGAAACTGATGAACAAGGTGAAGAATAGGAGAAAGACAAAGATGAAAAGGGGAATGGAAAAGAGGAGGCAGAAGACAAGGAGGAGTCACCCAGGGTGTCTCCAGAGCCCACTGAGAGAGAGGCAGCAACTGCCCTCACTACCCTTATCACCCTTATCAAAAAAAAGTCAAAAGATAGAGACAAACCCCATTATACTTTAGAACAAGAAAGAGTACAAGGATAAGGGAGGGAAAACCTCAAACTCCCACCAAGGTTCCCATTGTCATTGAAGACTCACCTAAATGGCAAGAAAATATGTCTCTTATTAAAACTCAAGGAGAAGGATCCTGAGCACAAACCTCCCATAAGTCTCCTATCACTTATTAGAGAAGGCCTATGACTAGATCTACCGCATCCAAGGGAAAAGACATCCTACAAGATACACAGCAGGACCTACAGGAAGAAAAGGCAGTCCTACAGGAAACTCTAATAAAACTACAAGAAACTCAAAAATTGGATAAGGAAGGAGTATGCATCAATAACCAAAGAAGGAGGACCTAGAGCTAAGGGAACCTAGCCCTCAACCTAACCTTGACTCCTACTATAGATTTACTGAAGGGGGCAGGATCATTCCACAAAAAATTTCCATCCCATTATTCCTTGAGTTTGAGAAGGAAAGAGCTAGAACACATAGATGGATGTAAATTTCCAAGTCCAACGGAGTAGAGGACATAGGTCACATGGAGGAAAAGCTCAAAGAGATGGGCGGAGAACTAAGAAGCCTAAGGGACAGAGAGGCCATAATGAAAACTTAGTTGGAGGCAGAAAATGCATGGTTGAAAGGACAACAACAAGAAAAAGAGAATCAATTGGCAACCATGGCTAGTCTATCTTTAGAGGGAATCCCATGCAGGATGCCAACTAATTCCTATGCATTATACCTTAGGTAACAATGGATGTATTTCCAAATCAAGACCCCGCCACAAAGAGGCACTATGCCATTCTAGGATTATAGACATTTCATTGATATTTGTGATCAAAGAACATTGGAGGATAGGGCTAAGATGTTTGAGTTTTACTTGCAATACATGGCCTTGACATATCTGAATATATGGGACCCTAATAAAAAAACTAGGGGATTTACAGTTGATGGCCTTAGCATCATGGATGAATCATGAGGAAGAAAGGGTTGTAGAAATGAAAAATATATTGTCAAGGGAACAAACAGAGCCTCTCATGATAAGAGCTGAGTAGTCAAATCCAATGGTTATCATCACCACACATAATTTAATTGCAAATGATCCTCAGCTTGCACCCAGGTATCTTGCTGCCCGAGAGCAAGAAATTACCCATTTTGAGGATATGTTAAGGCTGTTAGGTGATGACAGCATGCAAGCTTTCGAAAGGAGATGGAATCCTCTACCATAAAGTTTGAAAATCAGAGAGTACCATTCTCCTCAAAGGATGAGAGAAGCACAAAACAGGACACTGATGTACAAGAAAAACATCCATAGGCTCAAAGTCAATTGGATTGGCTTGACACTCAGTCTACCACTGCTCTTGGGGATGTTAGAAGGAAGGAAGAAAGAGGAAGAAATAAATAAGTGGGAGGAGATAGAAAGGAAGGCATGATTCTATGCACAAGAAGAAGATACCAGAGTAGAAGCATGGGATGTCAGGGAGGCCACTAGGGATATGAAAGATATGGATATTGATTGAGTTTCTCAGAGGATGAGAAACACTTTCAATAGCGGGGTGATGATGAGCCTCATCATTAGGTAACTATATGGACCTTAATTCACCTCCTAGTTTTGTCAAATCAACTCTTCTCACAATTTATTACATATTTTGATTATATTTTGTTTAATGAGATGAGTCAAATTGAAATATTATGCCTAGTGGACTAATGTGCATCGAATGCAAGTTTTTGAGAGAAAATCGAGGAATTTTGGCAAGATTAAAGGCTGAAACTCTAATAGGACAAGGAAGAGAGATTGTAGGAGGTAAATCCTCCTCATTTACTCCTCCCTCATTCAAATATTGCTCCATCAATCACACTAGCACGGAGTACAAGTAGCCAAGTCATGAAGATCAGAAGGCAGTCGAGCAAGTGACAGTCAAAGAGTTAGTTCATCTCAAGTTTGGGAGCTAAGCCTCCCTAGATTTAAGGAATTAGTTGGAGACTTCAGTTGTATAAATAAAGAGGCGTAGAACCTCATTAGGGCTCGAATTTTTGTTGTAAAAATATTAGTTAATTTTGAGCTCCAAACTTATGGAAGGAATTGCTATGTAATTTTCTATTGTGATAATAAGAATGGGCTTTTTCTTGATCCAGAACTAAGTTAGCTCAGAGGGCTGAAGCTCTTGGGTTAGGGCCCAACCCTAGTGGCAAAGTATCCTCTTCTTGTATCTGTATGCTTAGATTAACTTCATAGATTCTTGGTTAAATTGTCCTTAGAAGTATTTCATTGCAAGTAGTGTAGATTTGTTTAGTTTGTTTATTAGTTTTCTTCCATTTGTACTTTACTTCAGAAGTATGTTAGAAGGGATAAAAGGAACATCAGAAATCTTTTAGTAGGTTTCTTGGCCTCACCTCTTCCTTCAGGGATCATGATTTGAGGAAAGGACCCCTATGCAACCCCAAAAAGATAGAATTCTACTTTCTCATGGAATTTAGAGTTTACTGTACTTGAAGTAGCATTTGATCAATTTGCAAGTGTAGGATTTAATTATAATTTCTTCCATCTTCAGTCTTACAGTAGATCTCATCAATGAAATCATCTTATTATGCAAATTTTCCTCATGCATGAAGTAGACAACTAGCTCATTAAACTCGACTTTTCTAGCTTATTGAAATTCTTTTTATTTACATGATTTTTGGGAAAATATCATTAGTTGATGCAGTGAAGGTGTTTCAGAAGTATAGATAGATCTTATAGCAAGAAACCTCTTTCCAACTTCATCCATCCATGATCATTCCTTACTTTCACTAAGACCCTCACTAATTTCATCATTTTTCATGGAAACTCCTCCAAGCACTTTGAGCAAATCCGACCATCTCCCAACCTTGGTTTTGAGTTTTGAGTAATCCCAGGAATTTCCTCACTCCATTCCACCCACCAATCACCTTCACTAATATTTCCATCACCTTCATCACCCATCATTTTTCTCTTGGTTATATCCTGTAGAAATATAGGGAATCTTGTAGGTTTTTAGGACATCCTACAGGTCTATAATGGCCTCTTTTGAGGCCGAATTGAGGAAAAACCTCTAGGAAGCCACAAAAGGCAACCTAAGGGTCTCCCAAACCTCCCAACCATCCACCAGCATCCCTAAGCCACCTGCCACATCACCAAAAGAGATTAGCTTTCACACTTCTCCATAAAAAGGGAAAAAGACAAAAAGAAAAAAACAGATTTGTTGTAGCCATTTACATGCAGAGTAGTAGGATGTTGATGCTTTGAATTTACATGCTTAAGATAGTTGAATTTCATACATGTTAATCTACCATTCTTTCTTAAACATAGTCTCTTAGCAGTTAGGTATGAAATGGTGTGTTTTAGCATTGGATTTCAATATTTTTCCTTACTACAGTAGACCAACTTTCTCTTTGAGTAGATTTCCCTTTCCCTAATTAGTAATCAAGATTCTTATGAATCCATAGAAGTTTTTATTGACAAACCCTAGTGGTATCTTTCCAGCTAAACAGTGACAAAAGGCAGAACCATCACTTTTACTTGTGTATACATCACTGTCACTTCCAAGTTTGTAGGAATCGCGGGTTGATAAAGTAAAGTTGGTAGCCCCACGAGTTGCAGCATTCTTGCCACAATACTCGTGCTCATCACTTTTTGACACTGTTTTCAGTGAGGTGTCTAAGTAATATGTGATTACTTCTTTCTTTCTTCGAAATCTTGTTTCTGATATTCTACTAGTAGTTTAAGTTAAGCAACAGTAATTTAGTTGCTTTCTTTTCCATTATGCATTCTTTGATTTCGTTTCCATTCTTCATTCTTTGCTTTCCTTTCCATTCTGCAAGTAACATTTCATCCAATTAGTTAGTTTTCATTCAGTTAGTTAAATTTCATTTAGTCTGCAATTTCAATTTTTCAATCACTTTCAAAGTTTGAAAAAAACTCAAAACAAAACAAAAACATTTTTTTCATGCCTCGTAGGGATAGGGATAACTTAGGAATTTTTTTTCCAAATACCCCCACTACTTCAAAATTCCAACCTTTCGTCTTCTTCGGTGGCTGTTAATTGGAGGAACCCGAGGTGAGAAACCTGAAATATTTGAAGAACCTACAGAGGAAGAAGAAGAAGAAGAAGAAGAAACCATTCCTACTGATCCAATGGTTGAAAATAGAAATGATAGAGGAAAGAGAGAAAGAGTTGAGAGTGCCTTCCCCATTAGGGAAACCAATGGGGATACTAAGATGAAGAATATAAGACCCTCTGCCCTTCCTCATTTCCATGGCCTGACCTCAGAAGATTTAGACACTTTCTTATTTGAATTTTCTGTCATATGTCGAACCTATGACTACACCAATGAAGAGTATAAGTTCAAACTATTTCCATCCACTCTCAAGGATGCATCTTTGTGCTAGTTCATTGGTTTACCTGGGGATAACATCACAACTTGGGATCAAATGCAGCAAGACTTAAAAAACAAGTATCAAGATTATTGTAGGTCAAAAGACACTAAATAGGAAAGTTTTAGGGTGACCTTAGGGCATGATGAATCCCTATAGGATTATGAAGAAAGATTCCATCTTAGCAACAAAATGGTAAGATGCACACTTGACGCTGAGTCACTGAAGCTAGTCCTGCTTAGAGGAGTAAGGGAAGATCTTCTGGATACCCTAAACTTGTTAGTAGGAGGGGACATATACCAGTTACCCTATGAGGATATCAAGAATGTCTTTAGAAACAACTCTAGGGCAGCTAGGAAAAATGGTATGGGTAGTAAACCTATGGTCAGTCCACCCTCTTCCAATACATCCATCAAGGGTGAAATTGGAAACATGCTAGAGGATTACAAGAGTGAGATGCTGAAAGCCCTTGTCCTACAGATGGAAACTATGCACATTTAGAGAAAACAGGAGTAACTAGAGAGAGCCTTAGCAAAATTTATTCCCTAGATGCACCAGGAGGCACCCTAGGAATGAATGTCCATTGAATTCTATTGAAAACTTCTTATTATGTGAAGAAAACCACTCCACAAACAAGTTCCCTTCTCTCCCTGGACTAAAAGATGTATATCAAGGAGCTAAAGGGGTAAATGAACATCTCTACTACATAAACCAAAGGAGACCTCATGTGCCTAGGCCATACCAACAGGGCATTCAAGGGTCATCCCATGCATATTAAACCCCAACTAGACCATATCCATACCTTCTTGGCCCCCCCTCGCTCATCCTTCCTGGTCTACAACTCCTCCTTGGTCCTTTTCACCTTAGTATTAGTCCCACCCAACCAGTAGGTCATTTCAGCCATATGCTCCACCACAACCTCAATGGAGTGCACTGCCCCAGGGGTGGAGACCCCCATACAAAAATGATCTAGCTTTATTTCCTTCACCACCTACTCAACCACAACTTTTACACCCTTCTCCACCTAAACAACCCCAGATTCCTGCCCAACCAAATCTAAACTCAAACAATAGACAGACACAAAACGTATACGATGGAGGGACATCCTATCTTGCTTATGTTGTGGAGATTGATAAAATCAACCTGAGATCTGGGAGGGTATTCCCAAAAACCAACCTCTACCTCCACCTAGGGAGGTTGAGGAAGAAAGAGAGGAAAGCATGCCTAAAGTATATCCACCACCCTTTCCTGAGAGATTAACCCAACCACTCCATCCTACCCCAGAAGAAACTGAACTTCTGGGAGAATTGAAAAATCTATGTGTCAAAATTCCACTTCTCCAAGCTATAAAAGATGTGCCTATTTGTAACAAGTTGATCAAGGAGAAGTTCTTCAAGCATCTAGGGAGGCGAAGAAGAGATGCCCCTACCATTAATGTCATTGGAAAATTGTTTGACTTAATGCTGGGGCAGGTAAGCTATCCAAAGTATTTGGACCCTAGGAGCCCTATAGTAGATGTGCACATCAATGGCACCATTGTCCCACACACTTTGATTAATCTCGGAGCTTCCATTAATGTGATGACCAAGGACACCATGCTCAATATCAACCTCTAGGGTTAATTTGAAAGACCAAAATGGTCCTGCAACTTGCAGACCACTCTATAGTGACCTCTTAGGGGATTGTGGAGGATGTGATGGTCTCCATTTACTCTTGGGAGTGCCCTACAAATTTCCTAGTTCTCCATCCTAAGGCTAAGATTATTGTTTACCCTCTCATCCTTGGGAGACCCTGGCTAGCCAATGTCGATGCCTACTGTTATCTAAAAATCAAGCCCTGGAAGGCTGCAACCCAGGAAGACTTCAAGTAACTATTTCACACCAATCTTTTGACTAAGGCTTAGCCTGAGAGGGCTCTCTCAAAGGATTATTGATTTTGACTATCAGTAAGATGGCTAACTCTTGTGAATAACATTGACAAATAATGAAGGCTGGACAAACATTACATAAGTTTCCATTGGGCCTATGGAGTCAAACATACTACAGCAAACAATGATGATGCCTTACATAGAAATCAGGGCACTTAGCATTTGCATGTTCAGAAAACCACTTATATAAAACCACAGTTTACAAAGGCATACAGGAAGTCAGAGCATGATCAATGAATTCTGAGTGATTATGCATTTGTACAACTGTAAAAGAACACTAAAGAAAATATATCATCACACATTCTGAACAAGTAAATCCCTTATGAATCCTGAGAAGTAAAACAGTCATTTATATTACTGAACTCTGTTTTTTACATAAGCCAAAACAATCCTCTATTTTATAAAATATCCAACCTTCATTACATAGATGTTCCAGCGATATATAGAAAATCCTTATTCTAACTACCTCGAGCTTCCTCCTCCCACATGAGGGGAACTCGAATTCTGCTTATGATGACACCTATTTGCTTTACAACAAACTATTAAATACAATTAGTGCTAACTGGAGTTCTAAAGAGTTCTAATTTGACTATGACTCTAACTCTATCTTCTTCGTAGAATGATTCCTTCTTGTTCTTTGACACTTGGAATCCTTGCAGTTTGGCTGAGATGGCTGAGATGAGTATTTAAAGCTCCATGTTGGCCTCGGATGCTGAATACTTTAACTGCTCAGTGATGTTAGGTGATATCCCTTGCTTTTCGGTTCCAGTCCTCCATAACTTCGAATATACAGCAGCATGTTTTTAGCCCTTTTAATAACCCAAAAATATAGGACATCACCATGTTCCTGATGTGTTGGAGGCTTCATCGATGGGCAAGTGTGCAGGCCAAAATCCCTCGTATGTAACTCATTCAAAACCCTAATGACTGGTAATAAAGTGGCTTTATAACAGAAACTTTAAACTTGAGTCAAAACATTTCACCTTTTTAAAGGTACACCTGTCTTGATCTGAATGGCTGTGATAGCTTCATTTGGTCTCTCACATGTCCTTCAGGTGTTTCCTTTAGAAAATTCCCGATCATTTTACCAAACTGTTTGTCTGCGTTTAAAATCAACACCTACAGCAGTTTCGTAGCGCGCTACGAAACTGCTGAATTGTTTAAACAACTTGTCTTTTCCCTGAGATATTTACCGCCCAGACATTTGATTGCAAAAACTTCTTTTGACCTTGGATATATATAGCAGGGATCTACATGTCTTTAAAACAATAAAACTAAGCAAAATTTAACAAAATTTGGAACAAAACCTTTCTTTGAACAACAATTTCATTCAGCAGCTAACTGGCCTAGCTGTGCCTTCAAGTCTTCCACTTTCTTTCTCATAGCTTTATTCTCAGCTCTTAGATGCATGTTTATCTTTCTTAGGAGTTTGGCCTCTTTAATGGCAGGTATTGTCCATGTGTAAACATCGGCTACTGAATCCACCTGGTTTACTAAGTTTTCACTTCCTTTCAATACAGCTTTACGATAATTTGCATACCTGACTGCAGACTCCCTAGTGGCATTCTTCACCTGAGAAATCTCATGTTTAGCTGCTTCTAACTGGTTCCTTATAGCTATAATATTACCTCCTTGAGATATGATGACTGTTCTTTTTGTGTCTTTTTGCTTAATTTTCTCTGCCTCCTCTGTTCTGGGCAATTCTTCGGCTTCCTCTGTTCTGGACAATTTCTCAGCTTCCTTTACTTGCTTCCTTGTAATAGGTCTTCTGGGTTTGAAAATGAATTCTTCACCTGGTTCATCAAACTTCAGCCTTTTTGAGGCCTTAGGCTTCTTGGTACTTTCTGGTGATGACTGTGTCAAATCAATATGCACTGGTTCAATTTGCTCAAACTCGATGGCCTCTAATAAATCATTCAGGCTTGCTTTAGATACTGGGCTCTCTTCAACAGCTATGGCTTTACCTTTTTCTTTACTTATTTGGCTTCTTGTCCTTACTCTTGAAATTGCTTCAGCTCTGCTTGTTTCAGCTACAGTCTTCTCATCCTGAGTCATTTCTTTTGTTGCTTGCTGAGGTTGTTCTTTAATGATCAGTGGCTTCACTGGTTTTTTAAGCTATGACTTGGTTTGCTTTTTAGCTCTGGCCTCCTTCTGAAGCTCAGCTATTGTGAGTTCTTTGACTAGTTGTTCTCTGACTGGTTGTGGAGTAAGGCCAGTTTTTCTTTGAAATCCAGCCATGAAGATGAACGAATTCCAGTCTCTGCCTATCTTCTGGAGGCCATCTAAAACTAACAATTTAATCAAACCATGGTGAAATAAAGAAGTCTCACAATCCTCTTTTCTCAGCTGCACCTTATCACACATTTTACTTAGATTGAGAAATAAGTAAAAAGGAATATCTATGGAAGCCTTCCCAGTGAAATGTAAAAGCAACTTGAAATGATAAGAGTAGACCTTATTGTATCTTCCTTCACATGTCAAGTATTTCTGAATGCAGGTGAGAAGAAGGGCATAATGCTCCTTAACATAGTTTCTGGGCACTGCTTTCGTTAGGTCTTCATTCACATATGCCTCTTTTAAGAACTCTTTACATGGATTCATATCAAATTTAAAGTTCTTAAACCATTCTTGCTGCCCTCTTGGGATTTCTGTTACAGCAGCTATTGCCTCCGGAGACACTTGAACTTCCAACATAGCTATTTTTGAATTTAAACCGGTGAAGTTCAAAGCAAACTCTTTGGTTACCTGCGCATGTCCTCCTTGCAGTTTTTTACAGAAGTTCCAGCACCCGGCATCTTTGAATGCTTTCTTCACGCCTTCATCCCTCAATGCTATGTCTAAACCTTCAGGTTCGGTCCTCTGGCATTTTCCAGATCTGTGTTCTTTCCTCTCCATTTGTTTTTTGAAATCTTTACACTCACAATGAGCAACAGCTTCAGTTGAAATGGCGGTTCAGTTCTTTTTAACTCGGGCTCGCTTGTAATCAGGCTTGCTTGAAAATAGCCTCGCTTGAAAACTCAAATACATCATCCGATAAGCTTGTCACTTATGTAACATTCACGATCATCATCAAGATCCATGCACGGTACAATCCATCGGAATGATATTTCTGTGCGTTTCATCAAATCTATTGGTGGAGTGATGACTAATGAGCGCTTAGACATGCTACGGGAGGTACACAAAAACTGACATGAGAGGACAGAATTGGTGACTCATTAACAGAATTGACACTTTAGGAAAGATTCGCTGCGAAATGCACGAATCCGCGATTTCGCGGCGCGGTTAGTTTAAAATTCTAATAATGCACTGCGAAACGGCTTAATGATAACGCGCTGCGAAATGACTGAACAATGATTACGCTGCGAAATCACGAAAAGACTCGGTGAATAGGATAAGACAAGACATGGCTTATAACACAATGATGGTGGAGGAGAACCAATAGGATTAGAGTATAATTTAAAACAAACACCTTTAAAACTCCAAATCCTAAGTATGAAACATAAAACGAAAACCATATGACACAGACCTTTGACATTGAACTAGGACCAAGGACTATATGCATAAAATTGTTATTCTAAGTGATAACAGTGGCTCCACTTGGGATAGTGTGCTCCTGTAGTACACTAAGAACTCGTAGGTCCAGTGCTTTATTCAAATTCTAAAAACACACACACAGAGTTGACAAGCATTCCTTTCTAGCTTTGTGGGCCTTCACCTCGGGCTTAAGCTTCCTGTTCAGCTTGTCATTTATTTTCAACAAGAAAAACTCATAAAACGGTTATATACAATGTTTGTGAGACACTTGGCAGAGATTCATTAATTGTAATGCTTTAGGAACCTGCCATTAACAGGTCCTCCAGCATATGGTGTTCCATCAACCTCCTGCAGAATGTAGGTGCTATTTCCATGGAAAGCATAAATCTGATATGGCCCTTTCCACAAATTTTCAAATTTACCATGTTTACCTTTCTCTTCAATTCTGGCTTCCCATTTCAGGACTTTATCATGAATCTGAAATGAAACCTCTTTGATCTTTTTGTCAAATGCTCTCTTGACCCTGTTCTGATTTTGTTGGTGACTATCAAACACCTCACTTCTTTTCTCCTGCAAAGCTATTAGCTGATTGATCCTTCGCTGTATAGCATTTGGTTCCTCTTCTAATCCTTGAATCAGCTTCATTACTGGTACCCCAAGAGATGTTGGGAATATAGCCTCTGCTCCATACAAAAGTTCATATGGTGATGTTCCAATGGACCTTTTTGTGCAAATCCGGTCAGCCCACAAGGCATATTTCAGTTTCAGATGCCAAGCCTTTTTATTTTCTTGCAGCAGTTTTTTAATGATTCTCATAAGACTCTTGTTTGAGCTTTTAGCTAAATCATTTCCCTGCGGATAATAAGCAGTGGAATGTCCAAGGGAAATATGATACTGATGACAAAAATTAATCATTCTTTTGGACTTGAAAGCCTGAGCATTATCTGTAATGATCTTGATTGGACAACCAAACCTTGATAATATGTTATTTTCTAAGAAAGAAATAATCACAGAATCATTTTCTTGCCTTGTGGGTATTGCCTCTATCCATTTTGTAAAGTAATCGGTGGCTGTGAGAATCCAGCGATGTTGTCCTGATGAAGGAGGATGGATTTCCCCTATAAAATCTAATCCCCACTGCTGGAAAGGTGCTTCAACATAAATAGGAACCAAGGGCATTGGCATGAGCTTTCTTTTACCTTCAAATACTTGACATTCATGGCATGTGGCTATCTTTTTATAAATGTCTCTAAACATAGTTGGCCAAAAATAGCCAGCTCTCAAAACCTTGTTTGCAGTGGCTTTCCAATAATGATGACCTCCGCAATCCCCTTTATGAAACTCATCAATTACTTTATCAGCTTCTTCTTCAATGAGACAATTTAATAATATTCCTCTTGCATCTTTCCAAAACAGATTTTGATCATACACAAAATATCTGAGAGATTTCAACTTGGTAAACCGAGCTTTGGACTTTGAAAGGTTATCAGGAGCTTTATTGTGCTACAAAACAAATGATATATCCTTGTACCATTATGAGATCAGGAATTTTTCATTTATCTGGACCAACTCTTCTTCATTTTCAGAAATTTCTGAGATTTCTGTGCTTAAATTAATATCAATACAATCCAGATTTGACTGAGTCAACAATTTAGCTAGGCCTTGACCCTTTACCAACTTGGTGGGTTTGATCTCAATATCATATTCCAACAACTTTGCTATCCACTTCCCCCTTTTTCCATCTGGATCAGCTTGTGTAAGAATGTCTTTTATAACAGTATTTGGCACATATGCAACAATGTGAGAGTGCAAAACATAAATTCTGAAATCCTTAATGGCTTTCACCAATGCATAAGCCTGTTTCTCTAAGATATTATATTTCAATTCAGCATTAGCCAATGCCTTGCTAAAGAAGGAAATGGGTTGTTCAGTACCTTGACTTCCTTTTTGCAATAAAACTCCAGCAATTGTGTCTTCAGAAGCAAATGTGAATATCAGAAACTCCTTGGTAAAATCTGGGCTGATGAGCACTGGTGCTTGAGTAAGTGCTTTCTTAATTTCTTCAAATGATTTCTTTGCTTCAGGTGTCCATTTAAAATCTGCTCCTTTCTTTAACATCTTTGTTATGTTCTTAACCACTTCAGCAAAGTTAGGAATGAATCTTCTAACAAAGTTAACTTTCCCAAGAAAAGATTGAATCTCCTTCTTACTTCTTGGTAAATCTAACTTTTGAATTGCACTAACTCTATTAGGATCAATCCTAATTCCCTCTTCAGAAATAATATGTCCAAGCAGTTTGCCAGAAGTTAAAGCAAAATACTTTTGGTTGGGTTTAGAGAAATACCAAACCTCCTACATTTCAATAGGACCCTTTCAAGGTGCTTTAAGTGGTCTTCTTCCTTTTTTGAAAAAACTGTGATATCATCAAGATAAACCACCACTGATTTGTCCTTTTCTTCAGCAAAAGCAATGTCCATTGCTCTCTGGAAAGTTGCTCCAGCATTCATGAGGCCAAAGGGCATTTTTGCATACATGAATGTTCCCCAAGGTGTAGTGAAAGCTGTCTTCTCCTGATCATCTGGGTGAACAAGAATCTGATTGTACCCTGAGAAGCCATCAAGCATAGACATCCTTTGTGAACCAACAATGTTTTGCAAAATGAGATCCATTTTGGGAAGAGGGTAATTATCCTTCAATGAAGCTTTGTTTAAGTTCCTAAAGTCTATACAAATTCTGATCTCCCCATTCTTTTTCCTAACTGGTACCAAGTTAGCAAGCCAATTTGAGAATCTGATTGGAACAATAATTTTGGCATCAAAAAGCTTCTTCACCTCTTTTTCAACCAGTGGCATTAGAAGAGGATTAATCATCGTTAACTTCTGCTTAAAAGGCTTCTCATTTTGCTTAATTGGGATGGTATGTTGTATGATTGAAGAATCATACTATTTCAAATCAGCATAGCTCCATGCAAAAACATCAATGAATTTTTTCATCATTTCAACATATTTAGTCTTCATATCAGCTGAAAGGAACTTCGAAATCTTGACCATTTTAGGCACTACTGAGTCACCTAAATTACAACTTTCCACTTCCTCCTCATTAGCTTGCAGTCTTGGTGCTTTGAACACATCATTTTGATCAAATAATTTCTCCAAAGGAATGAGGCCCTTAGGGATTAAATTATTTTGTAACTGTAAGACTTCAGAACCTCCCTTTGATTCTACTAACATGTTCTGCTGATCTATTTGATTGTGCTCAAACTCTTCTTTTAATTCAATGAAATTCCTTACCTGCTGATCATCCTCAAAGACTTGCCAATTTATGATATTATCTGGTATGACTGGTCTATGGCGAACCTCCACCTCATAACTATCAGAAGAGTGCTTAGGAATGACAAATAAACTAGCTGAAACAGCAAGAGAATCTGCAATAGAGTTTTGGTCTCTAGTTTTGATGCTAAAAGAGTAAGTCTGAAATTTTTCTAACATCTCCAATACTAAATTTCGGTATGCTCTCATCCTTGCATCCTTGGTTTGATATGCACCCTCTATTTGTTTAATTACCAATTCAGAATCTCCACAAACAGCAATGTTTTTGGCTTTCAACTTTATCACGACTTCCAGACCTAAAACTAGAGATTCGTACTCAGCCATGTTGTTGGTACAATCAAAATTTAATTTGTATGAGAGAAACTTATTTTCTTCAGTTGGACTAGTGATCCAAATGCCAGCTCCTGCCCCTTCTTTTCCTGCTGATCCATCAAAGTACAATGACCAACAGCCCATGATATCTTTTTCATCTCCTTGCAGTCCTTCATGACTCTGATTTTCTGCAGGTTTATCTTCTAATTCTCTCCCAACTGATTCATTGAAAAGAATAGCTGAACCAAGACCAGTATCACATGAGTAAATAGGAAAATTCTGAGGCTTTTCTTTGCTGCTTACCATGTAGGCCATCCTTGTTTCACGATACAACCTCCTTTGTTCACCAAACACTGGGATGGTAGCATATGTTAGATCCATTTGCATGGTACCCTTTATTTTTGTTGCCCATGACCTTGAAAGGAGCATCCCAAACTTAGGTGGAATATCTGCAACAACAATGTCCATAACAATTGTTTTTGCTGGGATTTGTGTGAGTGCCACAACAACATCTTTTATTAAACCAATGCAATGAACTCTCTTGGAATCAAAGGAAAATAAGTCCTTGTATGGTCTGGTTACTTCTAACCCCAGCCTTTCCATAATTACCTTAGGCATGAGATTATGTGATGCCCCTGAATCCAACATAGCATTATGTAAAGTCATATCATGAATATTAATGCTTATGTAAAAGGGGGGAAACTCATCATTTTGTTCATCCTCAAGTCTTGGTCCTAAACAGATAATTGGACTGTCCTCTTGTACACTTCGGATATCAGCCACTCCTGGTGGAGAATTAAGCATTTCAACAATCTTGCTTCTGTATTTGTCTACCTTGAGAATTTCATTGAAAGGAACTGATATTTTAATTTTTGCAATCTCGTTCTCAATGTTAAAAACAGAAGTAGACTTTTCAATATCTTTAGAAGGAGAAGGAGTTTGAATATCCTTTTTATCAAGAGGGGAATCACCTTTACCTTCAACCACCTTTGATTTTTCCTTCTTATCCTCAACTGCCTTTGAGATATTCTTCTTGGGCTGTGCCTTGTTTGCTGTGATAGGAACATCTCTATTCCTAAGATTGTACTGCTTCTGTATCTCAAATATAGCATGCTGATAACCCTTTAAGAAATCTGAAGGTTCTTCTTCTGATTTTATCATGCTAGACTCATCATGTTCATCCTTAGTTAAGAAAATTCCTGAATCTTCTTCATCAAAGCAATGGATAGATTCCTCAGGGACTTCAGGTTCTTCTTCTTCATCCACCAAGTTTTGTTGAAAAGGAGGTCTCACTAGAGGATCTGCCTGTTGATTTCTATTGTCTCTTGGCCTTTGCTGATTTTGAGGCCTTCTGAATTGAGGATTCCTGAATTGAGGTTCTTGCTGCGCTTGAGGAGCAGAAGTATTCCCAAGAGCTAATCGGTCCATCAATTTCTCCATGGTTTTCATCATTGTTTCAAACTTGTCTTCTTGAGCAGAGGTAGAAGGCTTCTCTTCTTCCTTTATCTTTGTCTTTGCCATCTTTGATTTCTTAGCAGCAAGCATATTCACTTCTACCTTAATTGCATCATTTTGCATGTCAGCAAGATTGGCAGACTCTCTTTCTCTGAGTAAAAGAGAGAAATCTGAATCGAATGACTCAGCATATCTCAACTGTGCCAAAGCTCCAGGAGGTTTCAAATGTGCTGGAATAGAATTATATGTCTTATTAAACCTCTTAGAAAAATTTTGGACAGTTTCATCTGGAGCTCTTCTTAAATTATTGTATTCGGTGAGAGCTTGAACAGGATTAGTTCTGTTTCCCCATTTCCTCAGAAAACTATCTTCAAATTCAGCCCAACTACGAATGCTACCAGCCCCAAGGGCTTTGAACCATTTTCTGACTTCCCCAATGAAAGTTTGAGCAAAAAGTCTTAATTTTACATCTTCATCATCCACCTCTTCACTGTCAACAAAGTCATTGAACCTATCTACATGTTCCTCAACTGTAATATCCTCATCACCTCCCCATGTTGGAATCCTAGTAGCGTATTTACTAGGAAGATCATGTAAAACAGCAGGGAGAGCTAAAGGAGCATACCTAGTAGGTATGGCCATAATGAATGGAGGAGCAGTGACAACAGGTATTGTATGACCAGTGGGAGCAGATTTAGTGTGAGACAGTGTCTGAGGACTATTTGGACTAACAGAGGCAGAAGATAAAGTACTGGTACGGAAAGGGTTGTTTGGACTTTGCAAACCACTGACAAAAGAACTCCAATTGGGGAGAGGTAAACCAGTTTTAGATTTGAGCAAAACTTCAAAAGGATCAAGTTCTTTGAGCTGATCTAAGTCCTCTTCCTCTAATAGCAACTCTGAAGTAACAACCTCCCAAAACTCTACCTTATCTTTTTGTGACACTAAAGATGAAGTATCAATGCCTCTCTTTTGTAAATCTAAAATAATTCCAATAAGCTCTTCTTCGTTTTCAGACCTCAACAATACCTCTTGAATTTTATCATCAACAATTTTATCTTCAGGACTTCTAGAAAATTCAGGAAACAAAGATTTTGAAATGTTTGAGGTACCTGGTATATCAGAAAATCTTTGTCTACTCCTTGAGATAATATTGGGATTATCCACAGGACTAGGTGGGTTTGGGTCAGGATTACTCCTTGTATATCTTCCTCTCAAAGCCACCTTTTTAACTTTAAGATTGAATGGAGTCACCAAGGTAGAATGCAGCCTTGAACACCTTCCTGAGCTCCTGCTACCTTCAGAAGTTCAGTTTCATATTTTCGGGAATGAGTAATCTTCAGGCTCCCGGCAGACGCACCAAAATGTTATCTCAAAATCAAGCCCTGGAAGGCTGCAACCCAGGAAGACTTCAAGTAACTATTTCACACCAATCTTTTGACTAAGGCTTAGCCTCCTTAGCCTGAGAGGGCTCTCTCAAAGGATTATTGATTTTGACTATCAGTAAGATGGCTAACTCTTGTGAATAACATTGACAAATAATGAAGGCTGGACAAACATTACATAAGTTTCCATTGGGCCTATGGAGTCAAACATACTACAGCAAACAATGATGATGCCTTACATAGAAATCAGGGCACTTAGCATTTGGATGTTCAGAAAACCACTTATATAAAACCACAGTTTACAAAGGCATACAGGAAGTCAGAGCATGATCAATGAATTCTGAGTGATTATGCATTTGTACAACTGTAAAAGAACACTAAAGAAAATATATCATCACACATTCTGAACAAGTAAATCCCTTATGAATCTTGAGAAGTAAAACAGTCATTTATATTACTGAACTCTGTTTTTTACATAAGCCAAAACAGTCCTCTATTTTATAAAATATCCAACCTTCATTACATAGATGTTCCAGCGATATATAGAAAATCCTTATTCTAACTACCTCGAGCTTCCTCCTCCCACATGAGGGGAACTCGAATTCTGCTTATGATGACACCTATTTGCTTTACAACAAACTATTAAATACAATTAGTGCTAACTGGAGTTCTAAAGAGTTCTAATTTGACTATGACTCTAACTCTATCTTCTTCGTAGAATGATTCCTTCTTGTTCTTTGACACTTGGACTCCTTGCAGTTTGGCTGAGATGGTTGAGATGAGTATTTAAAGCTCCATGTTGGCCTTGGATGCTGAATACTTTAACTGCTCAGTGATGTTAGGTGATATCCCTTGCTTTTCGGTTCCAGTCCTCCATAACTTCGAATATACAGCAGCATGTTTTTAGCCCTTTTAATAACCCAAAAATATAGGACATCACCATGTTCCTGATGTGTTGGAGGCTTCATCGATGGGCAAGTGTGCAGGCCAAAATCCCTTGTATGTAACTCATTCAAAACCCTAATGACCGGTAATAAAGTGGCTTTATAACAGAAACTTTAAACTTGAGTCAAAACATTTCACGTTTTTAAAGGTACACCTGTCTTGATCTGAATGGCTGTGATAGCTTCATTTGGTCTCTCACATGTCCTTCAGGTGTTTCCTTTAGAAAATTCCCGATCATTTTACCAAATTGTTTGTCTGCGTTTAAAATCAACACCTACAGCAGTTTCGTAGCACGCTACGAAACTGCTGAATTGTTTAAACAGCTTGTCTTTTCCCTGAGATATTTACCACCCAGACATTTGATTGCAAAAACTTCTTTTGACCTTGGATATATATAGCAGGGATCTACATGTCTTTAAAACAATAAAACTAAGCAAAATTTAACAAAATTTGGAACAAAACCTTTCTTTGAACAGCAATTTCATTCAGCAGCTAACTGGCCTAGCTGTGCCTTCAAGTCTTCCACTTTCTTTCTCATAGCTTTATTCTCAGCTCTTAGATGCATGTTTATCTTTCTTAGGAGTTTGGCCTCTTTAATGGCAGGTACTGTCCATGTGTAAACATCGGCTACTGAATCCACCTGGTTTACTAAGTTTTCACTTCCTTTCAATACAGCTTTACGATAATTTGCATACCTGACTGCAGACTCCTTAGTGGCATTCTTCACCTGAGCAATCTCATGTTTAGCTGCTTTTAACCAGTTCCTTATAGCTATAATATTACCTCCTTGAGATATGATGACTGTTCTTTTTGTGTCTTTTTGCTTAATTTTCTCTGCCTCCTCTGTTCTGGGCAATTCTTCGGCTTCCTCTGTTCTGGACAATTTCTCAGCTTCCTTTACTTGCTTCCTTGTAATAGGTCTTCTGGGTTTGAAAATGAATTCTTCACCTGGTTCATCAAACTTCAGCCTTTTTGAGGCCTTAGGCTTCTTGGTACTTTCTGGTGATGACTGTGTCAAATCAATATGCACTGGTTCAATTTGCTCAAACTCGATGGCCTCTAATAAATCATTCAGGCTTGCTTTAGATACTGGGCTCTCTTCAACAGCTATGGCTTTACCTTTTTCTTTACTTATTTGGCTTCTTGTCCTTACTCTTGAAATTGCTTCAGCTCTACTTGTTTCAGCTACAGTCTTGTCATCCTGAGTCTTTTCTTTTGTTGCTTGCTGAGGTTGTTCTTTAATGATCAGTGGCTTCACTGGTTTTTTAAGCTGTGACTTGGTTTGCTTTTTAGCTCTGGCCTCCTTCTGAAGCTCAGCTATTGTGAGTTCTTTGACTGGTTGTTCTCTGACTGGTTGTGGAGTAAGGCCAGTTTTGCTTTGAAATCCAGCCATGAAGATGAACGAATTCCAGTCTCTGCCTATCTTCTGGAGGCCATCTAAAACTAACAATTTAATCAAACCATGGTGAAATAAAGAAGTCTCGCAATCCTCTTTTCTGAGCTGCACCTTATCACACATTTTACTTAGACTGCGAAATAAGTAAAAAGGAATATCTATGGAAGCCTTCCCAGTGAAATGTAAAAGCAACTTGAAATGATAAGAGTAGACCTTATTCTATCTTCCTTCACATGTCAAGTATTTCTGAATGCAGGTGAGAAGAAGGGCATAATGCTCCTTAACATAGTTTCTGGGCACTGCTTTTGTTAGGTCTTCATTCACATATGCCTCTTTTAAGAACTCTTTACATGGATTCATATCAAATTTAAAGTTCTTAAACCATTCTTGCTGCCCTCTTGGGATTTCTGTTACAACAGCTATTGCCTCCGGAGACACTTGAACTTCCAACATAGCTATTTTTTAATTTAAACCGGTGAAGTTCAAAGCAAAATCTTTGGTTACCTGCGCATGTCCTCCTTGCAGTTTTTTACAGAAGTTCCAGCACCCGGCATCTTTGAATGCTTTCTTCACGCCTTCATCCCTCAATGCTATGTCTAAACCTTCAGGTTCGGTCCTCTGGCATTTTCCAGATCTGTGTTCTTTCCTCTCCATTTGTTTTTTGAAATCTTTACACTCACAATGAGCAACAGCTTCAGTTGAAATGGCGGTTCAGTTCTTTTTAACTCGGGCTCGCTTGTAATCAGGCTCGCTTGAAAACAGCCTCGCTTGAAAACTCAAATACATCATCCGATAAGCTTGTCACTTATGTAACATTCACGATCATCATCAAGATCCATGCACGGTACAATCCATCGGAATGATATTTCTGTGCGTTTCATCAAATCTATTGGTGGAGTGATGACTAATGAGCGCTTAGACATGCTACGGGAGGTACACAAAAACTGACATGAGAGGACAGAATTGGTGAATCATTAACAGACTTGACACTTTAGGAAAGATTCGCTGCGAAATGCACGAATCCGCGATTTCGCAGCGCGGTTAGTTTAAAATTCTAATAATGCGCTGCGAAACGGATTAATGATAATGCGCTGCGAAATGACTGAACAATGATTACGCTGCGAAATCACGAAAAGACTCGGTGAATAGGATAAGACAAGACATGGCTTATAACACGATGATGGTGGAGGAGAACCAATAGGATTAGAGTATAATTTAAAACAAACACCTTTAAAACTCCAAATCCTAAGTATGAAACATAAAACGAAAACCATATGACACAGACCTTTGACATTGAACTAGGACCAAGGACTATATGCATAAAATTTTTATTCTAAGTGATAACACCTACATTGGCTGTAGGGATCGGAATATGACTATCAAGAATGGGCATATGTCCAACCAGTTAGTCCTATATAATCATGACCAACCATCTCTAGGACATGACTTACCTTTATGACTCGAAGGGGAGGAAGAATAAGATGCAATTTATTCCGCCCAACTCTATACCTTATAAACAACCATGGGAGGGGGACAACCAGATGAAGATGATTTGATTGAACATATACTCCAAAGTCCAACTCCAAATACATTGTCCTTAGATGAAGTAGTAAAGGAAACCCAGAACAACCATCAAATTGATCTATGCTTAGCCGATTCTAACCCTATCCATGTCAAAAACATAGAATTTAGCCCTGAGAGAACTTTGAAAATGAACCCATCTCTTTATGTTCACCAAGAAGAAAAGTTGTGAAACATTCTAAAGGAACACCTAGATTTCTTTGCTTGGAGTTACAAAGAAATGAAGGGAGTGCACCCCTCGGTGTGTACTCACCACATTTATATCAAAGAAGGTTGCAAACCAGTCCAACAACTACAAGGGAGGATGAACCCAACTCTCAAAGATACAGTGAAAGAAGAACTACAATAGCTGTTAGATGCAGGATCATTTACCCTATCTTCGATAGTGATTGGGTCTCTCCTTTGGTGTTGGTTCCATATCTTATGAATCTGTGAGGTTCGCTACTTCCATTTTGGCTGGAAAAATAATGTGGAAGTTTCATGCAGATGAAGAGCCGAGACAGATTTCTTCCTTGGCTGCAGAGTGCAACAAGGGCATCTAGTACAACTGGGCAGGCTATCTGAGTAAATAATTCTTGGTAGATTTCCGCGAAGGCCAAGTGGAGGGCAAGTAATCCACTATACCTAGTTGTTATTGTTGATTACACTAGTTGTGTGGCATGAACTAGATGACTCACAGTTCCCCATAGTAGATCCTGATGTTTGTGAAGTTGCACGGTACACTTCACTGTGGGCCTCTAAGGAGCCCACAAGGGTGATGGAGAATAAAATGCTTTGGGTCATGATCGAGATGGAACTGTGCATGGTGATTAACTAAAGGCCATGGTTGTCACCCACTCTACATGTGCAATATAAATATGTAACAAACTTCAAAACTGATTTTCACCACGTAGGTTTTAACCCCATACAGAAATTACCTACATACGAATTCTAAAACACATAAAATAAGCAATGTGAGAGAATAACACATAAAACACATATACACAGAGATTTCCCCCGAGATCCAAAAACCAGGACTACCAGCTTGATTTTTCATTATGTTCCTTTCAATGTTACAATACATATTTATACATGCCAAAGCATCCAATACCATGGACTGAAAACCATCGCGTCCAAAACCGAGAAACATGCACAAAACCATAGGTATGTCCCCCCAACCTAACATAGGGTCCAAAACCAAAATTTTCCAGGGTGCTACCGCGGACACTATAGAGTGGGGTTACCTGCACCCCTCAAACCCCCTGTGACCCCCCGCTACATAATTGGCGCAACAAATGGGGGGCTCCACCCCCCTCTAACCCCCCGGATAACTACGTGGGCTAGTCGTGGAAAGGATATAACACAACCCAACATTCTCCCACTTGTTGTTTTCTTTCCATAGGGGGCCACAAGAGAACTTAGTCATTTATCCAGCCCTACAATGCCCATTGTTTCTCTACACCAAGAGAACTTCTCAGAGCTCGCAGATTTTGTCAATGCATCTGCAATATGCTTCAAAGTGTTCACCTTTACCAGCAACACTTTTTTGTGTTGTATCATATCCCTCACAAAGTGATACTGAACATCAATGTGCTTTGTCTTTGAATGATATGCAAGGTTATTTTCCAAGAAAGTTGCACTTTGGCTATCACAGTCTATCCTTATAGCTCCCTGTACTAACCCCATACTTGAACACAATCTCTGCAACCAAACTGCTTCCTTGCTTGCATGAGTGGCTGCAATGTATTCTGCCTCTATAGTTGATAGTGCCACTACAGATTGTTTCTTACTCATCCAACTAACTGCACCTCCAAATAGTTTAAACACATACCCACTTGTAGATCTTCTCTGATCTAGATCTCTAGCCCAATTTGCATCAACAAAGCCACGAATATCTAATGCTCTGTCCAATCTTGGTCTTCCTTGGTAGCACAAACCATAATCACTAGTGCCACGCAAATACCTGAAAACCTGCTTCACTACTGTCCAATGCTCCTTTCCTAGTTTTTGACATAAACCTACTCAATACTCCCACTTCATGTGCAATGTCTGGTCTAGTACAAACCATTGCATACATCAGGCTACCAACTACACTTGCATATGGAACACGGGACTTATGTCTTGGGAAACTGTTCAACAGATAACTTTACACCTACAGGAATAGGAACCTTCACTGGTTTACTATCCTGCATATTAAATCTCTGCAATATTGTGTCGACATACTTCCTCTGGTTTAACCAGAGCTTCCTCTTTGCCCGATCTCTTTTAATTTCCATGCCCAAAATATAGTTTGCAGCACCAAGATCTTTCATGTCGAATTTGGAGGACAACTGGGTCTTCAAATCCTGGATAATTTCTTTGTCATTTCCAACCAGCAACATATCATCCACATACAAGACCAAATAAATAACATGGTCGCCAATTAATTTAGCATACACACATTGATCTTCTTTTCTTCTGGTGAAGCAAATTCTCCATATAAATGTATCAAATTTCTGATACCACATCCATGGTGACTGTTTTAACCCATACAAATACTTCTTTAGCTTGCATATCATTTCTTTCTTACCCTTCACCGCAAAACCTTCAGGTTGCTTCATGTAGATTTCTTGTTCGAGATCCCTCTAAAGAAATTTTGTCTTCACATCCATTTGTTCTACCTCAAAACTAAAAGCAGCAGCAACAAATAAAAGTAATCTAATAGAAGTTACCTTGGCAATAGGAGAAAAAATATCACCAAAATCAATTCTTGACACTTTGGAATAACGTTTTGCTACCAACTGAGCTTTGTATTTCTCCACCTTTCCTTATGCATTTGTCTTCTTCTTGAACATCCATTTGCTGCCAATGGGTTTCCTTCCAGCCGACAACTCCACCAGATCCCAAGCTTCATTTTTATGCAAAGATACCATTTCATCAACCATGGCCTCTTTCCAGAGTTTTCCATCGTCTAAATCTACCACTTCCTTCATATTTCTGGGATCATCATCAGTAATAGATAAATCAAAATTTGAACAGAAAGCAGACGGACTATACCTTTCTGGCTGCCTTCTTTCTCGAACTGATCTTCTCACACCCGGAGTTTGTGGTTCTTCATCTTCTGATTCCTCCTCTATTGTAGAGTTTGATTCTTCCTCCTTTAGCTCAAACTCTATCTTCTCAGGTTCCTTTGGTTGGACTTCATGTTTAATAACATATTTTACCTCTCTGAACACCACATCTCAGCTATACACAAACTTCCTTATTACTGGGTTCCAAATATTATAACCCTTTAAGCCATCCTTATACCCAATAAAGATGCACTTTTCAGATTTACTATCAAACTTGGTTCGTTTCTCCTTTGTAACATGTAAATATGCATCACATCCAAATACCCTCAGATGTGAAAGAGAGGGTTTCTTACCAGTCCATACCTCTTGTGGAATTTTATCCTCCAACGCTAATGAAGGTGATGTGTTGACTAGGTAACATGCTATCTCCCAGCACCACTAAGCATGCTTCTTTCCCTTTCCATCAACGTCTTGTTCATTCTTTCCGCAACTCCATTTTGTTGAGGTGTATATGGAATAGTCTTCTGCCATTCTATACCACACTTCTTACAGAATTCTTCGAATTCCTTACTGCAAAACTCTCCACCATTATCTATCCTCAGCACCTTTATCTTCTTCTTTGTCTGGTTTTCCACCAAAGCCTTAAATTCTTTAAACTTGTCAAAGACTTTAGATTTCTTCTTAAGGAAATATATCCATGTATTCCTTGAGAAGTCATCTATAAATGATACATAGTACACAGACTTACCCAGTGATGGAACCTTCACAGGTCCAAACACATCATTGTGCACAAGCTCTAATATCTGTTTCACCCTCTTACCACCAGAGGGGAAACACAGCCAATTCTGCTTCCCATATACACAATTTTCATAGAAATCAAAATCCAGAGAGCTATTCCTCATACCTTCTACCATACCTTTACCATTAAGTATTCGAAGGCCCTTCTCTCCAATGCGTCCAAGCCTTTGATGCCACAACATGCTCTTCTCTCTAGAGACCACTAGATTTTCTGCTCCACTTTCAGGAACCACAAAACTGTTGCACCCATCAACAACAATTCTACCTTGCAGCTTACATAGATTTCCAATTCAAACTCCCTACAACAATACCAGCGCCCCCTGAACCATCTTGTAGGTATCCTTCTCGAACACTGTTTTTACACCTGCATCATCCAACTTGGTTACATAAATCAAATTTCTGGCAAATGCAGGAATATGCAGAACACTCGGAAGTGTTCTAACCCTTCCACCTTGCAACTTCAACTTTACTTTTCCACGACCAACAATTCTAGCCTTCCTATCATCCCCCAAGAAGACATCACCACCATTATATTTCTCATACTTGCAGAACCACTTTCTATGGAGAGTGAAGTGAAGGGATGCACCTAAGTCAATCAACCATGTCTCATGATCTACATGTGTACTTGAAGAAGCCAAGTACACACTCCCACCTTCACTTGAGGTGGTTTTCGCCTCTACAGAAGGAGCATCATTAGATCCCTTTCCTTTATCAAGATATTTAGATTTATAGTCCCTTTTGTAGTGCCCTTCCTTTCCACATTTCCAGCACACCACCTTTATAGGTTTTCCTAGAGATTTCAATCTCCCTCTAGACTTAGATCTCCCACTCGATGACTTACTTTTGTTTCTTTTCTGGGACTATCCTCGTACTGATAAGGCATCACCATTCTAGTTCTCCATATTTTTCTATCTCATCTCCTCCATTAGCAAGGATGAGACTATTTCATCAAACTGCAAGACAGTTGCATTGCTACCTATTGCAATAACTAGACTATCCCATGAATCTAGTAGAGAACACAACAAACTGATGCACTTATCTTCATTTGAAATTTTAATATCAATAGATGCGAATTGACTTACCACAGTATTAAATGCATTCAGATGCTCTGTCATCGAGTCTTCATCTTTCATTCTCAGGTTATATAGTTTTTTCTGTAGGAACGGTTTATTTACTAGAGACTTAGATTGGTACAAAGTACCTAAATTTTCCCACAAAGGCTTCGTCGTAGCTTCCCCTGATACATTCAACAATACTGAATCTAAGACACACAATCATATTGTGCTCTTTGCCTTCCGATCCAACTTCTTCCATTCTTCATCACACACTCCCATTTGTTTAGTACCTAGATCTACCACAATCAACTGATCTTTATCCACCAACAGATCCTCCCTCTTGAGTTTCCACAACTCAAAACTCTGACCATTAAATTTCTCAATCTCTATCTTTCCACTACTCGCCATATTATTTCACCACCAGAATCGATCTCGTAGATCTCCCACTCAACAGGGTCTACCACAGGCCCGAGTGAAACCCCTTAGCAACAAAGGTGTCCCCTTGAAGCCAAAATAGCTCCGATATCGAATGTAGGTTTTAACCCCGTACAGAAATTACCTGCATACGAATTCTAAAACACATAAAATAAACAATGTGAGAGCATAACACATAAAACACATATACACAGAGATTTTCCCCTGAATCCCAAAACCGAGACTACCAGCTTGATTTTTCATTATGTTCCTTTTAGTGTTACAATGCATTTTTATACATGCTGAAGCATCCATTAACATGGACTGAAAAGCATCGCGTCCAAAACCATGTGCAAAAAGCATGCACAAAACCATAGGTAGGTCCGCCCAACCTAACATAGGGTCCAAAACCAAAATTTTCTGGGACGCTACCTGAGACCTCATAGAGTGGGGTTACCTACACCCCTCAAACCCCCTGTGACCCCCCCTCTATGCAATCAGTGCAACGAATGGGGGGCTCCACCCCCCCTCTAACCCCCTGGTTAACTACGTGGGCTAGTCGTGGAAAGAATATAACACAACCCAACAACCATATGCGCATGAAGAAGGATGCCATAGGAACGTGCAAGCCATAGGAACATGCAACCAATCGTCATTTTTAGTTGTGGAGAACGATATTATGGTGGTCATCAGCAAATGGTCGTGCGATTGGATCATCCCATCTAGCAAAGCAGCAGGCACAAGTAAGGCCGCAAAAGTAGCAATAGGGAAAATGATAGCTGCAACACAAGCCAAGAAAGACAAAAAGAATGAAGCACATAAGGCTTCTAAGGAAGCAAAGGAAGCGCAGAAGGCACAAGATGCACAGGGAGAAATAATGTAGGTCACCATTGACCTCAAAGAGCCTGATACATAGTGGACATATTTTGAAGTCGAAACCGTAGATGAAGAGGAAGGGAGTGGAGACCGCTATGTCGAATCGGAGGACTTAGAGTCCCCCTTCAGTATCAGGAAGAGACAAAAGTGTAGTTCGACAGGACCACGCAAGAAGTAGAAATCTGATAAGTTTGCGAGTACTGAACCATTAGCCCTCACAAAGGGTGAGATTAATGAGATAGGTGATTTTTTCGACTCCACAACTGAAAACATAAGGGGGAACATCGAGGACTAGCAAAAGAAGGTACTAGAAAAAGTGCAACAGGGCCTGAAGGAGTTGTAGGTCCAGACAGGAGTGATCCAAGTGAGTGTGGTTCATGTGAGCATGGTTCAAGTGGGAATGACTCAGGTGAGTGGGGTATCAATGACAGAAATGACTATAGACCTCTGTGCAATGATGCTCCTTGAGGGTTCGCTGCATGTCGAAACAGTTTAGGATCAGGCTAGGTTGTTGCATATGACCAACATGAGTATGAACATCGCAACTCTGCTTATCCAGACCTTGCATGAGATACACCAAGGAATTTTAGACAAGCTCCATGAGTGGGAGAAAAGAGCTTTGTTGATTATAGAAGAAGTAAAGACTAAAAATCAACATATTTTGGCAAAGAAAGTGCAGGCATTGTAGGCCCGTGACAAGGTGATGCATTGAAATCGACAGCTAGAGGCATCCCTTACCCAAGTGTGCAACGAGTTCCCTAAGCTCCAAATTCTAGCTGAGACGGCCTTTGTGGAGAAAATTCAAAATTTAGGTGTTGTCTTGAAGGAATCCAAGGAGGAAATCAGAAAGGTACAGTTCGAGCTACAATTGTAGATTCCATAGCTTTAAAGGAGGCTGCAACCAACCACACCACTGGAGGTCAGACAACAGTGTGAAGCTACCATTAAAGAAAATATGACAACTCAGGCCACTGTAGGCAAGGACTGCAACCAATTATTTGAGCATGCAATGGAAATGTGGGCCTTGCTACAGGAGGACCCACACTTTCAGAATATCAAAGCAGACATCCACGATAGACATCTACAGTTCAATGGGCTCCAAGCAACAGCATGGACTCTTGAACCTGTGCAAAGGTTCACCAGACTTTAGAAAGGAAAGACTTTGCACACAGATTGACTTGCTACACCGAAAAGCATCCATTATTTCATCACAAAAATAATCATGGGCTGAGAATGTAATCTAGTGGTCTTAGACCATTGAGGGCAAGCTCAAGGCCCTTCAGTAGACACAAAGGACCATGGGCCTTTTAGTCGAAGGTCCAATGATGGATAAGTTGGTCGAAGAAGTTCGTTATGTTTTTTCGTAGGGAATAGTAGTCTTCAAGCATTGCAGATCGAACTTAGCGGCATTCAAGAAAAGCTTGAGGGAACATCGACATAGTGACTCAGGAGAAGTCATGACTTTATGTTGGGGGCCTGTTGGGGTGGGGTCCCCTGGGTCAGATTTTGTTAAAATTTTGTTAAGTTTGTAAAGATATTGTAAATTCTCCTCATTTTGAGGGGCGGAGGGTCAGTAGCATAGGTCAATAGGAGTCAAAGGGGCATTAGGAAGTTCGAATCCCCTTAGTTTGTAAAATTCAAGTTGTTTTGAGACCCGCCTATGGTTCGTGAACCATGGTATTGTAATGAAAAGTATAAATGGAAGTCATAGAAGAGTTATAAAGGAGAAGCCAAGTAAGAAGTGAATTATTTGAGTCTGAATTTATCTATTATGTACTTGGATCAAGGGGAAGGATCCTCCAGTTATGTGCACGAACACCTTGGTAAGTCTGCGACTAAGTGCCTTGGCCCCTCCAACTGTGTGCGCAGGGTTAGGAAGAGTTTGTAACTAAGAATCTGAGGCATAATAAGAACATATTTTGAAGTGATATCTATGTAACTATGTATTACTATTTATTTCTAAAGTTCTTGTATTTATGAACTGTTGAATGAATTTAATCTGGAAATATACTTAATAGATTCGCAAAGACGTAGATATTCTTATTTGTATGATCTTATGCATGTTTAGCACAATCGGTGAAGGAAAAAAATATGTTAATTTTTATTTACTGTAAGTTCTTGGTTTCGAGGGTTAGGGTTTACGAAGGTTAAGATAAAGCCCTAGATCCACAGAAAACACATCACATAGTGCTCTAGATGTAGAAACCTAGTTGTAGCATCCTGCAATACTGCCTAGGGTGAGATTGCAGCCTGTGCTACACTGGTTGTTGGTGAAAGGGTTGGTAGTGTGTGGTTTTGTTGGTTAGCGCATCTAAATATGAACCTGGGTCCAAGCCTCGTCAAGCCAACATTATCAAACCTGGCTCCCCTTTGGAAGAAACAATTCTGTCATCTCCTGAGAATCAAAATATCAGTGACGACCTTATTGACATGCTTCAGTCTAATAAGGGCCTTATATGCCCTATAGTTACTTTTATAGTCTAAAAAGAGGCAATTGAGGAGCCTGAAACTATTCTTGCCATCCCTTCCACTTTATACAAATTAAAAAAATTGCTAGAAGTACAAGAAGGAGAACAAACCATGAGATAAGGTTGTTGAGGAAAGAAAATCATAAACTACAAAGGAAATTGAAGTAGCTTAGAAGTTGGCCAAGGAACAGAAAAGGAAATTACAAGAAGAGGCAAGAAACTTGGATGACTAAAGTCCAAACTAAGAATTTTCTTGCCTCTACAGAAACCCAGACAGAGGTGACCATCATCGTTACTACAGAAACCAAAACATAGGAGACCCTCACTGCTACCACAAAAACATAGACTGATTTGGGTTCTGATGTGATGACAACTGAAGCATCTAGTCAAATAGAATCGTTGGTTTCCATTAATAGGACCACTTAGAAAGAAACTACACCTCCTTAAACTGAGAATTCTTGACAGGGTAAAGAATTCACGGAATCCTCTGATCGAAAGTCAATGATGTAAACTGACGTCAAAGGCGAGAAACCTGCCATTGATGCATGCAGACTTCAAGGTATTGTCGATTCCTAAGTCATCTTTCTAGATAATGTGTCGATGTCGATAGAAAGCGACCCGTTGCAGGCAAGCCCGCAACACGAAATCATTGTTCAAGTTGAAGAAATGTTGCTGTAAGGACTGACTCAGGGATGGTCAAATGGATGACAAGTATTTTGCAGATGAAAGTTTTGCTTGCAGACCTCTTGAACACATAACGACACAACAGATGGTTTGGTGACGAATAACTCAAAGTTGATCCCTGAACCTGGTTAAAGATTTTCTAAGTGAGTTGGTCAACTGTGAGGTAAAAGATTTCCCAACCCAGGTGAAATGTAAAAGTGTCGTGCTCAAGAGTGGTAATAAAGTTTCTTCTGAGACAAAAGGTGACAAATAGGTTCATTCTTCTCTTTTTTCCCCCACCATTTCTGGCAAGTACCTCTTTATTTTTAACAAGCTTGAGGAGGATAACATATGCTTGATTATAAGCTCATCCTTCGGACGAGTCCAACCTAGTTTAAATTCGAACCCTAGGAAGGAGTGGTTCGTTCCTGTTTGTAATTGAACAGGTCCTTTACTGTAAAAGTTTAACGAGCCCAGTATAGGAGAAACTCGGCGTTTTTCATTTTTAGAGAGTCTGAAAACATCAAAACATCTATTCACATCAAAACATCTATTCACATTTCACGGGTTGTGCTTGGTACTTTGAGGACCATTAACATTACTGGTGGTTTCTCTCACGCTTGTTAACAGTTTACATCATTGACTGGTAATCAAGTGGTTTCTACCATGTTCGACATCGAATCATTTAATCACATGGCTAGAATCGTACCAATTCGGGAAAGTAGAAGTGAAGACCCTGGATCTAGTTTCCACCATCCAGGCTGCAAGGAGTTTTGTATTCATTGTCTATATAGACTAATCATAAACAGATGGCTGCGTCCATACTGTGTCTACAAAAGTCTATAAAAATGATGTACTGCAAGATCATTCCTGTATCAGAATAGTTAGTCCATTAGTTAAAGTTTTGAATCTGAGTATGGGAATGCCTACCTCAGTGATGATATAATCTTATCCATGTATTTTGTGTTGAAAATTGCAGGTTCCAACCAGGCCATCCACAAGGCAATCCTTAAAATGATAAAGCGCTTCACCCTTCCTAGAATTACAAAACCCTATTCTATTCCAGGCTTCGCACTTTAGGGGGCAATCTGTTACACTAAAAAATGTCACCTTGACTACTTACAGTTAGTATGGCTCAAATCAACAGTCATGCTACCCTCTTAGGCAAGTCTCATGCCTCTGTTATCCATCTCAAACTCAAAGGAGAGAGAAAGTCTTGTAAAAACTATGTTTATCTCTGGGGTCGCAGGTTCTCTCTAGCCTTACCTGCGGGGACGCTGACCATGTTCACAAAATCTGCGTCCATGGACGCTCTGTATGTTAAGGGACAGGTGCGTCCCTCTGTAAAAGGCAAAATGCGCGAGTTTTATCTTGAAAAAGTTACTTGTGGTTACTTCTAGAACATTCTAGAGGTCGGTTTGATGAAATGGATGCGCCTCCAGTTGGTTCATGTATCTCTATTAAGGGGGAACTTATCCCATCAATAAGGGAGCTATCCCACCCATAGAGGGGGATGATCCCATTGATAGTGGACCTGAATAACCTCTTTACAGCACTATAAATAAAGGCATTGAGCCAGAAGGAGGAGAGGTTGGAGCTATACATTTTCTTTGGGTAAATGCTGCAGGATTTAGGTCTTCCATTAGAGCCTTTGTGAGGAGAGATTGTCTTCACTTGATTCTACTTGGGAGAGGGTGAGCTTTGTCAAAGTAGAGGAAAACCCTTGATGGACCCTGGGAGGAACTTGCACAACACCAAGGCCAGGTTGTAAGAGTTTCTTTGTTTCGTTATTATTACAAACTGGTTTATTTTTCTCAATAGCTTGTGTTAATGAGTTATTTCATGTGTTCCTTGGTCTGCATGTTGAATATATGTTTTATTATATGAAATGCAAGTGCTTGGTAATTGTTTGATTGTTTGTGGTTGCAGGAATTGACTTGAAGGAGGAGCTCATCCGGATCGTCAAGAACGGACTTCAACAACAGCGTTTTGGAATAAGGTAAGCCTAAACACTTGTAGTTTTCATGTTGTAAAAGGTGTATTTAGAGAAAGATCACTCCATTTTGTCTTGTTTGTCATTAGAATGTCTTAGACTTCTAGGAAGGTCAGTCGTGTCCGCACCCTTGACAGATTCCGTGTGACAAATTTGTCACACGGAAACTGTCAGGGGTGCGGACACGACTGACCTTCCTAGAAGTCTAAGACATTCTAGTGACAAACAAGACAAAATGGAATGATCTTTCTCTAAATATACCTTTTACAACATGAAAACTACAAGTGTTCAGGCTTACCTTATTCCAAAACGCTGTTGTTGAAGTCCGTTCTTGACGATCCGGATGAGCTCCTCCTTCAAGTCAATTCCTGCAACCACAAACAATCAAACAATTACCAAGCACTTGCATTTCATATAATAAAACATATATTCAACATGCAGACCAAGGAACACATGAAATAACTCATTAACACAAGCTATTGAGAAAAATAAACCAGTTTGTATTAATAACGAAACAAAGAAACTCTTACAACCTGACCTTGGTGTTGTGCAAGTTCCTCCCAGGGTCCATCAAGGGTTTTCCTCTACTTTGACAAAGCTCACCCTCTCCCAAGTAGAATCAAGTGAAGACAATCTCTCCTCACAAAGGCTCTAATGGAAGACCTAAATCCTGCAGCATTTACCCAAAGAAAATGTATAGCTCCAACCTCTCCTCCTTCTGGCTCAATGCCTTTATTTATAGTGCTGTAAAGAGGTTATTCAGGTCCACTATCAATGGGATCATCCCCCTCTATGGGTGGGATAGCTCCCTTATTGATGGGATAAGTTCCCCCTTAATAGAGATACATGAACCAACTGGAGGCGCATCCATTTCATCAAACCGACCTCTAGAATGTTCTAGAAGTAACCACAAGTAACTTTTTCAAGATAAAACTCGCGCATTTTGCCTTTTACAGAGGGACGCACCTGTCCCTTAACATACAGAGCGTCCATGGACGCAGATTTTGTGAACATGGTCAGCGTCCCCGCAGGTAAGGCTAGAGAGAACCTGCGACCCCAGAGATAAACATAGTTTTTACAAGACTTTCTCTCTCCTTTGAGTTTGAGATGGATAACAGAGGCATGAGACTTGCCTAAGAGGGTAGCATGACTGTTGATTTGAGCCATACTAACTGTAAGTAGTCAAGGTGACATTTTTTAGTGTAACAGATTGCCCCCTAAAGTGCGAAGCCTGGAATAGAATAGGGTTTTGTAATTCTAGGAAGGGTGAAGCGCTTTATCATTTTAAGGATTGCCTTGTGGATGGCCTGGTTGGAACCTGCAATTTTCAACACAAAATACATGGATAAGATTATATCATCACTGAGGTAGGCATTCCCATACTCAGATTCAAAACTTTAACTAATGGACTAACTATTCTGATACAGGAATGATCTTGCAGTACATCATTTTTATAGACTTTTGTAGACACAGTATGGACGCAGCCATCTGTTTATGATTAGTCTATATAGACAATGAATACAAAACTCCTTGCAGCCTGGATGGTGGAAACTAGATCCAGGGTCTTCACTTCTACTTTCCCGAATTGGTACGATTCTAGCCATGTGATTAAATGATTCGATGTCGAACATGGTAGAAACCACTTGATTACCAGTCAATGATGTAAACTGTTAACAAGCGTGAGAGAAACCACCAGTAATGTCAATGGTCCTCAAAGTACCAAGCACAACCCGTGAAATGTGAATAGATGTTTTGATGTCGAACACTTCACGGAATCCTCTGATCGAAAGTCAATGATGTAAACTGACGTCAAAGGCGAGAAACCTGCCATTGATGCATGCAGACTTCAAGGTACTGTCGATTCCTAAGTCATCTTTCTAGATAATGTGTCGATGTCGATAGAAAGCGACCCGTTGCAGGCAAGCCCGCAACACGAAATCATTGTTCAAGTTGAAGAAATGTTGCTGTAAGGACTGACTCAGGGATGGTCAAATGGATGACAAGTATTTTGCAGATGAAAGTTTTGCTTGCAGACCTCTTGAACACATAACGACACAACAGATGGTTTGGTGACGAATAACTCAAAGTTGATCCCTGAACCTGGTTAAAGATTTTCAAAGTGAGTTGGTCAACTGTGAGGTAAAAGATTTCCCAACCCAGGTGAAATGTAAAAGTGTCGTGCTCAAGAGTGGTAATAAAGTTTCTTCTGAGACAAAAGGTGACAAATAGGTTCATTCTTCTCTTTTTTCCCCCACCATTTCTGGCAAGTACCTCTTTATTTTTAACAAGCTTGAGGAGGATAACATATGCTTGATTATAAGCTCATCCTTCGGACGAGTCCAACCTAGTTTAAATTCGAACCCTAGGAAGGAGTGGTTCGTTCCTGTTTGTAATTGAACAGGTCCTTTACTGTAAAAGTTTAACGAGCCCAGTATAGGAGAAACTCGGCGTTTTTCATTTTTAGAGAGTCTGAAAAACTTAAGGAAACTCCACGTTGAACTTTTTCGTATATTTGTGTCCCTCAAGCCCGAAAAAGTATAAAATAATACCTGGGGGAACCGCTTGATCTTACGACCAAGGAGTACTTTCATAATAGTGTCGTTAACCTGAAAAGTAAAAAGCGATCAAAGACACGTCGTTTTATTTCCTTATCGAGTTTGAAACGACAAAAACCCGGCAATCTTTTCCTGATTTTGCGGTCAGAAAAGAGCTAAAAGGGGACCGTCTTTTAATTCCGTTTTAACGAGTGAAAAAGAAACACTCGGCGATCTTTTCATGTTTTAGGAGTCAGAAAAGGGCTTAAAAGATGACTCTGAAATTTTGTTTGTGAAAAATTACAATTTCCCTCGAAATCCCGTTGTCCTGCACAAAAGCGACACATTACTCATACCTGTTTAAAATAGGCAAAAATACATTTGAAAACATCTTTTCATGGTAAAAAATGAACTAATTCATCCAAAAAACCTATAAAAAGACCTTTTACCATGTCATTTTTACCGTTTCACTGTTGAGGTTGAAAAAGGAGCTTTTGACAAGAAACTTCCCGTGGTTGCTGCGGAAAATCTGACCGTCGGAATCGATCGCCGCTTCACCGAGGTATTTTACACATCCCACTCTTCATTTTTATCCGTTTAGTTTTTTGTTTTTGGTCTCTGTTTCATTTTTTGGGGGGGTTTTGGGTTCAAAATGCGCCCCTCGGCGGACGCAGGTTCCCTTCGGGTGACCCGCGTCCCCCGACTTTTTCTCACACGGGAAAAAGGTCGGGGGACGCAGTTCGCCTTCAGGCGAGCTGCGTCCGGACGCCCTGTGCTACAAAGCCGGGGTGCGTCTTCCGCAAAGGGCGCATTTCAAAACCCTAACTCGCTCAAAAAACCACCAAATTTGCTCAAATTAATTTCTAATTGACTCTTTTGATGTGCAGGACCTGAAACATGTTAGACTGGAGAGAGAGAGAGCACGTAGAGGACGATGAAGCTGCGATTAACCACCAACCCTCTCTGGATGCCTTAAGAACATGTGGATTGTACAAATATTGGACCATACCGGGCATGAGGGGCCAGGTAAGATTTTTGGAATGGCTGGTTGAGCGATGGAACGTTCAGGATCAATGTTTTTACATTGGAGGGCACCAGCTCGAGATAGAGCCCTCGGATGTATACTTTCTCACTGGCTTGCCAAACAGAGGTGAGCAACTCAACCTTGCGGGGACCAGGCCGGGTGGCCAATCCCTTGATGATCTCCGCGAGGAGTGGTGCAGACCAGGGACTCGCCATAAAAAAGGCGTGGAGATAAAGCACATCGCTCTGGCGGAACTTAGAGTTATTGCATTTACGGTCACCAGGATTTGTGGCGAGGCCGCCTTGCACATTGCCTCCGGATCCCAAATGCGGATGGCAGTTGACTGTTACCAAGGCACCATCTTCAACTGGTGCGAAGCTGTGTCGGCTCATATGAAGAGCCAACTGACCAAGGCAAAGAACGGACGACTAAAGACTTTTGGATATGGGCCTATAGTCGTGAGCTTTGCCTTGGAGCGAGTTCCTATGCTGATCCCTCAGCAACTCACTGTTGATGACTTGGGTCCTCGGGAGCCAAAGCTTGTTCGATGGGTAGCGGTGATGGCCCGGCATCCTGACGAGGGTGCTGCAGTGGTTCGATTCTCAGACAGTTACTTCGACTGGCTAGAGGGCCAGCTTTTTGTGATACAAGACTTTCCATATGCCGGAATGGATTTCAGAGGTGATCCGGACATGGTTCTTCCACAGGGAGAACAATGGGATGACAGAGGTACTTTCATTTTCACAAGTTTTCTAATTATGTATTTTTTTATTTTTCATATATATCGTCTCAAAGTAACAGTAAAATTTTAAAAATGCAGATGTTGGACCACAGCGTCCAGCCAATCTCCGGCCTTACGACAGACGACATCCAGCTGCACCGGCACCGGCCCTACAGGACGCGGCTGCGGAAGTACTGGCTGATTTGGAGCATGATCTAGAGCGTCTCACGGCAGATATACCTGAGACTGCTATGGACGATATTCCTATGAGGCTTCAGCGCTTCGTAGTTGCGGTCCCTGGACCGTTTAGGAGATTTTTGCGTAAGGTAGCGCGCGCAGTGGTGTCGTACAGAGAGCACCACCAGTGATTGACTAGTCACTTTTGTAGTCACATGTGACATTTTTGACTTTTTGTACTATCATTTTGCCGATCATAAGGTGTGTTAAACCTATGATCGAAGACGATGTATATATTTTTGGACACACTCCTATCTATATCTATATATCACTATTACCGGCTTATCTTGTTTAACATGTATGATGAAAAGTCTTTTAAATTTACTTGCATGATTATTATAAATGTCTGTCCAACACTCGAGAAGCAATTGCATCTGCTAATGTATTCAAAGACCTCGGAATATGTTGATATTCAATGTAATCAAATTCACGTTCCAAGAGACGCACTCTCAAAAACAACCTTAACAACACAGGATTTCTAATGGCATAAACTCTATTAAGCTGTAATACAACAAGTTCAGAATCTAACCTCACAATCAAACGTCGAATTCCAAATGAAATAGATTCGGATAATAATTCAACCACTGCACTGTATTCTGCAATGTTATTCGTTGTTTGACCGAGGCTTACCCCATGCATAGAAACTAACTCGTCAGAGGGCGAATAGATAACCCAAGCTGCGGAAGAGATATTCCGTGTACTACGACAAGCACCATCAGCAAATCCAATGTATGTTTGGAGAGGCGTCGACATCTACAATATCAAGAGTAAAACCAAGATGAGCCAAAATAATGACGAAAAACCACACTCGCTAAACTAAGCATACTGACTAAACTAACACACTTGCTAGCTAGAAAGGAAATCTAACCTATCTAAAAAATTCTCCATCCATCATTTTAAGCATAATACCTCTTTAGGTAAAGTCCATTTCTGGGTTTGCCCAAAGAGTCCCCATCAAAATCAACTAACTCATAAGCCCCTTTTGCTAGCTTTCGCTTTACAATGTAGGGCCCATGCCACATGGGAACGAATTTTCCAGCACCTAGCTTATCGTTCGCTTGATCATATAATAGTACTAGGTCTCCTTCTGAAAAACTTCGAGGAGTTACATTTTTATCGTACTGGGCTTTCATTCGTTTTGCGTGAGTCTCGATGGCTAAAGTAGCGTCACGTCGAGTCTCATCTAATTTAGCCAAGTATAACAACCGTTTCTCCTCTTCGGAAGTAGCTGGAAGTAATTCGACAGCCATTTGAAGTGATGGGATTTCGCACTCAATAGGTAACACAGCTTCTAAGCCATAAACTAGCTGAAAAGGGGTGAAACCTGTTGAATTTTTCACTGAAGTTCGATATGCCCATAGCGCCGAAAATAACATGTTATGCCAATTCGTTCGATGGATACCAATGATCCGTCGAATCATGACGACTAGAACTTTGTTGATTGACTCAACCAAACCGTTGGCTTGCGGATAATAAGGTGTAGAGCTATCGTGGCGCAAACCAAGCTGGCTTGTAAGCTCAGTCATCATGACATTTCGAAAATGGCTTCCATGGTCCGTAATGATTGCTTGTGGGACACCAAACCTAGTTATGATATGATTGAATACGAAAAGTGCAGCTGTCTTGCCGCTTGCGTCGAATGTAGGCATCGCCTCGGCCCACTTAGTAAAATAATCAACCGCAAGGATGATATACGCATGCCCCCCGGCCGAGTGAGGGTTACAAGTAATAAAGTCAATGCCCCATTTGGCGAATGGACCAGCGGCAATTATAGGGTGGAGAGGAGCAGGTGGAGCGCGCATCTTGCGATCAAACACTTGACAGTTGTGGCATTTGCTGACGGCAAGGATACAATCTTTAAACATAGACGGCCAGAAATAGCCAGCGCGCAACACCTTCTGAGCTGTGGCATACCCAGACATATGACCGCCACATGCTCCAGAGTGACAATCATTCAAAACTCTCTCAGCCTCATCGTGAGTTAAACAACGTCGAAAAACTAAGTCTGCCCCCAGGCGATAAAGTGTATCTCCAATAATTCTGTATTGCTGGGATTGAAACCGAATTTTTCGACGGTTTTCCTTGGAAGCTTCAGGCCGAAAGGTTTGGGTTTGGAGATAGATGATTATATCCCCATACCACGGATCTACAGTGCTAATAAGAAACAAAGATTCGTCCACAATGGACTCCTCTGCCACAGTCTCTGTGTCAGCACTCGGGAAATCACACATCAATTCCGCAAGAACTAAAGATTTCTTAGACTTGGACTTCTCAAACTCCAAGTCGAACTCTTGCAGGATGACGATCCATTTAGAGTACTTGCCCCCTAGCAGTTGTTTTGTCAAGATATAAATCATAGGGTTGCAATCCGAACTAACAGTAGTTTTGCGGAGAAGAATGTAGTGACGAAAACGCTGGACAGCTTGAACGGCTGCCAGGGCCAATTTCTCCACATGTGAATATTTTAACTCAGTTGGATTTAAGGTTCTGCTAAGGTAATATATCACATGCTCTGCCTTGAATTCATCTTCTTGAACTAACACCATTCCAATGGTGGAATGCGAAGCTGCGAGGTATAAGAAGTAGTCTTGGTTGTAGTTGGGAGGATGCAATAACGGTGCATGGGTCAACGCGTGTTTTAATGCATCAAAAGATTGTTGAGCAATCTCGTCCCAAAAGAATTGTACGTTCTGTTTCAACAACCGTGTAAAACCTTTAGTGACCTCGGCGTAGTTAGGGATGAATCGGCGTAAAAAGTTCGCTTTCCCTTGCAAACTTTGGAGTTGGCGCAAACTCGAAGGAGGAGGCAATTGGATGATAGCCTCGACTTTCGAGGGATCGACGCGAATGCCGGTTTTGGAAACAACAAATCCCAGCAATCGACCTGTTTCTATACAGAAAACACACTTGTGGGGATTCAACCGAATTCGATAATGCCTACACCTCATAAAGATTGCTCGTAAATGGACAAGGTGATCAGCTCTGTGTAAAGAATGAGCAGGCAAATCATCGAGATAGGGTTGCACAATGTGCTTGATGTCATGAAATGCATAAGACATGGCCCGTTGAAAAGTAGCACCGGCATTCTTAAGGCCAAAAGGTAATTTGCAATAAGCAAATGTCCCCCATGGACAAATGAATGCCGTTTTTGGTTGATCGGCAGGTAGAATATTGATTTGATTATAACCTGAGAAACCATCCATGAAGGAAAACATCTCACTTCCGGCACAATCATCAATAATTTGATCGATATAAGGCGTAGGATAGTTGTCTTTTGGACAAGCTCGATTGATATCCCTATAATCGATACAGATTCTTATTGTTCCTTGTTTTTTATTGACGGGAACAATATTCGATACCCAATCCGTTAACGGGATCGGATAAATGAAACCTGCTTTCAACAGCTTTTCGACTTCGGCTTTGATTGCAGCTGCTTTTCACGGGTGAATCTGACGCAACCGTTGCCGAATGGGTTTAGCATCCGGGTAGGTTTTGATTTCATGAACAACAATGGCAGGATCGATTCCTGGCATTTCTTCGTAGGACCAGGCAAACACGTCGCGGAATTCTTGGAATAGGGCCTTGTAAGTTTGGATTTCTTCTTCAGTACATGCGGCACCTATATGAATGTTCTCCTCGATTCCGGGCTTCACTGAAATATCAATGGGAATAGTACGAGAAATATTCCCTAAATTCAGCTCTGAATCAGAATGTTTCGTTGGATCCTGAGCGTCTTTGACATAATCAGCGGTAAAGATAGATGAAAAATCATTTTCAAATGCATCGCCCTTAGGTAAAAACGAAGATCTGTGATGGAGATCTTCCCATGGTAGATCATCTACACTTAGGATTTCGCGAAGTTGTTCGTCAGATGACACTTCTTCGGGAAACGTTATCCGTTCTAAGGGTGAGGTGAAAAGTGACTCTTCACTGACCACATTCATTTGGTCGGTTGAATGAAAGTCGGTAAAAGACATAAGAGCTTCATAAGCAATCTCATACGGACTCAACGGCATAACATCACCGAGTGAGTCTAGCTCAGAGTCAGAGGGAACATACCAAGGATCATCATAAATAATGTTTTCTGACGTGATCATATGAATTGTTGCGACTGAAGGGTCTGCATTGAGTGGAGGGAGAGGAAAAGTTCCCAGTAAACCGGAATCCTTAACTAAACCTACACCAATGTCCCTATAAGGGATTGTCGTTTTGCCAACATGCTGGATAGTTTCTAAAGAGGTTGGGTCGGATGAAAAGTATGTCAGCTGATCAATAGTCACGATCTTACCGTTATGTGGAAACTTAATGACTCTGAAGACCGATGACACGACCGCTGTCATAGCATATGACCAACTTCGACCCAAAAGAAGGTTGTAGTCTAGAGGGGCATCAACCACTTCCACATCCAGACTAACGGTTTTACCTTCGACCCCTATAGGCAATTCTTGTAGAATACCAAACGGACGGAACCCACGGCCATCAAAGGCCTTAAGGATGGTGGGGGATTGGTTCAACGAAGGAGAACCAAGCGATCTCCAACATTGAATCGACATAATACACGTAGAAGCTCCCTCATCAATCACAGTCCGATGAATAGGCCTATTTTTGACTATCACTGGAATTTGGAAAGCCATTTGATGGGGGAGACGCGGTGTACTATTTTCTAGATCAAAGATCATTAGGTTCGGGTCCTGAACATCGACAGCTCCAATAGCCGACAAAAGCAATTTTCGTTGCGCTGGACATGATTGCAGCACTTCGAGTGCCGACATTGCTGAAGGTGAAACAGCTAAGTCTTCAACAATGTTGTAATTCTGGGCTGCTCTCGCATGTGGATTGAAAGCAGACCTTCGAAGTACACCCTTGGCGGGCGGCTTAATCACTAAGTCTGGGTTAGGTTTTTCGATCTGTAGTGGATCGGAACCAGGAGTTGAGGTTGATGGGTTAGAGTGAGAAGATTCTGCTTCTTTACCATCAACAGGAGCCTTACTACCATAATCTTGCGATCGAGTCGCAATCCTGACATGAGACATCATCAAAATGGGTTCTTCACTGGCGTTCGAAGAAGAACCTATCATCTTATTTTCCTGCTCGGGAAATGGATTCTTTAACACAGCAGGAGTGGGAGAACCTTTAACTATTTTCACTACCTCGGCCCGATGAGGGCAGTCTCTCGTAAAATGATCTTCTTCACAAATGAGACAAGGATAACGAGGTTTGCGCTTTTCGTCATTGGTTTCCGACTTTTCTGTTTTCTCCTTTGGAGCCTTGTCTGCTTTAGCCTTCTTCTTTCCTTTCTTCTTACCACCGTTTTTGGATTTGGCCGTAGATGACTCTACAGCGTGAATGTCGGCGGTAAGTTCAGGAGGAGAAGACTCTCCTGTCGGAGAATCAGGCAAAGTGATAATTAGAGTATTGGAGGTCTTGGAAGACTTCTTCTTACTCTTCGTAGTCACGATACCGATCATACCATCAGCGGCATGAGATCCCGAAGGAGCAGCAGCGATTTGGTTTGATTTGGGAAGATCCGGTATTTTCTCGTGTAAAGTACCCGACTGAGTATAAACTAAGTCAAGGTACTGTGCCTGAGCAATGACTTGCTCCTCAGTAACTACTCCGGCCTTAGCTACATCTTCAGTAATTCTTGGTAATAATGATTTGACAAACCATTCAGCTAAGATTTGGTCCGGGATAAAAACTTTCACTAATCTTCTTCGACGTCTCCACTCATGGATGTGATCAGAAATGTACGTGGATGTCGATTGTTTTAGCGAAGTTAATAATTCTGTACCATTATCGTATCTGACTGGTAACTGAAAATGAGTTAAGAATGAAGTAGCTAACTGGCTAAAGTTGTAAAAAGAAGCCCGTGGTAACTCAATGTACCACTTGGCTGCGAGACCAATGAGTGTACGCTGGAAAAGACGTAGTCGGATAGAATCATCTGAGATGGAATTTGATGCACACCAGAGGTGGTAAGTCATCACGTGATTAGACGGATCCTCTCCAGACTTACCTTCGAACTTGGGTATATCGCTGGGCAACTTATTTGGCATTGGCGGCCAAAACGGAAGATATTGAATTGGATCGTTCGTTAGGCGCGTCAAGTCGGGTAAATCTAAAGTCGCAATAAACGGTAACTGCCGGTTAGGATCTCTAAAACTCTGAGTCACAATACCAGCCCCAGGAGGAGGATATCCAGGATAACTTGGAACAGGAGTTGCATTTGGGATATTATATCCTCCTGGAAAACCAGGATTAACCGGACCATACTGGGGTTGCTGAGGTGGTTGATAATTGTACCCAGGATACGGTTGATACTGGTAAACCGGTTGTTGGGCAGCTTGCCCAGGTTGATACTGTCCCTGGTACGGAGGTTGAACAAATTGAGGTTGAGTAGTAACAACCGTACTTGTACCAGGTTGGCCTACAGGCATCTGGACTGTGGTTTGAACCGTGGGTCCAGACAACGGTACAGATGTCTGAGGAGCGGTTACAGGGACAGTAGAAACCGGAGCTGCCGATACTCCAGAAGTAAACATGGTAGATGAAGCGGTAGTTGCTGCAGCCGTGTGAGGAGGAGTACTAGGTGCAATTGGCGGCTGAGTAACTACGGAAGTTACAGGGGTCTGAACACTTGACTGGACAGGTTGCGGTTGCTGGGGTGGACCAGGAACTGCAGGTTGTCCTGCTTGAGGGACCGACTGTATACTTGGTTGCGACATCTGTTGACCTTGTGACGGATCCCATGTTAACATTCCAGGGTATTGACTCGTAACAGGTTGAGGATATTGAGATCCATAGCCGTATTGAGGATAGGGTTGATAACTGTAAGGTGCAGTCCCATATGATTGCCCTTGAGGTGGTTGATAACCTTGACCAGGGTATTGACCTGTAGGTTGATAACCTTGAGGTAAATACGAATACTGGGGTTGTCCTTGACCTTGAGGTTGGTATCCTTGAGGTTGATACCCTTGGGGTTGATACCCTTGGGGTTGCCATCCTTGAGGTTGCCATCCTTGAGGTTGATACTGATACTGAGGTTGACTTTGGGGTACATATTGAGGCTGGGGTTGATACCCTTGGGGTTGATACCCTTGAGGTTGCCCCCCAGTCACAAATGAAGTACCTTGAGGTTGCCCCCCAGGCATTAACGAAGGCTGCCCCCCAGGCGGTAATTGGCCACCTTGAGGTTGGTTAATGGGAGTTGAACCTGACATCATATAAACGTCACCTATACTTAATGGTACATTACCAGTGTTTCCAACTAATAACCCATGATCAATGGGTTGAGGAGATGCTCCCGCAAAGGTACCAGAAAGTGATTGATACCCAGTAGGAACAGAAGGACCGCCATGTAAAAATGATTCAGGACTTTGTGAAAACACAGATGGCTGACCAGACATATTTACAGGAGAATGAATTCCTCTAGGTGGAACTGGAGTACGAGGTGTAGAAAAACCTACTGAGTTGTCTAAAAAATTGGTTAATGCAAGGTACCAAGATTCACTTCTAGGAGGACTGTAAAAGATGGATTCACGCTCCCTTAGATCAAGGGTAATTAGATCTTCAGAATCAGACACGCCTATTTCTTCCTCTGGAACAAGTTCTTCTATAGCAATTAATCCAACAGGAAGATTTTCGGTGATAATTCTTTCTACTCTTGGTGAATCAGGAACACTAGGAGTTGGAGTAACAGGTTCAGAAATTTCAGGTTCTTCGCCTGTTTCACTGGCAGATGAAAAACTACCAGCAAGCTCGGAAACTGTAACAGCTTCGGGATTGTAACCTGTTTCTAATCTTTGGTAATCTGGATGGACTACCAAAGAAGATTCTCCTTCTTCAGGTGAACCTACTTTACTGCCACTAGGAGTTACAAGGACCTTTAAACCCTCTAAATAACTGGGGTCGTCTCGAGGAGGTGAACCCCTAAGTTCACGGGATCTTCTCAACAATTCGGCCACAGATACAACTTCAGGAGACTGGCCCGCAATACGACGGGACCTTCTCGGTAATTCCGCCACAATTAAAGATTTTAACTACAACACACGAAAACAAAGTAAAAAAATTTCAAATCAAACCACCTAAAGTCTTCTAAAGAACCAATCAAATTTGAAGCACACGCCTAAATAATCTAGAGCGTCAAACCATACACAAACAGTAGTCTTCCGGACCAAAAACGCTAGTTGGTGATTAGGCCCAACCTCGCAGGATTCAGTACAGAAATAGTGGGTGGAACAGTTACCCCGGCAACCTGCTTAATGAATAGACTGGACCAAGTTCCTCCACTTTAACCGTCTCGAAGTGAAGCGAACCCCCCAGAAAATCCAAGTGAGTATAACCGACGTCTGCTCCAGGTACAGTGGGACCTTCCCTCCACCGTCACCTTGGGTAGAATCCTAGATATTATGGCCACTAAGGTTACCAATCACAACAATTACACCTGGGGGAACAGTCTAAACTCCAACAGCACGCAAGGGCAGAGTAGCAAGCTCCAATCCCCTTACCGGCTCCTTGACAACAATCCAAGGTTTACCGATAAGTGACCCCTGGCTCCTCGACAATGGTTAATCCGAGGTTTACCGTTTGTAATACGTACTGTCTGGCGTCGTTCCCAACGAGGGAGGAATGATCCCCTCACTGGTTCGGACACGAGCTCGTGTTTCTCCTTTAAGAGGAGCTTTCCCAGAATGTAACTGAAACAATTGGATTTGTTCTACTCAAGATAGACTATCTGTTTGGTTTTGTAGTCTTGGAGAGTTAAGTACTCACCTACTCCAAGACCCTAGCCTAAGCTATGTTGGTGCTTCAGAGCCCTAGAAAAATAAAGATTACTAGATTGATTTTAATTTAAGCGTTACTTTTAAGGTTGTTTCTTAAGTCAAAAGGTGATGGAAGTGAAACTAGTGGTGTGTTGACTCGACTCGAAACCACTACAAAATGCACCTAAAATGATTTATCCACTACTTTACTTTTTCGATGAATTGCTTAACTAAAAAGTTGAGAGAATGCAATCTTTATAAAAGCAACTTCTTAATTGAAGACAATCAAAGAAACAATTCGTTTTTCTTTTCCAAGCATAAAAACATAGCTTCTCTTTACATACACGAAAAAACTCTTTCTTCTTTTGAAAACAAAAAGCTACTTGAAACAAGACTTTTTAAGAAGATGTTTTTGTATTTTTCTTTTAATAAAGCAAGTAAATCTAATGTAACCAAAAAATCAATCTTAACAACTCTTAAAATCTATGAAAATGCACTCATAAGCAAACTAAAAGCAAATTTACTCTAAGCAATCTTAACGAGGCCAAAACTAACAATGATTATTTCTAAGGTGTTTTACTTGATTATGAACGAATCAAGGACTAGCTTATCGCAGAACCAAAAACTAGTCAAAACAAAATTCTAATCTTTTTGTCCTTTTTGAAAATGGAAATCAATACTTTAAAAACAAGCAAAGCGAAATTTGATCCAAAACAACTCAAATGATAAGTTGCTCACACAAGGAGACTTTACGACAGGCTCAACTTCTAAGAAGGTTGACTAACCAGAGATATCTAAGGCTGGACAACTTTCTAAGCTCAAAGTTACTACAGAACCTATTCAAAAAATCAAACCCTAGGTCTAAACTTCGTTGAAAACCACTAAAACACTCAAAGCGCACAAAACTAGTTCAGGTGAGAATTCTTGACAGGGTACTAAAGGATCTGGGCAGAAAATACTAAGGAAAAACAAAATCTAAAAGTAATTTAAAGCAAAAATGGAATTTTCTTAACTTTTACAGGAAGACGCAGGCCACCCGTTGTCACAGGTGCGGCCCCGCACTGTGCAGTCAACAACAGCGCGTCCAAGGACGCACTGTGCAGCACACAGAGACTGCGTCCTTCTGGAAAAAGGAAGAAAAACTAAAGCCAACTAAATCTACAGCTAAGCCACCCAAATACTAATTCTCACAGTCAAAAACCAGAAAATAAAAATGATTTTCTCAAAGCAAAGTTCATATAAAGGAAAAGACTCTCTCATTAATGGATTCCCCAGCGGAGTCGCCAATTTGTCACACGGAAACTGTCAGGGGTGCGGACACGACTGACCTTCCTAGAAGTCTAAGACATTCTAATGACAAACAAGACAAAATGGAATGATCTTTCTCTAAATATACCTTTTACAACATGAAAACTACAAGTGTTCAGGCTTACCTTATTCCAAAACGCTGTTGTTGAAGTCCGTTCTTGACGATCCGGATGAGCTCCTCCTTCAAGTCAATTCCTGCAACCACAAACAATCAAACAATTACCAAGCACTTGCATTTCATATAATAAAACATATATTCAACATGCAGACCAAGGAACACATGAAATAACTCATTAACACAAGCTATTGAGAAAAATAAACCAGTTTGTATTAATAACGAAACAAAGAAACTCTTACAACCTGGCCTTGGTGTTGTGCAAGTTCCTCCCAGGGTCCATCAAGGGTTTTCCTCTACTTTGACAAAGCTCACCCTCTCCCAAGTAGAATCAAGTGAAGACAATCTCTCCTCACAAAGGCTCTAATGGAAGACCTAAATCCTGCAGCATTTACCCAAAGAAAATGTATAGCTCCAACCTCTCCTCCTTCTGGCTCAATGCCTTTATTTATAGTGCTGTAAAGAGGTTATTCAGGTCCACTATCAATGGGATCATCCCCCTCTATGGGTGGGATAGCTCCCTTATTGATGGGATAAGTTCCCCCTTAATAGAGATACATGAACCAACTGGAGGCGCATCCATTTCATCAAACCGACCTCTAGAATGTTCTAGAAGTAACCACAAGTAACTTTTTCAAGATAAAACTCGCGCATTTTGCCTTTTACAGAGGGACGCACCTGTCCCTTAACATACAGAGCGTCCATGGACGCAGATTTTGTGAACATGGTCAGCGTCCCCGCAGGTAAGGCTAGAGAGAACCTGCGACCCCAGAGATAAACATAGTTTTTACAAGACTTTCTCTCTCCTTTGAGTTTGAGATGGATAACAGAGGCATGAGACTTGCCTAAGAGGGTAGCATGACTGTTGATTTGAGCCATACTAACTGTAAGTATTCAAGGTGACATTTTTTAGTGTAACACTCTACAGAAACCCAGACAGAGGTGACCATCATCGTTACTACAGAAACCAAAACATAGGAGACCCTCACTGCTACCACAAAAACATAGACTGATTTGGGTTCTGATGTGATGACAACTGAAGCATCTAGTCAAATAGAATCGTTGGTTTCCATTAATAGGACCACTTAGACAGAAACTATACCTCCTTACACCCCATTGATTATGGATGCCACCATCCAGGTGTTGAATAAAATATTGGAGGAATAGCAGTAGACCCTAAGATGATATCAAGGAGAAGTGGTGCCCCGAAAGGAGCACTAGGATTTATTACAAAAGTTTAAAGCATTCTCCATCACTAAGGATGAGACCTATGCTAAACTCAGGGAAGCAAAGAAAAAGACAAAAATGGTGTAGGGCCAACTTGAGAAATCCTTGGAACAAACCAAGGAGGTTTTCTCCATTTACTCTGATGCTTTTTCTTGCAAGTCTCCAACCAAGAATTATGCTATGTTCTTACTTGAGCGATATCTACTGCTTAAAGTAAAAGTTGTTCAGTCCAGATGTTAGCTCTGCTACAAGACAAAGGTATTTTAAGTTCATAACAGGCTTGGCCGTGTGTTATGATCAAAAGAGAGCCTGTAGCAATCCATTTCCTCCTCCTTCATTTTTCCTATACTCACATAACCTCCATTATCCCTGCTTTACTCTAAAAATTTAATGTAAACCCATGTTTTCTTAGCTCCCCAAGCACCGAGTTTAAACGTCATGTGACCCCCATCACCCGACCATGTGCTTTGTACCGCACTTTTCCATCACATCCACGTAAATCTGTGCATTTAACTCCATGCCGTCCGATCAACCCGTGCCACAATCGGACGACATTCGCACCTCCCGCCACCGAAACCTGCCCGTGCGTTAACTCGCAATCATGGCGGTTTTCCGCCTGTCCCATCGGCCATGTGTCAACCTCCTATTGTGATCGCGTGGGTCTGTACAAATACTGCCCACCTTCAAAAGGCGGTGCGGGGAATACCATTTACGGTTGTCCCACCCGTTCCTGCCGATTATTTCCTGCGCAGCTTCTACCCCCTATCATCGTTGGATCTGCCCACCTTGCAATCCAATGGCCCTCGTTCGCCCACTCCTGCTTTTTCCTGATAGCCCTACAAATCAATCTCCATCCTCCATCTGCAAGATCTGATGTCTCACAATCATTTTTGCCTCCATTTCCTCTCGACGCCTCCCGCTGATAGATCTCTACCACCCATTCACTCAATCCAATGGCTGTTGTTTACTCTCGATCCCACTCATTTGTTCGCCATGCAGTTTGCACATCCATAACTATTCTGTACACCCAAAGGATGAAGCGGCCATCTACCAGTTACCTGTGCAGTTATTCTTCAATAACTAAATTCAAGAGCATTATGGCCAGAAATTAAGAAGGACGTGCCTCAAGCGGTTAAACGTACTTATCAGTAATGGAGCCCGTTTCATATTATACTCCACCTGTACAGGAAGGACGGCTGAGCAACAGGGAATGTCAAATTAAATTATTGAAGCAGCAGATTGTATCAGAGACCCATATCAGAGATTTAAGGTGGTTGGTGGTCCATTATGACCCCTCCATGCATAGGATAGTAGATATTTTTGTAATTAACCTCTATATATACCCAGAAAGAAGATGTAATCAGGGTTGATGGTTGTTGTTTTGATGTAAGGTTCAACTTCTGGAGACTGTAAATACTGTGATACCTGTAGCGTCTGGTCTTCATTTTCAGCTAATACAAGCTTCTTTTGTTGTTAATTTCTCACTTTCCATTCTGCTATGTTCTAGGCTATGCCTGTTATGAATTTTTCATGTGCTCTTGATGTCTAGCATTAGAGGGGCTGTCATCCCACCTCTGTGTTAGATCTGATATGTATCACTGAATGTGTTATGCAAGTTTCTATTTACTTAGTGCCAGAGACCTGTCATCTTGTCTGTGCATTAGGAAATAGATTTGTAGACCTATTTACTGGTTGCAGCCAGCCATCACATGGTCTTGTGCATATGTTGGTGTGGTCAGTATTCTCCATGTTCACTTAATCCTCAAACTGTGAGTAATTGGTGGTCTAAAGCCTTGTAGTCTAGGGGTGTTCACCCATGTATGGGGTTAAACATAGTAGAAGTGGTTATCTTGCTTGAGTATGCATCATTCCTTCCATTCATCCACCTATTTCCAACATTTTTGTGAGTTTGTAATGTTTCGAGCATCTATGAGATACAACTTAGGAGAGTTTCTTGGGGTGATAACATTAATTGGCGCTATTGCCGGGGAGAGGAGATTGAAGCTTAGCTTCCCTGGGAGACGACACAGTTCCATATTTTGATGAAACAAAGTCTGGAGACATTTCTGGTTGTAATCATCTATCTGGCAACTCTACTGGAGGAAGACCAACCTTTGGCGACTCCACATTGCAGTTCTGGCTCAGTTTGTGAGGCATACTCAAAGAAATCCTCAGAAATCACCAGCTGAACCAGTACCTGACCCTGAGAAGATTGTTAAACCAAGGAAAAAATTGCAAAAAGGAGAATCAGGATCAGGTAAGCCTAAGAAAACTCATAAATCTCTTAAAGATAAAACTATAGTTGAAGATATACAGTTTGAAGATTTCGAGCCCAGCATTGTTAATAAGGAAATTCCTTTAGAGATTAATGCAGCCCCTTGTTTAGTTAGTTCCCCTTTGAATCTCAGTCCAGAGAAAGCTTCCCATACAATCCATAACATCCATTTGTCTTTGTCATCCATTTCATTGTTTCATACTGCCCAATCTACCAGTATCCTTCCACATATCTAAGTCATGGCAGGACAGCAAGCACCTACGAAGATAGAAAGAATTGTAGCTGCCAAGTATGGACCTCTCGTCTTTCCCGTTCCTTTGAACGCTATGCCTGTGGGAGAATATCAGAAATGTATACCCAAGTTTACTGGTACAGAGGGAGTGACAGCAGAAGAACACCTTGAAGATTTTTATAGTTATGCTAATAACTTAGACATAAGTGAAAATGATGTGTGGATGAGAGTTTTTGTCCAGAGCCTTAATGGAGAGGCCAGAAAGTGGTTCAAAGAACTAGCCCCTAGATCTATTGCTGATATTGAAGCCTTAGATGAAGCATTTTTGAAGCACTGGGGAGATAAAAAGGACTTGCTATATTATCATACTGAGTTTGGTAACCTGAAGAGGGAAAATGGGGAATCATTGCCTAATTTTAATAAAAGATTCAATCGTATGTATAGTAAGATACCAGCTGAGGTAAAGCCTACCCCCACCTCTGCCAAACTCACTTATGCCAATGCTTTTGACTCTGATTTCTTCTTGTTATTGAGAGAATGAATATGTGCCACTCTCGCAGACATGTAGGATGCAGCCCTAGAAGTAGAGTCTAATATCATGGCTGCAGAAAAGCTAAAAATTCATGCTAACAGAAGGAGGCAGAGAGGTGAGGCTTCTACTTCCTCTACTTCATCTTTAGAACCCAAATTAGACAAAATGACTAAGATGATAGAGTCATTGGCTTCTGAAATATCTGAGCTGAAGGTTAAGCAAAATTTGGGAAAGTCAAGGCAGCAGAACACATTTGCTCCAAGAAATCCAAATCCTTTTAAAAGAGAAAATGAGCAATTACAAATCATTCAGAGGGGAAAAGAACCAAATGAAGAGCAGAAAGTTAAAGCTCCTTTCCAAAATGTAGTCATGGAGGAGTAATAATTTGAAGATGAGGATGAAATTCATTGCATGGAAGATAAAAGCAGTGTTGCCTTTTTTACATTGGCTACGTATGAAGAATCACTGTTGCAGGACCAAATAAGTCAATAATGGGACAGAGAAGTTGTTCTACAGACTGGTGAACAACAAAGATATAATCTGAGGTCAAATGCAAAAAATGTCAAGGATAATCCTGCCAAAAGAGCTGCTGCCCAAACAGAGTCACAGAATATCAGGCAGAGAAGACCAGCAGCTGACCCAGTCATCCTCAAAGCTCCACTTCAAGAGGTAAGAGGTTTTGACAAGTTTCCTTCCTCTTTCATCTTAGAATCAGAAGTCCAAAAGTTTAAAATATCTGTGCCTCTGGTAGAGTTGGTAAAGAGTGAAGTATTTAGAAAGCCTATCCTTGAAGCTCTTTAGCTGGAAACCACACAAACCTCCACTGACTCTGTCAATTTGCAAGATGACAAGCCTGCAGTTGTGCTTAGCCCCATGATTGAACCTGCTAATAATAATTCTCCATCATTTTATGTCTCCTTGACCATTCATGACAAAATCCTCCACAACTGCCTACTAGATACAGGGGCCAGGCACAATTTGATGCCTAAAGCTCTCACGGACGAGTTAGGCCTTGACATCACCAAACCATATCATTATTTATTCTCATTTGATTCAAAAAAGGTGAAATGTCTAGGATTGATTAAATATTTAGCCTTTACTCTAACTCATCTACCCATGAAGAGTATGAATATGGATATTGTGGTAGCAGATGTCCCTCCTAAGTTTGGCATGCTGCTGTGTAGAGGATGGATTAAGAGACTAGGTGGGACATTATAGAATGATCTATCTTATGCCACTGTCCCAGTTTTTGGAGGAGAAAGCAGGAGATTGTATAGAGAAGCACAGTTGGCATACATCATCAGTGATGAGAAGAATCCTACTAATCATCCCATATATGCTATAAACACCGATTTTGGAGCATGTATTCTCCAAATAGAAGAATCCCAGAAGGCCTCAATGCAGATTAGGAAACCAATAGTTCAGCCTGAAGAAAAGCAAGGAAGTCAGGTTTGGGGGATGTTCTTTGATGGAGCATGTTCCAGGGAGACTGCAGGAGCAGGGGTGGTGTTGGTATCTCCAGAATAAAAAAGCATACAGTTGTTGTTTAAGCTGGCTTTTCAAATCACCAACAATATAGCAGAGTATGAGGCTCTGCTATTGGGCCTTAACGCAACAAAAGACAGAGGAATCAGAAGCATAAAGGTGTTTGGAGATGCTCATCTGATCATTCAGCAAGTAAATAAAACATTTCAAGAAAAGCACCCAAGGCTGAAAGCATATAGAGATGAGGTATGGAGACTCAAAGATTCCTTTGAAAATTTTTGTATTTCATATATCCCTAGAGCCAAAAATCAACTTGTTGATTCCCTTGTTGTGTCTGCTAGTCTTTTTATTCCTCCCATGCCTCCCATACTAGTATATGAAGTGAAAATGAAATATAGACCATCCTTGCCTGATAATGTCCAGCATTGGAAGGTTTCTGAATATGATGATGAAATAAATAGGTTTCTTCAAGTCATTGATGAGTTTTCTAAAATGAAAATTGACCAAGAGAATGAAGCCTTGGAAGAAAGCCCCAAATCCCAACTTAGAAATAAAATTTGGTAGAGTTAGCATTGTCCAACTTCCTAGCAATCATATTCCTAAGGGTTTAATTCCTTTAGAAATATTGTTTGACCAAAATGATGTGCCTTACAAGGTTGCCCAGAAAGAAGACCAATCTATAGTTTGTAAGCATGATATAGGGACTCCAGGTCAGCCTAGATTCATAAATTTGTCTTCCCATCTGACTGTTGTCCAAAGTTCTGAATATTGCAATTTAATGAAGCAATTTGCTGATGTCTTTGCCTAGGAGTATACTGAACTAAAAATCTATGATAAAAAGATTATTCAGGGTAAAATCCCTCTAGAAAAATATACCATTCCTTTCAAGCAGAAGCTGAGACCAATAAACCCAATGCTCCTTCCTCTCATTGAAAAAGAAATAAAAAATTTGCTAGCTGCCAAAATCATAGTCCCTCTCAGATATTCAAAATGGGTAGCCAACTTGGTGGTAGTGAGGAAGAAAAGTGGAGAAATCAGACCGTGTGTTGATTTCAAAAACTTAAACAAATGCTAAAAGAAAGACAACTATCCTCTACCCAAGACGGAGCATTTGCTGCAGAAATTCGCAGGAGCCAAAGTAATGTCTTTCTTGGATGGATTTTCATGCTTTAATCAGATTGTTGTGCATCCAGATGATTAGGAGAAGACTGCATTCAACACTCCTTGGGGCACTTTTATGTATACCAAGATGTCTTTTGGATTGATGAATCCTAGAGCCACCTTTCAGAGAGCTATGGATATAGCATTTGTAGGAGAGAAGGATAAATTTGTCCTTATCTACCTTGATGACATAACAGTATACTCTAGCAGCCATCAAAACCATTTGCAACATTTGAAAAAAGTGTTTCTGAAGTGTAGAAGGTTCGGGATTTTAGTAAATCCTAAAAAATCACAATTTTCTTTAGAAGAAGGCAAGCTGTTAGGACATGTTGTTTCTGCTGCAGGTGTCCGAATTGACCGAGAAAGAGTAAAAGAAATATAGACCTTGTCTGTCCCGAGATCAAAGAAGGATACTCAGTCCTTTCTGGGAAAAATAAATTTTGTGAGGAGGTTTATACCAAATTTTGCAGAACTGGTGAAGCATATTACCTCCATGTTGAAGAAAGGGTCAGAGGTCAAATGGACTGATGCAACAAGAAAATAAATTGAGTCTATTAAAAATGCCATTATGGAGTCTCCCACTCTAATCAGTCCAGATTACAACAAGGAGTTTCATATTTTCTCTTTTATCTCTGATGACACCATTGCAACAGTTTTATTGCAATCAGATGAAGAAGGTTCAGAGCATCCAGTGGCATTTTTCAGCAAAAACTTGAGGGATGTTGAACTCAAGTATGACATTATTGAGAAACAAGCATACGATCTTATCAAATCTTTGAAAGCTTTTAGAGTTTACATTCTACATTCCAATATAATTGCATATGTACCCTCTACTGCAATAAAAGATGTCTTAACACAATCTGATGCTGATGGAAGAAGGGCTAAATGGATTACAATTTTGATTGAATTTAATATAGAATTAAAGCCCACCAAGCTAGTCAGAGGTCAGGGTCTTGCCAAGTTGTTAGCTAAAGAAAATTGCAGATCATTGGATATTGATTTCCTGTGCACAATTGCAGAAATTGGTCAGACAGATGAAGAAGAGGAAGCAGCTGAACCAGAAAAGAATCAGGCATTGGCCGAAAATCTAGCTTCTTGTGATTGGTATTCTGCAATAGTTAAATTCTTGCTAAATCTATAAATCCCTACAAGATCAAGCACAAGTCAAGCCAGGACTATTAAGCTTAGGGCAACAAAATATTGTATCCTTGAAAATCTACTCTACTGGAGGGATCCATCTGGAGTGCTGTTGAGGTGTTTGGACATAGAAAAGTCAATATAAGTCATGCAACAATTTCAATCTAGCATGTGTGCAGGGCATCATTATTGGAAGACTACATCACATAAGATCCTCAGAGCTAGATATTACTGTCCCTCCTTATTTTCTGATGTATTTTCATTTGTTAAATCTTGTGATAGGTGCCAAAGATTTGAAGGAAAACAGCAGCTGAAGATCCTGCCCTTAAAACCAATACATGCAAAAGGACCTTTTCACCAATGGGGCTTGGATTTCATTGGAGAGATCAATCCACATTCCAGTGGCCAGCACAGATGGTTATTAGTAGCCACTGATTATTTTACTAAGTGGATTGAAGCAATCCCTACCAAGAAGGCTGATCATAAAGTTTTAATTGAAAATATCTTTACCAGGTTTGGTTGTCCACATAAAATAGTCACAAATAGTGCAGCAGCCTTCAGGGCAAAAGAAATGGTGGAAATGTGTGATTCAATGGGTATTAAACAGGTTCATTCCACCTCATATTATCCTCAAGGAAATGATCTAGCATAATCATCTAATAAAATCCTGATAAGGATAATTAAGAAGCTATTAGAAGACAATAAGAAGAATTGGGATTCTAAGCTCAAGTATGCACTGTGGGCTGATAGAGTGACCATTAAAAGATCCACAGGGAATTCTCCTTTCAAGCTGGTATATGGTACTGAAGTTGTATTCCCAATTCAATTAACTCTCCCTGTGGCAAAATTCCTTCAAGCAGAAGACATGGCAAAAAGGATCATTGATTTGGCAAAGGTACATCAAATTAGAGAACAGCTGGTTGAAAAGGTTGCAGCACATCAGAAAAAGATCAAGGAAGCTTTTGACAGGAAGACAAAGATAGATAATTTTTAGGTTGGAGACTTGGTGCTGAAGTGGGATACATTGAAAGAGAAGAAAGGCAACCATGGGAAGTTTGATGCTTTCTGGACAGGGCCTTTTATCATTGCTCAAATTCAAGGGAACAACACCTTCATACTGAAAAGTATGGGAGGAGAGGCAGTTTTTGATGGCCCAGTTAATGGGCATTTTCTGAAAATTTATGTGATTTAAGGTCTTTTGGCCTTAAAGTTGTAAATATTTGATGTTATCAGTTTTAGTGTAGCTTCAGGCAGACTCCATGCCCAATGGAACACTAGGAATTTTGGTAAATTTTGGTAATCGGTTTTCACTAGAAAGGTATTGATCTGTAGGTTCTTGAGACCTCACAGGGAGGATCTCATCCCCAGAAGGAGCCAATGTTAGCTCTATTACAAAACGAAGGTATTTTAAGTTGAGAACAGGCTTGGTCGTGTGTTATGATCAGAAGAGAGCCTGCAGCAGTCAATTTCCTCCTCCTCCTTCATTTTTCCTATACTCCCGTAACCTCCGTTATCCCTACTTTACTCTAAAAATTCAATGTAAACCTATGTTTCCTTAGCTCCCCGGTTGCCAAGTTTGAACATCATGTGACCCCCATCACCCGATCGCGCGCTTTGTACCACCCTTTCCCATCACATCCACGTAAATCCATGCATTTAACTCCGCGTCGTCCGATCAACCCCCGCCGCGATCGGACGACATTCGCACCTCCCGCTGCCAAAAACTGACCGCGTGTTAACTCGTGATCATGGCGGTTTTCCGCTTGTCCCATTGGCCATGTTTCAACCTCCTATTGTGATCACATGGGTCTGTACAAATACCACCCACCTCCGAAAGGCGGTGCAGGGAATACCATTTACCGTTGTCCCGCCTATTCCCGCCGATTATTTCCCACGCAGCTTCTACCCCTGATGACCGTTGGGTCTACCCACCATGCGATCCAATGGCCCTCGTTGGCCCGCTCCCTCTTTTTCCCGATAGCCCCTGAAAATCAATCTTTGTCGTCCATCTACAAGATCCGACGGCTCACAATCATTTTTGCCTCCATTTCCTCTCGACGCCTCCCGCCAATAGATCTCTACTGCCCATTCACTTGATCCAATAGCTATTTTTACTCTCAGTCCCGCTCATTTGTTCTCCATGCAATCTGTGTGTCCATAACTATTTTGTACACCCGAAGGATGAAGCGGCAATCTACCAATACCCTATGCAGTTATTCTTCAACAACTGAATTCAAGAGCATTATGGCCAAAAAGCAAGAAGAATGTGCTTTGAGTGGTTAAACGTACTTATTAGTAATGGAGCCCGTTTCATATTATACTCCACCTATACAGGAAGGACGACCGAGCAACAGGGAATGTCAAATTAATTTATTGAAGCAGCAGATTATTTCAGAGACCCATATTAGAGAGTTAAGGTGGTTGGTGGTCCATTATGACCCCTCCACGTGTAGGATAGCAAATATTTTTGTAATTAATATTTATATATACCCAGAACAAATATGTAATGAGGGTTGATGGTTGTTGTTTTGATGTAAGGTTCAACTTCTGGAGACTGTAACTACTGTGATACCTGCAGCGTCTGGTCTTCATTTTCAGCTAATACAAGCTTCTTTTGTTGTTAATTGCTCACTTTCCATTCTGCTATGTTCTAGGTTGTGCCTATTATGCATTTTTCATGTGCTCTTGATGTCTAGCATTAGAGGGGCTATCATCCCACCTCTGTGTTAGAATCTGGTATGTATCATTGAATGTGTTCTACAGGTTTTTGTTTACTTAGTGCCAGAGAGTTGTCATCATGTCTGTGCATTAGGAAATATATTTGTAGACCTCTTTATTGGTTGCAGCCGGCCATCACATGGTCTTGTGCATCTGCTGGTGTGGTCAGTATTCTCCATGTTCACTTAATCCTCAAACTATGAGTAATTGGTGGTCTAAAGCCTTGTAGTCTGGGGATGTTCACCCATGTCTAGGGTTAAGCATAGTAGAAGTGGTTATCTGGCTTGAATATGCATCATTCCTTCCATTCATCCACCTGTTTCCAACATTTTTGTTGAGTTTGTAGTGTTCCCGAGAATCTCTGAGATACAACCTAGGAGAGTTTCTTGGGACGATAACACTGGAAAACCCTTCGAATTAATATTGTCTCTAATTTTATTAAATATTTTCAACAGAAATATGATGATGTAAAATACTTTTTATGCAAACTTTACTTGAATAATTTCTTCTTAGAGGACCAAAGGGATGAAAAACCTAGCCCCTTTATTGGCGATGTGAAAATCCAGGCCTTTATCTCCTTTTCCAAGAATCAAATTAGATCGTGAAAATCTCATGATACATTCCAAAGAAGGGAGAATGGTCTTCACCTCTGGGTCAGGGGTGAACCAAAAATCCCTTTGCGCACACTCATCAAGCATAAAAAGTTTATGGAACAATCTGGTGTTGTCCCTGTTCTTGCACCTATTCATAATGATGTTCTCTAGGTTGGATTGGAATATTTTGAGGAAATCAAAGTAGAAGCCCTTTGAGCCACTAAACAAAGGTGGAAGATGTCCACCAACGAGGTAAAAAATAGGGAACCGTTTAACTACAGAAATTTTCAAGCGGCAACAAGTAGAATGCGGGAGTATGCTCATTTGGTGTTGGCCAAAGGACCTAAATGGATAATATGAAAGTATAAATTCCCCATCATTTGTTACCCTCCAGATGACTACAAACCTAAATATGAACTCTCTAAGGAAGATAATACTAGAGCCTTTAGGGAAATCCTAAAGAGAAATGGGTTTTGACACTATGGTGAACAACCCTACTGAGCCTACTCTTTAACACTCCTACATGTTAATCATCTCTTTGCATGAGGACATGCAAAAAGGTAAGTTGGGGAGTGATGTTAGGTCATGGAATCGATATTCTTCTTCCATTTGTTTCTTTAGTTAATGATTTGTTTTTCAATTTATCTAAGTTCAGTTTATAATAATTTGAGATATAGAAGCTCTAGAAAGTAGTTAATAGCATCTTATTATTCTACCTTATTAATGAGTTAATTTGAATACTCAAGATATCATAAATTCACAATGTGGGTTAATTCATGTACAGGAGATATTTGATTGAAAATTGTTGTTCCCTTGAATTTCTAAAGAGGAACCAAGTTATGGAAGAACCGTTAGACTAATCATGGCATGTTGATTAAGGATCCGCACATACGTGCATGGGATAGTCAAGGAGAGGATACAATCTGTTATCTCAGAGATTTTATAGTTTAAATAAGAAATCCTGAGAATCTTCCGATTCTCAGGATAAATTTACTATTCTAGCATTAGAAATACATTGTAATATATAAATGCAATTAAACTTCAGTAAACCAGAGATGATTTTGATTATTCTCACTGACTGTAAAAGGTGATTGAACAACAAAACTGCCTTAAATTTTTACAGACCTTTTTGTAATTCATTTTGATATCAATGAAAGTTCAGATGGTTCAGCTTTAATCTAGTATATTGAATTTTCTCTAAGACAGTTACTTCCGGAGACCATGGGCCCAGTCACTGGAATGATCATTGTCTTCCTTGTATTATTACCTTTTATTACTTTTCACTTGAATGACTTGTTGTTCCCTGTGTGAATTCTTAGATTTACTATTCAGCTATGTGAATCTTTAGACTTACGATTCAATTGCGTGAATGTTCAGATTTACTATTCCGTTGGATGAGTTCTCATATTTTATTATTCAGTTGTGTGCATCTTTAGATTTACTTTGTAACTGAGTGAATTTCCATTACCATGCTTTATTGTTAGCATTTACGAGTGATTATAGTAATTAGTGATTAAGAGTGAATTTCCTTTGAAGAGCGTTATACATTATTCTGAAATTTTGCATTGTAATGAGGATTGTTGGTTTGGTGGAATTTAATATCTTTTTCTGAAGAAATAGCTAAACAATTCTATGATTTCTGCATAGCAATTTATTCATGTTTATAGCTTGATAATACCTAGTATTTTTTGAAAGTATTCCTTCATAGCCATTGCTTTATATTAGTCTTATTAATTCCCCAGTAATTTAAAGCATTATCCCTGGATAGACTGTGCCGACAACCTTGTAACAAAAAGTCTAATCCCAACTTGATAAATTAATGGATAGATTGTTAATATGATTCTTTACGAGCAACTTAGTACCCAACATGAAGTACAATAACTTTGGTGAGATAAAGTGTGTGACCCTACGGAAATTCAAGTGCGATGTGTTATCACTGAGGTTGTTCCCTTTGACTCCTAAGGGAATACGGCCGAGGTAACCACAGACCAATCTTTGGATCACAGGTCCTAGCCTACCTGCAATCAGAGAGGGCTCTCTCTTTAGGATTTAGCTTTGTTTTGGTAATGTTTTAGGCTAGTTATGATGTGTTGAATTTTTGTTTTAAGTTTTGGTTGAATGATGTCTTCCAGTAGCTGAGATGAGATCTTCAGAAGGTTCAATCCATTGGGCAATGGAGTCTGTGATTATGGGTTGTTTGAGGTATTGAGTAAGGTTGCTAAAACTGCAGGGCCATATAGATATATCATGAAACAAACTTAAAATTGTGAAGATGAAATATGTCCAGCCAGTGAGAGGCAAATAAGAATCTTTCACTAAGTTGGTGATGTGGGAAAAGGAAATATCACTCAGGAGCAGATTTGAATTCCTGAATAATACTCACTGTGAAAGTTTTAGTATGAAGGTGAGCAACTAAGAATTACACTTTCATAACTAATACTGGAGAAAACATTCATAACAGCATAGATTGAGTTCAGGGTGTTTAATGAACAAATCCTGAACTATTCTTTTTCTGTGCTATTAAACCTGTGAAATATAGAGCATGAGCGGATTATGAAAGAATGAAATACATAACAAGAAGGTTCAGGAAACTTATTGTGCCATGAAATATGTAGGAATCCTGTAGCAGCAAGCAATCACACCACAACACATCAAAACAACTCAGAACTTCAGAAATTCCATTAGCTCCCTGTATTAAAAGTCTGAAATTTACAGCATAAGTTCTCTAGAAGAAAAAATCAACAACCCCAGCAAGCTCATGCGTGGGGATATATATACAATCGTTCTTACAAAATATCTTAACGCTGAGTGATTTTCTCAATAACTGCATTTACCAACTTTCAAAATAGCAGATACAAAAGTTATTGCTACTTTAAATATACAATGAATGCCTTTCAGTTTGTCAGAAATTCTTTGACTTTTGGAGGCCGCTGGGTCGGTTGGGCACTTTGCATTAATTCTGAATGATATGCTCTTTATTGCTCTGTTGAGGTGCGGCTATCTCAACCCCGTCATCTGCTTTTGCTGGTCAAGCTGGTTTGCTGAGTTGACCTTTTCTTTAATCTTTCTCCCAGTCAAAACAAATATGTATTAACTTTTTTGAAATTTCTGACTTCTACGATAAAAATACAAAAATCTGGTGAACAATTTGTTTTCTACAGCAGTGTTTGTATCATGCTTGTCCACCATTCCTAAGTAGGCAATTGGTGCCTTAAGGTTATGCCTAGAGTCTCATCTGCCTCTGTATATTTGTAGTAGTTTGGAGGCACTTCAAAAAGATGTCTGATCTCATGTGCAATGAAGAATAAATTCTCTATTTTGTCATAGAGACTCTGCCCATATGGAGGCCCTGTTTCCTCTGGGGTACTTGTTGCTGCAGTGATTTGATTTGTGGCATATGTGTCTACCCTCTTGGCATAAGTTTCATGAGATAGTAAGCTTCCTGCACTGGTTACTAAGCTGGGAAGGCCTCTGTTATGCAATGCTGTGATCTTCTCAATGAATCTGTTAACCTCTGTTTGCATTTCTTGACACCTCCTGCCTAATGTTTGCACATGATTTCTTAGAGTGAGCACTCTTTTCACTAGTAAAATGGTATCAGTCCTGTTAGTGATACCCATTGCTACCAACTGAGGGCCAGTACAGTTATTCAAAACATTGATCATCTTATTGGCAATTTCAGGCATATTTCCTAGAGATGCCCTTGCTCTCTGATTTTCTTTTTGGGCCCTTCCTATTAGATCCATATGCTCATGGATGGTTTCAATATACTACCATTGATCTGTTATTGATTGACCAATGTGGGTCCACAAGATCTTCTTGATTTCAGCTACAACTTTGTGAAGAGAGAGCTCTTTTCTAGTTCTTTTATTTTCTTCTCAAGAGCTCTTACTTCCCTTGTTTTTTCAGCCACACTTTGCTTGGATTTGTCATATTTTTCATTAATTGTGGCCAATTTTTCTTTAGTCTCATTCAGTTCTGCCATCTGTGCTTCCAAGGATTCCAGTTGCTTCATCATGTTCTGCATACTTAGACTGGGACCCTGATCTAATGTTGTTGCTGGTGCTGATGCCGAAGGACCTGCCACTGATGTCTGTCCTGTGGGAGGAGCTTCTGTGTTAGTAGAAAGTGGCACACCTTCAGTAGATGGTTGTAAATATGGTGCCTGAGGGGCTCATTCCTTTTCTTAATATCAATAAATTGCTGCTTAGTGCTGGAGTCTGCCTTTGATTTCTGCCTAGAAGAGCTGACCTCTGTCCCATGTGGAATGTCCTGCCCTTGCTGTAAAGAGCTAGTTGATGTTTCAATGCTAGGAGGGGGTATATTTTCAATTGGTCTCTCCGGTACTTCCTCCTCTGAAAAAGGGTTCAACCTCTGTCTCTTTTCTCCTTGCTGGTCCATAGAGGTAGTGAGAGGAGTATCTTCTTACCTATCCCTCTTCCTTGTCCTGTCCTCATTAGCAGGTGTTCGCAAAACAGAGGACTCAACTGTCACCTCCTGCCTTGGAGGAATTTGTTCATGCATTTGCTGTTCTGTGTGGGCAGGTTGTTTGGCTCTGCTTTCCTGCTGCTCTGCCTGCTGCTCCACAATCGAAGGTGTTTCTTCTTGCTGCACTGCTTTGCCTTTAGTCATGTCTGCTGGTGGATCAGCTGTTTTGGCAGGTTGTTGAGGAATAGTGGATGAAGAAGCAGCTTCTCCACGATGCTGAATACCTGAAGACCAAACCTATCCAAAATACTCCAAGTCAACTGCTTTTTCTAAAGTTTTAATATCTTTCTCAGCTATTTCTTCTTCACTATAATCTTCCACTAATGTACCCTTTTTCCACTCTATTTGATTAACATACTGTTCAACTTCTGGAATGCTAATGTGGTCATATGGGGCAAGCCTATGTTTGATTCTTCTGAGGCTTATGAAATGGTTAGGGTCATAGGGTTCCCAATAGAAGCTTGTCTTGAGCTGGAGGGTTTTTAGCATTCGGTCTGCCTCTTCCCAAGCTTCTTCCCTCTTGTTGAAGATGAATGGACCCAATTGATGCCTGATTTTCAACTGTGCCTTCTTGTTTTTGCTATGGAAGTGAATCATATATGCGTTGCCGAACTGTCTCAAGTACTCTAGAGCAAAGAGTCTCATGGGGACATATCTTGGTAGCCTGTATGGTGCTAACTCACAGCCATATATTCTGATCACTTTATGGTGTTGGTAAAAGTACCAATCCCCTATGCTATAGTTTTTGGACAACTGAAGGATTTTCTGCATATCATCAGTGAGTCTAGGAGGAGGTGAACTTTGTAGCAGTGATAAGGCTGGGTGAATGAATAAGTCAATAAATTCAGAGTATGTGTATGGTGAGTAATGGATGTGATGGCAGACTGATGTCCAGAACATTACAGACCTTCTGTTTCCCTTTGGATCTAGTTTCTTGAGGAAAAGAGGAAAAGCATCAGACTGATTGTACAATATCAGATGATATATATAAGAGGTAATACTCTCTCTCTTTCCAGGTTCATGAACTGTTCATGCATTTTGTTAGATATGAATGAAGCATAGTCATACTGGACAGCAGGGGGCTGTCCTGGGGTAAAAATGGATAGTACCACCAGTGTTGTCTCGTCTAAAAACTCACTGGTCTTGAACCCTAGGATGGAAGATATCATATCTACTAATAGTCTCCCTATGTCATTAAACTAGACATGTAGATAAGGGGGAGGCTGCTTGGGCTGAAACTCTGGATCCATAAACAGTTGGCCAATTCTTGTGATTTGTGAATTGGAGAGCTTGGCACCCTGCTCTAATAAAAGCTGCATGGACAGAGGGGCCAGTGGATTTGTAGGTTGAAACTGCAGCATTTGATTAATGGCTTCAGGAGTGATATGGAACAAGACAGAGCCTGCAGGACTCAGAACAGCTCTTTGAGTGGGGTCATAGTTTGCACGGCACTAATGTATCAAGTCAGGAAACTCATTGACCTAAGGGAGATAGTAGATTGGCAAATGGGAATTCCAGATTCCGAGGAGGTCTGTGCCATCTTTGTGCTTCTTCCTTAACTCACACACTGCCTCTACATGGTATTTGTTACACAACTCTATAGTGTCTTTCATCTGATAATCTCTATCTGCCAGGGCTAGCCATTCCAGGTCCTTATGGGGGGCATTTAATGGGGCAATGTTCAATGCCACTGGAGTCTCCATGGTCACCTGAATTTGGAATTATATTTAAGAACTTTTCCTTGGGCTCAGTAATGCAGAACAGTGGATTTTGCAGGAGCAGGGCAATTTGCAGAGGGGAAGAGGCAAACTGGGGAGAAATTGAGTCAAAATGCTCCTAGGATAGATTTACTGAGCAGATGCTAGGATTTGAGAGTCACTTTCTCGGTGAATTTGTCTAGCAGAGTTTCAGGTTTGCGAATGCGCAAACAAACTGGGAATTTGTGGAAATTCCGCACAATGGGGACTTCTGTGAGTGAAATTGGGCTTACAGTGTGGAGAAAGACCAATGTTTCATAAGGATTTCTGGTTTTACTGTTCTTTCTCCTTTTCTTAGTTTTTTCGGTGAATTATGTAAAAAACCAGGCGCGGAGGGCGGAAAATGATAAAATACCTGGTATACTTGGCACAATGATGGAAATGCAGGTGAATTCGGGTGCCGGCAGCAAGGAATAGTCTTCAAAGTTGGCAGGTGAACGACGTGCCCGCTCATGCAGGAGTACAGTGAGTAAAAAGTGCAAATAACGCGAAAAAACAGGTTTTTTGGGTAAAATAGTGAAAGTTTGGCTTCTGGCACGTTTTTGTCGGATGACGTCAGCATGACATCATGGGTGCGGTCGGGTATGGAATGATGACGTGGCGGCCGGTGGGCGACTCCACGTGGACAGGTGACATGGTAGACAGCTCGGAGTGATGGCGGATGGGGCGGCAACGTAGCGCTGAGGTGGCAGTGACGTAAGGATGACTTGGAGGTGACATATGGTGGTATTGGCAGAGCGGTAAATGGTTGCGTCGGACCGCTTATGGTACGGGAGCGGTTTTGGCAGGAGGTCGCCTGATACGACCTGGGAACGACACGCGTCCAAGCCCTGACGTCATGGTCTGACAGATTTCATGCGCTATCGTTCGGGCATCAGAGGCGGTCCGAAATTGCTGTGAGCCGTCGGATGGGAGGGCCCTGATCCGACGGTCGACGGACTGTGGAGGTGCGGGATGGATACGTCCGGGCGCAGATAATAAACAATTAATTGTTATGGAAAAGCGCGCTTGGGCGGAACTTTGGATATCAATGAAAATCAGGTTTTGCAATGGTCTATAAGCCAAATGGACTAATTGATATTTGTTTGCAAAAAGGGGTTAGGGCTGTTAAACCAAGCAGATCTTGGTTTAATCCCGAGCCTTTGTTTTGGCGCTAATTTGCCTGTTGTGCTTCAATTTCCTTTGCGCTCTGACCTTTTGGAACTATAAGGCTATATTGCCTAGGGGAAGGGGTATATACTTATTTCTTTGGGGGTTTTTTCTATACAATAGTGATATAATAATAGTGAAAAAGGGGAACATAGGGAGTTAAGTAATAGTAGAGTTAGTAGTTAGTATGGGAAGGGGATATAGATGATAGGTAGTAGACTCTAAGTTGTTAGGGAACAAACTTAGTTTTGAGAGTAGATCAAAATGAAAAGATTTTTACACAAGGAATGTGGCTCTTCTATACAACAAGAATCAACAAATGAGTTTGTTTTCTGTTGTGAACAAAGGTGATAGTGGGATGTTAGAAAGAAGTTTGATAGGGAATGATTGGGAAATTAGTCCTGCTTCACTGTGCTGCCACAAAAGTGCTGAATAGGAAGATCTGTACTGGCCACCATGTGTTTCCTTTGTTTAGGCCAGTGATATGAGAGAAATCATGCTTCTGCAACCTCACTACCTACCCATATTATTTCCTAGCATTTTTTGTTTCTTCAGGGAGGGTGCACTTGGACTTTGCAAACCCTCATGTGCTCTTTTTCTTTTTGTTGCCCTCCTATCTAAATCTAGCCTTATATCTTCCAAGGGCCCAGATTAAGCTAGTGGGCTCCTTTCTTTCTCTATCAACTAATCATCTGTCAAGCTCAAACTGTTTGAACAGGTACTCATTACCTATTCTAAAACAAGCAATTCAAAACATGGCATGGCCCAGCTTGAACTGTTGAGCCATACCTCAAGATAGCAGTGGCATTTTGACTGGCCACTTTCCTGGTCCTTGTTTGGGGTTCATTTCAATTCTTTTTTCTTTTGACCAAATCATCTTCTTGCCCTTTGATTATTCTTTTAGGGCATACCCTCTTTACATTTTTTAACTTTTTGCTTTGTCCACAAAAATGGAACCTTTGTATCATCAAAGATTATCATTTTTAGTACTTCCACTGTCAATCATGAAATATGAAACCCTATTGGTATAGGAGGCTAACAGTGGCTCCACTTGGGGATGACTTTTCCAGATGAAAAGACAAGATCAGCAGGTCATATTGCCTTCTTTTCCTCCTTTCTGCATTTTAACCTTTGCTTTTGTTGAAGACTGAATATGTGAATCCTATGAAACTTGCATGCAATACTCCTTAAGCTGATCTGCTTTGAAATTACAGCTCTGTTTTTTCCTTGCTTCTCTGATCATTTCTCATCTCCCAGATAATTTTCAAATACTTTCTCTCATTCTCTCATGCCAAAGTGAATAATATTTATCAAAATAGTGCAGCACCTTAGTTCTTCTCAAAATATTCTTCATTTGGAGCTCTATCTATCCGCTGAAAAATAAACATACTGAAATACAAATTTATGCACAATATACAATTGAGCAATGCTTGATCAGAGAGGATCAAAGTAATGCTTGAGCATTCTCCCATTGCCTGGGCCTTCCTCAGTGTTTGAATCATCCAAGCTCTTTAGGAAATAAGTGTTGTTACCTTGTACAGCATAAATCACATAAGGTCCCTTCCATAAGAAATCAAATTTCCCATGTTTTCCTTTGTCCTCTCTCCTGGAATCCCATCTAAGTACTTTGTTTCCTATAGAGAAATCTTCAGCTTTAGTTCTTTTGTCAAATATTCTTTTGAGCTTTTCTTGCAGTACTTGGGTTCTTTCATAAACTTCCTCCCTTGTTTGCTGCAGGTGAATTGTCTGATTGATTCTTCTCTGAATGTCATTTGGTTCAGCTTGTGTTTCTTGCAGCAACTTGATTACAGGAACACCTAGAGATGAAGGGAACCTTGCTTCCATTCCATAAACTAGTTCATAGGGACTTGTGCCAATGGATCTTTTGGTAGTTAGTCTATCTGCCCATAGGGCATTCACTAACTTCTTATGCCAATTCTTTTTGTTTTCCTCCAAAATTTTTTTGATGATGTTTATTAGACTTTTATTGGAAGACTCAGCTAGGCCGTTGCCTTGAGGATAATAGGCTGTGGAGTGACCTAAGGTCATATGGTATTTGTGACAAAAGCTGATCATTTTTTTGGATTTGAAAGCAGCAGCATTGTCTGTGATAATTTTGTCTGGACAGCCAAATCTGGAGAGGATGTTGGTCTCTAGAAATTGTATGATAATGGAGTCATTGGCCTACCTACAGGGGACATCTTCTATCCATTTGGTGAAATAGTCTATAGCAGCCAGAATCCACCTATGCTGGCCAGAGGATGGGGGTGAATCTCACCAATAAAGTCTAGACCCCATTGCTGGAATGGTCTCTCACTTGAAATAGGTTTGAGTGGTAAAGGCAGCAAATTTCTCTTCCCTTCAAAGATTTGACATTTGTGACAAGACATTACAAATTTTCTCACATCAGTGAATAAGGAGGGCCAATAAAAACCAGCCCTTAAGATTTTATCAGAAGTTGATTTCCAGTATAAGTGTCCTCCATAGTCTCTTGCATGAAATTCTTTGAGGACATTGTTAGTTTCATCCAATGTTAAGAAATTAAGTAAGATCCCTTCATGATTTCTCCAAAACAAATCATTGTTAACAATACAAAATTTTGATGCTTTCATTTTCAAAAACCTTTTCTTAGTTCTGGACAACCCTGGAGGAGCTTGCAGGTTTAACAATACAAAACATATATCAGTATACCAGGGGGATTGCATAAAGGCTTGGTTGATCTGTGGAGTCGCCATCTCCTGTTCGTTGTCTAGTTCATTAATGTTAAGAGCTTCAAAATTGGTTTCAGCCATCAACTTGGCCAGACCCTGTCCCTTTATCAGTTTGGTAGGCTTGATTTCTATGTAATATTCTAATATTTTGTCAATCCATTTGCCCCTCCTACCTTCAATTCCTTCTTGGGTCAAAATGTCTTTCACTACTGCATTTGGGACATAGGAAATGATGTGGGAGTACAGAATATAGATTCTAAAGTCCTTGATTGCTTTCACTGTTGGCATTTTGGCACAGGTGTGGCGCTACGGTACAGGTGTTGTCCTTGATGGCAACTCTCTTTGATGACAGATCTCAGTCCAGACTACAAGAATGAAGAGAAATTTTATATACGCAGGTTCATTAAGCCCAAGTTGCGTATACACGCTGGTACGCTATATACTAAGTCGAGGATACGCAGGCTCGCTATATACGAAGTCGCGTATACACGCAGTTTCATGAACAAAAAAGAGCGTACATGTCGAGAAGCTTCCCTTTGGTCCATGGTAGTTAGTCCTTGGTACTTGAGCCTATGTTTTTGGACCAAGGTATCTCGACAGTCGTGTTGATCCCGAGTTTTGAAGTTGATGTTATTGTATTACTATGGTTTTGGACCGTGGTATTGAGAATGGCCTAAGACTATATAAGGAGAAGAAGATCATTAGGCAATTGTATTGAAAAGGTCTTGAATATCGAATGAAGAAAGAGATCTAGTATGCAGGTTCTGGGTTGATGATACATTGCTTGATCTGAGCTAAGGAGAGATCACACCGGTTGATGGAAGATTAGATCTAAGGATAGATCAGGATCAAATTGTTTGAAATGAACTATCTTTATATGGTTGATTATGCGTATTTTTAGATCTGCATACTGACGCAATGTTATGTTCTGGGTATGTCTGATGTCTGGTACAACTGCGAAGTTTTAAGAAAATACTTTTAGATCTGTACGCATGTTGGCTTCGGTAAAAGCGCGTGTATACGCGGGTTTGTTTCATTGAAGTAGCGTATATCTTTTGAAGCTTAATTTTTGGGGTTGCAGTTGGGTCTGACTGTTATTGCAAAGTTCTGTAGTCTGCTCTGTGTTCTGGTGACTGGGTGTTGACAGGGTTTCAATGGTTCAGTGATTCAAAGATTGATGATGCTAGTATTGGTTGTTTTGTGCTTCAATGATTTGTTATGAAAAGTGAATGAATCGTGGTCTTCAGATTGTAATGTTGTGCTTCAGGAGTATCCAGTCTAAAAATTGATGGAAAGTGGTACCTGAAGGAAAGAAGATTGTAGGCCAGCACCTACGTACTAGTATCTTAGCTAGTACAAGAGCAAAGGGGGTTGGAGCTACCTTCCAGGAGAGTTTGGAAAATGAGAGAAGGTTGTAGCCTTCTGCAGGTTGTAGCCTACGTACTAGTATAAGGCTGCACCAGTACAAAAACTTGTAAACTGAAGTTTCTTATTAAAGAAAGATAGAGACGACTTGCAGCAGGTGGTTCTCACCCACATTGGGTTTCCACCTTATATCATGGTGTTCATGTGTGTGGCTTTTGTGTGATGATCTGTTCTGTTATACTGCACCTGTTTACTTTTAATATGGTTAATAATGTCATGATGCATTTACTGAAGATAAACTAACTGAATAATAAGATTTCTGGTTATACGCTGGTTGCTTTAGACACAGTAGCGTGTACACGCTGGTTCACTTAACTGAAGTAGCGTATATGTTTCTGAGTATTGAAAAAGTTTTATTGATCTGATAATACTGATTCACCCCCCCCCCTCTCAGTATTATTTCCAACAATTGGTATCAGAGCAGGTCCTTCAGAGAAGCTTGATCGCTTGAAGGTAGATTGTTCATCATGAGCAACTACGAGAGAGAAGCATCAATCATGCCACCGGTTTTTGATGGGACAAAATTAAATTATTGGAAGGTAAGAGTTACTGCCTATCTTCAATCTCTTGGTACAGAAGTTTGGGACATTGTAGAGACAGGCTACACTTTTCCTTCAGCTACTCCTACAGATCCAGCCAAGAAAAAGAAATATGAAACAAATGCGAAAGCAGTCAGTACTCTATTAGGATGTATATCCCAATCGGAATTCATGAAGGTAATGCACTATAAATCAGCAAAAGAAATATGGGACAAAATTGTCATGAGCTATGAAGGAGACGAACAGGTAAAGCGTGCTAAACTTCAAACTCTCAGGATTAAGTATGAGACTCTCAGAATGTATAATGATGAAAGTGTGGCTAACTATTTCCTTAGGGTAGATGAGATTGTTAATTGCATGAAAAACTTGGGTGAAGAAATAAAAGAGGCTATTGTGGTTGAAAAGGTTCTAAGATCATTGTCCCCCAAATTTGAATCTAAAGTGTCTGCAATAGAAGAAAAGGAAAATCTACGAATTCTTACTATGTCTCAGCTTCACGGAATTCTAACTGCTTATGAAATGAGAAAAGGAGGTCCATCAAACAGAAGAGAGGCTGCTTTCAAGGCTTCAGGCAAAGAAGATTATTATGAAGCAAGTCACGTGCCAGAAGATGAAGAAGAAGAATCAAATTTTCTCAGAAATCTTCAAAGGGGTTCTGGAAGGTTCAGAGGTAAGTTACCTTTTAAATGCTTTGCTTGTGGAAGAGTAGGTCATTATGCTGCCAAATATCCTCACAAAGATAAGAATGACAAGGGAAAGGAACCTGTTAAATGGAACAAGAAACAGAATGAAAAGAAGAAAAGCTATTACACTCATGAAGATAGTGATGGTCTTTCAAATAGTGACGAAGATGAACAGGGTAATAGATATAAACTTTTAATGGCTTTTGAAGATGATGACTACATGGATGCTATAGATGTAGAAGGCTTTTGTGAAGAAATGAATAATCTCAAAGTTTTCTTAGAAGAGAAAAATGCTATTATTGATTCTCTACAATGTCAACTGGCGGAAAAGGAAAAACATCTTCAAAAATTGGAATGTGAGATCGTTTGTCTTAGAAAGGAGATTGAGAAAACAAAAGCGATTAATCTTAAATTTGTTAAAGGATCTGAAACCTTGGATGAGATTATCAATGTGCAGCGTTCTCCTCTGATCAAGACAGGTCTGGGATATAATGGAGAAACATCTCAAACTTCTACCTCTAAAAGTTATCTTGATGCAGCAAGGAAGAGCGAGCAAAGACCAAATAAAAGTCATCAGGTGAATCAGGGACAGTTTACCTCAAGAACAAATAAAGACTATCAAGAAATTCGGGGACAAGCTTCCTTAAGGAAAAACAGAAGCTACAATCAGCCACAGGTAAAATCTTCCAATTTGCCCCAAGAATGGATGTCAATAAAAGCTACAATCGATTGGATGATAGATCTGATTATCGCAGAAATTTCTTTAATGGCCAATGTTTTTCTTGCCATAACTTCGGTCACAAAGCAGCTCAATGTGTTGCCTACAAGAAAATCATGACTAGAGAAGCTCAAAAGCAAAGAAGTATGACTGGAACCATGAAAAGGACTTATAACAACTTTTCGGTTCTTGAAAATGAAGTTGAATGCTCTATTTGTAATAAATTTGGTCATGAAGACTCTGAATGCAGGAGCAGGTTCTAGAAGACAACTCAGAAGGAACAAACCTCAAATGTCAGAACATGGAGAATAAAGGAACCACAACCAGAAAGATGTGGGATAGCCTTTTATGCAGAAGGTCAAGAAAGTCTATGGTACATTGACAGCGGATGTTCGAAGCATATGACAGGGGACAAAGAAAAACTTGAATCATATACCGCATTAGAAAAGGGAAAGAAAGTTTATTTTGGAAACGATATCTCTGTAGCCATAAAAGGAAAAGGCGTTGCTCCGTCGAAAGAGAAGGTCAAAGCTGGAAATGTTTTGTATGTTGATGGATTGAAGCATAATATTCTGAGTGTCAGTCAGATGTGCGATCAAGGAACAGAGGTAATATTTAGATCAAATGGATGTTGTGTTCATGATCTTGATATAGGTGAAACAGTGATCAAAGGAAGAAGGACTCCAAATAATCTATACATATTTGAAGAAAGACAACAACAATGCTATTTGAGCAAGGATGATGAACACTGGCTATGGCATCAGAGGTTGGGGCATCTAAGCTTTCCACAAATAAGGAAAGCATGCAAATATCAGGTAGTTCGTGATCTTCTAGATATCAAAATTCCAGACAACACCATATGCAAATCATGTCAGTTTGGAAAGCAAACCAGAACTAATTTTCCTGAGAAGGAAGGATCAGCTAGCATGCCTCTTGAGCTAGTACATACAGATACATGTGGTCCATTCAGAAAAAGAACACCTCGAGGAGAAGAATATTTGATATTATTCATTGACGATTTCTCCAGGTTTGTCTGGTTAGGACTTATGAAGCATTCGAAAAATTCAAATCCTTCAAAGCCTTGGCTGAAAATGAATCAGGACACAACATTAAGTGCAATCAAATCTGACAGAGGTGGGGAGTTTACCTCGAATGAATTTTTCGATTTCTGTGAAGAACATGGGATAAGAAGAGAATTCTCTACAGCTAGAACTCCTCAGCAAAATGGAGTTGTGGAAAGAATGAACAGAACAGTCCAACAAATGGCTCGTGCTATGCTTGATGAATCAGGTACTCCCACAACTTTCTAGGGTGAAGCTGCACATGCTGCGGTTATTATTCTCAACAAAACAAATGTCCGAGTAAACAGCACTCAAACTCCTCATGAGCTCTGGTGTGGTAAGACTCCTTCGGTGAAGCACTTCAAAATCTTTTGGAGCAAATGTTATATTAAGAATACTGATGAGAAACTTGGCAAACTTGAACCAAGAGCAGATGAAGGCATTCTTCTTGGCTATTCTCCACATAGCAAAGCATACAAGTGCTACAATAAAAGACTTGGCAAAATTGTTGACAGCATTGATGTTGTGGTTGATGAGAAGGGATACATTCCTAGGCAAGTTCATCATGAAGACATCGAAGAAGATGAAGGCTACCCTCAAAGACAGAATGATGAAGAAGAACCTCAAGAAGAAGAACAACCTCAAGAAGAACCAGAGGAGTAGACAAGAATAGAAGAAAAGACTCCATCCAGATATGTTCAGAAGAATCATCCAAAATCTCAGATTGTGGGGCAGAAAGAAGCAGGAGTACAAACAAGAAGAACAATTGCAGAAGCTTCAAGCTATTTGGCATTACTCTCTTCCACTGAACCACAAAATGTGAAAGAGGCATGCAAAGATGAATGTTGGGTCAAAGCAATGGATGAAGAACTTGAGCAGATCGAAAAGAACAACACTTGGGAATTGGTTCCTAGACCAAAAGATAAGAATGTCATAGGGACAAAATGGGTCTTCAAAAATAAATTGAATGAAAATGGAGAAGTAATTAGAAACAAGGCCAGACTTGTTTGTAAAGGGTATGTGCAGCAAGAAGGAATAGATTTTGAAGAGACCTTTGCTCCTGTTGCAAGACTTGAGGCCATCCGAATGTTCCTTGCTCTCTCAAGCTTTCAAAACTTCAAGGTATTTCAAATGGACGTGAAATCAACCTTTCTGAATGGAGACTTAGAAGAAGAAGTATATATTGAGCAGCCAGATGGTTTCATTCTTGGGAATGATCCAAACCTTGTATGCAGATTGAAAAAGGCTCTCTATGGTATCAAACAAGCTCCAAGGGCTTGGTACTATCGTTTGGACAAATATCTTCACCAACAAGGTTTTTCAAAAGGATCAGCAGATAGCAATCTCTATATGAAAGTTGAAAATAACAAATTGCTAATACTTGTTGTGTATGTAGATGATATTATCTTTGGCAGCAATGAAGAGGCTATGAGTCAAAAATTTGCCTTGGTTATGCAGAAAGAATTTGAAATGTCATTACTTGGAGAATTGACATACTTTCTTGGATTGCAAATCCAACAAAATGAAGGAGGTATTTTCTTGTCTCAAACCAAGTACCTCAAGCAGATCTTGAAGAAGTATGGCATGGAAGATTCAAAGCCAGTTTGTACCCCCATGGTTACAGGATGCAGCCTCAGTGTAAATGATGAATCAGCAGCAGTTCACCAACCAACTTATAGATCCATGATTGGGAGTTTGCTTTATTTGACCGGTACCCGACCAGATATTATGAATGCAGTAGGAATTGTTGGAAGATTTCAAGCCAACCCAAAGGAAACTCATCTTCAGGCAGTCAAAAGAATCTTCAAGTATCTTCAAGGGACTCAAAACTATGGCTTATGGTATCCTAGAGATACAGATCTCACTCTTCATGCTTACACAGATGCAGATTGGGCCGGAACTGTGGATGACAGGAAAAGCACAAGTGGTGGTGCTTTCTTCATGGGTTCCAGATTAGTATCTTGGTTCAGCAAGAAACAGAGTTCGATTGCTTTATCTATAGCTGAAGCAGAATATGTGGCTGTGGCATCTTGTTGCACACAACTTCTTTGGATGATGCAGACCTTGCAGGATTTTCAAATCACTTGCACTCCACCAGTCTCTATCTTATGTGATAATACAAGTGCAATCAGCATTTCAAAGAATCTAGTCATGCATTCAAAGACCAAGCACATACCAATCAAGTATCACTTCCTCTGGGAATAAGTGCTTGAACAAAAGGTCAAGTTGGAGTATGTTTCTTCTAAAGAACAAGTTGCTGATATTTTCACAAAACCACTGCCAAGGGAGACTTTTGAATATCTCAGACAAAAGCTGGGAGTAGTTGATGCTTCATCCTGCTGTTGAAGCTTGTCTGTTCTAAGGAAAAGTTGGTATATGCGAGTTGTGTAAGGGATATCCACGTACATACGCTGATTTATGCAGGTGAAGTCGCGTATATGGAGTTCTGAACAGCAAGGGCAGATTCTGGTTGGAGAAGGTCTGAGATGGGTATGCCAGAGTCCTTCCGGCACAGTTTCAGGGGGAGCAGCTTAAAGCATTGTTGGCATTTAGATGCTTTTGGTTCTAGTTCACAACTGTTGTTGGTTTTAGGAGAACGAAATCTTGGTTGCTGATCTAAAAGATGATTATCCGATGCTTCTGGTGACTTTCATAAGTCTTGGTCTAGAGTTTTCGTCTCTATGTCATGTATCTCTTTTGTGATATCTCTTCTATGATGTCAAGGTCATGTAACGGCCTTTGTTGGTTTCCCCACTATGCCTGGGATGAATGATGTAATGTAATTGGTTGTTATATGTAAATTTCTGCTGTATCCCCTCTTGGTTGGGAGTATGGATGTATATATTGAGTCTTTTGGTGATAGGAAGGTCCTTTATGATGTATAAGTCTTGGTTCTTTTTGAAGGACATCTTTTGCAGATCTTGCCTACAGTCAGGGGGAGCATGTTCAGCACAGTAGAGCAGAGATATCAGCATGTACTCAGGGGGAGCACAGCGCTTTGCCCTTGATGACAAAGGGGGAGAATGATTCTAAGGATCTTGGGGTTGCCATCAAGTCCAAAGGGGGAGATTGTTGGCATTTTGGCACATGTGTGGTGCTACGGTACAGGTGTTGTCCTTGATGGCAACTCTCTTTGATGACAGATCTCAGTCCAGACTACAAGAATGAAGAGAAATTTTATATATGCAGGTTCATTAAGCCCAAGTTGCGTATACACGCTGGTACGCTATATACTAAGTCGCGGATACGCAGGCTCGCTATATACGAAGTCGCGTATACACGCAGTTTCATGAACAGAAAAGAGCATACATGTCGAGAAGCTTCCCTTTGGTCTATGGTAGTTAGTCCTCGGTACTTGAGCCTATGTTTTTGGACCAAGGTATCTCAACAGTCGTGTTGATCCCGAGTTTTGAAGTTAATGGTATTCTAAGGATCTTGGGGTTGCCATCAAGTCCAAAGGGGGAGATTGTTGGCATTTTGGCACAGGTGTGGTGCTATGGTACAGGTGTTGTCCTTGATGGCAACTCTCTTTGATGACAGATCTCAGTCCAGACTACAAGAATGAAGAGAAATTTTATATACGTAGGTTCATTAAGCCCAAGTTGCATATACACGTTGGTACGCTATATACTAAGTCACGGATACGCAGGCTCGCTATATACGAAGTCGCGTATACACGCAGTTTCATGAACAGAAAAGAGCGTACATGTCGAGAAGCTTCCCTTTGGTCCGTGATAGTTAGTCCTCGGTACTTGAGCCTATGTTTTTGGACCAAGGTATCTCGACAGTAGTGTTGATCCCGAGTTTTGAAGTTGATGGTATTGTATTACTATGGTTTTGGACCGTGGTATTGAGAATGGCCTAAGACTATATAAGGAGAAGAAGATCATTAGGCAATTGTATTGAAAAGGTCTTGAATATCGAATGAAGAAAGAGATCTAGTATGCAGGTTCTTGGTTGATGATACATTGCCTGATCTGAGCTAAGGAGAGATCACACCGGTTGATGGAAGATTAGATCTAAGGATAGATCGGGATCAAATTGTTTGAAATGAACTATCTTTATATGGTTGATTATGCGTATTTTTAGATCTGCATACTGACGCAATGTTATGTTCTGGGTATGTCTGATGTCTGGTACAACTGCGAAGTTTTAAGAAAATACTTTTAGATCTGTACGCACGTTGGCTTCGGTAAAAGCGCGTGTATACGCGGGTTTGTTTCATTGAAGTAGCGTATATCTTTTGAAGCTTAATTTTTGGGGTTGCAGTTGGGTCTAGCTGTTATTGCAGAGTTCTGTAGTCTGCTCTGTGTTCTGGTGACTGGGTGTTGACAGGGTTTCAGTGGTTCAGTGATTCAAAGATTGATGATGCTAGTATTGGTTGTTTTGTGCTTCAATGATTTGTTATGAAAAGTGAATGAATCTGGTCTTCATATTGTAATGTTGTGCTTCAGGAGTATCCAGTCTGAAAATTGATGAAAAGTGGTACCTGAAGGAAAGAAGATTGTAGGCCAGCACCTACGTACTAGTATCTTAGCTAGTACAAGAGCAAAGGGGGTTGGAGCTACCTTCCAGGAGAGTTTGGAAAACGAGAGAAGGTTGTAGCCATCTGCAGGTTGTAGCCTGCGTACTGGTATAAGGCTGCACCAGTACAAAAGATTGTAAACTGAAGTTTCTTATTAAAGAAAGATAGAGACGACTTGCAACAGGTGGTTTTCAACCACATTGGGTTTCCACCTTATATCATGGTGTTCATGTGTGTGGCTTTTGTGTGATGATCTGTTCTGTTATACTGCACCTGTTTACTTTTAATATGGTTAATAATGTCCTGATGCATTTACTGAAGATAAACTAACTGAATCATAAGATTTCTGGTTATACGCTGGTTGCTTTAGACACAGTAGCGTGTACACGCTGGTTCACTTAACTGAAGTAGCGTATATGTTTTTGAGTATTGAAAAAGTTTTATTGATCTGATAATACTGATTCACCCCCCCCCCTCTCAGTATTATTTCCAACATTCACTAGTGCATAGGCTTGTTTTTCCATGATCTGATATTTTAAGGGAGCATCCCTTAGAGCTCTGCTAAAGAATGCAATGGGTTTCTCACAGCCTTGATCATCTTTTTGTAGTAAAACAACAGCAATTGTATGTTCAGAAGCAAAGGAAAAAATGATGAAGTCTTTATCAAATCTAGGACTTGTTAGGACTGGTGTGTTTGTCAATGCTCTTTTAATATCCTCAAAAGCTTGTCTAGCTTCCATGGTCCATTTGACCTTGGATTCCTTTTTTAGCATGTTGTTTAACAATCTTGTGATCTCAACCAAATTAGGAATGAACCTTCTCAAGGAGTTGATTTTTCCTAGGAAACTTTGGAGTTCCTTGATGTTTCTTGGGTGTGGTACTTGTAGGATGGCTTGAATTCTGTCTGGATCAATCCTAATACCATCTTTTGAGATTATATGTCCCAAGAGTTTACCTTCCTCTAGACCAAACAATGATTTCTTTGGATTCAAGGATATGCCATATTTTCTACAAATTGTGAAAACTTGCCTCAAGTGTTCTAAGTGTTCTTGGTCTGATTTTGAAAAGGCAGTTAGATCATCCAGATAGACCACTAGAAAGTCATGAATTTCTTTGGCAAAGGCTATATCCATAGCTCTTTGGAAAGTAGCCCTTGCATTCTTAAGCCCAAAAGGCATTTTGACATATTTGAAAGTTCCCCAAGGTGTTGTGAAGGCATTTTTGTCTTGGTCATCCGGGTGTACTAGAATCTGATTGAATCCTGAAAAACCATCTAACAATGAGATCCTAGAGGCTCCTACTACCCTTTGCAGGATATGATCCATTTTTGGTAAGGGGTAGTGGTCTTTGAGAGAAACTTTGTTTAAATTTCTTAGGTCAACACACAGCCTGATTTCTCCTATCTTTTTCCTAGTAGGCACTAGGTTTGAAATCCATTCTGAGAATCTGATTGGAGCGATGATTCCTGCTTCATACATACGTTTCACTTCTTTTTCAATAAGAGGAAGGAGCACAGGGTTCACTCTTCTGAGCTTTTGTTTAAAAGGTTTTTGATTTTCTTTTAAAGGTATAGTGTGCTGGATGACTGATGTATCATAAGACTTGAGGTCCTCATAGCTCCAGGCAAAGATATCTTGAAATTCTTTGAATAACTCAATGTATTTCAGTTTCTGCTCAGGTGGTAATGCTTTGGATAACTTAACCATTTTGGGATTTTCTGGAGTCCCAATGTTACAATCTTCTATTTCAGCATTCAATGGTTGCATTTTTGGTTTTCTTGAGACATCATTTGAATCAAACAGATCCTCCAAAGGGGTTAATCCTGTGGGCAAAAAATTATCTTTCAACTAAATTACCTCTGTTTCTGTTTCAGACAGTTCATATTCATCTATCTGACCCAATTTTTGTATGGTTTCACTGTTAAAGGTGGTAGGATGCAAAATTGCATCAACTCTTTCAGCTGACAATTTCTGTGTATTCATGTATGCTTGTGGTTGATCATCTCCGGTAATTGAGTCAATGTTAATGCTAGAGAATTCCTCTTTTAGAGTGAGGAAATTATTTATCTGAGTATCACTCTCAAAGACTTGCCAGTTTTTGATGTTGTCTGGCACTGTAGGCCTGTGTTTGATTTCAGCAGTAAAAGTATGAGTGGGCTTGAAAGGCAGCTTACAAGTGTTGGCAAAGGTTGCTAAACTGTGAGCATGAAGATTGAGTTCCCTGGAAATTTTAGTCATCTGTGATTGTGAGAAGGTGTCAAGTACCTGAATAGCTGCTGCCTTATATGCCCTCAACCTTAGATCGTTTGTAGTAAAGTTTTCTTTAATTTGTTGTATGATTAGATCTGAATCCCCTACGATTGAAATTTTAGTTGCACCCAAATTTTTTATGAGTTTAAGACCTAGCAGAAGGGCCTCATATTCAGCCATGTTGTTTGTACATCAGAACTTTAACCTATATGCATGACCCTCAGCCTGGTCATTGTGCATATTATGGATCCAGACTCCTGCCCCAGCTCCTAACTTGTTTACAGAACCATCGAATTCCAAATACCATAGGGTTTCATGATTAAGATTTGAATTGAGGTTTTTAGAGAATTGGATCAGGGGCATGTTGGTTTCTTGCAAGTCACTTGATATATTGTGTTCTGTTATTGCCTCAGCTATTCCTACAGTCCTTTGGTCTTGTGTAGCACATTGTTCATTTAATTTCTCTGCCTCTGCTGCTATTAATAGTTCAGAACAAGCCTTACTGCAGATGTCAGCATTGTAGAGAATAAATGAATCCATGTCAGAGTGTATTGAATAGATTGGAAAGTTTTGGGGTTTCTCTTGACTGCTTACCACATATTTCATCAAAGTTTCACGGTATAATCTCTTTGGCTGCCCAAAGACTGAGATGGTTGCATAGGACATATCTAATTGCAAAGATCCTTGGAGTTTGGCCCCCCAAGATCTGGACAAGAGCATGCCATACTTAGGGGGTATGTCAGCTACCACTACATCCATTAAGATTGTTTTGGCTGGGTATTGGACCAGGGAGACACATAAATCTTTAATCAATCCTAAGCACCTGACCTGACTTGAATCAAATGAGAATAGATCTTTATAAGGCCTTGTGATGTCTAGGTCAAGTTTTTCCATTACAGATTTAGGCATTAAGTTGTGTGAGGCCCCAGAGTCAAACATTGCATTGTGTAGAACCTTATCATGAATGTTTAGACTAACATAGAAGGGTGTAACCCCTCCATTTTCTGTTTTTCCATTAACCTCAGGTCCGAACAACAATTCTGGTTGGTCATCTAGGACATTCACAACATCTTTATTGTCTGATACTTGGAGTGACTTGTTAATCTACTGTCTGTATATTTCATGTTTGGCTAACTCCGAGAGAGGGACTGATATCTTAAGTTTACTTATTTTTGTTTCCAAGTTAAAAGGTTTTTCCATTTGAATCTTGGCATTCCGTGCAACAGATTTTTCTTTTTCAGCTGGGTTATCACTGATCTTTTGTTCATGGTTGGTATGATTTTGAGTAAAATTGGTACCATGTTTGCTTCCAAGGGTATCATCTGATTTCAATTTTGCTGGATGAGGTGGGACTGGCTGTTTTTCAGATGCCTGTTGCTCTGAAATATCCTCCACAGTGACTTCTGAGGAATGTGGGTTCAAACTGCCAGCTGATTGTGGGAGAGTACTCTTATCATTGATCTTTTTTGGCAGCTTATTGTCCTTTGATTTAAGAGTTTCAGGTACATCTATTGTTCTAGTCCTTAGTTTATATTGTTTGTGTACCTCATACACAACTGCATCATAACCTTCTTTGAAATCAAATGATTCTCCTGACTTAGTGTGGTATTGATTGTCATTGTAAACCTCTTGATCCTCTTGTGTTAAAAAGACTTGATGTTCACTATCCAAACCCATTAGGTTGATGTGAGGATCCTCATTAGGTTCACTAGATGTTGAAGCTTCAACATAATTTTCTTGGAAAGGAGGTCTGACATGCTGGTCAGGATCAATCCTTCCAACATTAGGATTTTGAGTTTTTCTAAAGTTTGGGTTTCTGATATTGCTTGTTTGCCCCTCCCATGATGGCTTTCTTTCTATGGTTTCCACTCTGTCCCCAAGTCTATCCATACCTTTGATGATTGCATCTAGCTTTTGCTCAAATGATGAGGGTTCTTCCTTGAAAGTAGTTCTTCTTTCAGTTCTTGCCCAGTTTCTCTTAGCAATCAGATTTTCCTCTACACTTACAGCTATGTTTTGCATGTCTGCCAAAGTTGCAGGGGATCTTTCCCTTAGTTGATATTCCATATCAGCATCAAACCCATCAGGGAACTTAATCAATGCCAAATCAAGTGGAGGCCTAAGATTTTGAGGAATGGCATTGTAGATAGTATTGAATCTAGTGTAATAGTCCAAGACAGTTTCTTGAGGGCCTCTCCTTATGGTGTCATATTCGGATAAAATGTGCAGAGGATCCTTTTTCTTTTCCCATCTGTTTAGAAAGGATTGGTAAAGAGCACCTGAATCAGGTATAGAATTTGCAGCAAGTGCTCTAAACCAAGTTCTTACTTCACCTGTCAGGCTTTGTACAAAAATTTTCATTCTCACATCATCATCATCTATCTCATAGTTTTCAAAGTAGTCTTGCATTTTCTTGGTATGTTGTAAGGTAGTGTATGTACTGGTTCCATCAAAATAAGTAATCTTTCTTTGGTAGTCCTGAGGCATAGCCCCCAGATTACTAAGTAACTGAAGGGGTGCATAACGATTAGCCATATTTGGAGGGATAAGTGGGACAATGGGTGGAAAGGGAACAACTGAAACAAGAGGGACAACAATAGCAGTTTGTGTATTGGGTGTAGACAATGTATCTTGTGAAGTGGATGAGGAAGAGGGGGAAGAGTGAGTTATATGAGGGTGGATTGATGGTTTAGAAGGGGTTGGAATAAAACTTTGTTGAACTGCCTCAGGGCTGGATTCAGGAGATTGTTCTGGTTCCTTTTGGTTCCTAAGAATCTTAGGAATCAAATTAGGGTTATCAAAAATAGGTGGAGGATTTGGGTCAGGATTTGACCTTGTATGCCTGGTTCTCTTTTTAGGAGCCAGCTTCTGAACTTGTTTTTGGTAATTTTTTGAGAATATTTTCAGAATGGTCGAGGGGATATTTTAAATTTTGGAACCACTATCTAGAGTAGACAATGTTTAACACATTAGTTCTTCCCCAGTGGAGTCGCCAGTTATGTTATCACTCAGGTTGTTCCCTTTGACTCCTAAGGGAATACGGCCGAGGTAACCACAGACCAATCTTTGGATCACAAGTCCTAGCCTACCTGCAATCAGAGAGGGCTCTCTCTTTATGATTTAGCTTTGTTTTGGTAATGTTTTAGGCTAGTTATGATGTGTTGAATTTTTGTTTTAAGTTTTGGTTGAATGATGTCTTCCAGTAGTTGAGATGAGATCTTCAGAAGGTTTAGTCCATTGGGCAATGGAGTCTGTGATTATGGGTTGTTTGAGGTATTGAGTAAGGTTGCTAAAACTGCAGGGCCATATAGATATATCATGAAACAAACTTAAAATTGTGAAGATGAAATATGTCCAGCCAGTGAGAGGCAACTAAGAATCTTTCACTAAGCTGGTGATGTGGGAAAAGGAAATATCACTCAGGAGCAAATTTGAATTCCTGAATAATACTCATTGTGAAAGTTTTAGTATGAAGGTGAGCAAATAAGAATTACACTTTCATAACTAATACTAGAGAAAACATTCATAACAGCATAGATTGAGTTCAGGGTGTTTAATGAACAAATCCTGAACTATTCTTTTTCTGCGCTATTAAACCTGTGAAATATAGAGCATGAGCGGATTATGAAAGAATGAAATACATAACAAGAAGGTTCAGGAAACTTATTGTTCCGTGAAATATGTAGGAATCCTGTAGCAGCAAGCAATCACACCACAACACATCAAAACAACTCAGAACTTCAGAAATTCCGTTAGCTCCCTGTATTAAAAGTATGAAATTTACAGCATAAGTTCTCCAGAAGAAAAAATCAAAAACCCCAGCAAGCTCATGCGTGGGGATATATATACAATCGTTCTTACAAAATATCTTAACGCCGAGTCATTTGCTCAATAACTGCGTTTACCAACTTTCAAAATAGCAGATACAAAAGTTATTTCTACTTTAAATATACAATGAATTCCTTTCAGTTTGTCAGAAATTCTTTGACTTTTGGAGGCCGCTGGGTCGGTTGGGCACTTTGCATTAATTCTGAATGATATGCTCTTTATTGCTCTGTCGAGGTGCGGCTATCTCAGCCCCGTCATCTGCTTTTGCTGGTCAAGCTGGTTTGCTGAGTTGGCCTTTTCTTTAATCTTTCTCCCAGTCAAAACAAATATGTATTAACTTTTTTGAAATTGCTGACATCTACGATAAAAATACAAAAATCTGGTGAACAATTTGTTTTCTACAGCAGTGTTTGTATCATGCCTGTCCACCATTCCTGAGTAGGCAATTGGTGCCTTAAGGTTATGCCTAGAGTCTCATCTGCCTCAGTATATTTGTAGTAGTTTGGAGGCACTTCAAAAAGATGTCTGATCTCATGTGCAATGAAGAATAAATTCTTTATTTTGTCATAGAGACTCTGCCCAGATGGAGGCCCTATTTCCTCTGGGGTACTTGCTGCTGCAGTGATTTGATTTGTGGCATATGTGTCTAACCTCTTGGCATAATTTTCATGAGATAGTAAGCTTCCTGCACTGGTTACTAAGTTGGGAAGGCCTCTGTTATGCAATGATGTGATCTTCTCAATGAATCTGTTAACCTCTGTTTGCATTTCTTGACACCTCCTGTCTAATGTTTGCACATGATTTCTTAGAGTGAGCACTCTTTTCACTAGTAAAATGGTATCAGTCCTGTTAGTGATACCCATTGCTGCCAACTGAGGGCCAGTACGGTTATTCAAAACATTGATCATCTTATTGGCGATTTCAGGCATATGCCTAGAGATGCCCTTGCTCTCTGATTTTATTTTTGGGCCCTACCTATTAGATCCATATGCTCATGGATGGTTTCAATATACTGCCATTAATCTGTTATTGATTGACCAATGTGGGTCCACAGGATCTTCTTGATTTCAGCTACAACTTTGTCAAGAGAGAGCTCTTTCTCTAGTTCTTTTATTTTCTTCTCAAGAGCTCTTACTTACCTTGTTTTTTCAGCCACACTTTGCTTGGATTTGTCATATTTTTCATTAACTGTGGCCAATTTTTCTTTAGTCTCATTCAGTTCTGCCATCTGTGCTTCCAAGGTTTCCAGTTCCTTCATCATGTTCTACATACTTAGGCTGGGACCCTGATTTGGTGCTATTGTTGGTGCTGATGCCGAAGGACCTGCCACTGATGTCTGTCCTGTGGGAGGAGCTGCTGTGGTAGTAGAAAGTTGCACACCTTCAGTAGATGGATGTAAATCTGGTGCCTGAGGGGCTCATTCCTTTTCTTAATATCAATAAATTGCTGCTTAATGCTGGAGTCTGCCTTTGATTTCTGCCTAGAAGAGCTAACCTCTGTCCCATGTGGAATGTCCTGCCCTTGCTGCAAAGGGCTAGTTGATGTTTCAATGCTAGGAGGGGGCATATTTTCAATTGGTCTCTCTGGTACTTCCTCCTCTGAAAAAGGGTTCAACCTCTGTCTCTTTTCTCCTTGCTGGTCCATAGAGGTAGTGAGAGGAGTATCTTCTTGCCTATCCCTCTTCCTTGTCCTGTCCTCATTAGCAGGTGTTTACAAAACAGAGGACTCAACTGTCACCTCCTGCCTTGGAGGAATTTGTTCATGCATTTGCTGTTCTGTGTGGGCAGGTTGTTTGGCTCTGCTTTCCTGCTGCTCTTCCTGCTGCTCCACAATCGGAGGTGTTTCTTCTTGCTGCACTGCTTTGCCTTTAGTCATGTCTGCTGGTGGATCAGCTGTTTTGACAGGCTGTTGAGGAATAGTGGATGAAGAAGCAGCTTCTCCACGATGCTGAATACCTGAAGACCAAACCTGTCCAAAATACTCCAAGTCAACTGCTTTTTCTAAAGTTTTAATATCTTTCTCAGCTATTTCTGCTTCACTATAATCTTCCACTAATGTAACCTTTTTCCACTCTATTTGATTAACATACTGTTCAACTTCTGGAATGCTAATGTGGTCATATGGGGCAAGCCTATGCTTGATCCTTCTGAGGCTTATGAAATGGTTAGGGTCATAGGGTGCCCAATAGAAGCTTGTCTTGAGCTGGAGGGCTTTTAGCATTCTGTCTGCCTCTTCCCAAGCTTCTTCCCTCTTGTTGAAGATGAATGGACCCAATTGATGCCTGATTTTCAACTGTGCCTTCTTGTTTTTGCTATGGAAGTGAATAATATCTGCGTTGCCGAACTGTCTGAAGTACTCTAGAGAAAAGAGTCTCATGGGGACATATCTTGGTAGCCTGTATGGTGTTAACTCACAGCCATATATACTGATCACTGTATGGTGTTGGTAAAAGTAACAATCCCCTATGCTATTGTTTTTGTACAACTGAAGGATTTTCTGCATATCATTAGTGAGTCTAGGAGGAGGTGAACTTTGCAGCAGTGATAAGGCTAGGTGAATGAATAAGTCAATAAATTCACAGTATGTGTATGGTGAGTAATGGATGTGATGGTAGACTGATGTCCAGAACATTACAGACCTTCTGTTTCCCTTTGGATCTAGTTTCTTGAGGAAAAGAGGAAAAGCATCACGCTGATTGTACAATATCAGATGATATATATAAGAGGTAAATTTGAATACTCTCTCTCTTTCCAGGTTCATGAACTGTTCATGCATTTTGTTGGATATGAATGAAGCATAGTCATACTGGACAGCAGGGGGCTGTCCTGGGGTAAAAATGGATAGTACCACCAGTGTTGTCTCGTCTACAAACTCACTGGTCTTGAACCCTAGGATGGAAGATATCATATCTACTAATAGTCTCCCTATGTCATTAAACCAGACATGTAGATAACGGGGAGGCTGCTTGGGCTGAAACTCTGGATCCATAAACAGTTGGCCAATTCTTGTGATTTGTGAATTGGAGAGCTTGGCACCCTGCTCTAATAAAAGTTGCATGGACAGAGGGGCCAGTGGCTTTGTAGGTTGAAACTGCAACATTTGATTAATGGCTTCAGGAGTGATATGGAACAAGACAGAGCCTGCAGGACTCAGAACAACTCTTTGAGTGGGGTCATAGTTTGCGCGGCACTGATGTATCAAGTCAGGAAACTCATTGACCTGAGGGATATAGTAGATTGGCAAATGGGAATTACAGATTCCCAGGAGGTCTGTGCCATCTTTGTGCTTCTTCCTTAACTCACACACTGCCTCTACATGGTATTTGTTACACAACTCTATAGTGTCTTTCATCTGATAATCTCTATCTGCCAGGGCTAGCGATTCCAGGTCCTTATGGGGGGCATTTAATGGGGCAATGTTCAATGCCACTGGAGTCTCCATGGTCACCTGAATTTGGAATTATATTTAAGAACTTTTCCTTGGGTTGAGTAATGCAGAACAATGGATTTTGCAGGAGCAGGGCAATTTGCAGAGGGGAAGAGGCAAACTGGGGAGAAATTGAGTCAAAATGCTCTTAGGATAGATTTACTGAGCAGATGCTGGGATTTGAGAGTAACTTTCTCGGTGAATTTGTCTAGCAGAGTTTCAGGTTTACGAATGCGTCAACAAACTGGGAATTTGTGGAAATTCCCCATAATGGGGACTTCTGTGAGTGAAATTGGGCTTACAGTGTGGAGAAAGACCAATGTTTCATAAGGATTTCTGGTTTTACTGTTCTTTCTCCTTTTCTTAGTTTTTTCAGTGAATTATGTAAAAAACCAGGCGCGGAGGGGGGAAACTGATAAAATACCTAGTATACTTGGCACAATGATGGAAATGCAGGTGAATTCGGGCGCCGACAGCAAGGAATAGTCTTCAAAGTTGGCAGGTGAACGACGTGCTCGCTAATGTAGGAGTACAGTGAGTAAAAAGTGCAAATAATGCGAAAAAACAGGTTTTTTGGGTAAAATAGTGAAAGTTTGGCTTTTGGCGTGTTTTTTTCGGATGACGTCATGGGTGGGGTCGGGTACGGAATGATGACATGGCGGCCGGTGGGCGACCCCACATGGACAGGTGACATGGCAGACAGCTTGGAGTGATGGCGGATGGGGCGGCAACGTAGCGCTGAGGCGGTAGTGACGTAAGGATGACATGGAGGTGACGTATGGTGGTATTAGCAGAGCGGTAAACAGTTGCGTCGGACCGCTTATGGTACGGGAGCGGTTTTGGCAGGAGGCCACCCGATATGACCTGGGAACGACACGCGTCCGAGCCCTGACGTCATGCTCTGACAGATTTCGGGCGCTATCGTCTGGGCATCGGAGGCGGTCCGAAATTGCTGTGAGCCGTCGGATGGGAGGGCCCAGATCCGACGGTCGACGAACTGTGGAGGTGCGGGATGGATACGGCCGGGCGCGGATAATAAACAATTAATTGTTATGGAAAAGCGCGCTTGGGCGGAACTTTGGATATCAATGAAATTCGGGTTTTGCAATGGTTTATAAGCCAAATGGGTTAATTGATATTTGTTCGCAAAGTGGGGTTAGGGCTGTTAAACCAAGCAGATCTTGGTTTAATCACGAGCCTTTGTTTTGGCGCTAATTTGCCTGTTGTGCTTCAATTTCCTTTGCGCTTTGACCTTTTGGAACTATAAGGCTATATTGCCTAGGGGAAGGGGTATATACTTATTTTTTTGGGGGTTTTTTCTATACAATAGTGATATAATAATAGTGAAAAAGGGGAACTTAGGGAGTTAAGTAATAGTAGAGTTAGTTGTTAATATGGGAAGGGGATATAGATGATAGGTAGTAGACCCTAAGTTGTTAGGGAACAAACTTAGTTTTGAGAGTAGATCAAAATGAAAAGATTTTTACACAAGGAATGTGGCTCTTCTATACAACAAGAATCAACAAATGAGTTTGTTTTCTGTTGTGAACAAATGTGATAGTGGGATGTTAGAAAGAAGTTTGATAGGGAATTATTGGGAAATTAGTCCTGCTTCACTGTGCTACCACAAAAGTGCTGAATAGGAAGATCTGTACTGGCCACCATGTGTTTCCTTTGTTTAGGCCAGTGATATGAGAGAAATCATGCTTCTGCAACCTCACTACCTACCCATCTTATTTCCTAGCATTTTTTGTTTCTTTAGGGAGGGTGCACTTGGACTTGCAAACCCTCATGTGCTCTTTTTCGTTTTGCTGCCCTCCTATCTAAATCTAGCCTTATATCTTCCAAGGGCCCAGATTAAGCTAGTGGGCTCCTTTCTTTCTCTATCAACTAATCATATGTCAAGCTCAAATTGTTTGAATAGGTACTCATTACCTATTCTAAAACAAGCAATTCAAAACATGGCATGGCCCAACTTGAACTGTTGAGCCATACCTCAAGATAGCAGTGGAATTTTGACTGGCCACTTTCCTGGTCCTTGTTTGGGGTTCATTTCAATTCTTTTTTCTTTTGACCAAATCATCTTCTTTCCCTTTGATTATTCTTTTAGGGCATACCCTCTTTACATTTTTTAACTTTTTGCTTTGTCCACAAAAATGGAACCTTTGTATCATCAAAGATGATCATTTTTAGTACTTCCACTGTCAATCATGAAATATGAAACCCTATTGGTATAGGAGGCTAACACGATGCATGGAGGTTCCAACACATGAAGGGAAAAGGAAGTGCAGCACTTAGAATCCTATAATAGTATACAGCTTCAAAGGAACACACGAGCATAATGACATCACAAGCTAACATGCATAATAGTCCACAAGTTAAGGTGACGAATTAATATAACAAAACACATTCAAAAATATTCATACAAATGAAAACAAAATAGTTCATAAGCATAAGTGTAAGTTAAATAATATACATTGCAAATACAATAATAGTCCTACTATATTCACAACATATGCCTGAAAGTGTGTCAGATTTAAGTTTTATTATAAGTGAAAGTTACGTTCATACATACACCATTGACGGACCACTAGCCCCAATACTGGAACATTAAAGTCAAGAACACTTTCTCCTCCAAAGAAGTATACTCGCTCTATGCTACGGAGAAGCCAAGACTCTTCACAATAATCCCGAGCTCCTTCTAAGCTAAAGCCTAGCCAAATGCTTGGCTCCCAAAATCCCGTTACATGAGTTATGAGGTTATATTTATAACAAGAAGGGGTGACTCTTCAACTCCGCTTTGTGATCTTTGGACTACCCTCATGACTCTTCAAATTATTAATTACATTGCATCATGACTCTTCATATTCCAATATTGACACTTGGAATTTCACTTACAACACTATTACAAATAATATTACAATTTACACCTGTACCCATATAAGAAAAAATAGGGTACAGACAACTTGACAACCTAACAAGGAAAAACACTATGATGCTTGAGTTTGGGCAAACTATAGCTCAACAACTTCTACTTGATGCTTCATGGTAACACATTGGTGCCAAGCTTGATATTGTGTGATGACATCCTGAAACTGTGTGATGGTATCTAGCTAGAAGAAGACTCTAGCCTCCATGGCATCCGGGTACAATTACTTGGAACCGATTTCAACTTCCCTCTGAAGCATGAGAAACATTGTTCTAATTTGGACATGACACCTCATGTAGTTTTTCATGTTTTATCTATTCAACTCTAAATATTCCTTGTTGGAAATTTGTCTCAGCTTCTCCAAGTACTCTACGATCTCCTATCGGACTTAGCTACTGGGCTTGGATTTGGTGAATGAACCAACTGATGGTATATTTTTTGTTTTCACCAAGACATACGAAATAATGAAAAATCGTACATATGAGGCTTAAATGCTACCAATAAATGAGGTGATTTTCTTGTTTTTCTGAATCAACATCTAAAATCTCGCTCTCTCAAGCTTTTCATGTGGCTTCATTTTCTTCACTAAGCCAAGCAGTGTCCCTTTGTATCACATTTCCCATTCTTGCACATAGGTAATGGTATCTTGTATGTTCTTGATATTTTTAACAAAATCCTTGCTTTGATGTTGTAGGCCATGCAAATACACCTCCGCTTTATGTATGGTCACAAAATCATTATAGAGGTTTCACATGGCTTCTCCAAGTGTTGATACTTCAGTGAGTATCGTTGGTCTAATATCCTCTAGGTAGACCTGTGTAAAAACTACGTTTTATGCTATTGTGCAAAGTTGTTCTTCCTCTTCCCTGGCGACGTTTAAGTTCTATGCCAATTTCTCATTCTCATTCATCAAATACTGAATGTTTGATCTCGTTGCACCGACAAAGGCCAAGTTTTCTTTGGAAATGGAGTTTGGATTCTTCCTGGTGTCTGCCATTATCAAGCTTTCTCTAACGAATGTATGTGATATGTGACCATATGGAAAATGCTTTCTATGTCCTTGTACAATCTTCTTTTGGAACTCATGAAATGACAAATTGTACACATCCATTACCAGATAGTCATCAAGATGAACAACATCACCTTTCTTGCTTGGATTTAGCTCTGATATTGCATGTGGTGGAGACTGAATAGTGACCTATGGTGCACTCGGCATCAGGTCAACATATTTATTTTGTAGGAACCGTTCCATCTCCATATCTTTAACTTTAATCAAGTGCTCGATCTGCTGAGAAAGCACACAATCTTACATATTTTCACCTTCCTCCTCATCTATTGGTTGGTTTTGTTCCTACACTTCAACCTACAACAATGTTGTTTCCCCTGGCATTAAACCTTTCCTTTATTATTCTTCATGTTTCTACTTCTCGTCTTATTCTTTCCTCCTCAACTCTTTTTCTTCCTTCAGCTTCTATTCTTCTTCTTGTAACCTTAGTTTTTCTTCCTGCAACCTTTTCTTTTCTCTCTTCCTCTGCTCTACTTTCTATATCCTATGCTTCCTCTTTGTTTCTATTGCTAAAGTTGTTTTCATAACAATAGGATCTTCTTTCATTTTGAAGCTTTGTTCTCCCCTTGGACTATTGAAAATATTTCTCTTTCCCTTGTCCTGCATGGGCTTGCTTTCTTCTCTTGTTATTTCTTCCATAGTTGTTGCCCTCTACGGAGTAGCTTGTGAATTCCCTACTAAACCAGCTAACTCATGGAGTTCGAAGACATTGTAGCAATTCCTCTAAGAGTCCTCGTCTAGCCAATGAATTTCCCATGGATCCTATTAGTCTTTACAATATCCTAGGCTGAAAAGGAAATCGAGAAGGGTAACCTCAAACCACTTCAGCTCAGTAGCTAGTTGTACTAAGCATGAGAGGGATCTCTCTAAGTCTCTTATCAGTGATATGACCTTAAAGAAAATAAATTTAAGGCTAGATATGTGTATTTATTTGTTTTGTTTATGGAAATTTGAGTTTTAGGGTTTGCTAAACTTAGCGTTTGGAGCCACAAATAGGTCTAGGTTGTAGGAGTGCAGGAGAAAATATGAGAAGGAGATAGATATCAGAAGCCATGGTGTAATTTGAATATTGTTAGTGTAGTATAGAGTAGAAAGTGTAGAAGAAACTAATGAGCATAAGTAAACATGATTTCATTAGCTTAGGAAGACATAAAAATAACTATGAAAACCATATAATAGAGCTTGAAAAACAAGAATTCGGTATATTTCACTGTAAGGCATCGATAGAAAGCAGAGATATCATATAGATAAATATGTTTAAACCATGAGAAAAAAAATAGAATGAAGTAAAAGCACCATGAACTCACTGGACTAGAGTTCCTTGAAAATAGCTACAACCTGTCTTTGTATTAGCTAAAAAGATGATTACATGCAAGCTTCCTTCACAAAAATTTCAACCCTCTTCTCCTGAAAGAGAAATGATACATATAAACTCTCCTAGACCACTTTCCCACCTTCAGGAGTTGAATTCCTTGGTGGAGGAACTGACTCCAAGATTCTGTCAACCAACAGGTGACAATGAGAAGGTGAAACTCAAACACTTCTTGGAGAGTTGGTTTATGAGTTTGCTTCCTTTATGAGGCCTAATAAACATAAAAAAAAAACTATGATGTACATTCATGCCTACATCACCTAGCCTCAAAAATAGTGCCATTACATAGAGAATCTTGACTTTGACTGAGTCAAACAAGAAACTAGAAATTTTACACAATGAATTTTGCAAATTAAAACACAGAAAAGTGCAAAAGCACAAAGCTGAATTTGAGCTGAATTTGACATGCCTCTAGAGATCAAAATGCAAAAATGAGAGAATGGTCAACTAGCCCTTCAAGTCTAGTTTCATGATCAGTTTGGATTTTTTAATTTGGACCATGGGAAGGCCTTCAAAAGTCCATTCTCCCAAGGTCACTCCATGTGGCAATGCCTGTCAAAAAAGGGTCCAGAATGCTAGGTTTTTGCCACCTTTTTTAACTTTTCTCCAAAACTGAGCCACCTCTATGAAATCGGAGAAAATGATTTTTAGAGGATGGAAAGAGATTTCCAAAAATATAAACGTTTCCTCAATGGAGGCCTGAGGAAAAAGCGCAACGCCAAGGCGCTATGCTTCTGGAGCAACTGATTTTCTGAATTTGGCCCAAAAATCCTCAAAAAACTTAAAGTGCTTAGAATTTTCTCAAAATTGGATGGAAGGTGTAAAAACATGTTTTTTAAAGCTTCATAGATGCTTCAGCAACCATCTGCAAGTTTCCCTCATCCTTTTTGTCTTTTTTGGCTTCCTTAAGTTTGTTTTCAAGCTACTTAACCTTGACATTGGCGATCATGTTTTGAGCTTGGTAGTGGTGCACCATGTGTCTAAGAAACTGATTATCTTTGTTTTCCTTTTAAAGGAGCTTCTCCAAGTGTTCAATCACCCTGTTGATCCAATACTCCTTGTCTTGATTGACCTTTAGAGTAACTCTGTCCTCTAGGTCTAGCTCTTCATTCAGCAAAATATGTTCTTCTTCCTCTTGCAATGCCTTATTTAGGCCCTTTGTTCTTGGCATTTTCCTCTTACAATTCCCTTTTTTTCCTTCAGGCTCACTTAACTCAATGATTTTTTTTCCTTTGCCAACCTGCTGCAATATTTTGGTTTTCTCTTTCTCCATGATTAATTGTTTCGCTTTCAGCTATCTATTTTCCTATTCTAGGAATGAAATGATGTACCTTGCTCTTGCCATGTTAACTGTGAGTTCCTTGATCTGATAATCTTTGTCTCTGATCATCTGATGCATGCTTGAAGTATCATTTTTTGCCTCTAGTTCAACCAACTCAAACTCATTCTCAACCATGTCCTTATCTCGTGTTGTCGATCCCTAATTTGCTGCTATAGAAGGCCTAGCCTTTTCCTCAACTTGAGGAGCAAACACAAGTCCTTTTCATCTTTGGTATGTTTTGGTCACCTCAGGTATAGGTGCCTTGGGAACCTCCTCTGATTTTTTTTATAACCCTACTTCCATAGGCTATGTTGATGTGTCTTGGTGATGGCTTTGTGAAGCAATCTCATTTCATTTTTGAAACCGTAGATGATAATAAAGGGGAAAAAACAGTGAGGGATGAGTGAAAAATGAAATGATGGGTAGGTGGAGTTGAAACAATGGAAAAGGGAGTTTGAAAGAGGTGGATATGGACTATGAAAAACTAATAAATATGAAAGGAAGTGAAATGAGGGAGCAATGTATTTGTAAAAGGGAAAAACAATGTTTTTAGGAAAAGTGCCCAAAACCCATAGGAATGAGTTAGGGTTTCACTTTTAGTGAGGTAATTTAATGTTCTCAGGTTGTTTCAGTGGTTCATATAGCATATTAAACATGTGTAGAGGTGTAGGATAATATTTTACATGTTTAAAATCAAGAAAACCAAATGACCATCATCAACCCTATCATCATTTCATGAGAAATTCACTAGAAACCCTAATTGAAGAAATCTTTGGCTTGAATTCATCTTGCAAAACAAAAAGGTAAGTAAAGTGGTGTACTTACTTGTGGATGAGCTTAGGATTGCAAGAAAATAGGTGGGAAATATTAAAAAATCAGTTTGGGTGAGTTTCTAGCAAATTTGAGGTACTCTAGCCCAAGCTCAGCAAAGTCTTCCTGAGCGCAGCACCCAAGCACAACGCAGTGTTCCTGAGCGCAGTGACAGCTTCTTGAGCGCAACACAGTGTCTCTGAGTGCAACACCATCTTCTGAACCACTTTTGGAGGCCTAAAACTACTCACAATTGAGAACTTGATAGCTTTTTGGAAATCTCTTGAAGTCTTCTATAAGATATACCCCTCAAGCATGCAATTTGGACACTCCATCAAGGAGAAAAAATTATTTTCCCAAGGTCACTCCAAAACCTAGGGTGTCTTTGACAAAAGAGCTGCTCAAACTTGCAGATCACTTCTGGATGCCTTCCGCTAATCCAAATCATGATCTGAAAGTACCATTGGAAAGCTTAGGATGCATGCTATACAATAGAGTCCCTAAGCACTACCAATAGCTGCTCCAAACCCCTGAAACACTATCTTGAAGTAAAGTTGTCTAGAAGTGCAGCAACTCTCCCGTAGCAAGTGTATTTTGGGCATTTCTTTCAAATCATAACACTTGCGCATAAAATGAAGGAGTTTTTTGTTCCTTGGACTATAATGGACAAAATCTCTTTCCGTTTTGTAAAATTATTCTCCATTTGATCGGAAACATATTTTGAAGCAAACATGTCCCTATGAGAAATGATGAGGTGAGGTAGTGTACTGCAACATTGTCTTATTTGAAATAAAACATTACCTTTACCTTTATTTTTATTTCCCCAAGCTGCTAACTCCATTCACCCACTTAATCACATGATGGACATGTTTTTGGAAACATATGGTATCATGATGAAACATGGAGTGAAATCATAGACCATGACCTAAATGAGGAATTTAACCATTTCATGACCCAAGACACTTAAATGAAGATATGATACCTCAAAGAAGCCAATGAACATGATGAGTGATGAAGACCATGAGTAAGTGAAGGGAGAAGCAATGAACTAGACACAACAACCGATGACCAAATTTTTATTTGAAGATTCACTGAAATGACAAAAAATTGACTTGACACCCTAACAACGCCTCCTAAGAGCATATTTGATCACTGGTGACAGGCTGAACTTACTCACACTAACAGATCCATTGAAAGTGAATTCTCACACAGTGGGCTATGAAAATACGATTGAGATCATATGGATTAAAGTATCAAGTACTGAATGCAAACCTCACTATCTCCTTTCCCTCGGTATCCATAACTTTCCAGTTCTTCATCTTGTATAATCCAATTTGCAACAGAATAGTGGGCCATGGTGCTTTCTTCTTCCTATGGAAAGCTACTGACAACCCTGTGGGGAGATGATATGACACTAATTACATGACAAGCTTGTCAATGGCATACCTTAGTAAATCATGTGGAGGCTTCTCTCCATCGAACACTCTAAGGAAAGTGTCACCTAGTGAGGCATACTAGTCTATGATCTATTTTATTGCCTCCATTTCTCATCGTGACATGCAAGGTGGATCTTCTTGAAATATAATCTTGTATAGAGGGATGATGAAATGGTTAGTTAATTTTTGCATTACTCCTCGATGACTGCAATCCCAAATAATCTTGCAATACATATGCACAACACTTTCTTGTGGTTTCCATGTCTAGTTCATGCCACCAAATTGATATTGTGCACAGATTGCAACCAATAAATATGCAGACATATAAAACATTTCTTTATCACCATTGGGAGGACTCCAGGCCTATGCTACAAGGGCTCTCAACTATTGATCCAACAAATCTAACTACTTGAATGACTTCCCCATGTTCAAAACCTAGTTCAATAAGAATTCTCACCCTTCAGGAAAGGTCTTCACGCTCTGCTAGTCATGTAGCCTGCAAGCTAAGAAAACGAAGAACTGGTAGGAATTTCTGAGAGAATTTTTCTTATAGTAATGGGTGGGTGTCTATTGAAACTTTGATGGCTCTTTCACCCATCCTTTAAAAATATCTCTTATGTTCACATAGTTTTTGGTAGCATAGAAAATGATTCCTTGAGCTTCACTAGCTCGGGAAAGTGATACATGCGCTAATAATATTATGCTAGAAAGGTAACTAGATTTTTTCTGTTGGCATTACTCAATGTTGTCATCTTCTCATTATTGTGTTAAACAATCTAGATAATTAAATTTTCACATGGGAAGGATGGATATCTGCATGCAACCTTGTATAGTCCTAATTGTCAGATATTAACATAAACCTACCAGTCCTATAGATCTGCCTCAAGGCTCTTTGGTAAAAGAGATTCATTAACTTGCTTCCATGTTAGTATTTACCCCTTTTCTATAAACAATTGAGTGTCCACATACACTAGAAAGTCTACTAGTGTTTGCCCAACTTCTTCCCCAATATTGCTTTAAGTGGTCTCTTTTGAAGTAGCTCACTTTGGTACCATGGTAACAATGATTGCTGGAGAGAAGTGTTGCACAGGTGTGGTGCCTATGGGACAAAAGGACACTCATGGCAAGAAAAAATTATCCTTTTCCAAATATAACTTCAAAGCATGATCATGAAGCAAATTGGGAACCGATCTGAGGGATTTCCCAATTTTCATCAACAAGCAAGGGAGACTAGTTGTGGCAACTGAGCACTGTACAATCCAAAAAACCAAGGGTGCAACTTGAGGCTTGAGACTACACAACACGTAGTTAATCTGAGGCAGAGCATGGGAGAGCTTTCACATTACACAGTCTTAGTGGCCTAGGTGATAGGTTGAGCCCTGTAATTGCACAATCCGCAGTTGGGCTAGCCTGTATTGCACATTGCGCAGTTCCAGAGGCCAAGTTCTCAACTTGAGGCTTAGGACTGAACAGTGCCCTGCCAAAGTGCATAGATGCCTAAGTATGAGTAAATAAATGTAGATAAAGTGCATAAACTGAAAAACTAGAAGGAAAATAAAGTATGTGAATAGAGTTTCTGCAATAATGACCATAGGTGTAAAAACAAGAAAACCGATGCGACACTTGGGAAAGGAAAATGAAAATTGAGAAAACCAATTCTATAGGCTAAAATAATTTGAAACGACAACAACTATGAAGGAAAATAAGAAAAATAACAGTCACACAAGAGAAGCGACAAAAAGCAACAGAAAAAGTGGCAAAGGATGATAAAAATGAAACTCACCTCGAAAAACAATGATGACCGCACCAAAGGTTCATTGATCTCCTTGGGAATGCTAACACTCCAAGATTGAATGTGATAATGAGCTTTAGAGGAATAGATTAAATATATTTGAGAAAATTAGGGTTTATGATGTGCATGCCTAAACTCAAGGAACAAGTGACACTCGACGGAAGTTTCTAAAAATAGCAAGTGTGCCTCCTTTGGGATACTAATAATGAATCCCTATATTTTAGGGATTTTTTTCTTTTTAGATTTTTTCGTTTTTGACTTTTTTGAGGAAAATTTTGAGGCACATTGTCGAGAAAGATTTTGCAATTCTAGGGAACTGGGAAACTTTCAGACTCGGTGCAGTGTGCAATTTTTGAGTGTTGTAAGGGATTTTATATTTTTTGGGCTCAGTGTTGGGATTCCTTCCATGAATGCACAATTTCTGAGCTCAGGGCTGACTGATAGTATGAATTGCGCAATTTCAATCATCAAGACTACTTTCCCTCAAGGATTTCATAGTTTCTGGAGGCAATGCCAAAAATGTTATAAGACCAAGTCAAGAGGTTGGATTGTGAGCTACAAAATCAACTAAGAGTGAAAACAAGTGAACAAAAGCACAAATTAAAAAGATAAGTCTCAATCGAAACATGCATACTTGAATCAATGCAAGATAAGCTCTTGTGGAAAGGATGGAAGGCTCCAAAATTAAAGCATGGAAAAAAATTTGGAGGGTGGTTGTAGCTACTACAACAGGATTTATAGCACCATTTTTGGGTCCTTTGCCACCTTCCCCAGCTTGGTATTTGGCATTTGGTCATCAGTTTGGTTTTCTTTTACCCCCTAAAAAAGTAAGGTGTGCTTATTTAGGGGGTATTTCCTTACTTTAGGGGTTCAAGTATTCCATAACCAGTTAACATGATTCACTACCATCCACAAATGAAATCAATTTGAACTTTTTATTTATGGAGTAAAAAATGAGTTAAACCTCCTTAAACATTCTTGATCTCATGCTGGAGAGTGTACTATGAGTTTTCAAAAGAGGGTATCATCCTTGTGTTCCCCGACACACATAACGGAGAGGTGGTTTGGGCCAAAAAAAATGTGTCATATTCTTATATAAATCTGGTATGGACTCAATCCTTGTGGTATTACGTTTCCATATGACTCGGTCCCTCCAATGCCTAACCTAACATAAATCTACTCATTGAGTTTGTTCCCATGCTTATTTTTATACCATGATCCTTCTCATGACTAAATTCCCATATGGTCACCTTGGATTTTCTTATTGTGGAGACATTACCTTAGAAGAGCCATTAGTCTTATTTATTTTAATGGTCACAAATTTATCAACACACCTAATTAAATTACTAAATGAGTCAAAGACATATCTCTTGCATGCATTATAGATCATGTCATAGCTAAATTCATCATAAACCATATCATTTTCCACTTCGATATCCTCTATACCATAATCATAGATAATGAAATGTAAGTGAGGTAAACTAAGGTAGGGAGACTATTAACCAAGTATAATGTAAAGTCAAATTTTTCCACATCCTCTTGCCTTATAGGCAATTAGAAATTAAATCTATAAGGAAGAAGTTGCTTCTAATCTGCACTATTAATTATTAAGGAAAATATTAGCATACATAATTGCACCCCCCACTTTTTTCTTATAATGTATTTTTTAAAACACCCACTAGCCGCTACCACTTTCTCGCTTGTATATTTATTTATGGTCGTGAAACCATTATAGGTTCTAGTCCCCTCACATTTCATCACACTCCATGATGCTATATTTAATGATGAGCATGCTACCACACATATGATATAGATATAAACCTTAAATGAGGAGCATCTCAGGGTTGTAGAACACATGCAACAATAAAATAGGCATACGACAAAGGAATATAACAAAAACGTTTCACAAGGAATGGATGTTTCCTCCTATAGATGGAAATATAAAAGTGCTCTCCCTCACCTATTACTTATTAGGTATGCCCTTTAGCCTTTTGTTTCCTCTGGTCCTAAGTAAAGTACCAACAAATCCTTATTCATTCCCTACCTCCTACTTATCCATGTGATACTCGACAAACTATATTGAATGGCTCAAAAACCAATTCTATTCAATTTATTTAAGATGAACTTTCACCCTTGTTCTATGGTATAATTGACCCAGGAAAACCAACTAACGCCATATCTTTACTACTACTGGGAATATGTCTCTTTATTAATTTGATGATGATAGGATACCTATAACACCCCTGGGTTAAACATTGATGTAATAAATTTAATAAAGGCAAAAATAAGACCAAGTTCATGGAACACGTATTCCAAGCTGAATATTAGGAAAAAAAATCCTAGTTAGTGTTCATTTTGTTTATTATGGCTAAGGGAAATTGGCAAAGAAAATGGCAAAGGCTTTGAAAATGAAAAGAAGCATTAATTGGAATTTATTTATGAAAATAGTCGAAAAATAGGAGAAAAGGAAGTTGAAAGGGCACAAGTTGCATGTGAGGAGGAAATTGAAGTGAAGAAAATAGAGGCCTAAATAATAAAAAGGCTTTTGAGGATGAGTCAACAGGTTTCGTAAGTTTAAGATTTATTTTTTTAGTTTAAGCTTTTGTTAGTTCATTTTTGGAGCTCTCTCTATTCTCTCTATTCCCTCATACTCTTGCACACAAATTATTATTGGAGCACTCTAGCATTGGAGAAAGGAAGGAAAAGGAAGAAAAAGAAAGCAAAGGAAAGAAAATATCAAGCAAGGAAGAGTTGTATCAAGTGGCTACAGCGAGATTACTTGTAGGTATTGAGATGCATGCATGATTTCATTGCTAGTTTTGGCCTGCATGGTACATGGATGTGTGTACTTGGTCCTCTTGTTGTCATTGGCATGGGTTTTGTAGGTGTGCAATGGTTTCATATTTGCCTTGCCATTTCGAGATAGCCATAGTGTGATAGGGTTCTTTCATTAATGAGCTTTGGATTTCCAGATGGTTTTGAAACTGGGTAAGTTGGTCTCAAGAAATTTCAAAGGGCCTAGGAATTCATTGACTGGTAATGATAGGATTGTGGTAAAGCTTGAGGGTGTAAATAGGAAAATTCCTCAAGGCATTGGTGAATAAATCTGGAGGCATCCAAGCGTGTTTAGGTCCTAGTGGTCCCTTGACCAGTTTTGGCGAGATTGTGGCAAATCCTAGTAGTGTATGTTACTTTTTTTGGGCCTAGGAATCCCCTGACCAGTAATGAAAGTATTATGGTAAAGCCTAGTTCTATATGTGAGGGTTTCGGGCCTAGGAGTCCATTAACTAGTTTTGGTGGGATTGCAGTAAAGCTTGAGGAAGCCCAGGTTTTTTTGTGGTAAGTCCCACATTTATGCATGCAATATGGCACAGGGGTGATTGGTTGAAAGAAAGATTTGGTTCATCCAAATCTATGGTTAGGTGGTACGTGTAAGTCCCTAACTTGGCTGGATTTTTCATATTTTAATAAGAGATAATTTTCTCTTGTATTTTATGAGTAAACCTACTTGCTACAATGTGACTTTGATGGTTGTTGTATCATTTTTAGTATTCAATTTCTATGTTGGTTATAAGGATGGTTTATGACAGATTCTAGTTATGTCTCTGATAATGTTTGATATGTAAATGAATGGTTATTGAATGCATTACCTAATAGATAATATTTTAGTTATTTTGAGAGGGAATTATACCTTCTTGATGATTTTCAGATAAGTATGAAACCCCTATGTTTAGAGACATGTTTACAACATGTAGATTACATGTTTACAATGCATTTGATTTTTTTTTGTCATGGTTAGGTCGAGATAGGTCAAGTCATTGATCCAGTTTTATGTTAAAGGCTTTTTCCTTAAGTCATTTGTCATTTCTAAAAGTATCATTAAGTTTTGGGCAGTGGTTGGGAGTTAGGACCTTAAAAAGTGGTTGAGATTTCTAGGTCACATGCTCAGAACTAGGAAATTTAGACTGCATTCACTAGGAGGAAGGTTTATTGATGCGACTAGAGGCTTATAATTGATATATTTTCTTGTTATGCAAGAGAATGGGTGTCCAAATCACTCAAAAAGAAAGCTAACTAAGTTCTATGGCACATAGAGTGGTTGTTTGGCTCCTAGGGGTCATGTAGCTCTTGAGGAAGGTCATTAAAGTTTCAGGTTGTTGATTCCACTTCCTTAAATGTACTTAAGAGGTTGGGTCATAGTAGCCCTCAATTCATGTTTACCCTGGTAGGTCAGTCAAAGTGGGTAAATGTGGGAGGCGTGATTACATATTGGTATCAGAGTGGGTTTTCGTTCTCTTTGGGTGATATCTCATAACAATTACAGATTGTTATCAGAGCGTGGTTCAATGCTTGGAATGAATGGGCATAATGTGTTTGTCAAGCATGCACATCAATTGTCTATGTGGTTGTTATGTATACATTGTTATGGTTATGGTTTTTGTGCATAAGGTCGTGGTATGCAGTCAGTATTTTCATGCATGAGGTTGGTATATTGATGTAATTATGATTATACATGTATCATGATAATCTGGATTGATTTTGCAGACAATATAGCATCCCGGGAACTTCACTAAGGTATGTTGATTATGTTTATAATTTTTTTAGCTGACATGGTATACTTCAGGAAGAATAAGATTAAAGATGGCTAGCAGAATAGTGAATTACAGTTCACGAGACTCCCCTTATAGATCAGATGAGTATCCAAGAGATGAGTACTCTCTAGAAATAGCAGACACATTGAGAAGTTTGAAGGAAGAAATAAGAATTTGCAAAGAAAATAATAAAAGGATCATTTAGTCACAAGAGAGACATGTCAATGCATAGGAGAAACAAGTAGAGGTCAATGCAGTCATCCTTCAGAGATTTTCATATTTGCATAGACATGGACAACCACAACTCAATTATGGACATGAGGACATGTTGGCTTGAGGGGGATTGGACCCAGGTTCAAATTTAGTTGCACTAACCAAAAAACCTCACACTACTGACCCTTTTGGTAACAACCTGCGTAGCGCAGGTTACAGTCTCACCTGAGGTAGTATTGGGGGATGCTAGAACTAGGATTCTACATCCAAAAGGTTGTGTGATGTGGTTAAGGAATTTTCTGCAGTTTCAGATATGATCTGACCTTCGCGAACCATTATTAATGACCTTAAGTGATTTTTAGTTAAATAAATCTATAAACTACGCATAAACATCTAACCATTCGTAAGATAACATCTAACAGTAGATCCAGATCTTCACGAACTACTTAAGATAAAATATAGATAAATTTCATTCAATTGCGTGTAACTATAAAAAATACACAAGTGCATAAAAATAGACACAGACTTGCATAGAATTGCTTCAAATATTGTTTATTACTTCAAATCTTCCTTGTACAACTTCCTTGACCCTACGCACATAGCTAGAGGGGCTCGCGCAATCAGCTGTGGATTTACCAAGTTCTTCATGCACATAGTTGTAGTAGCCTTCCCCTTCACTCAAACACAGAAAGATCTTAAAAAATCAAAATCAAAAATTTCTCATCCATCAAGTGATTAATTCCCTTAGACTTGCTAAGACACCGTTTTATAATCCTTTCTATTACAACATCATCGTTTGCAAGCCATGGGAGAATCACAAAACAATACCAAAATAACCCCTACTTGATGGATCCAAATGTCAGTACCAAGGTGTAGCAGATGATCTTAAGGTACGAGAATCACAAAACAGTGTCAAAATATAAGCAGTTTTGAAAATGGGAGAGTGTTCAATTGCTTAAAGACATCAGATGAGGTTAAGGATTCATTCAAATGTAAGGATCCATCAAGTAGGGGTACTATTTTGTGGCATCATTCAAATGTAAGGATCCATCAAGTAGGGGTATAGATCAAGTTCTGAAGTGAGGACTGACTGTACACTTCCCGATGTCGTTGGTTTCTTGCTCACTTGAGATTAGCTTGCTTGAACCTGGCTCACCTAAACCTGCAATTCTTTGAGCCCCACCTGCACCTTTGTCAAAACAGAGTGATACTATTCTTCAATGTGGCCCCAAATATCGTTTTTCCCGGACCTGACAATATCTCCAATTTCATTGAGGTCCCCCTTAGTGAGGACCATGGCCTCTGTACTGGTGGACTTATCAGATTTGCGCTTCTTTCGTGCACCTCTCGTACTCGACTTTTGTCATTGTTTAATAATAAAGTTAGAATCAACATTATCTGGGTCTACAAAGGTGTCTTCAGTACCCTGATCGAGTTCTTCTATATGCTACTCTTTGTCATGCTTGTCGTCTAGTTCCTGCATAATATTCTTTTCTAGGTCAATGGTCACCATCTTCTTTTCCTTCTGCGCCTCTTTACTGGTGCCTTTTACACCTTCTACACTAGTCCTTGTTATAACTTCGACAATATCTATTGGAAGGAGCTAGGAAGTCGGCCATTGAAGAAATAACTATGTGATATCATCTTTGGTGACCAAAAATGGAAACGCCATCCATTTCTTTACCAAATCGCGCCTCGCACAAATGTATACATGATGGAAATCAACCCTAAAATCTAAAATGAGCTGATATTCTTTGAATAGACTGGGTGAAAACCATGCCGTCTAGTTAGTCACCATTTGCAATTCCATCTCAAACATTACCCAAAACATTTTATTCTCAATGATATGGGTAGGGTCCTTTGTTGCCCAAAACGAGGCAAATTTGGTAGCCTTGCACAACTTTGGATCTGGGGTGGGTAACTGGGATTCTTCTAGCATCGTCCAAGTTATCAGTGTGATCAATCATAGTAGCCACACGTAGTGGAATTCGTTTCCTTCCTCCTGGGCTTCACGAAAATCATCCAAGAATTCTTGGCATAGGTACCTCACCCAATTGAATTGGAACCCCTTTCTACACTATGCATCCAAGGGTACCACTAGTGCTAGCACTTCATCAACACGACACTTCCTCATGATTTTTCCCACCAAGATCTGTGTAGAAAACTGAATAGTTGCATCTAAGATAGAACTAATGGTATAGGCACATGATTTCTTCACCAACCCAAAGTCACTTTTCATTTTGTCTGCAATATTTTTCTCTTGTGACTTCCCCACAAACACATCTGTGGGGTTCACACCCTGATATGACAACGCTGTGATTCTACAAATCATCATATCATCAATTGGGATGGCCCCTCCCTGCCAAAGACACCCATCATAAACCAACGCCAACAACTGGTGCACATAAATGGTATTAATAATGATGTGACTAAACTTTGTGACATACAACATATTAATCAACCCTACATGCTCAATATCGGTCGCCCACTTCATCGGTTCAAGTCTTGTAATGACCACGAGCTCTTAGTAGACTATCTTCAAGTATTTACTAGGTTCGAGCTATGGAAATTTCTCATGGTCGCCCAAATCCCAATCCTCCATCTTCAGAAATGGAACCCAATCCAACAGGTTTCCCTCAATAGGTACTTCCTCTGGTAGTAATGGCATGAACACCTTGAATTTCACAAAGTCAGTGTCCCTAGTTACTTTGGAAATTGGTTTCCATGGGAGTATATATGGCGGTAGTCGAGAAATTACCTATACACCTTCTGTGCTGATATCCTCAACCCCCATATTCATTTCTTCTTCTTCTATGTCCTGGGGTTCCATAGGCTACTTGTTTTTGTCCATACGACCCTTCTTTCTCTAGTTAGTTGGGATATTTCACAGTGATTACCGAACCAGGGGCTGCTATGGCTTTTTTTTCTTTTTCTCTCATGTCGCAGAGGCAATAGGATTTTTCCTTAGCGACCTCGGTGTTATAGCAGAGACTGGCACTATTGCAGTCATGACGTTTCCTACCCCTCTCTTCAAGAATTCTTTCTCAATTTCTACCCAGCTTAGGTAACCAAACATACAATAATACACTTGGCTCTTTAAGCGCAACAACACCTAACATTTTATCAAGAAGCAAAGTGGCCATGTGTTGAGTAGGGTGCAATGTTTATAACCTGATTCGAATTCAAACGGTCTGTTACCCCATAAACCTTCCTCATAAATGTGATTTTGGCGATATATTTTCCTAGATTTTGCACCTTAAATGCATTTTCCCCACTTCTTTTAGTGACATAATCGATGTTAAATCAATTTTAGCTACTCCAATAGTCACTTTCTAGGAAAGCTCATGGCAATCCTCCTTGTGGCGCAACTTCTTTGATGCAGTTTCCACCTGCGCTCTCTTCCAACACATCGCACAACCTTCCTTATTTGATAAAAAATTTCTTTGGTAGAGGAATTTATAGTCCTGCGCTTTCTTTCAACTGTGAGAGGCACTAAAAATTTCCTGTGGCCATGTTGTCATTGTGTAGGGGTAGGATTATCCCTATAAACCTTCAACCTACTCCCATTAATCCTACCTTGAAATTCTTCCCCATTTAGCTTCGCAAGCTAAACTGCGCCACCATCCAAGATGTCCTTCATTACATATGGTGCCAATGAATGCATCTGAAATTTCCCAAGAAATTTGGTAAACTTGTTGTCATACATTAGTACCAAATCGCCATTTTTGAAGTACGTTGCTTGATGTGAAGATCATTCCATGCCTTTTCTCTAGATTTTTATACCTATTTATGAAATCCAACCAAAAAGCGACCAGCCAAAAAATTGTCTTCCTCTAATGCCATCAACTACGCTAGGCATTCCTCCATGGCGTCGCGATCTTCTACATGCTCAATTATTCCGGCCACTAGCATCTTATCGATTTCCTCTGGTACCTTCTCCTTGTATTTTGGATTCAATCGATATCGACACTACTTAACTGGCTTCGCATCAGGTTTTAAGTTGATATTCATCACCCCCAAATATCCTACTATCCCTTTCAAATCAGAGAACTTGGTTGGAAATAAATCTTGATACTCATGTAATAATTCAACTACCTTATCCATTGTATCTACGTCTCAATAGTCGCCAATGTTCATGAGTTTGGGTTCTGATTTTGAACCAATGTTTACCTGCTTTGTGCACATCAGTTGCAAAATATCACAGATCTCCACAGTAGGTCCACCAACTTCACGTTGTCCCCCTGGTTCATGGATATTAATATTCCATGGATCCTCATCAACTTCTACCATTGTAACATTGTAACATTCTAAGGCATCTTGTAGTTGCGTATTCCAATTCTGCTGTACCAATGTGACAGGTTGGATAGGTGTTCAGAATATTGATGCTTTAATTACCTGAAGTGCTTCATCAATGCATTCAATCCCCTCTTCAAAACTGAATGTCAACAGAAACTTCTTTCATCTCATCCCAATCAACGGTCCCATGTCATAGTTCAGTCTCTAAATACTAGTTTTTTGGAATAACATCCAAGGTATGAATAAAGACATGCACCCACTCAGGCTGAGGTATCTCACCAATGCCTTAGTCCACCACGCTATATGTTCGCGCAGATTATCCTTCCCTGTGTATTTTTAATTGAGTTAGGTGTTCGTGTAGACAAATCTTAATCTCATCATTCTATGATATTCCTTCCACTCAGCAAAATTATCCCTGTGCGCACCCCACCATCTTTCAAGCATAGCTCTTAATGCCAGATCTAAGTCCTAGAACCGATGTTCCTTGGGTACATCCCTTAAAAATGGTTAAGAAATATATTGACATCACCCAAGCCATCATAATAGGGTAATTTGTGTACCTCGGTAGATACACAATGCATCGATTTTGTAAGAAAATTATATTTCAGTGTAGAGACCTCATGCAACCGATTCTTCGAGTTTTCTAACACTTCATCTAAATCTGATTGGTAGGAGTTTTCCTTTTCCCAGCTGATCCTTCCATCTACAGTGGGATTGATCCAATATTCATTTCACACATTTAACTTATATATGTGCTCAATGTCGTCATGTTCATAATAGTCACGGTTTGGTTTTTTTTATTGCACATCCTCACCTAGATTCAACGGAACAATTACTCAAAGTTCATTCTTTTCAAAGACCATGCTATGCTTCTTTAAGTTAATGATGAAATTCATGTCAAAGGCCCAATCAATCCAAAGAAACACTGGGTATGGATTATCATCATCAACGATCTTAATAACATTGAAATCAGCCACTTCTCTTGCTCCTTCAATATCTACAGTTACTCTATGTAGGCACCCCATTGGAATTATGTTTTGTTGATTCGTCATGCTCAGCTGAACTAGCAACCACTATAGCTTAGGCTATCCCATATGTTCTCAAGTCTTCTTCGGCAGTAAGTTAGCATCGGAGCGCAAGTCTAGGATTACCTAATCCATTTCGAAATCATCGATCTGTGCAGTCAGCCGCATCTCCCTACCAGTGCTCTTCTTTCTTCGGTTTACCTTATTGAATGTGTGCTGTCCTTGTAATAGCTTATCCTTGTTGGCACAATTATCTATCAGTTCTTTCCCTCCTTCTACTACCTTATGATCCCATATTAACTTCACGCAGGTCTTCATAAACAATTTTAACGCCGTGAGATATGAATCTTGTGTTATCGTAGCATCTTCAGATTTTTCCTTTCGCAAGACTATCGACATCTGGTTCTAAGGCATAGAAGCACCTAGACTCATAAAATTCTTCCATGCCTCCATGAATGTCTCTTTTTCTTTATGTAGATCAAACCTAGCATTCTTCCCACTAGATTTTCAGAACCATGACTCTGATTCCTATTGTTTGCCTTCAACCTTGTTTTCACCCATGGCTACACCACTTCACGTGACTATATTGACACTAGGATCATCTTCACACAACTCAGATATCATCATTTGAATATTATGTGTTGGATATTGGTTATTGTTCTTCTGCATCTTCATTATTAATATCGGGCAATCTTCTATAACATGATCAAATTGATGACAGTACTGACATGAAGGGTGTGTTGGATGTTGACAATCACATGCAAAGTGTCCTAGTTCTCCGCATTTGTAAAAAATAATATGGCCTCGACCTCTTTAAACTCCTCGTCCTTGTCCTCTTCCCAATCCTTGGAATCCTCTATGAGCTGTATGTGAGCCTTGGTAATTCTGTGTGCGATTTTCAACCTGCATTCTATACAGTGGAGTTCTATCCATCATTAGTTCATAGCTTCGACAGTTTCTCTTATCATGACCAACCAATTTACAAAAGTTGTAGAAGAGTTTCTTCAAGTACTATATACATTTTTTTAATAGAGAACAATTATCTGTCGAATGATTTCCTGAAACTTGGAAAATACTACACCAGGTACTTGCACCAATGCTTGATCCAACGAAATACTTTAGTTTTAGTGGCTTAGGACCTCCTACAACTATATAATCCAAAAATATAGGGAATTGATCCTTATGATGACCGTCAATATTGCATTTTATGCACCAAACTTTAGAATGTGTCTTTGACTTAACCTACTTTCCCTTCTTCAGATCCTGCAACTCCATATGTAGGCTTGCTAGCTGCGCCTGGATCTGTTGAACTCCTACATTCCTATCCTAGATCGATGAGGCTTCTAAATTCATCACGGTTTCCAATGATTTGGCCTCAGACCCAATCTTATACTGAGATAAGGACAATCTTAAGTGAGGTAATATCGAAGCTATATAACAGTCCCTATGTTGTTCATCTGAGATATGAAGGTTAGCTTGACTCAGTAAGGACTTTAGTTGTTGATCTATATCCCACGCAGATTCATTAATCATCTTATTAATCTCCTTTATCTTAGTCAAACACTGAGCATTCGACTTCAGCTTTGTAAATTTGGTATTCAACACATCCTTTGTATTTTCCAAAGAAGCAACTTGAGTGAGTGGTGTTGTACCTGATATAGCAGGTAAGCGCCCTATCCTGTAGTGTTGTACCTAGTTTCACTTTCATCATATCATCATCGTTGATATGTTTTACTTTCCACATAGCTTCTACGACGAACCAAATTTTTTAGGATCCTCTAATCCCCAACCCTTGAATACACAAATTCTCACTATAGTTTCCATACTGAATAGTGGAGGTGGAGGTGGAGGTGATGGTGTATGAGGTGAATGCGAAGGTGGAGGTGGAGGTGTAGGTGTATGAGGTGGAGGTGAAGGTGGAGGTGGAGTGGTTGGATGTTGAATTCTAGTACCCTGATTTACCTTCTACGTCGCACCTCTGGGCGTACTAAGGCTACTTCGTTCTTCTTCAATTTCAGACTCTCCCAAAAAGGGATTGTATTCAATTTTGACAATTTTTTCTTGATCTACTCTGAATCACTTTCCACTTCGCATAGATCCATTCAGACCCCTATTAAACATTAAGGTAAAGGAATAACCCTCTTTTCATACAAAAGAATTTTAATCCATGTTTTTAATGATTTCAGGTACTTACCTCTTAGACCTTTGAAGAATTGTTGTTCACCTTCGTTATAAGACACAGATGTATCTATTGCAAATTTAGTGATGAAACCAACTAGAATACTATAAATCCAGTAATCAACAGCCCTCACAACCCTATAATCAGATATTTCAAGATGTTTAAATAATTTTGGAGTCCACACAATACGATCATCATGCTTCCAATTAGGCTCACTATCTACTAATTTGGATAGCCACTCATATAATTTGCAAGGGAACGATGAAAAGAAAACTTGTGTACTTCTGTGTAGAGATACCTTTGTAACCATTTCTCTTTAGAAAAGCGTGGATTCCTATTCTCCTAGCCTGCAAATTCGTGCAGCTTTTGATGTATCCACTTCTCATTTTCCTTCTTAGTCTGTATCCACTTATGCCACATCAGACATCCCTTAGATAGATCCCAGTCCCGACAATAGAACCATTTATTGGCTTGAGGGGGCTTGGACCTAGGTTCATATCTAGCTATGTTAACAAACAAAACCCTACACTACTGGCCCTTTCGGCAACAACCCGCATAGCATAGGCTGGAGTCTCACCCGAGGTAGTATTGGGGGATGCTAGACCCAGACTTCTGCATCCAAAAGGCTATGTGATGTGGTTAAGGCGTTTTATGTAGTTTTAGATCTGATTTGACCTTCGCGAACCCTCATTCAAGAACTTAAGTGATTTTCAATTAAAGAAATCTATAAATTGTGCATAAACATCTAACCAGGCACAAAATAGCATCTAAAAGTAGATCAAGATCTCCACTGAGCACTTAAGGTAAAAAACAGATAAATTTCATTTAGTTTTGCGTAAATACAGAAAATACAGAAGTGCATAAAAAAAGACACAGACTTGCACAAAATTTCTTCAAATATCATTTATTACTTCATATCTTCCTTATACAACTTCCTTGACCCTGCGCACATAGTTGTAGGGGCTCGTGCACTCAATTGTGGACTTACCAAGGTCTCCGCACACTCAGTTGCAGGAGCCTTCCCCTTCGCTCGAATATAGAAAGATATTACAAAATCAAACTCAGAAATGTGTCACCCAAGAAATGATTGACTCCCTTAGACTCGCTAAGACAACTTTTTATACACTTTTCTATTACAATACCATGGTACGCAAACCATGGTTGGATCTCAAAACAATACCAAAATATAAGGGGTTTTGACCTTCTTAAAACCCCTTGAGTCCTATTTTACCCGCGTTACTCATGATACGCTCTTCAAAATGCAGAGAATTACAATATTTTAAAAAACTTGACCCAAGGACCCCGTCCCAATACCAGAAGTCTAATGAGGAATATCGTAGCAAGTCTCATGGTGGTCACAGGTCGGATAGAGATCAAAAGGTTAGACATGGAAGATTCTTGGATACACCTAATAAGAGAGGTAGTGGACATGGGTTCTACTCTAGTTCTAGTTCATCATGGTCATAATCGCTATCATCCTTACATGATTAGTGATAGGGGATATTTTCCAGATGATTTCAAGAAATCCAAGCCACCTACATTAGATGGAGAATTAAACAAACCAAAATACGCAAAGGCATGGTCACTCGGGATGAAGAAGTTCTTTGAGTTGCATGATTACAGAGAGAATATGAAGGTCATGATAGTTATTTTTAGTCTCAAAGGTAAAGAAAATATTTGGTGGCAAGACTTGAAGCGGGTCAAAAACATTAAGGTAGAGTAGTCAAGTTGGCACAAATTCAAGACACCTTTCAGGAAGAAGTATTTGTCAGAGAGGTACTATGAGAGTAAATCCAAGGATTTCTATGAGAATAAATATGGGATCGATGATAGATGAGGAGTATGTGACTAATTTCATGGAGTTTTTGAGGCATGTGTTGTATATGAAGGATCAGAAAGCCAAGTTGCAAATATTTTTCACTAGATTACCATTAGCATTCAAAGCTCAGATTGAGTATGATGAGCCTTGGTTGCTGGAAGAAGTTAATGGAAAGTTGAAACCCTATTATGAGAAATCGAAGCGTAATACCGAGGCTTATGGTTGTAAAGCGGAATGGTAGGACTAAAGGTAAATGGCCACCGAAGTGAACAAGACCTTAGGATTCGGGTGAGAAATAGAATGTTATTCCTTACAAGAAGTTTAATGCAGTTGAGAAGGGACATGGGTCACAACCTGGAGAGCAGCATAATAGAGGTGATGGTAGGAGATAGTTACAGTTTTGGAAATATGGCAAGGAGCATCTCAAGAATGATTATCAGTTGTATCAAGGTGGTAGGCCAAATATCTACAGTGCTTAAGAGGAGTAAATAGTTCAGGATGTTGAATAGAGCATTCCTCGGCTCTGTGCAACATTAGATAATAGGTAAGTGTATCACCAGGCATCTATTATCGAGATGGATGGTGTATTTATGTTAAACTTGGCCTAGTGGATAAGTGTGGTTTGAGAAAATAAGTGCATGAAGAGTCTTGGTTAGTGCAACTGGCTACAGGTACTAAGAAAACAGTTGATTGTTAGGTAAGAGTTCTTGCATTTGAGTTGAATGGTATGCCTTCTGTTAGAGCCTAGATTTTCCTCAGGCTGAAAAGACAAGCTTCTAGGTCCACATCAAACCACGCTGAACCTCATAGATAGCCCTACGAGGACAGGAGAGGGCTCTCTCTAGGTCAATCTCAGCGCAAGATAATCTATGTGGCTTGATATGACTGAAATATAAACTAATTTTAGGCTAGGTATGAAGTACAAGGATTTGTTTTGAGTTTTTGGGGGTTTTGTTGGAAAAAAGGGAAAGGCAAATGTTGGGTCTGGGGATGAGGCCAAATTTTTGCAGAGTTTCAGGTAGGGGCAAGATAGGTAGTAGTTTTGATGCTTTGGATTGAATGAATGGATGGATCAGGCTGGTGAGGAGCGAAGGAGGGCAAGAAGGTCTCAAGAGTACTCCTAAAATAGATGAAAACATGAAGAATTAAACAAAATATCAAGGTAGAGCATAGCAGTCCAATGAATTCTACCTTAATCACTCATTTGTTTAATTGCAGAAGACAAGAGAAGGAAAAATGATACACATAAACATCAGTGAACTTACAAATACATAGAGAAACATACCATCAAAACATAGAGCCACATGGATCCCAACAAGTGTTGCAAAACCATGGTCCTTCCTGTGCCAAAATTGCAGAAATGAAATGCACAATAGAGTGCCAAGCAATCCCAAGTATCCAACCATGAAAATGACTGAGAAATTACATGATATAGACAAGCCTAACTCCTTTCCATGCCTCTAGGGATCGAGCTCATCATTCTAGGAGCTTTTTCAACCAATTCTAAACAAGGAACTGAAAAATAGGCAATGAAACAACTTGCCCCTATATGAAAGGAAACTGATTCATTCAGTTGTTTTTCACTTTTTAGTGAATGAATCTACCCAAACAAGTAAAAATGTGCCCAAAATTACATCATGGTCATCAAATTACATCATGAAAGGTCAATTGTAACGTCAAAAAGAAAAACTATTCAAAACTAAGTGAATTTCTGAGCTGAATAATGAAAAATAGGCAAAAATCATCTATGTGCCACGCCTGATTCTCTATTCATCCCACCACTTTGGAGCTGAATTTGAGGCACTTCCTGAAGTCAAAATTGAGCCCAAGATAGCTTGTTAGAAATCCCTGCCTGTCTACTTTCCAACCTAAGTGGAATTTCTGAATTTGGATGTCATTTTCCCCTCCAAAGCTTCAATCTCTGAAGACTGCTTCTTATGTGTCAAAATAAGGGCAGTGAGGTCATTTTTTGAGTGTTTTTTGACCTTTTGAGGGTTCAAAACCTACCCAAATTTCTTGGCCATAGGTAGGAGAGCATAAATCTTCATGAAAAATCTAGAAATGCAAATTTTTTTGGATTTGGAGCCCTCTAGCAAAAGCGAGCGCCACGTGGCATGGCGCATAAGGAGGAAAACCCTGTGTTAAAAATTTATGTCCGTAGATCATTTTTGCAGACCAGTTTTTAGGACCTTCTGGGTGTCCAAATTGGGTTTGGGATAGCTCGTTGGAAATATTATTGAGTCTAATTTTCAACCCAACTTTAATTTTTCAATTTGCAGTTGATTTGCCCTGTCAAAATTCAAATCTCCCAAGACTGGTCAAAATGTGCCAAATGAGGCTGCCTTAGGGAAGAGTGTTGTTGCAGTCAACTTTTGAAGGGCTTCCTCAACTCCAAATTGAGCTCATGATAGCCCATTTGAAATCTATTTGTGTCTCGTTATCCTTTGACTCATCAAGAAAGTCATTTGGCCAACCAAGCTAGGAGAAAACTTGATTTTCCCAAGGTCACTTTATAGGTGCATCGGTTCTTCCGAGGCAACTGTATTTTTGACATTTCTATAAAACCGTGACACCTGTGTAGAAAGTGAAGTAGGTTTTTCTTCCTTGGCCTATTTTGGACAAAAACCTCTCTCACATTTTCTAAATTCAACTTTCCTTGCTCAGAAGCATGATATGAAGCTCTTGGGACAACAATTAGGGTTTGGGGATTTATGGTTAGGATTTGGGAAAAATGGGAACTTGGGATAGGGGATTAGTGGATTTAGGGGGTAGGGGAACTTAGGTAATAAGGGAACCAATGGAAAAATGGGGTAAGGGAATAAACTTGGTGGCAAAACAGTGAATCAAAACCCTAGGCAGCAACTTTGTTTGAGGAATTTCAAATGGTAGGGTTTAGGAATAGGGATAATAGAACTTAGGAATAAGTGATTTGGGAATTGGGAGCATGAGCTTAGTGAATTTTGGGGGTATGTTAACTTTGGGAATAAGGGAAGTAAGGAGAGTATGGAATTAGGGAGTGATGAGGTGAGGGGATACTTAGTTGCAACACAAAACCCTAGCAGCAATCTCCTTGGCAAATTTTGAAGAGATAGGGTTTGATGTTTTTGTTTTAATCATCACCATCTATCAACCACCAAAGCCTAGCACAAAATTGAATGAAACATAAATATGGAGGCTCTACCTGGAAAATCCGTGCGAGTTATTAGCAATTTGGAACAAGTTTGGGCCGCGCAACATGCACAATGCGTCACGCCGCACTAGTGTGTCGTGCCTGTGTTATTTTGCACTGAGTTCTGAGGCCCAGTGCACTGCACCACACTAGTGTGCCACGCCAGTTGGCTCATGAAACCCACTTTCGTAATATTTGCATAACTTTGGCACTTTCACCTTTAATACAAACTCTGTTTTTGTTTCCATTTTGACTTGTTGAATTGATGATGAAACTTTGTCTATTTTTGCAGGGATGGATGTCATTGGATTCGGCAAAGGACACCAAGGATGCGATTGAAGAATTTCACCATTGAAGGAGCTTTGAGAATTACATATTCATTATAAAAAACAAATTTTACGATTTATTCTTCAAAACAGAGATTTGAAGAGAGATCATTCTCGAGCATTATTGATGATGAAAATTCTAAAATGAAAACTTATTGGAGACATCCTCATGGTCTGCTAGCATTCTTTGACATTCTGAAGACCAAACCCTAGACCTAACGACTGAAATGACTCTTTGCTGACCACGAGACCAAACAAGACTGTACATGACTTTAAAATTGACTTTGATGAGTAGACACGAACCAACAAGTACATGACATGAGGGAGATGAGTGACAAGACCCTTTAGTCAGAAGATCGATGCTCTTAATGGAATGCAAATGATCGAGCTGAATGAGACACCTAAAATAAAATGCATCAAAGAGTTTTTGATCTCTGATGAAGGGCTGAACAGACCGACTCTAACATTGGCTCCAATGGGGATGGTAGCTCCTTGGAGGTGCCAAGAACTACAGATCTTTGGGAGAGTAGACAGTGCCTTCATCCATTGGGCAATAGAATCATAACACGAAAATTGACATTATGTAGAATGACGCTGACTCAAGGCTAAAACTATAAACCATAATAAAATCAAACATGACTAAAACTAACAAACTGGTAAGATGCTCATATTTGAGCTTATTCATCAAACCTACTCTAATGGTTCTTTTCACCATCCAATCAAGTGAAATGGAATAGCCAATGCAACCATGTAAGCATCATGGCTCATATTTGATTTCTTCCCAAATGCTTTCTAATGCGCAGGAAAAGGGAAGAATCGAAAGGCAACTCCCATGGAAACTTGGAATCAAGTTGACTGCTGATAAACTTGCAAAGAATTAATTGACTGGATGACTTCAAGAATACTACGAAAGGATCTTCATAATTTATTTCCATTAACACATTACTACTCTGGTCCAAGTAACCTTCATAGCTGGATATTAAAATTTTCCTCACATATGTGCTGTCTTTCTTTGGTGATTGCAGCAAGCTGCCAAAAGGATCCTGAATTTCATGAATAACCAAACTCTGTCGCTGATTCCAAATAGAATAGAAGTCTCCTTTATTAATATCCTCATATGACTGCAAACCTTGTATGGGCTATGCAATGAACAATCTGTTAAACAAGACAATGAAGGCGACTTTTGAATAAGATTATTATCAACATTCTTTTTTGGCACATGGTTATCCAATGGGGAATAACTTTTACAGCAAACATCATCCAACACATGAGCAATATGATCATCAAAAATTTGAGAATACTGCTGCGAGGTATCCATTAAAATTTTATGACATCCTACTGGCTGTTCATTTTTGCTTTTAGAGATACTACGAAGATTCTGCCTTATAAACATAAATGCTTCGAAACAAAAGGGTACAGAATCCTCCTGCATCATTAGATCATGTATTTCGGCTTCCACGCCTTCATCTATAATCTGACCTTCATCCTCAACATTAAAGCTGAGAGATGGTTGATTTCCTACAGGCTGCTCTTCCTTTACTGAAGATGTACTACGCAAATTTTCCTTCAAAAACTGAAATGATTCAAAACAAAATGGTATGGAATCATCTTGTATCATTTGATCACATGTGCCAGCTTCCATGTCTTCATCTGCAACTCGACAATCAATGGCATTCGGGGGTTGGAAATCTGAATATGAGAAGCCTTGAACAAGGTTTTTATTGCCCTCAAGATGGTCCAGATTAAGACTTGTTGACAGCTGATTTCTGATTGCATGGAAATTGTCTCTGATGAACTGAAATGAATCAAAACAAAAAGGCAAATATCCTTCACTTACTTCAAAATTTGCTGCACTTTCCTCGTCATTGTCATAGCTGATATGCATCGGTTGATCACTGTACTCGAGCTACTGAAAGTGGACCTCTTCCTCCCACAAACTAGCTGCCGATTTGTCTGCAAGATTAGCTGCTGTTTGGAGAACATAATCATCATCATACTGATCAAACTGAGGCAAATAATCAGTATAAAAGACATCATCAAGCATACATGTCACATCAATAGATCTCTCTTCTCCAAGATGATCTATAAGACAATCATTATCAGATCTATGTTTTGGATCAGTGAGCCATGGGTTTGAACATCATAATCATTCCTTGTAGTGATCTTTTGCATAATCTCTTCTACTGCACTTACCAAAATGTCAAGCTTTACCTCTAGAGATGTTGATTCCTCCGGATCTATGTTTTTCATCTCTTCTTCCTTCAACTTTGCCCTTCGGATCAACAAGTGAGCCTCTACATTTACTACATTGTTCTGCATCTCTTCAAGTGTTGCAAGGTTCCTTTCTCTCAGCTGAAACTCCATTTCCAGATCAAAGGCACCCGGATAGTGCAAGAGATCATATCTAGGAGGAGGTCTTACATAAACCGGCATCGAATAATAAACTTGGTTAAATCTGGCAGAAAACTATTGTACCATCTCCCCTAGCATTCTTTTCAGTTGGTTATACTCTTCTATAATTAATAAAAGGTTTTGTTTGATCACCCATCTGTCGAGGAAAACTCTGACGAACTGCTGGAAATCTGAGATGCTTGCATCAAGCAGGGTTTTGAACCAAATCTTGACTTTGCCTTGCATAGAAAGAGAAAAAAGCCTAATACTGACATCTTCTTCATCAACCTCAAAAAGGTCAAGAAAAGTCTCAACATTTTACACATGTTGCTTAGCGTCGAAATTCTTACATTCACCGTCAAATCTCGGCAAATATAGATAATAATTTGCAGGGAAATCATGGAGTACAGAAGATAAAACAAGAGGTTTATACCTATCCGGGACTATAAAAGGTGTAGGAGTATATATAAGAGCGACAGGATCAGGGTTGTTTTCTTTAGGCTCATCACGCTGAAGAGAGTCATCATGAGATGTGGGAAAAGCAAGGAGGCTAGGATCAAAGGGAAACTCAGTATTTACACTTTTTGAATAGATCAAGTGAAGATTTTGATCACCTTTATCATACAAAAAATTCTGGAAAACTTTCAGGACAACTTCAAGAGCAACAAAGAAGCAATTTACAAGAAAGCAGAGTAGATCCTGAATACCATTCCACTTTGGATACCCGGATTTTGTGTAAGATCCTTCAATTTTCTTAGAGAAAGAGTTAGTCCTCCAATGGAGTCTCTACATTGAGTTGGAGTCACCAGGGGAATGATTTCAGCCTTCTTATGTCTAACCGTTGTCCACCATCAACCATCAGATCTAAATTGATACATGTACTGGGGTGATCGTTTAGATCAGATGTTCAGTTTATAAACTAGACCAAAGATTGACTGAAGTAGCTTTTATCTACTTGTGCTAATGCAAAGAAAAAGCGTTTCGAAGGCTACCTGGCTAATCTTCAGGCTCCTTCTGTAGTCTACAAAGCCAAACAATGAAAATAAAATTTCTTCCCCAGTATGGTCGCCACTATGTTAGAGCCTAGATTTGCCTCAGGCGGAAAAGACAAGGTTCTAGGTCCACATCAAACCACGCTCAGCCTCGTAGCTAGCCCTACGAGGATAGGAGAGGGCTCTCTCCAGGTCAATCTCAGCAAAAGATAATCTACGGGGCTTGATATGACTAAAATATAAACTAATTTTAGGCTAGGTATGAAGTACAAGGATTTGTTTTGAGTTTTTGGGTGTTTTGTTGGAAAAAAGGGAAAGGCATATTTTGGGTCCGGGGATGAGGCCAGATTTTTGCAAAGTTTCAGGTAGGGGAAAGATAAGCAGTATTTTTGATTCTTTGAATTGAATGAATGCATGGATCAGACTGGTGAGTAGCCAAGGAGGGAAAGAAGGTCTCAAGAGTCCTCCTCAAACAGATGAAAACATGAAGAATTAAACAAAATATCAAGGTAGAGCATAGCAGTCCAATGAATTCTACCTTAATCACTTATTTGTTTAATTGCAGAAGACAAGAGAAGGGAAAATGATACTCATAAACATAAGTGAACTTACAAATACATAGAGAAACACACCATCAAAACATAGAGCCACATGGATCCCAACAAGTGTTGCAAAACCCTGGTCCTTCCATTGCCAAAATTGTAGAAATGAAATGTACAATAGAGTGCCAAGCAATCCCAAGTATCCAACCATGAAAATGACTGAGAAATTACATGATATAGACAAGCTTAACTCCTTTCCATGCCTCTAGGGGTCGAGCTCATCATTCTAGGAGCTGTTTCAACCAATTCTAAACAAGGAACTGAAAAATAGGCAATGAAACAACTTGCCCCTATATGAAAGGAAACTGATTCATTCAGTTGTTTTTCACTTTTTAGTGAATGAATCTACCAAAACAATTAAAAATGTGCCCAAAATTACATCATGGTCATCAAATTACATCATGAAAGGTCAAGTGTAACATCAAAAAGCAAAACTGGTCAAAACTAAGCGAATTTCTGAGCTAAACAGTGAAAAATAGGCAAAAATCTTCTATGCACCGCCCCTGATTCTCTATGCATCACGCCACTTTGGAGCTGAGTTTGAGGCACTTCCTGAAGTCAAAATTGAGCCCAAGATATCTTTTTGGAAGTCCCTGCCTGTCTACTTTCCAACCCAAGTGGAAGTTCTGAATTTGGATGTCATTTTTCCCTCCAAAGCTTCAATATCCCAAGACTGCTTCTTGTGTGTCAAAATAAGGGCAGTGAGGTCATTTTTTGAGTGTTTTTTGACCTTTTGAGGGCACAAAACCTACCCAAATTTATTTTCCATAGGTAGGAAAGCATAAATTTTCATGAAAAATCCAGAAATGCAAATTCTTTTGGATTTGGAGCCCTCTAGCAAAAGCGAGGAAAACCCTGTGTTAAAAATTTTTGTCTGTAGATCCTTTTTACAGACTAGTTTTGATGACCTTCCTGGTGTCCAAATTTGGAATGGGATAGCGTGTTGGAAATATTATTGATTCTAATTTCCAACCCAGCTTGAATTTTTTAATTTGGAGTTCATTTTCCCTGTCAAAAGTCACATCTCCCAAGACTGGTCAAAATGTGCGAAATGAGGCTACCACAGGGTAGAGCGCTGTTGCTGTCAACGTTTGAAGGGCTTCCTCAACTCCAAATTGAGCTCATGATAGCTCATTTAAAATAGATTTGTGTCTAGTTATCCTTTGACTCATCAAGCAAGTCATTTGGCCAACCAAGCTAGGAGAAAACTTGATTTTCCCAAGGTCACTACAGAGGTGCATCAGTTCTCCCGAGGCAACTATATTTTTGACATTTCTCTAAAACCTTGACACCTTTGCAAAACGTGGAGTAGGTTTTTCTTCCTTGGCATATTTTGGACAAAAAAATCTCTCAGTTTTTCCAAATTCAACTTTCCTTTCTCAGAAGCATGATATGAAGCTCTTGGGACAACAATTAAGGTTTGGGGATTTATGGTTAGGATTTGGGAAAAATGGGAACTTGGGATAGGGGATTAGTGGATTTAGGGGGTAGGGGAACTTAGGGAATAAGGGAATCAATGGAAAAATGGGGTAAGGGAATAAACTTGGTGGCAAAACAGTGAATCAAAACCCTAGGCAGCAACTTTGTTTGAGGAATTTCAAATGGCAGGGTTTAGGAATAGGGATAATAGAACTTAGGAATAAGTGATTTGGGAATTGGGAGCATGAGCTTAGTGAATTTTCGGGGTATTTTAACTTGGGGAATAAGGGAATTTAAGAGCGTATGGAATTAGGGAGTGATGAGGTGAGGGGATACTTAGTTGCAACACAAAACCCTAGCAGCAATCTCCTTGGAAAATTTTGAAGAGATAGGGTTTGATGTTTTTGTTTTAATCATGACCATCCATCAACCACCAAAGCCTAGCACAAAATTGGATGAAATATAAATATGGAGGCTCTACCTGGCAAATCCGTGCGAGTTATTAGCAATTTGGAAAGAGTCTTAGCAGTTTCGGGCCTTTTGCTGTGTGCGTCGCGCAGCGTGCCCAATGCGCTGCGCCGCACCAATGCGTCTTACCCGTGTTATTTTGCACTGAGATCTGAGGCCCAGTGCGCTGCGTCGCACCAGTGCACTGTGCTAGTCAACCAATGCGCCACACACCTGTTTTTGACCGATTTCTCCGAATTTCTCTTGCTTACCTCCAAACAAAACTTTACTTTTCTTCCACGAGTGCAAATGAACTTTGTAATTTGAAGAAATGGCTTATAAACAAGGAGGTTTAAATTTTTGGCTCATGAAACCCAGTTTCATAATTTTTGCAGAACTTTGGCACTTTCACCTTTAATACAAACTCTATTTTTATTTCCATTTTGACTTGTTGAACTGATGATGAAACTCTGTCTACTTTTGCAGAGATGGATGTCATTAGATTCGGCAAAGGAGACCAGGGTTGCACTTGAAGAATTTCACCATTGAAGGAGCTTTGAGAATTACATATTCATTACAGAAAAAAAATTTGATGATTTCTTCTTCAAAAGAGAGTTTTGAAGAGAGATCATTCTCGAGCATTATTGATGATGAAAGTTCTGAAATGAAAACTTATTGGAGACATCCTCATGGCCTGCTGGCATTATTTGACATTCTAAAGACCAAACCCTAGACCTAATGACTGAAATGACTCTTTTTTGACCACGAGACCAAACAAGACTGTACATGACTTTAAAATTGACTTTGATGAGCAGACACGGACCAGCAGGTACATGACATGAGGGAGATGAGTAACAAGACCCTTTCATCAAAAGATCGATACTCCTAATGGAATGAAAATGATCGAGCTGAATGAGACACCTAAAATAAAATGCAACAAAGAGTTTTTGATCTTTGACGGAGGGCTGAACAGACCAACTCTAACACCTTCTTCAACACCTCTGAATGTATTTCCATTGGGATCATATATTACGCTTTTGGGTATGGATTGGTTGTACCTTCACAAGACTAAAATGGATTGTTATGAGAAGGCCATTGAGTTTTTGGACGAAAATGGAGAACAAAGAATATTACAGGGTAAGAAGAAGGAAACATCAGTTAGAATGGTTATAGTTTGTTGGCTTGATGGGCCATGACCTAGGTTTAGCATTAAGCAGCCAAGCAAATCCCTACACTACTGCCCCTTTCGGCATCAATCCGTGGAGCGAAAACTGAAATATCACTAGAAGTAGTATGGGGGGGATGCAAGAACCAAGTTTCTGCACCCTAAGATAGTTGTGATGTCGATCTTATACCCTCACTCCTGTCTTCACATAGATCGATAAGCCTTTAGGGCTTATCAATGTACTTCTTCTTCTGTCTTTCAGAACCTTCACGAAGGTATCCGATTGTCCTTCACACAAACCTAGACAATGATTCAGGCACTTATGCACCTCTGTAACTAGGTTACTGACTTGTTTCCCAAATTGTCTTAGGTATTAGCCAACTTTACCATGCAATTGAGATTATCCTCACATAAACATACATTATTACTTGCATTCATGTAGCAGATGGAAACATATACTTTCGCACATCAACTTAACATTATATCTAAAACTCAACATTCAACATAGCATAATCGCAACATTTATAACAACAGTAGAATAATGCTTACACAGATGGAAATTATATTGTAAGTTCATAACACTTCTCTTATTGATGATTCATATTTTTAATACAAACTCTAACCACCTTATGCACAGAGCTCCAAGGGTCCGTGCACTCAACTGAGGAGTTCTACACTAGGCCTCTGCACACTCATATGCAGAGCCTCTTCCTCTACTAAGACTCTCACTCTTAGCTCTTACAAACCTATTAAATCAATGAATCATGAATAATGAACTACCTTAGACTCTCTAAGACTCTCCCTTTTATATAATCCTATGGTCCGCAGAGCAAGGGCGGATCGCCAAAACTGACACAACCTATCCAAACTAAGGGCGGATCTCCAAAACCAACACAAACTATCTAGACTAAGGGTGGAAAACCCATTTTGACTTTAGATATCTTCGCGCTCCATGACCACAAAATGCAGAGACTTTACATTCTTTATACAAAATTCGGGCCTTCTGCCCCAAAACTTGGGTTTGTAACCCCAAGATTGACCCCCAAGGGACTTGTTCCCAACAGGGCCCCAACCCAAACATGGTGGCTTACCCTCAAGTCACTCGGCTAGCACGAAGATCTTGTCACGAAGACCTCCCAGCTCGACTTGGACAACCGCTACTTCGGCGGTGCACTGCGTTGCCACCTGCTTCATCTCCTTGACCAACTACTTTGTCGCTGGCCCTACGTGATTAGCCTGTAACTTCTACTGAGTCTGCTGCAGATTAGCCATCTTGCTCTCAATGGTGGTCGTGATCACGTAGGCCTCTTCTAACCAAGGCTTCAAGCGAGCCTTTAGAAGGTCTTCCTTGTGTTGATCTACATCTACTTGTTCTTTCAATGCCTTGACCTCTTGCAGCTCCGCAAGTCTCTATGTGATGGTGACAGTGCACGTTCTCGCTTTAACTTCATCGTAGCACTGTTGTAGTTCCCGTGCTTCTGTCTCCAACCTCTTCACATTGGGGTCTTCTTGTAAGCTGGTGAGTACCTCGAGTGACTGCTCAAAAAGTGTCGTGCAGTTCATCACTGCACTCGCTGCTACTACTATCGCATCTGTCATGACAGTCGCGCGCTGCTCCCTGACTTCCAGTGGAGTAGAAGGCTAGGCCTTCAACTACAATTTTGCAATTTTTAGGTTCAGCTCCAGCTGAAACTTTGCTAACTTTGTGTGTGCGTCGTGCACTCCCACAACGATTTTTTGAACCCGCACATCTATTGGCTTAGCCTCGGGAATGGACAGCTCTAGGATAGTTTTGTATGCCTCATCCACAACCTTGATTATTCAGTGATTATTGTCTATCAGGTATGTCACAAGCTGAACAATAGATTCTCTTTGCACAACCATCTGTTTGTTATTGACCTTTTGCTCATTGATCACCTGTAAAGAACATTGTTCGCGGGCCTAAAGTTCTGCAATCACACCATCCTACAGAAGGTGAAGCACCTCACTAGGAAGAATGACCAAGTTAAGTCACACCCCCTTGAGGGTAATGACATCGGGCCTGTCAGCTTCAGTCACCATCGCCAATGCTCCATCTGACAGCACTATGGCTTGGGGTTCCCTTGCACGCAGTATCCCTGTGACTTCTAAGGTGCCAAGGGTCAAATTGGTGGATGCCGCACTGGTATGAGTCTGTGATGCATGGATCTGCAGCTCACATAGACCCATTTGAATAGTCCCCAATGCCTGCTGCTATTGCTACTCGAACTGTTGCAGTAGTTCTGCAGTGGCATCTCACACTGCATCCCCTATATCATTTAGATCCCCCTCTGTCAGGGTGATCAGATCCAGAGACATCTTGCTAGCCTTGGACTTCTTCCACGGCCCTAACTTTTCTAGTCCTTTGGTGTACTTGATATGGAACAGAGTTGTCTCCAGGTCTGCTCCTCCCTGCTCCATCTGTTCATCCTCTTCTTCCTCTATTTCTAGTGAAGGTGACTTCTGACCTTCGTTAAAGACACACTCCTCTTCTCCTGCTTGCTCACTCGACTACTACACGGAAGCGCGCTTTACCTTACCCTTGTCATTGGCCTCATTTTTCCTTTTCACAGCCAACTACTCCATATTCATCTTGGCCTCTTCCTTCTTGCATTGTGTGGCAGACTTCCTCAATCTCGTAGCCAACTCCGAGGCAGTGAACCACTTTGTCGCCCACTGGTTAAGGACTGTGTTGATAGCATCACCTATTTCCAAATAGGGCAATTCGTGCCACTTCTACTCAGAGTCCTTTCATGCCCATATTGAGATGTGGTGGAAGTCAGCCTTTAATTCCATGTACTCTTGTAATCTATCAAAATTGGTAGGCGACAACCACTGTTTGCGATTGATGGCCATATGCACCTTCATCTCCATCAAGATCCAAAAGGTATTGTTGTCTTTTATCCTTTGAGGATCCTTAGTCACCAACAACGAAGCGTACTTCACTACCTCTAGTAGGTCCAGCGCGACCGAAGGAAACTGATTGTCTTCGGGTAGCTCCCATGCTACGAACACTATGGACAACAAGAGCCATTCATTGTGGAATGACATGCTGAGATCCTATGCATCATGGTAGTTCATGAGGAACTCTCTACAGAGGTAGCACACCCAATTAAATTGAACTCCCTCCACGCATTGGACTGCCAAATCTATGACGGGTGTTGGCACTTCATCTACACAACACTTCTGCATGACCTTCCCTGCCAAGAGTTGTGTTTCCACTTTAACACATGGTCACAGATGCTTGAAATGGCGTAGATGCATAGCTTATTTACTAACTTGAACTTTTCCTTCATGGCCTCTGCAAGGACATGCTCAGCAGCCTTTCTACGAAAGGCCATGGCTAGATTTTCCCTTGTGTACGACAGCCGCGTGATCCTATGGATCAGCATATCAGTGATGGGTATGCACTCCTATAGCCACAAACACCCATCATGTACCAAGCACAACAACTTCTTGATTACCACCATGGTGATGGGTGTGTGGTTGTAATGCGGAACCCATAGCAGGTTGAGCAGTCCTACCTTATCCACGCCTCTTAGCCACTTTTGCGGTTCCAACACAGTCACTCCAGCATTTTTGTGGAGGACCTGGTGCATAAGTTGGTCCATTACTAAAAGAGATAATATCTCTATGTTCGCTAAATCCTAGTCTTCTAATTTCACAAGGGGGACATGCCCCAAGCACGGGCCTTCGAACACAATTTGGTCTGGTAAGAGGGGTGTGTGCAAGGCAACCTTACTCTCATCAATGTCTTTAGGTACCTTGGTCTTGCCCCTGTGCAGAGGAACATAATCAGGCAGCTTAGTGATGGGGTCAGACCCCTCAATTTCAACATCCTTCGTTTCCACCCCAACATCCTCATCATCCATTGGGATATCCTCAATCTCTTCTTCTTTCGGCTCCAGGTTAATCGTTTTGCCCTTTTCCTGTGTGGTGGGCTTATCCTTCTATGGGTGTTTTCTGCGAGATGCGGACACCAGCTATGGTGTCACGGCTTTCTTTCCCTTATTTTTCTTAGGACCCTACTTGGTCGAGGTAGGCCTTGGTCTAGGTGACCGTGGAGACTTTGGTACTTTATTTGGGATCTCTGCATGCGCAACCTCCAGGGCAGCTCCTTCTGCTGCCATAGTGACCTCCGGAACAGCTCCCTCGACTGTCAGTGCTTCAACATCCATGGCTACTGCTCTTAGAATAATGTGATGGACGATTTTGCAAACAGTTTCTGGAAATTGATCGAATATTATGAAATCAAGTAGCTCTTTGAAAAATGCATGTTTCATGCACAGCACAAAGCACAACTCACAATTTTTTAATATGCAAAGTTTTTTTCGTTGGGTGGCCATGTGTAATTTATAGGCCATTTTGAATTCAAATCTGACCATTCCCCCAAAAATTGATTCATTAATTCTAGATTGGTGGTAGATTTTCAAAGATCTTGCCCATTAATTTCAACTCAAATGCTACCCCCCACTCCATTTGGTCATTTTTTCATCATCAAATCATGAACACTGACTTTAACAGTCACTTTTGGGCTACTCTGCGTAGTTTCTCCCCTGGTAGTGGATCTGTCTACGCATTATTATGGAATATGTGACATTCCCTCGTCCCATGCAGTTCTCTCCTCACGCAGCTTTCCAACTCGAGCAGTGTAGTTTATATTCTCGCGCCTCCTTTCAACTGCCTGGAGCGCTAAGACTGTGCTTCCCTCATATAGTCACCTAGCTGGATCACTGATGTATGGCTTCAATCAACTTCCATTCACCTTCCCTGGGAAGGGTTCTCCATTCAATTTAACTCGCTGAACTACTCCACCATCAGTAATCTCCCTGATGACATATGGCCCTAGCGAGTGCATTTGAAATTTCCCTTGAAATTTATCAAATTTACTGTCATATAACAAGAGTAGATCATTACCTTGAAGGTGCACAGTTTGATGTGCCGATCATGCCATGCCTTTTCGCTCTCCTTTTGAACTTGTTGATGAAATCCATCTATAAATCGGTCCTCCTCAAGCTTTTCTAGCTGCGGGAGCCTCTCTTCCAAGGCTCTGAAGTCTGCCATTCCTATGAGTTTTGCTATGCGTAGACTAGGTACAATGTATTCCATTGGTAGCATAGCTTCTATGCCATACACGAGTCTAAAAGGCATTTTCCCAGCCAGCTTCTTGCAAGTTGTTTTGTAGGCCCATAGCACTGTGGATGTGCACACATCCTAGTCATTTCTCTGAGCATTGTAGACCTTCATTGGTGCACTCCTCCATATCTTATTGAATGCTTCCACCGTATCATTCGCCTGTGGATGATAAGGTGTACTTTTTTGATGATACACATGAAATTCTTCTATCAACACATTGATTGTTTCGTTAAGAAAGCGTGTACCACGATCGCCCATCAAGATCTTTGGACAACCAAATCTTGTTAATAAGTATTAAAAAATAAAATTTGCTGCTGTCACACCTGTACAATCCTTCACAGGCTGTGCCTCCACCCACCTGGTCAAGTAATCAGTCGCGGTGATGATGTACCGCACACCCATCTTCTTTCCTTGAGGCTGAATTGGGCCCACAAAGTCAATTGCCCATTTCTCGAATGGTTGTAACATCACCTGTGGTATCAAAGGTAGTTCATCCCTCCATGATGGCCTACCAGTCCTTTGACATGTGTCACATGTCATACAATATGCTTTCGAATCCTTATGCAGGGTTGGCCACCACAACCCAGCACATAGAACCTTCTGCGTTGTTGCTTTCCTTGCATAATGTCCTCCTACATCTCCTCCATGAGCCTCCACGAGGATGATGCTTCATTTAAAATTAGGTACATAACATCGTAATATTTCATTTGACACCATTTTATACAAGTTCCCTACATGATGGAGAAGTCTATCGTGCGCACGACTAGCTCCTTCTTCTGCTAGCTTGTATACCCTTCTGGAGCAGTTCCTATCATCAGGAAATGTATGATATCTTCAAAGTGACTATCTGCGATGCACACTGCAAAGAGTTGTGTGTCAAGTAGCTCGTCCTCCAAATTAGGAGGTTCCTCTCCTATTTCAATGTGCGACACATGATGAGGTCTCGCATTTAGTCATCCTGGATTCACAATAACTTCAAAGTCATACTCCTGGAACAACAACAACCACCTACATAATGCCCCCCCCCCAACACAGGCTTGTTGACTAGGTATTTCAATGCAGAATGATCTGTATACATCTTAAAATGTCCACCCAACAAATGGTGCCTAAACTTCTGGAGTGCGTACACCATAGCTAATCCTTCGCACTCTGTCGTGGAATAATTTTTCTCAGCCTTGGACAACTTCCTGCTCGTGAACACTATAGGATGGTCTAATTCTCCCTCACCAGCCTGTATCAGTACTGCTCCTAGTGCAATACATGATGCGTCCACGTGCACATGAAATTCCTTCTTCCAGTCCAGGAAGACTAGGATCAGCACGGTGACCATTTTCACTTTTAGCACGTCTAAGTTGTTCTGACATTCATCATTCCAACAGAAAGTAGCATCCCTTTTCAACAATTTCTCCATAGGTGTGGTGTTCCAGGCATAGCTCTTGATGAACTTCCTATAGTATCTAGTATGCCCTAGAGTTGCGCGCAACTGTTTCACATTACTCGACGCCTCCAAGTTGATTATCACCGCAATATTCATGGGGTCTACCATCAATCCTTTTCTGCATGCCACATGACCCAGTAGGATCCCAAAAGGGACATAAAACAGACACTTCTTCAGATTGAGCCTGATTTGGTATCTTCAACATGTATCTAGCATCAAGCGCAGACTTGCCAGATGGTGCTTGACCAATCCAATCACTATCTAATTGTCAAAGTATACCTCTAGAAACTTATGAATGAAGTCTTTGAATGTCGCAATGACTACGCACAAAACAATTACTGGCGCATTCTTTAGCCGAAAAGGCATTACGATGTACTAAAAACATCCCCATTCAGTCACGAAGGTCGTCTTGCTCCTATCCTCAGGCGCAATTTTGATTTGATGGTACCGAGAGAACCCATCAGTGAAAGAGTATTCTTCTTGGCCGCATACATTATCCAGGACCTCGTCAATGAACGGGGTCGGGAAAGGATCCTGCACACAAGTGTCATTCAATTTCTGGAGGTCTGGGCATATCCTTATTTCTTCTTTCTATTTCTTTTCCTGAACCACTATTGGGCTTACCCAATCAGATTCTTCCACTGGTGCAATAATTCCTGCCATGATCTTATCTAACTTAGCACAAACCCTTTCCTTATACTTCGGATTAAGGTGGTAGGGTCTTTGTTTTATAGGTTTTGCGTCTGGTTTCAGGGTGATCTTCATGACACCCAAGTCTCCTATTATCCCCTTTAAATTAAAAAAATTCATGGGGAAAAAATCCTAATATTCGCGGAGGAGCTCAGTGACCTTGTCTACTATCACATCATCCCAATAGTCCCCAATATTTGAAAATTTTGGTTCTGCCTCTGTGCCAATGTTGACCTGCCTAGTTTTCTGTAGCATGGTTATGTTTGGATCCTCCATCTGTGGACCTTCAACCTCACGGTGACCCCCTGTTTCTGGAATATTAATCTTTCTGGGATCCTCGTCTTCTTCTTCAACGGTCACGTCATAGCATTCTAGCGTATGATTCAGCTGGGTAGTCCAATTAGGTTGAATCATGTCCAATGGATCTTGTAGTATCCTAAAGATTGCTGCTTTAACCTCTTATAGCATCGCATCAATACGGCCAAACCCATCCTCAAAGTTGAACATCATTATAAACCCCTAGCATAAGATGTCCCATTCTTCAGTACCAAGGCAGAGCTATGTTTCCAAGTACTAATTCATTGGTATGACATCAAGGGTATGACAAAAAAAATGCACCCATCCAGGTTGGGGCTCCACTCCATAAGCCTTAGTCCATTTGGCCAGGTGATCACGCAAATCATCCCTTCCATCATACTTGTTTGTCATCCGCACTTTCGGTTGTCCAAAACGTATTTTCATCATCCTCCTATAGTTGCACCAATCAACGAAGTTATCCTTGTGCATGCCCCGCCATCTTGTAGGCATCGCGCGTAGTACCCAGTCCAAGGCCTGGAAGTGATGTTTCTCCGACACATCTCTCTCAGATGCATCCAAAAACCAATCAACATTAGTTAGCCCATCATAATGAGGCAGATCCCTTACTTCTGATGACACGCAATGCAATGACTTGGTCAACATATTAAAACGCAGTGTAGATACTTCATGCAACAAGTTTTTCCAGTGCTCTAATTCTTCGTCTGAATCTAATGTGCAAGAGCTCTCACAGTCGCATGTGATACACCCATCTTCTATCAGATTTACCCAATCCTAGTCTCACGTTGTTATCTTGCAAATCTAGTCCAAATCGTCATCACTTTCATAATCATGGACTGGTTCTGTATAGCGCGGTGCTTCTGTAGGATCCAACGGCACCACTACGTGGAGTGCCTTCATTTCAAATATCATCTTTCGCTTCTTCAGGTTGATTACCCCATTCATGTCAGTGGCCCAACCGATTCCAAGGAGCGCAGGGTAGGGATTGTTATCATCCACAATCTCTATTACCTCAAAATATGCTAGTGCGCTCACACCTTCGATGTCAACTCTTACTCCTTGCAACCTCCCCATCGAGATAATTTTCTGTTGATTCGCCATCCTTAACTGGATCAGAGACCATTAGAGCGCAGGTCTCCCATTCTTTCCCATGTCTTCTTTGGCAAAACATTCGCATCGGACCCCAGATATAGGATAACTTGGTCCATTTCGTATTCCCCTATCTACATGGTGAGTCTCATCTGACGCTCGGTCCTTGCCTTATGCTTGCCAAGCATTCTGACTACACGTGGTTTGCTAGTAGCTCCATCCTTTCCAGTGCAATGATTGATCAGTTCCTGTAGGCCCTTCACAGCCTTACTATTGTGGAGCAGTTTCATGCATGTCTCCAAGAATGTTGTAATCATGGATGGGTCCATTTCTTCAACTGCTTTCTCCTAACTTCTTGAGGTAGAGGCCTCAGCGAAGATTTTTCTTTGCTTCTATAAATGTTTCTTTTGTGCAGTCCAAATCAAACCCAATCTCCTTGTCTGGTGCTTTGCGGACCCATTTGCCTTCTGGAGGCTGCTTGCCTTTATCCTCCCCAGTCATAGTTCTGCATCGCAGCATAATGTTTACCTTAGGGTCTTCCTTGTGAGGCTCGTCCCTCATCATCTAGAGGTTCTGCATCGACTTCGGAGGCTGCGCCCCATTTTCATGGATCTTAGCCAACAATATAAGGCAATCCTTAGTCGCATGGTCAAACTGATTACAGTAGCGGCACAATAGTCATTTTGGATTTGAACAGTCCCTCACGTAGTGTCCTGGTCCTCCAAAATTGTAACAAATAAGCTGCCCTCAGCCTCTTCCAAGCCCTCCTCCACCTCGGCCTTGGCCGCACCCTTGATACTCACCTCACGTTCCCCCAACGCCTTGGTCTGGAGACTTCGTTTCTGCATGCACCCTATATGTAGGTGTCTTGTCCATCATTAATTCGTAACTATGGAAATTGCGCTTGTCATGACGTACTGATTGACAGAAATTGTAGAAGAGATGTTGTGGTGTCTGTATGAATTTCTGCAGCAAATGACAATTGTTGGGCACATGTTCCCAACCACCTAGGATATAGCACACCATAGCATGGGTCCTGCACTTGGCCCTGCCACAGCCTCCGGCAGTAGAGTCATTGGTCTTCCTACTACAACATAGTTCACAAAGACTGGGAAATGGTCCTTGGCCCCTTACCTTTGCATTTTAGGCATCAAACCTCTTCGTGTGCCTCTGGCCGAACTGTTCTGTCTTTCTTTAGACTTTGAATTTTGAGACAAAGGTTTTTCAACTGTGCATGAATATGTTGAACCCCTAGATTAGCATCCTCGATTGGTGTCTCATGTAGTCTCATCGTGATTTCCAGAGCTTCTGCTTGGGTCCTGATCTTCTCTTGTGATAGCGCAACACTCAGGTGCGACATGGGTGAGACCAAAATCCATTCATGGTGCTACCCATCAGTTAGGTTCATGTTGGCTTCATGGATCGTACACTTCAATATTTGATCCAAATCCTAGGGTGTCTCCCCAAGGTTCATCATGATCTCCTTGAATTCCACAATCAACTGTGCTTGAGACTTAGGTCTACTGAATTATCTATTCACCGCAGCCTGGATATCTACCAATACGGATGTTGGGTTATCAGTACTGTACTTAATGTACCACATTAGTGCGTGGTCCTACAAAGCACTAACCAGCATGGATTTCTTCATTTGGTTGTCCGTGATAGCCTGAGCTTCCCATATAGCCTCCGTGACAAACAAAAACTGGTCCAAGTCTTCATTTCCAATGCCCTTGAATACAGGTAACTTTACAGAGTTTGCCATGTTGAACAACAATGGAGGTGGGGGTGGTGTGGGCGATGGGGTTAGTGGTGGGGGTGAGGATGGATGGGATGAGGATGGAGGTGGTGTAGGTATTCGTGGGAACCCTTGTCTTATCATCTCGACAATGCTGAATGGAGAAGATTGCACTACTCCTTCATCGTCACTCAAAGGAGGCTCGATCAGTGGGCTATACTTAAGAACTTTTGTTCCTTCGTCCTTGAAATACTTTCTGCTTCGTGTAACTCTAAACATCAAGGTAACCACATGACTCGCTTTTCACACAAGGGAATCTTAATCCAAGTATTTAGTGACTTCAAATACTTACCTCACATCCCTTTAAAGAAGTGGTGCTCTGCTTCGCTGTAACTGACAGAATCATCGACCATGAACTCTATCACAAATCCTCCTATGATGCGGTCGAGCTAGTGGTTGACAGCGTGCACAATCTTATCTTCAGAGGCTTCTAATATCCTTACAAACTCTGGTGTCCAAACAATTAGATTGTCAAGCCTCCACCTTCCTTGGCCATCTTCCAACTTCGTGATCCACTCGTATAACTCAACTGGGAAGGAACAGAAGAATATTTCATGTATTTCTGTGTACAGATATCTGTCCAACTACTGTTGTTTCGTCAATCGCGGAGTCTTGTTTTCTTGCATCGCGAATTCGTGGATATTTCTATCCAACTAGTTCTCGATCTCTTTCTTAGTTGGATTCCAATGATATGATATCACACACCTCGTTATGCAGATATCGGTCTTGGCAATGGAACCATTTGTTGGCTTGATGGGCCCTGACCCAGGTTCAACATTAAGTAGCCAAGCAAATCCCTACACTACTAGCCCTTTCGACATCAATCTGTGGAGCGCGGACCAAAGTCTCACCCGAAGCATTATGGGGGGATGTAGGAACCAAGTTTCCACACCTTGAGATAGTTGTGATGTCAATATTATACCCTCACTCCTGTCTTCACGCAGATTGATAAGCCTTTAGGGCTTATCGATTTACTTCTTATTCCATCATTAAGAACCTTCATGAAGGTATCCAACTGTCCTTTGCAAAACCCTAGACAATTATTAAGGCACTTACGCGCCTCTATAACTAGGTTACTGACTTGTTTCCCAAATTGTCTTAGGTATTAGCCAAATTTACCATGTAATTGACATTATCCTCATGTAAACATATATTATTACTTTCGTTCATGTAAGAGATGGAAACATATATTTTCATGCATCAACTTAACAATATATTTGAAACTCAGAATTCAACATAGCTTAGTCACAACATTTATAACAACAGTAAAATACCGCTTACATAGATGGAAAGTACATAGTAAGTTCAGAACACTTCTCTTTATTGATGATTCAGATTTTCAATACAGACTCTAACCGCCCTGTGCACACAGCTGCAAGGGTCTGCGCACTCAGCTGCAGACTTCTACCCTAGGCCTCTGCGCACTTAGCTGCAGAGCCTCTTCCTCCACTAAGACTCTCGCTCTTAGCTCTCACAAACCTATTACATCAATGACTCATGACTACTAAACTGCCTTAGACTCTCTAAGACTCTCCTTGTTATATACCTAGGGGGGATAATATGGGGTACCAAGGGTGGTACCCAAGGTAATAATGTAATAATGGGATGGGCCATAGTAATAAATAAGGTGGTTAACCCATGTCATGTAAGGGACCACAAGTAGTTAATAATAATGTAATGGGCCCATGGTATTAGTTGATGGTATGAGGGAACCATGGTAATGATGCATGGTATTGTATGTATGAGACCTATATAAAGGCTAGAGACTCCACATGGAGAGATATGAAGATGAAGAGAAGTATTATTGTATGAACATGCATATGGCTTGTGGAGTGTTCTCCTTCCTTAAGGAGTGAATGTATGGTGTTGCCCTACCTTCAGGGTTTGATTAATAAAGAGAATCATTTCTATCTATTTTGATCTTGTTCTTTCTTGGGTTTATTTCTGTTATCATATATCTTTTGGATCAGATCTGCAACAATTGGTATCAGAGCACTTTCTTGGGCAAACTGTGGAGAATTTTTTTTTTTTTTTTTTGCAGGGATTTTTGGGTGGCGAAATTGCAGATAAGATCTGTACGTTTTGGTGCCAGATCTGCAGAATATAATTATAGATTTGTATTCCTTGTGAAAAAATACCCAAATTCAAAAAAAAAATCAGTTGAATCGGAGTCCGGATGAAGGAGATATCGCTGATTTAAAAATCAGTGGGGTTGCAGACAATTTTCAGGACAGCGAGTTTGCGGCGCAGATCTAGAAGTATTGGTGCCAGATCTGTAAGATTTAATTGTAGATCTGGAATCTTTGTGAAAAAGCACATGATTTCAAAAAAAAATCAGTCGAATCGGAGTCCGGATGAGTGAGATATCGCTGAATTAAAATAAGCTCTTTTTGCAGAAATTTTGGGTGACGGCGGGAGAGTAGCAGCGCAGATCTGAAATTTCAAGTGCCTGGATCAAGATTTCTACCACATGGACAGATGCAGAGTAGTTGTTCCATTTCTAAAAACATGTTATAATAGAGATTCTGAGCAATATTGACAGATCTGTGACCATTTCAATATTTTTGTGATGGCGGGCCTATATCGGAGTTCAAGGGACTTGTATAAATTTGACGGTTCTCACACATCAACATGGCTAGCACAAATGGAGTAGTATTTCAGATTGAATCATATCCTAGATGATTGGACTAAGCTTATGGAGGGGACCAGGTACTTGGACAATGAACGATGGCAATGGGCGGAATGGCATCAGCGTTGCAATGGACCTTTTCAGAATTGGGATGCCTTTAAAAAAGCTCTTATAGAGCGCTTTGACCGTAAATCAAATCTTGTGAATAAGCACAAACAGACAGACACACAACCTAGCAAAGATTTTATTTTTACAGACAAGAAGGAAACCAAGGAACCTAAAGGGTTATTTCCTACTGGTATATCCTTATTGCAGATTTATGGATTGATTCAGAAAGAGAAGATCATTGTTTCTATCAATCCTAGTTGTAAACATAATTTTATCAGTGTTAATTTGGCAAAAAAATTGCAAGTCCCAGCAAAACAAATTGAACATACACAAGTTGATAATGAGGATGTTCAAGTGTACAAGGATTTGAAGATTTCTATGGATAAATATGTGTTGCATGGTGATTTTTATGCCTCAGAGATGGATAATATGGATGTTGTTTTGGGATATCCTTGGATGGAATCCGTGGGTACTATCAATATTAATGGGCAGAAGAAATTCTTGAAGCTATGGTATAAAAAGAAGAAAATTACATTACAGGATATTTCCATCCATAAACAGGTAGAGCACATGGAGGCTGAAGCAGAAGATGTTCAAGGGACTGACATATCAGATGATGAGCCTTTGATGATCGACAATCAAACACAAACAGAGGCTGCAGAAGAAAAGGTTACAGGTGATGATACATTAGAGGAGGGCTCAGTGGTTGAAGTCATATTGAAAAAGAAGACACCACAACAGGCACCACAGCAGGGTGAAGTCAAGCAAAAACCATCGTGGGTTAAAACTTCAACATATCATCACCCACATCACCCCGCAAGACAACCATCATGGAAACCAAGTAGTCAAATGATGGATAGAAAGGAGAGACGATCCACCTACTACACATCAACACAGAAAAGCTGCCACAGTCAACTTCCATCTCAAGCGAGCGAGGCACCAGCGAGATCGAGGGTTCACCTTTCTCTTGGATGGCTAGATGCACGTGCATGGTATCAGTGGACTACTCTTTTGAGTAGATCTTATTATTTGTGTTCTTCCCATGTTTCGGGGACAAAATATGCTTAGGGGGGTGGAATGTTATATACCTAGGGGGGATAATATGGGGTACCAAGGGTGGTACCCAAGGTAATAATGTAATAATGGGATGGGCCATAGTAATAAATAAGGTGGTTAACCCATGTCATGTAAGGGACCACAAGTAGTTAATAATAATGTAATGGGCCCATGGTATTAGTTGATGGTATGAGGGAACCATGGTAATGATGCATGGTATTGTATGTATGAGACCTATATAAAGGCTAGAGACTCCACATGGAGAGATATGAAGATGAAGAGAAGTATTATTGTATGAACAGGCATATGGCTTGTGGAGTGTTCTCCTTCCTTAAGGAGTGAATGTATGGTGTTGCCCTACCTTAAGGGTTTGATTAATAAAGAGAATCATTTCTATCTATTTTGATCTTGTTCTTTCTTGGGTTTATTTCTGTTATCATATATCTTTTGGATCAGATCTACAACAATCCTTCTTATACAATCCCATGGTTTGCGGACCAAGGGGAGATCTCCAAAACCAACACAACCTATCTAGACTAAGGGTGGAAAACCCTTTTTGAATTTAGATATCTTTGCTCTCTGTGACCACAAAATGTGAAGACTTTACATTATTTATACAAAATTCGGGTATTTTGCCCCAAAACTTAGGTTTCTAACCACAAAATTGACCCCTGAGGGACTTGTTCCCAACACAGTTATGCAGGAAAAGCATAGTCATAGGAAATGGTGTGTATTTTTTACAATGCATATTTCTAGTGATAAAGCTAAATATGTTGAGGATGCAGAAGTCTTCAAGAAGTATATGATTTTGCAGCAATTTTAGGAATTATTTTCCGCAGATATTTTAGAGTTTCCAACTCAAAGGGAAGAAAAATTTTCTATTGAGTTGGTACCAGAAGAATCATCGGCATCAAAGGAACCATACCGGATCGTGCACAAGAGCTAGTGGAACTGAAGTTACAGTTGAAGGAAATTCTTGAGAAGGGATACATTAGGCCAAGTGTGTCACCTTGGGGTGTGCCAATATTTTTTGTGAAGAAGAAGGATGGTACTCTCAAGTTGTGTATTGATTACAAGCAACTGAACAAGGTAACCATCAAGAACATGTATCAATTGTCGAGGATCAATGACTTGTTTAATCAGTTGAAGGGAGAAACAATGTTCTCGAAGATTGATTGGAGATCAGGATATCATCAAGTACGTATCAAAGAAGGGACATCTACAAGATTACTTTCTAGACCAGGTATGTAAATTATGAGTTTTTGTGGTTCTTTTTGGTTTGATAATTCTCTAGATACTTTTATGTGCTTGATGAATAGGGTGTTATGTCCTTATTTGGACAAGTTTTTTATTATATTCATTGATGATATACTACTATATTTTCAGAATGAGGAAGGGCATGTCGAACACATAGCAGCACTATTGAGATTTCTAAGACGGCATTAGTTGTATGCAAAGCTTAGTAAATTTTTTTTATTTCATACATAGATACACTACATTGGACATGTTGTCTCCAAGGAAGGAATAACAATGGATCCAGAAAAGATAAGAGTTATCATGGAATGGGAAACTCCTAGAAATGTGGGTGAGGTAAGATTGTTCATGGGGTTAGCAACTTACTACAGGAGGTTCATCAGAAACTTCTCATGGGTTTCCTATCCTATTACACCTTTGTAATGAAAGGGAAAGAAATTTGAATGGATAGAGGAATGTACAACAAGTTTCAAGAAGTTGAAGCAGTTGCTTACAAACGCTCCATTCCTAAATATTGTAGATCTAGATAAGAGTTTGTTGTTTGTACAGATGCTTGCAAGAGAGGACTTGGTGTAGTCAACATACAGGAGGGATGAGTGGTATGCTATGAACCAAGAAAACTAAATCAACACAAGTCGAACATGTGACACATGATCTTGAGTTGGTAGCAATCATTCATGCATTGAAGATGTGGAGGCACTAACTTCTTACCAAGATGTTTATGTTGATGACTAATCACAGCGGGTTTAGATACTTATTTGACCAACCAAATCTGAATGCAAGGAAAGCTAGATCCTTGGCCACACTCAATGAGTTTGACTTCGAGATCACGTACATAAAGGTTAAAAATAATAGGGTTGCAAATGATCTTAGCAAGGGAGTGCATTTAAATCATATCTTAGTTATGACTTCATATGGGACAAATTTATAGGATCATATTTTAAAGGAAGGACAATAGGATGAAAAGTACTGGGAGCTTAGGTACAGGTTATAACATCAAGGTACAGGTGATCAAGATGTGGATTATCATCTCATGGCATATGGTTTGGTCAAATTTAGGGATAGGATCTATGTGCCAGAAAACTGTGAACTAAAGAAGCTTATCTTGAGGGAATTTCATGTTAAGTTGTACTCAGGGCAGCCGAGATATCAAAAGACATTGACAATGGTTAACAAGTTCTACTAGTGGTTGAATGTAAAGAAAGGGGAAGATGAGTTCGTTGCAAGGTGTTTGGATTGTCAATAGGTAAAAGTAGAGTGTAAGCCTAAAGGTGGTCTACTACAACCGATTCTGATTCCAAAGTGGAAATTGGAGGTCATTTCCATGGACTTCATTATAGGTTTTTCAGGGACATCTAGACAACATGATTCCATCATGGTTGTGATTGAAAAGTTGACTAAGGTAGCTCATTTCATAGCGGTTAAGTCTACTTATTCAACTAGTGAGGTAGAAAAGGTCTTCACCAGGGAGATAGTGAGGTTGCATGGTATTCTAAAGAAGATTGTGTCAGACAAAGATTCCAAGTCCACTTCCGGGTTTCGAAAGGAGTTATTTTTAGGTTTGGGTACAGATTTAGCCTTCAATACAACTTATCATGCATAGAAAGATGGACAGATAGAGAGGGTCAATAGGATTCTAGAGGACATGTTGAGAATGTATGTTATGGATAAACATAAGAGGTCGGAGGAGTATCTTCCACTAGTTGATTTTCTTATAATAATGTGTATCAAGAGTTCTTGAGGATGAGTCCATTTGAGGCACTTTATGGGTGGAGTTGTAATACTTCCATTAGATATTCTGATCAAGTAAGCATAGTGTTGATAAGACAAGATATGTTGGAAGATATTGAATAGGAAATGCAGGTTATCAAGAAGAATCTAAGGCAACACATGATAGACAAAATAGTTATGTAAATCATCACATGAAATTTAAGGAGTTTCAAGTATGGGAACATGTGTGCTTTCACATCGAAGAGCTCCTTGAGGATTGGGTCATGTGAAAACTTGGCACCTCGGTATTTCAGGCCTTTCGAGATCCTTGAGACGATTGGACAAATGGGCTACAGACTTGCACTGCCAATGACAGTGAAAATCCATGATTTTTTCCATGTTTCATTGCTTAAAACATATGTGAAAGATGTTGATCATGTGATTGATTGGTCTATATTGCAGGTGGAGCCAGAAGGATAATTTGGATAGAACCTCAGTTCATTTTGCAATGGAAACAACTCATGCTCCGTAGCCAATCAATTGAGCAAGCTAAAGTGCAGTGGAAGCACTTTGGGCCCGATGAAGCTACGGGCTATGTATCCTTCATTATTTACCGTTTGAGGAAAAGGTGTTTTGGTATATGTATAAATTTATCTATGGTTCTTATTTTAAATACCACAATGATTTGTGTTATAAAGCTCCAATAAGTGGTATGGTTGTCATGATGTTATGCTTGTCATGTTTCTTTTGCTTTTGAACGGGTTGTTCATTGTAAATATTTTATTGAGCTAAGTTATAAATATCCATGTGTAGTATGTTTTGGTATACAATGGTTTTGTTGCTTTTAGGTGTCATAGAACACTGAGGATGTGTTCCCCTAAGGGGGAGGGGTCTGTAACAACCTCGGGTAAAAATTTCATGTAATAAAGTTAATAAAGGGGAAAATAAGACCAAGGTCATGGGACACATATTCCAAGTTGAATGTTGGGAAAAAACATCTGAGTGGGAAAAAGAGGAATTAATTGGCATTTATTTATGAAAATAGTGGAAAAATAGGAGAAAAGGAACGTCAAAGGTCAAAGGTTGCATGTGAGGAGAAAATTGAAGGAAAATTATGGAAAATGAAGAAAACAGAGGCATAAATAATAAAAAAGGCTTCTGAGGATCAATTCACAACTTTTGTGAGTTTAATATTTTGTGAATTTAAGCTTTTTCAGTTCAGTTTTGGAGCTCTCGCTCTATTCTCTCTATTCCCTCATACTCTTGCAAACTTAGAGTATTCTTGGATGACTCTAGAATTGGAGAAAGGAAGGCAAAGGAAGGACAAGAAAGTAAAGGAAAGTAAGGATCAAGAAAGGAATAGTTGGATCAAGCAGCTACAATGAGATTACTTGTAGGTATAGAGTCGCATGTATGATTTCCTTGCAAGCTTTGGCATGCATCATACATGCATGTGTGTATTTGTTCCTCTTGTCACCATTTCATTGGTTTTTGTAGGTGTGATAGTAGCTTCATCTTTGCCTTGTCATTTCCAAAGAACAATGGGGTGATAAGGTTCTTTCATTGCTTGAGCTCTAGATTGTCGGATGGTTTTAGAACCAGGTGAGGTGGTCTTAGGAAAATTCCAAAGGGCTTAGGAATGCCTTGACCGGTGATGACAAGATTATGGTAAAGCCTGATGGTGGAGACGAGAAAATTACTCAATTTATTGGTGATGAAATCCAGAGGCATCTAAGCTTGTTTAGGGCCTAGTGATCCCTTGACCGGTTTTGTCGGGATTGTGGAAAATCATGGTAGTGTATGTTTCTTTGTTTGGGCCTAGGAATCCCTTTGCTCGTTCTTGTCACTTACAGCAAAATTGTTCGAATGGTGCCAAATGATGTCAAAAGAGTGCTAAATAGGTCCATTAGTGTTGATTTGAATTGTAATGTCCCTAAGGGGTCATTAATGAGGTATCATGAATACCTTGTCATGAGTGAGTGTTGGATAGTTGGTGGTGGTTGAGCTAGTATTATGCATGAATGCTGGCAATGATGTCAACCAGATTGGCAAGAATGTGTGGTGTTGCTAATGCATGACTCAAAAGGATTCCTATGGTAGTTGCAGGCTTCATATAGAGGATCATCATTATGGGTGTGACTTCATTTGTCCAAAAACTCAATGAGAAGATAAGTTTGCAGACATCTTCCAAGCAGGAGAAGGAATCAAATCCTATGTTGAACCCTCTCCATTGGAAATTTCTCTAAACAATATTTCTAATGATAAGTAGAAGTCAAAAAGTGGACTCTTAGATCAAAATATATGGTCTATTGAAGTTCATAGATTTTGAAGCCTTAGGAAGGAAGGAATATCAGAATTTCAAAGGTCTAGCATATCGGAGCATCAGAATATCAGAGGGAAGATTTTCAGAGGTTTGAAAACCTCATAACTTCAATTTAAATCCTTTTCCTGAGTTTTCAATGAAAAGGGGGCTTCTGATATAAGTCAACACAAGTTGGTTATGAGAAATCCACAAGACTTGGATCCAAGACCTGAGAGCTACGAGCTCATTGAAGGTAGATATTATCATAACCTTGTTTTAATTCCTCTTTGAAAATCTTTTTATGGAGGGAGCTCAGAAATACGGTGGTAGTTGGTTGCAAAGACTCAAAGAACCAAAGGTGTTGATATGGGGCCAAGCACCAATAGCTATGGGCCATATCAGAAGTGGGAGTCATCGTAACTCTAAAGTTAATTCTCTGATTGGAAACTTCTAATGAGACGAGCTCTGAAATATATTAGCACCTGGTCATGGTTAACTATAAGAACCAAAGGCACAAAACGGGGGCCTAGCACTAAGAGCTATGGGCCATATCGAAAGTGATAAATATCATAACTCTGATGATTAACTCCTCTTTTAAATTCTCTGATGGTGAAGGGCGCTTCGATATGTGGAGGTGCTTGGTCATGGAATCTGAAGTACCAAGGGTGAAGCATGAATTATAAAGTGAGATAAGCCCTAACAGAAGCCCAAAGCCTTAAGAACCTAAGCACAAAGCCTCCAGTCACTACACCCAGTCCCATGGGGGAAAAATAGAAAGGGGCTAAACAAAAGGATCATGGTGGCATCAAAACCTTATCATTTCAGAAGATTATTTCAAATGATGTTATGAGGAGAGGAGGATTTGATATTTAAGCTCCTGTTCCTTAAGACTTCGGTGACACACAATGGTTCTATGGTGTATAACATGAGCTAAGTGCAGAAGGTTCAAGGAGATCAGAACTTTGTGTTTTTGTAATGTCTTTAAAAATAAAGTTCTGATGAGTAGCAGCTCTGAAGTTGCACTATGGTAATGTTATAGGACATATTAGGATCTGATAGTGTAACGAATAAGTGTTAAAATATGGATGAGCTGGCAGCTGTGATTGCAGAAATCCACTAAGTCCACTACAGTTGATCGCTCCAAGCTCCAGAAAGTGGGGAATTCAAGTAGTTAAGGAGAAAATGACAAGTGAATTAGCCGAGTAACTGAAGAGGAACAACATGGAGAAGGTGTGGCCTAATTAGAGGCCATCACATGAATGGCATGGAGATACTTTTCTTAACCATCATTCAATTTTTGTTAATTATATTATTCTGTAATTTTTTCATTTTAAAGAAAGGAATCGAATTCGTTGTAATGATTTGGGAAGCAGAACCTTCACAAGCTGAGACAACTAGTCGATTAGACAATGGGAGCTGGTTGGGATATTTCATGACTTTTTTTCATGCTTCCCCTCCCCTTATAAAAAGAGAGAAAAAACACGTAAAGGGGGTTCCTGAATTCTACATTCAAGAAGTCTGAATTCTGTTTAGGAAATTATGAGTTATTTTTGCAGAGAATCACTTTGATTCAATTTTCTTGTTCATGAGGTGGTTGGACTTATACAATTGTTAAGTGTGATGGACTCGTGATTTGGACTCCATCTTCAAAGATTAATGAAGTTGTTTTGTTGATTCCAATGAGAGAAATGTGCAGTATGTGTTCCCTTTGTATATCACCTCATGTATGTCTTCCCTCCTCTGAAATCGTGTAATGAAGTTTTTGATTTCACTTTCAATTATGGTTGTATGTTTTTTGCTAAGTAGTAAAAAGTACATGTGTTAACAACAAATTTACTTGTTTTATTTGATATCCTATAGTGGCTATATGTGCACAAGATTTAATTAATGTTTTTTGGTGATAAATGTATTCATGAGGCATAGAGCTTGAGACCTTAAGTCACACTCCACGTTTTCAGCATTTTCACCTCTTCACTCTTCCATGTTTTTGCTGGAGATTGTTTCTTAGGATTTTACATTATGTCTAGTCCTCAACATCAATTTCCCTCCTTTCCTTCCTCATGTTCATCTATACTACAACACTAGTATTAAACTGTGTGTTGTTGTGTATCGGCCACCAGAACCAATGGATTTCTCTTTCAGATAATCCATATTTACCAATGAGTATTTAGATCTGTGTGTCTGCTTGAGTCTACTATGGTGAAGGAATATTAAACCAAGCTCTGAATTATCTTTTTTCAAATTATGTGACATATGGAGTGTAGCAAAAAGCCCTCAGATAATATTCAAAGCTATCCTTTGGATACCCTAGGAACTGACACTTTCTTTCAAACCAAGGGTTGTCTCTAGGGGACTTCTACATCTCCTGAAGAGATTATGTGACAGGAGATAGAAAAGGTGACAACACTAGTAATAGCGGGATTGCAATAAATCCTAATTGTATAGGTGAGGTTTTTGAGCCTAGGAGTCCCTTGACTAGTTTTTGCGGGATTGTGGTAAAGCCTCAATAAGCCCTGGTTGTTTTGTTGTGAGTCCCACATTCATTCTTGGAATATTTCACGGGGGTGATTGGCTAAAAGAAATATTTGGTTCAGGACAATCTATGGTTGGGTGGTACGTGGGAGTCCCTAATTTGGTTGGATTTTGCATATGTTAATAAGACCTAATTTCCTCTTGCATTTTATGAGTAAATGTACTTTCTATGATGTGGCTTTGATGATTGTTCTATCATTGTTAGTGTTTTGGTTATATATTGGTTATAAGCATGGTTTATGATAGATTCCAGTTATGGCTCTTATAATGTTTGATCGGTAAATGAATGGCTATTGAATGCATGACCTAATAGATGATATTGCAACTATTGTGAGAGTGCATTGTACCTTCTTAATTATTTTTAGATAAGTATGAAACCTATATGTTTAGATATGCGTTTATAGCTTGTAGATTACATGTCTACAATGTGTTTGACTTCTGTCATGGTTAGATCGGGCTAGGTCAAGTCCTTGATCAAGTTTTTTGTTAAAGGATTTGTCTTTTTTTCATTTGTCATTTCTATAAGTTTCATTAAGTTTTGTGTAGTGGTTTGGAGTCAGGCCTTGAAAAGTGGCTCACATTCGAGGGTCGCATGCTCAGAACTAGGAAATCTAGACTGCAGTCGCTAGGAGGCAGGGTTATCCATTGGACTTGAGGCTTCTAGTTGTTGGCTTTCCTTGTTATGCAAGTGAATGGGAGTCCAGATCACTCAAAAAGCAAGTTAGCTCAGGGTTATGGCACCTCGAATGGTTGTTTCGCTCCTAGGGTCCTGTAGCTCTTGAGGAAGATTAGTAAAGTTTTAGGTTGTCGATTCCACTTTCTTAATTGTACTTGGGAGGTTGAGACATATCATAGCAGCCCCCAGCTCATGTTCACCCCACCAGGCTGGTGAATGCGAGTAGATGTGGGAGGGGCGGTTACAAGACCACCTTGATAATATATATTGACTTGATAGCTTGATCACTACTTTAGAGCTATATGTGAACAATAACAATAATGGACGGAACACATTTGGTATCAAATCCAACTACAAGAATTGTATACTTGATTACTATGACTTTAGAGCCTTACATTCCAGATTCTCTTTCTTAGATAGATATCGGAAAGAAGGAGCATATTTTTCTTTAGCTAGCAAGGAAAGAATTTAATATTTTCTTAGTAAATGAGCAAAGAAAACCATAGAATATAGTTTCCTAGCCCTTCCCTCCATACGAATATATTTACCAAGTCAAGGGGAGATGGTTTAGTATAGTGAGTTCAATATTGTTCCTTTCCTTGGTTAGAAAGTTCAGTAGAATTCCTTGAACATACCTTATATTTTGATAGTTACTTGTCTTATTATTAAAAGACAAGACTTTCTATTTATATTACTACTTCAATTTTCTATACTCTTATTCCTCTCTCATTGGTCAAGACTTGCTTGCGAATCCTCTCCTACTCTTTCTACTCTACTTAAAGAAGTTGTTTCTATAGAAATGTTCAATTACAAGACCTAAAAGAGTAACTATACTTAATAAATAAAACTTATAAAGTAAAACATATTATAAAACAATAACATATAAAGAAAGAGCTAAAGTTAATAAACAATACTTTATATCTAGATTATGATTAAAGCTTCTATAAATCTTATATTCTAATCTCAAGTTCAAGTTATGATTTCTATTTTGATCTCAAAACTATATATAGTTATAACCAAAAAAAAGTTTACTATATTTATACTACTTATAAATGCTCTTTACATCATTAAGTATTCTTCACTTACTTTCCTTCTCTAAACAAAGTGAAAAAAAAAATTATAATTTTAGAATCCTATATTTAATACTCACAATTTTACTTTAATCCTTAGACTTTAATCCTTTCTTTCTGCTCTTTCATACTCAACTATCTTATATTATATCCTACTCTATAATCTACTAAAAGAAGAAACCTTATTATTCATATGAAATATAAAACCTTATTAAAGTGGTCTCCGTATCATTTATAACATAAACATAAATCTTAATCCTAATCTTTCTCTACCTAATAAGAAATCCAGAAGGAAAAGAGAAGAAGTAACAATTTTGTTTTCAAATAGAACAAAGCTATATAAAGCTTAGATATAGATATGATGAAACAACCCGCTACACTTTACACCGACCACTCGTCTCGTGCCTAACAAGTCAAAAGTATACCTACGCCCTTCAGAGTGGTTTCATAGCTAACCATCGTGGAGCTCCTGAATGGAGAGGAAATGGTTAGTAATTATTATATACGTCACACTATCGAACCTGAAGCAAGTGAACGTTGAGATTCATTCCTTCTGATCTGCTGGCTATTGGAAAGTGATGACGATGTCTAATTTCCTATGATATATCTAAGCCAAGCCAAGCCAAGCCAAAGAAATAATATTTGATCTCGTTGAGTGAACTCTTCCCACCGAGCAACCGAGGGAAGAATACCGAGTCCTGAGCCTACAAAAGGATCATCCCGTCATATTATTATTATTTCCACCACCGCCGGATAAGTTCATGATGCAAGGAATGATCATCCATCATAATGATACTAGTTTTTTTCATGATACGAGTCCCTGTATGAAATCAATTTATATCCAGCTTGGTTACGCTCTTGTGATATGGGTTTATATGGGGAATTAGCTGATATTTGGAACAAATATGTGGTTAATATTTATTTGGCCCGCATCACCTTGGTGATATCTTCAAATGTGATACGTGGTTAATGTTTATTTGGCAGGCATCACCTTGGTGATATCTTCAAATGTGACAGAAAATGTGATGGCAAGTACGTGCATGGATAAATTTTTGTTCAGGAAATTTACAGGCATATTTTTTTTATTCACAAGAGTTTTTTACTTATTGATGGTGGTATAAGAAATATGGATATGTAATTTGTTGCAAAAATTCAAACATTTTCGATGGTTGGTTTGGAAAAATAAGATTTTATCATGGGAGAATTTCTGCAAGAGAGGTTTTAGCAATCCTAGAAGAAGATGTATTATGTGTAGGGAAGAAAATGAGAATGTCATTCATTTATTTCTCAAGTGTCCCTATGATGTGGCTATTTGCATAGGTGTCTTTTATGTATTAAACATTAATATGGAATGGTTATTTTCAACTATTGAAGAATTCATGAAGATCTAGAAGGAAGAAATACGAAAGTTAAAACACTTCCTTTCTATATATTCTGAGGCATATGGAGAAGTAGGAATTCTTTCATATTTGAAAATATTTCACATCAATATTTGTGCATATTTCAATGAAATTGAACGAGAGGAACATAAGAGAATACAAAGATGCATACAACCAATACAATGCTAGAGGAGAAATCATGTTGGTTTTTTTGATGGGGCAACAAATCTCAATATTTGTGGTTGTGGGGTATATATTATCATGAATCCAAATCTACATTATCATCTTAGTTGGGATAGGAGTATTGGTTCAAACAACCAAGCTGAGATCATTGCTCTCTAGGAATATTATTTTGTGCTAAATGTCTATCTATTGAGACTCTTGATGTTTTTAGGGATTCCAATGTTGCTATTGACTAGATTAATGATAAATCCTCCTTTCAACCTCCTATGCTTATCAACTAGATGAACAAAATTTGACGGTTAACTTCTCATTTCAACAAGGTGACATTTTCCCATATTTACATGGAACAAAATAATTTATTCTTTCTTGAAGATAAGACATAAATATCATTCAAGGGTGATCACTTTCTCTGCATACAATATGGACAAACTACAAAGGACTAGAAAAATTCCATTTACATGAGCTCTTTTTAATTGTTTATGACACTTTTGAGTACATGTTTAGATAATGTGTTTATCTATTGTATACATATGGTTATGATAAGTTTCCTTTTTGTATAGACTTCATATGGGATAGATTTTCAAATCTAGTATTATTTTTATACAGTCGAGTGTGTGAATTTTGAAAATTTGGATATGTCCTTTTTAATATAAAAACTAGTTGATTTTTCTTTCCTAAAAAAAATAAAACAACTCTAAAATCAATTTTTTTCCTTTAATTATAATCTTAATAAAGTGAAAATAATAAAATAAAATAAATAAAAAAATAATAAAAAAATCTTTTAAGTAACTTTACCTTTCCCAATCTTAATATCATAATCCTTTAAACTCTCATATCTATTAACTTTAATTATCATCATTCTGTAAAATACATATAGTAATATAATATAATATAATATAATATAATAATTCAAAACTATCAATATAACAAAACTAAAAATATACCTACGCATATTTAAACAAATTAAATTACAATTTATTAAGAAAATAAATTAAAATGCAATCAATTTTATTAAAAAAATAACCTATTAAACAATCACAATCAACTAATACAGCACCATTGCATTAAGATGGTTACAATGACGTGGGGTGGATAAAGGCATGTGGTGAATTGAAGTGTTTTGAATTAAGGATACGATGCAAGCATCATAGAGCGAAAGGGCATGTTGCCTTTTTTTGCATATAAATATAATATTGGTTCAGGCATGTGAGCGTCCATTGCTTTCCCGTTTATGACAATACGTTAAGAGTATAGTCAATATCAATTCACTTCTTTTATGTGATATGTATCTTAAAATACCACTCGACCATGAATATTTCTTATTTTCAATATTATCATTATTTTATTATTATTTATGATTATTTTTTAATATTGATAAGATTACGTTAAAGAATAATTTTGTTTTCTTAATTGAAGTTGTGGGGGTAGTTAACTGCGAAGTAAAATCATTTTCAAAGATATATTTTTAAGAAAATATTGGTTATGATTTCAAAAAATTCATGCCATTCTTAGATATTTTTAGTAGTTAATTTTAATTTAGTAAGTTTAAGACTCTTTATACAGTGAAGAGAACAATAAATTGCAAAATGAAGATTTGGTTTTTTTTTTATTGAATATATTTTTGATATTTTATTAGAAATCAAAAAGTGCAATCCCTTGGATGCAACATACTCGATAACTTAAAAAAATTGGGTTGTTTATAATAACTTAAAAAATTTCATTGAGAATAAAATCTCAAATATATCTTAGACTTTAAATACATCTTGAAACTTAACTAACTCATATTTGAATAGGATCAAATAGATTAAAGGACAAAACATACAATACATTACCATTAGACACTTCTGAGATGGAAACTAACCCAACATTTAATAACAAAGCTTTCTTGGATAACATAGCTACCATGGCATTATTTTCCATATATGTGAAGAACTTGTGCATCATCATATTTTCCCTATAGTTGGTAGTTTTTCCTTTAGCACTATTCTAAATGAAGGAGCCTTAAGTCAACTCTTCCATTGAACCAATCCACAAGGACTTGTGAATCCCCATACAATATGAATATTTTTACCTACTTCTAAAGGGATATCATCATGGCACACCACATAGCAAGGTGTTTCGTTGTAAAATGTGTGCCTTGGCCAATACCAAGTTTGCATTCAATCATCAAATCTCAGAGAAGAAAATGACTATACCCACACCACAAACATCCCTCTAACTAGCTCCATCAAATAATCCTCATACTATACCAATCAAGAGCTCCACATCCCTGATAAGCCTAATCTTCTTTCCTTTCAGCAGTTCCACTTGCTCAAGATAAGATGATCTTGCATTATGTGCAATAACTTCAAATAAAACCACAAAAACTTCAAACATAATGGTTTCTCCCTAGCTAAATTCCCCACAATACAAAGATTGGAAGGAATTTAAGGGAAAAAGGAAATAAACCTTTGATTCCAAGTCCAAAAGAAACTCTTCAACTGAGCTTCCATTCCACCAGGCATTAAGGTTAAAACAAAAGAAATTTTCCTTCCAAAGAGAAATAAGAAAATGACAATCAATAAATAAATGATCCATAGACTCCTAATTCATCGAGGAAACAACACAAAATATAGGACCTAACCATTCTAACTTAACTAGAATATCCCAAGTCAATATTTTTCTTTCCAACAACAACCAAAATAACAACTTGCATTTAAGGGGGATCCCTTCCATACTAGTCAGTGCCACCATTTTTAAGAAGAATGAGGATTGTCTTGAATCAACGCATCATATCTAGATCTAATTGTTATAATTCCACTTTGTTTATTCTTAGACCACCTAATGATGTCTTCCTCCTCCCAAATAATTACAATACCAACTTTACCCAAATTCAATGCAAAAGAGCTCCATTAGCCAACATAAACATGATAAAGTCCTAAATATTGACTAAAAGCCACTCTTGGTTATCTGAAGTTGCATATACTTTCTTAGCAACATCAACAATAGTAATATAAACCAAATAGTTTAAAAAATCAACCATCCTATCAAAGAGTTTATGGCGACCAGTGCATCCTATCTACGCGTCATGATCAAGAAGAAATTTAGCCCTGTTCCCGATCTTCCATAAAATCCATTTCTCTAAAGCTTGCCTACCACTTACCAAATTCCTCCGAATCACAAGACCTTCCCCAGTCACTTTCAGATGTTTCCTAAGCTAATATACAACCAACATGGATTCCAAATATTTCACCCTAATTACCAGACTCCATAGGATATTGTGAAAGAGAATACACCAATAGCTCTTGGTTGCAAGAGCTAGTCTAAATATCTCCTTATTGCATACGTGTCAACTCCCTAGAGACTTTAGAAGTTCCAGATTGATCCAACACACCAAATCCATTCCTCTCCCCTACTTCTTTCTATTCCAAAGAAAATGAATACATAACTTTTTTATCATACCAAAAATACTTTTAGGAATTGTTTCTAAAGTCAACTAAAACACTCAGATTCCTTCAAAGACGAATTTGATCAAGATCATACAACCTCTTAATGAAATTTATCAATTGCACTAATAACAAATGGATTTTTCCACCTTTTTAACAAAAAAATAACAATCTATGTTTCGATAATTGTTAGGATTTAAGAAAAATCCAAGATATTTAAAGTCATATTTTAAAGAACCAAAAATAGGTGGAAATATTTCTTGGATCAAATTCACTTGAACTTCATCCAAGTTGTTGTTGACACAAGATGATTTGTCCAGGTTGTCCCCCATGCTCGATGTTGCACATAAACAATGCAAAATTCCTTTAAATATTTGTCATTCATCAACAGTCTCCAAGCCAAGGAACAAAATATCATCTACAAATAAAGCATGAGTTCTCGCCATCTCTTGACCAAAGTCTTCTCCTTTTATTCTACCCTTTGTTTTTTTCTCCATAATTAATCTTCTCAATCTTTCAATTATGAGTAAAAAAAGAAAAGGTGATAAGGGACAACCTTGACGAATACCAAGCAAAGATCTCAAAAACTTTGATGGCTCACCATTAACTTGGAAAACATAATTGGTTGATCTCACATGGCCCATAATCCAGGAAACCACATTAAACTTCAAGCCGATATGAAATCATACCAGCCTCAGAAAGGACCAATCCACTTTACTATAAGCTTTCCTTAGGTCAATATTCATTGCAGTCGCTGGAATATTTTTTCATTTAATCGAGTACATAGCTCCCTAGGCCAACCCAATAGCTTCATGGATCTGTCCACTGAATAAAAAACCAAATTGGACCAAAGACATATTATTTGACAAGACCATACTTAACCTGTTAGCAAGCACCTTTGAAATGATTTTACATAAAGTGTTGGACAAAGATATTGGTCAATAATTAGTGAACCTATTATGCTTTGTTGATTTGTGCATATTCAATGAATGTTGCATTCATATTACTGGAAAAATGACCCCTCCTCCTGGATTCTTAATCACCTCCATAATGTCCCTTCCCATAAGATCAAGAAAAGCCAAAAACATATCCATAGACTAGCCATCTCGCCCTGGGCTATTACCCTTAAGCATCCTCTTCAAGATATTTAGGACCTACCTGTTTAGAACATGCCTACCAATCCAATCTAATTATTTTTTAGATAAAAATATAGGGTAGGGCTTGGTTATTCTCATCAGATCAACTATATTACTATGGCCACCATCCTCAAACAATTTTTTCAAGAAAAAATCTCCTTCATCATATCCCCATATGAAGACATATACTTAATGTCATCCTACGATTGAATTGGCCAAATATGATTTATTGCATGCCTATTAATAGCAAACTAATGAAAGTATTTTGTATTATTGTCTCCTTCAACAATCCAATTCACTCTACTCTTAAGCTTCCAAGCAATTTCCTAAGCCCTAAGGATCTCTTTTTTTTTTTTCTTCTAAAATAATTTTCTCTCCTTCAAAATATGGTAAAACCCCATCACTTCTCAAAACCAGATTAGAATTTTGATTTTCAATTGACTCTAGTTCACCTAATTCCACATGCCTTTTATTTTTTAAGCACTCACCAACAACTCTCTTTTGTAATTTCAACTTTTTAGATAATCATTCCATTGAAGAAGTAATATTTGAACTGTCAATATGAACCCATATAAACCTAACCAAATCCTTGAATATCTCATCATCCAACCAACATCTATTAAAACAAAATGGATAATGTCTCATGTTCTCATCCCCTCAAGAAAACATGATATGTTTTTTATCAGCCATTGAATCGCAACACAATACAAAACAATCTAGCATAACTTTTGACAAGAGACACTCCTTTACTAAAAATTTATCAAGTCACTTCCCAATTGCATTTTCCCTCAAGCGATCGTTGGAAAAATAAGGAACCAATTTCCAAGGTTCAACATCCACCATCTCCATCTAATGACAAAAAAACCTACCTAAGCATCCATTCTACGAGACGACCCTCAAAATTATCTTTCGAATAAAGATAAATTCAAATATCCTGTTAATATCAAATTATCCTTATTTTTAAAATCATAATCCAAAAAATCCTACCAAAAGCTAATTATGTTGCCATAGGGACCATAATAGTTGGCGAGAGAGAGATTCATCCCTAGGGGAAACTTAGACCCGTTTATTAAAATTCCAACCTCACAAACAGATCATTTAAAAGGACTAACCTAACTATAGACCACTTGAATTCCTAATAATATCGACAAAAATGAAATTCCACCCCATCAACAAGTTGGATAAACATTCAACAACTTTTAGGCCTACATACATAGTCTCTTGCAAGAAAATGACATCTAGATTATGAAGAAAGAACAAACACTTGAGAGCACTCCTCATAGTGGAGCCCCCAAACCCCCTAACATTCAAGGATGATATCTTCATTACGTAACCCACGGAGCAGGGCACTCTGCTCTAAGGGCCTTAAAAAAGGGCTGGGAGTACGATTCCGACCTTCCAGAACAAACCATAGCCTTTTTCTTTGGACCCCTTCCCCTACTTCCTAGAGGAATGGAGATTCGATTGATCCCTTCCATAGGAATTACTTCTGAAGCCGAGAGTTTTAAATTGTGAGAAAATACCCCCCAGCCCTTAGCTTACACAAAAGAAAGTAAATTTAAAAGGGACCCACTAGACAAAGAAGACTTATAATAACAACCTTCAATCTATTTTTGCTTTTGAGAATCCCATTTCAACCTAGAGTTAAACAGCTCAAAAAATTGATTCTTGCTAATGGGTCTATGCATGGAGCTCGGTTATACTTTTTGGCAAATTGAGGGAGTGTTTTGGTGAAAAACGGATGCTCGATCAAGCCATCTTAAGTGCTTGATCGAAGAGTTTTTAAGTGATCGACTGAGCTTCTTAGGGGCTTAAAAATATCTTCATCGATCATTTAAACAAACCCTCGATCAAGCTCCTTTCTAAATTGAGTTAGGAACTTGGTCAAGCTCCATAGTTCAATTGAGAATTATGGATCGACCGAGCCCTATTTTTTGTTTAAAAACCCAAGTCACGATCTATGCAATCCATTTTACGCATACCACAAGGAAGGAGTTCGACAGAGGATTTATAAGCTCAAGTGAGATGGAGGAACTCAATCCAACTCCCCATCAACCCCGCCAATGACCGAAAAGGCCAAGCCAAGGTAGGTTTCCTGTATTTTTTGTCTATTTTATTTAATTTTTCTTGCAAAATAAAATAAATAAATTTGAAAAAAAAAACCCACTATTCAAAAACCACAAAAAAACCCACAAAAACCACCATGAAAAACACAAAAAGCCACCAAGAAAACCACAAAAAAAACCTAGAAAACCACCAAGAAAACCCTTTAAGACCACCAAAAACAACCTAGAAAACCATTGAAAACCAGAAAACAAATTATAATTTACGTTTTAAATTTGGTTTATTTCATTATATAAGTTATTTGCAATTTTAGCATGTTTATTATGAATATTTTCTATGATAAAAGCTTTAACTTTTAATTATTTTATGTTTTAAAATTTTTTGATAGAAATTTAGTGAAATAAAATTTCAAAAAAAAATGAATTTTTGTTATTTAAAATGCATTTTAAATTTCTAACAAATTTGACCAAAAATATGCCAAAAAAATTTCCAAAATAGAAAACAACTAAACTATAACCAATAAATAAATAACTTAGGAGCCTTAGATTGATGTGATGAATATGGTTACTCATGTAAACCTATATTAAATCAAATAAAAAAAATTATTTCATTTTTTTAATAATAAATATAGTAATTTGTTTAAAAGAATTAATTGTATTTAAATAAAATATCAACTAAATTAAAAGTCCAATACGACAAATTTTTGTTATTTAATTAAATTATATATATATATATATATATACATATACATATACATATACATATACATATACATATACATATACATATACATATACATATATATATATATATATAACATAACTATTGGGTGTGGAGCCTGATTATCTTCTTTATTCAGAGGTATCACCGCATTGGACCCCAGTTCGTAATGTGGCAGCAACGCTGCCCATAATATTTGCGCTACAAGGGGGGTACAAGGGGGGTGGAAACGATCTTTAGGAGACCCCACAGTAGGGGATCGGGGGCAGCGCCACTTAAGCTAAAAATAGATGTAAAATTGCCTTATCAAAATGTTGTAATTTCATAGTCAATCTTGGCCGCTCATTAGACGGAGATATGACAGTAGAAGTTATGTTTAATTTAGGGTTTTTTCCCTAGAGGGCAACCCCTCGCTATATATGAGGGAATTGTATTGTGTCTATGTAGATCAATATTCTGAGTGATAAAGGGAGAGGAGATTGTGTGAGAGAGAAGAGGGAATTACAAAGGATCTGTCGTAGGTTGTATCTCTTCAGTTTGCTAGATAATATAAAAGGAAGGACTGGTTGTTTCTCGTGGACGTAGCTCAAATTGGCTGAACCACGTATATATGTGTCTCTCTTGTTTAATGTGTTTTCTGTGTTTATATTTCTGCAATATATTTTATGTGTTCCATTACTCTGTAATATATAATTTTCTAGCAACTAGTATCAAATCCAAAGGTCTATTTGGTTGATAAACTCGCAGGAGAGAAGGGTTCTTAGTTTGAGTGAGAGCAATGGCAGAAGATGGTAGGTTTACGGTTGAAAAATTTAATGGCCAAAACTACCAGCTATGGAAGATGCAGATGGAAGATTATCTATATCAGAGAGATCTGTAGCTACCATTGAGCGGAAAGACAAAGAAGCTGACGAGTATGGCAAACATAGAATGGGATATTCTCGACAGACAGGCACTTGGAACAATACGACTATGCCTAGAGGTATCGGTAGCCTTTAATATTTCAAAGGAAATGACAACAAAGGGTTTAATGAAGGCATTGGCCAAACTATATGAAAAACCCTCGGCCTCAGATAAGGTATTTCTTATGAAGCATTTATTTAATATGAAGATGTCAAAAGGTGGATCTGTTCCTAATCATTTAACTGCATTTAATACAGTTACTAGTCATTTAAGTTCTATAAGGGTAACTTTCGATGATGAAGTTAGGGCTCTGTTATTTCTATGCTCATTGCCAGAAAGTTGGAATGGTTGATTTATGGCCATTACTAACTCTGTCTCTAAATCTAGTACTTCAAAGTTTGATTATGTTGTCGATGCAATCCTTAGTGAGGAAATGTGAGGAAAAAGCTCCAGTGAGACATCAGGTAATGCTTTGACTGCAGAGACTAGGGGAAGAAAAATGGAAAGAGGAAAGAGCCTGGGATATAGCAGTAAGTCATCAAAAGAGAAATCCAATTCCAGAGCGGGGATAGTGTGCTAGAAATGTGGGAAGAAAGGACACCTTAAGAAAGATTGCAAGTCTCGGAAGGGAAAAGAAGGAGACGCGCAACAAGAAAACAATCATGAAGCGAATGTGACAGGTGATGTGTTGCAAGATTCTTTGATTCTTTCATTAGATAATATTATTGATGCATGGGTGGTAGATTCAGGGGGCTCATTTCATGCCACACCTGATAGGAAACATTTTCATGATTATGTTCAAGGAGATTTTGGTTAGGTTCGATTGGGTGACGATAAACCCTGTAAAATCATTGGAATGGGTAAAGTTTTCATAAAACAATAGAATGGAAATCAATGGCTATTGAAGGAGGTAAGGCATGTTCCAGATCTGAAGAAAAATCTGATTTCCACAAGGTACTTGGGAGGTGAAGGCTGTGTAACTACTTTTACAGCTAAAACTTGGAAGGTCAGTAAAGGAGCCCTGGTAATATCAAAAGGAGAAAAGGTTGGTACTTTGTATTTATGCAATGGTATTTATAATTCTATTAATGCTTTAACCTCTACAGGAGAAAAGACAACATTGTGGCATCATAGGCTTGGGAACATGAATAAGAAGGGGATGCAAATTCTTCACTCAAGAAATTTGTTGCTAGGTTTGAAGCATGTTGCTTTAAAATTCTGTGAGAATTATGTATATGGAAAACAGAAGAGAGTCAGATTCCTCAGAGTTGAGAAAGAAAAGAAGAGCAAAAAATTAGAGCTTGTGCATACAGATGTATGGGGACCTTCTCAGGTATCATCTCTCACTGGCTCTCGTTATTATGTTACTTTTATTGATGATGCAACCATAAAAACGTAGATTTATTGTATTCGAAATAAATCTGATGTCTTTGATACTTTCAAGAAATGGAAAGCTTTGGTTGAAAATGAGATAGGAACAAGGTTGAAGTGTCTCAGATCAGACAATGGAGGTGAATATTGCAACAAAGAGTTTGATAGGTATTTTTCAGAGAATGTAATTCGTAGAGAGAAGACAGTTCCAGGAACACCACAAGAAAATGGTGTGTTAGAAAGGGTGAACAGGATAATCATGGAGCGTGCAAGGTGCATGGGATTGCATGCAGGATTGCCTTTAGAATTTTCCGTAGATTTTGTAGATATTGTTGTTTTTCTAATAAATAGAGGGCCTTCAAGTTCCTTGGATGGTGGTATTCCAGAGGAGGCATGGACAGGTAAAAAGGTAAACTACTCATTTTTAAAGAAATTTGGTTGTGAAGCCTTTGTCCACATTAATAAATAAAATAGAACAAATCTTGAGGAAAAATCAAAGAAATGTACCTTTATTGGATATGGTGTTAATGATTTTGGTTATCGCTTTTATGATTATGAAAAACACAAAATCATTAGGAGCAGAGGTGTCATATTCAATGAAAAGGTTTTGTATAAGGATCAGATGTAGGAAAAGAAACAGGAAAAAGAAAACATAGAATACACGGTGCTTGATTAAATCACAACAAAAGTGAAGGTGCATGAAAATCATAATGATCAACAGCTGGAACAACAACAACAACCACAACAGTAAAAAGCACCTCAAACACCTGAAAGTGGTGTTAGAAGATCTACTAGGATAAGTAGACCCCCTGAACGATACTCTCCTTCATTATATTATGTATTGTTGACTGATTCTGGTGAACCAGAATGTTATGAAGAAGTAGTGCAGGTAGAAACCAAGAAGAAGTGGGAGAAATCCATGAAAGAAGAGAGGGACTCCTTAGCACATAACCGGACTTGGGATTTAGTCAGGTTGCCTATAGGTAAATAAGTGTTGTAGAATAAATGGGTTTACAGGTTGAAGAAAGAAGATAGAGATAGAAAAATGTATAAAGCTAGACTTGTGGTGAAGGGGTTTGCAAAAAAAAAGGGTATAAACTTTGATGAGATATTTTCCCCTGTTGTTAAAATGACTTCAATAAGAACTATTTTAAGTCTAGTAGAAACTAAAATTTGCATCTTGAGCAGTTAGATGTAAAGACAACCTTTCTCCATGGGGATTTGGAGGAAGAGATATATATGAAACAACCACAATTATATGAGGTAAAAGGGAAGGAGAAACTAGTGTGCAGGTTGAAGAAGAGATTGTATGGCTTAAAACAGGCTCCAAGGTAGTGGTATCTAAAATTTAATAGGTTGATGTCACTCTAATCATTGTGTTTATTTCAAAAGGAAAAATGATCACAATTATATTATATTGTTATTGTATGTAGATGACATTCTTGTTGCAAGTTCTAACATGCAGGAAATAAATGTGCTCAAAAGAAAATTGGCGAACTCATTTGCAATGAAGGATTTGGGTGTTGCAAAACAAATCCTTGGTATGAGAATAACTAGAGACAGGAAGAATCAGAAATTAACATTGTCTTAGAGTGAGTACATAGAAAAGGTGTTGAAAAGATTTAATATGCAAAATGCAAAACCAGTTAGTATGCCTTTGGCTAGCAATTTTAAACTAAGTAAGGAGGTGTGTCCCAAGACTCAGGAAGAAATGTCTTATATGTCTAATGTTCCATATGCATCAACAGTTGGAAGCTTAATGTATGCAATGGTCTGCACAAGGCCTGATATTACACATGCAGTGGGATTTGTAAGCAGGTACATGAACAATCCAAGAAAAGAACATTAGATGGCGGTGAAGTGGATTCTCAGGTATTTGGGAGGTGCCACAAATCAAGCACTATGCTTTGGTGGTTCAAACATTTCTCTACAAGGATATGTTGATGTAGACATGGCGGGTGATAGAGATAACAGGAGGAGCACAACAGGGTATGTGTTTACTGTAGGTGGAACAACTTTTAGTTGGGTTTCAAAACTGTAAAGTGTTGTTGCACTGTCAACAATGGAAACATAGTATGTTGCTGCTACAGAGGCTAGTAAAGAAATGATTTGGTTACAAAGGTTTCTGGATGAATTGGGTAAGGAGTAGGAGTTAGGCAGGTTATACAGTGACATCCAGAGTGCCATACAACTTGCAAAGAACTCTGCATTTCATTCCAAGACTAAACATATACAACTCAAGTACCATTTCATACGGCCAGTGTTGGAAGATGGAGAGTTGAAGTTGGAAAAGATACACACTAGCCAGAATCCTGCAGATATGTTAACAAAATTTGTAACCAGGGAGAAACTGAGATTCTGCTCAGTTTCAATTGGTCTTCAAATATGATGAAGAAGATGAGAAATAGCCAGGTCCAAACTGGAGTCATTGTCCAACAAATGAAGTAGTGGTGGAGTTGCTATAATCAGTCTCCAAGTGGGATATTGTTGGGTGTCGAGCCTGATTATCTTCTTTATTCAGAGGTATCATCGCATTGGACCCCAGTTCGTAATGTGGCGGAAACGTTGCCCATAATATTTGCGCTACAAAGGTAGTCCAGGGGGGTGTGGCAGCAATCTTTAGGAGCCCCCCCCTGGCAGGGGATTGGCGGCAGCGCCCTCGAAGCTAAAAATATATGTAAAATTGCTTTGTAAAATGTTGTAATTTTGTAGTCAATCTGAACCGTTCATTAGGTGAAGATCTCACAGTAAAAGTTATGTTTAATTTAGGGTTTTTTTTCCCTAGAAGGAAACCCCTCACTATATATGAGGGAATTGTATTGCGTCTCTGTAGATCAGTATTCTCATTGAGAAAGAGAGAGGAGATTGTGTGAGAGCGAAGAGGGAATTACAGTGGATCTGCTGTAGGTTGTACCTCTTTAGTTTTTTGGATAATATAAAAGGAAGGACTAGTTGTTTCCCATGGACATAACCCAAATTGGTGAACCACGTATATCTATGTCTCTCTTGTTTTATGTGTTTTCTGTGTTTATATTTTCTGCAATATATTTTTTTTTTTTCTATTACACTATAATATATAATTTTATAACAATAACTATAGTTATTATCTATATATATAACATAACTATAACTATAACTATAACATTCACATATACATTTTAAACATTTAACATAGTTTTATAATTATTTAACATAATGTGCTCTTCATAATAATATTTATAGATGGTGATGCCCAACAATTTTTTAAGACTTGAGTTTATTTATAAACTATAATTTTCCTTAAAACTTACACTACTTATATTTGTAGAATCATTTTAAGTTAATGATATGAAAATTAGATATCTCTTAGGTTTGACTCTTATTAAATTTATTAGTTGAGTAATGATTTTGTAACTTACACTTCCTATATTAACAATATATTTTATTTAATTGTTTATTTAACTATATTTAATGTACACTTCCTTTATTTTTATTTAACTATATAATGTAACATAGCATAACTATATAACACACACACACACACACAAGTTCAAGTTTCAACAATGTGGCATTGATACATACATTAAATCTATGATGAACACTTCATTTAAAGTGAATATAAGCATTTTGACTCTTTTCGAATGTGTAGCATATTGTTTCATTATGTAGTGTGTTGTACCATAAACATTTTCTTCATGTGCTTGCATCTAGTACATGTCATGTGTCAAAGCCAACATTATAAGAACTTCTCTTATGGAATATTTGGTTGACATGAAACTTAGTTTTGCAAATGGGTTTATTTCAATTTTTTGCATATGTTTACATATTTTTTCTCTATGAATAAAATGTATTATTTAGAAATGGGAAAAAATGTAAGTTAGATTTTATCACTTCTTTTGATTGTGTTTACATCAAACTCAATACTTTGGTTGATAATTTATCAAAAAAGAGAATCTAAGGTTTACGACTTTAGCCTAGATTATTATACTAAATAGTTTTCTTGTCAACATTCTTTCTATGTCAACATTTTTTTCTTGGATTAGTTTATATGTATTATATATTTAATTTGTAGAGCCATCTCCCATATGCCTCCCAGCCACAACCCAGCGAAGTGTTGGGGGATCTACTATACAGGGTCAGGCTTGTGATATATCACGTAGCCCAATTAGAGTGTGTGTTCCTCCCTCTGATAGAAGTCAAAGTGTCAAAGACAATGTTCTATTATTTGTTGATGATCCTGCTTATCGATAGTGGACCTTCTTCACCTTTTGTAGGTACACCCCTTGTATTTTAAATCCTCCTTAAACTTTATGTCTTTTATGCCTTGATATTTTCTTTAATTTTTAAATCATCTTCAATTGACATTTTTGAATTTAATGTATACATTATTATGCTTCTAGTTTGTTATATATGTTAAATTATGTTTATGATTTGCAGACCCTCAGTAGGGCGAAGATGAGGATTTCAGTGCAGAGTTGGTCCCTCTATGGAACAACGCTATAGTCAATATCATATTTGAGAATGTTAGGGCTCAACAGACATGGATGACACAAGAGTTGGATAAAATCTATGCTAGTTCACCTACTAGGTGTAGTTTGTCTTTGATACTGGATAACATCAATAGGTTGATCGAGACATACCAGAGGGTGGGCCCACAAAGCCACCTCTTATATTCCATACATAGGATTAGGAGGCTAGAAGTTAGAGGCTCACATACTTGGAAGGCAACAAAAGATGCCACTAAGAACAATGATGTTTGTGGGGTGTTGTTTGGCATGGCTCCAAACTGTCATGATAGACATGTTGTTCTAATTCAGCTAAAATATTTGAAGAACATTGATGCCACCCTTTTTATTTATGATCAATTCATTAAAGGTTGGGGCTAGTTTTCCCACCATGAACATGTCCCCATTTAACTTGAAAAGCACATATATGTATATTTCATGCTACATATGAGTCTGGATTACACCAGAAATATATCTGAGTTTTATGGACCCAACTTGGGATGTAGCTATTATCGTGTCGCGGCTTGTAGGGACCCTACACATGTAGAATCACCTATGAGATTGTTGACGAGGCCATCTTGGAGTGTGGTATTTTTGACAGAGCTAGAGAAGTCATTACAACACGACAATGAGACCATGCATACCATTGCAGATAACATGTAAAGGACATTGGCCATTTCATATTTCGCATTGCATGAAGAGATGAGCATACCACCTTCGATGCCTCGTGATCCACCAACTCCATTACTTGATGATTCATATCTCGAGATTCTAGGGCGTGATCATTTTTTTCATATGCACGTACATGTCGTGATACCATCTATGACACTTGGAGGGTGCACGACCCATGTGACACAAACCAGCTAGATATATACAAAACTTTTAACTCTTATCATCAAATTATACATTATTTATATTAATAATTTTATATCATATTGCATTTATATTAATAAGTTCATGATAACATGCATGCATGACCCAACCACATATATGAGCTTCTGAGATCATTTGAGGTGGAAGTTGATAAACAAGAGTAGCCTCCTATAGTTCATGTTTCCATGGCTCAAGCTACACCACCTCCAAGTCCACCTCCATCTCATAACACCCACGTGGAGGAGAGTTCTTATGTACAACCACATGGAAGAATATTTGAGATAAAAAATGTATTCCTAATATTTCAAAATTTTCTTTTTTTAGGTTACATGTATGCATGCTAATTAATTTACAGATTAATTATAATTTGTCTTTTTCATTGTGTACACAGACTCATATACAGAGTGGTGTCGATGTCGTAGTTAGGTGGACATTTGAGTGGGATGCTAGGCATGGAGGCATTGAGCCACAGGCAGGGGAGCACCAAACCCATATTTATCATACCCCTTCCCACCTGACTTCCATTTTCACTTAACTGAGCCATAGGTAGGGGACTAATTGAATTGCACAATTCAAAATGATTTATCTCTAGATTGTTAATTTTGTACAAATAATATTCCGATTAATTTGAATTTGAATGTTTTATATTGTCGTACTGAATTATGGATGCTTACTTTGCACAACGAAACATACATAAGAGTTCTAGAAGTGATTCTTTCTAGAGTGGATAATATATAGTTTGTATATTTTCAGACACATTTCATAGGGGACATTCACATGTGATACATACTTTGTATGTATTCATACATGCACATTTTATGGATGCTCGAACATTATTTCAGTTTATGGATGCATATTATTTCAATTTATGAATTTTCATGTACAATATTGTAATTTGTATGTATTTTTGTATGTACAGTTTATATCATAAATTCATTATTTCAGTTTATAGATGTTTATTATGTAGGTTTTAACCCTCTACAGAAATTACCTGCAAACGAATTCTTAAAAACAAAAAATATACAATAGCGAAAACATAAAACAAATATACATAGAGATTTTCCCCTGGATCCCAAAACCGAGACTACCAGATTGATTTTTCATTATGTTTGTTTCAATGTTACAATACATATATATACATGCTAAAGCATTCATAAACCCCAATCCATTAACCATGGATTAGAACATAACCATAGTTCCCTTGACCGGATCTACAAAATACCATGAGAAAAAAACCATCATGGCCAAAACCATGTGCAAAACCCATGCAAAAAACCATGGGTAGTTTCGCCCACGATCTTTGGGTATGTCCCCCATCATAGTGTCCACCCAACTATTATTTGGTCCACATAAAAAAATAAACTCTTGGGGCATTTCCCTAGACCCCATGTAGGGGGCTACCACCCCCTTGAAAACCCCCCGATAGGGAGGGTTGGTCGTGGAAATAATATAACAAATACCCAAAATTCTCCCATTTTTTTTTCTTTCCACATGGCGGGCCAATGGAGAGCTTAGTCATTGGTGTAGCCTTGCAACACCCATTGCTTCTCTACACCAAGAAAACTTCTCAATGCTCACATACTTCGTTAATGCATCTCTAACATTATTCAAAGTGTCCACCTTTACCAGCAACGCTTTTTTTTTCCTCAACCATATCCTTCATAAACTGATACTGAACATCAATGTGCTTTGTCTTCAATGATAAGCAAGGTTCTTAGCCAATAAAATTACACTTTGGTTTTCATAGTCTATCCTTATAGCTCGTTGCTCCAACCCCATACTTGAACACAATCTCTACAACCAAACTCCTTCCTTCTTGTATGAGTGGCTACCATGTATTTAGCCTTTGTAGTTGAAAGTACCACTATAGACTACCTCTTACTCATCCAACTGATTGCTCCTCCAAATACGTTAAACACATACCCACTTGTAGATATTATTTGATCCAGATATTCAACCCATTCTGCATTAGCAAAGCCACGAATGCCCAAAATTTTTTCCAATCCTGGTCTTCCTTGGTAGCACAAACCATAATCACTAGTGCCACACAAATAGTTGAAAAACCGCTTCACTATTGTCCAATGCTCCTTCCCTGGTTTCAACATAAACCTACTTAATAATCCCACTTCATGTGAAATGTATGATCTGGTGCAAACTATTGCATACATCAAGCTACCAACTACACTCACATATCGAACATGGGACATGTTCTCTTCCTCTTCTTGTGCCTTAGGACAATGTTCAACAGGTAAATTTACATATATAGGAATAAGAACCTTCACTAGTTTAATATCCTACATATTAAACCTATGCAATATTGTCTCAACATACTTCCTCTGGTTTTACCAGATTGTCCTCTTTGCCCGGTCTCATTTAATTTCCATGCCCAAAATATAGTTTGTACCACCAAGATCCTTCATGTTGAATTTTGAGGAAAATTGGGTCTTCAAATCCTAGATAATTTATTTTTCATTCCCAATCAACAACATATCATCCACATACAAAAATAAATAAATAACATGGTCATCAAGTAATTTAAAGTACATAGTCATCCTCTTTCCTTCTGGTGAATCCAAGTCCCTATATACATGTATCAAATTATTGATACCACATCGTTGATGACTTTTTAAACCCATACAAAGATTTTGTGAACCTTCATACCAGTTCATTCTTACCCTTCACCACAAAGCCTTCAGATTGCTCCATGTAGATTTATTCTTCTAGATCCCAGTACGAAAATGTTTTCTTCAAATACATATGTTCTACCTCAAAATTAAAAGCAAAAACAATAGATAAAAGTAATCTAATAGAAGCTACCTTTGCAATAGGAGAAAAAATATCAGCAGAATCAATTCCCACCTAGGAATAACCTTTTTCTACCAATTGAGATTTATATTTCTCCACCTTTCCTTCTGCATTCATCTTCTTCTTAAACACCCATTTCCTTCCAATGGATTTCCTTCCAACTGGCAACTCCACCAGATCCTAAACCTCATTTTTGTCCAAGGATGCCATTTCATTAACCATGGCTTCTTTCCAGAGTTTTTCATCCTCTAAATCTACTACCTCCTTGATAGTTTTGGGATAATCATCACTAATAGATAATGAAAAAATTGAATAGAAATAATATGGACTATACCTTTCCGACTACCTTCTCTCTCGAATTGATCTTCTCAACATTGGAGCTTGTGGCTCTTCGTCTTTTAATTCTTGTTCTACTGACAAGTTTGATTCTTCCTCATTTAACTCAAACTCTATCTTCTAAGGAACGTTTGGTAGGACTTCATGTTTAATGACATATTTAACTTCTCTAAACACTACACCTCATTTGTACACAACTTTCCTTGTTTATGGTTTCCAAAGCTTATAGCCTTTTAAACCATCCTTATACCCAATAAAGATGCACCTTTGAGATTTACTGTCCAACTTGGTTGTTTTCTCGTTTGAAACATGTACATATGCATCACAACCAAATACCCTCAAATGTGAAAGAGAGGGTTTCTTACCACTCCATACCTCATGTGGAGCATTATTCTTCAACATTGATGAAGGTGATCGATTAAACACGTAACATGCAATATCCACTACCTCTGCCTAGAATTCATGTCTTAACCCGACACCATTAAGCATTCTTCTTTCATTTTCCATCAATGTCCTATTCATTCTTTCTGCAACTCCATTTTGTTGAGGTGTGTATGGACTAGTCTTCTGCAGTGCTATACCACACTTCTTACGAAACTCTTCAAATTCCTTCTTGCAGAAATCTGCACCATTATCTGTCATCAACACCTTGATCTTCTTCTCTGTCTGATTTTTCACTAGAGCCTTAAATTCTTTAAACTTGTCAAAGACGTCAGATTTATTCCTAAGGAAATATATCCATGTATTCTTTGAAAAGTCATATATAAATTAGACATAGTACACAAAATTACTCGGTGATGGAATTGACACAGGTCCAAACACATCACTGTGCACAAGCTCTAATATCCATTTCACCCTCTTAGTACCACAAGGGAAACTCACCTAATTCTGATTCCTGTATACACAATGTTCATAGAAATCGAAATCTATAGAGAAATAATACATACCTTCTACCATGCCATTATCATGTAGTATTTGAAGGCTCTTCTCTCCAATATGTCCAAGCCCTTGATTCCATATCATGTTCTTTCCTCCAGAGACCACTAGGTTTTCTGCTCCACTTTCAGGAACCACAGAACTATTGCACCCACCAATAACAGTGCTACCCAAAATCTTGTATAGAGTTCCAATCCAAACTCCCCGCATCAATACCAGTGATCCCCGAACCATCTTGCAAGTATCTTTTTCGAACATTGTTTTTACACCTACATCATCCATCTTTCTTATAAAAATCAGATATCTAGCCAATGCAGGAATATGCAGATCACTGGGAAGTGTTCTAAGCCTTCCACCTTGAAAATTTAGCTTGAAATTTTTGTGTTCAATGATTCTAGCCTTACTATGATCCCCTAAGAAGACGTCACCATTATCATATTTCTCATACTCGCATAACCACTCCCTATGCGGAGTGAAGTGAAAGGATGCACCTCACTCAATCAACCATGCCTCACGATCTACATGTTTACCTGAAGAAGAAGTCAAGTACACATCCCCACCTTCATATGAGGTGGTTTTCGCCTCTACAGAAGGAGCATCATAATATCCCTTTCCTTTCTCAGGAGATTTAGATCTACAGTCCTTTTTGTAGCACCCTTCCTTTCTGCATTTTCATCACAACTTTACAGGTTTTCCTCGAGATGTAGATCTCCCATTTGAGGACTTATTTTTGTTTTTGTTCTAGGACCATCCTCTCACAAACAATGCATATCCATTCTGGCTCTCCATATTTTTCCGTCTCATCTCTTTTGACAACAAGGATGATACTATTTCATAAAACTTTAAGGTAGTTGTAGTGCTACCTATTGCAATAACTAGATTATCTCATGAATCAGGTAGAGAATACAAAACATTGATGTACTTATCTTCGTCCAAATTTTTTGTATCAACAGATAAAAATTAGCTTACCACAGTATTAAAGGTGTTCATATGCTCTATCACTGAGTCTCCATCCTTCATCCCTAGGTTATACAAATTTTTCCGCAGGAATAGTTTGTTCACCGGAGACGATTGGTACAAAGTCCCTAAATTGAACCACAAATCCTTTGTCGTAGTTTCCCATGTTATATTCAACAAAATTGAATCTGACAGACAAAATCATATTGTGCTCTTCGCCTATTGATCTAACTTCGCTTAGTATTTTTTTTACATTCTTGTCGGTGTCGTGACTGGATCTACAACAATCCACTAATGTTGGTCTGTCCACCAATATATCCTCCATCTTGAGCTTCCACAACTCAAAACTCTGACCATTAAATTTCTCAATCTCTATCTTTCCACTACTTGTCATCTTCTTTCACCACAAGAATCAATCCCATAGATCTCCCACTGAACAGAGTCTACCACACGATCGAGAAAAACCCCTCAACATCAAAGGCATCTCCTTGAATATGAAACAAATGTGATCCCAAATGTAGGTTCTAACCCTGTATATAAATTACCTACAAATAAATTCTTAAAAACAGAAAATATACAATGGTGAGAACATAAAACAAATATACACAAATATTTTCCCCTAAATCCCAAAATCGAGACTATTAGATTGATTTTTCATTATGTTCTTTTCAATGCTACAATACATATATATACATGTTGAAGCATTCGTAAATCCCAATCCATTAACCTTGGATTAGAAGATAATCGTAGTTCCCTTGACCGGATCTACAAACTACCATGGGAAAAAAACCATCATGCACAAAACCATGGGTGGGTCCGCCAACCTTCTTTGGCTCTGCCCCCCATCCTTGGGCCCACCCACCTTTTTTTTCTCTTCCCAACTATTATTAGGTCTGAATAAAAAAAAATATGGTGTTGTTGCCACACATGTGACCCCCCCGCTGCACCCTGCACAACGTACAATGTGTGCAGCGAGTCGCAGAAAGAATATTACCCATACCCAACATATTAATCTTGTTTATGGATTTGTCAATTATTTTGCTAGTTAAAAAAAATAAATAAATAAATTGTAGTATAACTTTTATTAGGAAAGATAACAATTTTGACTTCTTGCTTCATAGACTAAGAAAATAAGTGCAATCCTAGACTATGATGCAAGTCACTTTGATACTTAAAATGAACTAAAATATAGCATGGTTCAATTAAGAAACACAAATAGGATTGAAATAAGTTTTAAATTCAATTTTAAAAGATGTCTTCAACAAGTAAACAACAAATAAGTTTTATTCAATTTTGTTTCTTTTGAGATCATCTACATGAGATTAGTCATAACATGATATAAGTCATACATATTGGAATTTAATATACCAAAAAACAATTAATGATATGTTCTTAGACAATTTTATATAATTTTATGAACTTTCCTAACTTACTTGGCTATCTAAATATTTCAATCAATTCCTTATCTTAACACCTTCAATTAAGAACATTCAAGAAGTAGAATTTTAAAAAATAACAATTTTGATTTTTAGTTTCATAGACTAAGGAAATAAGTACAATCTTACTATGATGCAAGTCACTTTGATACTTTGAACTAAAATATGATGATGTACATCGATTTCATATTGAACTTGCAAAAAGTGTCTTTTAGTCCATAATCAATGTATGTTAAATTACAATGATTTTAAAATATGTGAAGATGTAAACTACAAATAAGTTTTATTCAATTTTATCTCTTTTGAGGTTATCTAAAAGAGCATACTAGTCATTATATATATATATATATATATATATATATATATATATATATATACCACACACACACACACACACACACATATATATCACCTTTTACATCCACTATGAAACACATGTGTAACTCTTTCCATGCTTTATATCAAACTAACACATGACATTTATTAATAACATAAAAATATTTCAATGTTGTTCATAACCTAGATAGTTGAATTTCCATTTTAAGTAAAATTATATAATATCAACTTGGGTGTTAGATACTGAAATGGATTTTCTAGAAACCAAATGTATTCCATGTATATAGATATATACGTTTTCTTCCATGTTCAACATGAATACTATACAAGACATTTAAAAAAGTTAATATAATTCTTTTTAATTAAATCTAAATCTAAATCCCTATTGATTCTAAGGTTTAATTAAATTTTAGATCTATGGGGTTCACGTAAGGGTCCTATCCCTAAAAATAATTAAATTCCTTGAAATTTGGAGGAATTTAGAAGCTTAAGCACCTCTAGGAAACTAAAGCTTATATAACATATATGTACACCATTATGAATCCATCCTAGACCATAAGGAAATATTTCTCTATTCAAAATTACAAAATTACAAAAGCATTCAAGTGCCACTTTTATAAATTACAAAATCAATATGTTGATATCTTATACTAGATTAGATTACACTTTTTTGTTATAGGCTCAACTTTATGGCTTTCCATTTGCATCATATCCTCATCTATGAAATGGACGATAGGAATGGAAGTCTCCATAATACTTTCATGGTCTAATTTTGTCATGTTCAGTCTCATTGGTTCACCTTTCTTTGTTTTGATTTCTATGAGATTGATGTGAGCTGCTATGACTAGATGATTGCATTGTCAAGATACATATTCAGGCATAAAATCTCTATAAATGATGTGATCAAGCTTTTTTATAAACTTTTCAAAAGAATGTCTCATCACGACCATGTCACAAATTTGGTATGTGAATTGTCCATCTTCATACAATCTCACCAACCTACTTTTCACATGTGTGCATTACATCAAATAGTAGGCCACATTCTCTTCATTTCCCAAAGGGTAAGTGACAACAAAAACATCACCTACAACCAAAATACAAGATATCTATTAGTTAAATATGTTAAAGATTTCAATTTATAGATGAAACTATTAATGATAGACTGGCCACATAACTTCACTTACAAGATCAAAGACTTCATCATGCTCAAGTGAAATGATGGACCCTACATCATGTATCTCTTTCCACATTGGAATTGGATGAGGTCCCTTTGGATTAAGAGGGACATATTTCCATCCTTTCACATACCCATGTTTTTCACAGTGATCAAGTCTACATCTATCAACACCAATGAAAAAATCACAAAAACATGTGAGTTTTCTTGTCTCGTTGGAAAATATTTCCCCCATGTATTTGCTCTGCACTGAGTGTAATTCCATTGTTTGTATTACAATACCAAGGAATCAATCTATTCACATTGTCAAGTTTCACATTTCAAAATAACCTGTGCACAGACATAATATATTCATGACCCTCATGTCCTAAATGGGATTCACATCATTTGACCACCTCTAGTGTTCATTTGATTTGATCTGCATCATGATTCATTTGGTACTTCCTAACTTCTCTCTTCACATAAGCACCCACACCATCATGCTCACCCTTTCCATGTACTATTTCAAAATAGCTCCAAGTATATTGAATTTTTTTCTTCTTGCATAGTTGGCTCAACCAAAAAAAATACCTACTCACCTGAACTGCCTTGCATAACCATCTGACCATATCTAATGCTTTCTGAATGATATGTCTTTTTTAATGATTCATAAATGAGGTTAAAGCAATGTTGCACAAAAAATGTGACATGTGGATGATCATCACTGATGTAAAAGTGATACTCTTTAATCACATCATATGACTCATCATTGTTATCCCTATCGTCAAGATGAAATTGTTCATATCTGTACAAAAATGGACACTTGATCTGAGTGATAGTACTCACTCTAGATATCTATTTTAGGAGAAAATGTGTAATTCTCAACAAAGTCTATCACTCATAAGATTGTGCCTGGTTGGAATACTTTGAAATAATGCTTAAATTCAGAAGCTTAACACTTGTACCTATGAGAGTTTAGATATATTTATATATCTGGTTCTGAAACACCTTTGTGAATTGTGAAATTGGAATCTCATCCTCATCATAGTTGATCCTCCTAGACGCCAGAGTTGAAGAAGATGGTTTATTTCCCATGACATACTCATATTGTTTCCATGTGACTGTGGCATATGACATCCCATATTGGTTGGGATCAATAATAAAGTTCCTATAGAACAATACCAAATCACAACATTCAATGCATCTTCTCCCACCTATACATATTTTGTTGTAAAACAACTCTTTTGGCTCCTTTCTACATAATATTGATGAAACAAAATAATGCATTCTAAGAGAAGGAAGGTCATCATAACAATTCTTCTTTTAAAATTCCCAGAAAGTGTCATAATGAAGCTGCAATTCAATAGGATAACGAAAACAACACGTTTCATGGATTGTACTAGTCCTAATAAACCATGGTTTCAATTTTTAAAACATCCTTATGGATATCTTCACATGGTGATTACTAGCCTGAAATTCCTCAAATAGTGTAACTTCTGTCATTTCTACAACATGCTTAGTGGGATATACATACTCACCTTTAGCTATGCAATGTCATATGACATGATTTTTATCTTAAATAGCATAGGAATGGCTCTCCCAAAGCTCTATCACAAGTTCTATGATTCCTGATGTAGGCATGTCTTGGTAGGGTTGTCTGGTGATAAGAGCCGAACAAGTAGATTCATCATTTTAATTTACAAAAACCTTGAATTTGGTATCCTTTGTGCAATGTATTTCCCAAGAAATGGAGAAATTTTCACGTTGTTGCAAACTTTTGTTGCCTTGATGTACTTGATTCAACAATAGTAGTTGTAATTGCCCTACATGTAGCTCAAACATCAAGTTTTCTTGATTTCCCAAACATAGTGAATGCCTTTGATATATTTTTAGTGACATCCTTACATGTCTTCCTGCTTTTAACATGTTTTACACCCAACTGCTTTGTGGCGTGTTTTAGTTTCATATGTTTGATCAACCCATGTAGTATCTAAGGTTGTGCAACAACTTAATGTTTCTCAAAATATTTTCGAATGATGCTATTGAAATTATCTCTAACAATGTGAGTAGGGATAGGCTCCCCAAGGTCCTCTATTGCACTTGCATCTAATTTTTTTACAAACTTTCCACCCCTTTCCAAACCACTGCAACTCCTTGTTATCCTATAAACTTGACAGGAAACAACCTATTCTTCTGGTGGTTGATAAAAATGATAGGGAAACTATTCTTCCTCTAATGGTTGATTAGCTTGATATGACACATATTTTTCCCTTAGTGACATTTGATCAGCTTGATACAGAAAATTTCATTCCTCTAGTGGTTGATCAACTTGATAGGGAACATCTTGATCATCATGTGGTTGATTAGCTTAATAGGTCAAATTTTCTTCCTCATCTGGTTGCTCAATTTCCATCACTACATAGTGGAATACAAGATATACTTTTAAGTCAAGTGAATCACCATCATAAGATAAGTGAATAGTACATCTACACATGTTTATTTAAGAAATCACCATAGGTGGAACGTTATGCTATGATTTGTTGGATATTCCCCTTATTTTCCTTTGAATTTAGGGATGTCCAATGGTAACTTGGTTGGCATGGGGGCGAATTGTTGACTATTAGCAATGGGATCATTTGTAAGTTTCGTCAAATATGAGAGATTTAAAATAACAACAAATGGTATCTTGTTGATGTTAGTCATGATGTATCAAACTTATGTATTGGCATAACATGACATCTTAGTTAAAAATCAATTTGGAAACCCTAGGGTTCTAGTCACAAACCCTAGGGAAAACTTAAATGAAAAACGAGTTAAGACTTGGTAGCTAGGTAGCGGAAGTTTACATGGACCAAGGGTTCAAAGTTAAAACATGAAAGAAAATGGTTTCGAGCCCATGGAAGGATGGGTCGAAGAATATTGTACTAGTAAAAGTATCAGTACACGTGTCAACAAAAACGATGATTCAGAATATGATGAAAGGTAAAATAATTCCTTCTTAGTCAAAGAATCCTTTATAGGTTAGGACACTTCAATTAACCTCATTTTTTGATGGGTCAAATCATGAGTATGAATCCTTTAATACATAAGAGATTTACTTTTATATTCGAAAAAATAATTTTCATGGTGATGTGAATTGTATGTAGGAGGCACCTCAAGATGATATAATCCCAATGAAACTTGTAACTAATGAAAAGTGTTTTGTTCTAAGAAATAAATCAGTTGGAAAGAAAGGAAATAATTCAATGACACCTGAGGTTGTTGCATCTGCAAGCACACTTGAACACATATATTTTCTTTAGGAAAACCAAATGAATTACATATATAAGACAAAGCAAAAGAAAAATGGTTAATTTTCCATTTAATTCTAATGTGTGAAACAATCAAGAAAAAAAAATTGTGAGGTTTTGTGTATGAGAAAATTTCCTAAATACCTAACATCCTTCCGCTCAAGTAGTAACTGGGCCTATGAGTATTTTAGAATAGGGTATTGGGGCCACGTCATAAATGTCACTGCGACACTTCCAACAGCCAAAAAACCAACCAATGTATGGAGAGAGTTATAGTGGCTTGATGTACTAGGGCTGCACCCTGAAAGAGTTGGAAATGATTCCAGTAGTTTGACTAAGACCACCTGAGGTTTAACTGCCCCCGCACCTTAACCTATAGGGAAAGATGCCCTAAGATTTGGCCACTAAGTTACGTACATCCAGTGGGAATGGATGAATCTAACCTTTTGGTTGTTAGTTTTGGACGTAGAACCCTTACCACGTGTCAGGAAACAACATGAATGTTTGTGATAATTCGTGACCTAAGCCTTACCCCCTTCATGGGTTTCTTTCCATGTACTAGATTTTCTATTGGATGATGTAGGAAGTTAATCTCCCTAAAAGATAACTTTCCATGTTTCAATATAAAAAAAAAACAAAACAAAACAAAACAAAAGCAAAAAACCATGATGAATTATGTGCTTCCTTTCATTGGGGTCCTAGCCTGAAATATAAATCATCTTGTGGCCCCTATGGGGAATTTATAGTGTTCAGGTTAAGGTTTATTTTAGAAAGGATTTTATTCACTTAGGGTGTGCAACAAAATGTAAGCTAAAATAAACTAATACAAAGATTCTAGAAAGAGGATACCCTTTATAAAAGTTTAAGTGAGCTTAGAGTGTGTGGCAAATGTATATGCAAGAGAAACTGTGATTATAAAAAGTGTGAATTGATGTATATATGCGGTGATCCTTTACAATTCCCCTAATGACACTATGTGATGTTTGTTCCTTGTATTAAAATAAATGGTGTGTGGATGATGGGAAAATTACTTCTTTCCTAATTATACTAACTGAGAATATAGGGAGATGGAAGCTTTAATGCTTTGAGAAAGGTTCCAAATGCCACCACAGGTTCGCCACAAGGATGTAGGGAGGCCAGCGCCTACTTTCTTTCTTTACTAACACCAAGTCTTGGTCCATTTTTCAATGAAATTTAAACAAAATCCAACCTTTTAGATGAATATGAAAAGATTTCAAATAACCCAAATTAGGGACTCAAATTTATAAATGGTGTTAAAAGCGGAAATTCGAAGAAATGAAAAATAATAATAATAATAAATTTTAGATGTGAGATATATATTTTAAACTTTTATGATATTTTGAATTAAGAAACTAAATGAACCAATGGAAATAAAATAAATAAAATAGAAAATAGAGATAAATAAGGTAAAAGAAAAAAAATATATTAATGAAAGGGGATTTTGGTCATATTTCTACCTGATTTAAGGATTTCAAAAAATGAGTAATGAGTATTAGGAAAAAAAAAACAACAATAGTTGGAGTTTTGGGGTGTACCCAAACCTCATCATGAATTCACTCTATGTGTTTTCTCCTAATGTTAATTCTGCAACATAATGTAATAGACTTAACTTTTCCAACTGTTTTCATATATATATATATATATATATATATATATATATATATATATATATATATATATATATATATATCTTGAGATATATCTTGGTTTCTCTGCGATAATTCTAGCATGGTGTTTGTAGTAAATTCTCATTATTTTACCTTATTTTTTAAAGTAATTTATTTTGAGTTTTCCCTTTTTAAAGGTGCCTTTAAGCTAGATTAACCGTAGGATTGAGTGTGTCGACTTTGCCTTTTCTTTTCATAACTAAAGGGAATGGATAGTTATAAACCCTACAATGGTACTTTCCCTATCTGGAACGTTTGCACTCATGTTGTTTCTTTTCTAAAACATGTAATTACCTTGTCAGAAGGTTTCCTAATAGTGTCATTATTTTCAAAGGGTTTCTTACTTGTCTATCCTCCGTACATAAATATTTATACCTAATGAATTTCCAGATTATTTTACAGTTTTTCCTCCATGTTTTTTTGTTAAAAAGGTTACACACAGACTAATGGCAGCTAATAAGAAAAATATGTCTAATGTCTGACATGAGATTTATCATGTAATAACCCATCTATCACTTTCAACAGAAAATCAGAGTTCTAATTTAGACAATATATTACATGTTTAAGAGTTCTAGATAGGGTTCCTACTATAATAACCCATCTACTACTTTCAAGCAGAAATCAGAGTTCTAGATACTTATCTCGTTTTGTAGATTTCCACTGTTGTCCTCCTCAACCAGAATCAACTATAAGTTGACAAGTTTCCTCCCAACCATGAGACTCTCTTTCAGGCCGAAGTCTCCCCAGAGTTGTTGTTCACATGACATATGCTTTCCTGTAAGACTATCAGCCTTAACATTTACAACTATCTGGTCTTAACCAGTCTTATCTCCTGAACCATATGAAATATTAGCACAGAGACATCTCCTTTGTCCTTCTCCTTGCTTCATCTCAGGTACCAATACCCTCTTGATCTCTTCTTGGAGAATTAATCTTCAAGGAAGTAGTTAGGGATAGGTAATTTCCTATCCTAACTACTTTGACATGTGAGAGTTACAAGATTTGTTATCACTCAAACATTTTTTCATGCATAACTTAATTCAAAACTTAAATGTATAAATTTAAATAATAATAATAATATCCAGTTTTGTTTTACTACGGTAAATAAATATTTACAATCACTGGGGACATCACATCTTCCCCCCCAAGATTAAACATTGTCCCAATGTTTTTTTGCTGCGAATAGATCTGGACAAGTCTCCCTCATAACTAGTTCATCCTCTCAAGTGGCCTCCTACAGCCCAAAGTATTTCCATTGCAATTTAACCTGGGTGATAACTCATTTCTGCATCATTACTTCTCTACGATCGAGTATAATGAGAGGTTCGACCGAGAACTCACCTTCTAGTTCGGCCTACACACAAGAAAAAATTTAGTCAATGCTTTTCCTTTAGTAACTTTGTCTTGACATATTTATTAAAATGAAATTACCTGTATATCTTGCCAATTGATTATATGCTTAGGATCATATATATATATATATATATATATATATATATTATATATATATATATCTAGATATATATATATATATATATATTTTTAACACATAAACATGGAAAACATTGTGCACGCGTATGTGGTTGGGCAAGGCGATTTGGTAAGCCACAGGTCTGATTTGAGCCAGAATCTGGAAAGGACCACAAAATCAGGGTGCCAATTTAGCACATCCGCTCCACTGTAATGTACTCTTCTTGCCTCGTACAAGGACATCAACATGATCGCCAATTTGAAATTCTCGAAAATTCCTATTTCAATCAACAAAGTTCTTTTGTTAGTCTTGTGCAGTGTTTAAATTGGAATGTACTTGTTTGACCATCTCCTCCGTAAATATTTATTTACCACAATAAAAAAAATGGATATTATTATTATTATTTAAATTTATACATTTAATATTTTAATGAAGTTATGCATGAAACAAATGTTTTAGTGATAACAAATCTTGTAACTCTCACATGTCAAAGTAGTTAGGATAGGTAGTTACCTATCCCTAACTACTTCCTTGAAGTTTAATTCTCCAAGAAGATCATGAGGATATTGGTAACTGAGATGAAGTAAGAAGAAGGACAAAGGAGATGTTTCCATGTTGATATGTCAGACGGTTCAGGAGCTAAGTATGGTTAAGACCAGATAGCTCTAAATGTTAAGATTGATAGTCTTACAGGAAAGCATTTTTCATGTGAGAAACAGCTCGGGGGAAGACTTTGGCCTGAAAGTGAGTCTCATGGTTGGGAGGAAACTTGTAACCTTGTATTTGATTCTAGTCCAGGAGCACAACAGTGGAAATCTACAAAAACAGATAAGTGTCTAGAGCTATGATTTCTACTTGAAAGTAGTAGATGGGTTATTATAGTAGGAACCCTATCTAGAACTCTGAAACATGAAATATACTGTCTAAATTAGAACTCTGATTTTTTGTTAAAAGTGATAGATGGGTTATTATAGGAGAAATCTCATGTCATACTTTAGACACATTTTTCTTATTAGCTGCACAGTAGTGTGTGTGTGTAACCTTTTTAATAAAAGAACATAGAGGAAAAACTGTAAAAGAATATATAAATTCATTAGGTATAAATCTTTAAGTATGGAGGATAGACAAGTAAGAAACCCTCTGAAAATAATGACATTGTTAGGAAACCTTCTCACAAGGTAATTACATTTTTTTAGAAAAGAAATGGCATGAGTGCAAACATTCCAGATAGGGAAAATATCATTGTAGGGTTTATAACCATCCATTCCCTTTAGTTATGAAAATAAAAGGCAAATTCGACATACTAAAGCCTGTAGTTAATCTAGCTTAAAGGCATCATTAAAAAGGGAAAACTTGAAATAAAATTACTTTCAAAAATAAGGTAAAATGATGAGAATTTACTACAAACACCATGTGGAAATTATCACAATGAAAGCAAGACATAACTCAAGATATATGAAAATTGTTGGAAAAGTTAAGTCTATTACGTTATGTTGCAGCATTAACATTAGAAAAAATGCATAGAGTAAATTCATGATGAGGTTTGGGTAAACCCCAAAACCCCAACTGCATAACAGTTTTGAATACAAATTTTAACTGTGAAGCACGACAAAAATTATGCACAAATACCAAATAATAAGAAATTGACTGACTAATTTAAATGGCTCTGTTATACCCAAGCAGACCGAGTCAACCATAAAAGAACCTTACAAAATTATGCAAAACACAAAACTATGCCAAGAAGAAAATTAAAAGAAAAACTTCCATCATGTATATCTAGATAATAGATAAACATATAAGGCTTAGAAGCTCAGAAAATTAAAACCATTTGTCCATAGAATGTCAACAGTTAAATTACATCTTTATTTCTAAAGAAAACCAGCACCCATTTCAGGCATGCAAACCTGGAATTTTAATTAACAAAATAACGATGGTACAGGGGTAGCGCCGAGGAAAAATAGTGCCATAGACGCCTATACTCTACTCTGGAATTAAAAATACATGAGCACTATTAACAAGTTCTATGAATAGTTCCATAACAGGAGAGACACGCCATTAAACCCTTAAAAACTTGAGATCTGCAAACCAAGAAAATTTTCTGAATGCCTTTCACATTACTCGGAGATAGGAAGCAACCGTGAGACTGTAAACCCACGGTCTGGCACAACAAGGAAAGGTTTTGACCTAAAAAGGCCATCCGCTCGCTGCTGGAAACCCTTGGTGATTGAAAATGTAAAATAAAACATACTATTAGAGAACAATAGCTAAAAATGACTGAAATAATGAAAGCATGAAAGAACAAAAGATGCAACATGATACCTAAGTGGGGAAGCCGTGTGAAAACCCTCCATGAAGAAACTCCATAACCGTCTAAAGAACTAAACAAATCATCTAGAATCCATGAAGGTAATGCAATTGAGTAGGGTAGGTAATGTCAACAACAATCAAAGGTAGGGGCGAACTAGAGAGGAAGCATGAAGCCAAGAGCTAGAGCCAGAGCATAGTAGCTCTGTCGAACAAAGAAGGAAATGTCAAAAATGCCTGAGGGTGCACTGGACAAAGGGGCTAAGTGAATCGCTCATGACCGTCCGATGAAGTGAAGACATGGAGAATCGTCGATGGGCACCCTTACCCATAAAGTGATGAACAATTGGACATCATCACAAAATATCCAGAAGATCACTCCCGCTATCCCTTGGGATTGGGGAATCTAAAGTCAAAAAAGTTAGAATTATGAAAATCATAAATCAAATTATACGTGAAATGTATACCATAATGACATTAATCGAAAAGTAAATGATAACACGTAATATGTATGAAGTGGGTGTTTAAACCACCATGTAGTACCGGTACATTATTTCCTAATAATTAAAGAAATTTTTATAATGCTTATTTGTGCTATGGTAATTTATTTTTTGTTTCTATGAAGAGATGTGACAAGTGGTATCAAAGCACTCAAGTGACAACGCTGAGACCTGTGGAAATAGATGATTAACAGTGTTTGTGATTTGCACAGAGAAAGAAAGAAAAACATCCAGCATGAGGAGGATTGGGATTACACCTCATTGATTCATGACAGGAATAGGACTTACATCTTTTCAAGAAATCAATCCTGAGGTGTGGGTACAATTGCCAGAAGAACCACACAATAGCAAGACTGCAATCTTGGAAATTGTGTAAGAACTAAAGAATGAGATGGCTTGGTTGTGAGCAGATAATGAAAGATTGATGCAGGAGCAGGAAAATATTATCAAGAGTCTGTTTGATAAACATAATCAGTGACTGCCAATTCCCATCCCAGAGCACGGGAACATGACTGGTGAACAATAACTTCGAATAGAGTATTTAGGGATGAAAGGAGGAGAAGAAAATCAGGAAGAGAAATATGATAATGCTTCAGAACACAAAACGTAAAAAATACAAAAGATAGAACTGCAAGGAGAATTTTGGAAATAAAACCACCCCTCTTTGATGGTGAATAGGAAGAGGCAGCTAAAGCCTAGCTTATTAATATGAATAAATACTTTCAACTGTATGAATATGATCATAACTTACAAGCTCGCTTGGTCATCTTCTAGCTCTAGCAAAAGGCCACCCTCTAGTGGGAAGAAGTGAAGACTATGCGCGGAGTGAGCGAGCAGAGCATAACTTGGGAAAATTTCAAAGGTGTTTTAAGGAAAAATACTTAACCGAAATATTTTATGATGAAAAGGAAAAAGAGTTTCACGATCTTTGATTGGGTTAGCTATTTATGTATGAGTTCATAAAACAAATTATGTCCTTACTTTGATATGTTCCTTACATATGGGAGGAAAAGGAAAAGGTGCAATGATTTATCAATAGCCTTCTGTTGTTCATGAAAGAGCATCTCAAGTTCGATAACCCAAATACCATGGACGAAGTTATATGAAAAGCTCGGATATGTTATCAACAAAACAGGTGAAAGGGAGTTGTGGGGAAATATGGGTTGATAAAAAGGGAATTAAGTTTCCTACTGGAAGCAATGGAAATAAAGCCATAATCAACAAGGGACCCCATAAAGGGCAAGCAAACATAAATATGAATAGAAATCAATCCAGATTTAGACCTCCAAATGAGTCTAAAACTAATGAGCAGTCAGGCAGTACTGAAATAGAAATAGAAGCAAGACACCCGGTACAGTGTTGGGGATGTGGAGGACAACATTATGTCAAAAACTGTCCCAATCGCAAGGGAACTTATCAAATTCCATAGATTCAGGAAGAATCAACTATAGGAGAAGTGGCCAAAATGATTCCAAAAATCAATGCTACCAAAGAAGACCACCAAGAAGAATATCATCCAACCATGGTGGAATTTGGAGGTAAAATCTTCAACCGAACTATAACTATTTTAATTGACCCAGGAGCTACTTTGAGTTATATTTTCCCTAAGATAGTAGAACAATGTTATTTGCAAGCTGTTAAGTTTAAGAGTCCTTGGTTAGTATAGCTAGCCACGGGGGCAAAAAGAAGAGTGTTGGCCAAGGTGAGCAACTACTCCTTAAAAATAGCAGGTTAGTCTCTTGTGGTAGACCTGAGTGTATTTCCCCTAGGATCATATGATATCCTAATAGGCATGGATTGGTTGAAAAAGCATTGGCCCCTCACTAACTGTAAAACAAAAGCTATTAGCTATATGGATGAAGAGGGAAAGAGGTAGGAAATTCAAGGCATATTAAGACCTCTAAAATTAACACGAGTGATAACCTCTTAGTTAGCAAAGTGTATCAGAAAAAGATGTCAAATCTATGCGATATAGGTAGGATATGCTAATTCAAAAGAAAAATTTGTTTCTTTAGAAAATATACCTGTAATAAAAAATTTTCTGGACATATTTCCTGAGGAGATTCTAGGACTTCCTCTAAAAAGAGATATATACTTCACCATTGAGTTGATTCTGGGACCTGCTCCAGTATCCCAAGCACCTTATCGCATGATTATACCAGAGTTGACAGAATTAAAAATGTAGTTACAAGAACTAGTTGATAAAAAGTACATTTTCCCAAGTATATCACCTTGGGGAGTCCCAGTGCTTTTCGTTGAAAAGAAAGATGGAACCGTGCAAATGTGCATGAATTACCACCAATTAAATAAATTGACCATCAAAAATAAATACCCTTTACCTCGTATACATGAGTTGTTTGATCAGGTGAGTGGTGTAGCCATGTTTTCAAATATTGACCTTCATTCGGGTTACCATCATATTAGAATTAAGTAAGAAGACATAGCTAAAACATCTTTTATAACTCGTTATGGACATTGCGAGTTCGTTGCATTACCCTTTGGGCTAACTAATGCTCCTGCAACCTTCATATGTCAAATGAACAGTATATTCCATCAGTATTTGGATATATTTGTGTTGATTTTTATCGATGATATATTACTTACTCTCGGAGTATAGAAGAACATAAAGAACATCTTAGGATATTTTTGCAAACTATCAGAGAACATCAACTGTATGCTAAATATAACAAATGTGATTTCTTTAAAGAATAGATCCAATATCTAGGACATATCATTACCAAGGATGGAATTGTTGTGGACCCAGAGAAGATAAAAACTATAATGGAATGGCTAGTCCCAAAGGACGTGGTGGATATAAGGTCATTCATGGGTCTAGCTAGATACTACAAGCAATTTGTTGAAGGATTTTCTAGGGTATCATACCCTGTTACCTCTTTACAAAAGAAAGGAAAAAATTTAAGTGGACTATGGAGTGTCAAAAGAGTTTTGATTGCCTTAAGCATTTACTTACCACTGCACCTATTTTAAGAATTACAGACCCAAATAAAGACTATGTGGTTTGTACCGATGCCAACAACGAAGGTGTTGGTGGCATGCTAATGCAGGAGTGTAGAGTGATTTCTTATGAGTCTAGGAAACTTAAGGAGCATGAGAAAAAATATTCAACCTATGACTTAGAGCTATCAGCCATCATTTATGCATTAAATATGTGGCGACATTACTTGATGGGTAAGAAATTTCTCTTAATGATTGATCATCATAGTTTAACTAACGATTTTAAGAAGCCCACTCAGAATGCTAGGCAAGCTCGTTGGGTGACTTTTTAAGTGGATTTGATTTCAAAAACAAGAACTTGAAAGGTAAGGAGAACCGGGTTATGGGTGCCTTAAGTCAGAAGGTACAATATATCTACGAGGTCTCTTTCAGTGAGATGCGAACTACCTTTAATGAGCTGATCAAAGAGGCAGCCAAGCTTTATCCAAAATACCAATTTTTATGGTAGCAAGCTAAAATTTAAAACAACAATGAACAACAGCTGGGATATGAGATAAATCAGGAAGGTATGATTATTTATAAAGGGAGAATGTACGTACCTAACCAGAAAAATATTAACGACTTAACTTTGGACGAATATCATAAAATTTTGTATGCAGGCCACCCTGGATACCAAAAGCTAATTACTGTACTTAGAAAGGAATATCTCTGGCCTAGTATGAAGAAGGAAGTAGCTGCGTATTTGGCTTGCTGTCTAGAATGTCAGCAACTGAAAGTGGAACACTGACACCCAACATGATTGCTGCATCCATTGCTCATTCTGGAATGGAAGTGGGAAACCATTTCCATTGATTTTATTACACGACTTCCTAAGTCGAAAAAGAAGAATGATTCGATAATGGTGGTAATGGGTAAGTTGAGAAAATTTGATCACCTCATACCGGTACAGTCAACCTACAACGCTGTAAAAATTGCTAACATATTCATGCAAACCATTTTTAGATTACATGGATTACCGAAAGTCATAATTTTTTATCGTGATGTAAAATTTACATCAGCTTTCTCGAAAGCTTTATTGAAAGGTTTAGGCACACAGCTACAATTCAACACTGCTTTCCACCCTCAAAAGAATGGACAGACCAAATGATTAAATCAAGTAGTGTAAGATATGTTGTGAACTTATGTAATGCAACAGTCATCCAAATGGGAGGATTACATACATTTGGTAGAATTTTCTTATAACAATGACTACCATACATCGCTACAAATGAGCCCGTTTGAAGTATTATATGGATGCAAGTGCAGGACATCTTCAAGTTGGGCAGGGCTATAGGATAAATTGATGTTAGGACCAGACATGTTAAAAGAAATGGAGGAGATGGTCAAAAAAGTGTGTTCCAATTTAAAGGCCGCAAATGACTGACAAAAGAACTTTGCTAATCGAAAGAAGAGTTTCGAGGAATTTCAAATTGGATATCATGTTTACGTGTGTGTACGAGCCAAGAAGAGTACATTATAATGGAGCGGATGTGTTAAATTGGCACCTTGATTTTGTGGTACTTTCCAAATCCTGGATTGAATCGGACTAGTGGCTTACCAGCTCGCCTTGCCTAGCCACATACGTATGCACAATGTTTTCCGTGTTCTGTGTTACCTATATATATATATATATATATATATATATATATATATATATATATATATATATATATATATATATGATCCTAAGCATATAATCAATTGGAAAGATATACAGGTAATTTAATTTCAATAAATATGTCAACATAAAGTTACTAAACGAAAAGAACTGACTAAATTTTTTCTTGCATGTAGGTCGAACAGGAAAGTGAGTTCTTGGTCAAACCTCTCCTTATACTCGATCGGAAAGAAGTAATGTTGCAGAAATGAGTTATCACCCAGGTTAAAGTGAAATAGAAGTACTTTGGGCCGGAGGAGGCCACCTGGGAGGATGAAAAAGTTATGAGAGAGACTTTTCCAGATTTATTTGCAGCACATAAACATCGGGACGATGTTTAATCTTAGGGGGAAGATGTGATGTCCCCAGTGATTGTAAATATTTATTTACCGCTGTAAAACAAAACTGGATACTATTATTATTATTTAAATTTATGCATTTAATATTTTAATTAAGTTATACATGAAACAAATGTTTGAGTGATAACAAATCTTGTAACTCTCACATCTCAAAGTAGTTAGGATAGGCAGTTACCTATCCCTAACTACTTCCTTGAAGATTAATTCTCCAAGAAGAGATCAAGAGGGTATTGGTACCTGAGATGAAGCAAGGAGAAGTATAAAGGAGATGTTTCTGTGCTGATAGATTAGACGATTTAGGAGCTAAGTTTGGTTAAGACCAGATATTTGTAAATGTTAAGACTCATAGTCTTATAGGAAAGCATCTATCATGTGAGCGACAACTTGGGGGAAGAATTTGGCCTGAAACTGAGTCTCGTGGTTGGGAGGAAACTTGCCAACTTATAGTTGATTCTGGTCGAGGAGCACAATAGTGGAAATCTATATAACCAGATAAGTATCTAGAACTCTAATTTCTGCGTGAAAGTAGTAGATGGGTTATTACAGTAGGAACTCTATCTAGAACTTCGAAACATGAAATATAATGTCTAAATTAGACCTCTGATTTTTTGTTGAAAGAGATAGATGGGTTATTACAGGAGAAATCTGACATCAGCCTTTAGAAATATTTTTCTTATTAGCTGCCCAGTAGTGTATGTATAACCGTTTTAACAAGAGAACACAAAGGAAAAACTATAAAATAATCTAGAAATTCATTAGGTATAAATCTTTAAGTACAGAGGATAGACAAGAAAGAAACCCTATGAAAATAACGACACTATTAGGAAACCTTCTAACAAGGTAATTACATTCTTTAGAAAAGAAACAGCATGAGTGCAAACATTCTAGATAGGGAAAGTACCATTGTAGGGTTTATAACAATCCATTCCCTTTAGTTATGAAAAGAAAAGGCAAAGTCGATAGACTGAAGCCTGTAGTTAATCTAGCTTAAAGGCACCTTTAAAAGGGAAAACTAGAAATAAAATTACTTTCAGAAATAAGGTAAAATAACGAGAATTTACTACAAACACCAAGTGGGAATTATCGTAGAGAAACCAGGATATAACTCAAGATATATATATATATATATATATATATATATATATATATATATATATATATATATATATATATATATATATGAAAATTGTTGGAAAAGTTAAGTCTATTATGTTATGTTGCAGCATTAACATTAGGAAAAACACATAGAGTAAATTCGTGATGAGGTTTGGGTAAACCCCAACTACATAACAGTTTTGAATACGAAATTTAACTGTGAATCACGACAAAACTTTCAAAAAAATACCAAATAATAAGAAATTGGCTGACTAATTTAAATGGCTTTGTTATACCTAAGCAGGCCGAGTCAACCATAAAAGAACCTTATGAAATCATGCAAAACACAAAACTATGCCAAGAAAAAAATTAAAAGAAAAACTTCCATCATGTATATCTAGATAATAGATAAACATACAAGGCTCAGAAGCTTGGATAATTAAAACCATCCATACATAGAATGTCAACAATTAAATTACATCTTGATTTCCAAAGAAAACCAATACCCATTTCGGGTATGCAAACCCAGAAATTTAATTAACAAAATAACAATGGTACAGGAGCAGAGCCGGGAAAAAATAGTGCCATAGACGCCTATACTCTACTATATAATTCAAAATACGTGAGCACTATTAACAAGTTCTATGAATAGTTCCATAACAGGCGGGACAGGCCATTAAACACTTAAAAACTTGAGCTCTGCAAACCAAGCAAATTTTCCGAATGTCTTTCACATTACCCAGAGATAGGAAGCAACCCTAAGACTGTAAACCTATGGTCCGACACATCAAGGAAGGGTTTTGACCTAAAAAGGTCATTCGCTCGCTGCTGGAAACCCTTGGTGGTCACAAATGTAAAGCAAAACATATTATTAGAGAACAAAAGCTAACAATGACTGAAATCACTAAAGGATGCAAGAACAAAAGATGCAGCATGATACCTGAGTGGGGAAGCCGTGTGAAAACCCTCCATGAAGAAACTCCAACGTCGTCAAAAGAACTAAACAAATCAAATAGTAGCCACGGAGGTAATGCAACTGAACACAGTAGGTAAAGTCAACAACAAGAAGAGGTAGGCGCGAACCAAAGAGAAACCACGAAGCCATGAGCCAGAGTCGAAGCAAAGCAGCTCTGCCAAACAGAGAAGAAAATGTTGAAAATGCCTGAGGGTGCACCAGACAAAGGGGTTAAGGGAATCGCTCGTGACCATCCGATGAAGTGAAGACATGGAGAATCATTGATGGGGCACCCTTACCCATAAAGTGACGAACCACTGGACAACATCACAAAGTATCCAAAAGATCGCTCCCACAATCCCTTGGGATTGGGGATCCAAAGTCATAAAAGTTAGGATTATGAATATCATAACTCAAATTATATGTGAAATGTATATCATAATGACATTAATCAAAAAGTAAATGATAACACATAATATGTATGAAGTGGTTGTTTAAACCACCATGTAGTACCGGTACATTATTTCTTAATAATTAAAGAAATTTCTATAATGCTTATTTATGCTATGGTAAATGTTTTTTGTTTCTATGAAGAGATGTGACACTTGGTGGTTCTTATGTGCCACCATTTATTAGTATCGTTTTGGTTCGATACCACTTATTTTGGTTGGTAAAAATTGTGAATTTTGGGTTGTTTGAATGAGAACCATAAAAATAGATGATATATGGAACATTGTTTCGAATGGGTTTGATGAAACATCAATTCACGTGGTCTATGAGGCTATGGCATAAGATAAAAATGACCATCTTTTGTGAATAGGAATGATGATGCACAAAAACATTGCTTCTCTTTCAATAAAGTTTGGATGACAACATTCTTCCCAATATTGTAGCAACAACCACATTCAAAGAGATTTGGAATATTCTGGAAATGACTTATAGTTAAAGGGAAAACAACATCGATTGAGTTGCAAATCATTACAAGTGTTGGTGAAGTGACCTTTGTAGCAGGGGCTGCAAATATTTTGATATCATAGAAATAATAGGAAACTATATAGAAGAGCGTACATAAGCACAATGAGAGTATTAACATGATGCAAAAAATGAATCCTATTGCATATATACATGTGTAAAAGATACATAAGCAGAATAAGAGTATTAACATTATGCAAAAATTTTATCCTATAGTGTACATACATGTGTAGAAGATGAAAGATGAAATTGATGTGAAGATGATGAAATTATGAGAAGAACCTAGCAATGAAAGTTGAATTTCCTTATGAGGTTAAATTAACTTGTTTTGAAGAGTGGCTTGCAAAGCCCAAGTATGATGGAAATGGAAGTGGCTATGGAAAGGTAACATAACTACAACAAAAGAATGAACATAAAATATAAAGGAAACTATGTAAGTTGTTGAAGCTATAAAAGATGAAAGAAACAAAGATGTTATTTTTTATCTGATAGTGATCAACATAAAAGTCAATTAACAGTGGATGAGGTACAAGTAGATGCAGAAAAAGAACAAGATAAAAAAGACAATAAAGACAAGAAAATATTAAAGATTTTCTTTTTTTTGGGGAAGAATATAGAGTTTATATATATATATATATATATATATATATATATATTATATATATATCTATATATCCTAGATAAGATGTAAACCAACAATCGTTAATGGTTGTAATTAAAAATCAATCATTAGTACCAATGAATGTAACAAGGACTTTGAATTCATGGTTAATGGATATCATCTTAAGATACTCTTTATGAAAAAATCAGTTGTTCAAATTCCCTTTACATTAGTGAACCAATATATATTATATATATATATATAATATATATATATATATATATATATATATATTATATATATATATTAATTAATTAAAAGAATATTAAAAAATAATCCCTCTCAATTAATCTGAGAGATATTGCTTTGGAAACTAGAAAGTCCAAACTTTATAAAAAAAAAAGTGCTTGAAAACTAATTTGTGATATTTAAAAAGTAAAATGTCGGAAGTTTATTGTAACCAGAGCTGCCAAGTAGGATATTGTACTGTATTTAGATAAGATTCAGGGAAGACCGAAATAGAATGGGTGGAAAGTATGATGCCACCGATGAATGTACAAGTTCATACGTTTGCGAATAGCTTGTAACTATTAGCATCAATGGAGATTTGGTGAATCGCTGCAATGCAACCCAACACACATAAAATTGAAAAAATGAGAGCTATGAGGGTGTTGATCCAGAAAATAAACTCTTCTTTGAAGGCTTGAATGTTATGTTGTAAAAGAGTAAAGGAAAAACAAAGTCCAAGGGCATGAACCCAAATGCACCAATCACTCCGTTGATGTCTCCAAAAATGTCAAAACATAATTTCAACTGCAGCGTTTTGTTTGGAAAACCGCTTGAGGATTCCCCGCACTGTTTTTGTCGAATGGTGGTATTTCTCGAGGGGGCAGCGAGCACATTCATCAGCTGAAATGTGTTCTAAGTGGTTTTGTTAATACAACCTTCCCTGGTGCATAAAGTTCAGTAAGAAAGCGTCGTGTGATTTACCGTCAACCATCCGATTGGATTGGCAGGCTTTCAATGGATGCATTGATCTCCATGCTTAGAATGGGAGGGAGGAAGCAAGTTACTCCTGAAGAATTCGTACAGAGTCCCACCCATTCGTACAGACCTCAGTTGACTACACAGTACAATCTTGATGCACGGAAGAGCACGGAAGATATTGGTGGCAGACATAGGACCACCTGGATCAGCGAAGTAATTAATGAAATTTATTACGATTGGTAAATGTAGGTAAAAAAATTATTTTTATTAATTATGGGAGTCGTTTTTCTTATGATACAAGAAAATTGTAATGTCAATTTTTTTTAGTTGTAAGAATATGCAATGAAATACACAGCAACACGAATGTAAGAAAAAAGAGAAAAAAATTTACACACAGCCGTGGCAATTTGCAAGCAGAGACAGAGAAATTTCTTTTGGAACTGCATCTGAAGTGTTCTTGTGTTAATCCCTCTGTTAGAGGAAGACCTTTTCTTGTAACAGTCAGTATTGTTAATGAATACAAGTTTTCTTTGTGCATGTGTGAAACTCTTTCTTCAGAAAACAATTTTAGTTTTTTCTCTGTGTTAAAAACAAAGCATTATTCTCTGTTCATTCTTGTTTGGAAATATCAGAAATTCCCAACATGGTATCAGAGCTTGTCCAGGCTCTTTAAAGGTGTCAAATAAGTTGAAGGAAGGATTTCTTGCTGCAGCAGCTTCTCCAGCAGAGTGAAGACTCAGTCAAGAAAGAATCCAAGGTATTTCTCAAGTTAGTTTTTGTGTTACTATTGAGGACAGTTAGCTATTTTAAATACACAGTCAAGTATTTTAAAGCATAGTTAAGAGTGCAAGAATGGCTGGAGCCAGAACTAGCATGGGTATCTGTAATACTCAGCTCCCACAATTTAATGGAAAAAACTATGACTATTGGGAAATAACTATGAGAGTTTTGCTTGCTTCCCAAGACTTATGGGAATTTGTTGAGGATGGTTTTGAAGAACCAATAGATGAAAATGAGTTTAATAATTTAACTCAAGCATAGAAATATCTGTTAAAGAGAAATAAGAAGAATGATTTTAAAGCCTTCTACTTTTTGTATCAAGAAGTGCATGAGAGTGTGTTTCCAAGGATAGCAGCAACCAAGAGATCCAAAGAAGCATGGAAAACTCTCAAGATAGTCTATCAAGGCATGGAGAAAGTGAAGACAACAAAACTATAGTTGCTGAGAAGAGATTTTGAGACTCTCTGCATGAAGGAGTCAGATAATATTGACTCATTCTTCACACATGTGATTGGTCTGGTCACACAGATAAGGTCTCATGGAGAGATTCTTGAAGAAAGGAGGATTGTGGAGAAACTATTGAGGATCCTACCCTCAAGGTTTGATGTGATTGTCACCACCATAGAAAAGACAAAGGATCTCAAAAACTTCTTAGTTGATGAACTACATGCATCACTGATAACACAAGAAGAGATTGAGTAGGAATGAAAACTCATCTCTAGAACATGCCTTTAAGACCTAGATGTTATTTGGAAGAGGAAGAGGTCAAAGTAGAGGAAACAAGAGAGGAAGAGGCAGAAGCCAAAACAGAGGTGGAAGAAACAGTCCAGCAAATGCTCAAGGAAGAGGCAACAATCCAAATTAGAACCAAAGCCAAGGCAGTAGCCAACAAAGTGGACAACATCATGCTCAATGACAAAGGTATGATAAATCCAATGTCCAATGTCATTATTGTAAAAAATATCGGCATTATGCAAATGAATGTAGGAAGAAGCAGCATGATATGAGTAATATAACTAGTGCAAATTTCACTAGAGAAAATATCAGCCAAGATAATTTGTTTTTAGCCTACAATATGACTGTGTTATGAAACCAGCTCACAAAAAGATAGAAAAGAGAGATCCACGACTTAAAATTCAGCCTCTTCGAGGGGGCAACCTCCTTTACATTACATAAATGAACAATTCTTGGATGATACAAATGACAAAACCTCCTTTCTATATATAGGAGTCTAAGGAGTCACCATGTAATCCAGCCGACCTAACAATAATAATATAAAGCCACAAAAATAACAATAGAGGGATTCTATGGGGCACAGAAATAACAATATGGGGGTAATAGGGGCACAACAATATAAATAAGGGGTATAACTACAATAGTAATGGGGTAATCACTAGTATTATAGGGACCCAACATGCCCCTCTCCTTCAAAAAAAGTGTTGTCCTCAACGCTTGAGTAGTTCTGGATACTTCTGCATAAAATTCTCATCCTCCCATGTGGAATCTTCAGCGGATAAGTTCTTCCACTTGATAAGATACTCTGAAATTGATCGATTTCGTAGCTGTCGAGTTCTTGTTTCTGTGACTGCTTCTGGTTCCAATATAATTTTTCCTTCCTCATCAAGTTCTGGCAATATTGTTTGAATTGGAAGCTTGTCACCTATAACCTTCTTTAAACATGAAACATGGAAGACTGGGTGCAATCGAGAAGCTGCAGGAAGCTCCAATTTGTATGCCATAGTACCAATCTTTTGCAACACCTTGTATGGACCATAATACTTTGGTGACAATTTATTATCCTTCTTAGCTTGCTTTAGGGACATTTGCTTATATGGTTGTAGCCGTAGGAATACCCAATCACCTACTTCAAAACTTCTTTCACTGCGATGTTGATCTGCCTGTTGTTTCATTCTATTTTGTGCCAACACGAGGTTATCCTTTAAGAGTTGGAGGACTTGTTGTTGATGTTTGATGTGATGTTCCACTGCCTGAACCTTAGAATTTTCTCTTAAATATGATGTGATGGATGGTGGTTGATACCCATAAAGTGCCATAAATGGGGTCATTTTTGTTGCTGTATGGAAGGAAGTGTTATACCACCATTCAGCCAGAGGCAACCATTTGACCCATTGTGTCTGTTTATCAGATACAAAGCAACGAAGATATCCTTCCAAACATTTGTTTACTATCTCAGTTTGCCCATCAGATTGAGGATGATAAGATGAGCTATGAGCTAACTGAGTACCAAGACAAGAAAATAATTCTGTCCAAAAATTTCCAGTGAAAATGGGATCTCTGTCACTTACAATAATCTTTGGGTTTCCATGTAGCTTTTGAACTGTTTCCATAAATGCAGTAGAAACTGTACTGGCTTTAAATGGATGTGATAATGCACAAAAGTGTGCATACTTGGTAAGTCTGTCAACTACCACCATGATGACACTCTTTCCCTCAGACTTGGGTAAACCTGTGATAAAATCCATTGAAACCTCCTCCCAACGTTGGCCTGGAATGGATAAAGGTTGTAATAGACCCGGTGTCTTAATTGTTTCAACTTTATTTTGCTGGCAAACCAAACATTCTGCCACAAACTTTTGAATATCTGATTTAAGGCCATCCCAAAAAATTCCTTCTTAACCCTGTGGTAAGTTTTTAAAAATCCTGAGTGCCCTCCTAAGGGAGAAGTGTGCAATTCCATAAGAATCTTTTGTTTTAGCTGGGAATTCTTACAGAGGTATAAGCGATCTTTGTACCATAACGAATCATTTTTCCAGCTAAATGTATCAGAAGTACTAGAATCTTGTTGTATCTTTCGAATAAGTGCCCATACTTCTTCGTCATTCTTCCATTCCTCCCTTGCTTCGTTTATCCAATCTGGTTGGATAATAGAAATGGCACACAACAATGCTTCCACATCCTCATCCTTTCTTGAGAGTGCATCTGCCACCACATTTTGCTTCCCTTTTTTGTAGATGATTTCAAAGTCATAACCCAACATCTTTGTGACCCACTTTTGTTGCTCTTCAGAGGATAATCTTTGTTCTAAAAAGTATTTAAGGCTATCATGATCCGTTTTTACCTTGAAGTGTCTTCCCATTAGGTAGGGTCGCCATTTCTTAAGTGCATGGAGTATTGCCAACATTTCCTTCTCATAAATAGCTTTTCTTAAAAACTTTCCCTTGATTGGACGACTTTCAAAAGCAATGGGTCTTTCATCTTGCATTAGAACAGCACCAATTCCATTTCCTGAAGCATCACATTCCACAATAAAGGTTTTTGTGAAGTCCGGTGTAGCTAAGACTGGTGCTTGGCACATTGCCTCTTTAAGATTTTCAAAGGCCTTTGTTGCTTCCGGAGTCCATGAAAATGAATCTTTCTTCAATAATGTTGTTAGAGGTGCTGCTATTCTCCCATAATTCTTAACAAACTTGCGATAATACCCTGTCAACCCAAGAAATCCTCGCAGATGCTTTATGGATGTGGGGATTTTCCATTCCTTAATGGCTTTAATTTTGCTAGGGTCTACCTTAACTCCTTCATGAGATACAATATGACCCAAATATTCCACCTCCTGGACTCCAAAGAAACATTTGGATCTTTTTGCATATAATTGTTTCTCCTCCAATAGTTGTAGCACCCTGTCAACATGTTCAACATGATCCTTCCAAGACTTGCTGTAGATTAGTATATCATCAAAAAATACTAACACAAATTTTCTAAGGATGGTTTGAAAATTGAATTCATCAAACCTTGAAATGTTGAAGGTGCATTGGTAAGGCCAAAAGGCATGACCAAAAATTCATAATGACCCTCATGAGTTCTAAATGCCGTTTTTGGAATGTCTTCAATCTTCATTCTGATTTGATGATATCCCGAACGAAGATCCAACTTGGTGAAGTAAATTGATCCATGCAATTCATCCAGTAATTCATCAATAACAGGAATGGGGAACTTATCTTTAATAGTGAGCTTGTTGAGCTCCCTATAATCTGGACACATGCGCCATGATCCATCCTTCTTGTGCACCAATACTACTGGAGCTGAGAAAGAACTTTGACTGGTTGAATTATACCAGCCTCTAGCATTTCTGCAACCATACGTTCAATTTCACTTTTTTGGACATAGGGATATCTGTACGGCCTGATGTTTGGAGGAACACTTCCTGGAATCAGATGAATAGCATGATCATGATCACGCATAGGTGGGAGACCCTTGGGAGTCTCAAATACCTTGGAATGATTGTCCAAGACTTTTTGGAGATCTGGAGAAATAGATGATTCCAATGTGGAAACATCTAGCGAACATAATTGTGCAATTACACCTCTTTGCTCCTTTTTTAGAAGCTTTTTCATACCATTAGAGCTGATTATCTTTCCTGGTTTCCCTGCAATACCCCTTAATTCAACTTCCTTTCCTTCCGAAGAAAATTTGATGAAAATTTCTTGAAAATTAAAAGCTATTGTACCCAAGGATTGTAGCCATTGGACTCCTAGTACAACATCTGCACCTCCCATTGGAATGGAAAGCATTGGGCTAGTCAATACATATTCTCCCATGGATAGCTTGATATTATGGCACTTTCCAGAGCAATTTATTGTTCCTCCATTTGCAATCATCACTTGACACTCTGGTGCTGGATATAGGAAGCAATTCAATTCTTTTGCTACCCTACAATGAATAAAATTGTGGGTGCTTCCTGAATCAATCAACACTATTACCTTTTTTTCTTGATTTGTCCTTCTATCTTGATGGTTTGAGGAGTGGTAATTCCGCCAATGCATTACAAGATATGGTCGGATTTATTTGTTCTTCATCTAGGCTTTGTTCCTGGAATATATCCTCTTCTTTTGACCTTTCTTGCTCCTTTTCTTCTTCCTCTTCACAATCTATGTAGAATAATTTCTTCTCACCACACTTATGACCTTTTGTGTATTTGCTATCACAATTGTAACAAAGCCCTTTTTCTCTTTTTTCTTCCAATTGTTGTGGTGTCAACCTTGTAGGTTGTGGAAGACTATGGGCAACAACACTTCCGTCTTTATAGTTGTGAACGGTATGCTTCCTAGTTGCCATAATTTTTCTTTCCATTTTTCTTGCTAACCTGAATGCCTTCTCTAATGAATCAGGTTCCCAAAGGCGCACATCATGTTGGATATTATCCTTTAAAGACCCTATGAACACATCAATCCTATGCTCCTCTGGAATATCTTTTACCCTTATGTTCAATTTTTGGAACTCCTCAATGTGCTCCATTATTGAACCCTTTTGTTTGAGACTTATCAATTGGCTAAAAAAAGTGTTGCTTTTTGTATCCTCATAATGTGCTATCAATTCTTCCGTAAAAATTGCCCAAGTGATAAATTGTTTACGAGAACAAAGCCATTGATACCATACAAACTGATTTGGTTCCAAATATAAAGTTGTCGTACGTACCTTTTGTGGGTTTTGCACATTATTGAGATCGAAGAATTGCTCCATCTGTAATATCCATGTGGCGGGATCCTTGCCATCAAACTTCCTCATATCGATTTTTGGAACATGGTGAGTCTTCGATCCAACATTAGAGTCTATGGAATCATGATTAACATTTCTTTTGTTCTCATCATGAGTTTCCTTTACTACCTTTTCACCATTAGTGACCCTTTCTTGTAGCAACTTTTTCAATTCATCCATCTTATCATCCATGCCATCAATTTTAGCGTCCATGCCATCCATCTTAGCTTCCATGCCCTTTATCTTAGATTCCACGCCATTTACCTTAGATTCCACGCCATTTATCTTAGATTCCACACCACTTATCTTAGCTTCTGTTAGCTTTTGTGAGCGTGACATTTGTTGCACTTGTTCTTGTAATTTTGATATATCATGTAGCATTTCTTCCTCTTCTTCATGAGTCATGCTAGAGCTTTCAGGTTCCTTACTAGGTGTTTGCATTTTCTTTCCTCGGGGCATCAGTTACCGATAATAATGCTTTACTATGCCCTTTGAATTCCTGTTTAACCAAGCTTACACAAAAATTTAAAAAAAACTACACACCTTTTTTCACTTTATAGAAGCCTGATATTGAATCTGATGTATCTCTGTAATTTCGGATCATCCAATTCTGAAATTGCTATCTGTAGTAGCCTTCTGCGTCCTCTTTCCAATGCCACAAGTCTGAGCCAAATTGGATTCTCCAAGAAAGAGTTATGTGAAATCTCCCACAGTGACTTGCTTTTAGACTGGTTCAGTAGAGCGAACTTGTACGACGTTCCACGAGTCACTGTTTCAACCTTTGAATCTGAAACTCACCCACAAGAAACTACAGTCCGTCCTCTTTCTGTACCTTTTTACGAAATTTCAATCCGATCCTCAGAGAAAGAGTTATGACAATTTTCCCCAGGTCACCTGTTTTGAATGTAATTCAGGAGTCTGCAGAAAGGCCAACTTCCTCAGATCATATCTCCGAAAATATCACGCTAAAAGCTTTGAAATTTGGACCCAAGGTTCAGCGCCAAGTCTTCTCAAATGGGTTTTTTTTGCGACTTCTGAAACATCACAGAAAACAAGTTATAGCGAAAATGCCACGATGACCTGTTTGGAGCAGCGAAACCCTAGAATCCCAAAGCTCTGATACCAAATGTTATGAAACCAGCTCACAAAAAGATAGAAAAGAGAGATCCACGACTTAGAATTCAGCCTCTTCGAGGGGGAAACCTCCTTTACATTACATAAATGAACAATTCTTGGATGATACAAATGACAAAACCTCCTTTCTATATATAGGAGTCTAAGGAGTCACCATGTAATCCAGCCGACCTAACAATAATAATATAAAGCCACAAAAATAACAATAGAGGGATTCTATGGGGCACAGAAATAACAATATGGGGGTAATAGGGGCACAACAATATAAATAAGGGGTATAACTACAATAGTAATGGGGTAATCACTAGTATTATTGGGACCCAACAGACTGAAGAAAAGAGTGAAGATGTATGGTTTTTAGACTTCGGTTGCAGTAACCATATGACAGGAAATGTAGCCCTGTTCTCTATGTTAGATCAGAGCGTGAAGTCACAAGTCACACTAAGAACTGATAATAAAGTTTCTGTTATGGGAAAAGGAGAAGTAAATGTCTTAACAAATAAAGGTGAAAAGAAAACCATAGCAAATGTTTATTATGTTCCTGGAATGAAATGTAATCTCATAAGTATTGGAAGGCTTATTCAAAAGTGGTACAATGTTTTCTTTATGGATGATGTATGCACCATCATGGATAAAACACCCAGTAAACAATGTATTGCTGAAGTGAAGGTGACAAGGAACAGGGTGTTCCCTCTCAAAATGAAAGAAGATTTAAAAAATGGAGAAGAAATAACAGCAGTGACACAAGAGGCTTTCCAAAGCAAACCAAAAGATGAAAATTGGTTGTGGCACTTGAGATTTGGACATCTCAACTTTGGAGGTCTTAACTTGTCAAATAGAAAAGGAATGGTAAGAGGATTACCATTGATAGAGAAACGAACAGCCTTTGTGAAGGTTGTATCTTGGGGAAACAACAGAGTGAAAGTTTTCCATCTGGGAAAATCATAAGGGAAAAAGCGCCCTTAGAGATTGTCCACTCAGATTTATGTGGACCGATGCAAACTCCATCACTTGCAGGTAGCCACTATATGCTAACATTTATTGATGATTTTACTAGAAAAACTTGGGTTTGTTTCCTGAAGAACAAAAGTGAAGTGTTTGAAAGGTTTTGAAATTTCAAGGCACTTGTAAAAAACCAAAGTGGGCTGCATATCAAAGTTATAAGAACTGATAGAGGAGGTGAGTATATCTCCAAGTAATTTCTACGTTTTTGTAGAGAAAATGGAATTCATAAGCAGTTTACCACTAGGTACACTCCACAACAAAATGGAGTTGTCGAAAGGAAGAATAGGACAATCATGGATATGGCGAGGAGTATGTTAAAGGCAAAGCATTTGCCAAATTATTATTGGGCTGAAGCTGTACACCGTGTAGTGTACATTTTGAATAGATGCCCTACAAAAGGAGTCATGAACATAGTGCCGGAAGAAGCATGGAATGGGACAAAGCAAGGAGTCACCCACATGAAAGTTTTTGGATGTGTGGCTTATGCACACATTCCAGATCAACTAAGGAAGAAGTTGGACAGCAAAGGGGAGAAATGTATTTTCGTTAGATATAGTGAGGAATCCAAAGCTTATAGGTTGTATAACCCATCCACCAAGAAGCTTATTGTGAGTAGAGATGTTCAGTTTATTGAGGAGGAAGCTTGGGATGGAAGCATAGAGAAGATAGTGAAAGTTAAAAACTCTTTGTCTCATGATGAAGATGATAAGGAGATAACTGAAATACATCCCCAAACAACAGCACCAACACAAGGGCAGCAAGAGACACCCTTGAGGAGAAATGAAAGTGCTTCTCCAAGCACACCACAAGGAGGAAATTCAAGTGCTTCTTCAAGCACTTATACGCCAAATGAGAGAGGTAAGAAGTTCAGAAATTGAAGTGACATTTATGAACAAGAGGAAACAAATGAAGGTATGAACTCTTTGTTTGTTTTATATTGTCATGTTGATGACCCTGTTCATTTCGAAGAAGCAATTAAGGATGGGAAATAGATAGAAGCTATGGATGAGGAGATCAATGCCATAGAAAGAAACAAGACATGGGATTTAGTTGAACTACCAAAAGGAAAAGAATTCATTGGAGTTAAATGGGTCTACAAGACCAAGAGTAATGCTGAAGACAAAATCGAAAGACACAAGGCAAGACTTGTTGTCAAAGGATATAAGCAGCAGTATGGGAGAGACTATGAGGAAACTTTTCCACCGGTTGCTAGAATGGAAACCGTGAGAGCAGTGCTGTCCATAACAACACAAAACAAGTGGAAAGTTTACCAAATGGACGTGAAGTCAGCATTCTTAAATGGAGTGTTAATGGAAGAGGTTTACATTAAACAACCTCTAGGCTATGAAAAGAAAGACCAAGAGCACAAAGTGTGCAGATTGAAGAAAGCTCTTTATGGGCTGAAGCAAGCACCAAGAGCATGGTACAGTAGGATAGATTCCTATCTGCTGGAAAATGGATTTGAAAAGTGTGAGGGAGAACCCACTCTCTACATCAAAGAAAAGGATGGTAAATTACTAATTGTTGTGTTATATGTTGATGATGTTATTTTCACAAGTAATGATGATTATCTTATTGAAAATTTCAAAATAGTCATGAAAGAAGAATTTGAAATGACTGACATGGGTTTGCTGATATATTTCTTAGGAATAGAAGTAGAACAAAATGGAAATGGGATTTTTATCTCACAAGCGAATTATGTTAATGAAGTGTTGGAAAGATTTAATATGTAGGAGAGCAAAGCAGCAATCACTCCCACAGTGATGGGATTAAAACTCATCAAAGAGAAAAACAACAAGGAATTTGATCCTAGTTTGTACAAGAGCATAGTTGGCTGACTACAACTAGGCCGGATATAATGCATGTTGTTAGTTTGATTTCCAGATTCATGGAGAGGCCAAAAGAAGCACATTGGCAGGTAGCAAAAAGGATTCTGAGGTATGTTAAAGGTACTAAAAGGTTTGGCATTTTATATACTGCTTCAGAATGTTCAGATTTAATTGGATACAATGATAGTGATTGGGCTGGAAGCGTAGATGATCGGGAAAGCACATCCTGCTATGTTTTTCACATGGGTTCAGGAGCCATTTCATGGGCTTCTAAAAAATAGCCTATTGTAGCGTTGTCTACAGCAGAGGCAGAATATGTGGTAGCTACAACAACAACGTGTCAAGCAATTTGGATGAGAAGGATGTTAAGGAGTTTATGCCAAGAGCAAGCAAAAGGAACTGTGATTTTTTGTGACAATAGCTCAGCTATTGTAATATCCAAGAATTTTGTGTTTCATAAGAGAACTAAACACATTGACACAAAGTTTCATTACATCAGGGAACTAGGAAACAATGGAGAAATTGTTTTAGAATACTGCAGAACTTAGGAGCAAGTTGCAGATATTCTGACCAAACCATTGGGACAGAAAAGTTTTGAGTTTTTGAAGAAGTGTCTGGGTATGACTGATAACTGAGCAGTTGAAATTAAAGGGGAGTGTTGAAACATTACTTTCAACTACAGCGTTTTGTTTGGAAAACCGTCTGAGGATTCCCCGCACTGTTTTTGCCAAATGGTGTTATTTCTCGAGGGGGCAGCGAGCACATTCATCAGCTGACACGTGTTTTGAATGGTTTTGTTAATACAGCCTTCCCCGACGCGTAAAGTTCAGTAAAAAAGGGCCATGCGATTTGCCGTCAACCATCTGATTGGATTGGCAGGCTTTCAATGGATGCACTGATCTCCATGCTTGGAATGGAAGGGAGGAAACAAGTTACTCCTGAAGAATTCGTACAGAGTCCCATCCATTCGTACAGACCTCAGTTGACTAGACTGTACATGCAGGGAAGAGCACAAAAGATATTGGTGGCAGACGTAGGACCAATTGGATCAGCGAAGTAATTAATGAAATTTACTACGATTGGTAAATGTAGGTAAAAAAATTATTTTTATTAATTACGAGAGTCGTTTTTCTTATGATACAAGAAAAGTGTAATGTCATTTTTTTTAGTTGTAAGAATATGCAATAAAATACGCAGCAATGAATGTAAGAAAAAAGAGAAAAAAATTTACACACAACAATGGCAATTTTCAAGCAGAGACAGAGTGAAATTTCTTTTGGAACTACATCTGAAGCGTTCTTGTGTTAATCCATCTCTTAGAGGAAGACCTTTTTTTGTAACAGTTATATTGTTAATGAATACAAGTTTTCTTTGTGCATGTGTGAAACTCTGTCTTCACAAAACAATTTTAGTTTTTTCTCTGTGTTAAAAACAAAACATTATTCTCTGTTCATTCTTATTTGGAATTATCAGAAATTCCCAACAAAAAAATGGTAGCATTGTGGAAATTACATTGGCCACGCTTACATATATTGAGCGTAGAAACAGTCTTGGTATGAGATTGCGTTGAGAAAACATTCCATTGTTTGTATCTCCCAATTTTCCCTCCAAAAATTCAAATGCGGGCTATGAATATACCTGAAACATGCCCTCCCTTCATTATCACATGCCCAAGCATACCATCTTTTTTTATCATTGAATGGATAGGATGTTATATTTTTTCAGAAAGTAGGATAGAATGTTATATACCAAGGCAACTGCGAATAATTAGAGGAGAACACAAAATTTTTCCTGTGAAGAGCAGCCAATTAGGAACAAGAGAGGGCTTTCCAGTAGGAGCAAAGTTGTTGAATATGTTGCCCGCTCCCCGGTTGCCGAATGCCCAGTAACCCGATACTGCCACCGAGAAAGATGTTGATATAACCACTGTGTAGCATATGCACAAGCCTTTGAGCATTTTGCCAGAAACAGGAGGGGATAATGTTGCCTGCAAACATAATATGAGTATGGGAATCAGTGCCAAGCATTCAGAATTATATACACGGTGTCCCTTTGCAGGAACTAATGTCCAACATTGCTGATTAGCTTCTCCTCGTAATCAAGGAGATGCATTGCCCATTGTAAGAGATATAAGATTAACTCAAGATAAAGTCTAAGATTATGGAATTTTGATAAAACATGTAAATTAATGGATAGAATGTTATATACCAAGGCAACTGCAAATAATTGAAGGAGAACGCAAATTTTTCCAGTGACGAGAAGCCAATTAGGAACAAGAGAGGGCTCTACAATAGGAGCAAAGTTGTTGAAAATGTTGCCCGCTGCCCGGTTGCCGAATGCCTAGTGTTAGTGTCAGTCTTTCCAGCCTTCCTCCAGTGATCAAACGTGCTCTTACAAAGTGATTTTGAAGTGTCAAGGTCAAATTTTGTCATTTCAGTGAGTCTTCAAGCAAAATTTGGTCACTAGGCATTAGGTTTAGGGTTTGCTTTCACTCCTTCTAAAATTGCCCAAATGCCAATCTATGTCACTATTCAGCTGAGTCTATCATCATTCATAGGGTTTTCATTATCATCTTAGTGTCTAATGAGTCATTTTACACCTTGTTCATGCTTCAGTTACGCCTAGGCAAGGTCATTTCCCTCTCCTAGGGTTTTGAAAGCTAATTTCTCTTGGATGGTCAAAACACTAGAAAAAACTGTATCCAGATATTCATACACCTTCCCCTATCTTTCATGTGCCTTATCAAACACTTCCCATCACTGAGATCCCCCAAATTCCTCATTTTTCCACAAACCCTAGCTTCTTGCTACAACCTGGCAATTTTCTAGGTTGGGCCTGTGTTTTTCCCTTTTGGACCCCTTCCCCTCACTCAATCTCTGATATTCAACTTTCCCCTGCTTCCTAACATTCCTCCCTACTCCCAAAAATTTCCTCAAGAATTTAGAAGCCCCTTATCCCCTTCATTTCGCTTCATTTCGACAAAATCCCTTGTTCCACACATCGGGATAAGTTTCACTCAAAAGATGTTTCAGAGAAATCAAAGATGAATCTTGGAAAACTGAGAGAGGTTTTTTTCCACAACAGGCCAAGGAAGAAAAACCTCCTTCACTTTTTGCACAGGTGTCATGGTTTTAGAGAAATGTCAAAAATACAATCGTTAGATCCAAGGAGTTTGGCCAAGGCACTAAAACGACGGAAAAGGCCCGATCCACTCCAAATTTTGGCCAAAGCCTCTTTGATTGAGCAGGGTACTTGATTGGGGACTCCCAGCCCAAATTTCAAGAAATTTGGAGAAAATTTTGTCAATTGTGAATTTTTGGGCAAAAAACAGGTTTTCCTCCCCAACAGGTCGCGCGCCGCGCGCGACCTTTTCGATGGGCAACTCCATTTCGGGAAAACTCAACATTTTTGCATTTGTCATGCAAAGATACACTTGCTCAGCAATTACCAAGAGATTTCATCAAGTTTTGAGCCTCCAGAAGGTCAAAAAACAAGCAAAAAATGACTTTCTGCCACCTTTTTGACACACAGGAAGCCGTCTTGGGAGATTGCAATTTTGGAGGGGCAAATGGCCACCAAATTCAGAAATTCCACTTGGGTTGGAAATTAGACATCCAGAAATTTCCAACAAGCCCACTTTTTCCTCATTTGGACACCTGGAAGTGCCTCAAAAGTAGCTCCAAAGTAGCGCGACCTATTGGGCAGTTTTTCACAGAAATCCACCTACAGCTCAGCAAAACGCAGTTTTGACTGGATTTGACTTTTTTGAGTGAATTTTGATCCTCCTTGTTGTAAATGATGTAACTTTATGATATTTTGACACTTATTTATCTCTTCTAGAAGATTCTTTCATGTGATAGGCAAAAATTTAATGAATGAATTGGTTTCCTAGTTTATAGAGGCAAGTTGTTTTGACTGCCTAGTTTTTAGTTCTCAGTTTAGAATTGGTTGAAACAGCTCCCAGGATATGAGCTCGACCCCTAGAGGCAAGGAAAGATGTTATATTGCCTATATTATGTACTTTCTTGGTCATTTTCATGGTTGGACTCTTGAGGTAGAAAGCTTCTATTGTATTACTCATTGTATCTCTGCAATTTTGGCAAAGGAAGAAAGACCAGGGTTTTGCAGTCCTTTTTGGGATTCCTGTGGTTACATGTATTGATGGTGTGTTTCTCTTTGTAATTGTAAGTTTGTTATGTGATTCATCTTCTTACTTTTCCTTCTGCAAATTAGGCAAATGAAGTGTTAAAGTAGAATTCATGATTGCCATGCTCTGCTTTTAAGTTTGCTTAATATTTATGTTTTCATCTATCTAAAGAGAACTCTTGAAGGTTTCTTGCTCTCTTTAGCCCCTCACCGGTCATTCCTATCCATTCACTTAATTCAAAGGCATCAATACAGTCTCCTACCTTGCCCCAAAGAACCCCCTGCAAAAACTGTGTCCAATCCCCGCACCCAGAATTGCCTTTCCCCAATTTTCCACCAAAACCCTAAAAATCCCAAAATCAAACCTTTTTATCAGTTTACTAGCATAAAATCAGTGTTTCCTCATTGGTTATCTCGCCCGTTGAAGATACCTATCGAGATAGACCAGAGAGAGCCCTCTCCTGCCCCGTAGGGCTAGCTACGAGGCTAAGTGGTTTGATGTTGCCTTGGAGTTTACCTTTCTCAGCCTGAGGTGAAATTTCAAGCACTAACATATTGGCGACCATACTGGGGAGAACAAATTTGTCTGTTGATTGATGTGTTTGTGTCATAAGTCTTAGACGGAGCCTGAAGTTATGCCAGGTAGCCTTCGAAACGCTTTTGCTTTGCATAAGCGGAAGTAGATAAACGCTGCTTCAGTCAATCTCCGTGAGCTTGTGAATACAGCACTTCATTTGCATTTTACCCCAGTACATGTATCAAGTTCAGATCTGATTGTTGATAGTGGACAACGATCAGACACTGATAAGGCTGAAATCATTCACTGGCGACTCCTTCACTGAAAACTCCAGAGACCAATGCTTCATGGTGACTTCACTGCAGGAAGACTATTAGCTTTGAGATTTTCAAGATGGATCGGATTTCAAGAAGATATGCTCCCTTAAGCCGAGATCACATCCCTGGTTTTCCAAATAAAATTCCGAAGCTAGATTGGTCAAGGAATCTGCCTACATTTAAATATGATGGTAAGAAGGATGTTGCTTTACATCTAGTTAGATTTCATATGCATACTCGCAAGTTGAAGGTTGATTTTCCTGAAGATTGCTTGATGAAGATATTCTTGGCCACTCTGGAAGGTGCAGCTCAATCCTGGTATGAAAATTTGCCGCAGGCCTGTATTTACTGTTTAAAGGATTTTCATGCCTTGTTTATTGAAAGATATCAAGCATCTTATCCATCATTAAATTTAGTTCATGACTGTTGCAAACATGATTCAACTTTTATTGAAAGCCTTGAGAAATATTATGAAGATGATAATTTTATGGATGTTGAGATCATGGAGGCTCTGTATGAGAATCCATTTCAGCAGCATAAAGAAAACTTAGAGAATTCCCATCAAGATGATCAGGACATTTTGCAGCGGAATTAAGATCAACAGGCTGAAGATGGTCATATAGTGGAAGATGATGAAAGAGAAGAGCTTGTTTCAGATCTGCCCACAGAAGAAGACCAGATTGCAGAATGTGATAATGTTAGGACAACTACTTCAGAACAACATTTAGATTATGATGACCATGAATATCTTGTGCTGAAGCCCATTAAAGAGAGCTCTACTGTTGATATCATAGACAGAGTTTTGGATTCAGATGTTCATGAACAGCAAGGTGAGATCTTTGCTCAAGCAAGTGAAAAAGTTTCTTTGAGTGAATTTGTGGTAGACGATGTAAATGATAATATCGTGCTTGATAATATTGAAGAATGTAATAAGGAACTTGATAATCTGGTTGTGATATCATATGAAGATGACCTACCATATTGCCAGACTACAGAAGATCATAGCATACAGGATTACCTTTCAGATTCTTCCTCATATGTCTCATGTTTTGAAATGTTATTTCAAGAGGAGATTTGCTCAACTACTTGTTCAGAATTTTTTGAGGACCAGGAACATACTCTTTCTGAAGCACATGATGAGGGCAGATCAGAATTTGAAACAAAGGATACCTTGTTCTTATAGGAGGAGGTGGCAATGTCAAGTCTTCATGTTTTCCAGGATCCAATGGCGGATTTGTTACAGTTAGCAGTGAAGGTGATTATTGCAGTATTCAGTGATGAAAGAGAATATGGTCGACTATATTTTTGGATGCCCAGTTACCAGTATTCATTGTTGACCAGAAGATCTGATCAGGAGAATCAATCAAGAAGGCATCTGCTTGATTGGTTGCATTGGAATTTTGATATAGTTTGATGGTATATTATCTTGTAAGAAGCACAAGTGGTTGTCATCATGATTTCAAATCTTGATGGACTGCTGCCCTTCAATAAACTTTGTAAGTTCTTGTTTAGTTAAGTCAGTCATGAGTCATTTGTGAGTCAGTTTTCAGTCATGTAGGTTTCATAATTGAGTCGGTTTGAATCAAGTTTCAGTCAATAAACGAGTCAAAGTCTTGTATTGTTTGTCAAATAATGACTCCATCGCCCAATGGATGAAGGCACTGTCTAGCTCTTACAGAGATCTGCGGTTCTTGGCACCTCCAAGGAGCTACCATCCCCATTGGAGCCAATGTTAGTGTCAGTCTTTCCAGCCTTCCTCCAGTGATCAAACGTGCTCTTACAAAGTGATTTTGAAGTGTCAAGGTCAAATTTTGTCATTTCAGTGAGTCTTCAAGCAAAATTTGGTCACTATGCATTAGGTCTAGGGTTTGCTTTCACTCCTTCTAAAATTGCCCAAATGCAAATCTATGTCACTATTCAGCTGAGTCTATCATCATTCATAGGGTTTTCATTATCATCTCAGTGTCTAATGAGTCATTTTACACCTTGTTCATGCTTCAGTTACGCCTAGGCAAGGTCATTTCCCTCTCCTAGGGTTTTGAAAGCTAATTTCTCTTGGATGGTCAAAACACTAGCAAAACTTGTATCCAGATGTTCATACACCTTCCCCTATCTTTCATGTACCTTATCAAACACTTCCCATCACTGAAATCCCCCAAATTCCTCATTTTTCCACAAACCCTAGCTTCTTGCTACAACCTGGCAATTTTCTAGGTTGGGCCTGTGTTTTGCCCTTTTGGACCCCTTCCCCTCACTCAATCTCTAAGATTCCACTTTCCCCTGCTTCCTAACATTCCTCCCTACTCCCAAAAATTTCCTCAAGAATTTAGAAGCCCCTTATCCCCTTCATTTCGCTTCATTTCGACAAAATCCCTTGTTCCACACATCGGGATAAGTTTCACTCAAAAGATGTTTCAGAGAAATCAAAGATGAATTTTGGAAAACTGAGAGAGGTTTTTGTCCACAACAGGCCGAGGAAGAAAAACCTCCTTCACGTTTTGCACAGGTGTCATGGTTTTAGAGAAATGTCAAAAATACAATCGTTAGATCCAAGCAGGTTGGCCAAGGCACTAAAACGACGGAAAAGGCCCGATCCACTCCAAATTTTGGCCAAAGCCTCTTTGATTGAGCAGGGTACTTGATTGGGGACTCCCAGCCCAAATTTCAAGAAATTTGGAGAAAATTTTGTCAATTGTGAATTTTTGGGCAAAAAACAGGTTTTCCTCCCCAACAGGTCGCACGTCGCGCGCGACCTATTCGATGGGCAACTCCATTTCGGGAAAACTCAGCATGATTTTTCATGCAAAGATACACCTGCTCAGCAATTACCAAGAGATTTCATCAAGTTTTGAGCCTCCACAAGGTCAAAAAACAAGCAAAAAATGACTTTCTGCCACCTTTTTGACACACAGGAAGCAGTCTTGGGAGATTGCAATTATGGAGGGGAAAATGGCCACCAAATGCAGAAATTATACTTGGGTTGGAAAGTAGACATCCAGACCTTTCCAAAAAGCCCACTTTTGCCTCATTTGGACACCTGGACGTGCCTCAAAAGCAGCTCCAACGTAGCGCGACCTGTTGAGGATTAGGGCGCGACCTGTTGGGCCGTTTTTCACAGAAATCCACCTACAGCTCAGCAAAACGCAGTTTTGACTGGATTTGACTTTTTTGAGTGAATCTTGATCCTCCTTGTTGTAAATGATGTAACTTTATGATATTTTGACACTTATTTATCTCTTCTAGAAGATTCTTTCATGTGATAGGCAAAAATTTAATGAATGAATTGGTTTCCTAGTTTATAGAGGCAAGTTGTTTTGACTGCCTAGTTTTTAGTGCTCAATTTAGAATTGGTTGAAACAACTCCTAGTATAGTGAGCTCGACCCCTAGAGGCAAGGAAAGATGTTAGATTGCCTATATTATGTACTTTCTTGGTCATTTTCTTGGTTGGACTCCTGAGGGAGAAAGCTTCTATTGTATTACTCATTGTATCTCTGCAATTTTGGCAAAGGAAGAAAGACCAGGGTTTTGCAGTCCTTTTTGGGATTCCTGTGGTTACATGTATTGATGGTGTGTTTCTCTTTGTAATTGTAAGTTTGTTATGTGATTCATATTCTTAATTTTCCTTCTGCAAATTAGGCAAATGAAGTGTTAAAGTAGAATTCATGATTGCCATGCTCTGCTTTTAAGTTTGCTTAATATTTATGTTTTCATCTGTCTAAAGAGAACTCTTGAAGGTTTCTTGCTCTCTTTAGCCCCTCACCGGTCATTCCTATCCATTCACTTAATTCAAAGGCATCAATACAGTCTCCTACCTTGCCCCAAAGAACCCCCTGCAAAAACTATGTCCAATCCCCGCACCCAGAATTGCCTTTCCCCAATTTTCCACCAAAACCCTAAAAATCCCAAAATCAAACCTTTTTATCAGTTTACTAGCCTAAAATCAGTGTTTGCTCATTGGTTATCTCGCCCGTTGAATATCCCTATCGAGATAGACCGGAGAGAGCCCTCTCCTGCCCCATAGGGCTAGCTACGAGGCTAAGTGGTTTGATGTTTCCTTGGAGTTTACCTTTCTCAGCCTGAGGTGAAATTTCAAGCGCTAACACCTAGTAACCGGATACTGCCACCGAGAAAAATGTTGATATAACCACTTTGTAGCATATGCACAAGCCTTTGAACATTTTGCGAGAAACAGGAGGGGATAGTGTTGCCTGCAGAACATAATTATGAGCGTGGGAATCAGGGCCAAGCATTAGTTTAAGTTGGCGTTTATTTGCACTGAAAATAAAAGAAATTCAAAAAATATGGTAGAAATTTTTAGAAATATAAATTACAGATATTAAGCTCTAAGATCAAAAAGGGATGAAAATATATTAAAAATTAATATGGATATACTCCTAAATCAATTTATTCGTATTTACCGTAGTAGTTATAACGAAGCACAGAATTAGTTCATGTAACATAGGTTTGAGATTAATTTTTTTTTACTCCAACCATAGAGGCTACATTGTCTTCCAATTAAACTAAAGATAGAGATTTAAGGAAAGCGGATGCAACTTTCTTTCCTGACAACTATAGGAATTGATAGGCATTCTGCTGATCACCGAAAAGGGGAAATTTGATTAGGAATATTGTTAGCAGCAACACTTTGTCAAGCGTAAACAGTTGAGGCGTTGGGACCCAGAGCACTCACGCTTCCATCTAGAATGTTGAATTTTACGTAATTCGAAGTCGGTTTGATGACTTCCTCTTCCTCCTTTTTTTTCCTCAGCGTTGTAATCATTTTAAATGAAATGTTGTAGTTTATTTTCTATATTACGGTTGGCTTTTTATCATTTATAATTTTAATTAATATTTTTTTAAGAATTAAATTTGAGTTGTATAATTAGATAATTTAAAAATTTAAATTTATTTATATATTTAAAAATAATATTTTTTAAATTATAATTTGACATAAATTTATATTACAAATTATATATATATATATATATATATATATATATATATATATATATTTATATATATATCTATATATATATATATAAAACGGAGTTGGTTTTAGTGTGTTTTTTTAGTCTTTCTGTAGCTTTAATATGTGGAAAAATTTGAGGTGAAATCTTGATTTGTGTTATTTAAACTAGTTTTTTTTAACTGTATATATGGATTCAGCAACTTTGAAAACCTCTAGGGCACTTCGATTGCACACAGTTACCCATCAAACTTGTCATTTCACTAAATTCTTACAAGATATTAGAGAAATTAAACAAAAAAGTCCTACACTAAAAACTTGCAAAAAAATCACACCAAAGACAACTAAAAAAGTCATTATTTTTTTAACATTATTTTACAGTTATGATAAAAGTTTTCTACTAAATGTTGGAGAACTTGTGTCTAGCGTTTATTGCATTGGCCATTTTCTTATCGATATCCAAAAGGTTTCAATTAATTGTAAAATAACATATTAAGTTTAAATGTTTCTTTCAAAAAAATAATGTTAATTCTGGAGGTTGGTATTTATATATAATTTTTTAGAAGAATTCAGTGTAGTGTTTTGTTACTTGTGTGTTTTAATTTTTTTAATATTTATTTTACTGATAAGTTAGTTTTTCTTTTTTATTTACAAATAAAATATATTTTTGATTTAAAATAAAATGTTTGTTATTTTTTTTTTTTTTAATTTTGAAACTGTTTCATGAACGAGCTAAAATTAAAGACGCAAAATTTTTGCACTATAAATTTGAATTGAATAGAAACAAAACTAAAAACACGGTGAGAAATTATTTTCGTATGCTAATTGTGGAGGTCATGAAGCGGTTGGGCTTATTGACCACATCACACCCACAACCATACACCATCAAGTGGCTTAACCAAGGATGGGATCTTCGTGTCACAAAGCAGTGTCGCCTTCCATACAGCATCAAGCCCTTCATGGATGAGGTATTTTGTGATGTTGCTCCTCTTGATGTTTTTGATGTATTATTAGGCCAACCATACTTGTGGAAGCAACATTCCATGTATGATTCAAGGCCTCAACTTGTTATTGTTAACATGGAAAATGAGTTGTAGAGGATACCAGAGGTAGCACCGCCTACCACCATATCTCTGGTTATTGCAAAACAATGTCATAAGCTCATTTCCAAAACCGGGAAATTTGTTTTCTTGATGTTATGCCCTCATGGAAAGAAGAAGATGGTGGCATGACAACAACAGATGGACAAGGTTGTGGAGGAGTACGAGGACATCTTCACCTCCCTCACAGGGGTGCCTTTGCACTGTCAAGTCAAGCACTCCATCGATCTGACTCCAGGTGCGTCATTGCCCAATGGACCCATCTATCGTACTCTGTTATGGAGAAAGATGAAATCAAGAGGCAGATTCAGGAGCTGATGTAGAAAGGTCACATCGTGTCGAGTTCATCGTTCTGTGGGAGCTTGATCCTATTAGTATAGAAGAAGTATGGGGCTTGGAGACTATGTATTGAATATTGGGCACTGAACAAGATCACTGTCGGGAATAGGCATTCGATCCCATGGATTGATGACCTTTTGGACCAACTCAAGGGGGGAAATATTTCAGCAAGATCAACTTGAAGTCTGGATATCACCAAATCAAACCCTCCAATGTGTGGAAGATTGCCTTCAAAGCTAAAGAGGGCCTTTTATAATGGTTGGTTATGCCTTTCAGGTTGACGAATGCTCCTACAACCTTCATGAGGCTGATGGATGACATCTTGCGACCATTCACCAACTCATTTGTAGTGGTATACTTGGATGACATCTTGACCTTAAGCAAGAGTTGGGAAGAGCACCTCCATCACATCCGAGAGGTTCTCCAAACATTGTGGCAACACAAGTTGTGTGCCAATTTGGAGAAATACAGTTTTGGCATGACCCAAGTTCAGTATCTAGGATACATTATTGATGAATGTGGGGTGCATGTGAATCCATCCAAGATCCAAGTCATTTGGGATTGGTCAGCCCCAACTACTCTGACAAAGTTTTGCTAATTTCAACTGCAGGTTCATGTTGGGGTTCTCTCATATCACTTGGCCTTTGAGTAAAGTCACCAAGGGAGGATCAAAAGAAAAATTATTTTGTTTTGAATCTCAATAGAAGGCATTCACACAGTTGAAACATCAGCTCTGCTCTACACCAGTGCTCACATTACCAAACTTGCAACAACCATTTGAGATCAAAACAAATGTCTATGACTATGTTATTGGGGCAGTCCCTACTCAATAGGAGCATCTAGTGGCATATCACAGTGAGACACTTTCAGACACAGTCTGAAAGTATCCCACTTATGACAAAGAAATGTATTCCATTGTGTAGGCCTGTCGACAATGGAAGCATTACATTTTGGGGAAGGAAAGGGTCATCCACACAGACCACCAACCCCTATAGTGTATACAGAGGCAAGGGAAGTTGCAGAATGCTCGCCATCAGAAGTGGTCCACATACCTGCAACAGTTCCATTTGAATATCAAGTATAAGAAGGATGACACAAATAATGTCACAGACTACCTCATCTAACCCCTGATCATGGCGTTAACCATCGTGCTCAACTCTTGTGGGCACGAGACTTCTAATTGACCACTTCTATACAAAAATGACCTAGAATTTGACCACATGTACGAGACACTCTTGGAGGGTCAGCAAGTGCCAAATTTTCACCTCCAGGATGCACTATTATGCCACCTAGGACACATTTGTGTTCCTTCAAGTGAGCATGCCAATATGATTTGGGAAGCGCACTATGGTTGGTTCCCTAGACATTTCGGGGTTAAGAAAATAGTGGTAGTACTACAAAAGAATTTCTAATGGCCGAATATTTGACAAGATGTCGGGATGAACATTAGATCTTTCACTTTTTGTGCCATTTCCAAACCAACCTTCAAGAAGCAAGGCCTCTATCCTCCACTTCCTACCCCTAGTTGACCTTCGGAATCCATATCCATGGATTACATTTCAGGCCTTCCTTATACTAAGCATGGAAATGACTATGTTTTTGTGGTCGTGGACAGATTCTCAAAGATGACCATTATGGAGGTGTGCAAGAAGAATATCATAGCAGAATCCATTACTAAACTCTTCGTTGAATGAGTGTGGGTACACTTTGGGATCCCACAGTCTATCATCTTAGATCGGGACAACAGTTTCCTCAGTACATTTTGGTCCAATCTCTCATCGATGCTAGACACCAAGCTCGCTAAGTTCACAACTTTCCATCCCTAAATTGATGGCCAGACATAGGTTGTCAACAGAATGATCGTACACATTATGTGCATGTACAACTCAAAGAAACCACACACATGGGATGATATCCTCCCCTATGTCTAACACAACTATAATCAGGCTCTCCACAACTCGACTGGCCACAACCCTTTTCAGGTGGGCTTGGAATTCCAGCCACTATGTCCCATTGATGTGGCCATACCATTTGTAGCTACACAGGCATATTTGGCTCATGTCCAGCTCAAAGCCAATAAGACAAACAACTTCATTGAGCACATTCAGCACATCCACTAATATATCCATGAAATCTTGGACACAGCCACTACTAAGTACAAGCAACGACACAATCAGAATAGGGTGCCACACAATTTCCAAGTGGGCAACAAAGTTTGGCTACATTTATAGAAGGAGCACCCCCTAGGCCCCACTGCAAGCTTCACCCACAACGATATGGTCCATACACCATCACCAAGGTAGTAGGGGACAATGCCTTCGAGCTCAATATTCCACCATTCCTTGCTCTGTACCCAGTGTTCAATGTGGACCACATTTGACCCTACTTTTCACCATTGTTGTACACATTTGACATTGCAGAACAACTCACACCAACATAGTTAAACCCAAACTACATGGAACAAGACACAAATGATCAGATCATGGACACATAGATCAAGAATACCCGACAACAAAGTATTCAACTATATCGAGCTGTCAAAGTAGCCAACTCCTTTACTAGGGCAAGTGGCTCACCATGGACCGAGTTCAGGAGAAGTTTCCTCATGTCATGGAGAAACTCAATGCAATCGGTACCATTGGTTCCTAAGGGGGGACGAATGATCCAGGTGGATATTGGTGGCCACCTACCTATTCCACTTGGACCCCCACCATTGTTTCTTTCAGTTTTTTAGTTTCCTTAATTGTAGCACAGTTTACTATTTTTGGTAGTTTTTTAGGTCCTGAACTTCCGGATCCATTTTGAGGCCCTAAATGACGTTTTTTTGGGAAAACCACCATTGGAAATATGAGTTTTCAACTCATTATTTGTTGTCATCAGCTGTACTCCTCGGATAGATATTTCTAATGAGGTACTGTATGAGTCAAACAGAAATCATATGCCAAAGTTAGGACCCCAGGAAGTTGATGTACCAACTTACCCCAATGGGGCCCATAGTTTGGTGTTTCATCTTCTAGGTATAATTTTTTGAATGTTTAGGTTTTTTAATTGTTTCTTAATAATAAATAGGCCTTCAGCCTCATTGTAACACAATTCAGAGGCATGTAGGTGCCACATCTCTTCTCAGAGATAAGCTATCATCGCCAGAGCTCATCTTATTTCCATTATGTTTGTAAGCATATTTTAGTATTTGATATTAATGAAATGAAGTGTTCTTTTTTCTACCTCTCTGTATCTATAGTTATAACTATAATTTGTTTTGTTCCTATTTAAATTTGGATCACAAGGTATGTGCATATACAGATGTTGTGCATATATGGAGATATGCGATAGAAAAGATATGCATATATAAAAGAATTGTGGCTTCTGTATATACACATCTTTTGTATATGCACATATCTTCCATATATGTACAACTTCTGTATATGCACATATCTTCCATATATGTGCAACTTTTGTCTATGTGAAACTTCCATATATGCACAATTTCCGTATACGCACATATCTTCCATATATGCACAACTTTCATTTGTATACACATATTTTTATATACACAACTTCTATATATACGCATATCTTCTATATATGTGCATATCTTCTGTATATGCACATACTTGTGCACAACTTCAACTTTCATATATACATTTCTTCTGTATATGCACATATTTTCTGATTGTGCACAACTTCCGTATATACACATATACAAACGTTTTGCAAATAAAAATAATATGCACATATACAAAAGTTTCCTATATACAAAAGATATGTGATGCAAAAGATGCACATATATATAATTTGTGTGACTTCTATAGATGCACATCTTTTGTATATGGACATGTCTTTCATATATACACAATTTTCATATATGCGCATATCATATCTATATGTGCATCTTCTGTATATGTGCATATAGAGAAGTTGCGCATATATAGTAGATGCGCATATACGGAAGATATTCACATAAAAATATTGTGCATATACAAAGGATGTACACATATACAAAATTTGTGCATATATGGAGGTTGTCATATATGCATATTAATGAAGTTGTGGGAAACTTCCGTATATGTGCAGTTTCTGTATTTGTGCATATAGGGAAGTCACACATATACAAAATATATGTGCATATATGAAAGTTACACATATATAAAATATATGTGCATATACAGAAGTTGCGCATATACGGAAAATGTGTGCATATGTGGAAGTTGTGCATATATGGATGATGTGTGCATATATGAAAGTTGTGCGAAACTTCAGTGTCTATTTAAGCGCAACTTCTGTATATTCACATGTTCTATATATGCACATATATGTCGTATATGTACAAATGGATATTTTCATATATAGAAGTTACGTATATACAAAGGTTGCACATATACAATGGCTGAAGTTGCACATAAATTATGTATATGTACAGCTTCTGTATATTTGCATCTACCATACATATATAACTTTCATATATGTGCATATACGCTATTTAAGCATGTGGAGAAGGTCTGCACTAGTTCAACCATCGTATATGCACAACTTTTGTATATGTACATATTTTCCATATATGTGCATATACGCTATTTAAGCATGTGGAGAAGGTTTGCACTAGTTTAACCATCGTATATGCACAACTTTTGTATATGTACATATTTTCCATATATGTGCAACCTCTATATATGCACATATATGAAATTTGTGCATATATGGAAGTTGCACATTTATGGAAGGTATGTGATATAAAATATATGCATATATAGAAGTTGTGTGACTTTTGTATATGCATATGTTTTGTATATGTGCATGTCTTCTATATATGCACATATCTTTTGTTTATACGCTTCTTCTGTATATGCGCATATATTATGTATATACGAATATCTGGAAGTTGCACATATATAGTTTATGCGCATACACAGAAAATATATGCATATAAATAGTATATGCACGTATATAGAAATTGCCCATATACGCAAGATATGTGTATATACAAAATAAATGTGTAGATACGAAAGTTATGCATTAGAGACTGTTGTAGATACATATTACGGAAGTTGCACATAGTTTTGTGTATTTAGTTTTAGTTTCAATATGTCTTTTCTATGAGAATTAAGTTTTTTCTAATATTAGGAAAGAATGAAATGTTTATGGGAGCACCAAACATAGCGATGTATTGTGCCACCATCAACTTCATTGTCTGATATATCTCTCTCACAAACTCTCTTTTAAGGGATTCTTTGGTTGTGTTTCCCATCTTCTAGTCTTGGACAAACTCAGTGGTTTATATCATTGTACCTTTGTCACGAACTTGTTACCCACCACCTCATGGGTGATATCGATAGGAGAAATTTTTCTCCATGACGAACCTCAACCAATAATCGACACCCCCTTGATGCCTCCTACTAGCTCGTTTTGCCTTTTCTCTGCCACCTAAGTCAGCGATGTGGTTCCTCACCCAACTGTATTGATCGTATGTTTGAATATGGGCCTCCCAAATCTAAAGGTATGTCTTTTCATTTGATAATTGAGTATTGAGTTTACTTAACATGGATACCTTTGCATATGGATTGATGGGGGGATTTGGTGGAAAGATTAGGCTTAGTTTGTACTCTTCTCTCCTTGATATCTTTTGGTTATTTCACTTGGACCTTAGTCCCACGGAATATCCTTTATTGGACATTTAGTTCTAGGGTGGTACTACTTGGGAAACCCTGACTTTGGGTACTTGGTCCTGCTCCTTTACTTGCACATACTACGCTCTTTCCACTCACTATAACCCCCATTCATCATTTTCCCACCTGGGTCCACATTCCCATTTTGGGTCCACATAGGGCTAGGCTCCCTTTCCCCTTTTCCCCCACCTTGGGTCAAGCCTAGAATGATGACCCAGAGGTTGAAGCAACTAAAAAAGAAGAAAAAGCATAATTGGCCACATTTCACAGGAAATTGTACCATAAAATGCAAAAGATGACCACGACAATAATAATTATCATGCGGGAAAAATCTGACACATGAGCTCTACCCCATCCATGACTATCACCTTGGTTCCATAGGCCCTAAATGAGCCTCCTTTATACTTCAGGAACTCATGATTGTCCCAACCCTTGGAGGGCAATGAGCCACCCAACCTCAAAAGGGGTAATCATTGCTATATTATACACATCATGCTCTTGTCTGTTGATCCCTGAGCAATTAATTAAATCAATGTCACAAAAGGAAAAAGGCATATAAAGAAGGGTGCAAAAATAAAGTTCGAGGAACCTCATGTACCATGACTACTCCCTCCTATACATTATATACCTAGGTGCTTTCTTCCCCTTATCTATCTACCCCTATGCCCCATTTTGTGGCCTAGGGCTGCTCCTCTCATTCCCTATTCAATCTCACATATTTGTCACTTTCCACCCCATTAGAAGGGTGTAACTTGGACATACTATCCCCTCTATGGGTTGAAACCACCGAATAAGCTACTTGGCTAACCCCCTTTGGAGTTTGGAGATACTAGCAATTCCAAAGCCCACTACGGAAGGGCATGCCATTATGAAGTGCCCACTTGGTTATCCATGGTTTTTAATCTCCTTAACCTAGTTATTGTAATAATTGATTATACTGGAAGTCTAGGGGATGCATTGGATCTTATGCAAGATTGCAAGTGGTTTCCATTTTGGTTTGGCTTCCCTATATGGGATCCTGACCCCCATAGTTCCACACTTGTACATGCCGAGTGTGCATAGAGAGCCATGGGCCTCCAAGGCAACAGAAATCACTCCACAAATCTTCATTGATGTTCATAAACTACTAGCGATCCACTTTTGGGACGATGGTGGCATGATTAGTACACTATGTCCAACAAGCCCCCACAGGAGTCCCACACTCTGGGCAGGTGTCCCAACACTTATACGATGTCATGGAAGCATTCATTCCACCACGTGGACTATTAAGAGGATCTACAAATATCTCTGATTCATATGGAGACCCATGGGGTCATTGATGTGCCATCATACCCATCGAAAGCACCATAGGTGTACTACTTGAAGAACAAGGGGCCATCACCTTATCCATCATATTTCGAGGAATTTATTCCTCAATATGGAACTTTAGAATGTTATTGTACCTTTGGAGGGCCTTGTGACATGCACACATCATTATTTGGCCCCTTGTGAAGCTTGTTTTTACATTATGAGCTAGTATGGTGGGCTTGTCACCATTATGGGTTATTATTTGCACATTATTTTATCATTAGGGGCCCATAGGATAATTCAAACTCCTTAGGAGGCTATATATTAATGTCAGATACATTAATTTGTATCATCACTTAACTTGGGATCTCTCTAATCATATTGAATTTTCGTACTTTTTCCTTGGTGGATATTTTTGGAGATGGATGAATTTTGATGTATGGATTTGGGTTATTTCTCTTGTCCTAGAGCCTTATTGAGAAAATGATATGATGTTTGGATATAATCTATAACGTTGTAAATAAATTTTGATTCTATTATTCTCATTGTTGCATACTGCTAAAATTAGGGCTAGTTGTCGCATTATCAAAATGTGGAATTGAGCATGTTTTAGCTAATTTAATGTATGGTCCAATGTTATATGAATGAAATGTCCTAGAGATTTATTTATCTCGAGAATATTGTTTCATTTTCTTTGAAGAATAACTGCTTAAAGGTCACTTTTTTTTTTCTCAACATTGGACGAAGTTGACTTTCTAGGCCTCCTTGATCAAGAAACCAAGTTCTTACTCATCATTATCCTGACTCCATATCCCCAAGTGAACTAGGCACTGATTGCACAAAAAGTGTGATCATTTAAACCCCATTTTTAACCATTTTTCACTTCTTTCCTGAGTCTAGCCCTGGTGGGTTACCTAGGGCCTCAATTTCCTGGTAATTGGCACAAGGAAAAATTTTGATCTCCTCTAGGCTATTGTGTTGGTGGGACCCCTCCCTCTCCTCCAAATTTGAGGCCATTTCGACAATGGAATCTCTAGTAATATCAAGCCCTAACTTTAGGACCGGCATTTTCTTAGGCATCCCCAAGGCTAGACCTCAATACGATCAATTCAACATTTTGAAGTAAATACCCTTGCTTGGTCCTTTCCCCTCACCTTGTCCATGATAGGAACATCATTGACTACTACATTCCATCCCCGAACCTGAGCTGGATCCACTTTATCGTGTATGGTCCCACTTCTCAATAAAGACTATTTTTCAAGGACCATTTGGGAATCCAAGTTTCCAAGGATTATAGGGATTGAGAAAATCATTTATAATCCTATCCTTTCTGCCTCAACCCTCCAATCCTTAACCCTTACACCTAGTGGACCAAGTCCATTTCCCAAAGAACAAGCAAGTTCCATTCCTCATTCCATCCTTGGGAAAGGGTTTTTAGGGTCACTGCTCACCTCTCCATTGACATCTACTTTACAAAGTGATCCCTACAATACCGAGACTCCCACCATCCATGAAATTATGTAAAGAGCAGGGAGATTAGGTGTGATGACAGTGGGTTAAGCCTTCGTAGTTTCCCTAGACCTAAAAATTTCCCTCTTAAGAACCCCTTTTAGGTCCCCTTCTAGTTTGGGTGGTAACAGATCTTATGCATATATTCTGATATTATACTTTTGTAGGTTTCTTTCTTCATGCATGGAATTTTCTAAGAGTTGTGCTGACACTATCACATTGTATTCACACTGGTTGTACTCTCTCTCTCGTCTAATTGACCTTACTTTTATGGTCATTTGTCAAACATCAATAATATTGTCCTATATTATCTTATCTAATGATATGTCATTAGACAACTTGTAGAAGATGAAGAGGTTGAACTCCAAATCTTTAACAAAATAGCCATAATGAAAACATCTCCACCAATTGATTATGACAAAATAAATTTTCAAATCTATAGATAAGCTTGGTGTATTTTTTAGGCTAAGCATAAAGGGAGGATGCCAATCTAATTTTCAGTAATGTCATTCAATACTAATAACTAATTTACTTTATCTAAATAAGAGTACATTAAGTACTTAAGAGTTAATAATGGTGTATGCTCTTTATTTGTCCATATGTAAGTGACATACTGTGATTTCATTATGAATAACTTGATGGTTCTGTTAATGGTGTTGGAAATTCATCAGCAAAGGGGGTCTCCCTAATGTGAAGTACCAATTAGACCTCATGAAATTTGGAGTAGGAGCCCCATCTGGAGTATCGACTCGGCTGCTATGTATCCTTGTAGATTTTCCATGGATACAAAGTTCAACACAAGAGAGTAATACATAGGTATTATTGGATCAGGAAGTGAGGATGCCTTGTGAAATGTTCAGCTATGGAAAGTATCAAGGTCATTCTATCGAATAGGGAAGATAAAAGTGGGCCCTTCAAATACAAGTAATAGTACTAATCTATAAAAGGCACAAGAGCATATACATATGAATGAGTCATTGATCAACTAGTGAAATAGTTCACAAGGAAGCAACAATCGTTAAATGATCCAAGGGATTAGTGAAGTGTTGAGAAATTAAAGTGTTCAAAAGTGCTCGAAACTAGGACCAAAATGTAGATCTCACTAACCTAAATCCAATGCAACTTGTATCGCTCAAAATCAATATTGTATGCTCCAGATATCATGTTTTGATCGTTTTCACAAACAGGGAAATTTTTGCAAGTTGAAGTGCAAGACTGCTAACTGGACAGGTTTACTGTGTTTTTCGGGCCAATGGTGGGCTACCATTTGGCCTGATTGGATTGGTTTGGAAATGTCAATATTTGATTGGTTGTTGAATGATGTGTTGGATAAATTATAGCATTCCATGTGGCCGAATCACGGGTTGCCACGTGGCACCTCGAGGTTGACTAACTTTTTTTTATGGCTCGAACTCACCTCCATGGGGATCAAACACCAGACCTATCACAAGACATATTAGCACCTCACCAGAGCATTGCAGGCATTTCTTAACCTCTATAGCTCTCCAACGCTATTTAAACTTTGAACGTTTGACCATTGGGGAATGGGACTAAGGCTAAGCCCCTAGCCCCCAGTCACCTTACACCCATGAGATCACGGATGAAAAGGAGAATAGGGCTTGAGCTTAGCCCCAACCCAAGGTTCCATAGAACCCCGACCCATTATGCTGCAAACTGAGTTTAAAAGCCATTAATTTATCTACTTTTTCAAATTTTTCCATTTGCCTAAAACACATAAAAAAGTCTTCCAAAATCTCAATAAACCTTCAAGTTTGTAATACAGATCATTAAAGAAAATACAACACACCTTCAATAAGATAATTACCAAAGCCACCGAAATAGTTTAATTTCCTTAGTACATATGAAAACAACATACATTGCAAACATTCAAAGAATGGTCTTACAATATTCATGACATATGCATGAAAGCATGTTGGCTCAACAAGCTTTTGAATCAAGTAAAACATCCAAGATACATTAAGACAATGAACACCATTACCCTCAATAGTGAAGCATTAGAGCAGTCACTAGCTCCTATGAAACAACTATCTTCCTCTCTAATTCCAATTAGGCGGAGACAAGGTGAAAATTCCTTTACATGAGCAATGGGTGTGTATATATAACACGTGGTGATCCATCACCTTCCTTGTGACCCTTTCGCTACCCTCAAGATTGTTTGACTTCTTGTGACATTTCAACTTTCGAGATGACTTTTCACATTCTATGGATGACTCTCAGACTTCCAATTTACATTACATTTTGTCTTGTACTTGTGATGTTTACATCATTACATCCACAAGAGATGTGGCAAGACACATGGACACACATGGAATTATGTTGACACTTGCATAGGTCACAACTTGAAAATGAAAATATGGACTTCATGAGAAGGTGGTAGTGTTGAGTTGTTCCTCTTGTTGTTTTTTCTTCAATAAGATATGTATCCAACACTTCATCTTAATGAAAGATATTCTTTTCTATTCAAATCTTCCCTCCAAAGGGTTTTGAATCATATGGAGTCTTCATGTGGTCTCGATCTTTGGTCTTTTGTTATGATCCAATGTTCCTTCATCTTCTCGCCTTTCCATCATCTTATCTCTTTAGCTCATTAGGTGTATTCTATCATTGTCTCCTTCTCCATCTCCTTCATCATCATCATGTCATGAAATAATAGAATACCTGTGACTGCAATCCACTCATGACAAGACGACATCAGTTCAATAAAACCATAGTCTATGATGCTTCATGCAATCACTTTTAAGAACTGGAAATGGTGATTGGTTGATTTCCTGACTCAGGGATTGCATAGTTCTAGAGGCCACATTTTGGGACTGAGGCTTGAGACTACACAATGCGCAATTCAATATGGCTAGGGTCAAAGGACTATGTAGTTGAGGGACTCAAGGACTCAGGCTGGAGCCTTGAGCCTTGAGACTATTCAATGCGCATTTCTGGAGGTCTGCGTAGAGGTATTGCATAGTTAGGGGACTCAAGAGGTCAAGATTGAGGCTTGAATTTTCCCAATGCATAGTTATGGAGGTAGAATAGCCTCAAGGATTACATAGTTACACAGCTCAAGGTGTCATGTTGGAAGCTTTAGGCTTGACACTACATAGTGCGTAGTTAAGACTGTCTGGGAGGAAGAAAATTACGTAGTTCTAGGGCTCAAGGGTCGAGGTTGGGCACTATGACTACACAATGCACATTTCTAAAAGGCAAGGTCAAGGCTTGAGGATTGAGACTATGCAATGTACAATTCAAGAGGGCTAAGTGAAGTCAAGTTGCCTCGAAGTGGATTTTCTAGATGAGGCTAAGAGTGTAATCAGTGAGATCAAAGTAAACAAGGAAAAAATTTGAGTGTCATCACACACTTAGAAAATTTGAATACACAACATTGATCACTTGGATTACATGAACAACATACTTCCCTCAATGAAATGACATTGCAACGACTTTCTGTAAGTGTGACACTAAACATACGCTTTGCGATGACAGTGACGACACTTGTGAGACAATGCATAAAACTTTGGGAATGAGTGTAAACAATATCTACGTGAATAGAGGGACGTATCAACACTAAATTTAGCCCTTGAAACAAGCCAAAAATCCACTTAACATGATAAGCGACACTTCCCATGCCAAAAGACAACATTTTCTATATAAAGATAAAAGTGTGAATGACACTTGTAATTTGCGAACAACGGTGAAAAAAACACATGCCAAAGCCAAGATAAAATGAAAAAGACACTAATTAGGATGAAATAAAGTGAAGGTGACAATAAAAAACATGAAAGCGACATTCACGAAAGTGAAGACACGCAAAAGCGACAGTTTGGAAAACTCACCAAAATTAAAGCACAATCACAAAAAAAAAGTGAGAGACTATCAATGAAAGTGTGCACTGACTATCGACATGGGTTGATCATCGCATAAGAAAAATCTCGATGGACTATGCTATGCCTATACAAGCTTGCGTAAATAAATAGTTCTATATCTATGCCAGGATATACTCCTAAAATATGCCAGCATTTTTTATACTCACTTTACGTGGTCGTATTTCCTACATCATGCGTTGTATGGTGGTTAGGTTCATGCACAGTTCTAAAATGCATACCACTTTTCACCCTTATCATATGAAAGAATTTTAATTACATCATCTATCTAGTCTTTGTTATTCATAATCTTTTTTGTCTGTTACTTATGACCAAGTTCCTAACATGTTGGCCTAGCGTCCTCACAACTTCTAAGTCGAATGCACTCCTTGCAATTATGTTTAGCTATAACAAACTCTCTCTCTCTCTCTCTACTAAAGTTCTGTGTGCACCAAATTGAACTCGGTTCATGCTTTCCTCCTTCTCTACAGGGTTTGCACACAGTAGAAGGCTTATATATCTCCCATCCATAATTATATATATTGTTATTATTATTATTATTATTACTAGTTACACAAATTCTTTTATATATAATGCATTCAATCCATACCACAGTTGCATATACCTTAATCAGAGTACAATTAACAATTCTTCTTATTAGCTTCTATATTAGTAACCAATTATAATAGCTAGCAATTTCTACGATCAAATAGAATCTGAAACAATTTCCTATTCACATCCACAGAACTATCCTTAATTCTATGATGCTTAAGTTTCAAGAAGGGAGTTGCATATACTCCTTAGCATTTAAACATCTAATCTAAAATTTGTACTGCTTAAATTTCAATAAGAGAAATAACTAAATTCCTTAACACTCAGAGATCTTATCTTCAATCTGCACTACTTAATTCTCAGTAAAAGAAATGACTAAATTAATTAACATTCATTGATCTTATCTTTAATTTGCATTTCTTAATTTTCAGTAAAAGAAATGACTAGATTAATTAACATTCACCGATCTTATCTTCAATCTACACTACTTAAATTTCAGTAAAAGAAATGACTAAATTAATTAACATTCACAGATCTAACCAACAACTTGTAGTCATGTTCACTGTGGAACATGCAGTGATAAGGGGAATTTTGAGTTCTAAAATAGGCCTCCTAAGAAAAATGTACAACCAAAATAAACTTTATAAGAACCAATAGGCCAAAATAAAGTTTATAAGAACCAGATTCAAGATGATGATTTCAACCATGGGGGATGATTCACTATTTTTGGAGTAAAAAGGTAAATAAATTAAAAAATAATAAAATAATAAAACTACCTTTTCAACTCTTATTTTCAACTTATCTCTCTAAGGGTTTACTCAAATTTTTAGTGGGAGTACTCGTTGCATGCAAAATTTAATTCCTGATCCAATGAGTACGCATGTTGCTACATTCGATGGACCTTGCTACACTAAAAATGAGAAGTACATGAAACAAGTGATTGCAATCACGTTTTTCATGTATTTCTCATTTTTCATGTAGGAGGTTCCATCATAAGTATGAAACATGGGTACTCCTTGGATAAGGAATCAAATTTTGCATCCAAAGAGTGTTGTCGCTTGAAATTTGAGTAAACCCATCAACACATAAGTTTAAAATACGAGTTGAAAAAGTTTTTTTCCTCTTTCCCTCTAAAACTTGATGATGCAATGTAATCTTATTTTATTATTTCCACTATTATTTTATACTTTCCTTAGGAGGCCCATTTTAGGCCTCAAAACTCCCCTAATGAGAGCAAGACATCGACCCCCCAACCATGAACTTCCTTCCAGTATGCCCCGAGCCGAGATTGTTTGTCCAGAGAATCAACAACCTTCTTGGATTCTCCCTATGGGTAATTATTACCCTTCTTCATGATACTGTTTCCATTTCAATGACGTCCCAATTTTTATGAGCTTTATTACTTTCTTTCCTAGGCCTTTGCCTTTAAATCTCACCTTTTTTTCCTGTTGTGCTTTAAATGAAACTGGCTTAGCATCTTTCTGTAGCTAAGCATTGCTAAGGGATTTTTCTCTCTCCCCCTTAGTATTATCTAGAGTCTTCTAAAATGCTTATCATGAATATTTTATCCCATCTCATTCTCGAGTGTCTTCTCCATGTGCATAGGTTTCCTTCAATATATTTTTTTTATTAATAAGAAAATAGTTATTTACAATCATATATCCAAAGTATCATTATGGATCCGTTGCCATTTTTATCCACACAATGACTAAAGCAACATTATCGAATAAGGGGATATTACATAAAATTCCATTCATGAAGAAAGAAACCTACACAAGTATAATATCATAGCATATGTATAAGACCGTGACAAAGGTACAGTGATATAAAACGCTAAGTTTTTCCAAGACTAGAAGATGGGAAACACAACCAAAGAATCCCTTAAAAGAGAGTCTGTGAGAGATATATCACACAATGAAGCTGATGATGGCAAAATACATCACTGTGTTTGATACTCCCATAAAATGTTGTATTCTTTCCTAATTTTAGAAAAAACTTGATTGTCATAGAAAAGACATATTGACTTGGTTTTGTTCCAGATCAAAACTCCTAGTAACTTGAAACTAAAATTAAATGCATGAAACTATGCAGAACTTCCATAATATGTAAATACAACATTCTCCATGTATGCATAACTTTTGTATATGCACATTTCTTTTGTATATGCATAATTTATGTATATGTGCAACTTCCAGATATTCGTATATACAGAATATATGCACATATATAAAAGAAACGCATAAACAAAAGACATGTCCACATACAAAAGCATATACATAAGGCATGCACATATATAAAACATATGTATATACAAAAGTCGCACAACTTCTATATATGCATATATTTTGTATCTCATACTTCCATATATGCACATATCTTTCATATATGCACAACTTTCATATATGTGCATATATAGAGTTTGCATATATATGGAAGATATGCACATATATGAAAGTTGTGCATATACTAAGGTTGAACTAGTGCAAACCTTCTGCATATTCACAACTTCCGTATCTGCACATATATGAAATTTATGTATATACGGTAGATGCACATAAACAAAATTTGTGCATATACATAATTTAGGTGCAACTCCAGCCACTGTACATACACAACCTCTGTATATACCTAACTTTTGTATATGAAAATATTTGTTTGTACATATATGACAGATATGTGCATATACAGAATTTGCGCTTAAATAGACACTAAGTTCTACACAACTTTCATATATGAACATATCATCCATATATGCACAACTTCCATATATGCGCACATTTTCCATATATGCACATATATCATATATGTGTAACTTCCGTATATGCACATATATTTTATATATGTGTGACTTCCCTATATGCACAAATACAAAAACTACACATATATGGAAGTTTCCCACAACTTCATTAATTTGCATATATGACAACCATGATATATGCACAACTTTTGTATACGTGTACATCCTTTGTAAATGCACAACATTCATATATGTGAATATCTTCCATATATGCGCATCTACCGTATATGCGCAACTTCTCTATATGCACATATACGGAAGATGCACACATATATAGGATATGCGCATATACGAAAATTGTGTATATATAAAAGACGTGCATATATAAAAGATGTGCATCTATAGAAGTTACACAACTTCTATATATGTGCACCTTTTGTATCGCATATCTTTTGTATATAGGAAACTTTTGTATATGTGTATATATCGAAGTTGTGCATATACATAAAATATATGCATATATGGAAGTAGTGTATATATGAAAGATGAAGTTGTGCACAAGGATCTGCATATACAAAATATATGCAAATATACAGAAGATATGTGTATATACAGAAGTTGCGCATATAAAAACGATGTGCATCTAAACGAAAGTTGTGCATTTATGGAAGATATGTGCATATACAAAAGTTTCACATATATGGAATTTTTAAATATATGGAATATATCTGCATATACGAAAGATGTGCATATACGGAAGTCGCAAAATTTTTATATATGCATATCTTTTGTATTGCATATCTTCCATATATGCACAAGATATCCATATATGCACAACATATGTATATGCACATATCTTGTGTATATATGCTACTTTTATATATGCACATATACGTAAGTGCGTATACAAAAGTTGCACATATATGAAAGAATGTGTATATACATAAGATATGTGCATATACAGAAGTTATGCATATACGAAATATCTACATTTATACCATATATGAAATTAGTTGAATCGCATATCCTTCTCTAGTATTTTGAGCATTGAGTCACTTTTAATGATAGGGAGGTTGCTAAAATCATACAATAAGAGAGACCTATCCAAACTTTCCCTTTGTGGCTCTTAAAATAGAAGGAATGTCTTCCATGTGAGACATGTAGATTGAACATCCTACATATTAAACATGTCGACTTGGAGTTGACATCATGACATTGATTAAGAGTCTTATTTTATACATGTTTGTTCAAGGAACAAAACAAGATTAATTAGTCCTAGGTCATGGTCATCAATTTCTAATCCAATTCCAAATTGGAGTGATTAGCTCACTCTATGTATAAGAATGAAGTGAAACAACCACAAGCATGATCCCTTTCCAAAGACACATCACCAATATCAAGTAATACGCATATGAATGAAAAATAATTACATACACATTACAATTTCACCACCATGATGAATGTGTACATGTTGGTGTAGTAATAAAGAAAGGTAATGCATTGAAAAATGATATGACACCCTTGGTCATGTACATAGTTGGTTTGCCTACACTTAATTTCAACAAAGGTTTTATGACTAATAAAAACAAGTTGCACACAACTTGATGGTAAAAAAAATATAGCTCCTAATAAATATTCAAGGGGTGTCAATGTGTTTGTCCTGCCATTTATATCTGCCATGCACTGATTGGGACACTACAACTAGACAATACTTGACGTTCATCATCCATGGCATGGCTTATGGAAAATGGATCAACCATGTTGAGGATGGATCCAAACTACCTCATATGATATTTATGTGTGCGATGAGTTATATATTTTGAATTAAGTCAAAGGTCCAACTAAATTTGAATTTTCCTGCCCATATTTTACATTTTGAATTCACCCACCCACTCTGTTTGAGTTTGATTTCCATGAGATAGTGAAATGAACTCCATAAGCTTCTGATAAGAGGGAAAGGATTTATTGAACATCATAGGAGTGAAGCATTTGGACTGTGCTCTTCTGAAATATGTAGTCATAAAGGGTGCACGAATCCAATTAATCTCTTCTTCTAATAGTTGGGATCTCTCAGTGAACCTCTTTGCCTCTATAAAAATCCTTGTGAATTCTATGCATGCCAAAAGATCTAGATCAAAGGGTTTTTTACTATACCTTTTAGCCATCAATTAATCCTCTTCTTGGTCATGCATTTGCTCAAACTGTGTAGTAATTATGTGCTTCAGGGATGTCTTGAGAGAGTGCTCCAAATGCATCTTTGACACTTGCAATTGAAGCCCCAATTCCTACACACCAACCTAGTGACTTTTTTATTTATGTCTTCCCACTTTTAGTCCTTTTCTCATGCTTCCAACATTTGCATGGTGCACTATAATGCCTCAACTTAAGTAGAGCCCCACCTTTCTTGTAGAGTTCTTTTAGATGGTTAGCATCGATTCGAAGGGCCTCATTTGAATCCTCCAATTCCCATTTCAATTATTTTATCTACAACCACGTCTTTGTCCTGTTAGAGTAAGAACACAAAAGGCCATTAATGATATGATTATTAGCATTGGAAATGGAGGAGTTCTAATTTGAAGTAGAGTGGTGCCAATGTGTTTTGTATAATGCTCGGTTGTCGTGAACTAACTTTGTTCTCTGAAGCATATGTTTCTTTCTTCTCTCAAGTCCTCCAAATCTAGATGCAACAGGCTCTCAGTTGGCTTCCCCTTCTCAGTCATGAGATTCACAATGTTATCGAGGTTGTCCATGTGGATGGTGAAGCCATCATCATTGGATATCTTTATATAGGGTTGTTTGATGGCCACCTTGGCACCCATAAGGTAAAGCTTCTTGATGTCCACTTGGGGAGGAATTGCATCGTAAATTTCAAACCAAGTTGCAAGACCATTTTCATTGTCGAGAAAAGTCCTGACAATGCACATCTTGTACACCTTCGCGCAAAGTGTTCCATAGACTACCCAATCGCAGTGGACTTCCCCAACCTGCAATTCGGTGAATGAAATGGGTCTCAACCTTTTGAAGGGAACAAAAAATTTGCACCACCACTGTTGCTATCTCTAGGATCTATAGAAGATGATTGTAAAATAAAAAAACATCCTACGTCGACTTAGCTTTGTTTATAGGCAAGAATATGGATGAGATCAACATGGAGTTGGAGGAGGGTTCACTTTTTGATTCTATTTGAGGTGTCTCGGAGGAGGGATCTCTTCTCGAGTCTCTCTTAGGTGTCTTGGAGGAGTGATTTCCTCGAATCATTCCCGATATATGTAGAAGTGAGGCCTCCATTAAGCGATATAAGTCCTCCATCCTTCTTCTTACTCTTCTTCTCCTTGCTCTTCTTTCTCGGTTAACTATCAACTTAACTACCTTCTTCGTTTATGTCCTTGTGTTGCAGATTTCTTATGTTCCAAATCCATATTTAATGATAAAGGCATTGTATCATAGTTAAATAAAGCTAAACCCTTCAAAGTGTGATGCATCGGTGCTTTCGCTCTATTCCATATGAAGTAAAAGAGTGTGTTCTGAGTTCCTTCCTAACTTAAGCATGACTATCTTCTATCATTATTTTAGATAAACATTGCTTCCCTCCTCGTTTAAAAGTGAGTATGTTCCCTTTAATTTAACAATGTCCCATTGTTATGACCAAAACTACTTGTCATGGAATGGTAGATTATGAAAGTAATTTCTATACATTTCCTAAATTCATATCATTTAATGTTTTACAAATTATATTTAAACCTGTTATTTCTAAAATAATGACACCTTATTTATTTCTCATTACGTTAAATAAAAAAATGACTTCAAAGAATATCTATCGAGCTTTCACATTTTCCTCCACATTAATATGACACCTTATTTATTTCTCATTACATTAAATAAATGATTTATTTGAAAAATGACTTCAAAGAATATCTATCAAGCCTTCACATTTTCCTCCGCATACTCTAAACACGTTATGGGATAAGACATACTTATAAAGGCATCTTTTATTATTCTTTTCATAAAAGCATGAAAACAAACTTTTTTCTTTAAGAAAACATTCTACCTTAACCATTGGTGACATTTTTTATTCCTTTTATTATTAAAAATATGCAACTCAACCATAAACTAAATCATTTCAATAAAGGTTAACATTTTACCTTATTCATCATTGGAATATGATTAATTTTATAAAAAGTATATTCAAATCATAATATTTTAATATAAAGATTCAATGTAATAGTTGGAAAGACCTATTTTATTATTAAAAATATATAAAATAACTCTAAAATAAATCATTTTAATAAAAGTTAACATTTTCATTAATCATCATTAAAATGTGATTAACTTTATAATAATTCTATTTAAATCATAATATTTTTAAAATAAATATTTGGTATAATAATTGAAATATAGATTTAACACTATTCTTATTCCATTTAAATTCAATTTAACTTAGGATGCAAGCTTCTGTGATTTATGATCATATATCAAGTCACTTTTGGAAAAATCACATAGAAATTTCAAGGTTGATGCTTTTAGAATCACTTATAGTTCATCATCAAGATAGAGATGAATAATATTATATTCACCTAAAAAGTTAGAGAATAAATAAATAATCACTAAAAAAAATCAATATAAATAATTAAAACAACTCACTACTAATAATACTATCTTAAAATTTATTATAACTATTCATTATTACTATATCTTCTGGAGCTAGGATGGATGATAGGTTGACTCACCTACAAGGTGTGCATCCCTAATTTGACTAAACTTTACACATAAATAATTAATTAGGAAAAATACATTTTAACATAACTATTTTTTAAATAATCAATCTTATCATAATATTGTGGTATCCACATAAAGTGTTATACTTTAAAAAAATTGTATTATAATTAATTTTATTCTTACTTTTATGAAATTAAAGTGAGTGTGCTTGTAATTGGGGCAAAATAATCACTTTATCTTGACATCTATTTATCCAAAATTTTAAAGTATTTTATTTTTTTATAAATTAATTATTATAAAAATGTTATTTTATTTATTTTATTAAACTTATAAAAACATTAGAAGTATTTTTATTATAAAATGGTTAAAATTCTAAATTCTAAATTAATTAATTATATATATATATAAAACCTATCATTTTATATTTATACATTTTCCCCTTTCAAAAATAAGATTTGCACTAACAATTTGTTATTTTTATTATATTTTAGTTATTTTATCTTTAAAAATATTTTAATCCACTTTTTTTTTAATAATATAATTATTTTTATTATAATACTTTTTATATTTGTTCATAATGCTTTCATTTCTAGATATATTATTTGCACTAGCAATTTGTCATTTTTATTATATTTTAGTTATTTTATCTTTAAAAATATTTTAATCTACTTTTTTTTTAATAATATAATTATTTGTTCATAATGCTTTCATTTCTAGATATATCAGTATATAATCTTTTGTATGTGTGCATTTATGAAAGCATGCTTATATAAATATGTAATTATAGAAATGGGTATCAATCTATTCACATAAACAAACACTAGCCTTTGTATATGTGCAATTTTGTAAATACACATTTACAAATATAGATATATGTATAGGTTGTTGTGCATGCACATATATGGATGCATTAATGGAAAGAAAATCTTATACGTAATTATATATTGAAATCACATTCGTATATATATAAATATATGGAAGCCAACATCCATATATGCATATTTATACAATCTAACTTTTACTTATGCACATTTATAGAGTCTAACATACATATATACAGACATATATTATAAAAAAACAGTTTATGTGTTTCTAGCAACTGTTTTTTTTAAATAATATAATTCTTAAAATATTTAACAAATATTTTAAATTAATACAAGTGAATTCAAGCATTTTGTTTTCTAAATATTTAATTTATTTTAATATTTAATATTTATTTTAACTATTAATTTTTATATATTTTTACCGCTCCCATTCGTATTTAAATTGAAGTTCAACAAAATCTTGCTAATATTGATAACAGCAGATTAAAATTCAAATGTCTTTACTAAAATAATTGGAAGAGAAATGCATAATGAGCAGATTACAATTCAAATGTGTTTACTAAAATAATTGGAAGAGAAATGAATAATGAGAAATATGAATGGCTGCTTTACCGAGATGTTTTCAAGCTTATTTTTAAGATAAAAAGAATGACAATGATTCAAGACAAAATATTTCAAAGGTCGCTTTTCATCTAGGTAAGAATGATCAAAAAAGGCCATTGAAATTTTGAAATTGAGGAAAATGAACCAAGAGTTCATACTCAACTGTGAAATTGAAATAAATTTGATTCTCATTTAATTCAAGAAGCCCATTTGGAAAATTCTGGTTTACTAACCCAGCATGAATCATTAATATTTATAAAATAAAACTAAAATGTTTTTAGTAGGATGGAGAAAGTTTGACCAAACTGGAATATTTTTTAGCTTTTAAAGTGACAAAAGAGGTTTAAATGTTTATATCAAAAGAGGTTTTAATGTTTATATCATAATAGCTTTAAGCTGTAAGCCATTTGTCTCCATTTCCCATATTTAACTGTATAAGGTTTGCTAGCGAGTCTTGAGTTTGATGTAAACAAAACTTGAAATCTCCTCATCTCCTATAGGGCAGGCATCCAAATTTTCTTCTCAGAAAAAGAGATTCTACGCCCATTGAGATTGTTGCAGGCAACTATTTACATTTCTTTTATCAATGTTGGCTGGGATTTCTCGCATCTAAGCCATGTAGATCACGGTCAAAAGAAATGAAAGTGAAGCATTAATGGAACAAATATTTGAGAGTCCATAAAAAGACCTCAGAGCGGCTATGCACCTGAGATTTAAAATTCTTCACCAATAAGAGGCACTAACTATATCGCATTTCACACGGTTGAGAGGTAGCCAAGGCGACAGAAAGGACGAACCTGACAAGGAGAGGCTGGGTGTTTAACAAATGTTTGGGATGGAGATCGAATGGTTCTGATCTGAGTGACAATCAAAGTTGTGTTTTAAAGCTCAATCAAACTAGTACTGAACATAACTCTTCGAGCAGGGAACGATACACTTGTGGGTAACTGTATATATACAGTGAAAATACATTCCTCAAAAACTGGATATATACAAGAAAGAATACACCAACCAGTTAAACTGAAATTGCCACACACTCCGCCTCTAAAATAATCATAGAATGATTTAAAGTAGTTTTGGTTTGGTTTGTACGTTGAAGGAAACTTTTCACATTAAGTGATGTAATCTTTATCAGCACAGATGAAATTCTAAAGTTAATTTCTCCCAAATCCCGTGCTCATCATCTCTTTAAACTCCATATAATGGACCATCCCATCACAATCTTTATCAACTTTCTGTATCATCTTCTTGCACTCCCCAATCGCTCGGCCTTCCTTGACACTGGGGGACTTGAGCACCGCCTGGAGCTCTTCCACGGTTACCAAACAGTGACTATTCTCCTCGAAAATGTTGAATGCCTCGGCCAAATCCGCATCTTCTTGATCCGCCTTTTGCGTCTTCTTCTTGCCCGGTTTACGACTCATTAATTCCTACAATGTAACGAACTGGTGAGGATCCACTTACCCATCACCATTGACATCCACTGTTCCAATCGTGGAGGCCAATTCCTCTTCGCCAACGCTTAGCCTGAGCCTGAGCCTGAGGGGGTTCACTTTGCCTTACCCTGCGGGGATTCGCTGAGCGAACAAGAAAAAGATTAACAGATTTAAGGCCACTACGGAAATGGATCACTGTGTGAGTACACCATGACTCGTGAGCCAATCGCCCAATCACACTGTTATGGATCTGTTTGGCAGTCTACGAACATAAATCCCGCCTTAGTCTAACAACCTCGGTATAGGAGGCATTTACATTTAAGGTCTTAAAACACTATAAGGCATTCACCTTTTTCCATTAAAAAAATCAGGTTAATCATTGTTAACCTAAAAAAAACTTTCAAAAAAAATAAAACATTGTTAAAAACGAAAAGTGTGTATATTACAATCATGATTTTTTTAAGTGTAAATTTTGAACATGTTTTAAAAATGATAGTGAAAATGAATTTTTTTGTACAAAATTGTGAACAAAGCAGCCTGAAAATGAAAAGTGCTAGTAATGGAAAAATGGATTTTTTTAGGCTTAATTTTAAACATTTAAAAAAAATGCAAGTAAAACCAAATATTTATGGACAAAAATTGTGCAAAAAACACTCAAAAGGAAAAGTGTTGATGCTAGAATAACACTTTTTCTTTTTTTGGGTAAATTTTCAACATTTTCAAATAATAGTGTAAAAAATTTTATTCTCTCAGAAAAACATTAAAATTTCAAAAAAATAATGAAAACATAAAATTAAAAATAAAAACAACAAAAAAAACACAAAAAAAAGTTAAAAAAAATACCAAAACATAAATAAAAATATATATTAAAAACAAAACATAAAATTAAAAAAAAAATCAATCATAAAAATGTTAAAAAAAAAAACAAAATTGACCTATAAAATATAAGAACAAAAAAATTTAAAGAAATAAATAATAAGAAAAAGGTATTTTCAAAAAACTAACATTTTTTTAATGTGGTAAATCATAAAAAAAATTGGGAAAAAAAATAGAATAAAAAAACTATAAAATTAAGTAAAAATAGGAAATTTAAAAAAAACATTAAGAAAAACTAAAAAAATTAAATTAAATTAAAAACAAACTAGAAAAAAAAAAAAAAAACAAAATTAAAAGACTAGAAAAATTAAGATTAAAAGCATTTTCAAAAAACCTTAAAAAACAAAAATATGCTGAAATTAAAAATAAAATTAAAACCCAAAAAACAATTAAAATTTTTAAAAAATACATATTTTCCAATTAAACATCATTTTCAAAAAAACATTAAAAAAAAAAAAAAAAACCTAAATATATTTTTGATATTTTTTAAATAACATTTAAAATATTTAAAATATATCTATTTTACAAATATATATAAAATAAAAAACAAAAACATTTAATATATATATATCTATATATATATATATATATATATATATATAACAAAATATATATAGATATATAACAGAATTTTTTTTTTATTTAAAAAAAAACAATTTTATGGGCCACCACCCCCACGGGGATGGCTATTCGATTTGAGAATCGAATAGCCACTTCCTAGCCACCCCCACGGGGTTGGGCAGTGGCTATTTGATTCTCGGAATCGGATAGCTATGGGTGAGCTGCTTGTGCGTGGTGGCTATTCGATTCTGAGAATCGAATATCTACCTCAAGGGCGATCAGGGGGTGGTTCTCTGATTCCAAGAATCAGATAGCCACCGCGTGGCCACAAGTGGGGGTAGTTATCTGATTCTCAAAATCGAATTGCCATCGTTCGACCACCGTGGGGGTGGCTATCCGATTCTCGAAATCAAATAGCCATCACCTGAATGGCCATGGAGGTCGCTATCCAATTCTCGGAATCAAATAGCCATCGCTTAGTTGCCCATAAGGGTGGCTATTCGATTCTCGGAATGAGATAGCCACCGTCGAGCGACCCGTGGGGTTGGCCAGGTAGTGGCTATCTGATTCTGAGATAGCCACCGCTCGGCCACACCCACAGGTGGCGAGGGGGTGGCTATTTCGAGAATCGGATAGCCACCCCCATGGGCAGTGGGGCAGTAGTTATTCGATTCCGATCATGGGAACATTCGTTCAATATTTGTAATATGTGATTTTCGCATTAATTTTTAAGTTGATCATTACTTTTAAAAAAAATGATTATTATTGTTTTTTTGACACGAAATTCATTAAAAAAACTATTATTTAACCATTTTCAGTTAAAATTTGACATATCGATTCTAGCAAAAAAATTATCAAAACATATAGTTTTTTTAGTTATGTTTATGTTAAAAATGGTTATTTTTATGTCCATTGTTAAAAAATATTGTTTTTTAGAAAAAAATATTTTATATGAATTGAAAAATTAATTAAAGATGTATAAATAGGTGGAATATCTAAATTCAAAATATTGACCTTCTATATTAAAATAAAAACAATAAAATATGAAGAAAACAATCACTTCAAAAATTATTAAATTTACAAAAAAATTATTTACATTTAATAAACTAAAAAATAGGTCCTTTTAAAAAAAATCTGATGCACAATTACCACTTTTTTAGATCAGCTTGAAAATCACTACCATTCTAAAACGTAATGTATATAAAAAAATTAAAGTGCCAAAAACTATGATCTAAAAAAACATGTGTGTTCTACATAACCTTTTTCAAAATCAAATCATTTTAACGGGTAACAATATCAGTGCCCGTTTCAAAGTTTCCATTGTTTCGTACTCTTTACCATAATTTTAATGAATGATAAAGCATGACTCCAAACAATCCCATAATGCCCTATTTGTTTACTAACAATAGTTATATTTTACACGGTAGGTACTGTATATAGTATTTAAAAAAAGAAAAAACACAAAACAAAACTTATCTAGAATTCTAAATGTGGTGGAATAAATAATGTATAAAAATGAGTGTAGCAGACTTGGATCTCTGGAATAACCCCATTACCATATGTTGTTGCAATAATTGCTACAGAATTGAAGGCTCCAAAGACCTCCAAAGACCTCGCTGACACTGCTACCAGTGAAAGAATAATCCTTTTCTGCCTTCAGTTTTGAATGTCTTGTGCGTGAAAAAAACACCAAGTTATGTAGGCATATTTATCCCAGGGATGGCAGATGAGTCATTAACAACCAACCTGCATGACTGGATCCCCCAACCACACATAAGCTGTATAGCAAGCCCAAATCACGGAAAGCAAGTTTAAGCGGCGAAGAAAATGGAAAGATGGCATATGGGACAAGAATAACATGACAATCCCGAATATGATGATGAATTCATACAGCTTCATCACTCCATTTGGATGATAAATCAAGTAGATGAACTGCACACATTCACAAACATATGCCAAACGGTTAGCAGAAAGTCCATTAATGTTACAGATTAATTTAGCTTTGATTCAGGAAAATCTGTTTGGTTTAGTTAATGATTCGAGTTCCGTAAAGCCTGTGGAAATCTACCATTGTTGTACATGAACAGGGGGTTTTATTTCTCATCATATAACGTCCAGCAAATGGTAGCCAAAATTAAGGTCTTTAGGGCAGAATCGAGAGAAAAACCTTCAAGCTCTGACCCCCAAGCAGAATGCAGCCAATGACAGCACCCAAGCAAACTGCGAATTGCATCGGTGCCACTGTCAAACAAGCCCATCGGGGTCCTGCGCCAAAGAAGAAACGCATGGTCTATTTAATAGATGAAAGTTCCATGCGAGGGTTCTAACAAATTAGAAAAGGGCTATGATGGTCAATAAGTAATAAACCTAGAATGTCTCTGGCCATGTCTCTGAAACGGAGGTGGCGATTGCCTTCCGATTCCAGGCGTTCCAACACCAAGGATAGAAGATTGTATGAATAAAAAGTGACGGCAGCTCCAACCATGAGACACGCAATCCCCCCAAACCATCCCAATGCTGCAAATGCAAATGGCAGACTCAGCAGGGCCGGTGCTGCTATGGCTGTAGTCAAATGGTAACCGGCATGTAACGAATTCCCTGCACAGTAAATATAAACATAATTTGTTATTTAATGTTTTCAGCCATGGAAATGTACACTCAAAAAAAAACCAGAAAACAGACCTTTGGAAAAACACTTGACACTTTTAAAGGATCAAGGGATCACCTTTGGGACCTTCCAAATTTGCTCAACTCATTTTCGGGAAATCCATTGATCCCATTTCAGTATTGCCGTTTCTCAATCCTCCCGATTCTGCAACGTTTCCCATCGTCATTGTTTGAAGTTATTCCCCCCCAGAATCGAATGTTCTATTCTTTTTCAGTATCTATAAACTTCCATCAACCCCAGAAATTCCACAAAACTGAAAAAAGACAGTGTCATAGAGATCGTCTAGAGAATCTATTGTTCTATGGAAATACTGAATTGAGTTTTATGTCCAATTGAATATACCAGAACTATTCTATACACTCCATTTCGCTGGAACCATTAAATTAATTATTATACTCATCCACCTTAGTAGAGTAGGGATATTATAATTTCATGTCTAAAACCATTAAATTAATTGTTCATCCTGCTAACTTGTAGGGTAGAGATATTATAATTTCATCTATAAAAGCATTAAATTAATTATTATATTCATCTTGTTAATTTAATAAGTCGAGATTTAATAAATTCATGTTTAAGTGTCACAATACATTAAAAAATGTTGAATTAAAAATTAAAATTAAAATCAAATCAAATAGTCAATTTATTATCCGTATATTTTGGCTTTAAATTTTGATAGTTATTAATTTTATTTATAATAATTTTTTATTAGATATACACACAAATTAAATCTCAAATTTACTAAAATACAAATTTCTTTTAAAATAAAAATAAATTAGATTCTCTCACGTATCCGGGCAGATAGTGACTTAATATGCGGGTGGTATATGAAAGCGGAGGTATCCATCTTTTTACGAGTAAAGATGCGAATGAAGTGAGAGAAGGACAACGATTCCATATAGTTTTTCTGCCCAAAACTCCAACTTCAACATCTCAAGATTCGGCCGGTTGCGTTAATCCTTGTTCAAAGGAGAGAGCAAACAGTTTACCAAGGAAAAGAGAGGGTGGGAGGATCGGAGTCGTGGCCTTTTATCTTTCTTCAGAGCTTGCCTTCCACCGATACGGTCCAAGAATACGGTGAGCTGTATATTCCAATATTATATTTTTGAATATTTGAACTACCATTTAAAAATTCAAGTCAAATGTAGAGATGTCCCAACTAGGATAGGACCATGGGTATATTTAATATCATTTATCTACCGTGTATCTTTTGCCAAGTAATTTTATGCGCGTAGTCTAACCGCCGAGGAGTTGATCCTAAAGTTATAGAAATTCCGATTATATTTAGAAAAAATTTAGTAAAAATTTTTGTAAATCAAAGTTATCCCAGGAACATTGTGAGATTAGGTCCTCCCATAAGCATAGTCCCAGTATTAGTTAACCCTATCGGGTAAGGTTATGATCCACCAGTCGCGCTGTAAGAAAGAATCAATGGTATCCCGGGCTTCGCCCGGCCCAACAAGAGAAAGAAATAGTGCCTACCCACTAAGATTCCTCAAGCAAATGGTTTGGAAGGGCAATGAGTAAGTTTTGTAAGTGAAGTAGTATAGAAAGGGTGGTTAACACAACAGGTTGATAGTATTGATTGTTGAACTTCAAAATTTTAGATGTCCTAGGCATTTTTGATGGGCTGAATTTATTTCCATCATCAAAAATATTATTCAAACACTGTTTCCACAAGATTTCTTGAGCCTGGTTAGATGACTCCAATTTTAAAAGCAAGTTTGACAAAAATGTTAGAAATTGTCTTTTATTTTAATTTTAGAGTAAAATTTTAAAATATTTTATTAATTAATAATTATGATGGTCATTAATTAAAAATTACGGTGGAGGGGGCTGCTGCACTGACTAGCTAGAGCTAATTGCTGCACTGAAAGGAGCTTCATTCATGTACCGACGTACCAGAGCTTCATGCATCGACCATAGGTTCATGCACTCACTGAGGATAGGTTCGAAGAGTGCTTCCCATTGGATTAGTCCCTCCCTGTGAGTATCTGTAGGACAGCCGGGTATCTAAGCGTATAAACAAACAAAGGAGGAAATGGATTATCAAAGAGAAGTTTCGCATGTATAATTTTTTTAATAAAGTTATGAGATATTTTCCATTTTTATTAAAAGAATAAAGAATGGTTTTGAAAACAAGTTATGATAAACTAAACGAATTGAATAATTTTTTTATGGCTTCTATTTTAGAGTGAAATATAAAATTGTTGTCTTAATTAAAAAATGATTTTTTTAAATATAAGGAAATGGATTATCAAAAAGATGTTTTTCAGGGTATATTTTTTTAAACATAGAGTGAAATATAAAATTGTTGTGTTAATTAAAAAATTATTTTGTTTAAATACAAGGAAATGGATTATCAAAAAGATGTTTTATATGGTATATTTTTTTAAATAAAGTTAGGAAGAAGTTATTGATTTGAGTATGATCCAGAATTAATTAATAATTTATTTTTATTATATTTAAAAACTTAAATATTTAAGAAAAAAACATTCAATTAAAACAAAAAAATATATTTTTATATACTAATAACATTTTTTTTAAATATGTATTTTTTTAAAACTTAATATTATTTTTTTGTTCATCAAGTTGTTTGTGTCTTTTATGGATGACTATATGTTTAATCTTTGACTTGAGAAACCTTGACCTAGGGGCATCTTATGAGTCAAAATCACCTTAGGCCACACCAACCCTTAACTTGACTTAATGACTATAGGTTTAATCTTTGGCTTGACAAACCATGACCTATGGGCATCTAATAAGTCAAAATCACCCTAGGTGGCAGCAAACCTTAACATGACTGGATTCACCCTAGACCACACGAGCCCTTAACATGATTGGATTTTTTCCCACAGAGTTTCGAACCATTGGCATTCACATCATAAAGTGACTTAACAATACACCTCATCAACATCTATTCTATCCAGAGTGGTCTTAAATAATTATAATATAATTATATATTTAATTTTAAAATTAAATTAATAAAACTAAAATAGTGACTTTAAATATTAATACTTTTGCATTTAAAATATTTATATTTTACACACAATAAATCTTATATACTTTTTATATTAAAATGTAACTCAAATTCACAGTAACTATTAAATGTACATGTTTGCTTATTTCTTGATACTCATTAATATTTTTTACTTGTACTACATGCATTAATTTCAATGTAGATGTTGATCTCTAATGTACTTGATTGCTTGTATAGATGCATTGATTATAGTGTATACATTGATTTCTAATCCTATTTGATTGTTTGCACTAGATGCCTTGATTTCTAATCTTATTTGATCATTTGCACTAGATGCATTGATTTCAGTGTAGATGTTGATTTCTAATTTGATTTAATTAGATGTATGTACATTAATTCTAAAGTAATGAGATTAATAGTGTACAATGATTTAAGTGTAAGCATAAAAAAACTATTGACGATATCCATTGATTTATGTGCTACAATAATTCCACCATGAATAAAATACTTGAATTTTCATGTTAAATAAAATGTTCACTTACCTAAAAAGTTTGCTTCTTGAAACAGTTAAACTATTTGTAATTGACTACATTGGTATTGTTCTCATTTTCAGTCATTCAACATTGTTAATCACTTTGCATTCAAATGAGGTAATAGAGAAACTTACTTGGTGTTTAACACTTTATAAGTCATAATCATTGACAATGGAGAGAGGAATATTAATATTTAAGAGCAAGAGAGACAAGTTATGACCTTTACTACAACGACTTGAATTAAAGATTCGAAGGGTCTATGATTTCAATCGTCCTTTTCATACGATCGATATGAAAATATGGCAAAGCTCATAGGTGTTACAATAAGAACAATATAAGAAAAGCTTGTTAAAGAATGACAACAATCATTTTTATTAATGTAATTAATTGGGTAAATTTAGTTTTATGGTTCACTCAGTTTTGTAACTATAGGAAGTTATGGAACAAATTTTTTCATATTAAAATGGTGATTTTCCAAGAGGTTGAATGTACATTGGATAGTTAGTTTTGACCTAGAGCAATAATAATTCGAATCCCTTGCCCCGTGGAGGTTTCATCGACACACTCTGAGGGTTTTACCATGTAAAATCTATGTGTTTCTTCTTGTGTGATTCACTTTCTACATTTTGTGTATTTCTTTCTTATTTGAATGTTAATGGGTTCAAATACCAACTAGTGGTATCATAGCTTGGTCGTGAGGTTCATGAGATAATTAAATATTGTAATTTTGTCTTCTTACCACCCACTACATGAGATTCATTGAAGCCATTGAAATTTAAAGTAGAGTTGTCATCATAATTACAAAACCGCTAATTATGTGTAGCCACAGAGTAGAGCCATGAATTCAAGTCTGGGAGTTTATCTAACGTGCAACAAAAGAGCAGAGCCATAAATTCAAGTTGGGGAGTCTATATACCGACCCAGAAAAAGAGTTAAACAATAGGGCTTAAAATACGAAAAATTTTAGGGTGACAAATGATAAGGGAACCACCTTTTCTTTTGTTAAGCCGTAGTGAAAATAAAGTAGCTAGACAAGCCTCTGTGCATTGAAAACCCTGGAGTAAAGAAAAGTGACCCTGTCTGGAGGTCACATTCTTGGAGGAGTCATGTGTGTAGCTTGAATGACAAGTTAAGAAGTCATTGGTTTGGAAGATTGATGCTAAGAAGGTGTTGAATGAAAATAAATGACATTCGTTTCTTCCACCACTGATTGTAAACTGAAATAGACCATTGCGAACAAGTGAAAGAAAATTATGTATTTGTTTATGCAAAGAAAACAATAAAGCATTGGTTGTCGAGGTTTAGAGATTACACGTGCACACCATTGTTGACTATGATTTGTTGAGCCTCCAAGGAGTGACTTGCAGAAGCTATCAGAGGACCTGCGAGGAGCCACAAAGATTATCTACACAACTAATCAAAAACCAAGCTACCGGGTACTACATTTTTTGGTTTTATATATATATATATATATATATATATATATATATATGCATATATATATATATATATATATATATATATAGATATATATATATATATGATATATATATATATATATATACATATATATATATATACATATATATATATATACATATATATATATATATATATATATATATATATATATATATATATATATATATATATATATATATATATTGAATTTTTTCTGGTGCAAATTTGGAGAATTGATTGTTCAATTTGAATTGGTTATTATATTTTTAAATTTTTTTTTTTTTTAAATTCAGTTTTTGAATATCAGAGTCATTTATAAGGTGAAAACTTTGGGTTTAATTTTTTTTATTTTGGATTTCCGAAAAAGCAGATTTTGAAACCCTAGTTGAAAAGAGAAAGGAAACCCTAGTAACAATTTTCTTTTAAACAGCCTCTGTAGGAAAAAATGTCTAAAATGACTAATGTTAAATTTTAGGTGGGGAAGTTCACTGACAAGAATAATTTTGCATTGTGGAAGCTGAAAGTAAGGGATTTTCTAGTGCAACAAGGGTTGCATGAGACTTTATATGGGGTTAAAAAGAAACTAGTTGGCATGAAATATTTGGATTGGGAGGACTTAGATGCTCGAGCTCTCAGTACCATTAGGTTGTGCCTTGAAGATGAAGTTCTCTTCAACATTGTTGAAGAAACCTCAGCATCAGGTTTGTGGGTAAAATTGGAAACACTATATATGACCAAATCTTTAACCAACATAATTTATTTGAAGAGGAAATTGTATAGCCTTTGGATGAAGGAGGGTACTAAAATTGTAGAACACTTAAATTCTTTTAATACTGTTATTTTCCAATTATCATATATGAAAGTTAAATTTCAAGAAGAAGATAAAGTTATTACTTTGTTATGTTCCTTGCCCGAGTCTTGGGATCACTTTGTGATTTCTATTAGTTTGAGCACAATTGAATCTTTGGAATTTGATTCTGTTGTGGGAGCTCCATTATTTGAATAAGTATGGAGGAAGTCCAACATTGAAACTTCCGCACGAGAAGCCATGGTTGCCAAAGGCCGGTCCCAAGAAACGGGGGAGAAAGCAAGAAGTTCTTCCAGATTAAAATCAAAAGTCAAGAAGTTGTAAAGTCCAATGTTGGTACTGCAACAAAATAGGACACATCAAGAAAGATTGTTGGAAAAGAAAGGAGTCCATTGAAAACCCAAAGAAGGAAGCAAGTCAATTTGAGTCATGTATGCTTGATGAAGTTTTATCTGTTGAACTACGTATGGTATATGAAGCTTTATGAGTTTGCATTGTCTCTCAGAATTATGAAAATTGGTTGTTAGATTCTGGTGCTTCTCATCACTTGAGTCTGCACAGAAATTGGTTCACTTCATATCAAGTTGTTAATGGTAGTTCTGTGTTTATGGGTAATAATGTATCTTATTAGACTGTTGGAATTGGAAATGTAATAATTAAAAATGTATGATGATATAGTTAGAACATTAACTGATGTTAGACATGTACCTAATTTGAGAAAGAATTTGATTTCTTTAGGAGTATTGGACTCAGAAGGTTACAAGTTTATAGGTCAAAATGGAGTGTTGAAAGTTTCAAAGGGTGCTTTGGTTGTTATGAAGGAAGAGAAGGTCATAAATATCTACAGACTCAAAGGAAGTACTTAGGTCAGTGAGGTAGTGACTATATCTGAGAAGGCAGAAGAAGAGTGATAAGGGTCTTCAGGTATTGATGAATCATAAGTTTCTTCCTAATTTGAAATCCTTGAGGTTGGATTTTTGTAAACATTTTGTATATGAAAAACAATGTAAATAGAAATTTAAAACTAGAAGTCATAATAGTAAATAAATTTTTGACTATATTCATTCTAATCTTTGGGGACCATCTCCTACTATATCTTATGGAGGTGCATTATACCTCATAACATTTATTGATTATTTCTCGAGGAAATTATGGGTCTATATGTTGAAAAGAAAATTTGATGTCTTTAATGTTTTTAAACAATTTAAAGCTATGGTGGAAAACAAAACAGAGAAATCAATTTAATGTTTAAGAACTGAAAATGGTGGTGAATTTACTTCCTTAGAATTTGAACAATATTGCAAGGATGAAGGGGTTTTTACACATAAAATTGTTGGTTATACTCCTTAGAAAAATGGCGTTGTTGAACGTATGAAATAGACTCTTATGGAAACAGCTAGAAGCATGATAAACAATGCTAACCTACAATAGGAGTTGTGGTCAGAAGCACTACCTACTACTTGTTATTTAGTAAACATATCACTTTTAGTTGACATTAATTGTAAAATTCATGAAGAAGTTTGGTTGGGTTAGTCTTGTGATTATTCACACTTAATGACTTTTTTGTTCTGATGCCTAATATGCTCTTATTCCAAAGAATCAACGTTCAAAGTTAGACCTAAAAGAAAAATGTTATGTCTTTGTTGGGTATGACTATGCTGTGAAATGATACAGGTTGTGGGATCCTTCTTCATGAAAAATAGTCATTAGTAGAGATGTAACATTTGATGAATCCTCTCGTTTAAAACCAGATGTTGTAAAATTTGAATAGGAACATGTGTCACTGAATCAACAAATTCAGTTGGAGGCTAAACATTTTTCGGAAAGTCAAAAGGAAGGAGAGACTTCTGAAGAAAAAGGTTAATAAGATGAAAAGGAAATAATAATAGTTCACAAATGAGTTCAAGAACCAGTTACTCTAAGGAGGTCTACAAGGGAGAGAGGAACACCTAAAAGGTAAGAAGATTTTGCTTCATCTATTGCATTGATTATTGAGGATGAGGAACTCACTCTAAGGAGGTCTACAAGGGAGAGAAGAACACCCAAAAGGTATGGAGATTTTTCTTCATCTATTGCATTGATTACTGAAGATGGGGAATCATCTTGTTATTAGGAACTAGTGGATGATGCATATAGTGAAAAGTGGAAAAGGGTTATGGACGAAATGGATTCCTTAGCTAATAACTAAACCTAGGATCTTGTAGAACTTCTTGAAGGGAGAAGTGTTTTCGGATGCAAATGGGTCTTCAAATTGAACTGAAATGTTGATGGAAGTATCAAAAGCTATAAGGTGAGGTTGGTAGCAAAAGGGTATTCTTAGGTTGAAGATATTTACTTTCATGAGATTTTTTCACCAGTTGTAAAACTTATTTCTATTCAGACCTTGTTAGCACTAACTGTTGAATTTCCATGACCTTGGGTCTAGGTTAGAGTATTAAAATCACTTACACTACCAAACCAAGAATCTCAACCATAAACTACTTTGCACAACGGAAATATAAAGTAGTAAATAAATACGCACAATGATAATTTTAAATAAAATTGTACAATAATGTACGAGCACCAATCTTCTTTATATTAATTAAAATCTAATAAATACAATAGTATATGGTTACAATATACAATGACAAAAATGGCTGCAACACTTCTATATCCTATCTTGTCCTGTCGATCCGTCGCACCCGTACAACTCACCAATAGTGCCTTAGTCCATCAAGGCATCTACACATCAAGACTTCAAGAGGGTTGCCTCATATCATTGCTGTAAGTCACATCTACTACAATGAACACGGGTTCATCGAACTGCTCTCTATCTTGGCCTAATTCCCGAGCTCCAATTTGCCACGCTAGAAACAACTTCCGTCCATCAAAGTGTTTCACTTCAGCACCATCTTTAACCCAACCTTCAGCTTCTCTTCATCCTTCAAGATAGCTCATCTAGGGCTACTTTGGGTAGCCAACATGCTTCCCTCCAACCAACTCTTTGACACCCAATCTCGTCACTATCGGATCTACACCTAATATGACTTTTCCTCACCTTAGAATGTCAGGTAAATGGCTCCAACAAGCTACTTGTCAATATGATCCAAATATAGTCACCAAACTATGACTCAACACAATTGAACATTGTTGTTTTATCCCTAATTTTGATGTTGTTACCACAGTGACTTGTTAGGGAACCAAACAATGTTGTAACAAGCCATAACTAGTCATCAAATTAGCCCTCAAAAACTATGGTTTTCCCTTTCTTGAATTCTCTGCCTCCACGCTGTTTATTAGGGGTAAAACCAACCCTAAAACAATGCATGCAGTTGCCTTTCTATGGGGATAGGGCATGTAGCCTACCACCGATAGCTCCTATCTCCCATGACCTGCTAAAACAGAGTTCCCAACCACCATATGACTTCCAAAATAGCCCTCAAACATACCTGTATTTCCTTAGCCCTCCAGCAAGGTATTTGGCCTACCTTCCAGCCCTTGGTCACCCTGAAACTAGCCCTGAAACAACCCTCTTTCACCCACGCTAGACTGCCTCTCCTTGTTGCAGCTAATTTAGAAAATCTTCTTATCCAATGAGTTGTTCATCAATTTATGTGTTGCACAAGATGGATGCTCCAAATGACCTCAATACACCTTGTATTTATAAACATAGAATGGTTCAACGTCTCACATGAAGTGACCCTTATCAAGTCGGCCTACTTGAAATCAAAATTAATTATGTCAAGTTCAAAAATTCATATCTCTGTAATGACAACTCATATTCGGATAATTTTCGATACGTTGAAATCATCTTTCTGAGCCATATCATAATCATCCATCACATGACGTGAATCCATCATGGTTGTGCCCCAAAACACAATGGGTGCCAAAACCCCAAACTTGGGTTCCAAGCCCACAAGCTTCCCTTGTGGAATTTTTTCCTCCAAACACTAAACCCTAGGGCTTGGAGTACCTCCCAAGCTACACAATTCAATACTAATTGCATTAATTGATCTTGAGTTAGAAAAGTTAGATGTTAAAACAACTTTTCTTCATGGAGATTTGGATGAAGAGATTTATATGGAGCAACTGGAAGGTTTTGTACAAGGTCGCAATAGAAGATTAGTTTGCAAGCTTAGGAAATCATTATATGTAACAAACCTAGTTAAAAATCCATGTAAAAATATATAAGACCATTGTTGATCGAATGCGTATTCCAAGATGAATGGTGGGAAAAAAATCCTAGTGGGTGTTGATCTGGTTTATTATGGCTAAGGAAATTGGCAAAGGCAATGTAAAAGGATTTGGAAAGACAAAATGGAATTTTGGTACGCTTATTTATGAAAATAATGGAAATTAGGTGAAAAGGAAGGTGAAAGGTCACAAGTCTAATGTAAGGAGGAAAAAGAAGGAAAATCATGGAAAATGAAGAAAATAGAGGCCTCACTAATAAAAAGGCTTCTAAGGATCAGTGGGCAAGCTTGGTCAATGTAATCTTTTGCTTAGGTTTTGCATGGGATCAAGAAAGGAAAACAAGACAAGAGGAAGCAAAGATCAAGAAAGGAAGAGCAAGATCAAGCAACTAAAACAATATTATTTGAAGGTATTGATTTTCATGTGTATTTTCCCTGCTACATTTGGCATGCATGGTATTGCATGTGGTTCTTTTGTTGTTATGGCATGGGTTCTTCTAGGTCTGACAGTGTTTTCAGCCTAGCCTTTCCATTTCCATATAGCCATGGTTTTATGGGGATCTCATGTTTTGGTTGAGTTGGATTATCGGATGGATTCGAAGCTGAGTGAGGTGGATGTTTGAATGATAGAACACATGGCCTAGTATTCGTTGAACCAGACTACGGATCACGGTAAAGCCACTAGCCTAATGACTCGTGAGCCAGACTATGGGTTGCGGTAATGCCAGGATTGTGTTGCCTCAGTGGGCCTAAGAATCCTTGCCAGTGAATGGCAAGATATATGGTAAATCCAAGAGGTGGATTGCTCTTCGTTAGGCCTAGTAATTCCATGTTCGGATATGTGTTAAATCCTGGAGAGTGGATCTCAGTGTAGGGCCTAATGATCTGGTGTGGATTACGATAAAGCCTGAGAGACTAGGAGAGAGGAAAATTCCTCACGGTGTAGGTGGATAAATCCGATGGAATCCATGTTTGTTTGCCCTAGTGATAACGTGGAGATCATGGTAAATCCTATTATGACATGTTTATTGTGTTGGCCTAGTGATATGGGATGGATTACAGTAAAGTCTGGTTTTTATTTACAAGCGTGAGGTGGTTTAGCCTCGATATGCCTTGGTTGGTTCTTTTGGTTTGAGTCCCACATTCATGCTTGGAATATGGCATGGGGGTGAATGGTTGAAGAGAGTTTTGGCTCAACCATTCTATTTTCGGGTGCAACATTGTAGTCCCATATTAGGTTTGGATTTTGCAACATTAATATGAGGTTATTTATCCTTGTATGTCTATGAGTATTATACTGGTTTATATATGGATCATATGGTTGGGATTTCATTCGTATTTCTATTGCGATTATGCTCATTATGTTTATGTTTTTATGAAAGTGGCTAGTATGTCTCTCATCATGTTTTTACTTGTAAATTGATCCGGGTCCGGGTGTGACAAAGGACCCTTCCAAGACATTTTACTTTGGTGAAGTGTTAAATTGCAATTTTAAAAGAACATAAATGAATACATCTACATGTTGTAAAGAAGAGAAACATGACATTCATCAACACATGAAACATAAGCCATTGATAACGGAGTTCGTCTTGGCGGGACTACGTCTCTAGGCCCCGATGTTAAGATGGTGTAAGCCGTTGCATTAAGTGATGTCAATAGTGGTGATGTACATAAGTGATGACATTATCATACAAGGAAAATTCCCTCACGTAGGAGTGGCTCCAAGAGAAATTCCGCTACAAGAACTCTCAGTAAAAAAGGACTCCTATCAGTATGACATAAACTCATGCATGATCATAATGAACATCCCGCCAACATGGCATAAAAGGGATTTCAATGTAATCATACATGGTGAAAACATGAGTATCCCACCAACATGATGACAAAGGGATCTCAAATAAAACATGATGAATCATGACAACAAGTATATCCCACAAATGATTCTGCATCACATCAAGCAGGAATCATGAAACATGTAAGAAAACAAGATCCCACATCAAACATCAAACAAGGATCTATGCAACACAATGCATAACAAAAAGAAGTACATGAAAATACTAAATATACCTCACATCCAGGGGCCATCTGAAGAAAAGGATGTCAAACTGCTGAAGCTGGTTGTACCATCAATCTCACGGCGTCGAATCTCATGGAAATGATTGCTCGCACATGAATGCTCACACCAACACTCCACTTAGAAAAGTGGCTGAAAAATGAAATGAGCAAATGGAAAATATGAATGCACCATCAGATTTGTGGCAGCGAATAGGACAAAATCGACTGTCAAATTTTTTGAATTCTGAGAAATTGGAAATCTAGGGCTTAAGGAATCTTTTAGATTCGCCCTTGATTCCTCAAATATTACTTCCTCCAGGTCCTCCTCAAATCGGCTACTCAGATCAGGAAACTGATTGCGCCATCGAGTTCATGTCGCTGATAGGTGTAATATCAACATAAAATTTGTCCAATTTGGACACTGCGAAAATTTCACCCTCCTGAGAAATTCACTCAATCATGGTTTCACCTATGTTTTTCTCAAGTTCATGGTTGCACCTGCAATAAATTAATTAAAAAAACTCTGCCTCGGTTTCTGTGCATGCTCCTGTTTCCTCCATGCCTGGACACATTGTTGAAATGAAGGTTTATATAATTTTTCATGGTCGGACTTATCAAAATATGTTGTTTGGCAAAATGGAGATAATAGAAATTGGCTGAGGAGGGGTTGGGTGGTCAAACCCCGCCCCTCCCATTATAGTTTTAGAAAATGTCATCACTTGATTTGGGGGTCAGGTCCACATTGGGCAGGCCACCCCATACTCTCCATAACCATATATTAAATGGGGGTTGTTGGTATTCGATGGCACATTAAAGTTTTAGTGTTTGGTCGTTGGGCCACCTGTGGTGCGGGTCGGCCACGTTGCTGAGCGGGTTCGATTCCCGTCAGCCCATTAATGTGTATGGAAAGTGTTTTAAAGGGGAGTGAGCTGGGTCCATCGGAGGTAATGGCCGTCAAGCCATTTAAATTTAAAATTTTGTTTAAGGTTGAGGGAGGGCCGACGGGGGTTGTGTCCTATTGGCCTAATTTTTTTTAATTAATTTTATGTGTGGTTCGATGGTGCTGGCGGGGGTCATGGCCCGCCACCGAAATAAATATTTATTTTATTTTATTTTAAATAACAAACCTTTTTTTAAATTTGTCTAATGTAAGGGATATTAGACAAATTAAAGAGGCAACAATTTCACCCGCTTTCAGGAGCTTGGTTTCATGCCCCGAGGTCGGTCAAATTGTAGGACAGTTAAGCCTGTCCCACAGTCCAACTTTGACAAAAACTTTGACTAGCTCGTTCTCCCTCATACAAGCTCGGATAGACGAACCATTCGCACCACCGTGATCAGGACGACGCGATGTACACTCTGGTCTTAGTTCTAAAGCATTCTGATCATTTTGATTTTTGAGTTTCCATAAGCCCTCTTTGTCCTATGTGTGTGTTTGGAGCCACCTGGATCAATCCTCCCCATTGAGAATCTTTTGGTCCTCCAAAAGCATGAAAAATAATTTGCAACTTATCTGTACCTTGTCTACATCACAAGCGTCCTGAAAGGTCTTGCTTCCATCTCCTTCACCTTTGTTCTTCAAAGCCTTAAGCGATGAGCCGACACCTACCACCTCTGCAACATGTAGTACATTGCTTTGCAAATTAGATGCTTGAATTTCATGACCAACTAATGACCCAAGCGTCCCACACTTGCCACGAGTTCATAACGCATACTTAGTGGTCAAGTTTACATCAAGATGCACACAATACCCCAGCTACGAAAACAAGGCCAGCATATCATTGTTCCTCCAACAAGTGAGGGAAAACACATCATCACTGCAACACATGATTTAGAAAGATAAGGGCAAACACTATTTTTCTTTGACAAGTGATGGAAACATGACATCACATTCACAGTTTATCATGCAACTCAAAATAAGACTAGACATCATTGTTGTTGAACAAGTGATGGAAAACACATCATCACTTTTACATTTTAAAATGCAACAAATGATTTACAAAAGAACGACCATGATAAGCTAACATATCTATAAACCATTTTTCACTTATCATTGTGAATGGATCATCCCCCTGTGGTGGTTTTTCTTGTCGAACAATTGTTTCACTTGGTTCATGAACCGACACTTTGTCTTTAAGGTGCTATTTTGGATGGAGGCTCCAACATGTGGCTCTTTGATGGCCACTTCTGTCGTAATGACTGCAATACATATTCTTCCTCCAGATCTGCTTAACATGTTTCTTTACTTGTTGTTGAGAGGGTCTTTCATGCCTCCTCCTTTGGTGTGTTGTTATTCTTTTCCAATGCTTATAAAATGTATGGTTATGTAATCCACAAAAGGTACATGTTTTTCAATTCCATGATTTACGTTCATCTTTAACAACATGATTATAATCGAAATGACCATTCGAAGATCAAAACTGGTTATACCTTTCCTTGCCATCTCTGGTGTAAGTATGGCGATGAGAGCTGGCCTCAGCTCTTCCCTTGCAATGGAAACTACCATGGGATGATGGGGATGTGTTCCCATCATTCTCTTTCCTCAACTATTTCGACGGTGTCTCGAAAGAGTCTGGCACCTTCGAGCATTCTCCCTTTGTGTATCTCAAGCTTGCAAATTGAGATCTCTGCACATCATCCAATCGTTGAGTTATGCCTTGGTTATTAACACCAAGTTATTTTTCCTCCTCATGCCTCGTCCTAGTAAGGAGCCCCATGTTTGTCCCTATAATTGGGATCTCCAAATATCCAACAGAAATCATACTATGTGAAGACAAAACCGAAAGGAAATCAACATCTTTTACCTCTTGTGTCGATTTGGAAAGAACTGATGAGGGCTTCTCATCATCTATTGTTGGTGGTTCGCTAGTTGTCTCGACACATTCCCCAACTTCCTTTCTGACATACCCAAGTCCTACCTGACGGGGTAATTCTTCTACTTTGATAGGATTGAAAATGCCTTAGCCATTAATGCCCAAGCCTTTTCCTTCATATCCCATTTTTTTCAACAGTTTGGAGCCAATTCCTATGGTATGATTTTCAAAAACTGTGAAATCATCGTCAGGATTCATACATGAATTCAGAGAATTACTTTTTACCTCACATGGGTCACGTTGCAACTTTTCCAAGGCCTCGTTTTTGCTTTCAAATGTCGTAGTAAACTATGTTTCTCCTCTTTCTCTTCATGTAGAAGCATCTTCAATTGAGTGTTATCTGTTTTAAGACTTTGGTTTTTGTGCTTCAGTTCTTCCAGGGCCTCTTCTGTGGCTTGCAACTAAAGCTGCAATCATTCCTTTTCCTCTGTCTCTTTTTGTAGAGTTTCATACATTATTTCAACCCTTTTGGAAATTTTGAGCATGGTCTTGTACATCGCTTTTTAATCCTCTGTTTCTACACATTAGATTGTTCACACTTGCAATTCACATCCACACAAAGACTGCTTTGATACCACTTGATCCGAGTCCAGGTGTGACAAAGGACCCTTGATCCAAGACCTTTTACTTTGGTGATGTGTTAAATTGCAATCTTAAAATAACATAAATGAATACATTTGCATGTTGTAAAGAAGAGGAACATGAGATTCATCTACACATGGAACATAAGCCGTTGATAACAGAGTTCGTCTAGGAGGGATTACGTTTCCAGGCCCCGATGTCAAGATGGTGCAGGCCACTGCATTAAGTGTTGTCAATAGTGATGATGTACATATCATACAAGGAAAATGCCCTCACGCAGGAGTGGCTCCAAGAGAGGTTCTGCTACAGGAACTCTCAGTCAAAAAGGACTCCTATCAGTATGACATAAACTCATGCATGATGATAATGAAGATCCCACCAACATGGCATAAAAGGGATTTCAATGCAATCATACATGGTGACAACATGAGTATCCCATCAACATGACGACAAAGGGATCTCAAATAAAACATGACGAATCATGACAACAAGTACATCCCACAAATGATTCTGCATGACATCAAGCAGGAATCATGAAACAAGTAAGAAAACAAGATCTCACATCAAATATCAAACAAGGATCTGTGCAACACAATGCATAGCGAAAAGAAGTACATGAACATACTGCATATGCATCACATTCAGAGGCCATCTGAAGAAAAATATGTCAAAATGCTAAAGCTGGTTGTACCATCAATCTTGCAGCGTTGAATCTCATGGAAATGACTGCTCGCATATGAATGTTGACACCTGCACTTCACTTAGAAAGGTGGCCGAAAAATGAAATGAGAAAATGGAAAATATGAATGCACCATTAGATTTGTGGCATCGAATAGTGAAAAATGGATTGTCAAATTTCTGAATTCTGAGAAAGTGGAAATATGGGGCTTAAGGAATCTTTATATTCCCCCTAGATTCATCAAAGATTCTTTCCTCTGGGTCCTCTACAAATCGCCTGCTCAGTTCAGGAGTTTGACCATGCAATTGGGTTCGTGTCGCTGAGAGGTGTAAGATCAGCATAAAATTTGTCCAATTTGGACACTGCAAAATTTCACCCTCCTAAGAAATTCGATCAATCATGGTTCTGCTTGTGTTTTTCTCAGGTTCATGGTTGCATCTACAATAAATTAATTAAAAAACTATGCCTCGGTTTTCATGCACGCTCCTGGTTCCTCCATGCCTAGGCACACTGTTGAAATGAAGGTTTATATAAGTTTTCATGGGTGGACTTATCAAAATAAGTCATTTGGCAGACTGGTGATAATAGAAATTGGTTGAGGAGGGGTCAGGTGGTCAAACCCCGTCCCTCCTATTATAGTTTTAAAAAACTGCATGAATTGATTTGGGGGTCGAGTCCGCATTGGGTGGCCCGCCCCATACCCTCTGTAACCATATATTAAATGGGGGTTGTTGGTATTCAGTGGCACATTAAAGTTTTAGCGTTTGGTGGTTGGTCCGCCCGTGGTGTGGGCCAGCCACGTGGTCGAGTGGGTTCGATTCCCACTGGCCCATTAATATGTATGGAAAGTGTTTTAAAGGGGAGAGGGCCGAGTGCACTGAAGGTGGCCCGTCCACTACCCAATATATATGATATGCGATGGTTTGTGTGGAGGGCTCGGCAGGGTAATGGCTGTCGAGCCATTTAAATTTAAAATTTTGTTTGAGGTTGTGGGAGGGCCGGCAAGGGTCACATCCTGTTGGCCCGATTTTTTTTAATTAATTTATGTGTGGTTTAATGGGGGTGGCGGGGGTCATGGCTCGCCACCCAAATTAACATTTTTATTTTATTTTATTTAATAACAAACCTTTTTTTCAATTTGGCTGATATAAGGGATATTAGACAAATTAAAGAGGCAACAATTTTTCCCACTTTCGGGAGCTGGGTTTCATTCCCCATGGTCAGTCAAATTGTAGGACACTTAAACCTCGCCCACGGTCCATCTTTGACCAAAAATTTGAATGGATTTTTCTTCCTCATAAGAGCTCGGATTGACGAATCGTTTGCACCACTGCGATCAGGACGACGATATCTACACTCTAGTCCTAGTTTGAAATAATTCCGATCAATTTGATTTTTGAGCTTCCATAAGCCCTCTTTGTATTGTGTGTCTCTGGAGCCACCTGGATCATAAATGAATGGACAATGTATCTATGATCTAATAGATGATAATGCAGTAATTGATAGGAGGGAACAATGGTTCTTAGTTGTTGTTTACACATGTAGATTACATATTTGTGATATGTTTGATGAAATGATTTTCATGGCTAGTAGGGGTCCCATTAAGGGCTTGTTTAACTATTTTCTTTCGCATCATTTTTTCCGTATTATTTTACTATTCTAGAGATGTCATTCATTTCTAGGTAGTTCCCTGGGCTCTGGGCTTAAAAAAGTGGCTCAAAACTCAAGGACATTGGCACAACACTGGGAAAAATAGTCCCTAGATGTTGGCATGCATATAGCATGAGAGAATCTAGAGCCTCCTAGATGCTGGAAAGCCTATAGCATGAGAGCATCCAGAGGTCAAGTGGTTAAAAAATTTAGTGGGACATAAGGGCTAGCTACCTGAGTGGTTGGAATGGTTCCTAGGAGTCTTGTAGTTGATGTGGAAGGTTTGTATGTTGTGTTTCCATTTATTCCACTTCCTTAAGGTCACATGGGAGGTAAAATCCAATCATAGTAGCCTCTCATCACATGTTTAGCCCTATTGGATGGTTACTTGGGTAGATGTGGGAGGAGGGTGTTATAGAGTGGTATTAGAGAATGGTTGCACTCTCCTTGGGTAATTTTTTTTTTCATGCATACATGTGAGTTTCATACGTGTTATGTATGTTTTTTGGATTATGTGCTTATTATGTATGCATGGTGGTGGTCATTGTGGCAGCTGCATCGCCATGTAGAAGTTGATGGTGTTGTTGTTGGATGTGATTGTCATGAGTGCATGTCAGTTATGCATTTGTTATGCATTTCAGTGTCTATATGTTGTTAGGCATGCATTTTCATGGTAAAGGTTGTCATGCATGAGGTCATTGTATGAAATTAGGTCATCATGATGTTATTGATATGTTATGATGCTAATGTGTTTCTTGAGATAGAGCAGGAGATGCAGATCATTAAAGTGAAATTGCAGTGTTGGACCTCAAGGCAAGAGCATGTCGTCATATAGGTGTGTATGTTGGACATGGATTTATGTAGGTTAAGGATTTTTATATGTATTATGGTTAGGTGTATGCCTTTCATTCTATTGATGTTATGGTTACATACATGATAGATGCTAGTTGATTAGTGTAGTCATATGCATGTGTCAGATAGTCATGAATGATAGTAACAGGTGGCTGTATGCATTGTTATTTTTGTTTTATGTTATATAACTTAATGATTATGTTATATGTTGTCGATGAGTATGTTATAGCTTAACTTGTTGTTGTTATATGATGGTTAACTTGATGATTGGGTTATATGTTGTGGATGAGCATGATCTATAAATTGTTGTTGTTATATGCTAGTAACTTGATGATTAGGGCTATTACATTAAGATCTTGTTGTTATATGTATCATACTAAGTTGGATTGGTCTATACAAATGGTTAGGGTTATGACATTAGGGTATGAGCTAATATGTTGTGATATTATGTCATACTAATCTAGACTGACTGTGCAAATGTGATTATTATGTATGAACGACAATTTTTTTATGCATTTATGATGTGAACATGTTAGCTGGTGACTATTATGGATATCATGACCTTATTTATGTTTAAGTTGATATGTTGGGAAGTTGTATCATGCTAACTCAATTGATTGTGCATACAAGATGTTGTCACTCACTACCAAATGTGTTTTCAGCTGTGAAAAGGGTGAGAAAGAGCAGTGAATTTTGAAGCCATATCCCAAGCCATGGAAGCTCTCTAAGCTAAGTTAGACCCTCTCCATTTAATATCGCTTGTGATAAAATTTCCAATGGTATATGGAAATCCAAAAATGGACTTCTGGATCAGAGGTTAGAGCAGATTAAAGCTACCCTTTAAAATCTAGAAAACAAAGAGAAAAGACCAAGGGAGGCTCATTGCAATCACATTTCGGAGTTTCCTAGTAGTGCGGGGGGGGGGGGGAGGAAAGGGAAACTTGTGATTAGCGATCACCAATATTAGTGATCGCAAACTTCATATGCGCATGCTCATCACAATCACATATTGCACTCAGGAAACATGACATATATGCAATCAGAGGTTTCGAGGCACAATCTATCGAATTATCGGTGGTGGGAGGTCCCAAGAACAATTTATTTGGTTATCGGTAGTTGGAGGTCCCACATGTCATACTTCCTGCAATATGAGAGGTCCCACAATATCGGTGATCGCATAAATGAAATCCCTCCTTCGCCGAAGTCCCTTCTGACCTGCGATTGCGATAGGCGAGAACCCTCTTGGATGCGATAGTTTATGCATCCTACTTTCTTGAAGTCTTGCATTCAGAAAATTAGTAGGCTCTATGTAATATGATAGGAAGGTCCTCTCTTGTACTCTGATTGCGATATCTTGGTTGGGTCCAATCTTGCGGATCGACGATCGCAAGTGTCAACGGGATATACCAATGCCGACCGCTAAAATCCTCTGATATGCAGGACTTTATGAAACAAAGGAAAAAGCCCCCAGAAGGGAGTCCAAAGACCCTAACACCCAAGGAATAAGCCACAAGTCACAATCCTCATTCCTTTGATGTAGAAAAAAACAAAGGGGCTAAACCAAAGGGGGCTAAGGGGCATCAGAGCTCGTTGTTTCATAATGTTTTAAAAGTAAAAGACCCAATACCTCGAGGCTCTGAGAGTATTATATAGAGATTTAAAGGCATAAGGATCGATAGCTAAGACTTTGAATATAAGTATGGGGTAGTGTTAGAGCAATATGGGCTAATCCTATAGAAGGCCCTGCAACAAGAAGCCAAGGACTACATCGGCCGCTAAAATGAATTCAACTGCTTTGCTGCATGACTTCAGACATTAAATGGAGGTATGGGGCTCCACCCCGATACATAGTGAATGACTTCCGGGACATGCTCCATTTCTACTTTGTGACAGGCACTCACACTCTACCCACTCCCAACTCCATAGAAAGAGAAATTCATGCAGTTAAGGTGAAAGTCCCAGGAATCAGCTGAGCACCAGGAGAAGCGCATCATGGCAGAGACATGGCCTAATTAAGCGCTTTCACAGGGACAACAGAGGGATATATTTCCACCCCTCATGATTTATTTTTTCTTTTTATTTTATTTTGCAATTTTTGTATTTTAGGAAAGGAATCAGATCCTTTGCAATATTTTGGATAGCAAGAATTTGCTAGCCAAGATAGCTAGTCTAGCAAATAGCTGGATACTCTGGCGAAGATAGTTGTGTAACTGTAACCTAAGCTCCCCATCTTCTTATAAATAAGGGGCAGAACACTTACATGAGGTTCCAAAATTATGCACCCACACTGGTCCAAATTCTATGGTTCCATTTTTTATTCTGAGTGCTTGTTCATGAGGGACTTGAATGATACACATGCTAAATGTAATGGACTGATTATTAGGACCCTTCAAGTATTAATGTAACTATTCTGGTAATTATGAGAAGATCAATGCAAATTATTTTTACCCTTATTTTTATCACTTCATGTATGTTTTTATCCCTTTGAAATAGTGTATTCAAGGTGTCGATTTCTCCCCTTATTCATGATTGTATATTTGCTACCAAGTAGCAACAATACGTTTGCTAGTTACAGATTTACTTAAGTACCTGTAATATGCCCATATTTTCTTGATATTTTGGATACAAATGTTCCCATGAGGTATATGGCCTGAAAACATTCATTTTCACTCCACTGTTTCATCCATTCCACCTCTTTAATCTTCCATACCTCTGTCGGGACATTGGAGCTTAGGATTTTTTTACATCCCTATGCATCAAATATCCCCCTTTCTCTCTTCCTCTTCACCTTTACTACAACTACAATATTAAGCTGCGTGTTTGTTGTGTGTTGGCCACCAAAAAAAGGCATTTCTCTTTGGGGTTGCCTGATTTACCCCCTTAATATTCGGGTCCATGTCTTGGCATTGAGTCTACTTTCAAGAAGGTCGATTGAACCGAGCCCCCTTTTTATCTTATTCTCTTCTACCTGACAATCGGAGTGCTTCAGAAACCCCCTCACTAATAATATTCCATTCACTTCTTTATTTAAGATGTCCTATGCACTGGTCTACAATCAACCGAGAGGCTGTCTCTCGAAAGCTTTCCATGTCTCTCGAATCACTCGTGCTGTGGGTTCCCTTAAAAGCAACAACATATTTATGGCGTTGTTTCCTAGGGATGGATTATAATATTTTTCCCTTGGTGTGACAAATAATTACATTCCTTTTGTTAGGTGAGCAAGGGAAGTGTGGGTTCAAGATCTCTCACCTTGGTGACTCCCTTGTTTGAATCTTATGGCAAACATCTTGGCGACTCCACTATCTGAATTTATACCTCCTCTGATTTATGATTCATATGATTCAGAGGATGATGAGGTGGCTACAAATTTTCAATGGGATCTACTTACAAACAAGTGGGTAGAAGGCTCCAAACAACAATTTTTTCAAGAAGAGCCCAAAGCTGAAGGACCAAGTAGAGTCTGCGACAGCCAGTTGCAGAAAGATTCCTGCTAGGAATTCTTGGTAGATTCTCCAATCTATTATTGCTATAGTTTAGACAATGAAGAATATATTTTTGATTCACACGAGAGTTGGCCCTTTGATAAATGGGTAGCAAATGATCAGCAACAAGTTTTTCTTGAAAAATCTAAGGCTGAGGAGCTGAACAATATTTGTAGCTGCCCTGACCAAGAAGATATTGGTCAATGGACTGTTTATGAAAATGAGGTAGCATCAGAATTTCCTTGTCAGTTCTATGACCCTGTAGCTGAGTACATGATGACATTCTTAAGCCAGCAAAAGAGGTTGTTTCAACAACATGTATCAAGTTCTTTGTTTGAAGACTTCTCATGGTGCATTCTTGTTTTAATTTTTGTATTTCATCAGCATGGGGGAACTAAGTCTAGCACCCAAATGATGGCCTGGCTCCATTGGAGGGTTGAACTCACTTAGGTAAATTAAGCCTTGTGAATAAGTAGGAATGTGTATTAATAAGCTCAGTAGCTGAGCGTTTATTTTCTAGTTGATAGAATTTATTTTTCTGCATTTTAGTTTGATGAGGAAAGTACCCCCAGCAAATAAAGTCCCATGGATATTTTCTAGTTGTATTGATTCATTACATTTATGACTCCACACCCAATGGTGAAGGATATTGGTTTGTAGATTCTCGACACCTTTCCATCAAGGCACTATCCCCAGTTGGAGCCAATGTTGTCACTCACTGATAAATGTGTTTTCAGCTGTCAAAAGGGTGAGAAAGAGTAGTGAAATTTGAAGCCATCTCCCAAGCCATAGAATCTCTGTGAGCTAAGTCAGATCCTCCCCATTGCATAGTGCTCATGATAATATTTCCAATGGTATATGGAAGTCCAAAATGGACTTCTAGATCAAGCGTTAGAGCATACTGAAGCTTTTCTTTGAAAGTTAGAAAACAAAGAGAAATGACCAAGGGAGGCTCATTGCAATCACATTTCAGAGTTTCCTAGTAGCATGGTGGGGAGGGACAAAGAAACTTGCAATCAACGATCACCAATATTGGCGATCGCAAACTTCAGAGGCCCATGGTCATCGCAATTGCATATCACACTCAGGCAGCATGACATATCATTGATCAAAGGGTCCCAGGGACAATCTTTAGGCTTATTGGCGGTGGGAGGTCTTGGGCATAGTATATTGGCTTATCAATAGTTGGAGGTCCCGCATGTCATACTTCCCGCAATATAGGAGGTCCCACCTGTTGGCCTTACCGTAATATCGGAGGTCTCGTAATATCCACGATCGCAGAAATGAAAGTCCTCCTCTAGCAAAGTCCCTTCCGACCTGTGATTGTGATAGGGGAGAACCATCCCGGATGTGATATTTTATGAATCTTACCTTCTTGTAGTCTCATGTTCGGACAATCAGAAGGATCTATGTAATATGGTAGGAAGGCCCTCTCCTATGATATCCCGGGTGGGCTCAATCCTGCAGATTTGCGATCATTGGTGTTAAGGGGAGATACCAAAGGCGACCGCTAGAATCCACTGGTATGTAGGATTTTATGCAACAAAGGAAAAAGCCCCAGAAGGGATTCCAAAGACCCTAGCACCCAAGGACTAAGCCACAGGTCACAACCCTCAGTCCTATGATGCAGAAACACTGAAAGGAGCTAAACCAAAGAGGGCTAAGGGGCATTAGACCTCATTGTTTCATAATTTTTAAAAGTAAAAGCCTTGATACCGCAAGGCTCTGAGAGTATGGTACAGAGATTTAAAGGCAAACGATTCAATAGCTGAGACTTTGAATAGAAGTATGGGGTAGTGACATAGCGATATGGGCTAATCTTGTAGAATCCCCTTCAAAAAGGAACCAAGGACTACACGGGCCGTTGAAATGAATTCAACTACTTCGTCGCATGACTTCAGACAGTAAATGGAGGCATGGGGCTCCACGCTGATACACAACAAAGGAATATTGGGACATGACCCATTTCTACTCTGCGAGAGGCACTCACAGTCGACCCACTCCCAACTCTAGAGAATGAGCTATTTAGGCAGTTAAGGTGAATGTGACAAGAATCGGATGAGCACCAGGAGAAGCACATCATGGAAGAGACATGGCTTGATCAAGGGCTTTCAAAAGGACAAAAGAGGGATATTTCCACCCCTCATCATTAAGTTTTTATTTTTATTTTATTTTGCAATTGTTGTATTTCAAGAAAGGAATCAGATCCTTTGCAATATTTTGGACATCAAGACATTTCTCATCGATACAACTAGTCTAGTAGACAACTGGATACTCTGGAAAAGATATTTTTGTAAAGTAACCAAACCTCCCCCTCTTCTTATAAATAGGGGGAAGAGAAACTTACATGAGGTTCCAGAATTCTACAACCGCAGTGGTCCAAATTTTATGGTTCCATTTTTGGTTCTAAATGCTTGTTCAAGAGGGACTTGAATGATACACATGCTAAATGTAATGCACTGGTTATTGGGACCCATCAAGTATTAATGAAACTATTCTGGTGATTCCAAGAAGATCAATGTGCAGTATGTTTCCTCTTATGTTTATCACTTCATGTATGTTTTTCTCCCTTTGAAATAATGTAGTCAAGCTATTAGTTTCTCCCCTTATTCATGATTGTATATTTGTTACCAAGTAGCAACAATACCTGTGCTAGTTACAGATTTACTTAAGTACCTGTAATATGCCCATATTTTCTTGAGATTTTCGATACAAATGTGCCCATGAGGTATATGGCCTGAAAACCTTCATTTTCACTCCATTGTTTCTACCATTCCACCTCTTCAATCTTCCGTACCTTTGCTGGGACATTGGAGGGACATTGGAGCTTAGGATTATGTTACAACCCTATGCATCGAATCTCCCCCCTTTCTTTCTTCCTCTTCACCTTTACTACAACTGTAATATTAAGTTGCGTGATTGTTTTGTGTCATCCACCAGAACAAGGCATTTCTCTTTGGGGTTGGCCCGATTTACCCCCTAAGCATTCGGGTTCATGTCTTGGATTTGAGTCTACTTTCAGGAAGGCCGATTCAACAAAGCCCTCTTTTTATCTTATTCTCTTCTATGTCACAATTGGAGTGCTGCAGAAACCCCCTCACTGATAATATTCCATGCACTCATCTATTTAATATGTCCTAGGCACTAGTATACAATCAACCCAGAGGTTGTCTCTAGGAAGATTTCTATGTCTCTCAAAGCACTCGTGTCACAGGTGTCATTAAAAGCCACAAAAAAAGATAGCATCCCCTGTGATTCATTAAGGTATGAACTTGCTTATGTCATCTACTTTTTTCTTGAATGTTTGATTATGTTGTCTATTTCTTGGTTGGATGTTTGGTTTCTATTACGTCATCTAGTTGATTTACCTAACATGGTACATTTATAGTTTGTTTGAATGTTTGATAAATCATATAATAAGAGTGTGTGTCTGTAAGATTGCCTGAATGAACGATATTGTTTTAAGATTATTATAGTAACACATATGTGTTGAGATAGCTGATATGTACTTGAGTGTAAGTAAGTGATAATTGTAGTATTATGTCTAATGATTATGAGTTGACTATAAATTATGACATGATTACTAGTCTTTGTAAAGGTTGATTTAAAATTCATAGATATGATTGTCTTGATATTTGGAACATGTGTAAATAGTGTAGGAAACATGATCGGTATTAGCATGACAAGGTAATAGTTGATGTGTTTATATAACTAACAGTTGGGTGATGTGACAGTGCATAGTAACACTCAATTGCAGCAAGGGAAAGGTCAAAGAAAGGAATTGGGCAAGAATTCTTTTGTATATGTTTGTAAACCCTAATTCCAAATGAATGAGTGCTTTTCATAGAGGGAGTCTTCTTAACCTTAATCTTATCTGACATTATGTGGATATGTGCTAGATTCTTGAACTTGTATTTGACAGGTATATTAGCTAGTCTCTAGTTACAGGTAGATATGTTAAGGGAATTGGAGTCCCTTGAGAGATGGCGTGGATGTGTTTAGTTGCAAGCAAGCTTCTTGGCATAACTAGGTAAGTTAACTGGTATATTGTTATATTTATTTATACACTGACAATTATGTGTTTATGGAAGTATGATGCAAGAGATTGCGATGAAATCTCAGAGAAGGATCAAGTTGAGATTTCCTTGGAAGCACTGGGAGCCATGGGGATTGAGTCAAGGTGTTTGTTTCTAGTCTTGTGCTTTTGGTATTTCGCAATTTTTTTGAGCTTCACTTATGGGTTTTGATTGTGTCTGGTGTAAGGCCTTTCCACTTTGTTTGTGGTGTCATATTGTTATCGGTTTTCATGGTTTTCTCTTGCTTGCTTCTTGGTATTTCCTTTTATGTTTTGAGAGCCTTGGGAATTGGTTGGGAAAGAGGAAATTTAATGGAGATTGGGAGAGCTGAACGAAACATAACAGGTCATGTAAGGCCTGGAGGAAGCTCAGTTCATGTATAAGGGAAGTTGAAGGTAAGAATATGATAATCAGCTAAGTTGGTTAGGTCCATTAGTGTCAATGGATGGTGCCAGGATAATCATGAGAAACGTAACAAAAAGGGTAAAGTAAATGTATTTGAGGTTTCATATTCCTTGTATATGTTGGGAATGACTGTTCTCAAATTTGTGCACGGTGTGCATAGATAAAGGGAGTTTTCTTAACCTTGACCTCATGTTATCTGGTAATTATGTTGTGAGATGTATACATGTATGTATGTATGTATGTCATGTTTGACAAGTTCATCATGGATCATGATTATCAATGCTAATATGTATATGTATATATAAGTATGTATGTAGGTTTTTCTCTGACAGGGTCATTAGGGATCATTATATTGGAGGAGTGATTTCTTATGTAGGTGAATGACATGAAGAGCTTCTTGGTTTATGAGGAATTGAGTGGAATAGTAGTTATGACAAATATATGAGGTCATTATCATGTGGTTATGAGTTGATACTATATGATTAGATTATGCCTATGTTGATGTTATGGACAGGTAATGCCAAGGGTTACATCAGTGGAATGAAAGCAATGTGCTTCGTGGCATGCTAGGATAAGCATGGATTATGGAAAGACCCTTGAAACAAGGTTTCCTGGAAGAGACAATGTGGTTTTGGATTTGTGGTACTACTGTTGTGCATATGTTTTATATGTTGTACATGTTTCATATATGATGTTGTGTGCATTCGGTGTTGTGTATATATAGTATGTGTATATGTTTTTTATGAAATGTTATGTACATGGTGGTACAGATAGCGTTGTGTGAACTTCGCATATGCAGTGTTGAGTATAGATAATTTTATGTACATGTTGGATATGCAATGCTATGTATATGTGGTGTTGCATGCATGTTGTATATATGGTGCTATGTACATATGGTGTTGTGTTCATGATTGTACAAGTGGTGTTGTGAGCATGTGGTGTCGTGTACATGTTGTACATGTGGTGTTATGTGCAAGTGGTGATGTGTACATGTTGTGCATATGGCGTTGTGTACATGTGGTGTCATGTACATGTCTTGTATGTGGTGATGTGTACAAGTGGTACTATGCACATGTTCTACATATGGTATTCTGTGCACGTCATACATGTTGTGTTGCAGGCATGAAGTACTATGTATGTGCGTTGTGTAGTCATGGTATTGTGACATATGTATTCATCGTGTTGTACTTTGTATACATATATGTGTTGTGTCATACACCGAGTGTAGGTGTATGTATGTATTATGTTGTGTCATCCATTGGGTGTAGGTGTATGTATGTGTTGTGTTGTACACTAGGTGTAGGTGTATGTATAGAATGTTAAGTGTAGGTGCATGCATTGCATGGTGTTCTATGTCGTGTGTGGTTGTATGTGTGTGATGCACACTATGTGCATTTGAACATGGTTGAGGAGAAGGCAATGGGTGTTTATCGAGTGTGGAAATTGCTTCAGAGTGCACACAGAATAAAGACAAAGGTAGAAGCTAACAATTGACTAAAGGATAAGTATCCAAATTTTATTTCAGTTTTATTATGCATGTGGTTTATGATTCTAGTCTATGCTAATTACATGTGATCTATGATTCTCATTTATGATGATTGCATGTGACTCATGATTTTGATCTATGATGGTTGTATTTTGAGATAACCTGATGTGATATTTTTATACATGTTAATTTGGCCAAAGATGCTAGTTTGAATTTTTGTGATAGGAAATAAACATAATTGCAAGTGTACCTTATAGATGAGCTATCAATGAGGTATTATTTGAAGTTATTTTAATTTATTTTGAATCTAATGGAAGTTATGTTCTTGGTACAGAGGCACGGAAATGCCCAATTGGGTGGTTTAAATTGACTGAAAGAATTAGCAGGAGCAACAAAAGGAATTGGTAAATGTATTAGTATGCTTCTAAACCACTTCAGGACAAGGGCCATTGTGGGACACTAGTACCAAATAGTGTCCATTTATTTCCATGAGCATGCTACGAATAGTATGATGGTTTTGAAGTAGGGATATGCCTTGGTTTTTGTATCTTTCGATGCAAGAAAGCCTTGCCAAGGGATGGACTATTTGGGATGGGGGTGCCAACGGAGCTTGGAAGGTGTGTGACTACACAGAAGGGTGTGACCATATTTTCCAAGGTACTATGTAGTAGAGAAGGGAACACGGGGGATATATTTGTTTTTGTCATTAGCATTTCCATATGGAATGAAATGCACTTTAGGAGTGTGCCCTAGAACAATGAGTCGATAATTTTTCACTGAGAGGACAAGTAGCACAGGATTGTAGTGCTCGACATTGGCTGAATCTTTGATTTTAACAGTGGTTTATGGACTTCCTAGGAAGGAGGTGAAACTTGGTATTACTTGAGGGTGGAGGTGTGAGCCTATGGATTACCTTGTTGCTGATGCAAGCATCGTATTCTTTTTATTTTCTGGTTGAGAAAATGTGCATATGTGTATATCGCTGTAGATATTGTATCGAGATGATTTATAAAGCTCCATAAATAGTATGATTATTTTCTGGGTGAAGCAAATGTGTATGTGTGTATATGTGGTTATTATTGTAAATATCTTAATGAGTTGTGTTATAAAGCTCCAATGAATGGTATGTTTGTCAGGTTTTAGTAGATGGTCCTTGTAAATACTCCAACAAGCTATGTTATAAAGCTCCATGGGAAGTATGTTTTGTTTTCAACGGTCTTTGTGGTTATAGGTGTCAGTGAACACCGAGTATGGTGTTCCCCCAAGGGGGAGGGTTTTGTAACAACCCTGATTAAAACTCCATGTAAAAATATATAAGATCGTGGTTGATGGGACATGTATTCCCAGCTTAATGGTGGGAAAAACATCCTAGTGGGTGTTCATTCGATTTATGATGCAAGAAAAACCGCCTAAAGGAAACTTCCCTGATTTTCATAATAACCTTACGTGAACTTGTTGGTTATGGCCCACCTATACATCAGAAGCATTTACATTGGTGGGTTTTAAAAAAACCCGACCAATCACCAAACAACGATATAACACATAATCCACCAACGAATGTCAGTCCCACCTGAATGCACAAGACTAGAACCCAAATAAATTAAACCTGCGTCCATGAACTTCTTGGGTATGCTCTTTCCCAAGTTCTATCAGCTTCAATCTCTGCTGTTTATCTTACCATTCAATCTAATGGTTGATTTTACACTCGATCAACCAACCTAATTGGTGATCCTCCACCGTTTGATCAAGGCACACTTGATCCAACGGTCAGCAGTGATGTCGCACGAGCTACTTGCACAATGTTTAACCGCCCTTACTAAGTCGATAAGGATTAGAAATCCTTAATCCATAAACGTTCAGGTCTATTCTAAGATTAATGTTCGATCACTTTATGACCCAATATCCATTGGATATATGAGGTCATCAAATCTAAGGCCTGCGGGTCTTCAACTAGCACATGGATTACCAAACAGCTTAACCTTCGCAGTTGACTGTGACGTAAGTGTTTGAAAATGAGATCGACGGCTAGGGTTTAGCGCGGGCCTTCAGCCACGATCAAAACATCCATATACTCCTAACCTTTGTAGTTACTAATCACCCAGTTCCATCACCAATTCACCATTTCACTGCTCAAGATTCCACTTACTTTGAAATCCACTTAATCACAATATTATTTTGTCGTGGTTCTACTCTTCCACCAAAATTGGTGCTTCCACTAAATTTCCTTCTCACCTCCAAATCGATTTGTTACCAAGTTCAACTCTGCCAACTCCTTCCTCCACTTAGAAATGTGTGTCGAGACTTCTCTGATTTCTTTACTCAGCCTTGCAACTATACCTATGTTTCTTTAACACCACTTCGAACTGGAATACATAATACTCTCTGTATTATTTCCCTTCTTCCAGATTTCGTAATTCATTCTTTACTTGACCTATACATACTTCTATTAAATCCAAACTGGAATCACACAGATTCTACCCAGACGGTAAGTCTTTTGTCACTCAAAAAGACTTTCAAAAATTCAACTTGAATTCATTTATCATGGTTTATCACACAGAAACCATAAACTCACAATTACAGGTCACTCAGCACATAAAAGGAATGACACACACAGTCACAATGAATTCAATTTCTTCACTCATTAAATAAATATACAGATACAAATATAAATCTGTTTTACAATCTAGCTTTGGCCTGATCTGCCTTTACATGGTCTATATCAGTGGCCCTTTCTCATTTCAATGCCCATAGGCTCACAATCCAACCCTCCTGTCTACTAATTATCTCCCTAACTCTCTTACTAACTAACTCTTTTTAGCCTTCAAGGCTTACAAATTATACCCAAAAGGATTTTGTTAACCAATTTTGGTTCAGATCCTGAATAATTTCACTTGAATCCTAAATATCCTAATCTAATCCCTAAAATCATGAAACTAAATCTTGGTTCCTCTAACTCACACACTATTCTTGAAATCTCTCTTAACCAGAAGATTTCATTACAATATCCTCACTATTATACAACCCTCATAAAAACATAGGAAAATAAATAATTAATCACTCTTTAGGGAATCAGATCCCTTGAAACACAAGACCCTATGCTTACTAAAATGCAATGGTTTTTTTGAGCATGATGCTCCTGCATCAGTTTATTATGGCTAAGGAAATTGGAAAATGATCCAAAAACAACATAATCGACTATTTGCACAATTTCACCAAATATTAACTAAGGTTTCTTTTAAGTGAATGAATAAGGGAAATTGATTTTTTTATATGCATTAAAATTAAAAAATTGAAATCTGAAATCGACCATGAACAACAGAAATAAGAAGCAAACACAACAAATTTGATGACAGAGTTCATCCCTCCTGGACCACATCTCCCGGTCTCCTTTCCGATGTATTGAAAATGCTAAAAAAGTCTCTTTACATCAAAATTCAACATTCTAGAATTTGCTCGCTCGCATCAATGACTACTATCAGAAGATAGGGCTCCGCCTCAACTTCCCAACACAACTTTCAGATTACAAAATGTCGTCCCAATGTTGGTTGAGATATGACACAAAAGTCATTTACAGGAACTGATACAACTAATACATATTTGATTCTTACAACTCCCCTGGCAGGGGTGCATTGGTAAAACCTTTTATAACTCCGCGACAAGGTCCTGGGGTCAAAGCCGTGGACCTCTTGGGATATGTTGACAAAAAAATGTATTACTATAACATTTTGGGTGCAACTGTATTACATATATCCTATACCATATATTTTATATGATTTTTACAACGAATATAAAGCCCACCATAATATATCTTTGGCATATAGTTTAAAACATTACACCAACGGTTTTACATATATTTCCCCATTGAGCATTTGTTATAACATATGGTTTATGCCATAGTCAGTGGTGATACATTATTCAACCTGTGGCATTTTGGTTATTACCAAAGTTTAAACATATGCTTTGGATATATTAATCTCCCCACTGAATGCACTATGCCATACCTCTAGTGACATGTTGACATATGGTTATAATATGGTTTGAGTGTTGGAGTCAATCATGCCGCGTGATATGTAGAGACTTCGGTTAATTATGTTTGGAGCACTGATTAAAACAACCTTTGGGTTTGGCAGGGCTGCCAGATATGGCAGGCTCTGCCAATCCTTTCCCCACATAACCAATTAAAAACTATTCAAATATAATATTGCGCCCAAGTATCAATAAAGTCAATATATGGTCTGTTGGTAACGTTTTGTTGTGTAGACCTAGTGGTGACGGGTTCGACCTAAACCTTGCTAGTTTGACCTCTCTGCTTGGTAGACTTGACTGCCACATGTCCTATTGTGAGACTACCACATGCCCTCTTATGAGACTATCACTTGGCATGTTTTGAGACTACCACTTGGCTTGCTCTGAGACTACCACTTGGCCTATTGTAGCCCATTTGTTTTGCCTTTTTGGGAAAAATTTCAGAACGTATTTTCTCCCTCATACGAAGGCCATTTTGGAAACCAAATATACCACCATAATCAGTGCGCCAATATCTTCGACTTGGTGCTAGTTTCATGAGCATCTGAGACTATAATTCTTTTGAGCATTTCAAGGATCCTCCTAGATCATTCCTCTCCACTAGAAGCTTTTGGACCACCAAAAGTTTGGTTTTAAGCAGACATGAGGTGAGCATACATCTCCCTCACCCTTCTGATCTCCATCCAGCTTTCTTTAGTTGGATTCATGCCTTTGAGTCCCACCTGAAGATACTCTACATATCCTCGCCTGGAAGTGTAAGCCTTCCTATCGAAGATGGTATATTCTTGTAACCCAGCCATACATTCAGGTGCAAAATCATCTATTGTTGGAATTTGATCATTTTCCTCTTGATCAACAATCATTGGAGGTTCATACAAATTCAAATTTCCAACATTTACAACTAAATATATGTGCATGTATGGAGGCAAATTCAACCGAAATGCATTGTGTCCAATCTTTTCAAAAAAATTAAAAGGACCATACCTTATAGGTTACAACTTTTTACCTTCAACTTTCATCCTTTATTTGCTGATGTATAGCATACTTGATCACCAACCTGAAATTGATGATCCATCTTATGCTTGTCATGAGGAATTTTATAACTAACCTGACTTTTCTCTAATTGATCCTGCACTGCTTCATGAATCTTTTGGATTCTTTGAATGAACTTGATTACTTTTTCAGCATCTGCATGTCCATCCTCCTTAGCTTCTTCACCAAAAATAAATTCCATTGCTGATTTTGGTAGGTACCCAAAACATGTTTCAAAAGGAGATCTACTAGTAGAAGAACCTAAACTAAAATGCTTGTAGAAAATCTGACGGAAGAAGAATAATCAATGCACAATACACATCAAAATACTTTGCGGAAAGCCTCAGCTGAAAACCCCACTATCTGTATTATCATACAAGGTATAAATTCATAGGAATTATGCAAAGCCTTAGCTCTCACAGATAGCTAACTTCTACTATCAATCTAGGGAAGCTTAAAGATCGAGCTAAAAAATATAACCAGAAGAAGAAGAATCAATGCACAATACACATGAAAATACTTTGCGAAAAGCCTTAGCTAGAAACCCCACTATCTGTATTATCATACAAGGTGGAAATACATAGGAATTATACAAAGTCTTAGCTCTCACAGCTAGCTAACTCTTAGTACAATCCTCACAGATGCTCACAGGCAATCTTGGATTCTCTCAAGCCTTCCTCTCTGCCCTCCAAGCTCCTATTTCCTTGCACTGTTCCTCTGGGATGATTCTACTTCAACCAAGTGGAAAATTCATCTACTAAGCGGATGATCACCTAATCTCACATACTGTCAGAACTGAGCAATCCTCAAGGAATGATTTCCTTGATTGCATGCATGAGTTTTTTTATAAGAAAACACATGCAACTGATAATACACTGTCCTTGACTTTAATCTCAACTCGGTCTTTCTCATAATAGGCATGTATGAGTTTCTCATGAGGAAATATTCAGTTAACTGGAGTACACTAGTTGAGTGCATGCATGCATCAACTGATTGTATACTCACCATTAGTTCCTCAAATAATTTTGAACTAATTTAACTAGACTTAACTCAGTAAACTGAGTTAACTAATTACAAATAAAATATAACTCAATCTTATCTCCTTTTAAGGGATAACTCTTGCATGACTTCAAAAAGACTTCTAACTTGAATTTTTCCAACTAATTAATTCAAATTGAATTAATCAATTAATTCCAAGTAGTTGTTAAGACTAAATTTGATTTTCATTCACAATTTGATTCAAGGAAAAATTAAATTGGAATATTCTTTGTACTGCATTTCAACACTCCCTCTCAACAAGAAAGGGATTATCTACCACCCTGATCCTATCTCTATGCAACTCAAATTTACACTTTGACAATGCCTTTGTCAAAATGTTAGCATCTTGCTCCTCTGTTGAAATATACTACAGCAAATGATCCTCCCATCATCAGCAGCTTTCTTTACCTTGTAAAGCTAACGAGAACTCACAACTGACTTGTTCTCCGGTCTTGGAACCACATCCCAAACACTATTATGAACTATGGATTCATACTCCTCCAACATAGCATCAACCCAAATCGGCTACTGCACTGCTTCCTCAAAGGAAGATGGCTCGTTCTCAACACATTCCCCAAAAAGGGCCATGTATCCAGTGTACCTCTTAGGTGACCTCCTCTGTCTGCGTTGAGAAGATGGTGATCCCACATTCTCTCTCACATCCTCCAACAGTATGTTAGATTCTCTTGTGTGCTTCCATCCATCTCTAGAAGACTCTACTTGAGTGGATGTCTCCACTCCTGGAACCTCTGCATGCGACCGCTCCGAATCAGTCTGAGGCTCCTCCTCCTTAGGAACCAATAGTTCCTCCACAGCCTATAGTTGGAGCTCCCTCTCAGGGGAAACTCGTATGGTCTTCTGCTCATCAAACTTGAGATCTCTGTGAACCACTGTCCTTTGACTGGTAGGCAAGTACACCCGATAGTTGTGAGGTGTATCAGTGTACCCCACAAATACCCCCAACTTTGTTGTTGGCTCAAGCTTCTTCCGTGCATCCTTTGTCACATGGAAATATATCGATGAGCCAAAGATCCTGAAGTTACCCACATCTAGTCTCTTACAAGAGAAAGCTTCCTCTGGTGTCGTCATCCCAAGTATGCGATGCGGGCTTCTATTCTGAAAATAGACCACTTTGTTGCATGCCACAGCCCACAAGTTAAGTGGTAGGCCTTGGTCATGCAGCATTTCCTGTGCTACCCCTACAATAGTTATGTTTTTCCTCTTGGCCACCCCATTCGGCTGTGGGTTATGAGGTGCTGCAAACTCTCGTTTAATTCCTTCCGCTGCACAGAAGTCCTTAAACTCTTGAGAGACATATTCTCCATTGTTGTCGCTTCTCAAGGCCTTGACCTTCTTCCCTAACTCTTTCTTGGCCAAAGCTTTGAACTCACAAAACTTTGTGAAAGTTTGGTCCTTCTTCTGCATGAAATAAATCTAGCATTTACAAGAATAGTCATTAATGAAAATCACATAATACCTTTGCTTCATTGTGGATGCCGTTGAGAATGGTCCAAAAACATCAGTATGAACTCACTCTAAGATAGCCTTTGCTCGACTGTCTCGATCATGAAAGGAAGACTTGGTGTACTTTCGCAAGGTAAAAACTTTGCATGTGTCAACTTGCTCAAGTTTACCTTTGGGAAGTCCTGTAGATATCTACTGCATTATCTTCAAAGCCCCATGATACAAATGGCCCAACCGCCTCTACCACAACTCGCCAATGTCTTGGATTTACAACAATTCTGCTTTCGTATTCAATGCTGCACAATCATTTACCTCTAGTTTATAGATATTCTTCACCTGAATCCCTATCCTCTTGGTAAAGTCCATTTTGAACTGATAGGCTAATGCCTCACCTTATGATCCTTCCAAGGATCCCTTCTTGGACTTCTTTGATGGGAATTTTTTCGCATAATGTCCCATCGCGTGACAATTAAAGCATCTCACTTTAGACATGTCACCCTTCTTCCATCCATGAGAAGAATTCGATTTCAAATGGGAAGCCTTCCCCTTCCCTTTCCTTGCCTTACCTACTAAGGCTAGGTTTTCTTCATCATCATTCTTGGATGAAGAACCATCTCGTGTGCTCCTCTTGATCTCCTCCTGCATAAGATCTGACCACAGTCATTCCCAATCCGACAGTTTCTCCCTTCCTTTCATAGAGTCCTGGTAGCTATTCCAACTCTTTGGAAGGCCAAGGAGAGTGAGGCTCACCATATCATCATTGGTAGTAGTTATTCCCACACTGCCAAGCTCATCTCTGCAAGTGGTGAGCTTGTTTAGATATGTGGAAATAGTATCGCCCTTCTCCATCTTGATTCTTCAAAGCTTATCATTGAGCGCCAATTTCCTTTGGTCGCTATTGTTCTGCTAGAGGTCCTTCAATGTCTTCCATATTGAAAATGGAGTATCCTTCCCATGCAGACTCGAGACAATATGGTCTTGAACTCCCTCAAGGATGATCCGTCTCACCTTCGCCACACACTTCTTCCACTCAACCAACTCTTGTGCATTAGTTGAAGTTGGCTTTGGGATTTCTTGATCAATAAATTTGTTCAAGCCATTGTCTTCTAATATAGCCTCCATTCTTTCTTTCCATACTACGTAATTCGAGCTACCTTCCAAGGCATACTCAAGTCTCAAGCCATAGAACACCATTGGCCAACCTTGAAGTATGATATGAATTCGATTTGCACCTTCAACCCCAAACTTCAAACTTCAAATTCTATTCTCAGTATACTATTTACAGCTCCGATACCATGTAGAAAATTTCTACAAATCCAACTCTGATACCATGTAGAAAATCTGGTGTAAGTTAACCCAACAATGCAATATAAATCAAAGCAGAATACTATAACCTACTTCTACTATCAATTTGTGGAAGCTTAAAGATCGAGTTGAACAATATAACCAGAAGAATAAGAATCAATGCACAATACACATGAAAATACTTTGGGGAAAGCCTCAGCTAAAAACCCCACTATCTGTATTATCATACAAGGTGGAAATATATAGGAATTATATAAAGCCTTAACTCTCAAATCTAGCCAACTCTCAGTATAATCCTCACAGATTCTCACAGGAAATATTGGCTTCTCTCAAGCCTTCCTCTCTACCCTCCAAGCTCCTATTTCCTTGCGTTGTTCCTCTGGGATGATTCTCCTTCGACCAAGTGGAAAACTCATCTACCAAGTGGATGATCACCTGATCTCACACACTGTCATAACTACACAATCCTAAAGGAATGATTTCCTTGACTGCATGCATGAGTTTTCTTTATAAGAAAACACATGCAACTGATAGTACATTGTCCTTGACTTTAATCTCAATTGAGTCTTTCTTAAAATAGACATGCATGAGTTTCTGATGTGGGAATCTTCAGTTAACTAGAGTACACTAGTTGAATGCATGCATGCATCAACTAATTGTTAACTCAAAATTAGTTCCTCATATAGTTTGGAACTAATTTAACTGGACTTACTGGTTTATAGCATCGCTCTTTCCACATTTAAGAATACATCTGTCACAACAGAAAATAGCAACGCAGGCAGAAGCCTTTGAGATCGCATTGAGGCTGCATATATCACCTATTTAGGATGCAAACCTTGGAGTGCAATAGATTGATTCATAGTTGGAATGTCTCCACTTGGAGTTGTAGAGCTTGAAGAAAAGAATGGAGCTCAGCCATAGGTGCTCGCTGAGATATGGTGTCCGAAATGTAAGAGCCATGGACAGGATAAGGACGATTTCCCAGTATTTAAGAATTATATTATAGGGGGAGGGCCTGTACCCCTGTAACTAGAGAATAATGTTGGTACGAGTGTGGGAGCTACATTGTGGTGCGCTATTTCTCAAGTCACATGACAACATGCTACTGATAACTGCCATCTATTGCAGAAGTTTGTATAGACCCCTCAACAGTTATTTTGTAATTTTTGTAAGTCTATAGAGCATGATGAATGCCATTGTAGAAGTTATGAGCTAATGATGGATAGGACCCCTACCTACAGAATGTAGGCAGAAGACCGTCCTCGATATCAATGCACATGAGTGGCGCTTGGAGGATTCCAAGGCTGAGGAAGAGGAAGAGGCGCTAGACCAAGTCGAGGGCTTGGGCAGGTAATCTACTATAACTGTGGTGAAGCAGGGCACTTCACACAAGAATGTACAAACCCCACACATCCCTCATGTCAGTATTATCGAAAATTTGACCATGTCACAGTGGAGTGTCTGATCCTTATGGAAAAGATGCAAGAGCAGATGGTGCAACCCCAACAACCTACACAGAAATTCAGATGATAAATGCTAAGCTCCGCGATGTGGATCAAAGCATAAATATTGTGTTGAGAAGTGGTATGGGGACTAACACAGATAAAGGTAAGCTTCCTGAGGAATATTGATGGGTACAGAAAGCTGCTGAGAAGGAAGTTGCCTTTGATCTGAATCACACTAAAGAAACCTTCTTGGAAGAAAAGAAGAATTTTGCTAAGGTCTCCACCTTAGGAAGTCAGGAGAAAATACTGGAGACTAATGCATTGCAAGAAGTAGATCTTCAATACTAGCTACCTTTCTGAATACTTGTATGAAGTTGTTGCGTGATTAGAAAGCCATCAAAGGATTGCAAGACTTAATAGACAAATGCGCCAATAAGGAAAAGGTTCCTACTTAACAACATATAGTCAGGAAGATTGGTAAGCATAAGGCACGAACAAGGCGTGAGATGAGGCTAACCGCACAGATAGGTGAATATGAAATGGACCAGGTAATCTTAGATCTAGGGTCTGATGCGAATGTCTTGCCTAAGAAAACATTGGAGAGGATGGGGAGACCTGCAGTGCAGTGGTGTCCTATTCAATTGCGCATGGAAAATCAAGATAAGATTATCCAATGGGGTGCTTATATGGTGTAACAGTGGACATTGAGGGTGAGAGTGTGATGGTTGACCTCGAGGTCACTGAGATAGTGGATGATAGTAATCCCTAGCCTGCGCTGCTAGGTATTGACTGGGCTATTGATATGAATGGGGTAATCAACTTGAAGAAGTAGACAATGGCACTTGAAAGGAATTCGCTTAGGGTTATAGTGCCATTAGACCCTGTAAAAGGAGTGTGTTATATTGAACCTATCTGTGAATATGTAGAAAGCAACGATGGTCTTGATTAGATATATAAGATAATAGCCTGCACGATGAGGATTAGATCAATCCTATAGCTGATGGACAAATTGTGTGGGAAAGGGATAACTCCTATGCCTCTAATTCAGATGAAGAGCTTGAAAACTGGTATAATAGGTTGCATGAAGTATCTATGCTCCGTTGTAACATGGTGACCAATTCAATAAGGTGTAATTCGACTGAGGTAAGAAACCTTCTACATTATTATGGGTTGACTGATGTGGAATTTTGTTTAGATGAATTTGAAAGAAAAGTATTGGAAGAGCATCGGTTCTAGGTGCTGGAATTGGCGCTGTGTTCTACTCCTCCCCATTGGTGGGGTACACATAAGGAGATCTTTGCTGGATGGATAGAATACCTCAAAATGGTGAAGTTAAGGTTCGACTATGCTAATACTAGAATGACATAAACATATAGTGGGAAGGTTGATCTGGACGATCATTTAACACGATGGACTAAAGCTTGGGGAACAGAACCACAACTATAATGGGTGCATATATTCTATCATATGTTAGATATGATCCCGATGAACTAATATTTGGAAACAGAGCTTCACCATGGAACTGTTGAATGGGATGTTTTAAGAGAAAGATTTCTATTAACTTTCAGCTTTGAGGATGGCTTTGAGAATATTGATGATGCGTTGCAAGAAATAAAAGCAACTATATTTAGGGCACCGAAAGAACTAGTAGAGTGGACACAGCCAGATTGGAGTACACAGTTGCGCCATGCATTGGAATGCTATAATATGACTGCTGAAGAAGAGGATGACTCACAAAATATTACCATCCCTAAGACCGAAGGATAGCATGATGCGAAAGGACCAAAGGTAGCGAACCCAGATATATCAGAGCCTCTGAAAACTCGCCCTGTAAATATTGGGTCTGAAGAAGAACCCAAGTTCGTGAAGATAGGAAATTATTGGGACGAAGATATGGTTGATAAGGTATCTGAGCTACTATGCAAGTACAAGGGCTTATTTCCCACAAATTGTTTATATTTGAAAGGGATTGTAGGAGATTTAGACATTATGAAGATCACATTGAAACTGGATGTAAAGCCTATTAAGCAGTGACCTTATCAATTGAATCCAAAGTATAAGGAAAAGATGCGCCTAGAATTGGATAAGCTACTAGAAGATGGAATTATTGAGCCTGTAGAAGAATCCATTTGGGTAAGCCCAAGTGTGGTACAAGAAAAGAAATAGAAGGGCGAAAAATGCATATGTTTCGATCTAAGTAAGTTGAATGACGCCTGGGTGCATGACCCATTTTCGACACCATTTATTGACGAAGTGTTAGAGAATGTTGGTGGACATGAAGCGTATTTGTTCACTGATGGATTTTAGGGCTATGATTAGATAAACATCACACCATAGGTTAGAAGAAAAACAACCTTCACGAATGAGTGGTGGTGTTTCCAATATAAAGTTATGCCATTCGGATTGAAGAACGCGCCTGCAATCTTTTCCCTTGTAGTGATTGTGGCATTCAAAGAGTTTATTCATAAGTTCCTGGAAGTATATTTTGATGACTAGACTGTGTTGGGGTTGGTAAAGCAACATGTTGAAAGTCTGCGCCTAATGTTGGATACATGTCAAAGGTATCAGATCGTGGTGAACTTAAAAAAGTGAATATTTTGTGTGCCTTTTTGGATTTTTCTTGGCCATGTTGTATGCAAGCAGGGATTGATGGTGGACCCTGCGAAGATCACTGTAATTGTGAATTTAGAACCCCCTAGGAACGTGAAATAGTTGCGCGTGACATTGGGACACACTGGGTACTACATGAAGTTTATCAAGGCATATACCTAGATAATCGTGTTGATGGAAAATTTGTTAAAAAAGGATGCAATATTTTGTTGGGATGAAGACTGTCAGCGCGGCTTGGATGTATTAAAGGAAAAAATTTGACCGCACCTATTTTGATGTTTCCGGACTAGAAAAAGGAATTTCATGTGCATGTTGATGCTTCATGTATTATGTTGGGAGAAGTATTAACATTAACTGGTGAGGGAGAGATTCATCATCCAATAGATTTCATGAGTAGGAAGTTATCCAAAGTTGAGAAGAATTACTCCACAATAGAGCGTGAAGGGCTGGCGATGGTCTACGTGCTGCAGAAATTCAAACATTATTTGCTTGGCGGACACTTCAAGATGTATACAAATCACTCTGCGTGGAAGTACCTCATCAATAAGCCTGTGTTGGGGGGCAAGATATGCCGATGGTTGCTATTGTTCTAGGAGTATGACTTCAAGGTGATTGTGAAGCGTGGAAAGCTGAATGCAGGCCTGGACCACCTCTCAAGGATTGGAAGAGGTGAAGAACCAAATAATTTGGAGGAAGGACTACCAGATGCATAACTCTTTGCGATGCATGTCGCAGACGATCATTTTGCAGACATTATTCATTTTTTAACGATGGGAACAACCTCAAAAGGTTATCCCACTCAAAAAAAGAAGGAGTTAGTAGTTTGTGCTGCATATTTTTCGGTAATTGCGGATCATTTTTATAAAATGGGAATGGATGAGATATTACGTAGGTATGTTTTGGAAGTTGAACACACTATTATCCTAGTTGAAGGTCATGGAGGAGTGGTAGGAGGTCACTATGTAGGGAAAGCGACCACGTAGAAGATTTTGTACACTTGGTTATGGTGGCGAACATTACACAAGGATTCTAAGGCATATTGCAAGGTGTGCGATGCTTGCTAAAGGACGGGGCAACCTTCGTGAAGGGATGAATTTCATTTAAATCCCCATGTTTCGTTGCGGGTATTTGAGAAATGGGCCATTTATTTTATAGGTCATACAACCACCAGGAAAGAAGACGGAACGTAGTATATCATTACTCTAACCAAGTAAATAACCAGATGGGCAGAAGTGTAGCCAGTGAGGGATTGTATAGCAACCACTGCTGCGAAACTTTTGTTTGAATATGTCTTAACACGGTTTGGTTGCCTGAAGATTTTTATGAGTGATGTAGGTACACATTTTTTGAATTAAATGATCAACGCAATGTTGGAAGAATTTCAGGTATATCATCAAAAGAGCACGCCCTATCACCCACAGGTAAATGGAACGGTGGAAGCTTTTAATAAGATTTTGGAGAATGTATTGACAAAGGTATTCAATGCGTAAAGGAATGACTGGGACATGCGCGTACTTACATATATTTCCCCATGGAGCATTTGTTATAACATATGGTTTATGCCATAGTCAGTGGTGATACATTATTCAACCTGTGGCATTTTGGTTATAACCAAAGTTTAAACATATGCTTTGGATATATTAATCTCCCCACTGAATGCACTATGCCATACCTCTAGTGACATGTTGACATATGGTTATAATATGGTTTGAGTGTTGGAGTCAATCATGCCGCGTGATATGTAGAGACTTCGGTTAATTATGTTTGGAGCACTGATTAAAACAACCTTCGGGTTTGGCAGGGCTGCCAGATATGACGGGCTCTGTAAATCCTTTCCCCACATAACCAATTCAAAACTATTCAAATATAATATTGCGCCCAAGTATCAATAAAGTCAATATATGGTCTGTTGGTAACGTTTTGTTGTGTAGACCTGGCGGTGACGGGTTCGACATAAACCTTGCTAGTTTGAACTCTCCGCTTGGTAGACTTGACTGCCACATGTCCTGTTGTGAGGCTACCACGTGCCCTCTTATGAGACTACCACTTGGCCTATTTTGAGACTACCACTTGGCTTGCTCTGAGACTACCACTTGGCCTAGTGTAGCCCATTTTTTTTGACTTTTTGGGAAAAATTTAAAAACGTATTTTCTCCCTCATACAGAGGCCATTTTGGAAACCAAATATACCACCGTAATCAGTGCACCAATCTCTTCGACTTGGTGCCAGTTTCATGAGCATCTGAGACTATAATTTTTTTTAGCATTTCAAGGATCCTCCTAGATCATTCCTCTCCACTAGAAGCTTTTGGACCACCAAAAGTTTGGTTTTAAGCAGACATGAGGTGAGAATACATCTCCCTCACCCTTCTGATCTCCATTCAGCTTTCTTTAGTTGGATTCATGCCTTTGAGTCCCACTTGAAGATACTCTACATCTCCTCGCCTGGAAGTGTAAACCTTCCTATCGAAAATGGTATATTCTTGTAACCCAGTCATACATTCAGGTGCAAAATCATCTATTGTTGGAATTTGATCATTTTCCTCTTGATCCACAATCATTGGAGGTTCATACAAATTCAAATTTTCAACATTTACAACTAAATATATGTGCATGTATGGAGGCAAATGTAACCGAAATGCATTGTGTCCAATCTTTTCAAAAAAATTAAAAGGACCATACCTTATAGGTTTCAACTTTTTACCTTCAACTTTCATCCTCTATTTGCTGACGTATAGCATACTTGATCACCAACCTAAAATTGATGATCAACCTTATGCTTATCATGAGGCATTTTATACCTAACCTTACTTTTCTCTGATTGATCCTGCACTGCTTCATGAATCTTTTGGATTCTTTGAATGAACTTGATTACTTTTTCAGCATCTGCATGTCCATCCTCCTTAGCTTCTTCACCAAAAATAAACTCCATTGCTGATTTTGGTAGGTACCCAAAACATGTTTCAAAAGGAGATCTACTAGTAGAAGAACCTAAACTAAAATGCTTGTAGAAAATCTGATGGAAGAAGAAGAGTCAATGCACAATACACATCAAAATACTTTGCGGAAAGCCTCAGCTAAAAACCCCATTATCTGTATTATCATACAAGGTATAAATACATAGGAATTATGCAAAGCCTTAGCTCTCACAGATAGCTAACTTCTACTATCAATCTAGGGAATCTTAAAGATCGAGCTAAAAAATATAACTAGAAGAAGAAGAATCAATGCACAATACACATGAAAATACTTTGCGAAAAGCCTCAGCTAAAAACCCCACTATCTGTATTATCATAGAAGGTGGAAATACATAGGAATTATACAAAGTCTTAGCTCTCACAGCTAGCTAACTCTTAGTACAATCCTCACAGATGCTCACAGGCAATCTTGGATTCTCTCAAGCCTTCCTCTCTGCCCTCCAAGCTCCTATTTCCTTGCACTGTTCCTCTAGGACGATTCTCCTTCAACCAAGTGGAAAATTCATCTACTAAGCAGATGATCACCTAATCTCACACACTGTCAGAACTGAGTAATCCTCAAGGAATGATTTCCTTGAATGCATGCATGAGTTTTTTTTATAAGAAAACACATGCAACTGATAATACACTGTCCTTGACTTTAATCTCAACTCAGTCTTTCTCATAATAGGCATGTATGAGTTTCTGATGAGGGAATATTCAGTTAACTGGAGTACACTAGTTGAGTGTATGCATGCATCAACTGATTGTATACTCAACATTAGTTCCTCAAATAGTTTTGAACTAATTTAACTGGACTTAACTCAGTAAACTGAGTTAACTAATTACAACTCAAATATAACTCAATCATATCTCCTTTTAAGGGATAGCTCTTGCATGACTTCAAAAAGGCTTCTAACTTGAATTTCTCCAACTAATTAATTAAAAATGAATTAATCAATTAATTCCAGGTAGTTGTTAAGACTAAATTTGATTTTCATTCACAATTTAATTCAAGGACAAAATAAATTGGAATATTCTTGGTACCACATTTCAACACTCCCTCTCAACAAGAAAGGGATTATCTACCACCCTGATCCTATCTCTATGCAACTCAAATTTACATTTTGACAATTCATTTGTCAAAATGTTAGCATCTTGCTCCTCTGTCAAAATATACTACAACAAATGATCCTCCCATCATCAGTAACTTTCTTTACCTTGTAAAGCCAACGGGAACTCACAACTGACTTGTTCTCTGGTCTCGGAACCACATCCCAAACACTATTATGTACTATGGATTCATACTCCTCCAACATAGCATCAACCCAAATCGGCTACTGCACTGCTTCCTCAAAGGAAGATGGCTCGGTCTCAACACATTCCCCAACAAGGGCCATGTATCCAGTGTACCTCTTAGGTGACCTCCTCTGTCTGCGTTGAGAAGATGGTGCTCCCACATTCTCTCTCACATCCTCCAACAGTATGTTAGCTTCTTTTGTGTGCTTCCATCCATCTCTGGAAGACTCTACTTGAGTGGATGTCTCCACTCCAGGAACCTCTGCATGCGGCCGCTCCGCATCAGTCTGAGGCTCCTCCTCCTTAGGAACCAATAGTTCCTCCACAGCCTATAGTTGGAGCTCCCTCTCAAGGGAACCTCATATGGCCTTCTGCTCATCAAACTTGAGATCTCTGTGAACCACTGTCCTCTGACTGGTAGGCAAGTACACCCGATAGTTGTGAGGTGTATCAGTGTACCCCACAAATACCCCCAACTTTGTTGTCGGCTCAAGCTTCTTCCGTGCATCCTTTGTCACATGGAAATATATCGATGATCCAAAGATCCTGAAGTTACCCACATCTAGTCTCTTACAAGAGAAAGCTTCCTCTGGTGTCTTCATCCCAAGTATGCGATGCGGGCTTCTATTCTGCAAATAGACCACTTTGTTGCATGCCTCAGCCCACAAGTGAAGTGGTAGGCCTTGGTCATGCATCATTTCCTGTGTTGCCCCTACAATAGTTATGTTTTTCCTCTTGGCCACCCCATTCGGCTGTGGGTTATGAGGTGCTGCAAACTCTCGTTTAATTCCTTTCGCTGCACATAAGTCCTTAAACTCTTGAGAGACATATTCTCCAGTGAGGGATTGTATAGCAACCACTGCTGTGAAACTTTTGTTTGAATATGTCTTAACACAGTTTGGTTGCCCGAAGATTTTTATGAGTGATATAGGTACACATTTTTTGAATTAAATGATCAACGCAATGTTGGAAGTTGACCAAAGCTTTGAACTCACAAAACTTTGTGAATGTTTGGTCCTTCTTCTGCATGAAATAAATCTAGAATTTACAAGAATAGTCATTAATGAAAATCACATAATACCTTTGCTTCATTGTGGATGCCGTTGAGAATGGTCCACACACATCAGTATGAACTGGCTCTAAGATAGCCTTTGCTCGACTGTCTCGATCATGAAAGGAAGACTTGGTGTACTTTTGCAAGGTAAAACCTTTGCATGTGTCAACTTGCTAAAGTTTACCTTTGGGAAGTCCTGTAGATATCTACTGCATTATCTTAAAAGCCCCATGATACAAATGGCCCAACTGCCTCTACCACAACTCGCCAATGTCTTGGATTTGCACCAATTCTGCTTTCGTACTCAATGCTGCACAATCATTTACCTCTAGTTTATAGATATTCTTCACCCGAATCCCTATCCTCTTGGTCTGAACCATGGCTATGTGTCTTAGGAACGCCTTTCCTTTAATAAAGACGACATTGTAGCCTTTGTCCTCCAACATCGCGATTGATACCAAGTTCTTCTTCAGTCCAAGCACATACTTCACATCTGTCAAGGTGAGAGGAGCTCCATGCTCCCTCTGAAAAGCAATCATGCCCACTCCTAAAGAACTATACTTTCCATTGTCACCTATCTCTATGCGCATCTTGAGGTCTTTCTCCTCCAAGGCACTGAATAAACTTTTATCACCAGTCATGTGGAATGAGGCTCCACTGTCAAGATAACAAACACAACCCATCATCGATGACACCATGCATGCGATGAGGGTAAAGTCCATTTTGAACTGAGAGGCTAATGCCTCACCTTCCGATCCTTCCAAGGATCCCTTCTTGGAAATCATTGATGGGAATTTTTTTGCATAGTGTCCCATCGCGTGACAATTAAAGCATCTCACTTTATACATGTCACCCTTCTTCCCTCCATGAGAAGAATTCGATTTGAAATTGGAAGCCTTCCCCTTCCCTTTCCTTGCCTTACCTACTAAGTCTAGGTTTTCTTCATCATCATTCTTGGATGAAGAACCAGCTCCTGTGCTCCTCTTGATCTCCTCCTGCATAAGATCTGACCATAGTCGTTCCCAATCCGACAATTTCTCCCTTCCTTTCATAGAGTCCTGGTAGCTATTCCAACTCTTTGGAAGGCCATGGAGAGTGAGGCTCACCATATCATCATCGACAGTAGTTATTCCCACACTGCCAAGCTCATCTCTGCAGGTGGTGAGCTTGTTCAGATATGTGGAAATAGTATCGCCCTTCTCCATCTTGATTCTTCAAAGCTTATCCTTGAGCGCCAATTTCCTTTGGTCTCTATTGTTCTGGTAGAGGTCCTTCAATGTCTTCCACATTGAAAATGGAGTATCCTTCCCATGCAGACTCGAGACAATATGGTCTTGAACTCCCTCAAGGATGATCCGTCTCACCTTCGCCACACACTTCTTCCACTCAACCAACTCTTGTGCATTAGTTGAAGTTGGCTTTGGGATTTCTTGATCAATGAATTCCTTCAAGCCATTGTCTTCTAATACAGCCTCCATTCTATCTTTCCATACTATGTAATTCGAGCTACCTTCCAAGGCATACTCAAGTCTCAAGCCATAGAACGCCGTTGGCCAACCTTGAAGTATGATATGAATTCTATTTTCACCTTCAACCCCAAACTTCAAACTTCGAATTCTATTCTCAGTATACTATTTACAGCTCTGATACCATGTAGAAAATTTCTACAAATCCAACTCTGATACCATATAGAAAATCTGGTGTAAGTTAACCCAATAATGCAATATAAATCAAAGCAGAATACTATAACCTACTTCTACTATCAATTTGTGGAAGCTTAAAGATCGAGCTGAACAATATAACCAGAAGAAGAAGAATCAATGCACAATACAAATGAAAATACTTTGGGGAAAGCCTTAGCTAAAAACCCCACTATCTGTATTATCATACAAGGTGGAAATATATAGGAATTATACAAAGCCTTAACTCTCAAAGCTAGCCAACTATCAGTACAATCCTCACAGATGCTCACAGGAAATATTGGCTTCTCTCAAGCCTTCCTCTCTACCCTCCAAGCTCCTATTTCCTTGCGTTGTTCCTCTAGGATGATTCTCCTTCAACCAAGTGGAAAACTCATCTACCAAGTGGATGATCACCTGATCTCACACACTTTCATAACTACACAATCCTCAAGTAATGATTTCCTTGATTGCATGCATGAATTTCTTTATAAGAAAACACATGCAACTGATAGTACATTGTCCTTGACTTTAATCTCAATTGGGTCTTTCTTAAATTAGACATGCATGAGTTTCTGATGAGGGAATCTTCAGTTAACTAGAGTACACTAGTTGAATGCATGCATGCATCAACTAATTGTTAACTCACCTTAGTTCCTCAAACAGTTTGGAACTAATTTAACTGGACTTAACTCAGTAAACTGAGTTAACTAATTACAACTCAAATATAACTCAATCTTATCTGCTTAATTTAAGGGATAACTATTGCATGACTTCAGAAAGACTTCTAACTTGAATTTCTCCAACTAATTAATTCAAAATGAATTATTTAATTATTTCCAAGTAGATGTTAAGACTAAATTCAATTTAACTCACAATTTAATTCAAGGACAAATTAAATTGGAATATTCTTGTTTCCACATTTCAACAATGCTTTGAAACAATAGAAGAATGTACTTCCCTGATCGCGTGCAACCTTTCTCCTTATGGTATGCACAAATTACCTATATGGTACAATAACCTTTCATGAACATGATAATTCACTTCTTCCACCTGAGCACCATGAGTTAGTGATTCATAAAATTCCTTAAAATCAATATCTACAACATATTTTTCTATATAAATTTCATGTGCTAAAGAACTGTTTTGCAGAATAACTGAAGCATTCAAAGAAGGTCTTGATAGCATATCAACTACTTTATTGGTGGCACCTTTCTTGTATTGTATTACTAAATGAAATTGTTGCAAAAACCCCATCCATATATAATGTCGATACTGCTACAAATTAGTTTGAGATTGAAGGTAATCACGTGGCTGATGATTTGTATGAATCATTGTTTCTTTGCCCATTAAATAATATTTCCAGTTTTTAACACTTTCCACTAATTCATACAATTCTTTATCATAAGTTGGATAGTTAGCAACTGCTTTACAAAATTTTTCTGAATGAAAACAAATAGCCTTTCCTTTTTGTAGTAATACTGCACCCATTGCATACCCACTAGCATCAATTTCTATATCAAATGGTTGTTGAAGGTTTGATAAAGCCAAGATTGGAGCTGTAACAATTTTCTTCTATAAAGTATCAAATTATTTTTGTTGTTTTCCTCGCCACTAAAAGGAGACATTATAACTTTTTAAAGCATGAAGTGGTGATGAAATAAAAGAGAAATGAGAAATAAACTTCCTCCAATACTGAACCGCACCCAAGAAACTTCTAACTTCCATCACATTTTGAGGTCTTGGCCAATTAATAATTACATCAATTTTAGTTGGATCTATTTTTAGTTAACCTCCTCCAACTATGTAACCAAGATATACGAAGGAAGTTTTTCCAAATTCACACTTAGAAATTTTGAGATACAGTTTCTCTTTTCGCAACACATCAAAAACTTGTTTAACATGCTTTACGTGTTCTTCCCAACTTAAACTGAAAATAAGAATATGATCTAGATAGACTATGACAAAATTATCAATAAAAGGGTGAAAAACATCGTCCATTGTAGGTTTTAACCCCGTACAGAAATTACCTGCATACGAATTCTAAAACACATAAAATAAACAATGCGAGAGCATAACACATAAAACACATATACACAGAGATTTTCCCCTGGATCCCAAAACTGGGACTACCAGCTTGACTTTTCATGGAACGAAAACCATCACGTCCAATACCATGGATCGAAAACCATCGTGTCCAATACCATGGACCGAAAAACCATTGCGTCCAAAAAACATGTGCAAAAAACATGCACAAAACCATAGGTGGATCCGCCCAACCTAACATAGGATCCAAAACCAAAATTTCATAAAGTGGGGTTAGGGTGCCCTTCAAACCCTCTGTTAACTACGTGGAAAGAATATAACACAGCACAACACTCTCCCACTTGTTGTTTTCTTTCCACATGGGGCCACAAGAGAACTTAGTCATTTTTCCAGCCCTTAAATGCCCATTGTCTCTCTACACCAAGAGAACTTCTCAGAGTTCACAGATTTCGTCAATGCATCTGTAATATTATTCAAAGTGTCCACCTTTACCAGCAACACCTTTTTATCTTCTATCATATCCCTCAAAAAGTAATACCGAACATTAATGTGCTTTGTCTTTGAATGATATGCGGGGTTCTTTGCCAAGAAAATTGCACTTTGGCTGTCACAGTATATCCTTATAGCTCCTTGTACTAAGCCCATACTTGAACACAATCTCTGCAACCAAACTACTTCCTTGCTTGCATGAGTGGCTGCCATGTATTCTGCCTCTGTAGTTGATAGTGCCACTACAAATTGTTTCTTACTCATCCAACTGACTGCACCTCCAAATAGGTTAAACACATACCCACTTGTAGATCTTCTCTGATCCAGATCTCCAGCCCAATCTACATCAACAAAGCCATGAATATCCAACACTCTATCCAATCTTGGTCTTCGTTGGTAGCACAAACCATAATCACTAGTGCCACGCAAATACCTAAAAACACACTTCACTGTTGTCCAATGCTCCTTTCCTGGTTTTAACATAAACTTGCTCAATATTCCCATTGCATGTGTAATGTCTGGTCTAGTATAGACCATTGCATACAAAAGGCTACCGACTGCACTTGCATATGGAACACGGGACATGTCCTCTTCCTCTTCTTGTGTCCTCGGAAAATGTTCAGCAGATAACCTCACACCTACAAGAATAGGAACCTTCACTAGTTTACTATCCTGCATATTAAACCTCTGCAGTATTGTCTTGACATACTTCCTCTGGTTTAACCAGAGCTTCCTCTTTTCCCAATCACTTTTAATTTCCATGCCCAAAATATAGTTTGCAACACCAAGATCTTTCATGTTGAATTTGGGGGACAATTGGGTCTTCAAATCCTGGATAATTTATTTATCATTTCCAACCAGCAACATATCATCCACATACAAGACTAGATAAATAACATGGTCACCAATTACTTTAAAATACACACAATGATCTGCTTTGCCTCTAGTGAAGCCAAGTCCCCGTTTAAACATATCAAATTTTTGATACCACATCCTTGGTCACTGTTTTAACCCATACATAGACTTATTTAACTTGCATACCAGTTCTTTCTTAGCCTTTATTGCAAATCCTTCAGGTTGCTTCATGTAAATTTCCTCTTCCAGATCCCCATGAAGAAATGTTGTCTTCACATCCATTTATTCTACCTCAAAATCAAAAGCAGCGGCAACAGATAAAAGTAATCTAATAGAAGTTACCTTGGCAATAGGAGAAAAAATATCACCAAAATCAATTACTGGCACCTGGGAATAACCTTTTGCTACCAACCGAGCTTTGTATTTCTCCACTTTTCCTTCTACATTTGTCTTCTTTTTGAACACCCATTTGTTGCCAATGGGTTTCCTTCCTGCGGGCAACTCCACCAAATCCAAAGCCTCATTTTTGTGCAAAGATGCCATTTCATCAACCATGGCCTATTTCCAGAGTTTTCCATCCTCTGAATCCACTGCTTCCTTCACAGTTCTGGGATCATCATCAGTAACAGACAAAGCAAAATTTGAATAGAAAGCAGATGGACTATACGTTTCTGGCTGCCTTCTTTCTCAAACTGATCTTCTCAAGCTGGAGTTTGTGGCTCTTCATCTTCTAATTCCTCCTCTGCTGTAGAGTTTGATTCTTCCTCCTTTAGCTCAAACTCTATCTTCTCAGGTTCCTTTGGTTGGACTTCATGTTTAATAACATCTTTCACCTCTCCGAACAACACATCTCATTTGTACACAACCTTCCTTGTTACTGGATTCCAAAGCTTATAACCCTTTAAACCATCCTTATACCCAATAAAGATGCACTTTTCAGATTTACTATCCAACTTGGTTCATTTCTCCTTTGGAACATGTACATATGCATCACATCCAAATACCCTCAGATGTGAAAGAGAGGGTTTCTTACCAGTCCATATCTCTTGTGGAGTTTTATCCTCCAACACTGATGAAGGTGACCTATTAACTAGCTCATGCAGTATCCACCGCCTCTGCCCAAAATTCTTGTCCTAACCCGACACCACTAAGCATGCTTCTTGCCCTTTCCATCAACGTCTTATTTATTCTTTCTACAACTCCATTTTGCTAAGGAGTATATGGAGTAGTCTTCTGTCATGCTATACCACACTTCTTACAATATTGTTCAAATTCCTTACTACAAAACTCTCCACCGTTATCTGTCCTCAGCACTTTTATCTTCTTCTCTGTCTGGTTTTCCACCAGAGCCTTGAATTCTTTAAACCTATCAAAGACTTTAGATTTCTGCTTAAGGAAATATATCCATGTATTACTTGAGAAGTCATCTATAAATGATACATAGTACACAGACTTACCCAGTGATGGAACCTTCATAGGTCCAAACAGATCACTGTGCACAAGCTCTAATATCTGTTTTGCCCTCTTACTACCAGAGGGGAAACTCACCTGATTCTACTTCCCATATACACAATTTTCACAGAAATCAAAATCCAGAGAGCTATTACTCATACCTTCTACCATACCTTTACCATGAAGTATTCGAAGGCCCTTCTCTCCAATATGTACAAGCCTTTGATGCCACAGCATGGTCTTTTCTCTAGGGACCATCAGACTTTTTGCTCCACTTTTAGGAACCACAGAACTGTTGCACCCATCAATAACAGTGCTACCTTGCAACTTGTACAGAGTTCCAATCCAAACTCCCTGCATCAATAGCAGTGCTCCCCAAACCATTTTGTAGGTGTCCTTCTCGAACACTGTTTATACACCTGCATCATCAAGCTTGCTTATAGAAATCATATTTCTGGCCAATGCAAGAATATGCAGAACACCTGGAAGTGTCCTAACTCTTCCACCTTGCAGTTTCAAGTTTAATTTTCCACGACCAATGATTCTAGCCCTCCTATCATCCCCTAAGTAGACATCATCGCCATCGTATTTCTCATACTTGTAGAACCACTCTCTATGGGGAGTGAAGTGAAAGGATGCACCTAAGTCAATCAACCATGCCTCATGATATACATTTGTACTTGAAGAAGCCAAGTACACATCCCCACCTTCATCTGAGGTGGTTTTCGCCTCTGCAGAAGGAGCATCATCAGATCCCTTTCCTTTGTCAGGAGCTCTATATTTACAGTCCCTTTTGAAGTGCCCTTCCTTTCCGCATTTCCAACACACCACCTTTACAGGTTTTCCTGGAGATTTAGATCTCCCTCTAGATTTAGATCTGCCACTCGATGACTTATTTTTGTCTTTGTTCTGGGACCATCCTCATACAGATAGGGCATCACCATTCTGGCTCTCCATATTTTTCCATCTCATCTCCTCTGTCAGCAAGGTTGAGACTATTTCATCAAACTGCAAGGCAGTTGCATTGCTACCTATTGCAAATAACCAGACTATCCCACGAATCTGGTAGAGAACACAACAAACTAATGCACTTATCTTGATCTGAAATTTTAATATCAAAATATTCTAATTGACTTACCACAGTATTAAATGTGTTTAGATGCTCTGTCACCGAGTCTCCATCTTTCATCCTTAGGTTATACAGCTTTTTCCGCAGGAACAATTTATTCACTAGAGACTTAGATTGGTACAAATTCCCTAACTTGTCCCACAAAGCCTTCATTGTAGCTTCCCCTGATACATTCAGAAATACTGAATCTGAGACACACAATCGTATTGTGCTCTTTGCCTTCCGATCCAACTTCTTCCATTCTTCATCAGACACTCCTATTGGTTTAGTACCCGTATCTACCGCAATCCACTGATCTTTATCCACCAACAGATCCTCCATCTTGATTTTCCACAACTCAAAACTCTGACCATTAAATTTCTCGATCTCTATCTTTCCACTGCTCTCCATCTTCTTTCACCACCAGAATTGATCTCGCAGATCTCCCACTGAACAGGGTCTACCACAGGCCCGAGCAAAACCCCTCAACGACAAAGACATCCCCTTGAAGCCAAAACGGCTCTGATACCAAATGTAGGTTTTAACCCTGTAAAAAAATTACCTGCATACGAATTCTAAAGCACATAAAATAAAATTTGCGAGATCATAACACATAAAACACATATACACAGAGATTTTCCCCTAGATCCCAAAACCGGGACTACCAGCTTGATTTTTCATTATGCTCCTTTCAATGTTACAATACATATTTATACATGCCAAAGCATCCAATACCATGGAACAAAAACCATCACGTCTAATACCGTGGACCGAAAACCATCACGTCCAATACCATGGACTGAAAAGCCATCGTGTCCAAAAAACATGTGCGAAAAACATGCACAAAACCATAGGAGGGTCCGCCCAACCTAACATAGGGTCCAAAACCAAAATATTTTGGGGCACTGCCTCGGACCCCATAAAATTGGGTTATGGGTGCCCTTCAAACCCCTTGTTAACTACATGGAAAGAATATAACACAACCAAACATTCATCATTGTTGGGATAGGGTCCCTAGGGTTAGTTTTTGGGTTAATTAAACCAAGTTTTGTATAAATTTTGTATAAGTTTTTGTGAAATATATAAAGTATCCATGAAATGTGGATGCGGAGCACGCAGACATGAGTCAAGGGGGTATTAGCCCCTTGTTTGGGTGAGTTTTAAGATTCTCCCATGGTCCACAAACCATGGTACTGTATGAAGGAAAGTTATAAATAGTTGAGCCATAGCAGGTCTTGAACATAACTTAGAATGAATAATCGTGAACGGTGAATGGTTTTTGTTGTTTTTGGAAAGTGCCAAGGAAGGAAGGCTTTGCTTTCTATACTTAGGCAAGAAGGGGAAGGCTCCTACAGCTAAGTCTGTGGGAGGCCTTGGTAAGGCCGCAGCTGAGTGCGTGGACCCTTGCAGCTGAGTGCGCAGGGTAGAAGAGTATGTAATCTAAATGTTGAATATCAATAAAGACTAATTTTGAATAATTATTGTGCCTTTCTGTTGAATTTGTTTATGTTATATTATATCGCTTTGTGATATGGTTTTATGAAATAATGAATCAATGCTGCATGAAATCATTGAACCTATCTTAATGATGCTTGATATGAGTAGTTATCTACTTTCACAAAGTTAAAAGCTATTTCTGTTATGTTTTCTGATGAATTGGATAGATCTGCATGAACTCAAATCTAGGGTTGTTTATTGATGCGTGAAAATAGATAAATCATATGTTTAAGGTTTGCAAAAACTAGTCATAGACCTTCACAAAGGTTTGGAATCCATTCTTACTTAGTTACAGTGATGAGCCCTAGAAGGATACAGATCTGTGAGAAGGCAAATCGAAACTGTTAAAGCCTAAGAACTATTTATCGCATGTCCTTGGATGCAAAAACCTGGTTCTAGCATCCCCCAATACTGCTTCGGGTGAGGTTGTAGCCTGCGCTATACAGGTTGTTGCCGAAAGGGCCAGCAGTTAGTTGCTGCGAATAAATCTAAACCTGGGTCAAGCCCCTTTAAGCCAGCGAATGGTTCCATTTTCAGGACTGGCATCTATCTAAGAAATGTGCGATATATGGTTTCCTATGACGAAAGAGATTGATAAGTGGATTGATCAAAAATCACACGTGTTTGCGACTCAATACAATAGGAGACCTAAATTATCCAAGGGGAAATGGTTACAGATATTTTTGTATATAGATGTTATCGATGCATTCTTTTGTTTCTTCGTTTAAGAACTATACGAGTGGTTGTCGAAATTAGCTGATAGTCAAAGACGTGGAGGCTCGAAGGCCCTATACTGTGGACTCCTGAACTGGTGTGATGTATGGAGGAATCAAAAAGAAATATCTCATGGGCTGTGGATTAATGGTTTGATTTCACGTTGGGCCATTTTGTGACTTATTTCATGATCGATAGGAACATCAACTATAGTGAAGCGAAGCAAAGGATCTTTAAAGGACCATGAGGTAAGTATTTGAAGTCACTGAAGACTTGGATTAAGATGCTGTTGTGTGAAAAGAGGGTGCAGTTACCTTGATGTTTAAGGCTATGCGAAGTGGGAGATTATTTAGAAGAAACAGAGGATCTAACCCAGAATATAGTCCACTCATTGAACCCCCTTCAAGCGACGATGAAGGGATGGTGTTGACTATGTTGTGAAGTGTAGTTTAGTTAATAACTCAGGGTATTCTGAGGATATCTCATCTATCCACTCCACCTCCACCTCCACCTCCACCTCATATACCCTCAGTTATGCCTCCACATCCAACCCCACCATTCAACATGGAAAACACAATGAAGATACTGATTTTTAAAGGAACAGGGACCAACGATCTAGAACAATTTTGGTTTGTCACAGATGTTGTGTGGAAAGCACAGCAGATCACAGACAATAATATGAAGAATGTGGAGTTGGTCACAACCTTGCAAGATCGTTCATTAACATGGTATATTAAGTACCGGACTGATAACCCCAATGTGTCTTTGGAAAATACCTAGCTAGCTTTGAACAAGGAGTTCAGTAAGTTGAAGTTAGAGGTGCAGTCTGTAATTGAATTTAAGGAATCCGACAGAAGGTCGATGAGACACTTTGGGAATTTGATCAGAGGTTGAAGTTCCATATCAGGCGGGCTAATATGCAAATCTCAGATACCAATCATCGTTACTGGTTTATAGCATCGCCAAGGATAATTTTAGGGGTGAATGTTCGCCCTTTGGCGAAATTAAGGGGTTTTAAATTTTTAGTGGGCGAATATTTTGTATCATAGTACATTTTTACAAATCACCTCAAATAGCCCACCTTATTTTAAGGAGAGGGTAAAAAAGGTAAATTTAGCCCTTGAAATTAGGACTTACAACCTTCCATTCGCCCATTTTCAAGAATAGGTTTTATTTAAGTGAATCATATGGGCCAAATGCCATATTTATAAAAGAGGTATGGTAAATTAATAAAAATATAAATAAATGAGAGGTATGGTAAATAAATAAACATTTTTTATATTTACTCATAAGTCACCTTATATACATGTAAGGGTGTAAACAAATAAAAATATAAGTAAAGTGGAGGTATGGTAAATAAATAAAACGTCTTTTTATACTTACTCAAAAGGTATGGTAAATAAATAAAAATATAATAAACTAGACGTATCGTAAATAAATAAAACCTCTTTTTATATTTAGTCCATAACCCTTGTTATATTTATGAAGGCTCAAGAAAGAGGTTTTATTTAAGTGAATCCTATGGGCCAAATACCATATTTGTAAAAGAGGTATGGTAAATTAATAAAAATATAAATAAACGAGAGGTATGGTAAACAAATAAAACATTTTTTTATATTTACTCCATAAGTCACCTTATATTTACGAACACTCAAAAAATGGGTTATATTTAGGTGAAACCTATGGCCAAAATACTATGGGACAAATACCATGGACTAGATTGTTATTAATACCATGCAAAAAAACCATTATTAACCCTAATATTAGAATTAATAAAAATAAAATTGGCACATGGTATTGACCCATGGTATTCACCAAAATGACACATGGTATTTGTTGTGGGGAAAAATGCCTATGCAGGACGATCCTATCAACCTAAGGTGTGACAGTGCCTTAGCAACAAACAGAGACAGCTATTCTAGTATTCTTCCTTTATGAATTAAGAATGAAGAGATAGATAGATGGACTAACCAGTGTCTTCCGTTTGTCCCTCGATCCGGCTTCTCTTCTCTTGGAGAGTTCCCAGCCACTTGCCTTCTCGCTCGCCCAGCTTCAAGGGGTTTCTGCAAGATCACAAGAAGAGAACACTACATAAGACATGGATTCATATTCATAACTAGTTCAGGATTAGAAATAAACTAAACATACTAATGCATTCATACATCATAAAGACATCAGTATATAGGAGAAACCAAGATAGCTTTATTGATGAATAACAAGGTTCAAGAAGAGATACAACCCAGAGGGTTCCAATCCAGCATCTCCTTCCCAGCAAATAGAATTCCTATCTTCACCCCCTTTAAAGCATTAAGCACCCAATGATTCCAATCTCAAACCAACAGCAATTCTTTGCAATAACAATATTCCAGCCCCCAGATCTCATGGAGGAGAGATCCATATATAGATGTTTGGAGAGAGGATGAGTCAGCTTGAGATCTGACTAGTGTCCTCTCCCTCTGTCAGTTCTTGAGTCCACTTGGAGGTTCTTGCTTTCACTTGGAGATTTGGAACCTCTTACTCATCACCAGTCGAATTCCCTGAGGCAAGTGTCATTTTGGAAGCTTCCTGGGTTTTGACACCTTGAGAAATGAGCCTGCCACATGTCCACTCTCGTTCAGCGCAGGTAGCCAGTGTTCCATTTGACATTCAACGCAGGTAGCCAGTGTTGGCTTTGACATTCAGCGCAAACAACTAGTGTAGCCACTGAAATGATCCTGAATTGACTTGTTTTTGAGCAGTTTCTGGTGGAGAACTTTTGTGAATTGCTGTGGTTTGTTAGCCTTGTTCCTCTAGGGGTAGGAACAACATGTTTAGGGAATTTGGATCCCTTAGATTATGGACATTTCATGCTCAATGCTGTAAGGCACAAAAATGTCTATAACAGTTGCCCCCTAAAGTATGAGGTTGTTTATCGGGCGAAATGCTTTATCAGGGGGATCCGAAGTTCATCCAATGCTGAGAAGAGACCTGTAATAAGATACAATACAATACATTATTTTTCATACTACTTTCATGATCTAGCTGAGGCGGGCATTCCCATGCTCAGCTTTATAAATTCATTTTTCTGTACATAGAACAGACAATCGTCTGGTGGTAGACTGATAATTTTGATGAAATTATCATCCTTTGAGTAGGATGATTATCTGCTGCAATGATGTACATGTCAATGTCTTTATTTTTCCTGAATATATATCACAACCCGGATGGATGAAACTAGATCCGGGGTCTTCAAACTCGTTCGATCTTCACTCTAAGTACAAGTCGATCCATGTGAGAAATGTTCTGAAGTCGAACATGGAAAGACATCGCTTGATTACCGGTCAATGATGTAAACTGTTAACAAGCGCGAGAGGAATCACCGATAATGATAATGACCCTCAAGGTACTGCAGTAGAATTCACGTGGTGTGAATAAAGGACTTGGCGTCGAACACCACGCAAAATCTTTCGGTCGAAGGTCATTGATGTATACCTATCACAGGAAGTGAGAAACTTGCCATTGAGGCATGCAAGCTTCAAAGTACTGAAGGGGTTGTTCCTAGATCAACTTCTTGGATAATGAGCCGATGTCGACAAGAAGCGATCCGTCAAAGGAGGGCCTTAATGAATCCCACATCAGTGACACGGAACGGAGCTAATGATTTTAATGGAGGTGAAAACGATCTGTGACATATGATTCAGGGTGGCGGTCATGAAAAGATGAAGGATAATGTATGGCAGTGGATGGGACACGGTTGAATTTTCTGAACGACTTCTCTTGAACATGTGGCGACACTGATGTGATGGATTGGTAGCATTACCCCAAATATGGATGGTATGGCGAGACCATGGATGTGACCGGTGAATGAAAAAACCCAACCCGATTGTGGTACGGAAGAAAAGTGTCATGTTCAAGAGTGACTTGCTACCATCAAAGTTTTCTTTAGTTTCTCCCAATTTTTCCCTAGTCATTGCTGACCAATACCTCTTTATTTTTGTCAAGCTTGAGGAGGATAACATATGCTTGTTCTATAACTTGCCCTTCGGGCAAGCCCATCGCTATGTTTTAACGAGCCTAGCGATAGTGAAACTCGTTCTCGTCTAAAGACAAGTTTGTCTCTATTTAATGATTTTAACGAGTCTAACGACAAGGATAACTAGGTCCTTTTCATTTTTAGAGAGTCTGAAAAGGTACATAAAGTTAACTCCAAAAGTCCTTTTTCGTCATCTAATCCCTTAAGTCCGAAAAAGTATAAAACAATACAGAAGGGATGAGTTTTCGATAGTTTTAACGAGCCGAATAAAACAAGCGCTCGATCTTTTTGTGCAATAATCCCCTAGGTCCAAAAAGATTAAAATCTAGAGGAGGGATAGCTCTTCTGGTCCCTTTAACGAGCTGGAAGGCCAAGGACTCGGCAATCTTTTCATATTTTACGAGTCAGTTGAAAAGAGCTAAAGAAGACTCGTCTTTTGAGGAACGAGTGATAAACAGGGTTAGCAGCTGATTCCAGGTACAGGTTGGAATTTTCCAATCACGGCAGTGTCACAAGGATGGCTAGGTGAAATCACTCTTCGCAGTTGTTCCTCAAAATGGGTAAACAATCATATGGAGGTGAACGATCGGCCAAATGAAAAGTGGAGGTGACGGTGCAAACACGACCAAGGCTTTAATGGCTGATGATATTACATTCACAGTGGTTATTTACCAGGATAGTTCATTTTTTAACGAGCTTAAACACGGGTGGAAACATTTGCTCAATCTTACATTTTATTTTTTAACGAGCATGAACTACGTGCTAAAACTTCTCGGATCTTGCGTTTATTTTTTAACGAGCATGAACTTTGTGCTAAAACTGCTCGAATACCCAGTCATATGATAAGAGTGTCTCATTGAGATTCTATTTTTTTACGGAGCTTCATCTCACAAAGCTATGCCCCGCATCCTTTCTTTATGCAAGTTAGGAAGCGGCTAACCCAAAAAACCGATAAATAACCGCTCTTTTCTTGCACTCCAAAAGGTTTGCATGCCCCCAGGTATAAAGTACGATTTCAAGGTTACCTCTACTTCTTTTCCATCAAAACATTTGTTTTAACGAGAGAGGCTTACCTCTTTTAGGTTACCCAAAGATTGTCTCGTTAATCTTTCAAACAAAACACTTCCTCAGCAATGTCTACCGAAATAGACAAAGGTGAGCGACGATGCCCGCCAACTCACATAACTTTGACAAAAGAATCTTATTCTAGAATAACCCCTCTTCCTCTACGGACGGGGTACAAACTAGTCATATTCTCCCGCGGAAACCTACTCTATACCCAAAGTTTCCCTGCCGAAGCAGACCAGGACGCATGCCCCCTGGGTTCCAGTCATATCCTCCCAGATCACTCGCGCTCATCAGGAGGACGGACCGTGGGTTGAGACACTTCTTGCGTGAATAGACCATCTAGGGATGGTATATGACTATTTGCGATGCGTGATCCGGGAAATGAAAGTTGGTCCACGAGCTTGACCATTCTTCCTTCATGCGGAAAACACATTACTCTAAAGAGTGAGGAGACTATAGCTCCCATGCAATATATATAGTCTCGTCCAAGGAGTAGGTTATAATCCAAGGGTCCTTGAACGACCATCACGTTCATTTGAACGGTCTTCCCTTTCAATGTTATGGGCACATTGGGGAGGATCCCTAAAGGTCGACTGGTTCCTTTATCAAAACATGATATATTTCTCATTTCAGGAAAAAGCGCTGGTGAACCAAGCGCTTTCCAAGCAATAGAGGAAAGGATACTCACAGATGCCCCCTCATCAATGATAGTGCCAGCCATTACCATTCTGTATATTTGAACGATAATTTTGAATGGTATGCTTGCTGGCAACCGGGGTCTGCCTAGTTGGTTCCAGTCGAAGGACACAACCAGATTGCTTGGTGGTGGGACCGAATAGACGGCCGGATATCGCTCTGACGAACTTCCCTCCTGCGATAAAGGAATGGGGGCATTGCCCCCTTGTTCATCAGAGTCAGTGTTGATGAAGAGAACTTGGACGGTGTCGTCTTTATTCTCCTCTGTGATGGTATCATTCGAAGATAGAGCCTCTGAAGGCAAAACCGGGTCAACTGCCGTCTCAACCTTTTGACTTTCGTCAGGCATGGATCCAGACGGTTCATCTTCAATGATAGGTGCATCGGCTGACCACCTGGGAGGGCCAGCCGGGTTTTCAACTAGTGAAGGACTTGGCAGGAGTTTTTCATATCCAGGAGGAAGTTGCGCTCGTAAAATCGGGCGATCTTCCAGAACTCTTTTAGCCTCGTCTAAGAAGGGACAACGGTGGATGGCATGGTCGCCTTCACACAGTTTGCAAGGAAATCTAGCTTTCCCCCTCTGTCCAGGGACTTCACTTTCACTAGTCGACGGTGAGCTATCAACATGGCTATCAGAGGTTGATGCTACCGAATTGTGCAAACGAGGAGACCAGTCCCTTAGTATCCGAGGGATGCAGGGACAATCTCTGTGGAAATGGTCTCCCTTGCATATGACACATGGCGATTTAGGCCTGGTCAGTGCTGTGTGTGGATTTTTGTCAGACGACACTTGTTTGCCCCCAGTCGCCTTTGGCTCCTTCTTCTTCTTCTCTTTCTTCTTCTTTTCCTTCTTCTCCTTAGGAACTTGGTTTTTTGTTTTACCAGTTCCGTCAAGCGAAGAGGAAGGAGGAGAGGAAGAGTTAGATGAGGTAGAAGGCTGGTTGGCAACTCTGGTCTGGTCTAACTGTTGACTCGACTGTTCAGGAATGGTGGTGTTCTGAACGACACTGGTTGAAAAGAGCCAGACTGGCAGGCCAATTGTCAGTCCTGGAAGCGACAATGTGGCCATATGGGGCGCACCAACATCTCCCCAAGAGGAGAAGGGACTAGGATTTCCACCAAGTGGAATTCCTTGGTTGGTGTGCTCCATTTTTTCAACCTAAAGATCAACGCAGGAATAAAGGGTGATTGTTCCGTTTAAAATAAATTTTAATGACGCTTAGACACAACTTTCTTTTTCAGTTTTAAAGAGTCGAGAAAAAGCTAAAGATGACTCTAGTCTCCTTCGATGTTTTAACGAGCCCGAAGTGACAAATGCTCGGATGGACTTTTTCCGTTATAGAGTCTGAAAAAGGCCAAAAGGAACTGCTCTGGAGTTCTAGGCAGAGGGTGTGCCAAACTTTTCGCAAAACCGCAGAATACTTTTTAGGGTACGGGCGGTCAATCTTCCTGAATGTTGTGTTCAGTGCATTGCGATCAGTAGGGCGGCCGACACGGCTTCCTAAGGATAAAGGTTTTATGCCTATAGGGGTCTCCCAATATATACGCGACGGTACGTGGGGGCACAATCCGTACTGGCGCTATCATCCCTCAGGAGGAATCACCCACCATCCACGAGATCGACAGTCACCAGGCTTAACGACGTCGGAACACGTCTCTAGCCTAGACTTCTATGTTGTGCGTTATGTTGCAAAGCGTTGTTAAGTTCATTCAATTTATTTTAGGTTGATCTTTTTAGAAGTTTGCCTTTCAAGGTTCACCACGAGATGTATAATACAATTCCTAAATGCAGTCTAAAGATGATAAGCAAGCTTTATATCTTTTCAACTTTGAAAATCCTAGCTACTAAGGGAAAAGAAAGACACCATCTTTTCTCAAAGAGCAATCAGCACACTCTAATGCACTTTTCCTAAATCCAACATGCAAACTATCAAATGCAAATGCACAATGCAGGTGTTTGTTTTCCGCTTTCTTAGTATTGATGCCTACAAAGAAAGCTTTTTGTACAACTTGGAATTTGCTTTTAAATGACAAATACACACAAGTTTACTTTTTCGAAATCAGAGAGGGTAGAAGAGATTACAACACTTAACGATTTTCGAAATGAATACTTGTTCCGAAACTTAAAAGAGACAAATGCAAACCAATAAGAAAAAGTAAATATATAATCAATCTGCAAACAGCCAATGAACTCTCTTCTAAGATCACAATCAACAGATCTGAATCAAGGGCTACAGGATGACTATTTCACTTATGCAAAGGAAAACTGTAAATGACGCAAAAACACATAAAAACACTCACAGTATTTTTGTACAAAAGGAGGCGGAATCTAAGAAGAGAAAAGGAGTTATCAGACTGGTACCTATGCTGGTTACAGGCTACAAAAATCAAAGATCAAAACAAGGAAAAACAGAGCAGAGAACCCCAGCTGCACAAGGCAAAACTGGTTCAGCGCAACCTCAACACAGGGGTTTTGACATTCAGCGCAGGTAGCCTTCACGGGAACTGCGTTGAAATGCAGAATCCCTTCACTGGGTCTGCGTTGAAGGAGAAACTCTCGTTTCCCACAGGTTCTGGGTCACAGATTGCTATTTGATTCAATGTTTTAGGCCAAATAAAAGCAACAAGCAAGGTACAATCAAAGGGATGCTTTGAGGGGCTACTAAGATCTATCACAAGGATCATCAAATCATTTGTGAATCCATTGTTCAGATCATAGACAAGTCCAGTGATTGGATCAAAGCAGCAACTGTCTACTTTGCATCCGGGAAAGATGCAGTTCGATTGTTGCTGTCAAGTCTATGAAACAAACAATGATAGAAGCACAAATAAAATGACTAAACAAATCTCCCCAGTGGAGTCGCCAATTTGTTGTGGGGAAAAATGCCTATGCAGGACGATCCTATCCACCTAAGGTGTGACAGTGCCTTAGCAACAAACAGAGACAGCTATTCTAGTATTCTTCCTTTATGAATTAAGAATGAAGAGATAGATAGATGGACTAACCGGTGTCTTCCGTTTGTCCCTCGATCCGGCTTCTCTTCTCTTGGAGAGTTCCCAGCCACTTGCCTTCTCGCTCGCCCAGCTTCAATAGGTTTCTGCAAGATCACAAGAAGAGAACACTACATAAGACATGGATTCATATTCATAACTAGTTCAGGATTAGAAATAAACTAAACATACTAATGCATTCATACATCAAAAAGACATCAGTATATAGGAGAAACCAAGATAGCTTTATTGATGAATAACAAGGTTCAGGAAGAGAGACAACCTAGAGGGTTCCAATCCAGCATCTCCTTCCCAACAAATAGAATTCCTATCTTCACCCCCTTTAAAGCATTAAGCACCCAATGATTCCAATCTCAAACCAACAACAATTCTTTGCAATAACAAAATTCCAGCCCCCAGATCTCATGGAGGAGAGATCCATATATAGATGTTTGGAGAGAGGATGAGTTAGCTTGAGATCTGACTAGTGTCCTCTCCCTCTGTCAGTTCTTGAGTCCACTTGGAGGTTCTTGCTTCCACTTGGAGATTTGGAACCTCTTACTCATCACCAGTCGAATTCCCTGAGGCAAGTGTCATTTTGGAAGCTTCCTGGGTTTTGACACCTTGAGAAATGAGCCTGCCACATGTCCACTCTCGTTCAGCGCAGGTAGCAGTGTTCCATTTGACATTCAACACAGGTAGCCAGTGTTGGCTTTGACATTCAGCGCAAACAGCTAGTGTAGCCACTGAAATGATCCTGAATTGACTTGTTTTTGAGCAGTTTCTGGTGGAGAACTTTTGTGAATTGTTGTGGTTTGTTAGCCTTGTTCCTCTAGGGGTAGGAACAACATGTTTAGGGACTTTGGATCCCTTAGATTATGGACATTTCATGCTCAATGCTGTAAGGCACAAAAATGTCTATAAAAGTATTGACCCATGGTATTCACCTGGAATGTAGCCTATTTAAATGGGGGAATTAATCCAACATGTAGCCTATGCTAAGATTCACTAGAACTTTACAAAGTTTTATTATTTAGTGAAAGACCCGCCAAGATCTTACAAGATTTTATAATTGAGTAAAATATTCGCCATGCCTGGTGAGAGATTCGCCAAAAAATTATATATACATATTATATTATTGATAAAATCGCCTTCCATTTTTCCTATATACCATGGAGATTCGCCCATTTATTATATTTAAAAATTTAGGGGGGGTTCTTAAAATTTTCCCTGAGCATCGCTCTTTCCGCATTTAAGAATACGTCTGTCACAACAGAAAATAGCAACGCAGGCAGAAGCCTTTGAGATCGCATTGAGGCTGCATGTATCACCTATTCACGATGCAAACCTTGGAGTGCAATAGATTGATTCATAGTTGGAATATCTCCACTTGGAGTTGTAGAGCTTGAAGAAAGGAATGGAGCTCAGCCATAGGTGCTCGCTGAGATCTGGTGTCCGAAATGTAAGAGCCATGGACAGGATAAGGACCATTTCCTGGTATTTAAGAATTATATTATAGGGGGAGGGCTTGTACCCCTGTAACTAGAGAATAATGTTGGTACGAGTGTGGGAGCTGCGTTGCGGTGCGCTATTTCTCAAGTCACATGACAACATGCTACTGATAACTGCCATCTATTGCAGAAGTTTGTATAGACCCCTCAACAATTATTTTGTAATTTTTGTAAGTCTGTAGGGCACGTTGAATGCCATTGTAGAAGTTATGAGCTAATGATGGATAGGACCCCTACATACAGAATGTAGGCAGAAGACCGTCCTCGATATCAATGCACATGAGCGGCGCTTGGAGGATTCCAAGGCTGAGGAAGAGGAAGAGGTGCTAGACCAAGTCGAGGGCTTGGGCAGGTAATCTGCTATAACTGTGGTGAAGCAGGGAACTTCACGCAAGAATGTACAAACCCCACACATCCCTCATATCAGTATTGTCGAAAATTTGACCATGTCACAGTGGAGTGTCCGATCCTTATGGAAAAGATGCAAGAGCAGAAGCTGCAACCCCAACAACCTACACAGAAATTCAGATGATAAAGGCTAAGCTCCACGATGTGGATCAAAGCATAAATATTGTGTTGAGAAGTGGTATGAGGACTAACATAGATAAAGGTAAGCATCCTAAGGAATATCGATGGGTACACAAAGCTGCTGAGAAGGAAATTGCCTTTGATCTGAATCACACTAAAGAAACCTTCTTGGAAGAAAAGAAGAATTTTGCTAAGGTCTCCACCTTAGGAAGTCAGGAGAAAATACTGGAGACTAATGCATTGCAAGAAGTAGATCTTCAATACTAGCTACCTTTCTGAATACTTGTATGAAGTTGTTGCGCAATTAGAAAGCCATCAAAGGATTGCAAGACTTAATAGACAAATGCGCCAATAAGGAAAAGATTCCTACTTAACAACGCATAGTCAGGAAGATTGGTAGACATAAGGCATGAACAGGGCATGAGATGAGGCTAACCGCACAGATAGGTGAATATGAAATGGACCAGGTAATCTTAGATCTAGGGTCTGATGCGAATGTCTTGCCTAAGAAAACATGGGAGAGGATGGGGAGACCTGCAGTGCAGCGGTGTCCTATTCAATTGTAAATGGAAAATCAACATAAGATTATCCAATGGGGTGCTTATATGGTGTAACATTGGACATTGAGGGTGAGAGTGTGATGGCTGACCTCGAGGTCACTGAGATAGTGGATGATAGTAATCCCTAGCCTGCGTTGCTAGGTATTGACTGGGCTATTGATATGAATGGGGTAATCAACTTGAAGAAGTGGACAATGGCACTTGAAAGGAATTCACTTACGGTTATAGTGCCATTAGACCCTGTAAAAGGAGTGTGTTATACTGAACCTATCCGTGACTATGTAGAAAGAAACGATGGTCTTGATTAGATATATAAGATAATAGCGCACGATGAGGATTAGATCAATCCTACAGTTGATGGACAAATTGTGTGTGAAAGGGATAACTCTTGTGCCTCTAATTCAGATGAAGAGCTTGAAAACTGGTATAATATGTTGCATGAAGTATCTACGCTCTGCTGTAACATGGTGACCAATTCACTAAGGTGTAATTCGACTGAGGTAAGAAACCTTCTACATTATGATGGGTTGACTGATGTGGAATTTTGTTTAGATGAATTTGAAAGAAAAGTATTGGAAGAGCATCGTTTCTAGGTGCTGGAATTGGCGCTGTGTTCTACTCCTCCCCATTGGTGGGGTATACACAGGGAGATCTTTGTTGGATGGAGAGAATACCTCAAAATGGTGAAGTTAAGGTTCGACTATGCTAATACTAGAATGACATAAACATATAGTGGGAAGGATGATCTGCACGATCGTTTAGCACGATGGACTAAAGCTTGGGGAACAGAACCACAACTAGAATGGGTGCATATATTCTATCATATGTTAGATATGATCCCGATGAAATGATATTTGGAAACAGAGCTTCGCCATGGAACTACTGAATGGGATGTTTTAAGAGAAAGATTTCTATTAACTTTCAGCTTTGAGGATGGCTTTGAGAATATTGATGAAGCGTTGCAAGAAATAAAAGCAACTATATTTAGGGCACTAAAAGAACCAGTAGAGTGGACACAGCCAGATTGGAGTACACAGTTGCGCCATGCATTGGAATGCTATAATATGATTGCTGAAGAAGAGGATGACCCACAAAATATTACCATCCCTGAGATCGAAGGATAGCATGACGCCAAAGGACCAAAGGTAGCGAACCCAGATATATCAGAGCCTCTCAAAACTCGACCGGTAAATATTGGGTCTGAAGAAGAACCCAAGTTCGTGAAGATAGGAAATTAATGGGATGAAGATATGGTTGATAAGGTATCTGAGCTATTGTGCAAGTACAAGGGCTTATTTCCCACAAATTTTTGATATTTGAAAGGGATTGTAGGAGATTTAGACATTATGAAGATCACATTGAAACTGGATGTAAAGCCTATTAAGCAGTGACCTTATCAATTGAATCCAAAGTATAAGGAAAAGATGCGCCTAGAACTGGATAAGATGCTAGAAGCGGGCATTATTGAGCTTGTAGAAGAATCCATTTGGGTAAGCCCAATGGTGGTACAAGAAAAGAAATAGAAGGGCGAAAAATGCATATGTGTCGATCTAAGTAAGTTGAATGACGCCTGGGTGCATGACCCATTTTCGACACCATTTATTGACGAAGTGTTAGAGAATGTTGGTGGACATGAAGCGTATTTGTTCACTGATGGATTTTAGGGCTATGATTAGATAAACATCACACCATAGGTTAGAAGAAAAACAACCTTCACGAATGAGTGGTGGTGTTTCCAATATAAAGTTATGCCATTCGGATTGAAGAACGCGCCTGCAATCTTTTCCCTTGTAGTGATTGTGGCATTCAAAGAGTTTATTCCTAAGTTCCTGGAAGTATATTTTGATGACTAGATTGTGTTGGGGTTGGTAAAGCAACATGTTGAAAGTCTGCGCCTAATGTTGGATACATGTCAAAGGTATCAGATCGTGGTGAACTTAAAAAAGTGTATATTTTGTGTGTCATTTTGGATTTTTCTTGGCCATGTTGTATGCAAGTAGGGATTGATGGTGGACCCTGCGAAGATCACTATAATTGTGAATTTAGAACCCCCTAGGAACATGAAATAGTTGCGCGTGACATTGGGACACACTGGGTACTACATGAAGTTTATCAAGGCGTATACCTAGATAACCGTGCTGATGGAAAATTTGTTAAAAAAGGATGCAATATTTTGTTGGGATGAATACTGTTAGCGTGGCTTGGATGTCTTAAAGGAAAAAATTTTGACTGCACCTATTTTGGTGTTTCCGAACTAGAAAAATGAATTTCATGTGCATGTTGATGCTTCATGTATTATGTTGGGAGAAGTATTAACATTAACAGGTGAGGGAGAGATTCATCATCCAATAGATTTCGTGAGTAGGAAGTTATCCAAAGCTGAGAAGAATTACTCCACAATAGAGCGTGAAGGGCTGGCGATGGTCTACGTGCTGCAGAAATTCAAACATTATTTGCTGGGCGGACACTTCAAGATGTATACAAATCACTCTGCATGGAAGTACCTCATCAATAAGCCTGTGTTGGGGGGCAAGATATGCCGATGGTTGCTATTTTTCTAGGAGTATGACTTCAAGGTGATTGTGAAGCGTGGAAAGCTGAATGCAGGCCTGGACCATCTCTCAAGGATTGGAAGAGGTGAAGAACCAAATAATTTGGAGGAAGGACTACCAGATGCATAACTCTTTGCGATGCATGTCGCAGACGATCATTTTGCCAACATTATTCATTTTTTAACAATGGGCACAACCTCGAAAGGTTATCCCACTCAAAAAAAGAAGGAGTTAGTAGTTTGTGCTGCATATTTTTCGGTAATTGCGGATCATTTTTATAAAATCGGAATGGATGAGATATTACGTAGGTATGTTTTGGAATTTGAACACACTATTATCCTAGCTGAAGGTCATGGAGGAGTAGTAGGAGGTCACTATGTAGGGAAAGTGACCACGTAGAAGATTTTTTGCACTTAGTTATGGTGGCCAACATTACACAAGGATTCTATGGCATATTGCAAGGTGTGTGATGCTTGCTAAAGGACGGGGCAGCCTTCGTGAAGGGATGAATTTCATTTAAATCCCCATGTTTTGTTGCAGGTATTTGAGAAATGGGCCATTTATTTTATAGGTCCCATACAACCACCAGGAAAGAAGACGGGCACGTAGTATATCATTACTCTAACCGAGTATTTAACCAGATGGGCAGAAGTGTAGCCAGTGAGGGATTGTATAGCAACCACTGCTGCGAAACTTTTGTTTGAATATGTCTTAACACGGTTTGGTTGCCCAAAGATTTTTATGAGTGATATAGGTACGCATTCTTTGAATTAAATGATCAACACAATGTTGGAAGAATTTCAGGTATATCATCAAAAGAGCACGCCCTATCACCCACAGGCGAACAAAACGGTGGAAGCTTTTAATAAGATTTTGGAGCATGTATTGACAAAGGTATTCAATGCGCAAAGGAATGACTGGGACATGCACATACTTGCTATATTATGGGCTTACAGGACGACCTACAAGAAGTTAACAGGACAAACGTCCTTAAGGCTAGTTTATGGAATTGAAGTAGTCATGTTGACCGAGTATATTGTGCCAAGTTTAAGGATTGTAGCCTTGATTGAAACGGCATACCATGAGACCTTGGAAGAATGGATCACGTAGTTCATGGAGTTAGAAGAATACCACTTCCTTTCAGGATTCCACCAGAAAGTGCAAAAAGAACGTGAGAAGGCATGGCATGATCGACATATTAAGCTGCGCATGTTCAAGGTGGATGAGTTTGGTGTTGTTATATGACACCAAGTTCACGAAGTTTCCAAGAAAATTTTGAATGCACTAGTTGGGGTCATATGTTATTAAGGATATCATGGATGGTGGTGCAGTTCAACTCACAAAGTTGAATGGGGAACCATTCCATAGAAAAGTGAGCGGAAGTGGGATGAATCTGTACATAGGGGATCCTGCCCCTTTGTGATGACTATATGGAAGAAAGATAGTCATAGTAATCTAGGAAGTTATAAGGGATTGTGGGACTCTAAAATATGCTGCTTGATGAAGTGAAACACGTGATAGAAAGGTTGTGTGATAGATGACAGGGGTGTGACAAGTGAAGCTGTGCTGGATCAGCTGCACCATGAAGGATGGTGCTACACAAGTGGGTCCAAATGTAGCTGTTGAGGTTACTATTCATGATTTGATGGCCAAAAATCATTTAAGAAGAGTGGGTAGGTGCTATTTATGGTGAAAATATTTGAAGATTTGCCTCCAAAGAGGCGTTTATTATCAGAATTTTGGGGGAACGGTTGGATTTGAATTAAAAAATCACTATAAATCTTGCATGTTGAACCATTAAAGAAAACTTTTCATTCTGAGACTTTTCTTGGCGATTTTCTGTCTGAAGTTTATGAGTCATCAATTCTGGGATGATTTCATGGAAGGCCTAACATTTGTTGCCTTACCTGCATGGAATTAGAAGCTTATCCTTCAGGAAATGACTGCCAACAACCCCGCTGAAGCCGTGAGTTCTGAAGCTGTTGTATCTAATGCTCCGAGCCTTGAGATTTCGAGTATGGAAGCTTCAACCCCTGTGCCTACCACGCTGAGGTCTCCAACACCATAACAATCCACCGCAAAAGAGAAACAACCTGCTGCAAAAGAGAAACTACCAGCTGCAAAGGAGAAGTAACCAGCAACAAAGAAGAAGAAGAGAAGTCGATGCCAATGAGAATGTCACCGAGGAAGAATCCGGAGGAGTGACAAAAGGAGAAGAAAGACAAACAGCTGAAGAAAGTGGTGGATTTAGAAGAAAAGGAATACCATAGTTTCGAAAAAGTAGATTCCGAAGAGATCGAGCCTATGTGAAGGCTTCCCGAGTATATCCCTCTACAGATGGGTAATACTAAGGTTACTAAAGACCCTGATTCCATGAATTTCATGGTGTCGACTCCCATGTTGCCTGAAGATGTGGAATTTGAAGGTCTTAGGTTAGCACGCATTCCAGTACTGAAAATGGAGGAATGGGACCTCATGGACCATGAGAGGTTCCCACATTGAGCAACCAATAAATATATGACAAAGATATATTATGAGGAGACAGGGGTTAGGCAGTTGTAGCCCACAAAGTGGGTCCGCAGTGTTGAGTAGGCGAGGCTGCTAAACATGCTCTTAGTAACGCACTATCATCACTCAACTATCAACATAGTGTGTGCATACTAGCTCCTCGCGCTCGTGCATGATGGGTGTTTGTGGCCTGGGGATCCCGTCCCAATAACTGACATGTTGATCCATAGGATAACAAAGTTTCCTTACAAAGGAGTGGACCCTTCCAAGGAGTTTGGAGGGAAAACTGGGAAGAAAGAATTATTTTATCAAATGAAGAAAGAGTATTTCCCTGTTAACAATTCACACAGATACTCTATCCACTAAATTCAAGACTAGGCAGTGTAGTTCCCTGCTCAGATTCTTGCAGGAAAGATAATTAGGAAGTGTCACATGGACAAAGTTGTGGCGCTCGTAGTATCACTCATAGCATAGTGCACAAAGGGCATCCAATAAAATTGGGTGAAGGCTCTATGCCAGGAGTTCCTAGCGAACTGTCGAGAAGCCTAAGAAGAAAGAAAGTCATTCCATTATGCATGGTTGTTGTTGTCTATTGTGTTAGTCACTTGGAGTTTGTCGGAGGATAGTCATTTGCCCTCGTACAAGGAAGATTTACCGGAGGCAGCGCAGTTTGCCTCACTGTGGTCTACAAAGGATCCGACAAGGACCAAGGAGTCCAAAATTTTCTGTATTTTGGTAGATATGGACCTTCATATGGTGATCAATCAAAGGCAAATGTTGTCCCCAACCTTATTTGCACGGTTGTCGGCCTACGCTTAGTTCAAGGCCGATTTTCATAGTGTGTCCATCAAAGCATGGAAGGACCCAAAGAACACATGGCGTCAATTGCCTTATTTGGTATCCACGACGAATGTGCAAGAAATTGTGGGGTATTGGCCAACAGAGTGGCGCAAACCGACAACACTTGATGTGGGAACAAGCAAAGGCGCAAAGGGCTCTGCTGTGCAGAAGTGAAAGGATGCAGCTTAGAAGGCCATGTGCACCTTGGTTGAGCAGAAGAAGAAGGAAGCTACTAAGGAAGCTATGGAGAAAGAACATCTGGAGAAGGAGCACACTGCTAAAAGGAAGGATGAAAAGGAACCAAAGGATACAGAAGAAGGTGAAAAATCTGCTTCATAGCACACTGATGAGCAAGAGATGTCAGAGCAGGGAGGAGGTGATGGTGAGGAGTAGAGCACTCCTTTCATCTTGAAGAGACGCAATCAGGAGCAGAATGTTGGGCAACGAAAAAATCACAAGTCAGATAGGCAGACGCAACTTGACCCCATGGTTCTAAAAGAAGGCAATATCAATGAGATCGGGGACAAGGTGAGAGACACAACAACTGAAGTGTTGCAGCAGTTTGAGCAACAATATATGTAGACATTGTGGAACATCCAAAAGGATCTGTGTGAGCTGCAAATCTAGGTTAATAGGATCCAGGGGGGGGCATCGGGCAAGCGAGTAGAGCACAAGAGAGCTTGACACAGGGAATTAGTACAGTGGTAGAGCTAGAGCAAACTAGGGACCTCAGATTCTTTCCATTGCCATAGGGGTCGGTTCGTGCAGAATCAGACAAGGATCACATTGTGATCAATACAGTCAAGGACATGGGGTTAAATATGGCCACACTGCTACCCCAAATCCTCCATGCACTATATCAGGGGGTGTCAGATGAGTTGAGGATCAGAGAACAGCACACCCTCACCATCGTTAATGAATTTAAGGTCAACAATGAATAGTTGCTCACGGAGAAAACCCAGGTGCTGAAGGAAAATGAGGAGTTGTAGACACGGTGTCAGAGCCTAGAAATAATGATCGAGCAAGCCTCCAATTTAGTACCTGAATTGAACATACCAGAGGATGCAGAGGCCTCAACCAAAGTCAAGAAATTGGCTGTTGTAGTATATGCATCAAACGACAAAGTCGACAGGGTTACATTTGATTTCCAAATGAATATAGTAGAGCTGTAGTTGAAGTTGCAGCCCACAACTCTGCCAGAGGTACAGGAGCAACACACAGTAGCCATCAAGGAGAATATGAGCACCTTGCATGCCATAGTCAATGAATGCACAATGATGTTCGATGCAGCAATGGAATTATGGACAAATTTGTAGGAGGACCCAAACCTGTAGAAATTGAATAGAAATGTCCATGAGACACAACAAAAGTATGATGAGGTCTGAGCAAATTCGTGCACTTTGGCACCATTGGAACACCTCACAAAGTTAGAAGAGGGAAGGTAGCTGGAAGCACAAGTGGAAGAATTGAAGTGGAAAGAGGCACTACTAAATACCAGATTATAGCTGTGTCTAGAGGGAGCTTGTCAGCTTATTCTGTCACTTAAGGAAAAGCTAAAGGTTCTACAGTAGACACAGATGACAATGCACCTAGTAGTGGAGGGCCCAACAATAGAGAAATTAGTCAAAGAGGTCCAACAAGTAGTAGAGAAATGTCTCCGTGAAATGTGGATGAAAAGCGTGCAGATATATAGGAGTCAAAGGGGTATTACCCCTTTTCTTCGATCAGTTTTAAGATTCTCCCATGGTCCACGGACCATGGTATTGCATGAAGGAAAGTTATAAATAGTTGAGTCATAGCGGGTCTTGAACATAACTTAGAATGAAGAATTGTGAATGATGAATGGTTTTTTTTGTTTTGGGAAGGTGGTAAGGCAGGAAGGCTCTACTTCCTCTACTTAGGTGAGAAGGGGAAGGCTCCTACAGTTGAGTGCGTAGGAGGCCTTGGTAAGTCCATAGCTAAGTGTGTGGATCCTTGCAGCTGAGTGCGCAGGGTAGAAGAGTATGTAATCTGAATGTTGAAGATTAGTAAAGACTAATTTTGAAGAATTATTGTGCCTTTCTGTTGAATTTGTTTATGTTATATTATGTCACTTAATGATATGGTTTTATGAAATAATGAATTAATGTTGCGTGAAATCACTAAACCTATCTTAATTATGCATGATATTTGTAGTTATCTACTTTCGTGAAGTTAAGAGCTATTTCTCTTATGTTTTTTGATGAATCGGATAGATCTACGTGAAATCAGATCTAGGTTTGTTTATTGGTGCGCGAAAATAGATAAATCATTTGTTTAAGGTCCACAAAGACTACTCGTAGACCTTCACGAAAGTTTGGAATCCATTCTTACTCAGTTACAATGACGAGCCCTAAAAGGATATCGATCTGTGTGAAGGTAGATTTGAACTGTTAGAGCCTAAGAACCATTTATCACATGTCCCTAGATGTGGAAACCTAGTTCTAGCACCCCCAAATACTGCTTCAGGTGAGACTGTAGCCTGTGCTATTTAGGTTGTTGCCGAAAGGGCCAACAGTTAGGGTTTTGATGGTTGGTACGAAAAACTCTGAACCTAGGTCAGGCCCCCTAGAGCCAACAATCACTCTCACAAAAGTTGCTGGAGGATTGCATAACCCAAACAACATAACCAACCATTCAAAAATCCCTTGTCTAGTCTTAAATGTTGTTTTCCATACATCATTCACTACAATACGAATCTGATGATAACCACTTCTTAAATCAATTTTTGTAGAGTAAACAACATTCTTTAACTGATGAAGCAAATAATAAATTCTAGGAAAAGGATACCTATTCTTAATGGTGATTTTATTTAAGGCTTTGACATCCACACACCTTCTCCAAGTTCCATCTTTTTTTGGGACTAATATGATCGGTGATCTACATGTAGAAGAACTAGGTCAAATAAAGCCTTTATCAACCAATTCCTAAATTTGTTTCTTAATCTCTTCATTCTATATGACTGAAATATGATACATGCCAATGTTCGGAAGAGGGGCATCAAATTGTAGTTGAATATCATGTTGTATTTCTCATTTTGGAGGTAAACTTTTTGGTTCTTTAAAAAATTCTTTATAAGAATCTACTATTTCAATCATTTTTTTCGTTAAACTAAGAATCACACCCTTGAAAAGCATCATACTTATCTTTAGGTTGTTATTTAACAATCATTAAAAAAAAATTTTTACTTCAATTTATTAACATTTTCGTTTGATTGCCATTGATTAAATCCAAGTTTCTGTTAATTCTATGTGCCCTGACAATGTATTCAATTCCATCCTTAAAGATATGATGTGTATTCTCCTTTCTATGAAATATGACATCTCGATCATAAATATAAGGACTACCCAACACAACTACACACATATCCAAAGGAATCACATCTAGCTCAACTTCATCAACAAAATTAGTTATAATTGCAAACCTTAATCGACACTATTTTGTGACTTGCATCTGAGTATTTTTTTTCAACCATCCTAAAGGGTATGGTTTTCGATGATTTTTAGTTTCCAATCCCAATTTCCTTACTAGTTCCTCAGAAATTAGATTTGCTTGTGATCCACTATCGAATAATTTGTCTATCTTAGTGTGCTTGGATATGATCCTTATGTGAAACAATTCAAATCTGTTCTTTTCTTAAATCATATTATTATCTTTTGAAGAAGATGTCAAAAAAGTAGAACTAGAGCTAATTTCAGAAGGAATACCTGTTAGACCCATAGTGGCAATCTTCTCTTCATCACCAAAGTCAGATCCAAAATCTTGTTGGACTGGAGCATTAGCTTTCATTTCATTCTTCTTCTTAAGTATCTTCTTTGATTTAAGTTCAGGATGAAGCTTCTAACATTTGGATTCATCATGTCCAACCCTCTAAAAATGAGTACAAGTAGGCCTTTCTCATTCCTTATTTGTTGTTTCCAATTTCTTCCCTTTCAACATACTCTTTCCCTTTCCTTCTTTGGAATCTTTGTTCTCTGAATGCTTGAATGGTTTCTTTGAAAAGTTTGACTAAAAAGGTTTTCCACCTGATTCAATATAAATGGCTTTTATACACACTTCATCAAAGTTAGTTGGATTAAACATAAGAAAAGTATGTCGCAAATAAGAAAGAAAACTTCCAATATACTTTAACAAAGTTTCCCATGTCTTTAATGGAACCCTAAGTGCTAATGAATTTTTCCCAAATTATTGTGTAAACTCTTGCACACTCTGTCCTTTACCTTACCTTAAATGTTTCCAATCCATTCCAACATGTTGCATATATCCTAAAGGATAGAAATTCTTTCTAAAAGCTTTAACAAACTTAAACCATGAAGAGATAATTTTACCCTTTTGCTTCAAATCTAACTGAGTTTTAATTTCCCTCCAAATCAAATTTGTTCCCCCCATTCTAAGTGTAGCTAACTGAATTTTTGTAGAATCATCAACAACATTTTGAATTCTACAATACAGCTCAAGTTTCTTTATCTAGTTATCTAACTTTTCGGGATTCATTTCACCATCATATATTGGCAACTCAAACTTAACATCAAGCTTCAAAAAAGGAGATTTCTTTGGTTTCTTCTATGAGTTTGAATCTAAACTTGAATGATAAGAGCACAAAGAAGAATAAGATGAAGATGGAGGAGAAGGAGGTTGATTACCTTCAACTTTTTCCTTGCCTTTTTTTTATATCTTTCGTGCCTTTAAAAGATGAAGTTGCATCTCTCTTCTTATTATCTTCATAAAGCTATGAAATCATCCTTTGCATATTAAGGAACATTTGCTGATATTTCTCTTCTCCAATGACCTTTGTTTTAGGATCTTCTCCTTCAATTTGCTCTCCCACATTTAAATTTTGAGAGACTTCCTCTTTCCAATCTCTTGATTTATCTTCTCAAGTTTCCCTTCTCCACGTCGCAACCTAGATCTAGTCAACATTCACATTGGCAGATATCCTACTTATACATGACCAACCTTTCTCTGATACCAAAATATCATCCAAAAACAACAGAATTGACTATTTGCACAATTTCACCAAATAATAACTAAGGTTTCTTTTAAGTGAACAAATAAGGGAAATTTATTTTTTATGTGCCTTAAACTTAAAAAATTGAAATATTAAATCAACCATGAACAGTAGAAATAGGAAGCAAATAAAACAAATTTGATGATGGAGTTCATCCCTCCTCGACTACATCTCCGAGTTTGCTTCCAATGGGCGTCTGATGTATTGAAAATGCTCAAAACGTTTCTTTACATCCAATTTCACCATTCTGGAATCTTCTCATAGACATCAATGGCTACTGCTAGAAGATAGGCCTTGGCCTCAGCTTCCTAACGCAACTTTCAAATTACAAAAAGGCCCAATATTGGCTGAGATATGCCCGAAAAGGCATTTAAAGGCAATGATAAAACTAATACAGATTCAACTCTTACAACTCCCCTGGCAGGGGTGCATTGGTCAAAATTTTATAACTCCGCAGGAAGGTCACGGGGTCAAACTTGCAGACCTCCTCAGATTTGTTTACAACCAAATGTACTAACATATCATTTCGGGCACAACTATATTGCCTATATGGTATACCATATATTTTATATGATTTTTACAACAAATATAAAACCCGCCATAATATATCTTTGGCATATAGTTTTAAATATTACACTGATGACATTACATATATTTCCCCGTGGCACATTTTCTATAACATATGGTTTTTACCATATTCGATGGCGATACATTATTCAACCCATGGCGTTTTGGTTACAACCAAAGTTTGAACATAGGCTTTGGATATATTAATCCCCCCGTTGAATGCACTGTGCCATAACTGTGGTGCCATGTTGACATATGGTTATAATATGGTTTGAGTGTTGGAGTTAAACTCACCTCATGATATGTGGAGACTCCGGTTAGTTATGTTTGGAACACTGACTAAAACAACCTTTGGGTTTGGCAGGGTTGTCGGATATAGCAGGCTCTTCCAATCCTTCCCCCACATAACCAATTCAAAATTGTTCAAATATAATATTGCACCCAAGTATTAATAAAGCTAATGCATGGTTTGCTGGTAAAGTTTCGTGGTGTAGACCCAGTGGTGACGGGTTCTACCCACACCTTGCTAGTTTGACCTCTCCGCTTGGTAGACTTGACTGCTACATTCCCTATTGTGAGACTACCAGGTGCCCTAGTCTGAGATTTCCACTTGGCCTACTCTGAGACTGCCACTTGGCCTTCTATGGCCCATTTTTTTTCTTTTTGGGCAAAACTTCATAACATGTTTTCTCCCTCATATGGAGGCAATTTTGAAAACCGAATATACCACCAGAATCAGTGTGACGAGCTCTTCGACTTTGCACTGGTTTCTTGAGCATATGAGACTGTAAATATTTTAAGCATTTTCAGGATCGCACTTGATCAAAAAAGGCAATGTCAAAGGATTTCGAAAGTAAGAATGGAATTTTGGCACGCTTATTTATGAAAATAATGGAAATTAGGAGAAAATGATGGTGAAAGGCCAAAAGTTGCATGTGATGATGAAAATGAAGGCAAATAATGGAAAATTAGGAAAATAGAGGCCTCGTTGATAAAAAGGCTTCTCAGGATCATTTGGAAAGGTTGGTCAGTGTAAGATTTTGCTCAGGTTTTTCATGGGATCAAGGAAGGCAACGAAGGAAAGAGGAAGCAAAGATCAAGCAAGGAAGAGCAGGATCAAGCAACTACAACAATATTCTTTGTAAGTATCGAGTTTCATGTGTATTTTCCTTGCTAGATTTGGAATTCATGGTATTGCATGTGGTTCATTTTCTATTATGCCATGGTTTTTTCCAAGTGTAATATTGTTTTCAATCTAGCCTTGCCATTTCTAGATAGCCATGGTGTGATGGGGTTCTCATGTTTTGGTTGAGCTGGATTGTCGAATGGATTTGAAGCTGAGTGAGGTGGATCTCCGAATGATAGAGCACATGGCCTAGTGGTATCTGAACCAGACTGTGGATGATGGTAAATCCACTAGCCTAGTGACCCCTGAGATAAACTGTGGGTTGCGGTTAAGCCGGGATTGTGTTGTCTCGGTGGATCTAGGAATCCTTTCCGATGAATGGATGGATATATGATTAAGGAAAGAGGTAGTTTGATCTCCATTGGGTGTAGTAATATCAAGTTTGGGATATGCGGTAAAACATGGAGAGCGGGTCTCAGTTTATGTCCTAGTGATTTAGTGTGGATTGTGATAAAGCATGGAGAGTGGGTCTTGGTTTAGGTCCTAGTGATCTGGTGTGGAATGCAGTAAAGTGTGAGAGATAAAGAAATTCCTCACTATGTAGGTGGATAAATCTGATGGCATCCATGCTTGTTCGGCCTAGTGATTGGGTGCAGATCATGGTAAAGCCCATTATTACATGTTCATTGTGTTGGCCTAGTGATCGAGGATGGATTATAGTAAAGCCTAGTTTCTATTGATGAAGGTGAGGTGGTTTAGCCTCGAGATGCCATGGTTGGTTCTTTCCGCTTGAGTCCCACATTAATGCTTGGAATATGGCACAAGGGTGAATGGATGAAGAGAGATTTGGCTCAACCATTCTATGGTTTGGTGGAACATGGTAGTCTCATCCTGGGTTTGGACTTTTCATCATCAATATGAGTTTATTTGGCCCTGTATGCCTATGATTATTATAGTGGTTTATATGTGGATCATATGGCTTTGATTTAATTGGTATTTCTATTACTATTATGCTGGTTATGTTTATGATTTATGACAGTGGCTATGTATGGATCTCATCATGTTTTGACTTGTAAATCAATGGACAATGTATCTATGACCTAATAGATGATAATGCAGCAAATGATATGAGGGAACAATGTTTCTTAGTGATTCTTAAATAATTATGAGATCCCTATACATAACATTGTGGTTTAGACTTGTAGATTACACATTTGTGATATGTTTGATGAAATGCTTGTCATGACTATTAGGGGTTTAGTTAAGGTCTTTTTCAACTATTTTCTTTTATATCATTGTTTCCCTATTATTTTACTGTTCTAGAGATGTCATTCAATTCTGGGTAGCGACTTGGGCTTTGGGCCTGAAAGGTGGCTCAAAACCCGACACTAGCATAATACTGGAGAAAATAGTCCCTGGGCATTGACTTGCCTATAGCATGAGAGCATCCAAAGCCTCCTAGACACTAAAAAGCCTATAACATGAGAGCGTCCATAGGGGAAGCAATTAAAAACTTCGGCGGGACCCAGGGGCTAGCTACCTGAGTGGTTGGAATGGTTCCTATGAGTCATGTAGCTGACGTGTAAGTTATGTATGTCGTGTTTCCATCGATTCCACTTCTTTAAGGTCACATGGGAGGGTGAATCCAATCATAGTGGCCTCTCGTCACATGTTTACCCCAGTTGTACAATTACTTGGATAGATGTGGGAGGAGAGTGCTAAAACCATTAAGTTTGGCATATGAGTTTCCTACAAAATCATGTTTTGGCTTTTTTGAGGGTAATTGTTTCACCTAGTGTAGAAAATCATAGGTACTACCAACAGACTTAAACCTTATTACCTTGCACAAGTTTGGTGGACTTGTGCAAGCACCAATAAACTAGTATCTATTCTTATGTCAAACTTTCTCCATAATGAATACTCTTTTGGAAGCATCTTGATCGCGGAAAGTGTCTCTATGTAAGTCACGATAAGATATCAGACTACAACCAACAATGAATAGTGATGTTGAATTATTTTTGGTTGAAAATGTTGCGTCGCTTTTATTTATTTTCCCCCAAATTTCTTCTCAATGGCAGAAACCTCTCCAAATTTTTCTTTGGTAGGTTGACCATAGTTTTTACCTTCGACCCTTGAAGAAACAAGAGTTATCTCTCTTGCATCTACAACATCAGTTAACACTTTTCTTCTTAAAGTGTGTTGTGGCTGCTACAACTCCCTCCAATTTTTTTCCTTCATTCAAATTTTGGAGTCCCTTAACCACCATGTAATTTGTCATTTTCAGTCATCAAAGTAATGTGTCATCATGTTTTTCTAAGTGTTCAAGTGTTGCCTTAGGAGACTAAATGTAAAAGTTATTTACTTTTACATTCCTAGGTCTTGATGTCTGCACAAGCACACTTTCCAAGATAAGCTAAGCACACTTCATAGTGATAGTGTTTCCTTTGTGAGTAATGTTTGCACACTAATTTCTAATAGTCATTGCAAACTTCTAATTGACAATCATTGCATAGTCCTTGTTAATAGAAATTGTGTAGTTTCCAGTGATATTGATTGTGAAATTCCCAGGGAAAATGTAAGGGAATCCTCTATATATAGTTATTGTACACTCCTTGTTGATAGTAAGAGCACACTTCTTCAAGTCAGTGTTTCCACACCTCTTGGTGGTTGTCAACTCACTGTTGACTCTTTATTCCCTGACATGCATTGAGCACACTCACAAATATTAACCCTTATTGTATGTGTGCTCTCCCTATATAAATATACTAGCCAAATATCATCTCACATTCATCTTTCTCTTTTGAGATATACACACTTTTGGAGCACAAGCAACATTCTCTAATTCTTGGTTACAAGTGTGCCATCATCTAGGTGAGTTTCTCAACTGTCTCTTTTTCTTTTGGAACGGTCATTTTTTATTGCTCTTTCTTTTGCAAGTGCCACATTTTCTTGCTTTTATTCTTGCAAGTGTTGCTTTTTCTTTCTGTCAATTTCAGTCTTTGAAGCCTTCCACCAGTCATCAAACACACTCTTACAAAGTGGTCTTAGGGTGTCAAGGTCAAATTTTGTCATTTCAGTGAGTCTTCAAGTAAAATTTGATCACCGGGTCTTAGGTCTAGGATTTGTTTTCCAAAGTTTTCCAAGCATCTCACCCTTTGGATGAGTGTACCATCATTCAAATATTTATCATCATTTCAGGTTCCAATGGGTCATTTTACACCTTGTTCGTGCTTCAGTTGTACTTGGGTAAGGCCCATTTCCCTCTCCCAGGGTTTTGAAGGTAATTTTTCTTGGATGGCCAAATGATAAACAAAACTTGTGTCCTGATGTTCATACACCTTCCCCTATCCCTAATATACCTTCTTAAATAATTCCCATCACTGATATCCCTCAAATTCGTCATTTTCCCACAAACCCTAGCTTATTGCTACAATTTGACAATTTTCTAGGTTAGGCCTGCGTTTTGACCTTTTGGACCCCTTCCCCTCACTCAATATTGAAAATTCCACTTTCGCCTGATTCCTAACATCCCTCATTACTTCCTAAAAATTTTTCAAGAATTTAGAAGCCCCTTATCCCCTTCGTTTCCCTTCATTTCCACAAATCCCATGTTCCACACATCGGGATAGGTTTTATTCAAATGATTTTTATGAGAAAGAGAAGATGAATTTGACAAAAGTGAGAGAGGTTTTTGTCCACCATTGACCCAGTAAGAAAACCCTCTTTCCATTTTTACACAGGTTTCATGGTTTGGGAGAAATGTTGAAAACATCATTGGCCTCGGGAGGATTGATGCACTTCTGGAGTGACTTTGGGAAAATCAAGATTTGACCTAGCTGGGATGTTCAAATGACTTGCTTGATGATTTAAATGATATATAGACAGAGATATATTTCCAATTAGCTATCATGAGCTCAATTGGGAGTTGAGGAAGACCTTCAAAAGTTGACTGCAACAACACTCTGCATTTAGGCAGCCTCATTTTTCACATTTTGACCAGTCTTGGGAGATTTGACTTTTGACAAGGAAAATGAACTCCAAATTGAGAAATTAATTTTGATAGGGAAAATGAACTCCAAATTGAGAAATTAAAGATGTTTTGGAAAGTAGACTCAATATGCTTTCTAACAAGCTATCCTGCACCCAATTGGGACACCAAGAAGGCCTTCAAAATTTGTCTTCAAAAATGTGTTGCACATCAGAGGGTTAGCACTGTGCATTAGAGAGGCACTACACGTCGGGCATTTTTCTCCATTGTAAATTTACACTAGCACTGTACATCAGAGAGGCGCCACACATTGGGTGTAGGGCATTGTGCATTGGCCAGTAACGCCTCAAAACCCTCAAATTTTCCCTTCAATCACTCTCATTGATACATTTCTCCTCCAAGCAAGTAAGTAAACTCTATTTTGATATCACATAGGGTTTTTTATGCTTTGATGGTGTTTTTAGCATCCTAAAATTCAAAACCCTAATTTGTCTCTAAAACTACATCATACACTACAAATTACAGTTTTTTATTCCCTATTCCCTAATTTCATTTGCCCAAAACCTATCTCCTAAACCCCATCCTCCCTAACTCCTTTTCCTTTCTCCTATCACCCAAACCATACCCTTCACATATCAAACCCTATACTCACATATCCCAAACCCTACCATACTCCCAAACTCTATCATTATTCCCAAACCCTATCATACTCCCAAACCCTACATCATTCATTAGCCTTACTTATTCCCCTCATCCCTTTCCAATTCTTGTTCACCCTCACCTACTTTCCTTTTTAAATCTCTTCATACTCCTCTCAGTCATCACAAGGGAAACAACTATAAAGTATGGAGAAGGATAGTGAGTATGACTATGAGAGAGAAACCCTTAGTGACAATTCCATGGAGAGACTTAAGGAGAAAAAAGGAGCATGATAAGCTAAAGATCTTGGCTGAGGCTTCACTAGCCCAACAAAGCAATCAATGAGGGACCCATGTGCCAAATTTGGAGAAATTTTGGAAAATTTTTGTCATTTTACAATTTTGTAATTAAAAACACAGGGATTTTCAGCTGATGTGCAGTGCCACCGGCGCTGTGCATTGAGTTGGCTTAGTATTTTGCAAAATGGCTTGCATTTTTGGATTCCTCATGGAAAAAAAATGAAACCCAGAAAGTTTCATAAAATTTGGAGGAAATCTGGGTCACCTAAAGGGCAAAAAACACCTAAAAAATGCAATCTCTGCCTCTTTTTGGACCCATAGGAACCAGTCTTGGGAGAAATGATTTTTGAAGGTTCAAATAAACTCCAAATCAGAAAATTCAAAGTGTTCTAGAAATGAGATAGGTAGAGCTTTCCAATAAGCTATCTTGGGTCGGATTTGGTGAAGTGTAAGGCCTCCAAAATCAGCCTTGAAGTGGCACTACGCATCAGGCTCAGGGCGCTGCACATCAGACAATTTTTTGCCAATTTTGCCTAAAAACTCAGAATTTCGCCTAGTTTGACTGTCATTTGACTTTTTCTTTTCTCCTTGGTAAATTAATGATGTGATATGATGTAATATGATGTAAATATGATGAAAAATGACTTGAGTAGGTAGATACATCAGTTAGAGGTGGTTTGAGGTTGAATGAATCAGTTTCCATAGTTTTAGAGGCAAGTTGTTCCACTACCTATTTTCTCGTTCCTAGTTTAGATGTTGTTGAAATAGCTCCTTGACTCATGGATTCGACACCTGATGGCTAGAATGGGTGGTTTTATTACTATATCATGTATTTTCTTAGTCATTTGTCAAGGTTGGACTCTTATGGATGCTTTGAGCTTCATTGTAAATCACTTCTGCAGTTTGGCAAGGAAATGAACCAGGGTTTTGTAGCATTTTGTGGGATTCTTGTGGTAAGTGTCTTGGCATTGTTTCTTCCTTTTTCATTTAGTTTCACTTATGTGTATATGTGACAACATATATTTCTTTCTTCATAACTAAATGAATCAAGATAAATAGGTGGAATCCATTGATATTCAATGATCTGCCTTGAGGATACATTTAGTTTTTAATGTTTTATGTTGTTTGAAGAGGACTCATGAACCTTGAATTCCCTCTCCAACTCCTCACTGGTCTTAGAATTTCCATCACATCCAATTCAAAGTGCTAAAAAACTTGCCTACCTCTCCCCATAGAACCCCCTGCAAATCTGAGTTAATTTCCCATACCCAAAGCTGCCATCTTCATTTGATCTAGCAACCAACCATTAAAATCAAAGAAAATCCTCTGACCTAATATACCTAGCCTAAAATCAGCATTTATTTTCAGTCATCTCAAGCCCTAGTTGCCATATTCTAATTGAGATTGACAAGGAGAAAGCCCTCTCCGAACCTGGTAGGGCTAGTTACCAGGTTAAGTGTGGTTTGATGTTACCCTAGACCTGCCTTCCTTCAGCATGAGGTGGATTTAGGCACTAACACTTTCTTTTTCGCATGTATCACTTTTACTCTTGCATGTTTCACTTTCACTTTCTTTTTCATATCTTGTTAAGAGAATCTCAATACAACTTATATAGGCAAATCTAGTACACTTTATCACATTAGTTGATCCTATCTATCACAAGAACATGTGTTGGACACATTCCCATGACATAACACATGTTAACATTGTAGTTAACACTTTTGATGTAAAGATTTTCATCCTAATTGTCTTACCTAGAGATAAATGTCATTTTTGTGTCGTTTCAACGTATACATGATATTCTTGGTTATCGTGCATATTTATTTCATGTGATTGATTGTGTATGTTTGTGTGATCATATTTAGGACCTATTTGTATGCTCTTACTCCCTCTCTCTCTCTTCCTACTGATTAGACAATCAATTTTGGAGTTCTTTCTTGTCCTCACATCATGCATAAGTTATGAGCATATTTTACTTCTAGCTAAAGATGAGCGCATTGTGAACTCCTAAGCCTCAGTGATGATACCGTTATCTCATGAATCTATGCCTAAAACCCATCTTGAGTACAACTCCATTCACATTGTGCATCGTGCATCCCTAGAGCATAGTCACTCAACCCTTGTTGCTTACACTTTCCCACTGCACAAGCCTTAATCATATCTGCTTTGTTTTGTGCATTATGCACTCTTCGTGGATAGTAGGGTCATCCCTTGTTCCTTTCAGTGGAAATCTATGATATACCTAAAGGTTGCTCTCATTCATTATGTGTTGTGCATCCTCGGGCCTTAAGCTCCTAATCACTATCTCCTGGACTTGTCCTTTTTTCCTAAGCCTTGTCTATCTCTCTTTCCATTGCACAATGCGCACTCCTAGTGACTAGAACTTCACCCTTTTTCCTCCGGAATCTTCACTATGTTCCGAAGAATGCCTCTCTCTTAGTCCTTGCACACTGTCCCATCACATTCTACATCGCACATGATTAAAAAGGAAAGAATAGGTAATTTTGGGAATGATATTGTCTTGTCATTAGTGAACTTCAGTTGAAGTTTCTATCATCATAACATGGCAAGATGATTTTCAAGGAGGCAATTAAGGATATGTTCCAAGAAGAAACTTATGGAGATGAGACATAAAGATGCTATCATATAGGAGTAGAAGAATCTTGGACCATGAGAGAGAAATGGAAACTCATGTTGACTTAGAAGGTTCCAATACATATCCAAACCCTTTGGAGGGCGAAGATGAAGCACGTCTCAAATCAATAATGAAGAGTTGAATACATAGCAAGAAAGAGAAGAACGTGGAATCGATACATTACAATGAAGTCTCATGTCACAGTCACCAAATTGTAGCTTAAAAATGTGAAGACAAGAGTGTTATTTTTTCTATGTATCTTCACCACATTATTGGTGAAATGTAATTATGTAATTTTAAAAAATTGGAAAATGTAAAATGTGTGGAACCCGAAGGGTCACAAATGGAATGCAAAGAGTTGTTAGGATGTCTAATATTCATGTTGAAGCTCAAGAGTCATGAGGGAGGTCAAGATTCAGATGGGAGGTGAAAGGTCACCTTATTTTTTATAAATAAACCCTCTTAACTCAAGAAAAGGACTTTTCACCTTGCTTTCTCAAGCTATGCATAGGGAAGAAGATCATTTTTTTGAGGAGCAAGTGGTGGCTTAACATTCCACTATTGGAGCTAGTGCTACATCATTATAATTATGTATCTTGGAACTTTCACTTGAATTGAAGCTCTCATAGTTGGTGCACTTTCATGCATGTATTGTGAATGTTGTTAGGCTATTATTTTTACAATGCATGTTTGTATTCATATCTACTAAATAAAATTAACTATTTCATTGGGTTTGGTATACATCTAGTTGAATGTGCATTCTTACTTTCTTTCATGATCATTGTTACTTTTTGAAATATTTCACAACTTTATTAATGATTATTTCTATGCTCATGTGTGTCTTTATTAGGATAGTACTATCACTTTTCTTCTAAAGGCTCACTCTTTATTTTCCCATCCATGAAGGTACCTTATACACATTGCAATTGTGTTTTTCACAAGGCTAACATACTTTCTTATCTCAAAGTATATGTGCTCTCTTGTATGTTAATTGTAGTAAATAAAAATCTCTAAGAACATACACTTCAATTTCTTAAGTTTTATGATTTTTATGTAGTGAATTGTGAAGATATTGCTTGTAAATTATTCACCCTTACACTTGATGTTCGAGTTAAGAAATGGTGTCACACTTTACCATTTAGTTCTATTCATTTTTTCGAACAACTCTTCAAGGCGCTTCATCAAGCCTTTGACTGGTATGATTATCGAGATGTTTATAAAAGGATTAATTAGCTTAGAATGAAATTTGATGAATCACAAGAGGATTTTGTTGATATATTTCTTCACCTTTGCTATGAATTTTCCTAAGAATATGTGGATTGGGATTTCATGTGTGAAAAGTTTCAGCTTCTTGTTTGGATCTCTTTCAAATAATTTCAATTTTATTTCCATATTGATTTAGGTCTTCCAACGTTCTCAATCATGAGGCACCTCAACCCTTAGAGGAGGAATCTACTCCCCCTTTAGTTCCTGTTGACACCTAATCATTAGGATTGGGTGAATAAGTGTAACTGATGTAAATAAATAATGGAAAATATGAAGAGTCACTGGGAGATGAAATGAACAGTCTCTCCCTCATGTACATAATAAAGACCAACCTGAATGAATATAACGAATTGATTTTGAGGAGTTACTACCTGGTCTGACATGATATCAGGACTAGCTCCAAAAATTAGCTTTTGTGTAACTCATGGTGTTAGTTTCCTACCTATGTTCTGCCTATTTTGCAGAATTCACACCTCTTCTCTAACATGGTATAATATAATACGCTGCCCATCCTCCAATTTAGTTTCCCATATAATACGCTGCCCATATAATATGCTGCCTGAAGCCTGCTTCAACTGTCCATACAATGTCATATACGTTTTATTCTCTCTGAATAGTCCTTCCTCCAAACCATTATGCTCGGTGATATTGCAAAACTCCATATTTATACTTAATACCCAAGACTGATGTACCAGTTACATATGGATATTGGGTATGAGTGATAGGAGAGCCGAGAAGTGTAAATGCGCAGTCTCTGCCTGTTTGGGGGTGACCCACGTGATTTTTCAGAGCCTACTCATTCTTTTCATCCTTCTGACCCACTGCCAACATCTTTATAACTCTATTAAGAGAGCTCAAACAACTGTATCCAAAATGGTTGCTGCCCAAAACTCAGATCGATCTCAAAACTGTAGTAACACATGTTGCTCTTTCGCTGGTCTCACTTGCCAGATTGGAATTGCTGGTGGCTACGGTGGTGATGGAAGCTCTTGTTTTTTTATCGTGGCTCAGAGGCCATACTTGATATCGAACCAGACTCCTCTTGTGTGCAGCAGAAACATGATGGCCTCCCTCCGCACTGCGTTTCTTTTATACGTGGTCATTTGACATGGAAGCATTCGAAAGCCGATATTTATGTTTAATTTTATTGATGGAGATGTGCAATAAAAAAATATACATTTCCAATGTCATATACACTATTTCGTTGTCTGCTATAACGTTGTTTTCATATATAGTGTTTCATATACATGCACGCTGCCTATTCTATTCATACTGGTAATACCGCACTGCCATATGCCATATACTGTTCATTTTAATACATGCCGCTACCTATTCTATCCATAGTCATAATACCGCGCTGCGATATGCCATATGCTATTCATATTTAAGACTGCTGGTTTTAATATACATTGTTGTTTTAATACACTATTGTTTGAATACTCCCTCCACTAGTTAATAATTCTGATATATTATCCCTCATTTTTTTCTCAAAAGTTAAACTGAGTTTGCCACCAGAAGTACAATTTTTTTACAGTATATTGCCAGAAGTAATTTTTTACAGTACACTGATTTTACAATGCATTCAATCATATATATTGTGGGAATAGTTCTCACTGGCAAGGAGAACTATCCTGAGTCGTCCTGGATGATAAAACAAACCCTCATTTTCAATGAGTTGTGGAATGGAGTGTGTGTCGGAGACAAAGACAAAGAGCCAAAACAACCTACCTCAAACAAAGAGTTCACCATTTGGGAAAATAAGAATAGTAAAGCCTATGCATTAATTACAACATCTGTAAGTGAAGAGGCGAGTTGCCATATTTCGCCATCTTCAACTGCTTTCAAAGCGTTACAAAAGTTGAAAGAACTCTATGACTCACATTCTGCACTTGAAGTTGTTCAACTCATGATTAAACTCTTCACTCTTGAATTACAAAATAATTATCCTCTTGCTCTTGCATCCGAATTAAAACCTATAATGCATGATATCAAAGCCACTAAGGTTGAATTGGATATTCCTCTTATCACTTTTATCAAGGCACTTTATCCTACTTACTCCAATTATCTCAAGTCATTGCAAGCAAATGGAAATCTCAAAGATATTACCTTTGACTCTCTTATGAAAAAATTTGCCGAAAGAGAGAAAGATTTTGGAAAGAAGACAGCCCCTGAATCTTCTTAAGAGGTTGTGTGCCTTGCTCATAAAGAAAAGAATCTTTCCCAAGATTATTCCAGAGGAAGAGGTGGTCGAGGAGGAAGGGGAAGATATTTCAGAGGCAGGGGGGGCAGACACTCTCAAGGAGAAAAGTCAGATTTGTACTGCATATGCTACAAAAGAAATGGATCACATGATGCCTCTACATGTAGGTTACCTTGGGACAAAATTGAGCACCAAAGAAACCAACAGAAAGATAAAACTAATGACACAGACAAAGGTAAAGCACTTGAATTCTCTCATTATGTTGTGGCACAATGTAATATTGGAGTAAATGAAGATTTATTTAATGCTTCACTTGCTTCTTAGACAAATGATTGGTTTCTTGATTTAGGAGCAACTTGCTACATGACTCATAGAAAATATTTTTTTGAAGAATTTACTGACAATGTTGATGGAGTAGTATACTTTGCAGAGCAATCAAAAATCAAGCCATCAGGGCTTGGCACAATCAGGCTTAAATTGCCTGGTCTTCCAGACTTTCTTCTGCATCATGTTCTATATCTCCCACAACTGAAGAGAAACTTTTTGTCCTTGGTCCACATCCACCAGCAAGGTCACTCCATTCATATGTTTGATGGCAAGCTTGAGGTTAGAAAAGCATCTGACCACTCACTTGTCATGAGGGGAATAGTAGATGAAAGGTTTCTCAAGATGCAAGGTACCTCTGCTCGTGCACAACATTTCTCATACAATTCTCATTATGAAGAAGGTACACTTCCATCAAGTTTATTATAGCATGCTATATTTGGACATTTGAACTATGACAACCTCCACTTGTTGAAGAAAAATGGTGTTGTTGGTTTGCCTACAATTCCTAGGAAACTTAAGCAATGTGATGTTTGCATTCTAGGAAAGCATAGCAAACAATATTTTCATGATTCACATTCAAGAGCACATAGAAAACTTAAACTCATTCATTCAAATTTATGTGGTCCAATTCCTGTTCCTTCCGCAAATGGAAACAAATATATGATGACATTTATTGATGACTACACCAGAATGTGTTGGGTTTATTTATTGAAGAACAAATATGATGCTTTTCAAACATTCAATAACTTTCATAAATGGATTGAAAATGATGCACAATCTCATATTGGCTCTATTTTCACTGATAATGGAAAAGAATACACTTCAAATGAATTTGAAAACTATCTTCTCCACATGGGATCAAACATCAAACAACTGTGCCTTATAATCCCCAACATAATGGTGTAGCTAAAAGAATGAATAGGACAATATTAAATATGGTGCGCTCCATGATGTTTCTAAAAAATGTAAAAGTGATGTTTTGGGCTGATGCAATTCTATGTGCTGTATATATAAAGAATAGATGTCCATCTAATTCTATCAAAAACAAGACTCCCTATGAAATGTGGTATGGGCACATTCCTTCGGTAAAACATCCCAGGGTTGTTGGTTCCACCTGTTATGCCTTGATACCAGAGGTACATAGAAACAAACTTGGTGCAAGAAGTCATAAAGGTATCTTCCTGGGGTATTCAAACACCTCCAAAGCATATTGTCTCTATGATGAATTCAAAAAAAGTTCGTTGTATCTAGAGATGTAATCTTTCTTGAAACATCCAAAACTGACAATGTTATTGAGCAGCAACTTGATCGCTTGGATAGATTCGCAAATGCAAAATCATTTCAAGAATTTGATAATCAGATTCCACATCTTGAAGGGGGGATACCTATACAAGATCAACATGTTGAATCTTCTTCTGAAGAACTCTCTCCCTGCATGAAATTCCAACAACGAATGATACTTCAAGTGATGTGATTGATAGAATTGGGAGACTCAATATTGATTTAGTCCCAACTCAATCAATGGAGTAGCCTGGACCATTTGATAAAGGTCCCCCAAAGCGGCTGACAAAGACACTTGAAAGTGTTCATCCTGATGAGGTTGGAAAGACAAGAACTAGAAATTCAAACCGGCAAAATGGAGGTGATGTAGATGACTCTGATTCACCTGTTGATATGGATGCTTCTTATGATTATGAATTGAATTTGTCTACAAACTTCAAACCAACTTGCTTCAAAGAAGTTGCTTCTCATGATGAAAGGAAAGAAGCGATGCAAAAGGAGTATGTGCCCTGATAAAGAATGGCACTTGGTAGCTGGTTGATCCTCCATTAGGAACCAGACCAATTGGCTGCAAGTGGGTCTACAAGAACAAGTATAAAGTTGATGGCTCACTTGACAAGCACAAAGCTAGGATTGTGGCAAAAGGTTTTGCACAAAAAGAAGGGGTCAATTATGAGGAGACTTTTTCCCCCACAGCAAAATGGGCTACCATCTGGACACTCTTTGCCCTATCAGCTCAGAAAGGTTGGAAAGTCCATCAAATGGATGTAAAAACTTCTTTCTTGAATGGAGATCTAAAAGAGAATTTTTTATGTCCCAGCCTGAAGGATTTGCTATGAAAGGACATGAACATAAAGTATGCAAACTTGTGAAATCCTTGTATGGCCTCAAACAAGCACCGCGAGCCTGGTATGAAAAATTAACTGAGCATCTTCTGAAACTCAATTTCAAACATTATGATCTTGATGATGCAACTTTATTTGTCAAGAAAGTTGGAAAAACAATTGTATATAATGTGGCATATGTATATGATCTTTTGATGACAGGGAACAATGAAAACTACATTGCATCCATAAAGAAGGAATTGAGGAAAGGTTTTGAAATGACTGATTTGGGCTATGTTCATTACTATCTTAGTATTGAAGTAACTCAACATCCGAAGTCCATATTTCTTTCTCAAAAGAAGTACATTGGAGATCTGTTGAATAGGTTTGGCATGAAAGAATGAAATCCTCTTACTACTCCAATGGAACAAAACTTAAAGCTCACATCCATTAAAGGAAAATAATTTGAGGATGCAACAAAGTATAGACATCTTGTAGGAAGTCTCAACTACCTAACTACTACCAAACCAGACATTTCCTTTGTTGTTGGAATCCTCTCTAGGTTTATGAAAAAGCCTTGTGAGGGACATTGGTTTGCTGCAAAAAAAGTTCTAAGGTACTTGAAGGGAACTCAAGACTTTGGAATCAAGTATACACAGGTGGATGACTTCAGCTTGATTAGATACTCTGATTCAAACTTCGATGAAGACAAAGAAACTGGGGTATCTACTTCAGGTTATGCTATGAGTCTTGGATCAGGAGCTATCTCCTGGAGATCACACAAACAAGTAGTTCTAGCATATTCCACAATAGAAGCAAAATATGTGGCAATAGCTGAGGCAACAAAAGAAATTGTGTGGCTCAGGAAAATTCTTGAATATTTGCAGGTAAAACAAGTACAATCAACTCCACTCATGATTGACAATACCTCGGTAATAAAGTTGGCCAAGAAACCAAAGTTACATTATTGAACAAAGCACATCAATACTAAATATCATCTGATTTGACATTATGTTGAGGCCAAAACAATCCATCTCTGCCATTGCTACACTAATGAGCAAATTGCAAACATCTTCGGCAAAGCGCTTGGAAGAGAAAATCTTGGACGATTCAGAATGATGCTTGTGTTGGAAATAATACTGAGAGGGGGGGGGGCTGAATCAGTATTATCACATTAATAAGACTTTTTCATTCCCATAATCAGATTCATATATCCTACTACCACAACTTCTTATGATTAAGTTAATCGATCTTCAATGAGTGCATTAGAGCATTATCAACCATATTATCAGTTAACAGATGCAGTAACATAAAGTAGATCATCACACATAAGGCACACACATGAACACAATGATATAAGGTGGAAACCCAATGCGGGAGAAAACCACCTGCTGCAAGTCATCTCAATCTTCTTCTTAATAAGAAAAATTCTTTTACAATATTTGTACTGGTGCAGCCTTATACCAGTACGGGAGCTACAACCCCCTTTGCTCTTGCACTAGCCGATCCATTTACTAGTACGCAGGCTACTACCTGCTACAATGCTCCAAAGATTTCCTTTAGCTCTTGTACTAGCTTAGATACTAGTACGTAGGCACCGGCCTACAATCTTCTCTCCTTCAAGTACCACGTTTCATCAATTTTCATACTGGATACACTGAAGCACAACCCATAAACTGAAAGGCCACATTTCATCCAATTTTTTATACTGGACCCAACAACAACATTGAAGCTCAAACAACCTTCTGAAACACCCAATCAACTGAAATAACCAGATCAACAATAATAGGACCAAACCCAGAATACAACAATGATAAACAAAGATTTTAAGAGAAGGAAGCACCTTGCTCAACTGCTAGCCTGAGTCCGGACTCACCCTGCTCAACTGCTAGCCTGAGTCCCGGACTCACCCTGCTCAACTGCTGGCTTGAGTCCCTGGACGCACCCTGCTAAACTGGTAGCCTGCGTCCCTCGCACTGAGTCTACTGAACTGCCTGCGTCCCGGCGCACCTGAACCCTTCTGCGCCTGCGTCCGGCGCACCTGAAACTCTTCGCTCCTGCGTCCCGGACGCACCTGAACCCTTACTGCACCTGCGTCCCTCCAGGCATAGATGATTTCAAGACTTTAGAAGTAACCCAGACAATCAGATCCACAGATCTGAACATGCGCCAAGAGATCTCGGTCCATTAATAGATTCGTCTTCATTAGATCTAGACCAGATCTCACCTCATAAGATATTCAACAAAAGACATGCCAAATCCAAATGATCTCCTTTGCTTTATATAGGCAAGCTCCTCCTCAAAACATGGAACAATACCACGAGCCGACACCATAGAAACACAAAACCGTCGGCTAGATACCACACAAGAAACCCCCACGTGCTTTTCTCTGCCTTGAAATGTGTGCACTAGGTGGACGCACCCCCTGAACGGCTGGCCTGCGTCCCTGGACGCAGTTTCTGCATGGTGTACCTGCGGGTACGCACCTTCTGAACTGGCTTCCTGCGTCCTTCATAATTTTTCAATAAAATGAGAGCTGATCATCAACTTCTGCTGCTGACTTGAAGAATAGTGAACTACCACCTGAATGGGTTGCCATCAAGGACAACACTTTAGCCATAATGCCAACAATCTCCCCCTTTGGACTTGATGGCAAAGCTTACTAAGAACTTGCCATTTGATTTCTTTGAGCTGTCCTGCATCTATGTATTATGTTACATCTGATATCTCTTCTGAATGTATATAAGTGAGATGGTCTTCTATGAGGGGGGTTGCCATCAAGTACAACACATGCATCATAATGCCAACAATCTCCCCCTTTGGACTTGATGGCAACAACACCAGATCACTCTCCCCCTTTGACATCAAGGGCAAAGGGGTATGCTCCCCCTAAGAACATGCTCCCTTTGACTATGAACCAGATCTGCTGAAGTCTCTGAATGAGCTCCCCCTTTGTATATGTCATGGTGCTCCAATCTGATAATGGTCTTTCTGAGAACAAGCTAAGATATCTGCTTTGTTGTATGGTGTTTGTTCATGGTTAAGCTCCCCCTGACTGTAAGCAAGGTCTGCAAAAAGATGTTCTACAAGAAGAACATGACTCTATATATATCATAAATGACCTTCCTATCACCAAAAGACTCAATACATACATCTATCATCCATCCAACCAAGTGGGAATACATCAGAAATATGAGAACCAAATACATTACATCTTCATCCCATGCATAGTGGGGGGACATAGCCCGTTACATGACCTGACGAGATGACTATAATAGATAGACCATTACAACATGAGACTTGCTACGACCTTCCAAACATCTAAAGATCATGACAAACAACAGCACTGTATAATTTGCTCAATAGTATCTGTCAACATCAACTCATAACCATCCAGATCTACATGAATCAAGAGCCATCAAATGAAAGCATCAATCAACATATGTATGAATAATCATCCCCGTATCCAGCCAACAATCCTCATCCATTTGTGCCAAGAAAGAAATCATGCATCATGCTCATGTCAAATGCATATGAGTAACTCATCATCATCATGTCTCCAACAATGCGACTTTGAATAATCATCCACGAAATCAGCCAACCTCATCCATATATGTGCCAAGGATAATAAAGACTTCATGCAAGCATCATTAAAGAATCAACCATACATCTGATCATGTGACCAACTCATAATAGCAAGATGAATCATAAGCATTGTCACCAAGGACCATAATGCCAACAATGCATTTAGGACATATGCTCCCCCTGAACCAGTGCCATCTGTTAAATCTGATCATGCATATCAAGAAGAATCAGCCAATAAATGCTTTGAGACAGGTACGCACTTCATCTTCTGCTGCGCTGCGTCCTGTTGCTGCAGGGACGCACCCAAAAACACTATCGCGCCGCGTACTTTTACTCGGGGACGCACCCAAAATTACTATTGCGCCGCGTCCTTTTGCTTCAGGGACGCACCTGATCCTCAGTCGCTCTACGTCCCCACGCAGATCTTCAGTTACTGAAGTGCGTCCTGGACGCACCTGGACCTGGTCTGGCCTGCGTCCGCACGCAGGTCTCCTGTTACTGCACTGCGTCCTGTACTTTTAGCTTCCTCAGATTCTGATATGTCTGTACATTGTACTGTGCCATCCTTTTCTGACTGTACTTCCTTTTTCCTCCATATCTTCAAGCGTGATGATGACATTTTCTCCTTTTGATGTGGTGCCCAAACTTTGTTCCTACATTCCTTGGCTATATGTCCAAGCTTGTTACATGCATAACATCTTACATGTTTCATATTCCTCCTGTAACAATCAGTAGCTTTGTGACCAAACATATTGCAAGCAAAGCAATATCCATAAAAGTACCTTGATTGAGATGACCTTTCTGCATAATGGTCTTGAACTCTTCTTCTTCTACATCTAGCTGCAACATGTCCAAGATTATGACATACATAACATTCAACATTATTCATAGGAGGAGTAAAGGATTTTCTTTGAGGAATCTCTTTCCTTGGTTGATGATGAGATTGATCTTTCACTTCTTCGTTGATCACTTTAGATTTCCTTTTAGAGTTTCTTGCCTCACCTTGTGAACTAGATTCACCTTCAACAGATTCATGGAAACCAAGACCAGTCTTTATAGCAGGGGACCTTTGACTACTAAGAATATCATCCAATACTTTAGAGCTATCTTGAAATCGTAAAAGCTTATCCTTTTCTTCTAGTTTACTTTTCAAGATATTTACCTCAACCTGAAGCTGTTCTTCCTTTTCAAGAGATTTCTCTTTCAAAACTTCTTCAGCGTTCCTTCCTTCTTCCATTTGTTCCCTTAGTTTGAGAATTTCTTTTTCTTGTTCTTCATACAGATCCTGCTGCATTTGACGAACTCGGAAGGCACATTCCAGTTGAGATTTTAAGCTGGTGACTTCGTTTTCTTGTTTTGCAATAGTTTGGAGTAGATCTGTATTCTGCTTCTTTGATTCTTCAAGATCTCCTTTTAGTGAGAGGATTGTAGCTTCAAGATTTTCATAGTAGCTGGATCTATCTTTGAGTTTCTTGATGGTTGTGCTTCTTTCGTTGACTTCTTTTCTTAATGATGTCACTTCATGCTGCAATTTTTGACATTGATCTTCCTTGTCCTTGAGTAGCTTTCTTACCTTGTTTCCTTCTTCTAGTTGTGCCCTTAGTTTGGTAGCTTCTTCTTTGAAATCACATTCCTTTTTGTTTAATAGATCTTGTTGATCTCTAATTTTGTCTGTCAGCCTTTTAAATTCTGCCTCTATTTGATATCTTTCTTGTTCACCCATAAGAGCAAATTCAGTAGTTTCGCTATCACTTTCATCTCTTTCACAAGGAAATATAGCTGGAACATCAGAGGATAACACATTCATACCTGATAATGACTCTGAATCTGATGAGCTTCTTATGCCTAATCCCCAATCGATTCTTCCACTGTCATAGTTCTTCTGAGATGACTTCTTTTTCTTATTAGCTTTCTTCTTAAGCTTCTTTCCCATTGTTCCACGGATCTCCTTCAAGCGATCAAGCTTCTATCAAAGGACCTGCTCTGATACCAATTGTTGGAAATAATACTGAGAGGGGGGGGGGGGGGTGAATCAGTATTATCACATTAATAAGACTTTTTCATTCCCATAATCAGATTCATATATCCTACTACCACAACTTCTTATGATTAAGTTAATCGATCTTCAATGAGTGCATTAGAGCATTATCAACCATATTATCAGTTAACAGATGCAGAAACATAAAGTAGATCATCACACATAAGGCACACACATGAACACAATGATATAAGGTGGAAACCCAATGCGGGAGAAAACCACCTGCTGCAAGTCATCTCAATCTTCTTCTTAATAAGAAAAATTCTTTTACAATATTTGTACTGGTGCAGCCTTATACCAGTACGGGAGCTACAACCCCCTTTGCTCTTGCACTAGCCGATCCATTTACTAGTACGCAGGCTACTACCTGCTACAATGCTCCAAAGATTTCCTTTAGCTCTTGTACTAGCTTAGATACTAGTACGTAGGCACCGGCCTACAATCTTCTCTCCTTCAAGTACCACGTTTCATCAATTTTCATACTGGATACACTGAAGCACAACCCACAAACTGAAAGGCCACATTTCATCCAATTTTTTATACTGGACCCAACAACAACATTGAAGCTCAAACAACCTTCTGAAACACCCAATCAACTGAAATAACCAGATCAACAATAATAGGACCAAACCCAGAATACAACAATGATAAACAAAGATTTTAAGAGAAGGAAGCACCCTGCTCAACTGCTAGCCTGAGTCCGGACTCACCCTGCTCAACTGCTAGCCTGAGTCCCGGACTCACCCTGCTCAACTGCTGGCCTGAGTCCCTAGACGCACCCTGCTAAACTGGTAGCCTGCGTCCCTCGCACTGAGTCTACTGAACTGCCTGCGTCCCGGCGCACCTGAACCCTTCTGCGCCTGCGTCCGGCGCACCTGAAACTCTTCTCTCCTGTGTCCCGGACGCACCTGAACCCTTACTGCACCTGCGTCCCTCCGGGCATAGATGATTTCAAGACTTTAGAAGTAACCTAGACAATCAGATCCACAGATCTGAACATACGCCAAGAGATCTCGGTCCATTAATAGATTCGTCTTCATTAGATCTAGACCAGATCTCACCTCATAAGATATTCAACAAAAGACATGCCAAATCCAAATGATCTCCTTTGCTTTATATAGGCAAGCTCCTCCTCAAAACATGGAACAATACCACGAGCTGACACCATAGAAACACAAAACCGTCGGCTAGATACCACACAAGAAACCCCCACGTGCTTTTCTCTGCCTTGAAATGTGTGCACTAGGTGGACGCACCCCCTGAACGGCTGGCCTGCGTCCCTGGACGCAGTTTCTGCATGGTGTACCTGCGGGTACGCACCTTCTGAACTGGCTTCCTGCGTCCTTCATAATTTTTCAATAAAATGAGAGCTGATCATCAACTTCTGCTGCTGACTTGAAGAATAGTGAACTACCACCTGAATGGGTTGCCATCAAGGACAACACTTTAGCCATAATGCCAACAGCTTGGACTCACCAACATCCCTTCAGATTAAGGGGGGGAATGTTGACACCTAATCATCAGGATTGGGTGAATAAGTGTAATTAATGTAAATAAATAATGGAAAATATAAAGAGTCATCAGGAGATGAAATGAACAGTCTCTCCCTCATGTATATAATAAAGACCAACCTAAATGAATATAAAGAATTGATTTTGAGGAGTTATTGCCTGGTCTAATAGTTCCTTTCCCTCATTTTTCATTACCAAACAAAGTGGTCTCTCATGTTGATGTTGGAGCTGGTAAATCTGAAAATTGAATTGTTGATCCGCCTTTTCCACATTTTTTTTCGATGAGCAAGATCTTGTCTAGGAAAACTTTGAATGTTCCAATAAATACATAAAGCCCAGGGTGAAGACTGATCTCTTGATTCCTCAATATGACATTGATATGAATAATCTAAATATCAAATTTGATGTGATCGAAATAATTATCTCTTGAAGGGATACCTGTCATCTTCTATCATTTACACCTCATTGATCCCTATTACATGATTCTCTTGATCAACCTGCTCCACCAACAATTAATATTGTTGCTATATCTCATAGGTAGAGGAGTAAAAGTGTGAAGATACATTCCATATTTCTTCCATCTTTCAATGTGGCTACCCCAACCAAGGTATTCTCTTAAAAATGCATTGTAAATATTTTACAAAAATAAAATTAAAAAAGGGGACTAAGTCAAGGGTCACTGATTCGAGATTTGAGGGAGATGTTGCTTGCTAGGGATGTATATGGGTTCTTGTGCAAAAATGTGAACTGTTTTCAAAACAACCATTACAATACTACTTGGTGTATGCTCTTAATGAACTAGAACCTGAAGTAAATGGGTTGGAAATACAAGTAAATAGGAACATGTTGGTTGGGAATGCTAACAAGGAAAAAGGACAAGATATTAAGAAGGAAACTAAACATTTCAAGTAAGAAAGATGAGGCAGTAAATGCAAGCCCAAAAAATAAGTCAAGGTATGTGCATGAAAAGTAGAGGTAAGGAAGGAAAGAAGGGGGCATTCACATTCATGCTGGTAGGAGTTAGAGAGGGAAGAAATAACATGACTTGATCTAGGAATCAGGCAGACAAAGATCACGAGAAGGAGGAGGAAAAATAGTAAAAGGAAAGATGTAGAAGGGAAGAGAGGACCGAGGACAATGAATTGACTCTGGTTGGAAATTTTGGTGGATAGATGTTCTCTCCTTATTGAGGAACAAATCCTCTAGATTCATTGTAAAAGAAGAGGATGGAGATGGTTTTCTTTGGATTCCATGGTGTTGGTGGAGGATTATGTACTTCGATTCTAGAGGGAGGGCCTCTGAAACCTCTTGTTGCTGCAGTGGGTTCTAGATTCCCCTAAGTGGGTGGAACCACTATGTTTTGATAAGGGTGGAGATTCATTCTTTGGATTCGCTTAGTACATTTGGGGTGGAGGCAACTAGCGTTTAGATTACCTTCTTTTAATTAACTATTGATTGGTTGTTGGGTGGAGGAATGGGATCCTTGGGATTCACTATGTTAGCTAGCAGTTGGATACCCAAAGCAAACCCCCTCAATATTTGGAATCTAGCTTGGGGGTGGTGGTTCAAACTAAGGTTGGCCAGTTGTCTAAGGTTGGGTGGAGAGTCCTTGTCCCATGAACATGTATGTAATTGAATTACATGAACATGTTAAGAGATAAGATAATGAATAATATACACTGTAAAACCTTGAAGGCATTAAATAGGCTAAAAAGATCTAAAATAAACCATAAACATATGTAATATACAATTTCTTTCTTTTAATGTGTAATTGTTACATTGGAGACTTCTTGTTTCGACAGGGTCAATGTCCATATGTTGGCTACAATCCATATTACAGTTATGTGGCATTGTGTTGATGTCGAGGGTAACTCCCTCTCATGGTTCAAAGAACCCTTAACCTTGCATTAGGGCTTCTCTAGCCTTGAATTTTTAGTATCCTGCATTCTAGCCCCAAGGGGACTAATGTTGGAGGTTGCATGTCCCTACTAATAGCCAAATTCCATTGAAACCATTGTGTGGTGCCATGGAGCTGCTTACAGGATTTATTTGGAGTCTAGAACTCCTGGTATGTGGTGGGGAAGGTGAATCCCTTTCAGAAGTTTAATACAAATATTTAGCAGTGGGCGAGCAACAAATCACCAGCGTGGTCATGCATGGAATTACTTGTTCACGCACAAGGAATTTTTGTGGGACAAGAGCTCATTGGAGTGGATTTCTCTTGAGCTCATGAGGAGTAGTGCTATAAGGTGATTTAGCAATCCATCACTACCATTACTGAGTGTTGATATCGATATTTATGACTACATGTCTTTTGTAGTAGTGCCAGGGTCGAAGTTACCAATGAAAAGTGATCAATGAAGAGAATGGGTAGCCTCTCACAACAACTATCAAAATATAGAGCAGGTGCATTACTTAAGGATGGGAATATATCCTTTGGTCGATCCATGGTGGAGATTGAATTCAAGCAAACATTGTGACGTGGGAAGGGAAGAGCCTAAACTTAAAATATAATTTTGGGAAAAACTTATGCTTTTCTCTAATCAAAACCCTAGCCATGGTAGCCATAGATTGGTCACCGAGATTTCTCCTTATCACCATTAGATAAGGGGAGATGACATGGCCCAAAACCTCCATCCTGGAATTCTAACCGCATTACCCTAGGGATCGTCCAGGACACATTTGTCGAGATTAGTTCGCTAACACATAGGCCCTATGGCCCTGCCATTGGTTGGAGGTGGTTCCCACAACAGAATGTGCCTGGGGCCTTTATTCGAGATAGTTAAATTACACTGCAAAGAGGACAGGCGAGATGACATCTGGCCTGGATGTGCTGGCATACTCATTAGCTTGGTGGTAATTCCATTGGCGGGGATATGGGTCACATAATAGGTGGGTGTGGCAGATTAACACACCACCCAAGGGGCGATGCCATTGGTAGAAATGTTGGCCACTTGACAGGTCAACCTATAAGGTTTACCCAAGAGCGTTTTCAAGTGTGTAGGAGGAAGGGGAGAAGGGTGAATAGTGAAAGATGATGTGGCGGTGCCACCACATGGCCCAATAAAAGAGATTCCACTTGACAAGGACCAGACTCACTTGAGATGCTAGCCCGGGCTTCATGGTATCAACTAGAGGTGGACCCCCTAACACGTTAGCTCATTAGTCAGACCCCAGGACATTCTTATGGGCACATAAGGAAAGGAGCGAGGTGACATGTCCCGGAGGGTCCCTCCCAACTTGTTAAAGAGTGGATCTTAACAAAAGAATCGGGATGGAAGCGTCGGGATGACGGTGGCACTACAACCATGTGGGCCAATTAGAAGTGGTACTTTGTAGCTAGGTGTCCCAAAACTATCACATGTCCTGGATGTCCCACTCATAGGTGCTAGAGGAGTGGCTAAGGAAAGCATCATGATGAAATAGGCAAGGTGGCATAGGTATTATATTGTGGCATGCACGTCAACCTAGTTTCTCCTCCATTGGTCAAAGAGCAGGCCCACCATACACATAATCCTAGTGAAGAAGCCTCGAAGAATAATAAAATAGGGCGCCAGGATAAAGGTATTGAGATGATGTATATTGGTGGGATCCACCTGAGTTAATTAAAAGAAGTGGTAGAAGGAGTCGCTAGGATAATCCACTAGGGTGAGCTGGTGCAAGATGATGAGGCATTGTCACACATGGAACAATTAGAATGGGGTGGGAAGAGGGAAGTCCCATCGACCCATGTGGGTGTGGCATCCTCCCTTTGTGACATCAACAAGAAGAGGGGAAGGGCGATGTGAGGATTGTCAATTGTTGGATGGGGTACGGTCATTGTGGGGCATCAAATTAGTTATAAGTGTAAGAACGGTTGGATGTCATGATAAGTAGGACTTTGAGAATGCATCAACGACAAAGGATCATTGGCAATGATCCGACACCTCTAAGGTGACGTCAAGAGGGAGGGGACCCTGCAAACGTGGTTGATCACTTATTGAGATCGATGGTGTATGTTGTATTGCGCACCCCACCTAGGCGATGTCTGTGTGGGGATGACCCCCCACACAAGCCTTAGATTTTTTGGGCCAACTCAGCTGTCAGATCTAATGGTGGAGGGTGGGGACCACTAGCTAATTTGTGTGGTATAGAAGAGTAAAAATAGGTTTGAGAGACAAAATAAAAATAAAAATTAAGGGTGTCTTTTATCCCTTTCCTCTAACAGTTACAAGAGGATTTGGATCAGAGGTGACAACCATCCCATTTGGAAGTAAGGGTGGGGTGGTTTTTTCATAGGTTGTATCAGAGCATCCTTCAACACTTGGACTGAATGGGCTTGATCATGAACAAGTGAGGATTTTCAAAAATTAACTACACAAGTTGTTTAGGAGCTAAAATTTAGTCTAAATAATTCTATAGTAGACCTGATTGGAAATATTCACTCTGTGATTTAGTCAATGCAACAACAAACCAAATAGTTGGCATGGTCGAACACCTAGTTAGTTGTAACGAATTATGAATTTTGTAAGTATGTGCATTTCAATTAGAGATTTGTTGTTTTTCCATTAACCATATACTAATTTAGACTATTGATGCAGATAACTCATTATAACATCTCGAAAAGAGAAAAAACGTGGGCATAATTTGGTTGTTTGTTTATTAATTGTGCACTAACAGACATGATTAATACAAATTATTTATTAAAAGTGAGTGACATTCTAGTATGTGGTGAGCCCTGGTATTGCACCAAGAGTGCAGAACTCCCAAGGGCTCCTCAAATCTATTTATCAACTTGAGTTTTGTACAAACTTTGAGGTGACAATGTTATATACACAGTAGATGAGATTCTACTCATGCCACCATCAATAAGGGCATTTGATCAATAGTAAACCAAGACCATTCTTTCTACTGAATTAGAAGGAAATTGAATACTGAAGGTGAAATTCAGAAGCTAGCTCTAAGAAAGTAAAATACTTTTTAAACCTCAACTTGTATATTCTATTAACTTATGAATGCTACTAAATCAATTCATGAAAGGAAACAAGAGCTACACTACTTGCAGAAAGGAAATTACACTATTTTGAAATGAACCATCTAGCTACCAAATGCACTTGTAAACAGGACACTACCCTACCAAATCATAACTCAATATTTCATGCATCATCTATCTATATCACACTTGAATATCAATCAATGTTCTATTTGTGCTAAATCGAAGAAACTAATTCTATTCTATCTTGAAGTGAAGGAAAAGGATGGTTGGAATGGCCTAAGTGCTTCCCTTGATCATGGAGTCCAAGCTAGGGGTCAACCTACTTCTAAACTAAGTCAAAATTCCATCACTGGTCAAAATGGGGGGGGGAATAGGCTGCTACAACCATGCTATAGGAAACTACTACAGGAACCCTGTATTGCAATAGGAAGGCCTGTAATGCTACACGAAGGCTGCCAAGAGGGTTTGGAAAGTAGGAATGATGAGATCAAGGGATGGAAAGGTGGATGGAGGTTGTGGTAGATGGATGAAAGGTGGGCAACACCCCTAGCCAAGCGCAACACCCTAAGAAGGCCTATTTTGGACTAAGAGGGATACTCATGGTGATCTAATGGAATGAGCTCAAGAACAAAATTTTGGGGTTCATCAATGAGGGTGAAGAAGTCCTGGATGGAGATGGTGAAAGGCCCCTTGCCTGTATATCCAAACAACTTTCAAAATCACATGCACATGTTCTTTTATTATTGACAAAATGAAATAACCAATGGTGGAAAAGAAGAGTTGAATTTAAATACCATCTAGTCTATGCAAAAAAAAATTGATCTAGTCAACAAATCAACTTCTAAGCTACAACAAGCAGATGAAAAAAAAAATGAATAAAATAGATCTTCTTGCAAGAAATCATATACATAACATTTTTGGGCTATGATTGTAGATTCTTCCATTCATGCTCCCATTAGAGAGATGAGATAGAGGTTGAAATCACAATATTTTTGATGGGTTATGTTATAATGAAATGCAGAAAAATAATAAACATTCTAAGCTAAAAATAAATACCAATACATAAGAGGGACCTAAGCCACTGGGGTTGGGTCCAAAGCCATGATCCTCAGCCCTCTAAAACTAACTCAGTGATGGATCAATAAGAAACTTCTCATTATCATTGCATCAATGCCATATACATCACATAACCAATCAAAAATAAGTATCAAGTGCTTGAGCTCAATAGTCTCTTAGCTTAAAACAAAGTTCTAGCTGAAAACAAAGTTCGAATCCTAATGAGCTCTTTAGCATGTTTATTTATACAAGAGGGTAGCTACCAACAAATCCCTAGAAAATAGGAATGTTTGTCTCCCAAAAATCGAGAAGGGTGGATGTATATGTTCTTTAACTGCAGTAGCTTGGCTACCATTGATCTCTCCCTGCTTGGCTGCCAATGACCTCGATTTGATGAGAGAGAAAGTGGTGATTTTGGCTGATTGAGGAAGTTAAGGAGGTGGACATCCTCCTAGAATCTCTCCCTGTTGTCTACTCCGAGCTCCTGCATTGAACTCATCTCAAAATTGCTCCATTTCTTTCATTTAAACCATACTAGGCCACATGAGATAGCAAAACATATTTTACCCCTTTCACTAAGCATAATATAACAAAATTTGTAAATAAATGTGAGAAAGAGATAGTTCTAAATCTGGAGAATGGCATTATGACCCTTATGATGTACATATTAATGAGCCTCATCAACTGGTTGTTTTGTTACCACAAAGATAGTTATGGAAACTCCATGAATGCAACCTCATGATCATAATTGTGCTTGTTTCATTATTACATGAAAATCTAATGGTGCATGTGATTAACAAAACATCGTGAGCAAAATAAGTCAGAGATAAAAAAATAATGGTGACTAGAATGGTTGAGTAAAATTCTGATTAGTCACAACATGTAAGTGAAACGATAAGGGCTGATGAAGGAGAAAGATCAGTTGAACAAGGGGGAGGGAATCACTCTCCAGATTGGTTGCATATTTTGAGAACCCTAAGGGATGAAGTGAGAAACTTCATTGTCGATAATGAGAGGCTGGTAAGAGCTCAACAAAAACAATTTGAAATAAATGTAGTGATTTTGCGAAGTCTCTCATATTTGCAGAGGCGGAGGAAGTTTGAACTAAGGGCTAATCAAGTAGATAGAAATAGCCTTCATGAGTATAAGGAGAAAAAAAGGGGGGGAAGATGCCATAGTGAGTCTAAGATTTGAAAAATGTTAGAAACATTGTTGGACATAATTTTTCTTGGGATGAATTTGAAAATATCTTCAGAGAGAAATACTTGTTGAACACTATTATGATAACAAGGAAAAATATTTCTATGAACTCAAGATGGGTAAATTAATTAAGGATGAATATGTCACCAAGTTATTAGAACTATTGAGGTATGTTCCATATATCAAAGATGAAAATGTCAAACTTTAAAAGATGCCATCAAGAAGCTGAAACATTACTATGAGCGAGATAAATGTAAGGAAAATATCAAAAGTAGTTGGTAGGAAAATAACAATGTTTGGAATAAGAAGAATTGGCCTAAGAAGAGATCGAGAAAAAGGGAAGGTAAGAACCCAGTCCTTATACATCGACCTCAACAGAATACTAACACTATTGTTAAGAAAAATCTACAACATCGAGCAGCATGGAATCCAAAGTTTTAAGGTTGAGAGCCACTCAAATGTTGAACTTGTGGTGAAAACCATAGAAAAAAGGGCTTGTCCACATCAAAAAAATGTTGTAACAAATATTTGCAGTGCTAAAGAGGATTGCATGATGGGTGAGGTAGCTCATAGTATTCCTAGAATTTATGCAGTAGTGGACAACCACTAGGAAAATCACTAGGAAACCATCATTGAGATGGAAGGTAAGTTTCATGACCAAACTTCTTCTATTTTAATTAATCTATGTTCTAACTATATCTATGTTAGAGCTTGTTGAGAAATGCAATATGGTCAAGGAGTTTCATAAAGAACCAAGGTTTTTTCAGTTAGACCCCAAAACAAAAAGGAAGATTAGTCATTTGGTAAAGTTGTGTGCATTTAAACTCAGTGGCATGCCCACAAAAACACATTTGAATGCATTTCCATTAGGTGCATATGACATATTACTGGGCATGGACTTGTTGTACTTACACTAGACCAAGGTAGATTTCTATGCATATGAAATTGAATTCTTGGATGAGAAAGGAGAAAGAAGAACGTGGAAGTGCAGGAAAAATCTTATTTTAGTAAGGCCTATCACTACTATGCAAGCCAAACATATCAACAGAAAAATATGCACCTTATTTGCAATACAAGTTTCTAAGGACGAGAAAGCTAATAGTGAAACTGAAGATGACGAAGATGATATACTAAAGAGGTACCCTGGTTTGCAGCAGTATGTACATGTTTTCCTAGTGAAGGTTCCTAGATTACCTCCTCATAGAGAGATAGATTTCTCTATTGAGTTGATACGTAGAACAACACCATCATCCAATGCACCATATCCGATGAGCACCCCAGAGTTAGTGGAACTGAAGTTGCAGCTAAAAGAAATGCTTAACAAGGGATACATAAGGTCAAGTGTGTCTCCATGGGGTGAAACTGTATTGTTTGTAAAGAATATGGATGGAACCCTTATATTATGCATTAAGTATAGACAATAAAATAAGGTAACCATCAATAATAGGTACCCATTGCCAAGGATTGATGATATCTTTGATCAGTTGAGGGGAGAAACAATTTTCTCCAAGATTGACTTGAGGTTAGACTACTACCAAGTAGGAATCAAGGAAGTGGACATTCATAAGACTTCTTTCAGGACAATATATGGGTATTATCAGTTCATAGTGTGCTGAAGGTGCTAGAAATTCGTCAACCAAGGGGGGTCTCCCTGATGTGAAGTCCGAGTTAGACCTCACACCCTTTGGTGTAGGAGCCCTTTCTGGAATATTAGCCGGTTTGCCATATATCTCAAAGATATGCCTTGTCTCTAACTGTCAAAATGAGAGAGGGATGGAATGGTTCCTTCAAAAAGAAAGGGAGGTGTGCCTAGTGAGTGTGTAGTTGTGACTGTGTCAATGTTCCTGTACTGCAAAGCGGGGAGAAAAGTGAGCCTCTAAGTGAGCGGGAATAGTACCACCTAGGGAAGAGACACTCATGAACTAGAAGGATCCGTCTAACATCCAGTGGAATAGTCCATAACAGATGCGATGGTCTTTACAACCAACAAACACAGAAATATCTGTCTAATATCCCGTGGAATAGTCCACAAGGATGGGACAACAATAACAACCATTACAACACATTCTAAAGAATATAAGCACTAAAATAGCTAAAATAGTTCAACTATCTAAGTACATGTGAAAGCAAAAATGAAATAAAAACATCCACAAAATAGTATTACAAACATTCATAGTCCATGCATGGAGAACATCCTAGCCTTAAAGGATTCTGTTATTAAGCAAAAGATCCAAGAAACATGTTTACAATGTACATCACTAGCCCCAATAGTGGGACAATGGAGCCACTCATTTCTCCTCAAAGAAATAGCTAATCTCTCTCTAATGTCTTGTAGGAGGAGCCAAGGTGAGAAAGTCCTTTGCTCATATAATGAGGGGGTATATATAACCAAGGGGTAATGCTTCCCCTTTGTAACTCTTTAAGTACCCTCATGATTGTTCAACTTCCTATGACTTTTCAACTTACTTGACTCTCCATATTCATGTGTGTCCTTTGGACTTCCTCTTTACAATAAATTTGAATATAATATACATGGTCCACAATAGTGATGTAGCATATTACCACTCATGACATGACATGGAATGACACTGTTGACATGGACTAGTTGGTGATGTGGCAATGTCAAGTTACTTTTTCTTATGACTATTGGATGTCATCTTGGATATGCTTTCTCTTCTCCTCTGCATGGATTGGTGATGCAAAGTCTTCAATCATGTTTAGTCTTGGATGGTAGGTACAAACTTGTGTCCCTTTGATTTTCTTTGATGGATTAGCCTACATGTTTTAGTTGGAAAGATGTCTTTCTGCATGATCCCCTTCTACATATCCTTATTCATCATCCTATCATGGTGTAATAGAGTGCCTTTGTCTGCAACTCATGACGAGATGAAAACAGTCTGAAAATCACTAGACTAAGATAGAGCATTTGGATTCATGAACTGGGTCGGGACTAGGTGAGAGGTCAAGAGAGAAGGCCCAATGATTGTGCAATTGAATAGTTCAAGCAGCCAAGGGTCAAGCTTGATCACTCAGACTGCACAGTGTGCAACTCAGGCAAGATTGAGGGAAATTTAAGCATAATCCTCATTGAGGGAAAAATTTGCGTAGTGCCCACTAAGGGAGAAATTTGCGTAGTGCCAACTAAGGGAAAAATTTGAACAGTTCTCTCTGAGGGAAAAAATTGCATAGTGCCCATTGAGGGAAACATTTTCATAGTTCCCACTGAGGGAAAAAAAATGTGCAGCTCCTACTGATGGAAACATTTACACAATCCCCACTAAGGGAAAAAATTGTGCAGTTCAAGTAGGTAGTGGAGCTTGTGGGTTGGGGACCTGGAAGGAAAAAATTTACAGTTTTAGGAGGCAACTGGGACTGTGTAACTAAGACTACGCCATGCATAGATCACATAGGCTTGAAGGACAGAACTATGCATTTTCTGGAAGAAATGAGTTCCGGATGAGGGAAAGGAGTCTGGGAGAAGTGTCTGTGCAATTTTGGGTGCTGGTATTTTGTGTATTACGTAGTTCCAGTAGACAATGGAAAATATTGGGGGTTGAAGATGGGAAATGCACATTTCAAGGAACACTGGGAGATACAAATACGCAATTCAGGAGGTCAAGGCTGGGAGCTGGGCTCAAGAATTGTGCAAATAAACAGCCCTGGAGGATAGGGACTACACATTGTGCATTTTGAAGAAGTAATGCCATAGCTTATAGGGCTGAGACTACGCATCATGTAGTTCAGTCGGGGCTTGGTGAAGCTAAGTTTCTCAGTCAGGAAGATTTTTTGAAAATGGCTAAGTGTGGGATGGGTGATGAACTATGATGAACCTTGACTGTAATCACACACTTAACATACTTTGAAAACACCAAAACATAGATCATTAGAACATGTAAGCAAAGCATTTCCCTCTGTGTGAATGCCTCATGATAAGATACAACAAATGTCACACTTAAGATAACCTTTAGGACAAATGTGATGACATTTATGCAACAATGCTCAAGAATTTTTGTATGGATGTGACATATGTTTACATGGTTCGAAAAACTCATATACACAAACATCGACCTTCGAAGCCACCAGAGAAGGTTCACAAACATTGTACACTAGTCAAACATGCCGAAGACGACAGTTAGCCCAACATGCCAAAGGGACAAAAGTACTATGAGAAAGCTCATGAAATTAGCTCTAGTGTTTTCAACAAAAATGTGAAAGACAAATGAAGGCTCCAAAATTTAAGTGTAAGCCAAAATTTTGGAGGTTTTTGCACCAACTACAACACTTGTTGACACACTGGTTGAACTCCAACTTCTCTATCTTGGTTAATTTCTTCTGAGCAGGGTCTTGGTTCTTCAAGGAATATTGATTCATCAAGTAGATTAATTTGGCTTCCCTATTGCCCTACAAACAGAAATGGTCTCCCCCTATACCTTCTCAATTGAGCACAACATAAGATTTAGTGTAATCGCAATGTTTTGAGTTGGGAAGGGTAGTGTAGCTCACGAGCTTAAGAATTTCAATGTATAATTTTTCATCTCTGGTGCTGCTCCACTGCAAGTAGTGTTGGGTTGTGTTATATTCTTTCCATGACTAGCCTACGTAGTTAACCGAGGGTTAGAGGGGGGGGCAGAGCTCCCCCTTCATTGTACCGATTGCGCAACGGGGGGGTCACAAGGGGTTTGAGAGGGGCGGGTAGCACCCCAGGGAAATTATTTTTGGACACTATATTAGGTTGGGAAGACCTACTTATGGTTTTGTGCATGGTTTTTGCACATGGTTTTGGATGCAATGGTTTTAGGTCCATGGTATTGGATGCTTTAGCATGTATATATATGTATTGTAACATTGAAAGGAACATAATTAAGCTGGTAGTCCTGGTTTTGGGATCCAGGGGAAAATCTCTGTGTATATGTGTTTTATATGATATTCTCTCGCATTGTTTATTTTCTAGTGTTTTAGAATTCATATGTAGGTAATTTCTATACGCGGCTAAAACCTACATTTGGTATCAGAGTTCTTTTGGTTTCAAGGGGAGGACTTTGTTGTTGAGGGGTTTCACTCGGGCCTGTGGTAGACCCTGTTCAGTTGGAGATATGCGGGATCGATTCTGGTGCTGAAAGAAGATGGTGAGTAGTAGAAAGATAGAGATCAAGAAATTTAATGGTCAGAGTTTTGAGTTATGGAAACTCAAGATGGAGGATCTATTGGTGGATAAAGATCAGTGGATCACAGTAGATCCAGGTACTAAACGAACAAGAGTGTCTGATGAAGAATGGAAGAAGTGGGATCAGAAGGCAAAGAGCACAATATGATTGTGTGTCTCAGATTCAGTATTGCTGAATGTATTAGGGGAAGCTACAGCTAAGGCTTTGTGGAACAAGTTAGGGACTTTATACCAATCTAAGTCTCTGGTGAATAAATTGTTCCTACAAAAAAAGTTGTATAACTTGAGGATGAAAGATGGAGACTTGGTGACAGACCATCTGAATGCATTTAATACTGTGGTAAGTTAGTTATTGTCTGATGATATTAAAATTTCAAATGAAGATAAGTGCATTAGTTTGTTGTGTTCTCTACCAGATTTGTGGGATAGTCTGGTTATTGCAATAGGTAGCAATGCAACTGCCTTGAAATTTGATGAAATAGCCTCATCCTTGCTGATGGAGGAGATGAGACGAAAAAATATGGAGAGCCAGAATGGTGATGCCTTGTCTGTACGAGGATGGTCCCAGAACAGAAACAAAAACAATTTATCAAGTGGGAGATCTAAATCTCCAGGAAAATTTGTAAAGGTGGTGTGCTGGAAATGCAGAAAGGAAGGGCACTACAAAAGGGACTGTAAATGTAAAGCTCCTAACAAAGGAAAGGGATCTGATGATGCTCCTTTTGCAGAGGTGAAAACCACCTCAGATGGTGGGGGGGATGTATACTTGGCTTCTTCAAGTACACATGTAGATCATGAGGCATGGTTGATTGACTCAAGTGCGTCTTTTCACTTCACTCCCCATAGAGAGTGGTTCTGTGAGTATGAGAAATATGATGGTGGCGATGTATTCTTAGGGGATGATAGGAAGGCTAGAATCGTTGGTCATGGAAAATTAAAGTTTAACTTGCAAGGTGGAAGGGTTAGAACACTTCCAGATGTTCTGTATATTCTTGCATTGGCTAGAAATCTGATTTCTATAAGCAAGTTGGATGATGCAGGTGTAAAAATAGTGTTCGAGAAAGATACCTGCAAGATGATTTGGGGAGCACTGGTATTGATGTGGGGAGTTCGGATTGGAACTCTTTACAAGCTACAACGTAGCACTGTTATTAATGGGTGCAACAATTATGTGGTTCCTGAAAGTGGAACATAAAAACTGGTGGTCTTTGGAGAAAAGACCATGCTATGGCATCAAAGGCTTGGACATATAGGAGAGAAGGGCCTTCGAATAATTCATGGTAAAGGTATGGTAGAAGGTATGACTAATAACTCTTTGGATTTTGATTTCTGTGAAAGTTATGTATATGGGAAGTAGAATCAGGTGAGCTTCCCCTCTGGTGGTAAGAGGGTGAAACAGATATTAGAGCTTGTGCACAGTGATGTGTTTAGACCTATGAAGGTTCCATCACTGGGTAAGTCTGTGTACTAGGTATCATTTATAGATGACTTCTCAAGGAATACATGGATACATTTCTCCAAGAAGAAATCTGAAGTCTTTGACAAGTTTAAAGAATTTGAGGCTTTGGTGGAAAACCAAACAGAGAAGAAGATAAAGGTGGAGAGTTTGGCAGTAAGGAATTTGAAGAATTTTGTAAGAAGTGTGGTATAGCACGGTAGAAGACTACTCCATATACACCTAAGAAAAATGGAGTTGCAGAAAGAATGAACAAGATGTTGATGGAATGGGAAAGAATCATGCTCAGTGGTGCTGGGCTAGGACAGGAATTCCGGGAAGAGGCGGTGGAGACTGCATGTTACTTGGTCAATAGGTCACCTTCATCACCGTTGGAGGATAAGACTCCACAAGAGTTATGGACTGGTAAGAAACCCTCTCTTTCACATCTGAGGGTATTTGGATGTGATGCATATGTACATGTTCCAAAGGAGAAAATAACAAAATTGGATAGTAAATCTGAAAAGTGCATCTTTATTGAGTATAAGGATGGTTTAAAGGGTTATAAGATTTGGAACCCAATAACAAGGAAGGTTGTGTACAACCAAGATGTGGTGTTCAGAGAGGTTAAATATGTTATTAAACAAGAATTCCAAACAAAGGAACCTAAGAAGATAGAGTTTGAGCTAAAGGAGGAAGAATCAGACTCTACAGTAGAAGAGGAATCAGAAGATGAAGAGCCACAAACTCCAGGTGTGAGAAGATCAGTTCGAGAAAGAAGGAAGCCAGAAAGGTATATTCCATCTTCTTTCGATTTAAATTTTGCTTTATCTATTACTGATGATGATCCCAGAACTGTAAAGGAAGTAGTGGATTTAGAGGATGGAAAACTCTGGAAAGAGGCCATGGTTGATGAAATGGTATCTTTGCACAAGAATGAGGCATGGGATCTAGTGGAGTTGTCGGCTGGAAGGAAACCCATTGGCAGCAAATGGGTGTTCAAGAAGAAGACAAATGCAAAAGGAAAGGTGGATAAATACAAAGCTCGGTTGGTAGCAAAAGGTTATTGCCAGGTGTCAGGAATTGATTTTAGTGATATTTTTTCTCCTGTTTCCAAGGTAGATTCTATTAGATTACTTTTATTTGTTGCTGCTTTTGATTTTGAGGTAGAACAGATGGATGTGAAGACAACATTTCTTCATGGGGATCTGGAAGAGGAGATCTACATGAAGAAACCTGAAGGCTTTATGGTAAAGGGTAAGAATGAACTGGTATGCAAGTTAAATAAGTCTCTTTATGGGTTAAAACAGTCACCAAGGATATGGTATCAGAAATTTGATACATTTATATGGGGACTTGGCTTCACCAGAAGCAAACAAGATCACTATGTGTATTTAAATTAATTGGTGACCATGTTATTTATCTAGTCTTGTATGTGGATGATATGTCACTGGTTGGAAATGACAAAGAAATTATCCAGGATTTGAAGACACAATTGTCCTCCAAATTCGACATGAAAGATCTTGGTGCTACAAAATATATTTTGGGCATGGAAATTAAAAGAGATCGGGAAAAGAGGAAGCTCTGGTTAAACCAAAGGAAGTATGTTGAGACAATATTGCAGAGGTTTAATATGTAGGATAGTAAACCGGTGAAGGATCCTATTCCTATAGGTGTAAAGTTATCTGCTGAACAGTGTCCCAAGACACAAGAAGAGGAAGAGGACATGTCCCATGTTCCATATGCAAGTGCAATTAGTAGCCTGATGTATGCAATGGCTTGTACTAGACTAGACATTGCACATGCAGTGGGAGTATTGAGCAGGTTTATGTCAAAACTAGGGAAGGAGCACTAGACAATAGTGAAGTGGTCTTTTAGATATTTGTGTGGCACTAGTGATTATGGCTTGTGCTATCAAGGAAGACCAGGATTGGACAGAGTGTTGGATATTCATGGCTTTGTTGATGCAGACTAGGTTGGAGATATGGATCAGAGAATATCTACAAGTGGGTATGTGTTTAACCTATTTGGAGGTGCAGTCAGTTGGATGAGTAAGAAACAATCTGTAGTGTCACTATCAACTACAGAGGAAGAATACATGGCAGCCACTCATGCAAGCAAGGAAGAAGTTTGGTTGTAGAGATTGTGTTAGAGTATGGGGTTAGTACCGGGAGCTATAAGGATAGACGGTGACATCCAAAGTGCGATTTTCTTTGCAAAGAACCCTACTTATCATTCAAAGACAAAGCACATTAATGTTCAGTATCATTTTGTGAGGGATATGATAGAAGACAAAAAGGTGTTACTTGTAAAGATGGACACTTTGAAGAATACTGTAGATGCATTGATAAAATTTGTGAGATCTGAGATGTTCTCTTGGTGTAGAGAAACAATGGGCATTGCATGGTTGTATAAATGACTAAGATCTCTTGTGGAAAGAAAACAACAAGTGGTAGAATGTTGGGTTGTGTTATATTCTTTCCATGACTAGCCTACGTAGTTAACCGAGGGGTTAGAGGGGGGGCAAAGGCCCCCCTTCGTTGCACCGATTGCGTAGCGGGGGGGTCACAGGGGGGCCCATAGCTCCCCCTCTCCATGGCGTTTGAGGGGGTGGGTAGCCCCCCTCTACAGGGTCTGGGGCAGCACCCTGGGGAAATTTTTTTGGACCCTATATTAGGTTGGGCGACCTACCTATGGTTTTGTGCATGGTTTTTGCACATGGTTTTGGATGCAATGGTTTTTGGTCCATGGTATTGGATGCTTCGACATGTATATATATGTATTATAAAATTGAAAGGAACATAATGAAAAATCAAGCTGGTAGTCCCAGTTTTGGGATCCAGGGGAAAATATCTGTGTATATGTGTTTTATGTGATATGCTCTCGCATTGTGTATTTTTTGTGTTTTAGATTCGTATGCAGGTAATTTTTGTACGGGGTTAAAACGTACAAGTAGCCATGGATAGTACCATAGCAGAGTCACGCATGAACATAAATATTGCTCTGCTCCCAGCAAGCCTGGACAGTACCTCGGTGGAGCTTCTTGCTTCACCTCTTTGCATAGGAAGCATTTCTCTTCTTTCACCTTCATTTGTTTATTTAAAGAGAATTGTGCATTGGAAATTATATATTTTGGGGGGGAAGAGGGATCCTGACTTATTGATAGCAGAAGAGGTTGTTCCTTAAGAGAAGCATATAGATATCTTTGATTTAGGTTTGCTCATTTGGATTTTTCCCCTTCTTCGTTTCTACTAGTTAGATAAGCTTGAGAACACCAAAGAAGAAAAAACCTAGTAATGAGGTTTCCAGACGATATGTGGGTTCATGGTTAGCCCAAAACTCTCCTTTCAGATCAATCTTATTTTCTTTTGGAACTTCATCGACCAAAAGATGTAACCAGCACAAGGAAGACGAAGAAAAGGTTAGCTAAACGCTGAAGTGTCACAAGACTCTTTATAGTTCGGCCACAAACATACTAAGAAGCCAAAACCGGTCCAGGCACAACACTTATACATATGATGAAAACAAAATGAGAAACTCAAAAGGAAATAAAACAAGACAAAAAGAAAGAAAACACACAACAATGAAACAAAACCAGAAGACAAGAGAACAAAATGGCTAAAGAAGACATGATGTAGAAACATAACAAGAAAATGAGGACAGACTACAGGGAACGAGTGCAAAATTAGTTTAAGAGAGAGAAAACTAGGATGCAGATAATCATTCTCCTAACGTAACAACTAGAAGGTCTAGGTCACATATAATGAAATTTCTAGTGAAGACACCGTAGTTGTTCCCGACCTGCATTCACATAGACACCAACAATTAAAACAAATATAAGGAAATGTGCAACAAAAAAAACAAGTGTCATGCGGAAAGAGTCAATTTTGCGGACAAAACCGACCTCCCTAGAAGCTAAGGCTTTCTAGTGACAAACAAGACAATCAAGCACTATCTTTCCCTAAATATGCATTTAAAATACAAGCAACCAGGTGTTTAAAGCATACCTTTAGTCCAACGCTGTTTGTAGCAGCCAAGCCTCTCCGATCCAGATGAGCTCCTCCTTCTCTTTGAAACCTGCACTCACTAACAAGCAAATGATTACATAGCACCTGAATAACTCATATAATAAAACATATTCATCATAAAGACCAAGGAGTATATGAAACAAATTATATATAACAACTTGTTGAGAAAAATGAACTTAATTGTATTAATTGGAAACAAAAGAAACCATTACAACCAGTGCCTTGGTGTTGCGCAAGTCCCTCCCAGGGTCCAGCAAGAGTTCTCCTTTACTTTGATCAGCTCACCCACTTCCAAATGAAGCTAAGAAAGGATGGGAATCTCTCCTCTCAAGCTCTATAAGGGATTCCTAATTTCAGCAGCATCTACCCTTAGGAATGTTCAGCTTTCAACCTCCCCTCCCTCTAGACCAATACCTGTATTTATAATGATTTGGAGGAAGTTAATCAGGTCCACCATGAATGGGATAAGCCCCTCTTTCAATGGGATAGCTCCCCTCTTCATGGGATAAGTTCCTCTTTCTTTGGGATGCATGAACCATCTGGAGGCGCTCAATCCACATCAAACCATCTTCTAGGATGCTCTAGATTCGACCACAAGTAACTTTTTTGAAGTAAAACTTGCGCCTTTTGACCTTTACAGGAGTACTCACCCACCCCTTTACAAACAGAGCATACAAGTACACAGGTATTATGAACTTGAGATGCGTACACACAGGTAAGGGTAAGAGAAACTGCGTAACTAGAGTTATATTGACTTTTTAAAGAATTTATCTCTTTCTTGGAGTTTGACATGAGGAGCAGAGGTATAAGACTTGCCAAGGAGTACAGTATGATAATTGATGGAGCCAGACTGACTGCAAATAGTCATGGTGACAAATTTTAGTGTAACAGATTGCTCCCTAAAGTGCGAAGCCTGTAGTAGATTAGGGTTTCATATCATCTAGGAAGGGTGAAGCACTTTATCATTTCAAGGATTATCTTGTGGAGAGCCCAGTCGGAACCTGCAAATATTCAACACAAAATACATATATAATATCGTATCATCGCTGAGGTAGGCATTCCCATACTCAGATTGAAAACTTTAACTAACAAACTAACTACTGCTCTGATACAGGAATGATTTCGCAGTACATTATAATCATAGACACATGTAGACACAGTATGGACGCAGCCATCTATTTATGATTAGTCTATTGTATAATGAATACAAAACTCCTCGCAGCCTGGATGGCGGAAACTAGATCCAGGGTCTTCATTTCTGCTTCCGAAATAGTACGATTCTATCCATGCGAATAAATGAGTTGATGTCGAACATGGTAGAAACCAATTGATTACCAGTCGATGATGTAAACTGTTAACAAGTGTGAGAGAGACCACTAGTAATGTCAATGGTTCTCAAAGTACCCAGTACAATCCATGAGATGTGAATGAATGTGTTGATGTCGAACATGTCACAGAATCCCTTGATCGAAGGTCATTGATGTAACCTGTCGTCAAAGGCGAGAAACCTGCCATTGAGGTATGCAGATTTCAAGGTACTGATGATTTCTAGGTCATCTTTCTAGATAATGTGCTGATGTCGATAGAAAGCGACCCTTCGTAGGCAAGCCCACAACACGAAATCATAGGTCAAGTTGAAGAAATGTAGCTGTAAGGACTGACTCAGGGATGGTCAATATGGATGACGGGTATTTTGCAGATGAATGGTTTATTTGCAGTGACCTCTTGAACACATAACGACACGACAGATGGCTTGGTGGCAATTGACCCAAAGTTAATACCCATAAACCGGCTGAAGATTTTCAATGTGGTTTGATCAACTGTTAGGCAAAGGATTTCCCAACCCAGGTGAATGAAAAGTGCCGTGTTCAAGAGTGGTGATATGGTTTTTTCTGTGACAAAGGATAACAAATAGGCTCATTTTTCTCTCTTTTCCCCCACCATTTCTGGCAAGTACCTCTTTATTTTTTACAAGCTTGAGGAGGATAACATATGCTTGATTATAGGCTCATCCTTCGGATGAGTCCAACTTAGTTTAGATTCGAACCCTAAGAAGGAGTGGTTCGTTCCTGTTTGTAATTGAACAGGTCCTTTACTGTGAAATTTTAACGAGTCCAATATAGGAGAAACTCGGTGTTTTTCAATTTTAGGGAGTCTGAAAAACTTAAGAAGACTCCAGGGTTGACCTTTTTCATAAATTTGTGTCTCCCAAGCCCGAAAAAGTATAAAATAATACTTGAGAGAACCGGTTGATCTTTTACGACCAAGGAGTACTTTTCGTTATTAGTGTCACTGATCCGAAAAAGTAAAAAAGAGATCAACGACACGTCATTTTATGACCAATATCGAATTCGAAACGACAAAAATTTGGCAATCTTTTCATGTTTTTATGGTCGGAAAAGAGCTGTAAGTGGGCCGTCTTTTAATTCCGTTTTAACAAGTGTAAAAGAAACGCTCGACAATCTTTTCATATTTTAGGAGTCTGAAAAGGGCTTAAAAGAGAACTTCAAGGTTTCACTTTTTCGTAAGTTTTAACGAGTTCGAAAAAATGATAAAAATGTACTCATGGTTTTCATTTTTCCGTAAGTTTTAATGAGTTCGAAAAAATGATAAAAATGTACTCATGGTTTTCATTTTTTCATAAGTTTTAATGAGTTCGAAAAAATGATAAAAATATACTCATATGGCTGACTTTCAATTTAATTTACGAGCAGGAAAAGACGGAAAGAACTCGACATTTTCATTTGTTTTACGAGAATGAAAGATAGCAAAATAATCTTGGGATTTTCATGAGTTTAACGAGTCTTGAAAATAACTGAAATTGACTCGAAATAGGTTTCATTTTTACAAAAGCTTGAAACAGAGAAAAACTATGCTTCAGAGTAGTTTCATTTTTACACAAGCTTGAAATAGAGAGAAAACTGTGCTTGATGCCCCCTAAGCATAACTGCTAGAGCGCATGCCCCCCCAGCTTCATTGCATTCAACCAGGTGGATGAAATGAAGGTTTACTTTCGAAATATTGGAAAGACTCATGGGAGTTGTTTCATTTTTTAGTGAGGTTGACACAGGAAAAGAACTATCCTCAAAACCCTTGTTTCATTTTTTTAAACGAGCTTGACACAAGATAAGGAACTATGCTCATAACTACTCTCTACAATCTACCTAACAAAAAACTTTACTCTAAAAACCTTGATTCATTTTTTAACGAGCTTGACACAAGACAAGGAACTATGCTCTAAAATCCTTGTTTCATTTTTTAATGAGCTTGACACAAGACAAGGAACTATGGTCATGACTACACTCTACAATCTACCTATTTAACCTATCCTTGTTTCATTTTTTAACGAGGTTGACACAAGACAAGGAACTATCCTCGAAAACCTTGATTCATTTTTTAACGAGCTTGACACAAGACAAGGAACTATGCTCATAACTCCTTGTTTCATTTTTTAACGAGCTTGACACAAGACAAGGAACTATGCTCAAGACATCCGGTTTCATTTTTTAACGAGGTTGAGACAGGAACAAACTATCCTCGTACTCACTGATTCATTTTTTAACGAGGTCGACACAGTAAAAGGAACTTTCCTCGTACACACTGATTCATTTTTTAACGAGGTTGACACAGTAAAAGGAACTTTGCTCACACTCATTGATTCCTTTTTTTAACGAGGTCAACACAGTAAAAGGAACTTTCCTCGTACACACTAATTCATTTTTTAACGAGGTTGACACAGTAACAGGAACTTTCCTCACACTCACTGATTCATTTTTTAACGAGGTCGACACAGTAAAAGGAACTTTCCTCATCCAAATGATTCATTTTTTAACGAGGTTGACGCAGTAAAAGGAACTTTCCTCGAACAACTGATTCATTTTTTAACGAGGTTGACACAGTAAAAGGAACTTTCCTCAACCTACTGATTCATTTTTTAACGAGGTTGACACAGTAAAAGGAACTTTCCTCGAACAACTGATTCATTTTTTAACGAGGTTGACAAAGTAAAAGGAACTTTCCTCGAAACCTTGATAATGGCTTCCAACTGGAAGAAAGACATGTTAATGGACACACCTTGATCATGGCTTCCAAGAGGTCTTCATCAGAAGGAAGAATACTTCTCTGGAAGGAACACATGTCAAGGGACTCAAAAGGGATAAGAACATTGTGTTCAAGTAATCCCATAGAGTTTTCCATGTCAATTACCGGATCTAAATCAAAGGAAGATGAGCAAACAGTGAGAGGCTCACTTACATCGGTAACTGAAAACATGGGACCAGTTGCCACATAATTAACCCATGGCAGGGTAGATACCACTTTAGAATCAGGAACATTTAGGGGTGTCATATTATTGGTAGTTGAAACAAGACTAGGGAACGAAAGCTGGTCTACAGTCACAATACTGCCATTGTGAGGGAAAGACATCACGCGAAAGAGTGTTGATACGACAGCTTTCATTGCATAAACATAGTCTCACCCAAGGAGTAAATTGAAATCCAAGGGACCTCGAACTACCATAAGATCAATATAGACATTTTTACCTTCCAAGGTAATAGAAAACTTAGGAAGGATCCCTAAAGGTTCACTAATGGTTCTGTTAAAAGCTTTCAAATTCTGCGTAATAGGCGCAAGTTGAGGGGAACCCAAAGCTTTCCAAACAGTTCAGGATAAAATACTAACAGAAGCACCTTCATCTACCTGAGTACGATGTATGTCCCTACCACCAGCCTTGATAATGATTTGGAAAGGGATGGAGGAAGGAAGATGAGGTTCTGTCAGTCTATTCCAATCAAAGGAAAATACCTCAGTACTTGGAGGGGGTTCTGTAGAAACAGGTGAAATGCCCCCGGCATAGAAGAATCTAATGTAACAAGAAGAACCTGAGTGGTATGAAATTCACTCTCTAAAGGGAAAGTGGGATCGACCGAATGTGAAATTAAATCGACCACTTGATAAACTAATGGATCATCAACCTGAGTGACATGAGTTTCACTCTCCAATGGAGGAGTATGATTGACTGTACTTGAAATTAGATCAATCACTCCGTCAGTTGACGGTAGGTTGGGAGAAAGCTTACGGTAACCAGTTGGAAATTCTTGCTGTGGAACAGTAAGGTTTTCCAAGAATGTTGAGGCTTCATCCATGTGAGGGCAAATGTGAGTTTGATGACTCCCTTTGCAAAACTTACAAGGAAACCTAACTTTACCCTTTTTCCCAGGAACCTGACTATCACTGGTTGATGGATCAATGGAAAGTTGATGAGATTTTTCTGACCATACTTCCAAGACCTTTTGAATACCAGGAAAATTGATAAGGAAGTGGTCACCCTTACAAAGCCTGCAAGGGTATTTTGGTTTACGATGCATGTTGGAGGTTTCCTCAACACAACTAACACTTACAGCCACGGTTGGTTGGTTGACTTCATTCTTATCTTGCTTCTTCTTCTTCTTCTTCTTCTTCTTCTTCCCTTTCTTCTTCTTCTTAGACACCTGGTTACTAGCGTCAAGACTTTTACCAAGCGAAGAGGAAGAAATGGAGGAAGAAAAATTAGGCGAAGAAGGTAAAGGGTCAACAAAAGGTTGGTGATGTTGAGATGGTGAACTCTATTGAGGTGAAGCGTTCGGTTGAGGTGGAACAATTGGAGTATTTGGGGCCAACGAAGTTGAAAATAACCATATCGGTAAACCTATTGTAAATCCAGGTAATGACAAAGTAGCCATATAAGGAGGACCAACATTTCCAAAGTAAGGAAAATTACTAGGATTTTCGTTAGGAGGGGTTCCTAGGTTGGTAAATTCTGGAACATTTTCCATTATATTCAACTTCAATGAATTTTATTAACAATTTAAAACTAAAATTAACAATTCACAATTCACACCTAACAATTAAAATTCACAATTCACACCTATGGTCTCTAAAAGTAAAAAAAACAAATTAACACGCACTATCAAATCTATGAGTCAAACCACACACAAACAGTAACTTTCCGGACTGAAAACACTAGTTGGTGATGAAATCCAACATCACAGAATTCAGTACAGAAATGGCGGGTGGAACAGTTACCCCGACAACCTGCTTAATGAATAGACTGGACCAAGTTCCTCCACTTTAACCGTCTCGAGTGAAGTGAACCCCCCAGAAAATCCAAGTGAGTCTAGCCGACGTCTGCTCCAGGTACAATGGGATCTTCCCTCCACCGTCACCATGGGTAGAACCCTAAAGATAATAGTCACTAAGGTCACCAACAACAACAAATATAACTGGGGGAACAATCTACGATCCGATACACATGCAAGGGCAGAGTAACAAGCTCAATCCCCTTGCCAGCTCCTTGACAATAATCCAAGGTTTACCGACAAGTGACCCCAGGCTCCTCGACAATGGTTAATCCGAGGTTTACCGTTTGTAGTACGTGCATATCTGGCGTCGTTCCCAATGAAGGAGGATTGATTCCCTCACTGGTTCAGACACGATCTCGTGCTTCTCCTTTAAGAGGAGCTTTCCCAGAGTATAAATGTAACAGTTGGATTTATCCTACCGCAAGATAAGCTACTTGTTTGGTTTTATTGTCCTGGAGAGTTAATTACTCTCCTACTCCAAGACACTAGCCTAAGCTATGTTGGTGTATCAGAGCCCTAGAAATGTAAAAATTACTAGATGAATTTTAATTAAGCGTTTTGTTATTTAGGCTGTTATTACTCAAAGGGGTAAATGGATACGAAACCAATGGTGTTATGACCCGACTCAACTGAATGCAATCGAATATGATAATGTAATCCTTTCAATTCGATGAATCCTAACTAAAGTAAGGAGAGAGTTTCCATTCACTTCCAACAATGCAACAAATTGATCACTAAGAGAAAATATAACAAATTCTCTAATGCACTAATTTTATCAAGAAAAAGTAATGCAAATCAATTCCAAAATAGTTTTTTTTTTTTATTTTTATTTTTGTGTAAATTCAAATCAAAGAAAACTGATCTAAATCTACGATTGATTTTTCAGAATGTAAACTATGCAATTGTAATCTATGCACAATTCACTTGAAAAGTATGCAAATGTAATCTATGCACATTTTCCATTCATATTCTGAAAATGAGAATTCTAATTATGCAAATGTGATCTATGCAAGAGAATTCTCAAACACAAGATGATTCTAATGTAATCTAAGAACCAATCAAGTGCAAGTCGAGAAAATTGGGCAAGATTTCCAAAGATAAAAAAATAAAAGCACTCAAAGGCGATTAACACTCATACACAATTTAGCCCCCCCCCTGGCGAATGAGGGGGAAATTTTTTTGCAAAAACAAAAGCAAAAAGATGCAAAATTGTGAAAGGACTGAGAGAAACCTCCAAGTAATGACCAAAGGAAAACAAATCAAGAATTTCTCAAAAGGAGACTCAAAACACCCAATTGATAAAAGCTTAAAGTAGGAATGCCAATGAAATTAACCAAGGAAAGTTTTTTGACAGGGAACAAGCAGGTCTGGGCAATGGCTAAAACCTATAAACAAATTCTAAACTGATAAAAAAGAGAAAAATTTAAAATTTTCAAATTTTTGACAGGGTACGCAGGCAACCGGTTTACACAGGTGCGTCCACGCTCTGTGCACAAAGAAAAAGTGCGTACAGGTACGCACTATGCTTAACTCAGAGGGTGCGTACCTCTCCCAAAACTATGAAAAATAAAAACTAACTCAAAATTCACTAAAGTCACCCAATCCCACAATCATCAAGTCAAAAACAGAAACAAAATCAACGTTTCTCAAATCAAAGTATCAATCACAAGAGAAATCAATCAAATCCATGGATTCCCCAGCGGAGTCGCCATTTTGTCATGCAGAAAGAGTCAATTTTGGGGACAAAACTGACCTCCCTAGAAGCTAAGGCTTTCTAGTGACAAACAAGACAATCAAGCACTATCTTTCCCTAAATATGCATTTAAAATGCAAGCAAACTGGTGTTTAAAGCATACCTTTAGTCCAACGTTGTTTGTAGCAGCCAAGCCTCTCCGATCCAGATGAGCTCCTTCTCCTTGAAACCTGCATTCACTAACAAGCAAACGATTACATAGCACCTGAATAACTCATATAATAAAACATATTCATCATAAAGACCAAGGCGTTTATGAAACAAATTATATATAACAACTTGTTGAGAAAAATGAACTTAATTGTATTAATTGGAAACAAAAGAAACCATTACAACCAGTGCCTTGGTGTTGTGCAGGTCCCTCCCAGGGTCCAGCAAGAGTTCTCCTTGACTTTGATCAGCTCACCCACTTCCAAATGAAGCTAAGAAAGGATGGAAATCTCTCCTCTCAAGCTCTATAAGAGAGTCCTAATTTCAGCAGCATCTACCCTTAGGAATGTTCAGCTTTCAACCTCCCCTCCCTCTGGCCCAATGCCTGTATTTATAGTGCTTTGGAGGAAGTTAATCAGGTCCACCATCAATGGGATAAGCCCCTCTTTTAATGGGATAGATCCCCTCTTGATGGGATAAGTTCCTCTTTCTTTGGGATGCATGAACCATTTGGAGGCGCTCAATCCACATCAAACCATCTTCTAGAATGCTCTAGATTCGACCACAAGTAACTTTTTTGAAGTAAAACTTGCGCCTTTTGACCTTTACAGGAGTACGCACCCACCCCTTTACAGACAGAGCGTACAAGTACGCAGGTATTACGAACTTGAGGTGCGTACACGCAGGTAAGGGTATGAGAAACTGCGTAACGAGAGTTATATTGATTTTTAAGGACTTTCTCTCTTTCTTGGAGTTTGACATGAGGAGAAAAGGTATAAGACTTGCCAAGGAGGATAGTATGACAGTTGATGCAGCCATACTGACTGCAAATAGTCATGGTGACAAATTTTAGTGTAACAATAAGAGCTTGAATAACTTTCACAAGAAAAGGAAGGTCTTGCCTATGGGCAGAAAGATGTGTCACAACCACTACTTTCATCCAATTTTCATTATTACCTTTTAGATGAATACCATCTTTAAAAAAACTTGGAAGCTTCTCATTGATGTGTCTCCATATACACTTAACTCTTTAGCAAGCGCGAGGGAATATAGAAATTGGTTGTTCACGATAGAGCTTTCCAGATAAGTTTGTTCCAACCATTCAGTGATTGGATCATACAACTCGTGACAACCCTCTTGAAATATTTGAAAATATGAGTTTTTAATTAGAAGCATGGGATTATAATGAGAATATTATGGAAGAGAATAGATCTAATCATTTTCAATAGTCATGTTGAGATAGTGAGGACCCGACATAACTATCAACGAAGGCTAAAGTATTTCAACTACTTGGCACAAATATGAATAGTGAGATATTGAATGATGAAGGTCAAGAGATGTAAAACCAATGTATTTGGATGTGATGATGGGAAGATGATAAGATAAATGAGAATCATCAAGGACAAAAGAATGATCAAATGACTGATTGAAGCATCAAATTCCTGGTTTGTGATTACAAAGATAAATCAATTTCAACAGTTTCACGAAAGTTTTGAATAATAGAGTCATCTTCTTCGTGTGATGAATGTGACAATCTATTTTCTTGAAACTGGTGACAAATTGTACAAGCATCATAGTCATCAAAGAGTTTAAAAAGGATTCTAGCACCACAAATACATGATTCCAGTTGAGACATGGTGAATGAAGAAGAACTTGATTTGTATGACAGCTTTTGGACTCATTATCACTCAAGGAGAGTTTTGGTGCGATGAGAGGACAAATTTGCAACATAAAATTCATAAGAAGACCCAAGAGCTGACCATTAAGGGATGAATTTGATAAGCATGATTCCTTCGAGCAAAGATATTCCTTGGAATGATAAACTTTGCAATTCCATGACTCTCTGAGAGATGGTAATTCACAACCTGAGTTTGATGCAAGAGATTTGCATCAAGATGAATGAACTATAACAAATTCTTGAATTCAATCAAAAGTAAAATATTGAAATTTCAAAGGTCACACCCGGAATACCAATTTTTTTTCACAAGGAAATTTACATGAAGTGAAACCATGTAGAGAGACAAATTGTGGGAGAGAAACCAAATCTGACGTAGTTTAGGGAGCTTACCAGAGTCACGAGGTCCCAACATAACCATCAATGGAATATGAAGTTCCTTGATTATCTAGCAATTCCTAGAACTTGTCACGATTCTAAAATTGCATTTTGAATCCTGAAGCAGATCATGCATGGTTTGAGGATAGATTTTATTTATTGTTTTAGTAAGGCCACTACTCATCGGATAATAACCATATATGTCACAGATGTTACCAAATTTTCAAATTCAACAACCAGATTTCTCAAGTCATAAGACTCTTCTCATTGCAAATTCAAAGATAAATGAATCAATGAGATCTCATGAGCAAGCTGATTTGAAGAGTTGTCTACATGCAGGAGAAGAGATGGTGAGGGAGGGGAACGATACTCTATGATTTGACTTTTTTCAATTTCATCATGGACAACCTCACTGCCTTGTGTCAATCGATGGGATAACTCATCAGATGAAGAAAATGAAGGGCATGGAGTATCTTTTCCACAAGTAGATGCATTGGAAATGGCATGAAGTAAGCAATAGTGACTTGAAGAGGATGTTTCGATATGAACATATCTTTGACCGAACCTGATTCTAGATCTAGATTAAAATCTTCATGAGAAACTAAAAGATCATATGATGTGCTTGGGAATTTGTCACGATGTATGTCAATAGAGTCATCATCATTGGAATTATTACTTCCTAAGGCTAGGGGTTTATTGGAAGAATTGATTGCATTGGATTCGCTACCGAGATTAGTAGATTGAAAATCATTCAAGAGTGGAAACACATTGTTTTTACTTGGAATATTCTGAAAAAGAGAGGAAAATTGAAAGAATCTTCACCTTTCTTCAACTCTTCCTATGTAATGTGACTTCCTTGTACCTGCTCATAGTTTGGACAAACATCTTGAAAACCAAGAGAGTGTGGAAAACTAGTTGGTGGAGCAGACTGATCGAGTGGATCATGGTTCAAAGTGTCATGGAATGCGGATGATAGGGAATGACAAAACTCGATATCATCTTGGAAACTAGAGTTGTTAACAGTGAAAAATTCTTGCAAAACGAAGGAGTCAGTTGTTAATAGGCTTCATGAGCCATTCTAGACTTTTCTGCATTGAATCTGAATCATGAAAAACAAAAGAAGAATTAGAAGATTGATTGGAGATTTGATTCACAGATTTCCCAATTTTACAACCACAACAAGGAAATTTTTTTGCAAAAACAAAAGCAAAAAGATGCAAAATTGTGAAAGGACTGAGAGAAACCTCCAAGTAATGACCAAAGGAAAACAAATCAAGAATTTCTCAAAAAGAGACTCAAAACACCCAATTGATAAAAGCTTAAAGTAGGAATTCCAATGTAATTAACCAAGGAAAGCTTTTTGACAGGGAACAAGCAGGTCTGGGCAATGGCTAAAACCTATAAACAAATTCTAAACTGATAAAAAAGAGAAAAATTTAAAATTTTCAAATTTTTGATAGGGTACGCAGGCAACCGGTTTACACAGGTGCGTCCACGCTCTGTGCACAAAGAAAAAGTGCGTACAGGTACGCACTGTGCTTAACTCAGAGGGTGTGTACCTCTCCCAAAACTATGAAAAATAAAAACTAACTCAAAATTCACTAACGTCACCCAATCCCACAATCATCAAGTCAAAAACAGAAACGAAATCAACGTTTCTCAAATCAAAGTATCAATCACAAGAGAAATCAATCAAATCCATGGATTCCCCAGCGGAGTCGCCATTTTGTCATGCGGAAAGAGTCAATTTTGCGGACAAAACTGACCTCCCTAGAAGCTAAGGCTTTCTAGTGACAAACAAGACAATCAAGCACTATCTTTCCCTAAATATGCATTTAAAATGCAAGCAAACTGGTGTTTAAAGCATACCTTTAGTCCAATGCTGTTTGTAGCAGCCAAGCCTCTCCGATCCAGATGAGCTCCTTCTCCTTGAAACCTGCATTCACTAACAAGCAAACGATTACATAGCACCTGAATAACTCATATAATAAAACATATTCATCATAAAGACCAAGGAGTTTATGAAACAAATTATATATAACAACTTGTTGAGAAAAATGAACTTAATTGTATTAATTGGAAACAAAAGAAACCTTTACAACCAGTGCCTTGGTGTTGTGCAGGTCCCTCCCAGGGTCCAGCAAGAGTTCTCCTTGACTTTGATCAGCTCACCCACTTCCAAATGAAGCTAAGAAAGGATGGGAATCTCTCCTCTCAAGCTCTATAAGGGAGTCCTAATTTCAACAGCATCTACCCTTAGGAATGTTCAGCTTTCAACCTCCCCTCCCTCTGGCCCAATGCCTGTATTTATAGTGCTTTGGAGGAAGTTAATCAGGTCCACCATCAATGGGATAAGCCCCTCTTTTAATGGGATAGATCCCCTCTTGATGGGATAAGTTCCTCTTTCTTTGGGATGCATGAACCATTTGGAGGCGCTCAATCCACGTCAAACCATCTTCTAGAATGCTCTAGATTCGACCACAAGTAACTTTTTTGAAGTAAAACTTGCACCTTTTGACCTTTACAGGAGTACGCACCCACCCCTTTACAGACAGAGCGTACAAGTACGCAGGTATTGCGAACTTGAGGTGCGTACACGCAGGTAAGGGTATGAGAAACTGCGTAACGAGAGTTATATTGATTTTTAAGGACTTTCTCTCTTTCTTGGAGTTTGACATGAGGAGAAAAGGTATAAGACTTGCCAAGGAGGACAATATGACAGTTGATGGAGCCATACTGACTGCAAATAGTCATGGTGACAAATTTTAGTGTAACAATAAGAGCTTGAATAACTTTCACAAGAAAAGGAAGGTCTTGCTTGTGGGCAGAAAGATGTTTCACAACCACTACTTTCATCCAATTTTCATTATTACCTTTTAGTTTAATACCATCTTTAAAAAAACTTGGAAGCTTCTCATTGATGTGTCTCCATATACACTTAACTCTTTAGCAAGCGCGAGGGAATATAGAAATTGGTTGTTCACGATAGAGCTTTCCAGATAAGCTTGTTCCAACCATTCAGTGATTGGATCATACAACTCGTGACAACCCTCTTGAAATATTTGAAAATATGAGTTTTTAATTAGAAGCATGGGATTATAATGAGAATATTATGGAAGAGAATAGATCTAATCATTTTCAACAGTCATGTTGAGATAGTGAGGACCCGACATAACTATCAACGAAGGCTAAAGTATTTCAACTACTTGGCACAAATATGAATAGTGAGATATTGAATGATGAAGGTCAAGAGATGTAAAACCAATGTCTTTGGATGTGATGATGGGAAAATGATAAGCTAAATGAGAATCATCAAGGACAAAAGAATGATCAAATGACTGATTGAAGCATCAAATTCCTGGTTTGTGATTACAAAGATAAATCAATTTCAACACTTTCACGAAAGTTTTGAATAATAGAGTCATCTTCTTCGTGTGATGAATGTGACAATCTATTTTCTTGAAACTGGTGACAAATTGTACAAGCATCATAGTCATCAAAAGAGTTTAAAAAGGATTCTAGCACCACAAATACATGATTCTAGTTGAGACATGGTGAATGAAGGAGAACTTGATTTGTATGACAGCTTTTGGACTCATTATCACTCAAGGAGAGTTTTGGTGCGATGAGAGGACAAATTTGCAACATAAAATTCCTAAGAAGACCCAAGAGTTGACCATTAAGGGATGAATTTGATAAGCATGATTCCTTCGAGCAAAGATATTCCTTGGAATGATAAACTTTTAAATTCCATGACTCTCTGAGAGATGGTAATTCACAACCTGAGTTTGATGCGAGAGATTTGCATCAAGATGAATGAACTATAACAAATTCTTGAATTCAGTCAAAAGTAAAATATTGAAATTTCAATGGTCACACCCGGAATACCAAATAATTTTCACAAGGAAATTTACATGAAGTGAAACCATGTAGAGAGACAAATTGTGGGAGAGAAACCAAATCTGACGTAGTTTAGGGAGCTTACCAGAGTCACGAGATCCCAACATAAACATCAATGGAATATGAAGTTCCTTGATTATCTAGCAATTCCTAGAACTTGTCACGATTCTAAAATTGCATTTTGAATCCTGAAGCAGATCATGCATGGTTTGAGGATAGATTTTATTTATTGTTTTAGTAAGGCCACTAATCATCGGATAATAACCATATATGTCACAGATGTTACCAAATTTTCAAATTCAACAACCAGATTTCTCAAGTCATAAGACTCTTCTCATTGCAAATTCAAAGATAAATGAATCAATGAGATCTCATGAGCAAGCTGATTTGAAGAGTTGTCTACATGCAGGAGAAGAGATGGTGAGGGAGGGGAATGGTACTCTATGATTTGACTTTTTTCAATTTCATCATGGACAACCTCACTGCCTTGTGTCAATCAATGGGATAACTCATCAGATGAAGAAAATGAAGGGCATGGAGTATCTTTTCCACAAGTATATGCATTGGAAATGTCATGAAGTAAGCAATAGTGACGTGAAGAGGATGTTTTGATATGAACATATCTTTGACCGAACCTGATTCTAGATCTAGATTAAAATCTTCATGAGAAACCAAAAGATCATATGATGTGCTTGGGAATTTGTCACGATGTATGTCAATAGAGTCATCATCATTGGAATTATTACTTCCTAAGGCTAGGGGTTTATTGGAAGAATTGATTGCATTGGATTCTCTACCGAGATTAGTAGATTGAAAATCATTCAAGAGTGGAAACACATAGTTTTTACTTGGAATATTCTGAAAAAGAGAGGAAAATTGAAAGAATCTTCACCTTTCTTCAACTCTTCCTATGTAATGTGACTTTCTTGTACCTGCTCATAGTTTGGACAAACATCTTGAAAACCAAGAGAGTGTGGAAAACTAGTTGGTGGAGCAGACTGATCGAGTGGATCATGGTTCAAAGTGTCATGGCATGCGGATGATAGGGAATGACAAAACTCGATATCATCTTGGAAACTAGAGTTGTTAACGATGAAAAATTCTTGCAAAACGAAGGAGTCAGTTTTTAATGTAGGCTTCATGAGCCATTCTAGACTTTTCTGCATTGAATCTGAATCATGAAAAACAAAAGAAGAATTAGAAGATTGATTGGAGATTTGATTCACAGATTTCCCAATTTTACAACCACAACAAGGAGGCACCCACATCATGACTAGTAAAGGAGGAGGACAAAGAAAAAAGGGGAAAGTGAGTTCCTCCTCTGAAATTTGAGGTGTCTCATGATTCGTAAGAGTTTGGAAAGTAGGGAAATGAAGGGGTTCAATTTCACCCTATCAAGAGACAAGAACCAAGCGCTCATACTCTTGTTTCAAGAAATCCCAGTTAAGATGTTTTTCAAGAATTTCATAACAGAGGTGAATGAATCAATAAGAAAAATCCTCAATTGATTCATCAAGCTTCATTCTTAAAATATTGATTCTTCTACAAACATCTCAGTAGTTATACTTATCGAAGGATTTATAATGCTTTTTTGCAAGTTGGTCAAATGAATGGATAGACACAATGGGTAATGTATGACACCATCAATTACATGACCTTCAAATGTGAGGGTGAGTAATATAGACATGAAATATTTGTAATGTATTATGCTAGAAAGATAAAGAAAGATAACTTGAAACAGATGTGCATGAAAATTTGATTCACCCTCATCGTCGAACTTAAATTCAAACAAGTTATGAATAACTTCTGCAGGGATGGTGCAATTAAGCTCTTTATAAAAACATCTCGAGATTAAGATTTTGGGAAGAGCCATTTTAAATAAGAGATTCAAACTAGACACAATGGGCATAGCCTATCGCATGGCCCTCCTTATAGTTCCATTTTGTTGACAATGCTAGAAATCTCTCAACCAAGGGGGGTCTCCCCGATGTGAAGTCCCAAATAGACCTCACACCATTTGGTGTATGATGCCAATCCAGAATATCGACCTAATTTCCATATATCTCAAATATATTCCCTGGCTCTAATTGTGAGCACAAGAGAGGGATGGAATGGTGTCCTAAAAAAGAAAGGGAGACTTGCCTGGTGAGTGTGTAGTTGCGACTATGTCAAGGTTCTTCTACTACTAAGGGGGGTGAAAAGTGAGCCTCTAAATGAGAGGTAATAGTACCACCCAGAAAGAGACACACATGAACCAAAACGATCTGTCTAACATCTAACAGAATAGCCCACAATAGATGTGATGGTATTTACAACCAACAAACAGGAATGGATCGGTCAAATATCTCGCAGAATAGTCCACAAGGATGGCACAACAATAACAACCATTACAACAAATTCTCAAGAATATAACCACTAAAATAACCAAAATAGTTCATCTATCCTAGTACATGTGAAAGAAAACATGAAATACAAATGTCCACCTAATAGTCTTACAAACATTCATAGTCCATTCATGGAGAATGTGTTAGCATTAAAGGCTTACATTATTAAGCAAAAGTTCCAAGACACATGTTTACAATTTACATCACTAGCCCCAATAGTGGGAAGTTGGAGCCACTCCTTGCTCCTCAAAGAACTAGCTAATCTCTCTCTAATGCCTGGCAGGAGGAGCCAAGGTGAAAAATTCCTTTGCTCATACAATGAGGTGGTATATATAATCAAGGGGTAACGCTTCCACTTTGTGAATATTTGACTACCTCATGACTATTCAACGTCCTATGACTTTTCAACTCACATGACTCTCCATATTCATGTGTGTCCTTTGGACTTCCACTTTAAAATAGATTTGAATATAATATACATGGCCCACAATATTGATGTGGCATATGACCACTCATGGCATGAAATCACATGACACTACTGACATGGAACGCTTGGTGATGTGGCAATGTCAAGTCAGTGTTGTTGCTAAGTATTAGATTTATTCTTGGATATGTTTTATCTTCTCCTCTGCATGGCTTTGTGATGTGTAGTCTTCAATGATCTTTAGTCTTTGATGGTAGTTGAAAAATTTTGTTCCTTTTCTTTTCTTTGATGGATTAGTTTGCATGTTTCAACTGCAAAGATGTCTTTCTGCATGCTCCCATTCTACATCTCCTTCATCGTCATCCTATCATGGTGTAAGAGAGTATTTGCATATGCAACTTATTCATGACAAGACAAAATTAGTGTGAAAACCCCTAGCCTAAGATAGAGGATTTTGATTCATGAATTGGGTCGGGACTAGGTGACAGGTGAGGAGAGAAGGCCCAATGACTACGCAATTGCATAGTTCAAGCAGCCAAGGTCAAGCTTGATCACTGAGGCTACACAGTGTTCAACTCATGGTGGATTGAGGGAAATTTTTGCGTAATCCTCACTGAGGGAAAATTTTGCGTATTGGCCATTGAGGTAAAGATTTGCGTGATTCCCACTGAGGATAAAAATTGTGTAGTGCTCGCTAAGGGAAAAAATTTCCTAATGCTCATTAAGGGAAAAAATTGTGCAGTGCCCACTAAGGGAAAAAAATGTGTTGTGCCCACTGAGGGAAACAAAATGTGTTGTGGCCACTGAGGGAAACATTTGCGCAGTCCCCACTTATGGAAAAAATTGTGTAGTTCAAGCAGGTAGTGGAGGGTGTGGGATGGATCCCTAGGAGAGAAAACCATGCAGTTTCAGGAGGCAAGGGGGACTTGACAACAGAGACTTCAAAATGCACAACTCAGGGAGGCTTGAAGGACAAAACGATGTAGTTCCTGGAAAAAGTGAGGTCCAGCTGAGGGAAAGGACACTCGGACAATAATTTGTACAATTTTGGGTGCCAAGGGAGGTTGGGCTTCTGTGCATTGCACAATTTCAGTAGAAAAGGGAAAATAGTGAGGGGTGAAGATGCGAAGTACATAGTTCAAAGCAGACTGGGAGACACAACTATGCAATTTGGAGGTCAAAATAGAGAGTTGGGCTCAGGAATTATGCAGAGAAGCAACCCTGAAGGACATGGACTACACATTCTAAAAATCCAAGTAGTAAGTCCATAGCTTAGAGGGCTAAGACTGTGTAGTGCATAGTTCAGTTGGGGCCCAGTGAAGCTAAGTTGCTTGGTAGGGAAGATTTTCCAAAAAATGGCTAAGTGTGGGATGGGTGATGAACAGTGATGAACCTTGATTGTGATGACACACTTATCATACTTTGAAGACACCACAACATCAATCATCGAAACATGTAAAAAAATAATTTCCCTCTATGTGACTACATCATGAAAATATATGACAAGTGCGAGACTTAAGATAGGCTTTAGGAAGACCATGATGACGTTTGTGTAACAGTGATCAATACTTTGTGTATGGATGTGACAAATGCTTTCATAGTTGGGACAACTCATATACACAAATACCTACCTTTGAAACCACTAGAAAAAGCTTACAAACATTGTACAACAGTCAAACATGCCAAAAGATGACAGTTAGCCCAACATGCAAAAGGGACCAATGAACTATGAGAAAGCTAATGAAATAATCTCTAGTGTTTGAAACAACAATTACAATGACCAAGGAAGGCTCCAAAATTTGAGTGTAAGCCAAAATTTTAGAGGTTGTTGTAGCAACTACAACGTAGTGGTAGACATTGGGATTACTAATTCCCTTGCCATGTTCATGTGCCTAATGAATAGTGTGTTGCATCCTTATCTAGACAAGTTTGTCATTGTGTTTTCTGATGAGATACTAGTGTACTCAAAGATAGAAGAAGAGCATGAAAGGCATCTGGATGCAATGTTAAAATTGTTGAGGGAGAAATTTTTTTATGTAAAGCTCATTAAGTGTGATTTCCACCAATCACATATACATTATTTGGGGAATATTGTCCTCAACGAAAGTATCTCAGTTGATCCTGAAAATATCAAGGTCATAATGGAGTGACCAAATCCAAAGAATGTGGATGAATTCATATCATTCATGGGATTGACAGGATATTACAAGATATTTATTAGAAATTTCTTCAAAATAGGTCCTCCCATCACAATTTTGTAGAGAAAAGGAAATAGTTTTGAGGGAACGATCAATGTGCATAAATATTTGAGCAGTTAAACAAGTTTCTCACCAATGCATGAGTGTTGATAATTGAGATCCTGCCAAGGATTTTGTGGTGCCCACAGATACCTGTAAGGAAGGGATAAATGGAGTCTTATTGTAGGAAGGGTAGGTATTATTCTATGAGTCTAGGAAGTTAAATGAACATAAGGTGAATTATGTAACCCATGATTTAGAATTGGTTTCCATCATACATGCCTTGAAAATTTGCAGGCACTACCTCCTTGGCAAAAAATTTACACTCATGAAAGACCATAGGGGACTCAAGTATTTATTTGGGAAATCTAAGTTGAATGACAGGCAAGCAAGATGGTTGGACACACTCAGTGAATTTGACTTTGAAATCAAGTACATAAAAGGAAAATAAAATAGTGTTTTCGATGCTGAGAAGAAGAATTCAAGTGAATCACTTGGAAGTTGTAATTTCTTATAAAACATACTTGGTAGAAGGGATCAAAAGTGTTGGGTAGAAAGATGAAAAATATTAGCAAATGAAAGAAAAATTGTTGCAAGGTGGTGAAGATGATTAATATCACCTCACTGAAGATGACCTAATTAGGTTTAAAAACATAATTTATGTTCCTAACAATGATCAAATAAAAATGCTAATAATGAAAGAGTTCCATGTTAAACCTTATTCAGGCCATCCAGCATATCAAAGACCCTTACAACCATTAATAAATACTATTACTTGTTGAGTTTAAAGAAGGAAGTGGTTTATTTTGTGGAAAAATGCATAGAATTCCAACAAGTAAAGGCTGAGTGCAAGCATCCAATAGGACTATTGGAAACCATTCCCATTCCAAAATGGAAATGGGAGGTAATTTCTATGGATTTTATTATAGATTTTCCTAGAACGTCTTCGTAGAATGATGCAATCATGGTGGTAATAGAGAAGTTAAGCAAGGTAGCTCACTTTGTGACAGTTAAGTCCACTAACTCTGCTAGTGAAGTGGCACAAATCTTCATAAAGGAGATTTTGAGGCTACATGGTATCCCCAAAAAAATTGTGCCAGAAAAAGATGCTATGTTCACTTGAAGGTTTTGGAAGAACCTATTTGTAGGGTTTGCAACAAAATTGGCTTTTAGTAGAACATATCACCCACATACAGATGGGAAAATAGAGAGGACAAATATGGTCCTTAAGGACATTTTTAGGATGTATGTAATGCATCCACCCAATAAGTGGGAAGAATATATTCCACTTGTATGGTTTTCTTACAACAATGGATATCAAGAGCCCATAACGATGAGTCTATTTGAGGCTCTGTATGGGAGAAGCTAAAATACTCCTTTCAGCTGGAGTGGTATAGTGAATAAGGTCCTTGTTGGGCTTGACATGCTAAAGGAAATGAAGAAACAAGTTCATATCATAAAATTGAATTTGAAAGTGGCACATGATAAGCAGAAGAACTATGCAGATCAACATGGGGTGCACAAAGAGTTCCAATTTGGGGAGCATGTTTATTTGAGAATTAAACCCCAATAGAGTTCCCTAAATATTGGGACGTGTGACCAGTTGGAACCATGATATTGTGGGCCTTTTGTGATCCTTGAGAGGATTGGACGAATGGCATGTAGGCTAGATTTACCTCGATTAGTTGAAGTTCATGATGTTTTCCATGTTTCTTTTCCTAAAAGATATTTACACGATTCTAATCATGTAATTTATTGGTCTTTGCTACAGATGGAACCTGAGGGAGAGTTCTAGCTAGAGCCAATGTGCATTGTAGACTAGAGGAGTATCATTCTACAAAATCAAGACGTAGAGAAAGTCAAAGTTGTAACCACCCCTCCCACATTTCCCCAATTTCACTGGCCTACTAGGGTAAACGTGAGATGAAGAGTTAATATGACATGAACCAACCTCCCAACTCTAGTTAAGGAAGTGGGGCCTAAAAAATGACCATAAACTAACAACTAACATCCCTTAAGGCTACATGACACGCAGTGGCCAAAGGACCACCCATTGTGACCAAACCCTAAGTTGGGGCTCCTTTTCACTGACCTAGGATCCCAACCACATGCATGAAAAGGACTAAGTGTGGTTGAAGGCTTCCAACCGCATACACATCATTGTGTCCATGCAGGTGTGACCCAAGTTGCCCAGTGCAGACGGTGTGGTCCCGAGATCTGACCCACAATTCTAGGTCAACCTCCATACCACTACCCAGAAATGCCTGAGACTTTCTAGAATCATAATATACATGACAACAAGGCTAAACATTCAAAATTGAGTTAGAAACTTGACCTAGACTATCTATAACACACTAGACATTTGGTCAAACACATGGAAAACATGTAAGCTACATTTCATGAATGCATATTTGATCATATTAGTCTAATATTCATCTGAGAATCATCAAGAAGGCTCTATGCCATCTCCACATAACTGCAACGCTGCTTATTAGTCAATACATTCATCAACCATCAACAACTACATGATTCATGATAACATCTATAGATGGTACATATCATATAATGAACATATAGCCAGAAAATAACCAAAATTGAAAGCATGGAAACCCAACCATAATATCACCAATATGACACTAAAAATTCTCATAGAACACAGTAAGAAAATGTTTCATATTAACATAGAAAAATACCATTAAAGTTAGGGACTTCCACGTACCACCCGACCATAGATTGGGCTAAACCAAATATCTCTTTTAGCCAATTACCCCCATGCCATATTCAAAGAATGAATGTGGAATATCATGGAATAAACCCAGCCAAAAATAAACCAGGGCTTCTAGAGGTCAAACCACCTCAACCCTCAACCACAGTGATTCCACCTCATGACTGGACATCACTAACACCAACTATATTGGTGTCTACCGAAGTTGTCCAACGCTACAGGAATAAGTAACTAAACCCAAAACCTTCAATGTCTCCAAATTTTTTGTCGAAACTGGCTCCAGGGACTCCTAACTCAACCCACCAAGGGCTCAATAACATTTGTCCCAACATAGGCTTCCAGACTAGTAACTCAACCTAAGTTGTTCCATGGATTCCAGAGAGTTTTTTCGAACCCACAACCATAAGGTATTATGAGCACCAATAAGAAAACAATCGAGTAGAAAAAACCCATAACACCATGGTTATCAAGTAAATGGAAAGATTGTAGAAGTTCTCATTGTAGATCACCTGATAATGCAATATACTAAAGCAAAATATTTGATCTACTTCTACAACAAACTTTGCGGAAGCTTAATCGATTTTGAGCAAGATCAATTAGAACACATATAATAGAGAATGAGAAATCAATCACACATGAACACAAAATAATACTCTAGGGAAATCCTCAGCTAAAAAACCCGATATCCGTATTATCATACAAGTGGAAATATCTCAGGATTACACAAAGCTTTAGCTCTCAAGCTATCCAGCTCTTAGTACAATCCCTCACTCTTGCTCATAGATAGAATAGACAAAACATATGCCTTCCTCCAGTCCTCCAAGCCTCCTATTTCCTTGTGTAGTTTCTCTTGGGTCCTCTGGCTGCCACCTATGTGAATTCACCTCTCGCACAACTCACCAAACTCATAAGTAACTACGCAATCTCCAAGGAATGAATTCCTTCTAAATGCAAGAGATATCGTCAATGGAATATTTGTGCAATTGATAGTACATTGTCCTATCCTCTGATCCCAACTAGGTCTCTGACTGAACTGACATGCATGAGTTATTTATGAGAGAATATTCAGTTATATCAAGTATGGTAGTTTACATTCATGCATGCGTTAACTAACTGAACTCACAATCAGTTCCAAAAACTGTTGGAACTAATCTAACTAGACTTAACTCAGTTAATTGAGCTAACTAATTATAACTCAAGGTACAACTCATCCTGATCTCCTTAATTAAGGGATAACTTCCTCAATCAAAGGGAATATTGTTGCATGTCTTTACATAGACTTCATGTTTGATTTTCTCCAACTAATTAACTCAAGATGAATTAATTAATTATTTTTCAAACAAATGCTAAGATCAAATTCAAATTTTAATTCTCAATTTTAGTTCAGGGACTAACTAAAATTGGAATGTATCCCGAAATGATATTTATAGCAATGTTATTTTTAGCACTTCTATATTTAGCGTTTCTTGTTGCTATTTTCAACAATCCCTCTCAACAAGAAAGGGATTAATTGTCACCCCAATCCTGTCTCTAAGGAACTCAAATTTGCATTTTGACAATGCCTTAGTCAAAATATTTGCATCCTAGTCCTTGGTCGAAACATACAACAACAACATGATCCTCTTCACCACACAGTCTCGAGGATGATGATACCGGATATCGATGTGCTTGGACCTGTCATGAAATACTGGATTCTCAAAGACTTTGATACAACTCTGATTATCACAATAGATCACAGTTGGATCCATCCTATGACCAAACAATCCAACTAGAATTTTCTACATCCAAATGGCCTCACATGCTGTCTGACTAGAAGCCATGTATTCAACCTCTGCTGAGATAAGTGCAAATGACCTTTGTTTCCTACTGTACCAAGAAATTGTAGTTGAACCAAGGTTGAAAATTTCTCCTGAAGTTCTCTTCTGATCTGATGGACTCCCTACCCAATCTACATCTGTGAAGCCCTGAAGCTTCACTCCCTTTGTCCGTCTGTACCATAATCCATATTGAGATGTGCCTATGAGGTATCTCAGCACATGCTTCATTGCCTTCCAAAACAACTTGGTAGGTTGAACCATAGCTTGACTCAGCTGGTTCACCAAAAAGCATAAATCTGGTCATGTGTTCACTAAATACATCAATGAACCCACAAGCTATTGATAAACAGTAGCAGCTACTCCCTCACATGATGTAGCATCCTCCTTCCTCCAGTTACCTGCTAGAGGAGTTTGCATGGGCTTGCATTTCTCCATGTGGAATCTCCTGAGTATCTCATTGCCATACTTTCCTTGAGACACAAACACTTCCCCATCCTTTTGCCACACTTCCATGCCTAGAAAGTAGTGCATAAGACCCATGTCTTTCATCTTGAAATCTCTTGCAAGGTCCTCCTTGCAAGACTTGATCAACTGATCATCACTTGTCAATATCAGACCATCAACATAAAGAACAATGATCAATGGCTTACCTTCTACCATGATGTGGTAAAGGTTCGCATCTGCTTCACTCTTAGTGAAGCCCAACCCGGTGAAATAGCTGTCGATCCTAGTGTACCAAGCACGAGGTGCTTGGTTCAGCTTGTACAAAGCTCTCTTCAGTTAGCACACATGCGACTCACGATCGAAGGTCTCAAATCCTTTTGGCTACTCTATGTACACCTCTTCCTCAATCTTTCCATTGAGGAACATAGTCTTCAAATCCATCTGAGGGACCTTCCAACTCATCTGTTCTGATAGTTCCAACATCGATCTGATAGATGAGTACCTTGCTACAGGAGAAAAGTCTCATCATAGTTAATTCCCTCAACCTGTGAGAAACCATGGGCAAAAAAACTTGCCTTATGTTTCTCCACACTACCATCAGCTGCTTGCTTTACCTTATAAAGCCATTGGGAACTCACCACTAACTTGTCCTTCGATCTTGGGACAACATCCCAAACACTGTTCCGAACTATGGAGTCAGACTCCAAGACCATAGCATCAACCCAGACTGGCTGCTTCACTACTTCCTCGAAGGAAGATGGTTCAGTCTCTACACACTCCCCAACCAGGGCCATGTAACCAATGTACCACTTGGGTGATCTCCTCTATCTACGCTGAGAGGATGGTTTTCCCACATTCTCTCTTGCATCCATCGCCAATTTGTCAGCTTCCCTTGAGCATTTTTGCCCATCTTTGGAAGACTCTGCATGAGTGGATGTCTCCACTCCTGGATCCTCTGCATGCAGCTACTCCACATCAGTCTGAGGCTCCTCCTCGTCAGTCTGAGGCTCCTCCTCCTTAGGAATCAAAATTTCCTCCTCTGCATGTAACTTGAGCTCCCTCTCAAGCGATACTTGCATGGCCTTCTTCTCATCGAACTTCAGATCTTTGAGTACCACTATGCTCTGACTAGTAGGAAAGAACACCCGATAGTTGTGGGGTGTATCAGTGTACCCCACAAGTATCCCCAACTCAGTTGTTGGTTCTAGCTTCTTCCGGGCATCTTTGGTCACATTGGAATAAACCGATGATCCAAAGATCCTGAAGTGACTCAAATCTGGTCTCTTCCCGAAAGAGGCCCCCACTGGTGTCCTCATCCCCAGTATACGATGCGTGCTTCTATTCTACAAATATATTTTTCTATTGCATGCCTCAGTGCACAAATGAAGTGGTAGGCTTTGGTCATGTAGCATCGCCCGAGCTACTCCCATAATCATTATGTTCTTCCTTTCAGCACCCCATTCTGTTGTGGGTTATGGGGTGCCATCAACTCCCGTTTAATTCCTTCTGCTGCACAAAAGTCCTTAAACTGTTGAGAGACATACTCTCCACCATTGTCGCTTCACAATGCCCTTATCCTCTTTCTTGATTCTTTCTCAACCAAGGCTTTGAACTCAAAAAACCTTGAGAAGGTTTGATCCTTATTTTGCATGAAATAGATCCAGCATCTATGACAAAAATCATCAATGAAAATAACATAGTACCTTTGTTTAGCAGTGGAGGTTGTCGAGAATGGTCCACACACATCTATATGAACTCACTCCAGGATTGTTCTAGCTTGACTATCTCGATCCTGAAAGGAAGACTTTTCATACTTACCCAAGGTACAACCTTTGCATGTATCCACTTGCTCAAGTTTACCCTTAGGCTTTGCACCAACTTTGCTTTGGAACTCAATGCAGCACAATCATCTACCTCCAGCTTGTAGAGATTCTTCACTCTAATCCCAATCCTCTTGGTCTGTCCCATGCCGATGTGTCTTAGGAATGCCTTTCCTTTACTAAAGACTACATCATAGCCTTTGTCTTCCGACATTGTGATGGATACCAGGTTATTCTTCAGTCCAAGAACATACTTTACATTAGTCAGAGTGAGAGGAGCTCCATTCTCCCTTTGAAACACAACTATGCCTTCACTTGAAACACGGTACTTTCCATCATAGCCACCTCTTCTCCTCCAAGGTACTGAATAAAATCTTGTCATCGGTCATGTGGAATGAGGCTCCACTATCCAAGTACCAAATGCAACCCACCATCGATGAAACCATGCATGAAATGAGGGTGAAATCCAATTCAAACTATGATTCCAGTGCCTCACCATCTGATCCTTTCGAGGATCCCTTCTCGGATTTCTTCTGTGGACAATTTGTTTCATAATGGCCCACCTCATGACAACGAAAACATTGCACTTTTGATTTTTCAATCTTCTTCCCACCATGGGAAGAACTCGATTTGGAATGGGAAGCCTTCCCTTTCCTTTTCCTTGCCTTACTCACGAAGACTAGATTTTCTTCATCATCATGCTTTGATGAAGAACCATCTCTGGTGCTTCTCCTGATCTCCTCCTACATCAGATCCGACCACGGTTGTTCCCAATATGGAAGTTTCTCTCTTCCATTTACTAAGTCTTGGTAGCTATTCCAACTCTTAGGAAGACCGAGGAGAGCAAGACTCACCATGTCATCATCAACTGTCGTGATTCCTACACTTCCAAGCTCATCCCTGTAAGTGGTGAGCTTGTTCAGATATGTAGAGATCTTGTTGCGCTTTTCACACTTGATTCTCCGAAGCTTGTCTTTCAGTGCCAGCTTCCTTTGACCGCTGCTATTCTGATATACATCCTTTAATGTTTTCCATATTGAAAACAATGTCTCCTTCCCATGGAGACTCGAGACAATGTGGTCTCGAACTCCCTCCAGAAGAATCCTCATCGCTCTAGCCACACATTTCTTCCATTTCACCAATTCTTAGGCATTAGCTGCTGCTGGCTTGGGGACTTCTTGATCAATGAAGTCCTTCAAACCGTTGTCCCCTAATACTGCTTCCATGCTATCCTTCCAGGCTATATAATTCGAGCTACAATCTAGGGCATAGTTGAGTCTCAAACCATTGAACGCCATTGGTGAAATTTGATATGCGATAAGAATTTGATTTCTATAATCAAGAACTTCAACCTTTGAAGTTCTTCCTTCTCTGTATACTGTTCTCTTCTATGATCACCTTTGCTCCGATACCATGTATAATTTCTCACTATAGATCTCCTGATAATGTAATATACTAAAGCAAAATAATTGATCTACTTCTACAACAAACTTTGCGGAAGCCTAATCGATTTTTTGCAAGATAATTTAGAACAAATATAATAGAGAATGAGAAATCAATCACACATGAACACAAAAGAATACTGTAGGGAAAGCCTCAGCTAAAAACCCCGATATATGTATTATCATATAAGTGGAAATAACTTAGGATTACACAAAGCCTTAGCTCTCAAGATATCCAGCTCTCAGTACAATCCCTCACTCCTGCTCATAGATAGAATAGACAACACATATGCCTTCCTTCATTCCTCCAAGCCTCCTATTTCCTTGGACAGTTTCTCCTGGGTCCTCTGGCTGCCACCTGTGTGAATTCACCTCTCACACAACTCACCAAACTCAGAAGTAACTACGCAATCTCCAAGGAATGAATTCCTTCTGCATGCAAGAGATATCCTCAATGGAATGTTCCTGCAACTGATAGTACACTGTCCCATCATCTGATCTCAACTGGGTCTCTGACTAAACTGACATGCATGAGTTATTTATGAGAGAATATTTAATTATCTAAAGTACAGTAGTTACATGCATGCATGCATTAACTAACTGAACTCACAATCAGTTCCACAAACTATTGCAACTAATCTAACTGGACTTAACTCAGTTAACTAAGCTAACAAATTACAACTCAAGGTATAACTCATCGTAATCTCCTTAATTAAGGGATAACTTCCTCAATCAAAGGGAAAACTGTTGGATGCCTTCACGTAGACTTCATGTTTGATTTTCTCCAACTAATTAACTCAAGATGAATTAATTAATTATTTTTCAAACAACAACTAAGATCAAATTTGAATTTTAATTATCAATTTTAGTTCAGGGACTAACTAAAATTGGAATGTATCCCAGAATGTTATTTATAGCAATGTTATTTTTAGCACTTCTATATTTAGCATTTCTTGTTGCTATTTTCAACAAAGGCAAGGTTGAAAAAATTGTCAATCTTGGAAATCCTCAATGTCAATGAAAACACATAACTAGAAAATCACATGCATATACCATGCATCCCAAAATCAGCAAGGAAATTACACATGCAACTTGTTACCTTCAAAGTAATCTAGTTGTAGCTACTTTCCAACTTGTTCCCTTGTTCTTTCCTACCTTCCTTTTCCTTCCTTCTCCAAATCAAATGTATGCCAAAGTGCTCCAAGAATGCTCCAAGAATAATCTAGGTGTGCAAGAGTGTGAGAGAATGAGGGAATGAAATGAGAGATCCAAGACTGAACTAACAATAGCTATGAACTGATCCTCAGAAGCATTTTGATCACTAAGGCCTCTATTTTCTTCATTTTCCTTCAATTTCCCTCTCATGATAATATGTGTCCCTTCACCTTCCTTTTTTACTATGTTCCTTTATTTCATAAATAAAATTCCAATTATTTCCACTTTTCCTTTGCCAATGCATTTTCCTATTTCCATAGCCATAAATTAATCACCAATAATACCCATCACTATGTTTTTCCAAACATTCAACTTGGAATACATGTCCCATGACCTTGGTCTTATTTTATTTACATAGAAAAACAACCAGGGGTTGTTACAAACCCCTCATCCTTGGGGGAACATCGTCCTCAGTGTTCAATGACACTCATAAACCAACAAAACCCATGCTTCCCATGGAGATTTATTGCAAATATTGTTGCATCATTTACATTATATCATACTACTGAGACCATGACCATCATAGCTTGAACACCATACTTCTTATTGGAGATTTATAACAAAACTTGATGTAGTATTTAGAACATGCATGTGCATATACATATAACCAACACAACATCAAACACATATACCAAAATAAATCTTATCAACTAGAGAATAGAGAAGGATACATAGCCTGCATCTGATCGACCATTTGATAATTTCCATTGCACTTTTAGCTGCTCAATTTCTTTGTTTTGGAGCATGAGTTGTTTTTGCTACAATATGCATTATGGTTTTGGTTGGAATTCTCCCTCTAATTCCACCTGCAATATAGGCTAGTAAATCACATGATCCACATTTTGGACATACTTCTTAAGCAATGAAACATGGAAAACATCATGAACTTTCAATGTTGGAGGCAGTGAAAGTTAGTAGGCCACTAGTCCAATCCTCTCAAGGATCTCTAAAGGCCCGCAATACCGAGGTTCCAGCGTGGCACATGACCCAATACTTAAGGAGATACTCTTGGGATTGATGCACAAGTACATGTGTTCCCCAACATGAAACATCTTAAATACTCTGTGTTGATATGCATAACTCTTATGCATGCCTTGTGCTTCCTCAAAATTCCTCTTGGTAACCTACATTTCATGTTCCATCTCTACCAACATATCTATCAGTACCCTATTCACTAGATCACTCCAACTAATAAGAGTTTTACAACTCTGCCCATCAAGTGCTTTAAACAACCTCATCTTCAAGGATTCATGATATCTATTATTATACAAAAACTCTACAGTGGAAGATACTCTTCGCACTTCCATTGCTGATGGATAACATACATTCTTAACATGTCCTGAAGAATATTTTTAACCCTCTCTATCTATCAATCTCTCTGCAAATATTAAGTTGTACTGGAATCCAACTCTTTCCCCAAACCTTCAAACATCTCTTTCCAAAAATTGGAAGTGGACTTCAGCATCTAGGTTGGATACAATCTCCTTAGGAGCACCATACAATATCACTGTCTCCTCAATGCTAATCTGAGCTACCTCCCTAGTTGAATTTGTAGACTTAAAAACAATGAAATGCACTACCTTACTTAACATGTCAACCGCAACCATAATGGAATCATGCTTCTTTGATAACCTCGAGAAACCTGTAATGGAGTCCATGGAAATGACCTCCCATTCCCACTTTAGAATTGGAATCAACTGTAATAAACGACTTCGATGCTTACACTCTACTTCTATCTATTGACATCTAGACATCTCGTAACAAACTCAACCACATCTTTCCTCATATTAGGCCAATAGTAGAACTTCTTAACTGCAATCAATGTATTTTGATATCCCAAGTGAGGTGAATACGACTTCACATGAAATTCTCTCAAGATAATATTCTTCAACTCACTGTCATCTGGTACATAAATCTTGTTCCTGGATATGAACAAACCATCTGTTGTGAGATGATACTTCTCATCCCTATTACTTGTACCCTACTATTATAACTTGTGCTTAAGATGCTTGTACTTGTCATCCTACTGTCCGACCTGCAATATTTTCTCCTACTATTATGTCCCATATGAAATCACTATTGCAATGTGATAAACCTATACTCTTCTACTAAGAGAATATGCGACCCCTTTCTCCTTTCCCTTAATTTACCTGATCTCTAAGTCAAACTCATTAAGGGTAGGCAACCACCTAGATTTTTTGGCATTCATATGAGGTTGGTCAAACAAGTACCTAAGCTCACTGTGATCACTCATCAAGATGAACCTCCTTCCAAGAAGATAGTGTCTCCACATCTTCAATGCATGAATGATAGATACCAACCCGAGATCATGATGCATGTATTTCTTCTTGTGCTCATTCAACTTCCTTGACTCATAGCATACTACTTGTGCTTATTACTTGAGGAATCCCTCAACTCCTATTTTGCAAGCATCTGTACATACCAAAAACTATTTATCCGAATATGAAATCTTTAGAACTAAAGCATTTGTAAGAAAATGCTTCAACTACTCAAAACTAGTTGCACGCTCCTCAGTCCATTCAAACATCTTCCGTTTTCGCTGCAAGGATGTAATAGGATAGGAAATATGTGATAATTTCCTAATGAACCACCTATAGTAATATTCTAGTCCAATAAATGCTCTGATCTCATCCACATTCCTAGGAGTTTCCCACTCCATGATAGCTATGATGTTTTCCGGGTCTACTAGTATACCTTCCTTAGAAACATGTCCCAATTGAAGAAATCATTTTTGAAAGAAACTATACTTACTAAGCTTGGAACACAGTTAACTCTCTCTCAAAAGTTTTAATATTGATGCCAGGTTTTCTGCATGATCTTCCTCATTCTTAGAATATATCAATATGTCATCAATTAATAATATCACAAACTTGTCTAGATAAGGATGCAACATACTATTCATCAAACACATGAAAGTAGTTGGAGCATTAGTCAACCCAAAAGGAACCACAACAAAAGAAATAATCACCATAACTATTCCAGAATGTGGTTTTCTAGTTGTCCTCTTCTTTAATTCATACCTATTGATATCCTGATCTAGAGTCAATAAATGAGAACATTGTTTCTCCCTTCAACTCATCGAACAAGTCATCAATCCACGACAAAGGATATATGTTCTTGATCACCACCTTGTTCAACTTATTGTAATTAGTACAAAACTTGAGAGTACCATCCTTAATATTTACAAATAACACTTGTGCACCCTAACGTGATACAATTGGCCTAATGTATCCCTTATCAAGAATTTCCTTAAGCTGCAACTTTAGTTCAATTAACTCTATAGTGCTCATCATGTACGGTGCCCTAGATGTTGGTGCTACTCATAGCATCAACTCAATAGAAAATTCCACTTCCATATGCCGTCTTAACTTTGAGATACTTGCTAGGAATACATCCTGAAACTACTGCAAAACCAAATACCTCTTTAGGACTTAAACAACCTCAACATACTTCCCTTTATCACTAAAAATATGAACTGCAAATGATACACAACCTTTCTTGTTACTACAATTTGCCTGTATAGCTATAACCATTCTCACTAATGTAGGCTTCTTCTTTCCCTACAAGATTCTCCTCTCTCCATCATCATACAGACACTTAATAACCTTGCCATTGGAATCTACCTTAGTCATGTGAATATAAAAGAAATCCATACCCAAAATCATATTGTATGATACCAATGAAAGCACATTTAGATGTGTTGATGTAGACAGACCGTTGAACTCAAAGGCACAAGATCTCTCCCAGTGATGAACTTTTTGCTTGGTAACTATAGCGAACTACACCAAGAAAAATTGTGCATGAACTTATTTATTCAAGAAACACTTATCCACCAGGTGAGGACTGATATAACTATAGTTGGTTCCAGGGTCAATCAAAATAGAAACAACTTGATCACATAGCTTACCACCCATCTCGATAATATATGTCTAATGATAAACCTACCTATTATAAAATGTTGCATAAATTTGAGCAATACTCTGTTCAAAATTCCCAACTGTATGTGCCTCCTGAGCACTGTAAATCTGAGGTCTTCCACCCTAAAGTTCTTGACAATCTTTCTTGTGATGCACTTCATCACAAGTCCAACACTGCAAAGTCTTCCTACCATCACCCTTTTTTTGCTCCACACAATGAAATCCCTGTCCTCTGTCAACTACATTGAATTTCCTTAATGGAATTGCATTCTCTTTGTTACCTTCATCTTTAGGTCTTCCTCACTTCTTATCCTAGTTTCCTTTAGTCGTGTCAATACCTTTCTAGCCCTTCGTAGGCTCTAACTTACACTTAGACTGCTCATAACAATGTTTCAACTTCCCAATTACTTCCTCCAATGTCCAAGGCTCATCATACTCAATCTGATCCCTAAATTCTAAAGGAAATTCACAAACAAATATTTGAACCTTCGCCTTATCATCCTTAAGATATGGCACATAACTCAATAGCTACAAGAACTTAGTCATATACTCCTCATCTATCATAGATATCATCTTCAACTCATAGAACTCCTTAACCTTACCATCATGATATCTCTATGACAAGTAATTCTTCCTGAAAAGTCCCTTGAACACATGACAACACAACTCCTTTGTCTTGATGCCTCCTACACGCTTCAGATGTTCCCACCATATGTCTGCTTTCCCTTTGAGACTCAAAATGGATATCATTCACATTCTCTATATAGCCATGTAGCTTGAAGAACTTCTTCATCCCAAGAAACCATTCTTCTGCATCTTCCAGTTTCTTTAGTTATCCATCAAAAGTAGGCGGCTAGGCTTTCTTGAAAATCTAACTAGTATTGTTTCTCATTCCTCCTATAGATATGATAACAATGATGACCATGCTTTCTCGCTGATCTAGATCTAGAACTAGAATATATCCCATAACCACTACCTCTCTTATCAGGTGTATCCATCCATATACCATCTTTACTATGTCATCCATCTACGACACATGTCCTTCATGAGACATGCTAACATATGCCTCATTTGTCCTTTCCTCCTATCCATAAATGATCTGTGGATGTCCTTGTCTCTCCAAATCTCATAAACTCTAAATAATCACTGCATTGACCTTTGCTTGTTTTTCCTATTCCCTGGTAAGTCTTTCTTGTGACTGAATGGTTCTATCATTATCCACCTTATAACTCCTAATCTCCGCCTTTAATCTTCTCAAGGTATTTGATATGTCAAGAGAGTACTCATCTTTGCGTTTCTCATATAATCTATAAGGAGAGTCACGTGAACTATAATGCACCATTTTTCTTTTCAGCTTTGATCTTCTTCCTACAAACACACCATGTCAAATAAACTAAATATAAACATAATCAAACATACCTTAGTGAAGTTTAGGATAGGCTATATCATTTTCACATTCAATCTAGATTAGCACAACATATGTGTATATAATGAAATCAACATATCAATCATCTCAACATCAACATCATCAACCTCAGCATGACAGTAAAGATGTAATAATGACCATCAGGAGAAACAACCAACATGCATGTATGACAAAGAAATTGACAACTAACACGCATGCATAAAAGTCACATCTACTCCAAGGTCCAGTGCTACAACCTCGCTCTGATACCACTTTGTGGTATCAGATAATACCCAAAGAGAACGAAAACTTGCTTTTGATATTAATATGTAACCACCCATCCCACATTTACCCAATTTCACCAGCCTGATAGGGTAAAGATTAGATGAATAGTTACTACAACATGAACAAACCTCCCAACTCTAGTTAAGGAAGTTGAGCTGAAAAACGAAACACAAACTAACAACTCACAACATCCCTCAGGGCTACAGGACACTCGGGGGCCAAAGGACCACCCCAAGTGACCAAATACTGAGCTATAGCTCCTTTTCACTAACCTACGCTCCCATACACATGCATGAAAATGCATGGGTGTGGTCGAAGGCCTCTAACGACATGTGTTGGGAGGTATAAATGCTAGATTTACACCCACATTTAAATTGTTAATCTAGGTTTGTAAGAATTAGAGACATAGCACAATATATGCCAGAATATGACCTCAAGGATCTTTAAGATCAAACACTCAAAATAATTCAAAAGGGAAATCATTTAGTAAAAGACATTCCAAAGTAAACACACTACAACAAATAAATAATGCAAAGCTTCTTAAATGACTACAACTATGCTGCAAATATATGCAATCCTACCTTATCACCTGTCTTTCCTTTTCACCTATTCCAGAGCAACATCTTCTGTAAGAGAAAAACAATCATTTATGGAGTAGTTGACATTGAAAACCGGGGTTGTACTTAATTATGTTGTGAGTCTTAAGAACCTGTATTGTGATTGGACTAGGTTATTTTCTTTTTCCTCCGACCAAACTTGGACTAGCATAGATTTTAGTGAATCGCATCTTTGGTCATGGACGTGCACCCTCCTCTGTTCATTGGTTGATGAATTTGCATCATTTTCCTTGATCATTGTAGATGTATACAGTCATTCCATATTGTTGATGTTCTAAGCTTAGAGCCATGGATGTGCACTGCACTTGTATACTCATTTTGTAGCATTGGACTGCATACATAACCATTCTCATATTGCCAGAAATCGGGACGCTAGCAATAGACATTTCTTGCACTAACAATGAACACTAATGAACTAGCATTCTCAGTCCAATCAACATTTTCTTCTTTTGAGCATAAGAGGCTTATCAAAATCGTGGCCGAAACTGTCAAATCCAAATTTTGTACTTAACCTGTGTTGGAATATTCCCATGACCATAGCTTCCTCATAGTGTTGAATTTTTCCAAACCGTTTCTGGGTTATCTGATTGAGGGCACTCTGAACAAAACCTGTGTGTTATAATTTCAAGATTATTCACCATTTGATCACAAATTTCATATTTTCACCTACATTAATCTCATTCCGTACTCAAATTCATTTTAAGAAGCATTTCTGCACTATTGGTGCTAGACTCATTCATCTGCCACCAAGAAGACATTATTATTAATGAAATTTATGCACAAAACATTCTTCAAGAAGAATTTATTAATTTAATATATATTGTCTCTAAATGCCTCTAACTATCAACTTAATAAGATAATAATGATTAAGAACACTAGTCACAAGAATAGAATTATTTGATAAGAATCGTAAAAATCTGGACAAAAAGGCAGCTCAGCAACATGCACAACACTGCTTCCATGTGGTTGTGACCCATCTTTCCCAGTTCAAAGCATGCATTCCCTAGATATAGGCCACAATTCCATGTTAGCATCCATAGCACTTTCCAAAATTGCCCAAGACATTCTAGAATCATAATAGACATGAAAAAAAGCTAAACATCCAAACTTGAGTTAGAAAATTGACCTATACTACCTAGAAAACACTACACATTTTGTCAAATACATGGAAAACATGTTAGCTACATGTCATGAATGCATAATTGATTATATCAGTATGCAATTCATCTGAGAATTAACAGGAATACTCTTTTCCCTCTCCACATAGCTCCAACAAAACTTATTAGTCCATACAATCATCAATCAATGAATAACTAAATGATTCATGATAAGATCTATAGATGGTACATATCATATAACCAACATATAAATAGAAAATAACCAACATAGAAACCATGACAACTAAGCCATAATATCACCAAAATCACACTACAAATGCTCATAGATAACAACAAGGAAATGTCTCATATTAACATAGAAAAATACCAATCAAGTCAGGGACTTCCACATACCACTCGACCATAGATTGGATTGAACAAAATCTCTCTTTCATCCAATCACCCCCATGCCATATTGCAAGAATTAATCTGGAATCTCATGGAATAAACCAATAAAAAACAAAACTAGGGCTTCCAGAGGCCAAGCCACCTCAACCCTCAACCACAGTGATTCCACCTCATAGTCGAACATCACTAACACCAACCAGATTAGTCTCTACCCAAGCTATCCAGGGCTTTAGGAACTAGAAACTCAACCCACATCATTCTAGGGATCTCCTAATGAGATTATGTGATGTTTTTTCCTTGAAAGAAAAGAAATGATGTGTGGATGATGGGCCACTTAATTCTTTCCTAATTATAATAAGTGATCATATAGGGATATGGAAGCTTTAATTATTTGAGAAATGTTTCAAATGCCACCATAGGTTATCCACAAGGATGCAAGGGAGGCAATGCCTACCTTCTTTATTTACTAGCACCATGTCCTAGTCCCGAAAATAAATGAATGAAATAAAACCTTTGGTTATTAAAATAAGTAAAAAATATGTGTGGACAATGGGCCACTTACTTCTTTCCTAGTTATACTATGTGAGCATATAGGAAGATGGAAGCTTTATGGCTTTGGTCTAGATTACATCACAGGTTCACCACAAGGATGTAAGGAGGAAATGCCTACTTTCTTTATTTACTAACACCAAGTCCCGGTTCTGAAAATAAATGAATGAAATAAAATCTTTGGTTAGCAAAACAAGTAAAAAATATTTGTGGAATTAGGGAAACTTACTTTCCTCTTAGTTAAGCTAGGTGTGGTGTGAATTGGAAAGAACAAAACAAATGTAAAATATATGTGGATTAGGGTCACTTAAATCCTCCTAGTTTTGAGCTATGTTTGTGTGAAAATTTTCAAAGTAAAACATAAGCAATTACTCTAATCGTAATGGTTAGTAAATAAAATTGGTTAGTACTAATGGTGTGTGCAAGGTGAATATTGCACATACAAAGTGCTTAAATTGCAAGTATATGGATATGTGGCTCATGATCCTTTAATACCATTACCCTAATTACACTATGTGATGTTGTTTCTTGCAAAAAAAAAGAAAAAAATGTGTGGATAATGGGCCACTTACTTTTCCAAAGTATGCTATATGTGAGCATATCGGGAGATGGAAAATTAGTGCTTTGGGAAACACTATATTTTCATTACCAACTAAATTGAATTACGTAACTTGATTTAATTAAATAGCTAAAAAAAAAAAAAACTTATGAATAAATCATGATTTAACTTCAAGGGATTCCACAATTGAGAACACCCAATAGAGGAACCCCCATGTAAAGCATAAGAAATTTGCAAACTAGTTGAAGGTATGCAATTTGTAAAATATTTGCAAGTTTAAAAATTTATATTTTACATTTCAAATATGATCCTATTTTAACATTGAAAAATTAATTCATTTATACATAAATTTAATGACAAAAATTAAATTTATCTTTTATGTTAAATCATGACTATGTTGGATTTTTTTTTAGTTAATTATATATAAATTTTAATGATATATTATAATTAAAGTGTTTAAAATTTGTCATTTGAAATATGTATTATATAGCTATAATGTGTGGTTATATATTTCCACGGAGGCTTCACTGGTGGAGCAATACCATACCACGTGGGTTCATATTAGGGGATATATATTGAGGAATAATGACATAATATATTGAGAATATAATACGATGTAAAGGTTTTTTATATTGGCAAGTATAAAAAATGGAGCTCAATGTTAATGAAACATATAAAGGGGTACAAGAAATGTTTATTAAAAAATGGATACTTACAATATCTAGTAAAAGTATGAGTTTTTTAAACTCGGAAGGTGTATGGGTTTGTATTGGTAGGGGGTTAAATAATGTGATTTTTAGAGGTATTTTCCAATATAACACATATTTCATTAAATTTGGAAGTATTTTATTACAAGGCTTTCGAAAACATTCATTCTTTTGTAAATCGCCATATTAGCTTGATTCAACATTAAAATAATTTGCAAGTAATTTCAAACCAATTAGAGATCATGAATAGGTAAAACATGGAGTTGTTATGTATAATAGTATCAATACACAATAGGAGTGTGAAATCAAACTCTTAGAAGAAATTGATTTAAGCTAAATCATATTAGTATGTCAAACATCCAATAAAGATATTATAGTTATAGATAACACGCTAGATTCCTCAATGTTTAAATTTTATGTCTGGCAACTCTAACCCCCATTCCCCCAACCTACGGGGGATTTGTTGATTGAATGATGGTGATGTGAGGATCTTATTGTAAATGACAAGGATAGGTGTCCCTTGTATTGCATTGAGACTAGTCTACTAAAACCTTAGTAAAATTTTCTTGTGCTCAATTTCCTACGGTCCCTTTGTGCCTTTATGAAGCACTAATGAGGCGGTCATCATTCATCTTCATAGCATGCAGGAATCCACTATAAAAGTTATACGATCTAGGTATTTCAAGAAGGTTAGGTACCATTGATCTGTCTCCACTCAAATCCAAGTACATCAAATGAGATTTCTTAAATGGGTATTCAAGTCATTCCATTATGATGGACAGTGTCACAAATTGAAGTAAACAAGAAACTTTAGTGGTGACTTCTTGTAAGTAGTGGAGGCAAGGGTTTTCAAATATTAGCACAGTTAATGGTAGTCTAGATATTTATCTCTTCTTGTAAACATTGTCAAAACCAATAATAGTCTCGATGTAAACTTAGTGTCAACCAATTGTATGGAAAATCATGATTGACCATTACTTTCACTAAGAAGAGAAAATGATAAGCATTTTTAATGGGGGAGAAATAAATGTGAAACATAACTCATGTATTTTAGTTGAAATTTATATAAGTCCCCGTGTTCTTTAATTATTAAATCCTTAATGTAAATACAAATAAATTATCATTAAGATATTGATTTTGAAGATTAAACATGTATTAAAAGGCATTCATCTATGACACTTGATTTTTCATGTAGCCTGAATAAACCACTTAAAGCTAATTATCAATTAATCCTAAATAGTTTTGTATAAGATAAATCTTTACTTGCATTAATAGCTTTATTTCAAAAATAAATTACATTGATAAACTTATATGAATACATATAACTAAATGAAATTCAATAAATAACTTCTGAGTCTTGTTGGATTCTATGAGATTATTTTAAGTACAAATAGTTTATTTAAGAATTCAAATTTACAAAATGTTAATACTTATGGGAAAAACATGTCATATGGTGTAAAAAGTTTAAATGCATCCATTTATGGCCCATCTCTTGAATGAGCTTAAATAGTCTACTTAATGCTCATGGTGAATTTATTAATCCATGTTTTATTAGAAAATTCATTTTCTTTACATGGTTTTTTATTCTAGAAATAGCAATTTCACATTTATACATCCATATTAAACCACATGATAGTTAAATAAAAATCAATTAATGCTTTCTTGACTTATTGACTTATATGACATGATTACATATAGGAATAATTAATTTAATAATGCATAGTTAGAAAAATTTGTCAATTCAAAATAGAATAAACCAGTTAAAACTCATAAATAATTAATTTTAAATTATTAATTTTCTAAAAAATATATTTTTTACTTACATTGAGATCTTTATTTCAAAAATAAATTCCATTTATACATACATACATTCTAAATATAATTTAATACATACTTGTCTTGTTGGTTTCTATAAGATTATTTCAATTACAAATAATTTATTTAAGAATTGAAATTTACCAAATGTTAATAAAGGTGGGAAAATCAAATGCCATATGTTGCATAAAGTTTAAGTACACTTATTTATGACCCGTACCTTGAAATAACTTTAGCAATCTACTTAACATTCATTACTAATTAGTTATTCCATGTGTTGTTAGGAAAAACATTTCATATTACATGGAGTTTTATTTTAAAAAAAAGTGTCACATTTACGCAGTTAGATTAAACTTCATGATATGAAAATAAAAGTCGATAAATGGATTTATATAGACCACTTAAAACTCATTATGAATTAATTATATTTTGTTTTGTAAAATATATATATATTTACTTACGTTAAGTTACAATTAAAAATTGCATCACATTTATGAAGTTCTATCAATGCATATAGCCAAATAGAATTCTTCAAGTCATATTGGATTCTATGAAATTATTTAAACCACAAATAAATTATTTAGGAATTGAAAATGACAAAATGTTAATATGGATTGGAAAATGAATGTCATATGGTGCAAAAAGTTTAAATACAACCATTTTTTACCCATCTCTTTAATGAGTCTAGATGGTCCACTTAACACATTGTTAATTAATTATCCCATGTTTTATTAAGAAGAGAATTTTGTGTTTCACAGAGTTTTGTTTCAAAACAATACAATATGAGATTAATACAGTCTTAATAGATTATGTGATAGACAAATAAAAGTCAATAAATGGATTCCTTATTAAATTAAATGAGATGAGATGATTGCATATACAAATAGTTGATTCAAGAATATATGAAAAAAAAATATGGGTTAAAAATTGAATTCCCTACAATTTAACGAGTAGTATTCACTTATGAGCCATCACCCGTTAGCCTAAATAGTCAACTTAATACTTATTATCAAGAAATTAAAAGACTTATTTTTCGAAAAAAATGCATCATAGTATATGGCTATTATAAATCACATTTATATACTCATATTAATGGACATAACTAAGTACAAGTTAATAATATAATTATAGCTCAAGTGATATGATTTCAGTTTATTTAAAATATAAATTTACAAAAGAAAAAAGACTTTAAATAATGAAATTAGATGCCTTATGATTCAAAAAGTTCAACGATATAATTCATCCATGATAGTTTGTAATCAAACCTTGATAATCCACTTATCCATCATTATCATCATATATATGTTTTTTAAAGAAATGCAAAATTATTTACAATATATTTTTATCTAAAAAATTACATATCACATTTATGTATTCATATTAGTGCATTTTATATGTAAACAATGAATAACTCACTTTGTGCCTTGTTGATTTTCAATATGATATGATTGCAGTTACAACCATTAATTGATTTTAGCATATAAATTTATGAAAACTATCGATTGAGAAATCACATATCTTGTGCTTCAAAAAGATCAAATCATTTACCTATGACACATTTATCATTAGCCTTAATAGTGAATAATGCATTGTGAATAGTGAATAATGCACATAACATTTATCAAGTAAATTATTATAATTTCTTTAGTAAGAATAGCACCTTTGTTTGCAAGGAGTTCTATTTCAAAACTTATATTTCACATTTATATATGATTATTGACACATATAAGTAAACATAAGTCATTAAAAATAACATGCTTCAATAGTTCATGTAAGATAATTTGAATGGAAAACAATTCATTTAAGAACACATGCACGCACACACACACACACATCTTAGAAAAAAAAATCGATACAACAAAGTCATTGTGTTGGGTCCCTATAATACTAGTGATTACCCCATTACTATTGTAGTTATACCCCTTATTTATATTTTTGTGCCCCTATTACCCCCATATTGTTATTTCTGTGCCCCATAGAATCCATCTATTGTTATTTTTGTGGCTTTATATTATTATTGTTAGGTCGGCTGGATTATCTTGTGACTCCTTAGACTCCTATATATAGAAAGGAGGTTTTGTCATTTGTATCATCGAAGAATTGTTCATTTATGTAATGTAAAGGAGGTTGCCCCCTCGAATAGGCTGAATTCTAAGGCGTTGATATATCTTTTCTATCTTTTCTTGAGCTGGTTTCATAACATTTGGTATCAGAGCTTTGGATTCTAGGGTTTCGCTGCTCCAAACAGGTCATCGTGGCATTTTCGCTATAACTTTTTTTCTGTGACGTTTCAGAAGTCGAAACAAAAAGCCATTTGAAAAGAATTGGCGCTGAACCTTGGGTCCAAATTTTAGAGCTTTTCGCGCGATATTTTCGGAGATATGATTTGAGGAAGTTGGCCTTTTGGCAGAGTCCTGAATTCCATTCAAAACAGGTGACCTAGGTAAAATCGTCATAACTCTCTCTCTGAGGATCGGATTGAAATTTCGTAAAACGTTACAGAAAGAGGATGGACTGTAGTTTCTTGTATGTGTGTTTTAGATTCAAAGGTTGAAACAATGACTCGTGGCACGTCGTACAAGTTCGCTCTACTGAACCAGTCTAAAAGCAAGTCACTGTGGGAGATTTCACATAACTCTTCCTTGGAGAATCCAATTTGGCTCAGAATTGTGGCATTGGAAAGAGGATGCAGAAGGCTACTACAGGTTGAAACCTCAGAATTGGATGATCTGAAATTACAGAGATACATCAGATTCAATATCAGGCTTCTATAAAGTGAAAAAAGTTGTGTAGTTTTTTTTTTTTTATTTTTGTGTAAGCTTGGTTTAACGGAATTCAAAGGGCATAGTAAAGCATTATTATCGGTAACTGATGCCCCGAGGAAAGAAAATGCAAACACCTAGTAAGGAACCTGAAAGCTCTAGCATGACTCATGAAGAAGAGGAAGAAATGTTACATGATATATCAAAATTACAAGAACAAGTGCAACATATCTCACGCTCACAAAAGCTAACAGAAGATAAGATAAATGGCGTGGAATCTAAGATAAATGGCATGGAGTCTAAGATAAAGGGCATGGAAGCTAATATGGATGATTTGAAGATAGATTTGAAGACAAACATGGAAGATTTGAAGACAGATTTGAAGACAGACATGGCAGATTTGAAGACAGATTTGACAAATTTTCTACAAGAAATACTTACTAATGGTGAAAGGGTTGTAAAGGAAACTCATGATGTGAACAAAAGTAATGTTAATCATGATTCCATAGACTCTAATGTTGGATCGAAGACCCATCATATTCCAAAAATCGATATGAGGAAGTTTGATGGCAAGGATCCCGCCACATGGATATTACAGATGGAGCAGTTCTTCGATCTCAATAATGTGCAAAACACACAAAAGGTATGTATGGCAACTGTATATTTGGAACCAAATCAGTTTGTATGGTATCAATTGCTTTGCTCTCGTAAAAAATTTATCACTTGGGTAATTTTTACGGAAGAATTGATAGCACATTATGAAGATACAAAAAGCAACACATTTTTTAGCCAATTGATAAGTCTCAAACAAAAGGGTTCAGTAATGGAGCACATTGAGGAGTTCCAAAAATTGAACATAAGGGTAAAAGATATTCCTGAGGAGCATAGGATTGATGTGTTCATAGGGTCTTTAAAGGACAATATCGAACATGATGTTCGCCTTTGGGAACCTGATTCATTAGAGAAGGCATTCAGGTTAGCAAGAAAAATGGAAAGCAAAATTATGGCAACTAGGAAGCATACCACTCACAACTATAAAGACGGAAGTGTTGTTTCCCCTAGTCTTCCACAACCTATAATGTTGACAACACAACAATTGGAAGAAAAAAGAGCAAAAGGGCTTTGTTACAGTTGTGATAGCAAATACACTAAAGGTCATAAGTGTGCTGAGAAGAAATTATTCTACATAGATTCTGAAGAGGAAGAAGAAAAGGAGCAAGAAAGGTCAAAAGAAGAAGATATACTCCAAGAACAAAGCCTAGATGAAGAACAAATAAATCCAACCATATCTTGTAATGCATTGGCAGGAATTACCACTCCTCAAACCATCAAGATAGAAGGACAAATCAAGAAGAAAAAGGTAATAGTGTTGATTGATTCAGGAAGCACCCACAATTTTGTTCATTGTAGGGTAGCAAAGGAATTGAATTGCTTCCTATATCCAACACCAGAGTGTCAAGTGATGATTGCAAATGGAGGAACAATAAATTTCTCTGGAAAGTGCCATAATATCAAGCTATCCATGGTAGAATATGTATTGACTAGCCCAATGCTTTCCATTCCAATGGGAGGTGCGGATGTTGTACTAGGAGTCCAATGGCTACAATCCTTGGGTACAATAGCTTTTAATTTTTAAGAACTTTTCATCAAATTTTCTACGGAAGGAAAGGGAGTTGAATTAAGGGGTATTGCAGGGAAACCAAGAAAGATAATCAGCTATCATGGTATGACAAAGCTTCTAAAAAAGGAGCAAAGAGGTGTAATTGCACAATTATGCTCGCTAGATGTTTCCACATTGGAATCATCTATTTCTCCAGAACTCCAAAAAGTCTTGGACAATCGTTCCAAGGTATTTGAGACTCCCAAGGGTCTCCCACCTATGTGTGATCATGATCATGCTATTCATCTAATTCCAGGAAGTGTTCCTCCAAACATCAGGCCGTACATATATCCCTATGTCCAAAAGAGTGAAATTGAACGTATGGTTGCAGAAATGCTAGAGGCTGGTATAATTCAACCGAGTCAAATTCCCTTTTCAGCTCCAGTAGTATTGGTGCACAAGAAGGATGGATCATGGCGCATGTGTTCAGATTATAGGGAGCTCAACAAGCTCACTATTAAAGATAAGTTCCCCATTCCTGTTATTGATGAATTACTGGATGAATTGCATGGATCAATTTACTTCACAAAGTTGGATCTTCGTTCGGGATATCATCAAATCAGAATGAAGATTGAAGACATTCCAAAAACGGCATTTAGAACTCATGAGGGTCATTATGAATTTTTGGTCATGCCTTTTGGCCTTACCAATGCACCTTCAACATTTCAAGGTTTGATGAATTCAATTTTCAAACCATTCCTTAGAAAATTTGTGTTAGTATTTTTTGATGATATACTAATCTACAACAAGTCTTGGAAGGATCATGTTGAACATGTTGACAGGGTGCTACAACTATTGGAGGAGAAACAATTATATGCAAAAAGATCCAAATGTTTCTTTGGAGTCCAGGAGGTGGAATATTTGGGTCATATTGTATCTCATGAAGGAGTTAAGGTAGACCCTAGCAAAATTAAAGCCATTAAGGAATGGAAAATCCCCACATCCATAAAGCATCTGCGAGGATTTCTTGGGTTCACAGGGTATTATCGCAAGTTTGTTAAGAATTATGGGAGAATAGCAGCACCTCTAACAACATTATTGAACAAAGATTCATTTTCATGGACTTCGGAAGCAACAAAGGCATTTGAACATATTAAAGAGGAAATGTGCCAAGCACCGGTCTTAGCTACACCAGACTTCACAAAAACCTTTATTGTGGAATGTGATGCTTTAGGAAATGGAATTGGTGTTGTTCTAATGCAAGATGAAAGACCCATTGCTTTTGAAAGTCGTCCAATCAAGGGAAAGTTTTTAAGCAAAGCTATTTATGAGAAGGAAATGTTGGCAATACTCCATGCACTCAAGAAATGGCGACCCTACCTAATGGGAAGACACTTCAAGGTAAAAACGGATCATGATAGCCTTAAATATTTTTTAGAACAAAGATTATCCTCTAAAGAGAAACAAAAGTGGGTCACAAAGATGTTAGGTTATGACTTTGAAATCATCTACAAAAAAGGGAAGCAAAATGTGGTGGCAGATGCACTCTCAAGAAAGGATGAGGATGTGGAAGCATTGTTGTGTGCCATTTCTATTATCCAACCAGATTGGATAAACGAAGCAAGGGAGGAATGGAAGAATGACGAAGAAGTGTGGGCACTTATTTGAAAGCTACAACAAGATTCCAGTACTTCTGATACATTTAGCTGGAGAAATGATTCATTATGGTACAAAGAACGCTTATACCTCTGTAAAAATTCCCAGCTAAAACAAAAGATTCTTATGGAATTGCACACTTCTCCCTTAGGAGGGCACTCAGGATTTTTAAGAACTTACCACAGGGTTAAGAAGGAATTTTTTTGGGATGGCCTTAAATCAGATATTCAAAATTTTGTGGCGGAATGCTTGATTTTCCAGCAAAATAAAGTTGAAACAATTAAGACACCGGGTCTATTACAACCTTTATCCATTCCAAGCCAATGTTGGGAGGAGGTTTCAATGGATTTTATCACAGGTTTACCCAAGTCTGAGGGAAAGAGTGTCATCATGGTGGTAGTTGACAGACTTACCAAGTATGCACACTTTTGTGCATTATCACATCCATTTAAAGCTAGTACAATTTCTACTGCATTTATGGAAACAGTTCAAAAGCTACATGGAAACCCAAAGATTATTGTAAGTGACAGAGATCCCATTTTCACTGGAAATTTTTGGACAGAATTATTTTCTTGTCTTGGTACTGAGTTAGCTCATAGCTCATCTTATCATCCTCAATCTGATGGGCAAACTGAGATAATAAACAAATGTTTGGAAGGATATCTTCGTTGCTTTGTATCTGATAAATAGACACAATGGGTCAAATGGTTGCCTCTGGCTGAGTGGTGGTATAACACTTCCTTCCATACAGCAACAAAAATGACCCCATTTATGGCACTTTATGGGTATCAACCACCATCCATCACATCATATTTAAGAGAAAATTCTAAGGTTCAGGCAGTGGAACATCACATCGAACATCAACAACAAGTCCTCCAACTCTTAAAGGATAACCTCGTGTTGGCACAAAATAGAATGAAACAACAGGCAGATCAACATCGCAGTGAAAGAAGTTTTGATGTAGGTGATTGGGTATTCCTACGGATACAACCATATAAGCAAATATCCCTAAAGCAAGCTAAGAAGGATAATAAATTATCACCAAAGTATTATGGTCCGTACAAGGTGTTGCAAAAGATTGGTACTATGGCATACAAATTGGAGCTTCCTGCAGCTTCTCGATTGCACCCAGTCTTTCCTGTTTCATGTTTAAAGAAGGTTATAGGTGACAAGCTCCCAATTCAAACAATATTGCCAGAACTTGATGAGGAAGGAAACATTATATTGGAACCAGAGGCAGTCACAGAAACAAGAACTCGACAGCTACGAAATCGATCAATTTCAGAGTATCTTATCAAGTGGAAGAACTTATCCGCTGAAGATTCCACATGGGAGGATGAGAATTTTATGCAGAAGTATCCAGAACTACTCAAGCGTTGAGGACAACACTTTTTTGAAGGAGAGGGGCATGTTGGGTCCCTATAATACTAGTGATTACCCCATTACTATTGTAGTTATACCCCTTATTTATATTGTTGTGCCCCTATTACCCCCATATTGTTATTTCTGTGCCCCATAGAATCCATCTATTGTTATTTTTGTGGCTTTATATTATTATTGTTAGGTCGGCTGGATTATATTGTGACTCCTTAGACTCCTATATATAGAAAGGAGGTTTTGTCATTTGTAACATTGAAGAATTGTTCATTTATGTAATGTAAAGGAGGTTGTCCCCTCGAAGAGGCTGAATTCTAAGGCGTTGATATATCTTTTCTATCTTTTCTTGAGCTGGTTTCATAACACATTGCAAAAACATTTATAAATAATAAGAAATATACATATTAATATAATTGGCGATTCCCATATATTTCAAAAATTATAAAATCATACAAATTGATTCGACAAAAAATATGTCCAAAATGTATTGAAAAATTGGAATGTACTTTTCAACAAATTTATGAAAGAAATTATCTCAATGAACTACAATGAAGTACATGTCTATTGAACATTTGAATGTACTCATGTTTTTGTTTGATACGATGAAGTGTCTTAAGAAAGGGGAATAAAACTTGCATAAGCCACGTATCTTACTCTTTTCTTGTATATGATTTTATCAAGATGTGCTTTGATCGATATCTGATGAATTGAGAAGTATGATTTTCTGTATCTATTAGCAATAAATTTGATTCTTCATAATTATCTCCATATTGGGACCACACATCAATCAACTTTTTCTCATAAAATTGTCTTGCTCTCCCTACTTCCAATTTTGTTTGCAAATGACAATGAGACCTGTCCCATGCAAATTTAAAGTCCGCTATATCAATATTTGATTTTTCAAGTACTTTTCGGATGTACTTGTCAGTGAAATTTAATGTCCATATTGTGACATCATAATTTATTAAGCAATATTTTAATACTTTTGACTGAAAAGGCCTTAAAGAATAGGACCTATCACCAAACTGCCAATCTGGTTCTCTTTGAATATGAAAATTTTGTTCATCTTTGGTGTATGATTGGAAGAATACTCTTCCATTTCAAATATCAACAACATCTTTTGACTTGTAGTAATTCCCATCTGCATCTGCATTGCAACCACATGTATGATATTAATATATCTCCACTTCAAGACTTCATTGCTTAAGGACATAAAAACCTATCATTTTAAAAATTATGTTAATATTTATTATGAACTATTTCCATTTGTATGCAAACGTAATTTTACAATGAGTTCAAAGTATCACAAAATACAAATACAATTGCCCCATTAAAATGAACAAACAAATAATATGCTTACTTTATACATAGAGCCTAATACCTTTATTTAATTTGTATGGAATAAAAGTCTTATAAGAATGCATTGACCCACCATTTAAATCATTGATTTTACGACTTGTAACGATTTATTTAATTGCAATTGAAAAATAAAATTACAATGGTCTGGTACAAGTAAACAAACTAATTATATATTATTTTTCACATACAATATAATACAATTTTTAAATTTCAAACCTAATTAATTATATGTTAATTTATAGAGTTTCTACCTTAGTTTTTTTTGTGCTTCTTTTAGTAAAAATTGTATGTTTATTGTTGGTGCTACATACAACTTAATATAATTTTTCAACTTATATGAAATAAAAAGGTTTATAAGAATGCAATGGGTCATCCTTCACATTACTAATTTCTAAGAGGTATAATGATAACTTAAACCACATTTAAAGCAAATAATTGTAATGATCTAATTAAAACAAATAGACCAATTATCTATTAATTTTACATACAATGTAATCCATTGTAAAAAATATATATATAGCATGGGAAATTTTGATATGAAAACATTAAATGACTATTCATCTCACCAAAAATAAAAAATCAAAATCAAAATATTTTATTTTTAGTAATGACAAACCAAATCAACAATTCTTTTATTAGTGTTGTGAAATAAAATTAATAATTCATAATTTCATACATATAATAACATGATATAAACATTTGTAATCTTAAGGTACTTCTAAATGTAATTGAACATCCTTCAAAATAGCTCACACATCCATAGCCGTGTTGAGTTTATGCAATATTCTCCATAGCTCATTGACCAACCAATTATCCCCTTGATTTGCTCCAATGAATGGAGGGGAAAGAATCACATTTTCTTTTGGATTCTCTTCCACTCTCTCAATTAAACAAACAACTATACTAGTATTGGTTGCATCATATTGGGTATGCATTTCCCACACTTTTTTCAATGATTTAGTGTGTATAACTTTCGTTGGATTGTCAATGACCTTATGTCCCTTTTGTGGCTTACAGTCTGAAGCAGTCCACTTAAACACACGTTTATCTTGTAATGTTTCTGAAACCAATTTTTTTAGAAATCTTGTTGTGCTTTGTTTCAAAGCTGTCGTCCAAATTGCAATGTCAAGGGATTCATTTTTGAAACACATTTCAAAAAGTGATTTTGCATGTGGATGAATCCAAAATATTTTTTTCTCTATTGTGTAATCAGCATCAGCTCCCATTTTCTCAATTTGCCCTTTGTTTGTTGCTTCATCATCGATGCTATGATAAAAAATGTCCTTTAGTTCAAAAATAACTAGTTTCTTTTCAGTTATTTTGGCTGCAACACAATGGAAAATAATATAATCAAACCATTTTATTCATGTTACAAAAATTACTAAAAAAATTGTTGAAACAATACACTTACCTTGAGTGGCTTTTGCACTATTTATAAATGAGACAATAATTTCTTTTATCATCTTGATAGGACTTGGAGTAAACATATTAAACCTTCAATCAAATACCAATTGTACTTCTTATTAAACCTTCAATCAAATACCAATACCAAGAAAAACATTAGTAATGGAACCTTTAAAAAGAAACACACACACACACACCTTTAACATTACTTTGATTGTTAATTTTATCCTTTTTATTTGTTCCTATAATAAAAATATACAAAGTTATTGTAATTACAAGCATTTGAGTTTGAAGAATAATAAGATAAACAACAAGACAAGTTATAAGTATCTGATATGACATTATCTTCATATTTTTAGCGTTGCACCTCATCATCATCTTAGTTACCTTTATTTGTTTCGAAATTAAACATATAAAATATTTTGAATTGTGAAAACGAATAGAATCATTAAATAACAATGAAAACAAGTGGACAAATTATAAGTACCTGATGTTATATTTTGTTCTTGATTAAAGTTTTGTTTAACTTTCATTTGATCAATGTCTTGGTTCTCTTTGCTTGTCACTATAATAAACATAAAAAAAATTGTTATAAATTGTGACAATGAACAAAATTCATTAAACTATACAAAAAAAAAGGATCATCTATAATCGTCCATAATAATATTTTGGTCTTGATTGTAGTTTTGTGGGATAGTACCCTAGTCATTATATGCATTCTCTTTATTTCCAACTATAATCAACATATGAAATGATATGAATCACAATAATTTATAATAATAATAAAATAAAAAAAGATAGAGTTACAATGATTAATACCCATTTCTATCTCCATCGTTCCATGGTCATTGTCTTGATTAATTTCATTCATCTCATAATTCCCTATAATAATCATCCAAAAATGTTATGAATATGGAAATTAAATAAATTGAAAAATTATCAAGAGAACAAACCAAACAAATTATGTACCTGGTATGATAACTTCTTCCTCTCCTCCTTCTCCTTCTATTTCCATCTCCATACTCTTTTCAACAACATAAGCACTATGTTGAATAATCTTTTTCTTCCCACTTTCATCATTCTCTATTTTAGAATCTCCATCATTAGTAATTTTAGTAAACACTTTGACAATTAAGAAATATGAAAAAAATAGTATTCAAAGTATTATAAGAAAAAAAATGAATTGTAGTACCCAGATTTTCCAAGAAGTTAATGGATACCAGATTTGATAGTTGAAAAGATTTGTAATTATTTAACATGATTGTCCTTTGTGACTCCGTTTTCACAACACATGAAATTATTCTTCCATATGTACGACAAGCCTTGATTAATTTTTTCCCCTCATAAAGAGAAATAACCACTTTTGCATCACTACATTGTTGGTGTTTTTCCACTAAATCCATCTAGAAATCATATTCTCTCTCATTTTCATCAAATGTGTCTTCAAATGTGTGAGAATATTTTATAGCCTCCAAAATTTTTAATTCTAAAGTATAGAAATGTATAATAAGAACTATATCATAATTATAATTGTTTTGGGACTTATATTCATAAATGCCACTAGTCATTTTATAGTTGAACTTGGAGTTTTTTATGGAAATTTCCAAAGACTGACATACATCATTACAAAACCAAAGTTTTACTAAGAGAACTGTAGTAAACTCATTCAACTCATTTTTTTCGATAAGGAATTGAAAAAATTCAATGTAATATCCCTTATGGAATTATTCTTTTTTCAAAGTGAGTGTATCCAAAACAACAAGGTCATTATGTAAAATTGGTTGCAACTGACATGGAAAAGAGTGCAAACGTGTTGACAAAAGATGAGGGCCCCCAAAATGACAACCAAATTCAAAATTGCTATCAACCTTTTGAACACTTGTTGATCCATTTATCATTCTGTCAAGGACTACACATGCTTGCTAAGAAAGGGACTCTATCTTTGTATTATGTGTTCCTTTGACATAACTAGACCCCTCCACCATGTTGCAAAAATTGGTAAATATGATATCATTAATTTCATAATGCTCAAGAATGTTGAATGTGGTAAGAGTCATCTCATTCAAGTTTTGATCATGACTTTGACAATATGTAACCATTGCATCCAATATTGTTCTGTTGGTTTTCAATTTATAACAAAAATATTTTAATTTTATGGCATTTGATGATGGTTAATTGGAATAGAAAACAAAATGGTTCCATCTAATAGCTTATATGCTACTGAAGCAATTTCTTCCATGGTTAATCCCTGAAGGAGCCGAAGAGTAGCTGGTGTCAAACTATGTAGACTATTTCTCTTGTAGTTCTCAAAATCAGGTTGGCTTGGAGAACACTTTAATGTGCCTAGTTGGTAACAGTTAAAAACAGTGTCCCATTTATCCCAAACAGGTTCATCAAGATATAAGAGAATTTTTTTATTAGAAAAAATTGTAATTGGACAGTCAAAGAATAAGCACAACATTTCATCATCAACCTGATAAAATAATAAATATAAACTAATAAGAATTCAATGTAAAAATGAAGCTAAATAATGTGTTATAATCTAATGAGAAATCATTATAAATATCAAAAAATATGACTTATATTATCATCTTTAGTCATTTACCTACAATAAAAATAGATACAATAATAAAATGTTAAATGTAAAAATAATTAAAATTACATACCTTGTCTTCAGCCATCTTAGAACATCCAATCCTCCTTTTCTTTAATTTGTCATTGGCAATTAAGAAATGTCTTGCTGACCGCACACAATCAACAAATGTAGTTTTGAAGAATACCTTATTTGCATAATTTAATTGACAACAAATGTGGATCACCTCAGTGGGTTCAACTGATGGATGCAACAATCGAGCATTATGTTTTTTATAAAATTTTTTTCGCTTCTCCCGATACATTATATTTAGGATTTGTTAAAATTTCTTTCGCTGCTTGAATGGTATGTTGACCATCAACTATCGAAAAATTAATATTCTTAGAATTTAGATCTGTCTCATTTATAATTTTGATAGAGTTGACCAATGGATTAGGCTGATTAATGTCAAATGGAATCAGAAGAGGATCGGGTAATGAGGTTTGAAATTTTTCTAGGAATGATTTCACTAATAATTGAACATTTAAATCATCTCGTGATCTTGGGGGCTTCTTTACATATTTCAACAACCACTTTTCTATTATAAGAGTTTGAAAATAGATAGCAATGCTTGAAGGCTTCATGAATCTCATCACATTGATTTGCAAGGTTAGTTGTCTCAAATTCAACTTTCCTAGTTTTTTGAATTTCTATAGTGAGCTTGAAATCACTTTTTGTTATGTTCTCCTCCAAATAAGATAAATATACTCTTATCAAAGCAAGTAATTGAGAATCAATTTTATCATCTCATATTTTATTAAGAAATTTACCTTTTTGTTGTAAATGAAGAAGTACAAATGATGTTTGTTTACTTCTTACATAGCGATATCTCAGAACTATGGCAATGTGTTTTAAAAGAACTGCATAACTATTTAGTCTAGATTTAGAGAAGCTCTCAAAGTTATCCAACTTGAACATTGAATTCTTTATCGTATTTGTTGAATCAGTACTTGAAGCTTCAATCAGATCTGGTCTAAAATTTGTATACTGCACTTGACATGAAATTAACATTACTTCATTTTCTTTAATAATTTCCACTTGAAAGTCAATGCCATTTTCATTGTAAGCATAGCAATTGATTATTATTCCTAATATCTCTGGTTCGTTTCCATCTATTGATCCAAATAGATACATATCTGGAAACATATTCATGTGAGCTTCTATTTGGATGTACTAATCTTGCACAAACTCATATTTATTATATGTATCGTATTTTTTAATCATTTCAAAAGTAGAAGTAGAAGGTGTTATTGATATTGCCTTTTGAGTTGAATAACTTTTCTTTTTCTTAAATGATGGTTGTAACATTTCATTTGCTTTTGGGCCAACCAATTCTGCAAATAACAACAAAAAGATATTTTCATTAATCAAAATGAAAATATAATTTCAAATATTGTCACATAATGTTCTTATAAATATTGAAAAGCCACCCAATCTAACCATTTCTAAGAGAGTGTACATAAAATATAAAACCACCACACGAGTTGGAGGCAATGTTTGTATCACTTTCTTTTTGTTTCTTCTTCACTACTTTACTTCTAATTTCAGGCACACTAGATTCCACAGTTTCTAGAAAAAAAAATATGGAATACATGAAATACCAAATATTATTAAACAACCTTATAATACACGATTTCTACTTACATGCACAATAATAAATGAGTACATATCCTATGCAAGTTTTACTATATGACACCAAAAGTTATCACGTGGGTAAAATTGCTAAGAAAAGAAACCACCTAACCCAAACATTTCTAAAAGAGTACATAAAATATAAAACCACCATCCCAGTTGAAGGGGGCATCATTTGTATATCACTTGTTTTTCTTTTTCTCTTTGCTACTTTACTTCAAATTTCACGCCTAGCAGTTTCCATGGTTTCTAGAAAGAAAAATATTATGGAAAATATGAAATAACAAATAATATTAAACAACCTTATAATACATGATTTCCATTTACACGCACAACAATAAATGAGTACATATGTTATGCAAGTTTTACTATATGACACCAAAAGTTATCACGTGGGTAAAATTGCTAAGAAAATAAACCACCTAACCCAAACATTTCTAAAAGAGTACATAAAATATAAAACCACCATCCCAGTTGAAGGGGGCATCATTTGTATATCACTTGTTTTTCTTTTTCTCTTTGCTACTTTACTTCAAATTTCACGCCTAGCAGTTTCCATGGTTTCTAGAAAGAAAAATATTATGGAAAATATGAAATAACAAATAATATTAAACAACCTTATAATACATGATTTCCATTTACACGCACAACAATAAATGAGTACATATGTTATGCAAGTTTAGTATATGACACCAAAAGTTATCACATAGTTAAAATTTCTTGGAAAAAAAAATACCCATGTTAGTATGGGGTATCCTCATTAAAACCCCACTCCTAAGGCTATTTCCATAGGTTTTATTAATCAACAAGTTATTAACACAATGTCTAATGATTGTAAAAAAGTATAAACTAAAATTGTCATACCATTTTAAGAATTTTGTGTCGTGTTTCTTGAAATTCCTTTTTCCTTGGATGCTTCCTTTGAATTCTCAGTAGCTTCATAGTCCAAGGTATCTGAAAATAAAGTAAAAAATTGTTATCACAATTTTGAATTATTGAAGAAAATATGAATTTATAAATACTATAACTACTCGCATCATTATATGTGTAACAAAATGAACAAGAACAATAACGAGTGTAGAACTCACAATAATAGCTAATCAAGGTTAGAAAAAGGGCACCCCCAAATAATTTATTATGTTCTTTTAATCGTGAATATAGGAAAGCAAACATCTACTAGGTTTCCTTCTAGCACGAGCATAAGAACATTTCCAAAAGACATTACATTGTGAATAAATAAAAACAATTGTAGAGACTACAACATCATATATACACAAAATTTATCTCTTATAGTCATGTATATTCTTAGTTTGCTTTAGAAAAAATAAAAGCAAAACACAATGAAAGAACATTAACTATGGCGATCATTAGATTTTCTTCTAGATCTTCATCTAGCACAAAGACAAACACATAGCAACTTTGCAAGGTGAAAGAAATATAAATGTGATATAATTACTTCTAACACGAACACAAGCATATTGCCAACAAGAATCTTGCAAAGAAAAAGAAATATTTGCATCCTATATTTATTTCTATTACAAACGCGTGGATATTGTCAAAAAAAACATTGTAAGGTGAAAGAAATCTAGTACGTGCTACAATTATTTTTAGTACGAACACATTCATATTTCCAAGAAAAACATTGCAAAACAAAATAAATATAGCACAAGCTAGATTTCCTTCTACCACAAACACAAACACATTGTCATTAAAAATATTGCAAGGCAAACGAAATGTAACCCATGCTAGACTATATTCTATCGCATACAAGAAGATTGCCAACAACAACATTGTATTGTAAAGCAAATCTAGTGGATGCTAAATTTCCTTCTAGCAAAAACATAAACACAATGTCAATAAAAGCATTGCAATAATAATATTTGCTTGGACATTTGACCTTTCCTTTTAGAGACTATGAGGTTTTAGTCCATGCCTACATAGACTGTTGTTACAATATAAAAAATGTTAAACCCTGAAATGATTAGAAGGTCCTTCATATGGAATATGTGGTCTAAGAATGGGATAGTGTACAAAGATTTCCTCCTATAAAAAACACAAGGACGTTGCAAATAACAACATTACAAGATGAAAGAAATATAATGCATATTATATTTCCTTCTAATGGAAACATAATCACATAACAACATTGTAGGGTGAAAAAAATTTAGTCTGTGTTACATTTATTTATAACACAAACATATAAATATTTCCAATGACAACATTACACAACAAAAAAAATCTAGCACAAGCTAGATTTCCTTTTAGCCTAAACAGAAACATGTTAGTGTTCACAACATTGCAATGTAAAATAAAATCTAACATGTGTTAGATTTCCTTTTAGCGCAAACTTGAGCACATAGAAACATTGTAGAGTGAGAAGTCTATCAAGTGCTAGATTTATGTCTACCACAAATACAAGCACGTTGCCAACAAGAACATTGTAGAGTATAAGAATTCTAGATTGTGTTAAATTTTTTTCCAACACAAACACAAGCTCATTTTAATTTGAAAGAAATTTAACACATGTTATATTTCCTTTGAGCACAAACACAAGAACATAACAACATTGTAGGACTAAATAAGTTTGATGTGTGCTAGATTAACAACATTGCAATTTAAAATAAAATCTAACATGTGTTAGATTTCCTTTTAGCGCAAACTTGAGCACATAGAAACATTTTTAGAGTGAGAAATCTAGCAAGTGCTAGATTTATGTCTACCACAAATACAAGCACGTTGCCAACAACAACATTGTAGAGTATAAGAAATCTAGTTTGTGTTAAATTTTCTTCCAACACAAACACAAGCACATTTAAATTTTAAAGAAATCTAACACATGCTATATTTCCTTCTAACACAAACACAAGAACATAACAACATTTTAGAACTAAATAAGTCTAATGTGTGCTAGATTAACAACATTGCAATGTAAAAGAAAATCTAACATGTGTTAGATTTACTTTTAGTGCAAACTCAAGCACATAGAAACATTGTAGAGTGAGAAATTTAGCAAGTGCTAGATTTATGTCTACCACAAATACAAGCACGTTTCCAATAGCAACATTGTAGAGTATAAGAAATCTGGCTTGTGTTAAATTTTCTTCCAACACAAACACAAGCAAAATTAAATTTGAAAGAAATATAACACATGTTATATTTCCTTCTAGCACAAACACAAGAACATAACAACATTTTAGGACTAAATAAGTCTAATGTGTGCTAGATTAACAACATTGCAATGTAAAAGAAAATCTAACATGTGTTAGATTTCCTTTTAGCGCAAACTCAAGCACATAGAAACATTCAAGAGTGAGAAATATAGCAACTGCTAGATTTATGTCTACCACTAATACAAGCACATTGCCAACAACATTGTATAGTATGAGAATTCTAGAGTGTGTTAAATTTTCTTCCAACACAAACACAAGAACATTTTAATTTGAAATAAATCTAACACATGCTATATTTCCTTCTAGCACAAACACAAGAACATAACAACATTGTAGTACTAAATAAGTCTAATATGTGCTAGATTAACAACACTGCAATGTAAAAGGAAATCTAACATGTGTTAGATTTCCTTTTAGCTCAAAGTCAAGCACATAGAAACATTGTAGATTGAGAATTCTAGCAAGTGCTAGATTTATGTCTACCACAAATACAACACATTGCCAACAACAACATCATAGAGTATAAGAAATCTAACCTGTGTTAAATTTTCTTCCAACGCAAAAACAAGCACATTTAAATTTGAAAGAAATCTAACACATGCTATATTTCCTTCTAGCACAAACACAAGAACATAACAACATTTTAGGACTTAATAAGTCTAATGTGTGCTACTTTAACAACATTGCAATGTAAAAGAAAATCTAACATGTGTTAGATTTCCTTTTAGCGCAAAGTCAAGCACATAGAAACATTGTAGATTGAGAAATCTAGCAAGTGCTAGATTTTTGTCTACCACAAATACAAGCATGTTGCCAACAACAACATTGTAGAGTATAAGAAATCTAGCTTGTGTTAAAGTTTCTTCCAACACAAACCCAAGCAAATTTCAATTTGAAAGAAATTTAACACATGTTATATTTCCTTCTAGCATAAACACAAGAACATAACAACATTTTAGGACTAAATAAGTCTAATGTGTGCTATATTAACAACATTGCAATGTAAAAGAAAATATAACATGTGTTAGATTTCCTTTTAGCGCAAACTCGATCACATAGAAACATTGTAGAGTGAGACATCTAGCAAGTGCTAGATTTATGTCTACCACAAATACAAGCACGTTGCCAACAACAACATTGTAGAGTATAAGAAATCTAGCTTGTGTTAAATTTTCTTCCAACCCAAACACAAGCACATTTAAATTTGAAATAAATCTAACACATGCTATGTTTTCTTCGACCACAAACACAAGAACAAAAGAACATTGTAGGACTAAATAGGTTTAATGTGTGCTAGATTAACAACATTACAATGTAAAATAAAATCTAACATGTGTTAGATTTCTTTTTAGCGCAAACTCGAGCACGTAGAAACATTATAGAGTGAGAAATCTAGCAAGTACTAGATTTATGTCTATCACAAATACACGCACGTTGCCAACAACAACATTGTAGAGTATAAGAAATCTAGCTTGTGTAAAATTTTCTTCCAACACAAACACAAACATATTTAAATTTGAAAGAAATCTAACACATGCTATATTTCCTTCTAGCACAAACACAAGAACATAACAACATTTTAGGACTAAATAAGTCTAATGTGTCCTAGATTAACAACATTTCAATGTAAAAGAAAATCTAACATGTGATAGATTTCCTTTTAGCACAAACTCAAGCACATAAAAACATTGTAGAGTGAGAAATCTAACAAGTTGTGATGGATTTCTCACACAAAAAAAATCCCATACTCACCTCCATATCCCTCCCCATGCTCCTCCCCATCTAGTAGATGCTTATACATGTTTATAAACCACATCAAGTAAATTGTCTCTCTCACTCATGTGAAATCCTGGGTCTTTGTAAGATTTCCCAAACTATGCAAATAGAAAAAACTCTAACATTATCATCAAGAAAAAAATTCCCTCTCTATGCTGACTAAATCTAGAGTTAAGATGGATCTAAAGGAAAAGCTTGCACCTTGAGAAATTTGATCCCTTTGTAGGCTATCTAAATCTAGAGTTAAGATGAATCTAAAATGGTTTAATTATTAATAATTATAATTCTTATTTTATTTTATTTTATATTTATTTAAATTTACTAAATTAACAAGTTTAAATAACATTGCATAACCTTAGAACATCTCATTCACTTTGGGCTAAAGTCTCCCATGTAATCATTCATGTTGGACTAAAGTCTCTCCATGCAATTATTTAAATTTGTAGATATTTATTTTTAATTTAATCAATAATATTTAATATAAAGTAGAAAACATAAACTTGGAAAAGCCCATAAATATTATAAATATCAAGTGAATTACAATGAAATTTGAACCATTTGAAATTATAATTTTATATTTTATTTTGGAAAAATTTCAAACCATAAAATTGATAATAATAATTTTTTTATTAAATATAAGGTTATTTTATTTAATTTTATAAATATTATATACAATAATACATGAAAAATGTAATATAATTTAAAAAATTGTAATTTATAATTTTAAAATCACTAAAAAATAATATTAACATACCAGATTCTTTATTATTATTAAAATTTGTAGATATTTATTTTCATTTTAATGGATAATATTTAATATAGAATGGAAAGTATAAATTTGGAAAGGGCTACCCATATTATAAATATTAAGTGCATTATAATGTAATTTGAACCATTTAAATTTATGATTTATATTTTTAATTTAAAAATAAAATAAAATTAAAACATGTAATTAATTAAATTTATGATTTTACATTTCCAATTAAAAAAAATTCAAAACATAGAATTGAAAACATATTGAAAAGTGGGTCCTCTGCATGGAGCTGGTAGAAATGTTCACTGCAAATGAGATAAGGTGTCCTTGAAATCACATTATACACTTGTCTGATTCATCACTGCAATGAGCCAAGGTATAAAAATTTTAGGGATACCCAAAGTGCAGCCAGTAGCTAAAATTCTTTATGCCAACACTATGGAACTAGAGGGAATGGGTTCAATGGAGATCAAGACCTTGCATTGTGTTTTGCTAAGTGGAAGAGGTCCTTATAAATTAAAATTTTCCTGCAAATAGGGACAAGAAACTAATAACAAGTGGAAGCACTAACAATGTATCGAGTCAAGTTCCTCAAGGACATTGTGCAAAGGGATATAGTTATTATTGAGGACTCCAACATAGTCAAAAAATTTACTTTAAGGAATATACCATTGTACTATTATTACTACTATATTCAATGCTAACCCTAAAATTCAGTAATGGTATATGTTGAACTAGTCTTATGATTTATTATCTATGTTGTTTATAATCAAGGTAATAATGAAAACCAACACCTTGCACAAAAAGAGCAATTATCATGAAGTATATGGAAAGTGAAACAAATGGTAGCATACCCTCCTAGTGGAATTATGTTTTTCATAGTTGAATATTACCTTGTAATTGAGTCACAAGTGTAATCACTCAATCAAATGTAAACATACCATTGTCATTTTGGAACTAGATTGGTAAGCCTAATACTTGTTAATTTATAAATAAGATTAAATACTTATTGAGTAGCAATGACATGGTACACTAATTAGAACCAGTCTAGATCCATCTTTATTCTGAATTTATTAAATGCTAAGAGGGATCAAATTTTTTGGCATGCAAACATTTCTTTAGGTTTTGCACTAAAAAAGGAGGTTTTCACTTCAAAAGATTTGACCTCTCTCAATAATTGATAAATGATTTAGGCTAATATGTTAAATGATTTAAATAACTGAAATTCACATTGTATTAATATAAAAAGTTATTAAATCATTTATAATTCAACTTTATATTTATTTTAATTTAAAATATATTGATAAATTATACTTGTTAAATACTTTATAATTAAATATATCATTTATATTAAATTTTAAATCTAATTTTTTTAGATTTAATGATAATTTTGTCTAACTTATATTAATTTCATTATTTTTATTAAATATTAAAATTTAATTATTTTTAAAAAAGTTTACTAAAATCACTATTGAAATTTCAAAACTTTAAAGATATTAACATTTATACACAATTCAATTTAAAAAATCAAACTTATATAACTTATAAGGCTCTCTTATATATAATTTATTTAGTTAAAAAACATTTAATTTAAACAATTTGTAAAACTGCCTATCATTAATACCAATCTAGATCCATTTTAACTCTTTATCTACTCAAAAGGGATTAAATCACCATGGACAATACCATGGGTTCTCATAAACTCAAAGCTCAAAAACTGACTTGACCAAGTCAAATTTACCATAACTACCCAATAAAAATTAATTGAAAAAATAATAACTTTTTATTTTAATATAGGGTTATTTCTATTTTTATTTCAAATTTGCCTTAACTACCCAACAAAAATTGATAAAATAAATAGTAACTTAGAATTTTTATTTTATTTTAAGTAACCAAGATTATAATATAATATATCAAACATTTCACCCAAAAATAATGAAAAAAAAATGTAGTTAAATTAATTACATTTTACACCATTAATATTATTAAACATTTACCTAATCCATTAACATTATTAAACATTTACCTAATTACATTGTACACCATTAATACTATTAAACATTTACCTAATTACATTGTACACCATTGAACATTTGAAAAAAACTAAGGAGAAAGAAGAGTGTCAACATGAACATTAAGGACCAGCACCAAATTTGAAAGAATCTCTTCGCTATCAAGAGCCAACTCTATATAAAGCCACTCTAGATTTAGTGACATATGTGCAAGTGTGTTGTAGATTTTATTACTTTGCCATATAGTGCAGACATCTTGCTCAATGTTGGGAACTGATATATAATTTGCAACCACCTTGTCTCTTTCATGATAAGCTCCGGGGCAGATATTGTCACAATAATACAGTTTCAAGCACAGGAAAATATTAAAAGACTCGCTGTAGCAAAAAAATGGAAGAAAAAAAAAATCTAAGTTATTTTACACTGGTTATTTTTACTTTAATTAGATTTCGAAACTATTTTAAAATTTGACGGACAAAATATTAAATAATTGACATCGTTTTTATCAATCAAATTTAAAAATATTCTATATGAAAAAAAATGTAAAATCACATTAATTCAACTACTGTAAATACTTTGCAAGAGAAGTTTCGTTATTTGTTTAAACACTTATATTGGACTTTGACGGAAGAAATGAGAACATAATGAGTGAGGACACGTTCTATGGTGGATGTGCAATAGCCATCAAAGTTGGCATCCTTTTCATTGTGCAATTTATTTATCAAAAATCGAAGTAAGATGTTGTAGAGCTTGATATCCATTGTTTAGGCATTGAACCATAGAGCTCTCTATTTGATTTCTATTGTTGATTTTTTTAATAAACAGTTAGTTAATACAACATCAACTACTAGAACAAAGATAAGGAGTGGTGAGATTTTTTTATCAAATGAGTGAAAAAAGTACCTGGCCTCTTTCTTATTATTATACCTGCCCACTACTAGGTATATAGCGATCGATAAATCACTGAAAGCCTATTATTTTCTTTCGAATTTTTCCATATGGCTTGATTTAAGCAAATGTTTTCTAGAAATTTTTATTTAAAATTATTTTAATTTTTTTTTATTGGACAAGCAACTTAGGAGTCTTATTGCAATTTATTACAGGCTTTCCAATTTTAGGTTGGGTTAAAGAGTCAAGTTTAGATATAATATATAGAATATGAAGGAAACATTTAATTTCAAAAAACTAATGCTAAGTCTCACTTAGCATTAATCTGATAACATTTTTCGTTTGGAATTTTTTAGCCTAATTACATAGCTTAATATTACATAGCCATCTGGTTCTTTCGTGTCAATGAGCACTAACTTTCTCTGTCCACCAAACTTCTTGTTTTAAGTCCTCTGCACCAAAACCTGGTCATGTACATTCTCTATCCTACAGACTTCTGGTTTTAAGTCCTCTACAAGGATACACATTCTCAACAAATTGCTATGTTTCGAGCACCCTAATTTGACCTTGCTTCATACGCCTACGGCTTGCATAATGACTCGCCAAACACAAGTAAATTAAGGCATAATTTTTCAAGTACCAAATGTTCAAGTACTAGATGACGATTATTATTGTCTCGTTCCTTCAGTTCCTTAGCTCTTCAAGCCTCGTACTATTCTTCTTACAACAGCATATCAACACTCTCTTCCTCTTCATACATGTTGGGTACATATAACAAGCTGCCCCATATACAATTTGATGGCATTGCTTGAGGCCTCAATGCCTGTGCACTCTTTGTTTTTCTTTTTTTCTCCATAAAACTGAGGCCATATACAATTTTATGGCATTGCTTGAGGCTTCAGTGCCTGTGCACTTTGCATCTTCCTTTTTTTTCTCCATAGAAGAGAGGGAGGGACAGAAAGGAGAGTAATTGTCCATCTGTGTTGCATTTTTCCTCTATAATCTAATGTTTGCCAAAAATTTATGTGAAATCCTCCAATTAGTGATCCTGTTGCTCTCAAACACTTGCTTCGTCAACCCCCAAAACTGCTAATGCAGTAAACAATAATCGATTCCTTTCTACTCATGTTTTGAATTTCTGGAATTTTTGTATAAGAAGTCCCATTTTAACCAAAGCTCACCCAAGAGGGAGTCTCCCTAAGCACCCTAGCATCTCAACAACTCTTGTTGTTGTTACTTGAAGTCTTTTTGCAGAAGTAAAATGCAGTGGCATAAATTATCTTGTGTTCTATGTTCCCAATCCCAGTTTTCATAAATAATGTTTCTCCATTGTTTGCAGAGTTGGTATCCATCTTCTAACAAGACTGATTTGAACACTTATAGTGAACGCATAGTGTTACGTTGGTATCAGAGCTCCCCCCTAGATAATAAATGTCACAATCTAGATGACGCAAGTGGAATTGGAAAACCATCTCGGTAATTGGCTAGTCCTCTGTGCTTTTATTCAAGTTACCCTAATATGTTATCTGATACAATTATGTTTTGTTCTAGCTCCTTGAATCTCTTGGCTGTGTTGAATAAGTTGTTATTTGCAACATCATGGTAGTTCATTGTGCACTTAATTTGAATTCCTCTTACTTAGGATGCACTCTTTCATTCATTTCATTTGCTTTATTGATACAGCCATATCTGGATTAAATCTTAACCACTTAAAGATTAATATCCAAAACTTACCCTTGATATTGACTGTCCATGGACAACCCAAGAGGGATTCCTTTCTGTGGTAATCTTTGAAATGCATGGCAGCAGATAGCATTTAGGGACATAGTGCCCAACGCATCCATGAACCAACGAACACTTAAACAACTTTGAATTGCATCCGTGTCCATTGCTAAAGTCAGTTGCAATCTCTATAAGAGTAGCTTCTGACCATGCTCACTTTATCCGTTACGCTTCCACTATCACCTTTAGTTAAAAGAGACACTTCTGCTGAGCCTATGATAGAACCATTTCAGTGCACCATATAGTGTTACATCCAGTACCGTAGCGCTTAATCTAAAGGAACCCTTATCTGCGATTCATATCTTCGGCCCGAAAAATCGGACCTCGATCTTGTCTATGCCAAGCTCCTCACTATGGTATGTCACCCCCAATATAAAAGAATCAAGGGCGACCTTAGAAGCAGACAGTTTAGTAGGATAAAGAAATCATGTTTGAGGCCACACTTGGGTTTGAACTACCACCACTCTACTGACCCCTTGATATTGTACTAGCACTGAAACTACTAGTACTTCCTCTTACTACTGCACCAAGCTGACTACAACTGCTAGGATAATGATTGTACCAAGGCAAATAGAAAGCAAAACCAGAAAAAGAAAGTACCATATGACTTATTGATGTCAGAGGAGTGGTCGAAACTGGGCTAGCTTTGTGGTTTCCTAACATTACCTCTTTGACAACAGGGGTTCAGAATCTCGGCTTCCTTCATTATCAAGAAGCAAACAGTTTAGTAGGCTAAAGATTCAATCAAGATTGTCTTACAGTTCTCGGTGATAGATTTTTACTGATGAAGAGTAGTTTCATGATTTAACTCTAACCAGGTCATTATGCTTTGCTAATCATAGCACTACGTTTCGATACACCTATAAGGTGTTATAGTATATTCTTTAGGTTCTTTGGACTTCTTTGGAGAGAAAACCCCATCTGAAGTTCTTTAGTGCAGTGTGTTACTATCCCCAGTCTACTCTCAACATACGGATGGAAACTTCCCTTCTGTAGATTTGCAACTTGAGGTCACATTGTTCTCCATTGTTCTTTATGGGTTTTAGGTGTGAGGGCCTTGCCTTTGAGACAAACTGCGCCAAGATATAGAGTGTAGAGACCCATATGCTTCCGCATGATCAAGAGAAATAAAACAATTCCACATGCCATTGTTCAGGTAGAGTTTGTGACCCATTCACTCTGGCTTGAGACCATTTTTAGATTGGTCTAGGTGTTGCAACATATTTGCTATATCTTTCACACAATATTTAGTAGGGAGTGTTATCCATACTTCGCTTTTTATACCTATTAGGCCATAGCATCGAATAGAGACCCATTGATTGGCTTCATCGTTGAAAGCAGACTCGAATAGACCCATTGATTGGTTTCATCATTGATGCTTTCAAAGGTTTCAGACCATCGTCAGTCAATTGGCATCTTGGTGGATAACTTCCACATATACAGGTAGGATGTCTAAGCCTGACTTGACCTACCAAGTGGGTTAAAGGCCAAAATGGCCTTTTTTATGGTCTCTCCATTTGAGCTACAAGGTCTTGGTCTTTGTTCTGTTGGTAGTTCAAGGGTTGCCCTCCAAAGTTCACCATGAAAAAAGGAAGCAGTCAAAGAGTTTATGCCCCTTTTTTCATCGTTTAAAATCCTTGAAGCATCTTTTAAGGGATTGTAGATTCTATAGATTATGCTAGAGGTTGGCGCAGGACTGGCATTTTGTTCGGCTTCATGGACAGCTTGATTCGTGCACACAACTTCATTGGTGTGGAGATCTTCTTGGGGCTTTTCGGTGCTTGGTTTCATGCTTTCAAGGGTTTGGGACTGTATTTAGATTTCAGATTTGATCCACAATCTAGGAGCTTCAATGCAAGTATGCTTGAGGTCAGTTTCATCAATTTTCTTTTCACTTTTGGCGAAAATAATTAGGTATGAAATTATTTGTCAAAGGATACCTCCTAATAAAGAATGCCAAAGAGCTCAGTGCTATCACATACTGAAGTTATTGTTGCCTTAGTTTCTCTCAGGAAGAGGATATGATTCATGTCTGTATACACTCTTTTCTTTTGGTTGGTTTTTCTATTTCAGACACTAAGTACAATAGAGCAAAATTTTATCACTCCTTCTGGACTTCCACTAATGAGGCAAAGTAATTTTCCTATTCTCGATTCTACACTACATATTAACAATGTAATGCCCATTGCACCGTTTGTATAATAAATTACACAACATATTAACAATGTAAAGCCCATTGCACAGTTTGTATAATAAATTTGCAATTTCTAGATTTTACACTACATATTAACAATGTAAAGCCCATTACACAATGTGTATAATAAATTTGCAATTTATGTAAAACATACATGGGTAATTGCAGAGATCTTATAGATAATTTAGAAACCTTGAGTGAGTAATGTGAAGTAGCATTGAAGTAATTTTTTTCAATATAACAATAGTGTTATATTTAGTTATTTTGCATTGGGCTCTTGTACAAAAGATTGTGTCATTAATTGCTACCATTGATCAAACCACGTTGTCTTTCTTCTGTTTTTAGCTGCCCACTTACTGTTTATTTTTCTGGGATATGCTATGTTATCTTCTCAGTTTATTATACAAATCATTTTATTAGGCAACACTTTTCTTCTATTTTTTAACACAGAGTTGGATTTTGTTTATGCTTTTTTTTTTTGAATGATGTGGGTTCAACTAATTTGAACTAACGTAGTTATTTTTGCATAATGAATGGAAAGCACTTGGGATTCAGTAGTCTCGCAAGTGGGCGCACTACGCTATTCACCGCCCTAAACCACACATTCTATTATTCAAAAAACCTTTGAATTACAAACAAAGCCACCAACAGGAAGCACAACAAAGTTGATGACGTGCATTCAAGCTATGAGTAATTTTACTATACATTTAGAATAATAAAAGAATGAAATGTATATTAATTCTTATTGGTTACTTCAAGTGAGTTTGATGTTAAGGAATAAGTCTACAAAGTAGAAATTTACAATCCTCATATTGCAACAGTTAACAACCCTGCTAGTTTAATATTTGCTTTTTCTTGGAAATGATGAATGTTAAGAACCCTCGTGCTCAGGTTATTCACAATCTAGAAAAGGTTATCCACAATCTAGACATGGGCAAACATTAGTGTACAAGTTTACAAGACTCACGGATTGCTTTGGGCAATAGGCATAGTTAAGTTATTGTCTAAGGTGTTCCAATCTTAGACGAAGAAGATTTGAGATGTGTTACATTGATTCAATGAATAAACACGAATGGGCAATGCATTAGACGTTTCGACCATGAATAAACACAAATGGTCAGTGCATTAGACGTTTCAACCATTACATAATTATAGGTTTATGGGTACATGATGTTTGGACAAACACACAATTATCACTTCACTGATGGGATAAAATCACACAATTATCACTTCACTGAAAAACTTTGGGATTCCACAAGAGTCAAACCTTGGAAATGGGATTAACTACATTAGGAATAAACCAAAGAACATCTAATCTTACCAACCCAATCGTGGTGGTCTTTTAACAAAATAAAAGACACCTTACCAAACTCTCTCAATATCAAATTGCAAATCTCTTACCAACCCAATCGTGGTGGTCTTTTAACAAAATAAAAGATACCCTACCAAACTCTCTCAATATCAAATTGCAAATCTCTCAACAAATGGAAAAATTAGGTCTAGAATTACTCTTTGAATTCCAATTCTCTAGAAGTCAGATTGAAATCACTATTTAAAATCTCTGTACAGACATTGGCCCTGCATTTAGAGGACATTTTTTTTCTGGTATTTAGTATTTAATAATCTAATTGTCTCGTAGGTGGATAGTGTACTTCTCTAGTTATGTTTTAAATAAAACTGATCTATTTTTTCCAGTTTAAGAACATAATTAATTGATATATCAAGAAAAGGTATTGCTTATGTTTGAACTTTATCATATTTTCCTTTTCCATCTAATGGAGAGAGATGGGCATACTATTCAAATATTTTAAGCACTAGAGTATCGATTATAAACAGGTGCTAAGCTATGGTTTGTGCAGAGTTTTGATTGAGTGAAATAATTGAAGGGTCTCTGCAGGCAAAGAAATCTTTGGAGGACAATTACAATAATTATCCACCAGTATTTGAACCAGAGTTCATTATCATTTTATTAGCCTAGGGACTTCCTTTGAGATCCTTTGTTGGTGCTTTCAATAAAACAAGTGCACCTGTTATTGAGTTGAACTTGAGTGCCTATATTCAACATATCTTTTGCATGTTTTTAACATGAGTCTGATATTTGACAAACACAAGGCACTTTTTTGAGTTGGTTTAAGGCATCTAGGATTAGGGTTTTTATAGGTCTTATATTTGTAGCATAGGTAAGTGTTAAATTAGAGGAGAGTGTTTTTTCTTATTTTTGTTCCAAACTTTCTAATACAGAAGGATGAAACTAAACTTTAAATTCCTTTTAACTATGAACTAAAGAACACTCATGATCTTATTTAGGTTTCTTACTTCCTTTGTCTGCACTAAGAAATACATAATTAGGGTGAAGAGAGAGCCTGTTCTAAAATCAAGATTAGTACTAAAACAAAATCTACCCAATCAAAACAAGACAAAAACCAAAATCATAGGCTATGTTTATATTTGGTCTCTATTCAATGACCAACTGGGTATTTTATACTCTATGCATAAGGAAGCCCATGATATGATAAAGGTATTCCACTTTAAACCAAATTCCCCTATCTGCAACGAGCAGGGTTAGGCAGGATGCTCTAACATCAGAACTGCAAAAACCATGACTAAAATATCTCCAAAGTGAGCAAAATATGTTAGAATTCAATCATAATTCATGAATAAATGGACAATATTAGACAACCTCCTCTACGATCAAAACTGCTACTAAGACAAAAGTCTAGAAAAATACCAAAAGTTATCAGAAAATATTCGAATTCATTCATAATTCATTGCCTGGTATAAAATCATTAAAGAAAAGTAGCATTTTCCAAGTTATCCATATTGAATATAGAATCTTAGAACAATTGAAAGTTTATATCGGATCAATAAGTCACATAAAAAGTTTAGTGTGCAGGTCTTCTTGGGGTTTTTTGGTGCTTGGTTTCATGCTTTCAGGGGTTTGGGAATTTATTCATATTCAGCTTTGATCCACAATCTAGAAGCTTCAATGCAAGTACTTTTGAGGTCAATTTCGTCAATTTTTTTTTCACTTCTGGCAAAAAGAAGTTGGTATGAAATTATTTGTCATACCTCGTAATAAAGGATGCCGAAGAGCTCAGTGCTATCACGTACTGAGGTTATTGCTGCCTTAGTTTCTCTCAAGAAGAGGATATGATTCATGTCTGTATACACTCTTTTCTTTTGATTGGTTTTTCTGTTTCAAAGACTAAGTACAATAGAGAAAAATTATCACTCCTTCTGGACTTCCACTAATGAGGCAAGGTAATTTGCCTATTCTCGATTCTACACTACATACTAACAATGTAAAGCCCATTGCACAGTTTGTATAATAAATTTGCAATTTCTAGATTCTACACTACATATTAACAATGTAAAGCCCATTGCACAGTGTGTATAATAAATTTGCAATTTATGTAAAACATACCTGGGTAATTGCAGATATCTTATGGATAATTTATAAACCTTGAGTGTTATAGACAGTTTTGGGCCCTACAACCCCAAGCATGAAATGTCCATAAATCAAGGGCTCCTAAGTCCCTAAAAGTGTTGTTCTAACCCCTAAAGGAACAAGGTCAACAGATTACAGCTTCTCCCAGAAGTTCTCCATGAAAAACTGCTCAGAATTGGTCAAAACGGGATCATTTCAGCTGTTCCACTGGCTAAGTGCGTTGCATCTCACCTAAATACACTGTGGGGGTGTGTTGCATTTCAAAAATTTCTTCTGTAGGGTGCGATGGGCGAGAAATGACAAATGGCAGTGTCATTCCGCGAGGTGGAGAGGCAATGGAAGCTTCCAGAATCTTCTCCTGTGACACTTGCCTCACTGAATTCGACCAAGGATGAGTAAGAGACCATCAATCTCCAAGTGGAAGCAAGAACTATCAGAGGGAGGACACTAATCAAATCACAAGCTGACTCATCCCCCTTACAGATATCTATATATGGATCCCTCATCCCAGAGATCCAGAGGCTGGAATTTTGCATATTGTAAGGAATTGTTGTTGGTTTCTTGAGACAAACATCAGATTGTTGGGTGATCTAAGCTTTGTTTGAGGTGAAGAGGGGCTTCTTTGTTGGGAGGTTGATGCTGGGTCAGAACAACTGGTTGTAACCCCTCGTGGCTCTTTTCTTGTTTATCAATAAAAGCTATTCGAGTTTTCCTCCATGCTTTTGTGTCATTGATGCTTGCTACATTTGTATGGTCAATTTACATCTGATCCTAGATTATTTATGATTATAGATCCATGTCTTTGTATAGTGCTATGCTATTGTGATCTTACAGGTACTTTGTGAAGCTGGGCATGCAAGGGAGCAGGTAGCTGAGGACTATCAAAGAAGAGAGGGATCAAATCAGGAGATTAGCGCAAGACAGAGGTTGGTCTTTCTGTTCCTCTCTATCTATAATTCATAAAGGAAAAACGAAATTAGATTTTCTCTGTTTGTTCCTAAGGCAGCTTTCACACCTTAGTGGGATAGAGCAGTTCTATATAGACACTTTTCCCTGTAACATTGAGTGAGTAATGTGAAGTAGCATTAAAGCCATTTTTTTCAATATAACAATAGTGTTTTCAATGGCCAAGAACAAATGGGAGGTGCAAGCCATTTAAGCATTCAGATATTACTGTTGTAAAAGCCTCGGAGGGGCTAGGGGTCAACGTTTTATTACCTGCTTCACTGTTCGACTATATGCAAATGTTTTCCTCTTACTCATATCTTTAATATCCGGGTTTGCTCTCAGAAAGGAAGGTTCTCATCTACATTTACATTGAAACTTTGTTTTTTGGCCCAAGAACAATTTGAGGAATGAAAAAAACTCTTGTGAAAACAATAACTATTTGTATACACTGTCATCAATGCTAGTTATTTCCATGATTTTCCTGTGTTACCTATAGTATATCTTTCCCAAGGCTTCTTTTTTCGAGATTTTTATTTTAAAAATGAACTGATTAGTTAGTCCTAAACAACCTTTGAACTATATATATGTGTATGTGGGCATTAAACTACCCTTGAGGTAGATATATATATGTGTACGTAGGCATTAAAATGCCCTTGAGGTATATTATATAATATATATAATATATGTGTGTGTGTGTGTGTGTGTGTGTGTGTGTGTGTGTGTGTGTGTGTGTGTGTGGGCATTAAAAAGTAGCTTGAGAAAGTTGTGTTTTCACAAAACCTGAACATGATCCATTGGCAAAGCTTGTAAATAAATGTTAAGGGATGTAATGGCTTTGACTATGTTAGAAAATTTCAGTGAATAAAAATGATGGCTAGTTTGAACATGTTTGAACGTATAAGAAAATGATCTTTGCTTTTGAATACCGAATTATTCTGAGCTGATTTGTCTGGTTTAATAATGTGACCATATTCACACAGGTTTTTATTGTATAGAATATCTATAATCTATTAAGAAAATAAATTATTTATTGGGCAAGTATGTCGTTGCATCGTAGCCTTGTTGTTCTATCGAAATCGTTTTCACTCATGAGTTAAACAAATCACACATTTGTTTTTATGGTCTGGGGATAAATATTAAGCAACCTGTACATTAGTTAACCATACCATCGTATTTACTACTGGCTATAATATTTGACTAGTAATTATACCTAGAGTGTGCAGTTTATATATAGCACACTTGATACATATCTTAACTTACAACCTTGAACACTTTCCAATTTTGCAAAGTAAAAACGTCCTTGCTAGCTACTAGTTGAGTCAGGTCACAAATTTTGGAGGAAGTACTCTATTTTATTCCATTTTATTATATTTTGTCAATCAAGTCATAAAATCTTGTTGGGAACTAGGACTTTTGTTGTTGATTTCACACGTTTTAATTAAAAACAATGAACTACATTATATTTAGATGTGAGAATTCTCAATAATTGATTAATATTGAAAACCTTTTTGAATCTTGCACTTGAGACAAATCAAATGGAAGAAAAAAGCAATCATATTACCACAGGAATTTAAAGGGTTATGGTAAAATGGGATCCAGCTATATGAGCAAATCACAGTAACAAGTACCTAACAAAAATACTTTCAGGAAAATGGGAAAATGTTTTTAGGGCTTAAAATGCATTGAGAGTAAAAGGGCTAGTTGGCCTCTTTTCCGTGGTGGATGCCTTCGAAGTAGTATTCCACATGGTAAGCACATTCTTTGGCCTTTCTGCAATAAGATATACATTTGCTAAAAATCATTAGAATTTAATAAAATCTTCCTTTTCCTCCCATTAATCCCCACCCTAAATCCATTTCTATCTCGCTTCTCAAATCAAAACAATTTAAGACCTCCTCCAAAATATGAGTTTTTTCCCTCAACACAATAATATAGTTCTGCGAATATAGTTCTGAGATGACACACATGAGTGATTTGAGAACTTCACGTGCAATTCCTTAATGTAGCACCATATATTTTGCCTTATATCACTCACTACATTGTACTTTTCCTTATATCACTTACTGCGATGTAATAGACTAAGCCATGCCTATAATTCTAGCTAGACTTAATTTTATGTATCATGAGCAAACCACTCGAGCTTAGTGCAAGTAACAAGCTTGATTAAGCTCAATAAGTGTAATTGAAAAATAGACTCTTACACATGCACAAGACTATCAATCGTCCTGAAGATAGGACTGTAATTACATAAGACATATATCTTATCATATTCAAATTTCTGTTAGATAATTATGCCTTTGTAAATGCCCAAACTAGTGTGATTAGGTAAAGTTAATCCACAAGAGTGATATTAACTCCATGCTACACTAGCAAGGTAGCTGGTATTATTACTATGTATTTAACTAACAACCAGGATTTACTAGATTAACCATAGGTAGTGCTAGTGTTCTAAATAGATAAGCATTACAACATAGATAAGTAATACAAGTAGTGCTAGTGTTCTAAATATCTAAGCATTACTACATAGATAAGTAATACACTATTTAGCCTAGATATCCTTTGGTAAGGTTACTAACCCTTTTTTATGATGAGCTAATAATACATATCACGGTATTAATCAAGCATGGTTACAGAGTATGCTAAGAGTCTAACTAGATTATTCTTATGGTCTAACTAGCATTAAAAATCAAATCTTTACCAAAAACAATACCCAGATTCTCAGAGCCACTTGCTCTGATGAAACAATCATGTTATATAATCTCAATTTCATTCATTGCAACCTTAAATCCATCCTTTTGCCAAAAAGAAAACATATTGTCCCTCTAACTTTCCCAGATTTTAGTGACAAGCACATTTGAGAATAACGCTTTAAAATACATACACAATAAATAAAATTATGATTTTACTTGCATGTCAAAACCAAAACCCCGAAACAGATAAATCTATTTCTGCAAGTCCTTTCCATAAAAATGCATATATTTATCAAACTAGAGTCTATTGTTAACTAATAATCTATTTTTGCGAGTCCTTTCCGTAAAAATGCATAGATTTATTAGTCTAGAGTCTATTGTTAACTAATTCCAAATATTTCACTTAAGTAAGAGCATAGGAAAATATGGAAATTAGAAACAAAAGATAGGCTAGAGTCTATTGTTAACTAATTCCAAATATTTCACTCAAGTAAGAGAACAAAAAAATATGGAAATTAGAAACAAAAGACAATTATAGAAAAAGTAATATAGAATGCACAAATGTACAGGGAAGTAGGGGAAGTAAGAGGGTATGCGAATGAAGATTCTGCAGTAAAAGTGAGAGCTCAAAGCTAGGAGACTTTGAGACCCCTAAGGAGATCACTCATGACACAAGATTCAACAAAAACAATGAAGACTTCATCTCTCAGAGCGACAAGTTGACAACAAGGAGAATTTGATAATGAGTAACCTATTGCAAGGTTGTGCAACGGCTGAAAAAAACCCACACAATAGACTAAAAAAAGACACATTCCCATCTTTTCTTTTACATCAATATGTCCAACATACCGCGCTTTTAGAAACTGGAAATAAGGTATAGCCTTTTTGTAAAAAACAAAGATTAAGGTTTTATAATTATAAGAAACACATTATTAGGTCAAGCGAGCAAAAATAGATTGTAAAGTAGAGAACCTACATGAACTTCCTCAGCAAGGCTGAGGTTTTTCCATATATGTAAAATAGTAAAAAAAGTTCAATAACATAATTTTAAGAAAAATCAAATCAAAATATTTGGATTTTCACCCAAAATGATTACGGCTACACCAACGTCAAAGATGATTTTTCTATTTGAACATTTCATGACCTACTCAAGCCCTGTGCATTACTTTGCCTTATATTCATAGGAAATTTGTTATGAATTATTAAAATATCAATCCATAGTCCAAGCTTATTTTACCAAATAGGGTAGAACGTAAACAAAACAAGAGACATGACTACATGGTGAATAGAACAAGAAATAGGACTCAAGGTTCCTGGCAAATAATAAGCGTAAATCACCTCCATGACGGCATACATTACCTCTATAAAATTGAGTTTTGGAGATACAAAACCTACTTTACTAGAAATAGGAAACATAAACATAACCAAAAACAAAAAAAAAACTAGAATCGTGACTATGGAATTTTGACGGATAAGCAACTTGAACCCACCCACTCCCTGAATACATCATGCACTTAAAAACTGGTGGTGTTGTAGAAGTGTAATCCCAACAGAGGAATGGAAATGATAATAGGAACAAGAACGGAATGGAAAAGAGGTATACTAGTCACGCCTCTACTGACATTGATCTGAACAATGTTGCCTGTCATCAAATGGGTATGTATCACAGGGTAGAGAAGTCCATCAGTTGGGTAGATCTAATCTTCATTGCCCATCGTAGTTTTAACAAAAATTTACTTGGGAATATCGACCTCCAACCTAAACCGTTCTATTGAATGACATATGGCAAGCTATTAGTTATTTCAAAATTGAAAATCTCTACATAAGCCACCAATAAGGCATTGGTTCACTAGTGAGGTCAGTAGAGTTTAACCCAACCACCAGGCTTCACTATCACTGTTGTCCATGCCACCTAAATGGAATAACAGGAAAGCACCCGGCAATTTTGTTAGAAAAATTACCATCCAGACTTATCACCTAAATCAACGGAAGTCACTCATGGACAAGTTTCTTGCATTAATTCTTATAATTAAACAATAAAAACAAAATATAGTTACCTACCTCTTGAGTGGGTTTAGTATGGGTTTAGTATCCTCTGGAAACCTCTCCTCTGGCACAGAGCCTCGATCCTGTTTGTCTCAGCTCACATCCATTTCCTCGGCATCTGATTTCATTGCTCTTGAACTCTCGAAACCCTGTGGTACAGGCAAATCCGAGGCCTTTTTCGTGTCTCTGACATTAATAGGGACGACTAGATCATCACAATCCACCTGTGGAAGAGCATCTAGATGGTGACCTCCTACAATCTTGGGACATTTTATTTCCTTGTCTTAATCAACGCATTTTTGCTCCCTTTTCTGCTTAATTTCTTCACTAATTTCAGGGTCGGAAAGACACCTGTCGTCTTCTTTGGCACATAACCCATACCTTCGGCTCCATCTTCCTCTGCGGAATCTTGTACATACAACCTCTTGAGTGCCTCTTGCACTTGTCTAGAAGTGTTTTAAAGTTGCAAAGAGTGATGGAGTCTTGGGGATGGGCCATCACACAGGAGCGTGAGGAACCTTGTGCAGATCCCTTCGTAGAATGAAACCACCACAATTGGAGGCACCTAGAATCCAATTTATTGTATTCAACCAAATGTATCAAATCAAACCTGCGACAACATGGCCGCGACCTTCCTCTTTCTTCCCTGGAAAAACCCTGCAACGTGAGGGAAATGAATAAATTTTGATATTTGAGAAACAGAATGGGATGATATGGCGACCTTCCTCCCTGGAACGTGAGGGAAATGAACAAATTTTGATATTTGAAAAATCCTGGAACGCGAGGGAAATGAACAAATTTGATATTTGAAAAGCAGAAATGCTGTGAAACCTTGAATGGAACTTAAATGAAATGATTTTGTGTTTTTCAATTGGAATTAAATTCCATTAAATGAAATGTGTAAGTGTTTTCTTTGGCTTAATAGTGAGGTATTGCTTATGGTAAAGAATTAATAATCATATGACGCTTGTTTCTATGTAGGAAAAATTATTTGAGGGGATTTTGGTTGATTTTTCAATGTAATCATGTTACATTAAAGGTGAATTATGGTGACATAAAAATAAGTTGTGTGTGGTTAAAAAGTGCAGTGAAGTCGTAATGTTATAAGATTAATGATTATTTCTAATAAAATGTTTGGTTTAGTAAAGTTAACTAATCTATGGAGATGCTTCAATATTAGATAAGAAATTGTAAATAGAACAGAAATCAAATGGAAATAAGGAATTTGTCTAGAAAAGATCATATGGAAGAATCCAAGAGAATTTCCATGGCAGTGTAAGCCTAGGGTTTTTTCTGGTGCGAAGATGGGTTTTCACCTACACCCAGGAGCGATAACAGCATGAGGGAATGGTCACAATGCTAGCCAACAAAGGTTAGTGCACATGGTTTATATTTATCTGCGGTGGTTTGGCAGCTTATGGTCTCGCGGGTTTTCTCGGTCAACTAGTAAGGGGATCGAACGGTGGAGGTGAATGTTTTGTTCAGTTGGGCCAATGTCTCTCAGAGGGTTCCATGCACAACATCACATAGGGATAGTATAATGGAGTACATGTGAACATCATTTTGTATCAACGAGGAACTTGTGGATTATTCTTCTCATTCTATGGAGGCTTCCCAAATTTGGGTTGAGGGGCCACATCAACACCAAACTGGGGTTTCACCAGCGATACACCATGAACCGAAAGTTCAGGTCAACGCATTTACCTTAGAGATGGATGATGTGAAGGTTTCCCTAAATGCCCTGGGGTTTTCCCACCCTGGATTGATAGTAAATTTGAACTTTCTTCAACTACAAGAGGACTAGGATCAATTGGTCCTGAATATCCCATCACCATCGAAGTTACAGTACTGGGAACTCGAACAATAGGGTCTCGTGACAAATGTACAAGGGGCGTCTTATGTGGCGGTTAGGGGCACGAGCATCCATGGGACTGATACATATGGCATCGTAAATACTGGGAATAATGGACCATTCTCATCACGAGCAGACCCCCAAGGCTAGCGACCTACTCCTGCGGCTCGCCCTTTAGGATGTTTTGATGGCATCACTCGTCAGGAACCTGGTATTGAGGATACTAGAGCATCAGATTTGGATGACTATGAGTCAGCAGAGGACGAACAACACCCGATAAACCACACACAAAGAATGGGGGGGAAGAAAAAAACAAAATGGACCAAGGTGCATGAGAAGGGGCATCTGTTTGTATTCAGAGAAGGTATCAGTATGGCCCAAGATGCATTCACTGAGAGTATTGTGCTTGTTGGAAGGGTTTGTGGTCGAAATTATACCCCTGGGCGATTGAAGCATTGGACTGTGGAAATTTGGGGACATTTATTGGACCAATTGCTAGTAATTCTTACCATGACAAGAGGTTAGTTTGCACTCATCTTCACGCAACCAGACCAAGGAGGAACCATTTTGGTGGAACTTGGCCATAAAAAGGACATCTATATTTGCATATTTTTTAAGAGAAAATATAGCTAGTGGATTATGATTGTAGGTACATCACTTTAGTATCTAGATTGATGTGTAAACACTAACCAAAGGGTATTTAACTAAACCCAAAAAATTATTATAGGTGCTTCTAGAGAAGTAGGTGTTCTTGTGCTCTCATTAGTTAGGTACGGACAATGAAGGTAAAGTAAGTGAAGGATTTGGCCACTAGTCTTTCCTATTATTTTGGTCCAATTTTTCAACATCACCATTTTTAAGGTAGCTGTACATTTAGAATTGAGAAGGCCAACGTGAAATTGAGATAAGCTTTGATGGATCCTTTTAGTTGAAAACTACAATTGGGAGGAGATATCAAACATATTTTGGGAAGAGTATCTAGTAATGTGGCTAAGATGAGGGTTATGATTGTCTAAAGTAGGTATGTTGCACGTGTATATATTTCCCCATGGTTATCCTAGTTATCATCATGTGCAATTGTAATAAAAAATCCACAAGGATATTAGAGATCTACCTATGTATGCTAGTCCTACCATAATAAAGTTACACATGTAAAGGCTTCATAAATAAAGTTACCTACTTGTGATCATCATAATCCAATATTTAGATAAGGGGAGTTATCATAGATACAAGCCATACTTACTAGGTGAAAATTTGATATGTGCCACACGATTCAAATATTGGTCATAAGAGAAGGACATATATGAAGCATAGAACCCAACTCAAGGATGAGTTGGAAGGCATGACCAAGGCATTTTTGTGTATCATCTTTGACTAAGTTTTGGCACAAAGAGAAGCTCAACAAAACTTGAAAAAATATGAATTTGTAGAAGTAAACATGTAGAAGGTTGAATATGTGGATTTATATAAGGCTAAGTACACAAGGCTAATGAGTCATCTCATATATTCTTTGCACCTACTTTTATGGATAATTTGTGTATCTCTCTAAAGAAATAAACTCTTTTGTACTCTTTTTTTTGTTAAGTGGCTCATGGTTGGTTGATTCTCTATTATAATTTTGAATCTTTTGCAGCTACTTTAGTTTCATATATATATGAGGTTTGTAAGGTACTTAAATAGATTCAATATTAGGGATAATTTGTAAGAGGGGTTACATTTTTCTATCAATTTTTGTTGTTCACTCTACATTAGAGTTATGTAATACCATGCATGTTATTAGTATAATGAAATACTATTCTACTGATGTTTTTGTACTTGTACTATATTTGGGTGATATATGCATGTTTTTATTCATTTGAATGATGTTAGTTCTAATGGTTTAAATTGGCACCAATAATATCATAATGAATGTGATCCCCGCTAAAATATTTGACATTTTGTGCATTACTTAATGGGAATTATTATATGTGCCTCAAGTGAGACCTTCTTGCTCCTAGAAGATGGAATATTTTAGGAAATTAGACAATAATAGGCCATGTTTGGAAACATTCCATTAACCTTGAGTGTATCATAGAGCTAACATAAAATAATGGGAAATAATTGTCTAAAATCTTTGAACTATGGTAGAAAAGTTAAATTAGGGTTTAGTGATTGAGGGGGTAGGATTAACCTACAAAATGGCTTCAAGTGATTTAAATGATTTTAACCATGGCCCTAAATTTCCCCTTAGAGCTTCAAGCGTTGAATCTCTTTCAAACTGGAAATCTTACCCTTGAATTGCAAGGCATTAGCCAACACTATAAAAAACTTAGCTATAAACAATTTAATCAAGTTCACTACCCTCATATTGTCATTATACAAGAATCAATGGTGGGTGGGGAAAAGGGGATCCAATTACTATAGAATTTTCTCCCTCATTGGGAGTTTTTATCTAATGATGTTATTGGCCATTTAGGGGGCCTTATCACAAGATGAAATGTTGGTTTCATTAGCCTAAAAAATGATTATTCTATTCACTCAAGAATCTTTGTTGATATTTAATCTGAGGTCCTGGACATGTATTTTTGTTGATTAAACCTTTACAAGCTTTACTTGAATAGATAATATTTCTAGCTCTCTTTTGTAAAGCTTCCCTCCATTCACTTGGGTCACACTACTATCGAGGGAGATTACAATTTCTCTTTGGGGGGTTTTGAAGTTTGGGATCCATAAGCTTAACAAGACCCTCTTTTGAAGTTCTTTATAGACCTTTTTGACAACATTCTCCCCTATGATATCCTCCCTACAAATCTTATGCCAACCTAGCCTAATTATAGATGAATAAATGCTCACATTGCAAAGAAACTATATCATTTTCTTTTATTTGAAGATCTCTTGGACACAAATCTCTAAAATTTTCAATTCATATAGAATTCAATATCTCTAAACATGTGCAATAGAAAATGATAGAGCTCTTATATGGCCCCTCTGAATTGAATATTAAATTCCAATGACTAAAGATACTTCTCAACATATTAACCACTCAATCTTGCATGGTTAATATCCACTATTAGAGTTGCAAGTGCAAGTTCTTCACCAACCTCCCAATTGACACCTTCATCCATTTCAATTGTATGTGCATGTAGTCCAAAGATCCTCTTTGCAATTTTAGGAGAAATAAATATGTATAGGAGAGAAGTTATAATATAAAATTAAACAGTACGAAAGTTCAAATAAAACACCACTACTTAGACTATCCAAAATGAGAATTTCTAAAGAAGAAACTAGAATCTCATCTTATTTTCTATATCATTGATAAATGAACATGGGTTGATTATTCAATATCTCTTGTAATTGAAACAAACTGATGTATGGGATGAATAATTATAGGTAATAATTCCCATAAATGGTCATGATTACTATGTCACATATTGATATCTTTTATTTCATAAATAGTTTCATCATATCTAATAGATAAAATCACCACGACTTTAGGTAGCACTTTTGATGGATTTTACTCATTGTTAACTAGATTTTTATTTCTTTGTGAGTGAAGTTGAAAAGTGGAAATACAAAATATTTAATAAATGAGAGTAAAGATTATTTGAAGGGTGTTACCAAGCCTATGGCTTGAGGTTTTATATGAGACAACTATATATTTCTAGAAGAATAAAGGTTGCAAGATAACAAGTGTAGCAATAGGCATCAACATATAACATGAAAAATTTTGAACACTTTTTCATGCTAGATATTCTAAAATCTATAGTAGTAGTCAATATGAATTAGTCACTAAAGGAAAATATTAAACATTTTCCATACAACATATCTAGGAAAAATATTTTCTTTTTAGGGGTTGTATTGAAGTGGCTTGGGAACTTATACATGGACCACGAACATTATGTTACACTTCTTTTGGGCCTTCATGAACTAGTTTTCATCCTTGAACAATGCTTAAGGCCCTAAAAACCATCCCTTAAATGGTCTTGATGAGCATCACTAGGCTAACTATTCACCTTAGAGACACTTGGTAGTGGTTTTGTACATTTTCATAGTCTATATTATTACTGAACCTTAAAAACCACTTTTAAACTCTAGGATGGAAATGGTATTTGTCCTTAGATAATGTGAAATCTCCAATGCCCCAACTAAAAACATCCAACTAAACAAATTATTCCGCTTAAATAATAAAATTTGTAAAATATTCCAAATTCTCTCGATTTAACATTCCAAATTCTTTGAAAATCCATTTGATTAAAAGACAAATCTATGGTCATCGATGACATGATCGGACAATAAACATCCTATCCTACCCTTAGATTCAAAGCCTCTTGGTAGTTTGTCGCCATTGCATGTATCCCTCGACCTCGCAAGCCCGCATCTGAACAATATTGGTTTGTAATCGCATAAGCATTGCCTAGAATCAATCCTTGAGCCACTAGATCTCTTCGTGCATGGCTTCCAGCGATTCATTTGTGTTTCTTCACCGTCAAAACAAGTTCAGAAAAGGTAATTTTATGCAAAAGGGTGCTAAAAGTGCAAAGCGCCATTATTTTTCCTGTCATCGTCATGAATCGTATAAACTTTCTCCTGATGCAGCTATTTTGAGTTCTTGATTGGAAAAATTGGCTATATTTTAGATTTCTGGAAATATTTCATTAAATAATCCATTGTATTCTCTGAACTAAATATGTTGAAAGAGGCCATGCTCAAAACAGTGTTTTACGCGGAAGAATCAAAGATTAAAAAATATCATTAATATATATTCAAGGGTTCTTTCCAGTTCAGTTATTCCGAGCTTTCAATGGAAATGTTTGACTCTATTTTGGCTTACAGGCAAGATTTCATAAATTAAGGCTCTCTATAAACGGACTAGAGGAGGCTATGCTCAATTTTGTTTGAAAAAAACAACAGAGTTTAGGAATACGTGCATTGAGTTAAGGATCATGATTTTGTAATTTGATTGAATGATTTATGTCTCGGTTCTCCACATTTCAAAGTTATTACAGAATGGACATTGATTATTCTAGTATTTGATGGTGTTATGTTGAAATTTCATACAAGAAGATAGAAAGCTAGGGATTTTAGAGGCTAAGCATACACAATGGCACAAACTTTACAGGTTTTTGTGAGATTTTTATGACTGACAAATGGGATAGAACATTAGGGCTTTCACTAAGCTAAGAAATCTAATACCACATTCTTTACATATTTACTTCAACGTTCTGAGACAGAAAATTTGTAATGTTCAGCTAGTTCGTAGATATCTTTTGGTGGTTTCTATTTGTATGGAACTAAGAACGTGAGACCTCAAAATGAAATACTATGCTCTGGCAGATTTTCCCTTTCAACGCATCTTTGTGCAATGGAATACAATCTCTAATGCTCTTTAGTGTCTAGAGAAGCCAAAACCAATGGATCAGGAAGCAAGGGCAATCAGAACGGTCAGTAATGGAGGGAAACACTATCCTTCACAAGATAGCAACGTAGAGGAATAGGCTGTCCAAGCACATCATTAGAGATTTCAAACATAAGCTCTTTGTTTTCTTTAGTGTCAGCTGAAGTTGAGAAATTTTGCCACATTCTGGGATCACCTGTGTGTGTTATATGAGGAGGTCTTGTAACCTACTTTGAACTTCCAGTTTCTCTCTTTGAAAGTTTGTATGGAAAACTAGTGTTGGATCAAAGGTTTAATCATATGAAGGATGCGGAAAATGCGACTCCTTTAGCGAGTCCAAGAAAACTTCCTGGCAAAGAATTGATGCAAAATGATACTTGCAACAGAGCCAACAAAGTTTCAAAATTAGAGCTATTTGCGCCAATTAAAAATTGCAAACAACCTGGAATCATATCTTCAGGACAAGATTGTTCAAAGCACCCCAAAAATTAAAGTATGTTGCCATTGTGCTACCTTTCTATAAACTGAAATTATTTATTTTATTGTTGTAATATCAGTGATACAGTCTTGGTTCAAACATTTGAAAGATAGACTTGATTTTTCATCTAGTTGATTATGAGACTCTATACTCAAGATCATGAGAAAAAAAATCCAATAATTTTTAGCTAGTCAAGCATAAGTTCCTGAAAGTTAAATAGTAATTGTCTCTATCCTGTTTCCCACTATGCAGACAGGCATATCGCTGATTTTAGCAAGCCTTAGCATTTCCCTCTCTACCTTCGTAAGGAAGCAAATTTCTGAACTCTTCCCTAACACACTTGAAAGTCATATGCATTTTTCTGCAATGGTATTGACAAATTGTAAGAAATTATTGTATAAGAACCTTCTTACAGTCCTTGCTTCTCAATTCCAAGCATATGTCCAACCATCCAAAATACATAGTTCCTTCTTCCTTAGTCTTTTAGCTATTGCAGTATGATTGATGGAGCAAAGATTTAACTGTTCTTAACATTAGCACTAAGAGGATACACACTAAAGCCTGCCATAGTCATTCTAGCGCCCTGTTTTCGTGCGGCTTCATACCTCTCAATACTTTCTTCCCCCTCACAAGAAATTATGTTCACTATGTCTCGGGCAAGGCATTATTTTTCAATATTCATACGATCTATGATATTCGTTTTGAGTGTAGCATTTGGAGACTCAAACACTGATGAGTAACAGTTTAATGCTTCCATGAACCAGAGCAAGAAAGGTGTAGCATTAGTGTTAATCTGTTGTTCTACTACTGTTACCAAGAAAGGTGTAGTATTAGTGTTAATCTCTTGTTCTTTATGGTTGAGAGACTTCGCCATCCTAAGAAGTCGGTCATGTGGGTTCTTTGTAGACACACTTTCATCGGACATGTGATGCAGTTGGAATGAAAATTTGAGTGCTAAAACCTCATCTAGATTTATGTCAAGCATCCTTCATGCTCTACTTTGAACTTGGGCATACTTGTCACCATCTATCTCACATCGGGTAGAGCCTTATAATGAATATGGGCAAACCTCTAGTGCCATAGTTCAGATTGTAGAGATGTGTCGCAAGACATGGCTCCCAATGGACTTCCTCCAACTTGATGCGAAGTGTCAACCTGGAACCCAAGAGTAAAAGCATCTTTAAAATTCATTTTTCAAATGCGTACCTTTCCATCGATGAATGCCACCTTGTATCCTTTGTCTTCCTTTGTCGAAATGGACACAAGGTTCTTCTTGAGATCAGGTACATATAGAACTTCTTGTAAATGAATCGTGTTACCTTGATTCAATTGAAGGGTAACATTTCCTACTCCCTTCATGGGATAGGTGGCATCGTCTCCAAGAATAATTTCCAAGTTTGTCTCCTTCTCTATCAGATTAGAGAGAGATTCCTTATATCCGGTGAAGTGCCTTGAGGCACCACTATCAATTAACCAATTCCCCAAAGAGTCTGGAGGACAGGTAGTGGATAGGGTCGATATAAGATAGTATTCATTTTCCTTATTGTTAACAACATTTGATTCTTCATACCTGGAGTTCCTTACTTTCTTGGAGGGTTGACTATTTCCTTGATGTGCTGCATTGCTTTTGCCATTGAACCTTCCATTCCTTTGATTGTTGTTGTTGAAGTTTCCCCTGGAATGGTTGTGATCATCATCATGTGATGCGTCCCTTCTATTTTGAAACTCCCTTGCATAGTGGCCAAACTTATTACAAACAAAGCACCTACCCTTCCTTCCACCCTTAGAACAAGGCTTTCCATTGAAATGACCTTTAGACCCTACATTATTTCTCCTTTCGACATGAGAAGAGAAAGCAGTGGGGTTGCCTCTATTAGAAGGAATTTCTTGCTCCACAATTCTTGTTTCTTCTTGAATGCATCTCGACATTAATTCTTCAAACCCTGGAATTCGATCATCATTGAGAATAGTGGTTCTAAATATATAGCACTCGGGTGGGAGTCCTCCAAGGGTAGTGATAGTAAGTTCCCCGCCAGGAATGACCTCTCCAATCGACAAGAAGATCATCTAATTTTGTTAAAATTGGCAACCAAGCCAAACTCCATATGGGTCATCTTATTAATGACAGATGATATTTTTATTGGATTCCTCTCGTCAAGAGGTGTAGGATTGATCTAAAGATCATCCAATTCTGACATATATTCATGGAGATATGAATTTATTTGTGTTATGGGACAATTCGTCAAGGTTGAACAACAACCAAATTGCCCCCACTTGTGCTCAACGTTTTAGAATAAAAAGAGGTGTTTTGCTAGTCATTTGGACACACACTCTTCTTGTGATCTCTTCCTCTCCACTTTTCTTTGGGTTTTGGTGGGAGGAGAGATCCTAAGAGACTATGCAGCCCTAAGAAGAAGATGCCCTGGCTCTACGCTGTCATGGAGAAGACATGCCCTAGATCTGGATGCAGCCAAGGGAGAGAAGGCTCTACGTTGTCCTAATATGGTAGAAGCATAACATGGAGGACAACTCTTATGGTGGATCTACACAAGGTTCTAGAATCTACGTTGTCCTAAATGGGACCTTTCTACACAACAATAAGAAGCTTAAGTACGCTACCATAAATGATGTCATACCCTAATCACAGAGATACTAAGATGTTGCCTAAATTCCCTATCGAGATTACCTTAAGGTCTAATGCAATCATGAAGGAGGACAACCCTAACGCAGTTAAAGATAAGTCTGCACTGTTATAGACATTTCTGTGCCTTACAACTATAAGCATGAAATGTCCATAATTCAAGGGATCCAAAGTCCCTAAAGATGTTGTTACAGCTCCTAAAGGAACAAGGTCAACCAATGACAGCTTCTCCCAGAAGTTCTCCACCAAAAACCACTCAGAAACAGTCAATTCAGGATCAATTCAGAGGCTCCACTAGCTGCCTGCGTTGAAATGTAGAGGCTACACTAGCTAGGTGCACTGCAACGCAGGTGGAAGCACTACCAAGGTGCGCTGAGCGGGAAATGACAAATGGCAAACTCATTCAACGAGGTGGAAAGACCCTGGAAGCTTCCAGAATCTTCTCCAATGACACTTTCCTCAATGAATTCGACTAGTGATGAGCAAGAGGCTCTCAACCTCCAAGTGGAAGCAAGAACTGACAGAGAGAAGCCACAAGTCAAAACATAAGCTGACTCATCCTCTCTGGTTACATCTATATATGGATCTCTCACCCAGAGGTTCAGGAGGCTGGAATTTTGTACTTTGCAGAGAATTGCTGTTGGTTTGAGGTTGAGATTAGTACATTGGGTGATTTATGCTTTGTTGGAGGAGAGGAAGGGATTCCTTTGCTGGGAGGTAGATGCTGGATCGGAACTCACTTGGTTGTATCTCCTCTTGGAATTTCTTATTCTATCAATAAACTATTTGAGTTTATCCTACATGCTGTGTATCAATGATGTTTTGTTATGCTTACATGTTTAGCTTAATCTGATCTTGAGCTTTTTATGAATGTATATCTGTATCTTCGTGTAGTTTCTCTCTCTTGTGATCTTGCAGGAATTCGGTGAAGCTGGGCCGGTGAAGGAGCAAGGAGCTGAGAGCCACTGAAGAGAGGAGTGATTGGATCAACAAACTAGCGGAAGACACAGGTTAGTTACATCCTTTCTCCTCATTTACATTTCATAAAGAAGAAATACTCAAATAAGTTTCCTTGTTTGTTGCTAAGGCATTATCACACCTTAGAGTGGGATAGGGGCATTCCGAATGGATACTTTTCCCAACAACAAATTGGCGACTCCGCTGGGGAGAGTATCTTGTTAGTTTATTTGTGTTTCTATTGTTGTTCTTCTCATAAATTTAGGAGTGCCGAATCGAAATGCATTTGACATTTTCAAATGCAAAGTAGAGATCTGTTACTCTAGTCCATTCATTGGGCCTGTTTTTATGATCTGAACAAACTAATCCACAAGTGCTCTAACAGCCCTTTGTGATAGATCTTAGTCCTCCTTTAAATCATCCTCCTAATTGTACCTAATTGATAGCTTTTATCCGGCCAGAAACTGTAGATTAAACTGCAAACCGTGACCCTGAACCCAAAGACAATTCTCGTTTCTTCTTCAGCGCAGACTCTGTGAAGAGGTTTTGCATTTCAACGCAGGTCCCGTGAAGGATACCTGCGCTGAAGTTCAGTTTCTCTGTGCTGAGGGTGCGCTGATCAACCTTTGCCTTTTGCAGCTATGGTTCCCTGCTTCCTTTTGCTCAGTTTTATCTCTGTTTTTTGCAGCCTGTTATCAGTCAGTGTACCTATCTGAAACCCCTTTTCTTTGCCTCAATTCCACCTTAGTTGTATAAAGAAACTGTATTTGTTCTTTGTGTATTTGTTACATCATTTTCAGTTTCCCATTACAAAAGTAAACTAGTCATACTGTCGCCCTTAGATCTAGACCTGTCGTAAGTGTCGTTTCGATCTTAGGAGTGAGTTTGTTTGCTGTTCACAGTTGATTACGCTTTTACTTTTGTCTTTTGGTTTGAATTTATGCATTTCTAGTGTCGAAAGAAGTGTTTACTTCAAAATCATAAATTGTCGTAATCGTCTTTTTGTTTTCAAAAAGAAACTTGTTTATGTTTTCACTTGAAATCGAATTCAAATTTGTACAACAGCTTTCTTTTTAGGCATCAATATTAAGAAAGCGAAAACAAATACATGCATATGTGCATTTGCATTTTGATAGTTTGCATGCTTTGATTTAGGAAAAGTGCATTTACAGTGTGCTCTATGCTCTTTGAGAAAATATTGTGTCTTTCTTTTCCCCTTGTAGCTAGGATTTTCATTGTTGAAAAGATATAAAAGCTTGCTTATCATCTTTAGACTGCATTTAGGAATTGTATCATACATCTCGTGGTGATCCAAAAAGGCAAACTTCTAAGAAAGATCACCCTAAAATAAATTGAATGAACTTAACAATGCTTTGTAACTTAACGCACAACATAGAGGTCTAGGCTAGAGACGTGTTCCGACGTCGTAAAACCTGGTGACTGTCGATCTCGCTGATGGTTGGGTGATTCCTCCTGAGAGACGATAGCGCCAGTATGGATTGTGCTCCCACGTACCGTCGAGTATATATTGGGAGACCCCTATAGGCGTAAAACCTTTATCCTTAGGAAGTCGTGTCGGCCGCCCTACTGATCGCAATGCACTGAACACAGCATTCGGGAAGATTGACCACCCGTACCTTAAAAAGTATTCTGCGGTTTTGTGAAAAGTTTGGCACACCCTCTACCTAGAACTCCAGAGCAGTTCCTTTTGGCCTTTTTCAGACTCTATAACGGAAAAAGTCCATCCGAGCATTTGTCACTTCAGGCTCGTTAAAACATCGAAGGCGACTAGAGTCATCTTTTGCTTTTTCTCGACTCTTTAAAATTGAAAAAGCAAGTTGTGTCTAAGCGTCGTTAAAATTTATTTTAAACGGAATATTCATACCCTTTTTCCTGCGTTGATCTTTAGGTTGAGAAAATGGAGCCTACCAACTAAGGAATTCCCCTTAGTGGAAATCCTAGTCCCTTCTCCTCTTGGGGAGATGTTGGTGCACCCCATATGGCCACATTGTCGCTTCCAGGACTGACAATTGGCTTGCCGGTCTGGCTCTTCTCAACCAATGTCGTTCAGAACACCATTATTCCTGAACAGTCGAATCAACAATTAGACCAGTCCAGAGTTGCCCACCAGCCTTTTACTTCCTCTAATTCTTCCTCTTCGCTTGACGGAACTGGTAAAACAAAAAACCAAGTTCCTAAGGAGAAGAAGGAAAAGAAGAAGAAAGAGAAGAAGAAGAAGAAGGAGCCAAAAGTGACTGGGGGCAAACAAGTGTCGTCTGACAAAAATCCACACACAGCACTGACTAGGCCTAAATCGCCATGTGTCATATGCAAGGGAGACCATTTCCACAGAGATTGTCCCTGCATCCCTCGGATACTAAGGGACTGGTCTCCCCGTTTGCACAATCTGGTGGCATCAACCTCTGATAGCCATGTTGAATGCATACCGTCAACTAGCGAAAGTGAAGTCCTTGGACAAAAAGGGAGAACTAGATTTCCCTGTAGACTGTGCGAAGGCAACCACGCCATCCACCGTTGTCCCTTCTTAGACGAAGCGAAAAGAGTTTTGGATGATCGTCCGGTTTCGCTGTTACGACTTCCTCCTGGATATAAAAAATTCTTGCCGAGTCCTTCGTTAGTTGAAAATCCAGCTGGCTCGCTCAAGTGGTCAGCTGAAGCGCCGGTCATTGAAGATGAACTAGCTGAATCCATACCCGACGAAAGTCAAAAGGTCGAGGCGGCAGTTGACCCGGTCTTGCCTTCAGAGGATTTATCTTCGAATGATACAGTCACTGAAGAGGATAAAGATGACACCATCCAAATTCTCTTCATCAACATAGACTCCGACGAGCACGGGAGCAATTCCCCCATTCCTTTATCGCAGGAAGGAAGTTCGTCAGAGCGATACCCGACCGTCTACTCGGTCCCACCACCAAGCAACCTAGTTGTCTCCTTCGACTGGAACCAACTAGGCAGACCCCGTTTGCCAACAAGCATACCATTCAGAATTATCGTCCAAATATACAGAATGGTCATGGCTGGCACCATCATTGATGAGGGGGCATCTGTGAGTATCCTTTCCTCTATTGCTTGGAAAGCGCTTGGTTCACCAGCGCTTTTGCCTGAAATGAGAAATCTGACAGGCTTTGATAAAGGAACCAGTCGACCTTTAGGGATCCTCCCCAATGTGCCTATCACATTGAAAGGGAATACCGTTCAAATGAACGTGATGGTCGTTCAAGGACCCTTGGATTATAACCTACTCCTTGGACAAGACTATATATATTGCATGGGAGCCATCGTCTCCTCACTCTTTAGAGTAATGTGTTTTCCGCACGAAGGAAGAGTGGTCAAGCTCGTGGACCAACTTTCATTTCCCGGATCATGCATCGCAAATAGTCATATACCATCCCTAAACGGTCTCTTCACGCAAGAAATGTCTCAACCCACGGTCCGTCCCCTTGATGAGCGCGAGTAACTCAGAAGGATATGACTGGACCCTAGGGGGCATGCGTCCTGGTCTGCTTCGGCAGGAAAACTTTGGGTATAAGGTAGGTTTCCGCGGGAGAATATGACTAGTCTGTACCCCGCCCATGCTGGAAGAGGGTTATTCTAGAATAAGATTCTTTTGTCAAAGTTATGTAAGCTGGGTCGGCGCCGCTTACCTTTGTTTATCTCGGTAAACATCGCCGAAGAAGTGTTTTGTTTGCTGTGCAAATGAAACAATCTTTGGATAACCTGAAGGAGGTAGGCCTTTCCTGGTAGAACAAATGTTTTATCTGCAAATTGAGGGGTAACCTTGAAATCGTACTTTATGCCTGAGGGCATGCAAACCTTTTTGAGTGCAAGCAAGGGGCGACTATTTATTGTTTAAATTTTTAGGTCCTCCCTTTAAACCCGTAGGTCTAACCCTTTAAACTCGTAGGATTAGTCGTTCCCGAACTTGCATAACGAAAGGATGCGGGGCAAAGCTTTGTAAGGCGCAAGCTCCATAAAAAATGGCATCTTACATGAGACATTCTTATCATATGACTGGATTAATCGAGTAGTTTTAGCACATAGTTCATGCTCGTTAAAAAATAAACATAAGACCGAGCAGTGTTTTTCTGCGTTTAAGCTCGTTAAAAAATGAACTACCCTCCGGTAAATAACCACCGTGAATGTAACATTATCAGCCACTAAAGCCTTGGTCGTGTTTGCACCGTCACCTCCGCTTTTCCATTGGCCGATCATTCACCTCCATATTGATTGTTTACCCATTTTGAGGAACAACTGCGAAGAGTGATTTCACTAGCCATCCTTGTGACACTTCCGTGATTGGAAAATTCCAACCCTTACCTGGAATCAGCTGCTAACCCGTTTTATCACTTGTTCCTCAAAAGACGAGTCTTCTTTAAGCTCTTTTCATCTGACTCGTAAAATATGAAAATATTGTCGAGTTTTGGCCTTCCAGCTCGTTAAAGCGACCGGAAGTGCTATCCCTCCTCTAGATTTTAATCTTTTTGGACCTGAGGGATTATTGCACAAAAAGATCGAGCGCTTGTTTTGTTCGGCTCGTTAAAACTATCGAAAATTCATCCCTTCTGTATTGTTTTATACTTTTTCGAACTTAAGGGATTAGATGACGAAAAAGGACTTTCGGAGTTGACTTTACGTACCTTTTCAGACTCTCTAAAAATGAAAAGGACCGAGTTATCTTTGTCATTAAAGTCGCTAAAAACATTAAATAGCGACAAACTTGTCTTTAGACGAGAACGAGTTTCACTATCGCTAGGCTCGTTAAAACATAGCGATGGGTTTTCCCGAAGGGAAAATTATAGAACAAGCATATGTTATCCTCCTCAAGCTTGAAAAAAATAAAGAGGTACTGGTCAGTAATGACTGGGGAAAAATTGGGAAGAAACTCAAAGAACTTTATTGGTAGCAAGTCGCTCTTGAACATGACACTTCCACTCCGTGCCTGAGTCGGGTTGGGTTGTTTCATTCACTGGTCACATCGCCATGGTCTCACCATACCATCCACCTTTGGGGTAAATGCTACCAATCCATCACATAAGTGTCGCCGATATGTTCAAGAGAAGTCATCCAGAGAAGTCAACCGTGTCCCATCCACTACCATACATTATCCTTCATTCTTTCATGACCGCCACCCTGAACCATATATCATCAGATTGTTTTCACCTCCATCAAAATCATTTGCTCCGTTTCATGTCACTGATGTGGGATACATCAAGGCCCTCCTTTGACGGATCGCTTCTTGTCGACATCAGCTCATTATCCAAGAAGTTGATCTAGGAACAACCCCTTCAGTACTTTGAAGCTTGCATGCCTCAATGGCAAGTTTCTCACTTCCGGCGACAGGTATACATCGATGACCTTCGACCGAAAGATTTTGCGTGGTGTTCGATGCCAAGTCCTTTATTCACACCACGTGAATTGTACTGCAGTACCTTGAGGGTCATTATCATTATCGGTGATTCCTCTCGCGCTTGTTAACGATTTACATCATTGACTGGTAATCAAGCGATGTCTTTCCATGTTCGACTTTAGAATATTTCTCACATGGATCGACTTGTACTTAGAGTGAAGATCGGACAAGATTGAAGACCCCGGATCTAGTTTCATCCATCCGGGCTGCGATATATATTCAGGAAAAATAAAGACATTAACATGTACAGCATTGCAGCACAAATAATCATCCTACCAAAAGGATGATGATTTCATCAAAATCATCAGTCTACCATCAGATGATTGTCTGTCCTATGTACATAAAAATGAATTTATAAAGCTGAGAATGGGAATGCCCGCCTCAGCTAGATCATGAAAACAGTATGAAAAATAATGTATTGTATTGTATCTTATTACAGGTCTCCTCCCAGCATTGAATGAACTTCGGATCCTCCTAATAAAGCATTTCACTCGATAAATGGCCTCATACTTTAGGGGGAAACTGTTATAGACATTTTTGTGCCTTACAACTATAAGCATGAAATGTCCATAATCAAGGGATCCAAAGTCCCTAAAGATGTTGTTACAGCTCCTAAAGGAACAAGGTCAACCAATGACAACTTCTCCCAGAAGTTCTCCACCAAAAACCACTCAGAAACAGTCAATTCAGGATCAATTCAGAGGCTCCGCTAGCTGCCTGCGTTGAAATGCATAGGCTACACTGGCTAGGTGCACTACAGCGTAGGTGGATGCACTACCAGGGTGCGCTGAGCGGGAAATGACAAATGGCAAACTCATTCAATGAGGTGGAAAGACCCTGGAAGCTTCCAGAATCTTCTCCAATGACACTTGCCTCAATGAATTCGACTAGTGATGAGTAAGAGGCTCTCAACCTCCAAGTGGAAGCAAGAACTGACAGAGAGAAGCCACAAGTCAAAGCATAAGCTGACTCATCCTCTCTGCTTACATCTATATATGGATATCTCACCCAGAGGTTCAGGAGGCTGGAATTTTGTACTTTGCAGAGAATTGCTGTTGGTTTGAGATTGAGATTAGTACATTGGGTGATTTATGCTTTCTTGGAGGAGAGGAAGGGATTCCTTTGCTGGGAGGTAGATGCTGGATCGCAACTCACTTGGTTGTATCTCCTCTTGGACTTTCTTATTCTATCAATAAACTATTTGAGTTTCTCCTACATGTTGTGTATCAATGATGTTTTGTTATGCTTACATGTTTAGCTTAATCTGATCTTGAGCTTTTTATGAATGTATATCTGTATCTTCGTGTAGTTTCTCTCTCTTGTGATCTTGCAGGAATTCGGTGAAGCTGGGCCAGTGAAGGAGCAAGGAGCTGAGAGCCACTGAAGGGAGGAGTGATTGGATCAACAAACTAGCGGAAGACACAGGTTAGTTACATCCTTTCTCCTCATTTACATTTCATAAAGAAGAAATACTCAAATAAGTTTCCTTGTTTGTTGCTAAGGCACTATCACACCTTAGAGTGGGATAGGGGCATTCCAAATGGATACTTTTCCCAACAACATACACGTTGGCCTAAAAGAGACCTCACAACATTTTTGTGTATGCCCTAGTCATAGTCCGAATGCACTCTAAATGCTGGTCGTATTCCACAACAAAAGAAGGGATCCATGCTGCCCTAACCAAAGAGATATAATCCGCCGCAAGAAGAGGATTCCTATAAGCTGGAAAGAGGAGAGCCATATGATGCCTAATCTGAATGTTTTTTTGGACAGGGACAGTGTCCAGCTTCAAGCATATGGCATGAAGTAGAGTGTTGAAAGATGTGTCTTCAACAAGATTGGACAACATATGATTAGGACTATGTTGACATAAATGCATGTGTACAAACTGTTGTATGTTGCAAACTTTGATTTAGATGGATAGATAAAGAGGTAAAGGCAATAAACAATGAAAGTAATCACTGCATTGAAGACTAGTTGAAGGGATTTGCAATTATATCCTAGCTGCTCTGCTATGCTACAAGCCATAGCAAATAGATAAGGCTGGTGAGTGTAAATGGTGCAACATAGTGCACAGTGATGGAGTGATGCAACATAGTGCACAGTGATGGAATGGTGCAACATAGTGCACACTAATGGGTACAACATTGATGGAGTGGTGCAACATAGTGCACAGTGATGGAATGGTGCAACATAGTGCACATTGATGGGTACAAAAATGATGGAGTGGTGTAGCATAGTGCACAATGATGGGTACAACAACGATGGAGTGGTGCATCATAGTGCACAATGATGGAATGGTGCAACATAGTGCACAGTGATGGCTACAACAATGATGGAGTGGTGCAACATACTGCACAGTGATGGGTACTATTGACCACTACGTGTCAGCTTCCCATAGCAGTACACCCCCTTTTCTTCACAAAAGGGATAGCGCTTGATTGACGTGTCCGTGCCATTCGACAGTCATCGTCGACTTGATCAATCTATGTTGTAAACCCAATCTACATATGTGAATTGTAAATAATCTTAGCAGAGTTGATTCATGTATGTAAATTGCCTAGGTGGACCTAATTTTCTAGTGATAATCTACGTTCTGGAAGGTTTTTTGTCTCACCGATCCATGATCGACAGAGTTTTCCTTTAGCCTAACCCCAAAGCCGGAATGAATTTTTTCATTAGAATCTTAGAGGAATCCTAATGTGTTAATCTGCTAGATTATAGTTGTGTCGCAGAATTGGGTGGTTTATGAGGGTCTATGTCAAATGGGTTTTCCCCCTCGAGAAGTAAAATTGTAAAAGTCATGATATAAAGTGCCTTGAGGGTTAGGAAATGTTTTAATCCCCTCATAAGTCCTAAGTCCTAGGTCCTAGGGAATTTTTTCCAAAGGCTAAGTTCGAGGATCCATTTAAAAAAAAATTAAAAATTAAAAAATTGAAAAGATAAAAAAAAAAAAAAAATTAAAAAAAGAATATATATATATATATATATATAAAAGATAATATATATATATATATATATAATAATAATAAAATTTAAAAATTTAAAAATAATTAAAAATAAAGAAAATAAAATAAAATAATAATTTTAAAAAAATAATAAAATAATAGTAAGTCAAATTTTTTGAGTAAATAAATGCAGAATTTCAATTTTTAATATATTAAAATGCATTTAAAAATTCGACGGATGAGATTAAAAGATATGTTGATCCTCATCGACGGTCGAGATCATTTTGACATGGATCACTCGAACTAGCAGTTGGGAATTTTTCCTTTAAATATGTTGGTAGGGGTCATTTGAGATCATTCGATCTGTGAGTCTTGTGCTAAAGAAAGCTCTCTTGTAAACTTTTTCTGGTGAAAATAAAGAAAGACTTTGGGGTTGAAATCTCGTTGGTGTTACTCTCCTGAAGTGCTGTGAGCTGTTTTATTTTCTGTATATTTTTATTTTTCAGCCATTAGTAATAGCTTGATTGAGAGTATTGTTGAACACAGGTATCTTGTTCACTTACTAGGGTTTGAATGGTAGTAGTATTTCTGAAATAATGGCAGGTATCTCCATTGCATCTGGAATCTAGTACTGTTTTCTCCCTCTTTATTAACAGTTGAAATAAGTTGTGCAAGAAACCCTTATTGAAGAAATCAGTGGGCATTTGGGGACGTTCTCGGCTAAACCAGCCAACTCCCGCAAAGCACTCTCTTGTAGAGCCCAACGAGTTTTGATTCTGGGTTTATCATTTAGAGTTTATTTCTGAGTTGCACGAGAGTTTTTTCTAAAGCATTTCATAGCAAATCTGAAGTTTTGAAAATATTACTGAAGGTTATTGACAAATCTGGCTATTGTGGAGTCACAAAGTTGTAAATGATGTAATTGTTTAGCTAATTTAGGGTTTTATTTTCGTTTTTTGCACATATTATTTTTGGGTGTTTGTCTCTCCATTATAGGTTGCAGGGTTTCTGAAGATTTCCAAGGATTTATCTAAGCTGCTTTGCAGTCTAAGGGTTTTTCGAATGTTTTAAATCTGGAAGAAATCCTACGAGGGTTTCATTGATAATTTTGAAGCACAAGAGTGAATATCATTTGCTGGGGTTTGAAATATTTTTCTGGGGGCTGCAAAATGGTTTTTTTTTTAAACCTCACTCCATCTGCGCATTACATCATTACTGTGTGTAATTCTGAATCTCCAAGCTTGTAGCTCCTCCCTATTTCTTCCACAAGCCTGCAGCTTCCTTTCATTGATTTGCTGTTTGGCTCGCCTCCACGTATCCCTATTCCCACCACCTCCACGTTGCGTTCAACTATACAACCCACGCTGCTTTCATTCACGCTGCCTCTTCATGCATATCTATCCACCGCTCTCTTCCACATCGCATTTCACTGCTGCCACACTTACGCTCCGCAGTAGCCTGCAGTGGCTTCATCCCAGCTTCATGCTGCCTCTCTCCCTGGAAAACACATCAGAAGACTCATGCAGGTTTCTATTTCCACTGCCATAACCTACATTGTTCCTCACCCAGCCAGCTCTCGCATCAATCTGCATCAACCCTCACACATATGTTGCTGCCTGCCACTGGCCCTCCGTGCATTTCCGCATGATCTCACCCATCTGCATCCCCCATCGCATTTCTCCTTATCGCTGTCACCTGCACACAACAATACAAATAAAAAGGCTTTTTCTATGCGTGGGTAAGTTTTTTTTTTAGCATAAAACATTTGATTTCATGTTTTCTTTTGTAAGTATATACATTAAATTAGATTTTGTTTGGTTTTCAAGTTAGAATAGATTTCGATTTTTTTTTTATTTTATTTTATTTTATTTTTTATTTATTTTTTTATTTTATGAATTAAAAAAAAAAAAAGTTAGGTTTTATGCTCTCTATTTAGTAGAGTTTGGTCTCCCTCTTTTGATTTTGATTTATAGTTAGGTTACCTTTAATAATAGTAATAATAATAATAATAATAATAATAATAATAAAAAATTTTAGATTTAATTTAGGTTTTAGATTTGAATAGTTTAGAATTTAAATTAAATAAAAAAAAAGAATTTGGGTTATCTTTTAGTTTTCCATTTTTTAATATTTTTTTAATCCATTTTAATTTAGTTTTGGGTTTAGATATATTCGAGTTTCATTTTATTTTTCTTAGTTAGATCTTTATTTGGCTTAGATTTAGGTTAGATTTTAATAATTTTAAGTTTTGTTTACTTTAGTTTAGATATATTGAAGTTTTGTACCTATTCAATTTGCTTTAGTTTTAATTTTTAAAAGTTTAACTTTGTTTTAATTTCAAAAAAAAAAGGTAGAATTTTCTTTAGATTTAAGTTTTATTTAGTTTTAAATTTTGTTTTATTTGAAAAGTATAAAAATAATTTGCTAATTATAGTCTTGGCTCAGGAATTTCTTATGTTTTATCTTTTCTACTGAAGCTAAAATTTTCATGTGGGAATTAATGTTTAACATGCTTTAATGTTCATCTCTCGTTAGCATTTTACATGGTTGAAGGACTTTATCTTTCGAAATTTTAATTGTTGGAGTATCACTAAGGCATTGAGCATTTATTGATTATCTCATATTTGGTAAAAGTTAAGCATTGATGGTAAACGATTGTTGATGAGTCCATATTGCTGTAGCATTTGATAAATAATCGTTTAATCATTTATTTCATAAGGCATTGGTCTATTAACTTAATAAAATCAATTTAGTGCTTGTTCCCCTCGTGTCTCCCAACCCAACTGGTCCTCAGTTGGTCATTCATTATCCCATAGGTTCTAGCCCCCTTAGCCGCGGTAGACAGGCTTAAACGGAGAGATCGGGGATCAGGGTGACAGCCCCCGGTCTGAGCGTTGTCGTGACAATCTGTGTGACAATAGGTACAACAATGATGAAGTGGTGTAGCATAGTGCATAGTGATGGGCTATGTCACAAGGTTCGTCGAACTTTAACCTTGAGGTTCCAATTTTGGTGAACCTCATTGAACCTCATAGCCAATGACCAAGTCAATAGATCAAAACTCATAACTTCATGTCACAACTCAAGCTTGTATTTTACCCTTGCAGTTTCCAAGTTTGTGATAGCATATTTTATGTTTATTGATGTTGATTTTTTACTATTTTATCCTATAATTCATTTTAAATTAATATATGTTTATATATATAGACGAACCTAATAGCGAACCTCATAAAAAAATTCGAACTCAAACCGAACCCAATCATTGTGGAACCCGAACCATGTGACATTGGTGATGGGTACAGCTGTGATTCATTGTAGCTCAGTGATAAGAGCAACTTAGTGAATGGGTGCAATATAGTGCCGGGTGCAACATGATGATGAGGTGAGGTCATCACAGTGAGTTGCAACATGGTGATGGAGTCACCTTGGAGGATCAGTTGAAGTACTATGCCTTCACTTGAGTCCATATCAGCTACCTCATGTGACATCTTCTTTGAGAAGATCTTTGCTCTTATTTTGATAAGTCAAAATGTTGACTTCTAATGTATATGTACTATCTCTTTCTCTGGTGAACTATTGAAGAACATATAAGAAGAATTGATCAAGGGTTTCCCAACATTGGGGTTTGTCCCTGGCTGGCGCCACATCTTGTGTCCTCTTGTCTTGGATTGTCTTCTACAATTTATGTTTATGTTATATCTACATTTTACTATCATGCTACATGTGATTGCTATTCTGGAATTGCTATTGGAAATAGTCATCTAAGAGAGTCCTAACCTCAGTCATGAATGAGATCTAGTCGTAGTCGAAGAGAAGCCCTAGCCGTAGATCTAAGGAGCCCTAATGCACAGCTAGAGGAGGAGCCCTAAGCCACATCAAAAGGAGCCCTGGCCGCAGCAAGAGAAGGAGCCCTAGCCACAACTAAAGGAGAGACCCGAGTTGCAGCAAAGGGAGCCCTAATACAATAAGAAGAAGCCTATAATAAGCATGAGAATTTCGGGTTACAATGCAGCGATAGAGGTTATTCCTAGGAATGGGTTAAGGACTGTTTGAAATATGGAGGAGCCGCAACAATAAGTTGAGGTAGTACATTGAATAGATCTATCCTATAGGCTCAGAACAAATCAACGTAGGGCTAGATACATATGCGGATTGGGTGCTAGAAAGTGTTGACAGCAAGGCGAGTTCTTGTAGGCTAGATATTACTCCATTGATGGTGTTTGTAAGTTGTTTGATGAAGGACTGTAGGCCTAAATTTCTGCTTGGCTAGGTCGTAGGCCATAGCTAGCAACAAAGGTTGTTCTAAGGGTTGCATTAAGGATAATCAAACCAAACTTGGACAACGTGGCAGTGGTGGAGTCTCACCTTGGTACACCACAGATGAGCCTCATCATTAGGTAACGATGTGGGCCTTAATACACCTCCAAGATTATTAAAATCAACTCTTCTCATAATTCCTTACATGTTTTAATTATATTTTTCTTAATGAGATGAGTAAAAGTAAGATGTATGTCTAGTGGTCTAATGTGAATTGATTGCAGGTTTTTGAGAGAAAATCATGGAAATTTTGGCTAATTAAGGGTAGAAACTTGAATGAGACAAGGAGGAGAGATTATAGGAGATAGATCCTCCTCATTAAATCCTCACTCATTCGAATATTCCTCAATCAAATCACACTAGCTCAAAGTTGCAAGCAGTCGATTCATGGAGATCATGGGCAGCCAAGCCAGTGACAGTTAAGAGCCAGTTCATCTTAAGTTTGGGAGCCAAGTTGCCATAGATTTAAGGAAGTTGTTGGAGACTTCAGTCGTATAAACAATGAGGCCTAAACCTCATTGGGATTAAGATTTTTTATGTAAGAGCATTAAGCATTTTCGAGCTAAAACTTTGTGGAAAAACATTGTTATGTAATTTTTCTGATATGATAATGAGAATGAGCATTTCCTTGATCCAACTCTGAGTTGACTCTGAGGGCTGAAGCTCTTGGTTTAGGGCCCAACCCTAGCAACAAAGGCTCCTATTCTTCTACTTGTATGTTTAGGTTCTTTCATAGATCAAGTGTTGAATTGGTTTTAGCATTGTTTCACTGCAAGTAGTGGTGAATTTGATTAGTTTGCTTGCATTTGTGCATTGCTTTAGCAGTAGCTTTAGAGAAATAAAGGAATACCAAAAATAATGATAACAAGTGGATTTGGCCTCACTCCTCCCTTCAGGGACCATGGTTTGAGGAAATACTCCTATTCATCCCCAAAAAGACAGAATTATGATTTCTTATGGAATTTAGGGTTTTATGCTACTTAGGCCAACATCTTTTCAGTTTTCAAGAATAGGTTTCAATTGTCATTTCTGATATCTTCAGCTTTGTATTAGATATCATGGTGTTTCACAATATTCTGCAAGTATTTACATGCATGAATTAGGCAACTAAATAATGAAATTCTGTTTTCTTAAGTTGATTAGAAATATTCCTTGTTTGATATGATTTATGGATAAATTCCAGTAATGTATGTATTGTAGGAGTTTCAATAGTGTAGGAAGATCTCATGCCAGCAACCCCAACCTAACCTCATCCATCCATGATCACCAAAAGCCACCAAGTCCCTCAACCAATTCATCATTCCATAAGGACAACTTCCCAAGTTTGTTGAGCAAATCCAACCATCTTACAAACTTTGGGTTGAGCTTTGAGGAAGTCCTAGCCACTTCCTTGCCTTGTTTCTTCCATGGTTCAGCTTCCCTAAGCCCTATACCACCTTCCAAGTCACCCCTATTTCTCTCGACTGGATCGTGTAGGAATACAAGGGATCCTGTAGGAGCATTAGGACATCTTGTAGGAAGCATTAGGACATCCTGTATGACGACCTGTAGTGGCTTGTTTTGAGGCTGATTTGTGGGAAAAACATCTAGGAAGATAAGAAAAGACCCCTACTTGCCTCCCAAGCCATCTAACCTTCCATCACCATCTCTAACCTACCTGCCACATCACCAAGAAGATTCAGCATTGACATTTTCACAAAAAAGGACAAAAAGGAAAAAAGAGTTATTGTGTTCATTCATATGCACAACAATAAAATGTTTGGTTATTTCAGATTGCATGCCTAGGACAATTAGGATTACACACATATTAGCTTAGATTTCTTCTCAAGCAAGATCTCTTAGCAATTAGTTAGATGAGTGGTGTGTTTAAAGCATTGATTTCAGTCTTTCCTTACTGCAGTAGACAATATTTCAATTCTCCCAATTAGTGCAAATTTCCCTTTCCTTCATTAGTAATCAAACTCCTTATGAATCAATAAAAGGTTGGTTTGAGAGACCATAGTGGTCTATCTCCAGCTCAACAGTGACAAAGAGTGGACCCATCGCATCTACTTGTGTATACAGCACTGTCACCTCCAATTTTGTACAAACCTCGGGTTGATAAAGTAAAGTTGGTATCCCTAGGAGTTGCAACATTCTTGTTGCAATATTGGTGTTCATCAACCGTAACCTAAGAAGGTGTGCATTATTGATTGTGTGGAGAATGAGGGCTGAAGGTTGATGCCCTAACTCTTGAAGCAATGACAACAAGTGCAACAAGAAGACAACAACGTTCTGGGAGATGTATTGGGTCAAGGTTTGACCATGTTTGGCTCAGTTTAACGAGCATCCTATTGGTGCTATATGAATGATATTCAGAGAAAGATTTTGTCTTGTTTGACCAGCATTGACTTCTCTGGTCAAGGCTTTACTATTGTTGTCATAAAATATTAGATTTGTATATTAGTGGTTCATCCTTCTCCTGCTGAGACATAATCATAGGGTGAGTGGTCCAGCGTTCCCTTAGTGATTTGTTGTGTACAGGGTGAGTGGTTCAGCCTTCCCCTGTGATTCCCCATGGTGACATGTAGGCAGGATGAGCGGTTCATCCTTCTCCTACTGAGACATCCTACCCATGCAGTCTGGGATTGATGGGAAGTACCTATCATCTGGCGAAGGAGTAGGGAAATGAGGATAGGGACCACAGTACTATCGATGGACACATCGTTTACTACCATACTCCCTATGCTAGGATGACCTATATTGATCTGTGATCAATTGGAACTGACTTCAGGTCAATAATAGTGGTATGAGACACTCTCTTTTATTTGGGACTAACTTTGGGTTAGTAAGAGTGGTATGATACACTCTCTTTATATGGGACCTACTTCGGGTTAGTAGAGAATGGAATGATACATTCTCAATCACTGCTTCTTCTTCATAGTTCAACAGAGCAGAGAAGAGAAGAGCAATGCAGAGGAGTGCATTGATGGCAAAGATAGTACCGACTGAGAGATGGATTAGCAAATGGAGTTCTCCCTAGTTGAGAGGGAGTGTTAAAATTGGAAACAGGGGCCAAACTCCATGTGGGTCACCTCATTTATGATAGCTGATATTTTTTCTTGGATTTGTCTCTTTGAGAGGTGTATGAGGATTTAAAGATCATCCAATTTCGACATGTATTTATGGAGATATGAATTTATTTGTATTATTGACAATTTTTCAAGGTCAGCCAACAAACAAATTACCCCCAGCTCAACCTCAACATTGGATTTAAATAGAGGAGACCTCGAGTCATATGAGGCACACATCATCTCATGATCTCTCTCCACTTGTTTGGGTTTGTCTTCTATCAAGGAGAACGTAGTGGAAAGAGTCATCTAAGAGAGCCCTAACCTCATTCATGAAGGAGACCTAGCCACAGTTGAAGATAAGCCCTAGCCACAGATCTAAGGAGCCCTAATATGAAGCTAGAGGAGGAGCCCTAAGCCGCAACAAAAGGAGCCCTAGCTGCAGTGAGAGAAGGAGCCCTAGCCGTAACAAAAGGAGAGACCCTAGTCGCAGCAAGAAGAAGCCTGAAAGAAGCATGAGAATTTTGGGTTACAGCAGAGAGATATAGGTTGTTCCTAGGCATGGTTTCAGGATTGTTTGCAAGGTAGGGGAGTTGCAGGAATAAGGCAAGGTAATAAGTTGAAGAAATCTTCCCTATAGGTTCAGAACATATCAGCGTAGGGCTAGATGCATATGCGGATTGGGTGCTAGAATGTGCTGAAAACAAGTCGAGTTCTTGTAGGCTAGATACTACTGCATTGATGGTGTTTGTAAGTTGTTTGATGGAGGACCGTAGGCCTAACTTGCTACTGGGCTAGGCCACAAGCCATAGCCAACAACAAATATTGTTCTAAGGGTTGCATTAAGGGTAATCAAACCATACTTGGACAACGTGGCAGTGGTGGAGTTTCACCTTGATACACTGCAGCCTAAGAAGGCCTGCATTATTTATTGTGTGGAGAATGAGGGCTGAAGGTTGGTTCCCTAAGTCCTGAAGAAGTGACAGCAAGTGCATCACGAAGACAACAACGTTCTGGGAGATGTATTGGTCAAGGTTTGACCATGTTTGGCTCCATTTAATGAGAATCCTGTTGGTGCCATATGAATGATCTTCAGAGGAAGATTCTATCATGTTTGACCAACATTGACTTCTCTGGTCAAGGCTTTACTACTGTTGTCATAAAATATCAAATTTGTATATTAGTACTATCTCTCTCTATGCTGAACTATTGAATAATATAAGAAAAATTGATCAAGGGTTTCCCCACATTGGGGTTTGTCCCTGGCTGGTGCCACATCTTATGTCCTCTTATCTTGGCTTGTATTCTAATGTTTGTGTTTATGTTCTATTTTCATTTTACTATCATGTTGATGTGATTGTTAAACTAGATATTGATATTGGCCTAACAAGAAAATTGAAGTAAATTGCTCTTAAGCATAGAACATACCAAAAATTTAACATTCGACTTAGGGGATTTACTCTCTGCCTGGTTCACTAGTCCCTTCCATGCTATTAAGTTTATTAACATTCAGAACATGAATGCTCCTAACTTGTACATTTGTAGAAAATCCATCCAAATACCAAGCCAGTCATAGGCACCAACATTGTGGAGAGTAGATCTAGTATACGTATCAGTCAATTTAGCAGGGAGAATTCCTTCTGTAGCTTTTGGAAGTATATTTATTTTTGTAGTTTTTTGAAGTATACATATCTAATTATATCTCGTATACATATCAGTCAACTCAAAAATTATCAAAGGTTTGAAGTGCAGAAAGAATTATCCCTGCTATCAAAGGCACTCCTATAAGCATACATGTACCAAAAGTTGAAACACAGACAAATGTGGGTGTAACGGAGAAAAGAAATGTTATGATATTTGATGTGTAAACGTATTTTTATAGCCAACTACATCATGACTGCCTCAAAATTTCTAGATTCCAAAGAAATCTTGTCTCCCAAGCCTGCAATTTTAAGATCCTCCTAATTTTTAATGTCTCCGATGTGGCCTTCGTACTTTTGTATTTTTATTCCATGATTCTGTTTTGAAATTTTTGTTGCAATTTTGTAACTGGGAAATTTGGCAACATAACTGCCAATGAGGCTGCCAACCCTGAAAATGTTGTCAAGCCCAAGTTCTGATGTAGAATAATGAAGGTCTGTTGGGTCCCTATAATACTAGTGATTACCCCATTGCTATTGTAGTTATACCCCTTATTAATATTGTTGTGCACCTATTGCCCCCATATTCTTGTTACTATGCCCCATAGAATTCCGCTATTGTTATTTTTGTGGCTTTATATTATTATGGTTAGGTCGGTTGGATTATATTGTGACTCCTTAGACTCCTATATATAGAAAGGAGGTTTTGTCATTTGTATCATCCAAGAATTGTTCATTTATGTAATGTAAAGGAGGTTTCCCCCTCGAAGAGGCTGAATTCTAAGGCGTTGATCTATCCTTTCTATCTTTTCTTGAGCTGGTTTCATAACATTTGGTATCAGAGCTTTGGATTGTAGGGTTTCGCTGCTCCAAACAGGTCATCGTGGATTTTTCACTATAACTTTTTTTCTGTGACGTTTCAGAAGTTGTAAAAAAAACCCATTTGAGAAGAAGTCATGCTGAACCTTGGGTCCGAATTTCAGAGCCTTTCGCGTGATATTTGCAGAGATATGATCTGAGGAAGTTGGTCTTTTTGCAGACTCCTGAATTACATTCAAAACAGGTGACCTGGGGAAAATCGTCATAACTTTCTCTCTGGGGATCAAATTGAAATTTCGTCAGAAGTTATAGAAAAAGGACGGACTGCAGTTTCGAGTATGCATTTTTCAGATCCAGAGGTCGAAACAGTGACTCGTGGCACATCGTACAAGTTCGCTCTACTGAACTAGTCTATAAGCAAGTCACTGTGGGAGATTTCACATAACTCTTCCTTGGAGAATCTAATTTGGGTCCGACTTGTGGCATTGGAAAGAGGACACAGAGGGCTACTACAGATCACAAATTCAGAACTAGATGATTAGAAATTACATAGATACATCAGATTCAATATCAGGCTTCTACAAAGTGAAAAAAGGTGTGTAGTTTTTTTTTAAATTTTTGCGTAAGCTTGGTTTGAAGGAATTCAAAGAGCATAGTAAAGAATTATTATCGGTGACTGATGCCCCAAGGAAAGAAAATGCAAAAACCTAGTAAGGAACCTGAAATCTCTAGCATGACTCATGAAGAAGAGGAAGAAATGCTACATGATATATCAAAATTACAATAACAAGTGCAACAAATGTCACGCTCACAAAAGCTAACATAAGCTAAGATAAATGGCATGGAATCTAAGATAAAGGGTGTGGAAGCTAAGATGGATGATTGGAAGATAGATTTGAAGACAGACATGGAATAATTGAAGATAGATTTGAACACAAAATTGAAGACAGGCATAACAGATATGAAGACAGATTTGACAAATTTTCTACAAGAAATACTTACTAATGGTGAAAAGGTAGTAAAGGAAACTCATGATGCGAACAAAAGAAATGTTAATCATGATATCATAGACTCTAATGTTGGATCGAAGCCCCACCATATTCCAAAAATCGATATGAGGAAGTTTGATGGCAAGGATCCTGCAACATGGATATTACAGATGGAGCATTTTTTCGATCTCAATAATGTGCAAATCACACAAAAGGTACATATGGCAACTTTATATTTGGAACCAAATCAGTTTGTATGGTATCAATGGCTTTTCTCTCGTAAACAATTTATCACTTGGGCAATTTTTATGGAAGAATTGATAGTACATTATGAGGATACAAAAAACAACACTTTTTTTAGCCAATTGATAAGTCTCAAACAAAAGAGTTCAATAATGGAGCACATTGAGGAGTTCCAAAAATTGAACATAAGGGTAAAAGATATTCCAGAGGAGCATAGGATTGATGTGTTCATAGGGTCTTTAAAGGATAATATCCAACATGATGTTCTCCTTTGAGAACTTGATTCATTAGAGAAGGCATTCAGGTTAGCAAGGAAAATGGAAAGCAAAATTATGGCAACCAGGAAGCATACCACTCACAACTATAAATAGGGAAGTGTTGTTGCCCCTAGTCTTCCACAACCTATAAGGTTGACACCACAACCATTGGAAGAAAAAAGAGCAAAAGGGCTTTGTTATAGTTGTGATAGAAAATACACTAAAGGTCATAAGTGTGCTGAGAAGAAATTATTCTACATAGATTGTGAAGAGGAAGAAGAAAATGAGAAAGAAAGGTCAAAGGAAGAGGATATACTCCCGGAACAAAACCTAGATGAAGAACAAATCAATCTGCCCATATCTTGTAATGCATTGGTGGGAATTACCACTCATCAAACCATCAAGATAGAAGGACAAATCAAGAAGAAAAAGGTAATAGCGTTGATTGATCCAAGAAGCACCCACAATTTTATTCATTGTAGGGTAGAAAAAGAATTGAACTGCTTCCTATATCCAGCACCAGAGTGTCAAGTGATGATTGCAAATGGAGGAATAATAAATTGCTCTGGAAAGTGCCATAATATCAAGCTATCCATGGGAGAATATGTATTGACTAGATCAATGCTTTCCATTCCAATGGGAGGTGCTGATGTTATACAAGGAGTCCAATGGCTACAATCCTTGGGTACAATAGCTTTTAATTTTCAAGAAATTTTCTATGGAAGGAAAGGAAGTTGAATTAAGGGGTATTGCAGGGAAACCAGGAAAGATAATCAACTCTAATGGTATGACAAAGCTTCTAAAAAAGGAGCAAAGAGGTGTAATTTTACAATTATGTTTGCTAGATGTTTCCACATCTGAATCATCTATTTCTCTAGATCTCCAAAACGTCCTGGACAATCATTCCAAGGTATTTGAGACTTCCAAAGGTCTCCCACCTATGCATGATCATGATCATGCTATTCATCTAATTCCAGGAAGTGTTACTCCAAACATCAGGCCGTACAATTATCCCTATGTACAAAAGAGTGAAATTGAACGTATGGTTGCAGAAATGCTAGAGGCTGGTATAATTCAACCGAGTCAAAGTTCTTTCTCTGCTCCAGGAGTATTGGTGCACAAGAAGGATGGATCATGGTGCATGTGTCCGGATTATAGGGAGATCAACAAGCTCACTATTAAAGATAAGTTCCCCATTCCTGCCATTGATGAATTACTGGATGAATTGCATGGATCAATTTACTTCACCAAGTTGGATCTTCATTCAGGATATCATCAAATCAGAATGAAGATTGAAGACATTCTGAAAACAACATTTAGAACTCATGAGGGTCATTATGAATTTTTGGTCATGCCTTTTGGCCTTACCAATGCACCTTCAACATTTCAAGGTTTGATGAATTCAATTTTCAAACCATTCCTTAGAAAATTTGTGTTAGTATTTTTTGATGATATACTAATCTACAACAAGTCTTGGAAGGATCATGTTGAACATGTTGACAGGGTGCTACAACTATTGGAGGAGAAACAATTATATGCAAAAAGATCCAAATGTTTCTTTGGAGTCCAGGAGGTGGAATATTTGGGTCATATTTTATCTCATGAAGGAGTTAAGGTGGACCCTAGCAAAATTAAAGCCATTAAGGAATGGAAAATCCCCACATTCATAAAGCATCTGCGAGGATTTCTTAGGTTGACAGGGTATTATCACAAGTTTGTTAAGAATTATGGGAGAATAGCAGCACCTCTAATAACATTATTGAAGAAAGATGCATTCTCATGGACTCCGGAAGCAACAAAGGCCTGTGAACATCTGAAAGAGGCAATGTGCCAAGCACCGGTCTTAGCTACACCGACTTCACAAAAACATTTATTTTGGAATGTGATGCTTCAGGAAATGGAATTGGTGCTGTTCTAATGCAATATGAAAGACCCATTGCTTTTGAAAGTCGTCCAATCAAGGGAAAGTTTTTAAGCAAAGCTATTTATGAGAAGGAAATGTTGGCAATACTCCATGCACTTAAGAAATGGCAACCCTACCTAATGGGAAAACACTTCAAGGTAAAAACGGATCATGATAGCCTTAAATACTTTTTAGAACAAAGATTATCCTCTGAAGAGCAACAAAAGTGGGTCACAAAGATGTTGGGTTATGACTTTGAAATCATCTACAAAAAAGGGAAGCAAAATGTGGTGGCAGATGCACTCTCAAGAAAGGATGAGGATGTGGAAGCATTGTTGTGTGCCATTTCTATTATCCAACCAGATTGGATAAATGAAGCAAGGGAGGAATGGAAGAATGACGAATAAGTGTGGGCACTTATTCAAAATCTATAACAAGATTCTGGTATGTCTGATACATTTAGCTGTCTAAATGATTCATTATGGTACAAAGATCGCTTATACCTCTGTAAGAATTCTGAGCTAAAACAAAAGATTCTTATGGAATTGCACACTTCTCCCTTAGGAGGGCACTCAGGATTTCTAAAAACTTACCACAGGGTTAAGAAGGAATTTTTTGGGATGGCCTTAAATCAAATATTCAAAAGTTTTTGGTGGAATGTTTGGTTTGCCAAAAAAATAAAGTGGAAACAATTAAGACACCGGGACTATTACAACCTTTATCCATTCGAAGCCAACGTTGGGAGGAGGTTTCAATGGATTTTATCATAGGTTTACCCAAGTCTGAGGGAAAGAGTGTCATCATGGTGGTAGTTGACAGACTTACCAAGTATGAACACTTTTGTGCATTATCACATCCATTTAAAGACAGTACGGTTTCTACTGCATTTATGGAAACAATTCAAAAGCTACATGGAAACCCAAAGATTATTGTAAGTGACAGAGATCCCATTTTCACTGGAAATTTTTGGACAGAATTATTTTCTTGTCTTGGTACTCAAGTTAGCTCATAGCTCATCTTATCATCCTCAATCTGATCGGAAAACTGAGATAGTAAAAAAATGTCTGGAAGGATATCTTCGTTGCTTTGTATCTGATAAACAGACAAAATGAGTCAAATGGTTGCCTCTCGCTGAATGGTGGTATAACACTTACTTCCATACAGCAACAAAAATGACCCCATTTATGGCACTTTATGGGTATCAAGCACCATCTGTCACATCATATTTAAGAGAAAATTCTAAGGTTCAGGTAGTGGAACATCACATCGAACATCAAGAAAAAGTCCTCCGACTCTTAAAGGATAACCTCGTGTTGGCAGAGAATAGAATGAAACAACAGGCAGATCAACATCACAGTGAAAGAAGTTTTGATGTAGGTGATTGGGTATTCCTACGGCTACAACCATATAAGCAAATGTCCCTCAAGGAAGCTAAGAAGGATAATAAATTATCACCAAAGTATTATGGTCCGTACAAGGTGTTGCAAAAGATTGGTACTATGGCATACAAATTGGAGCTTCCTGCAGCTTCTCGATTGCACCCAGTCTTCCATGTTTCATGTTTAAAGAAGGTTATAGGCGACCAGCTCCCAGTTCAAACAATATTGCCAGAACTTGACAAGGAAGGAAAAATTATATTGGAACCAGAAGCAGTCATAGAAACAAGAACTCGACAACTACGAAATTGATCAATTTCAGAGTATCTTATCAAGTGGAAGAACTTATCCACTGAAGATTCAACATGAGAGGATAAGAATTTTATGCAGAAGTATCTAGAACTACTCAAGTGTTGAGGACAACACTTTTTTGAAGGCGAGGGGCATGTTGGGTCCCTATAATACTAGTGATTACCCCATTACTATTGTAGTTATACCCCTTATTAATATTGTTGTGCCCCTATTGCCCCCATATTGTTGTTACTGTGCCCCATATAATTCCTGTATTGTTATTTTTGTGGCTTTATATTATTATGGTTAGGTCGGCTGGATTATATTGTGACTCCTTAGACTCCTATATATAGAAAGGAGGTTTTGTCATTTGTATCATCCAAGAATTGTTCATTTATGTAATGTAAAGGAGGTTTCCCCCTCGAAGAGGCTGAATTCTAAGGCGTTGATCTATCTTTTCTATCTTTTCTTGAGCTGGTTTCATAACAAGGTCATAAAAACTTGAAGAGGTAAAATCCAAATAGCATGCATATGTCAACAAAAAACTCCAACATTTTCAACATTTGTACTCTTGTAGTTGATAATTTGTCTGCGTGTATGCTTTTGTCTTGACTGACTGGAGAGCAAAAATCCCTTCTTGTATATAATAGTTGTTAATGTTGCTTTAGCCCGTGAAGCTGACTGGTGTTGTTTGTAATGCCCTTGTCGTCGTGACAAGGATCCTAATACCTTATCCACAAAAATGCACAAACTAGCACATAGCCTTGACTTTCAAATTGTTTCTTTCCATCTAGAAACAATACAAGGGCAGTTATAAAATATGGACCTACATATGATGCAGAAGTTTCCAGTGCTGGTAAGGATGCAATCAAAAGTGCTTCCTTCCGTAGAGATAGCCATAAGGCTTTTGCTTATGACTCATTATGACCTTATACCGAGCTTTATCACCAGTGTACTCCTTTATGGATAGTAACTAAACTCTGCAAATGGACCTCATTTGTCAAAAGTGATCCTAAATGTGAATATGTTTTCTACTATGCTTGCGATTGTCAACTCTTTTTGTGCCTTTGTCTAAGAAAGGTTGAATTTTTATTTTGTATGAGCACAATGACGACTCAGAACTCTGTCTTTGTGTGTCAGTGTCTGATCTATGGAAAAAGATAAATATAGATTTTAATCACTCTTGAATAGACTGTACTTTTTTTTTGGCATTGCATGATGTTGAAAATAGTTAGGTGGATTAGTGCAAAGCTTAAGAAGATATTGAGTTTAATGGCATAACTGACACCATGAAAGAATCTTTGGAACAAGTGGTGGAGTAGATTGTGCCTGAGCAAAGGGTTGCAATAATGTATATGAATTTGGAAAAGACCCCCATGTAATGGTGGGTAAGCACATCAAATCAAGTTTCACTCATGGCATGATATGATAAAGGTACTTAATGATAAAGGCCTACCAGAAATTGGGGCTCCACTAGGTAATGACATTTTGGAATCCAGTTTTGTCAACCAGCCCATACAATTCGGTGGTACTTCCAATCCAATGATATACATGTATTACTGCGAAGTCATTAGGAGATATAGGAGGTTCCTATTTAACTATGGGTTCATAATTTTATGCAAACCTTAGAGCCATTTCCAAAGAAGTGATATCTTCAGGTAAAAATGCAATGGCATACAACTAGCTAGGTTGGATTACAAGAAAGGTTCTACAACACTTTATATAACTCTACAAGGAGGCACAGATTGCAAGTTTGATAGAGTTCATTTGGTGTTTCCAATAAATGGACCACCCACAAAGTCTAATAATAGGATCCCCAAAGGAGTACCCCTTAAAGGAACTTTGCCATCTGTCGTATAAAGAAACTGATTCCCTTTTGAAACTATTGATAATGTGGTAGGTGGTATTTCTCTGGAAATGAAAAGTATTGATCTCCTTGTTGTTGTGCAAGTTGTTGATAGTGTATGGGAAGATGGTGAAAATAGTGGGGAATAAGATAGATCTGCATTCTATTTAAAGGATCATTTTTCAGCAAGGAATGTGTTGTAGTGTAATTAAATATGCATGTTGTTTTGAAGATTTCTCAATCAAATAGATCTGCAATCTATTTAAAGTTTATTTCCTTCCAAACTCAGTGAATATCCAGTGTTGGGTTGTGAAAGTGTGCTTGATATCTAACTTGGATGGAGCCTAGCTGGTGTAGAGTATCCAGTGATGGGTTGTGAAAGTGTGCTTGATATCTAACTTGGACAGATCCTAGCTGGTGTAGAGTCCCCCTGAGGGTCCACTCAAGCTCACTACTATGTTATTGCTAATTCAGTAATTTTTTTTGAAGCAGCACTAGCAGTTCTAGTTCCAGTATTATATCTAGTAGTATAAAGCATATATATGCATACCTAGCAGCAGAACAAATAGAGTAAGTATATGAACCTTGAACCAAGCTAGCATCATGATCAGCCTCTGTTAAGGAAATATCTCCACGTGTTGTGGGAGTCTCACCACACCAAACACATCTTAGAGACCCTTGTCATGACCAGGTTAGCCCTATAACTTCACTGCCTTCTAACATGTTTGGAGGTTGTTGTTACCACTAGATATTGGTTTCATTCATTGTTCATAGGTAGCAAACTTTCACTGCCATATTTTGTTGAGAAATATCAGGAGCCCTGAAGGAGGAGGGTAGGGTCAAGCCTTGCCTCCATGTACTCGAATATGGAAAATAAATGCAGCCTTGTAGCCATTTTCCTAGTCCGGGTTAAAATTGCAGTCAACCCACATTACTTTCACTGGCAAGTATTTGAATGCAGAGCTAATGTAACAAAAATTAATAGAAAATACAGTGGCAAGCCAATTCATCTTGACATGACAGTATATCCAAGCCTGGTTTGGATGACACTTAGACATATAGCTCTTGGGAGTGTAGATGCTTTTATAAGGTCTCAAATATGGATGTGAGATCGAATAAATTAAGTATCGTGATGTAATTGGCGGGTGGAGGGGGTCAGCCCTATCGAGACCTGGTTCTAGCCAAGCAAACCATTAGCAGGTTTCTCACAGCACTATACTCTATTTTACAACTACAAGAAACACTGCAACCTTGCATTTTGGTAGATTAACCCTACCACAAGTTGTTTTAATGCATTGGATATGTGCACTTTTCAATTTTCCAACTTCTCATTAGCATCATTGTCATCCAATATCACATTTAGCATATTCACCTTCACATTAGACTGTTTCTTGTAGAAAAATAAGGACACTTCTAGCAGTTTGCAACCCGACTTCTAAGCTTGCCCAAATTCACATGAAACATATGATAATCCGTGATTCAACGATTTGGGAAACTTTTGAACAAACAGATAATCAGTGATTCGTGTGCTTTGAGGAGCGGATGCACACATTATCTCCAATATGGTCGGGGAGTATCCTGTAGCATTAACAGGTGAGGCACATCTATCAACAACCCTTCCAGACCACCAAGACAGTTTTATAAGCTCTGCATTTAATACCATTTTTTTTCTTCTGTGAGGCCGATCTTCCATAGTTTTTGCCTAAAACAGGTATTTATTTAGGCTTTCTATTTGTTTTATTAAAAAATAGCTCTTTGAATAAATTATTATCATATCATGTTGCCTGTTCAGATTGTTGGGGCTACCTCTAGATTCTATCTTTTTTATTCTATAGACTTTAAACACATATCCAACCTATTTCCTTGTAAGCTTTACTAAGCGTAGGATGATAATACGGGGCATTTTCTTGGATCAGATTCCAGCTTAGTTATTTCCTCTGCTTTTGGGCATATGTAAAGTTAAGTGTATTTTAATGGAATTTGATTGCTTGTTTCTTTGTTTTAAGATATTTGCAAATTTCCTTGCTGACACTCTGACATCAATGTAAGTTCATCCATATGGCACCAATAGGATGCTCATCAAACTGAGTCGAACATGGTCAACCCTTGACCCAATACAGCTCCAAAAACACTGATAACTACTTGCTGCACTAGCTGTAACTGCTTTGTGAGATATGGCGTCAACATTCAATCCTCTTCCTTCACACAGTTACCAATCCATTACTTCGAGGGGCAGCTCCACCATTGTCACGCTTTCAAGTCAATGCCTTTGCTGCTAGCTATGGCCTGTGGTCTAGCCCAGCAGCAAGTCTGGCCTCTGATATTCAGTCAACAAATAATATCAATGTAGTAGTATAAGTCGTACAAGGACTTGACTCAATCTGAGTGTACTGATTTGAACTTTGGTCTAGGATAGATTTCATTAATATAATATGACTGTAGGTTACCAACCTTATAAATAGTCCTCAGGAATAGTTTCAATCACAATGTTGTCATCATCATGTTGCCACTGAAATACTATGATGATCCTTCAAGTCTCGATATGATGTTAGGGCTTCTTCCCATCAGTGGATTGGGGTCTCTCATTGATGTGGCTTAGGACCTCATCATAACTGTGAAACCTTCCTTTATAGTGGTATATAGTTCCTCTAGCCAGCGTAGTAGAACCCTCCTTAACTGCTGGTTAGAACCTCTTTTGACGACGTATAGGTCCTCCTCATAAGATAATTGTAGAGACTTCTCCCTTCAACGCAGCTGGGCTTCAAAACTGCAGCTAAGATGTGCTAGGTATCCTTACTTGAAAAACACCTAAAACACATCCTTTAGGACCGTGTGTTGAGTCTCTTTCTTATTGTGGATTAGGGGTTCATTTAGGCTCCCTTTGATTGTGTCTTAGCTATGAATAGAAGACTGCAACTAGGGCTCTTTTGGAGATTCCTTTGATAACGTATGGAAGCCTCCTTGCTGTGATGAAGAACCTTCTTTTGGGACAGCGAAGGAGCCTCTCTTCACTGTGATTTAATCCCAGTGCGTGCACTTTTTCCAGGCCCAAAAATTGTCCCTCAGCATTGACTTCATGTGGATTTGTTAGAGGTTTGTTGTCTACATTTCCTTTTAAAAATCTAGTGCATGAATGATTGTCCACATGTTCATGGATAAGAGAACATATTTGCATTTGATATGGTCCAGAGAGAAATTTTTTATTTGATCAAGCTTGTATTCTTCATCAATGATTTTCTTGACATCGTTTTCATTCTCATCACTGTAGTTGTATATGTCATCGAGGGTTTCATTACAAGTTTAATCAATCTTCTGAGGCTGTCCAACTTTGTTATTTTCAACAATAGAGCTATCTACAGGTGGAAATGGATTTGTATGACTTAAAGCTTCAATAATTGTGTGTTTATAACATACCCTTTGTTTGTCTACCAAGGAATATCCATCACATATGTCAATAACTTTGTCTTCCAAATGAGTATTGACAGTAAAAGGATGAGACTTCCCTATCCCATCTGGCTTGAGGAATAAATTCAGATCGTAGGCATAAAAAATAGCAGGACTGTCGGATTCCATGATATAGGATCTTTTAGGATTGAACTATAAAATTAATTGTTTCTTCACTCATATAATCATAATGGTCACATTATTGCTTTGCTGGCTTTGAAAAAGTATATTGATCTCAAACTCTAGGAAACCATGATTACTTCCCTTTATTTCTTACATGATTATGATCAACATCAAAGTGCAACATGGGGGTTATGTTACTCCTACTTAAACTCACAATGAAATGTTGAGGTGCCAAGTGTATTACCATGAAATTCTACAGCTCCCTTACTTTCAGTGTCTGTGAAAATAGGATTACTTTATTGAATAATATTTCTATGACCTCAAAAGTGTATTCAGGATTTAAATTATCAGAAAGGAAAGCATGATCTTCTTCATCCTTTTCATATGGTTGATCTTTTGGGGTAGAAACATGGTTTCTACCTGCCTAGAACCACATATGGGTTGTATCAATGGTGGAAATAATCAAAAAATCTTCATTTCCTCTGTTTATCACTTTGTCATGTCGGAAAACAGAGTACAGGAATATGTGTTAGTCTGACTTGTAACTGTAAAGTTGATGAGTCTCAATTGTGATTATGTGATCTTGGAAGGTTTTGAGAGTATATAAACTCTTCTCAATGTATGTCCTTTCCTTGCAAGACTTGGAGAGGGGGATATAGAGGCTTATTATTGGAATGCAGAGGTTGTTTGACTTTGTATAGTTGCTTATATCTAATCACATGAAGAAAAAATAGAGTTACAAGAATACAAGTTTAAATGCCAGGCCTTCTTCTACTTATGCTTTGGAGAACACATATCACCTGATCGTTCTAAACAACAAAACACAATAGCCAAACTCATTCCTATACCTCTTTAATTTTTCTCCTTTCCAAATAGGCTAAATGATCCTAAATTGTGTGGCAAAGTACCAACCTTACCTTCATGCAATCTCAAAACAACTCTGAGGGCCAACCCACCTTCATTGGATGAACGGAAAGGTATTAGCACATCTATTTAGGATGCATCTTTATGTGCATTTGTGGCTTCTTCAACACAAGCGTACACCACAGAGATTATTCGGTTTTGTGCTTGTGCTGAGGTGAGAAATGGCATTTTATGAACAATGCTGCTCAGTGTTCCTTGAACAAAGTTTATATTGTTATAATCCTTGTGCAATTCAGTACTAGTTTGGAGAATTGAGGGTTATTTCATATTTGTACAGGTCATGCTCGGAGGCTATTTTTCTTTGAAAAGAGTTGAATATCCATCTACATATTTATTGTATCCATTTCCATTTGGAATCAATAAACCATTAAAAAGTTTTTTCAGAGCCTTTGGAAGTAATAAATACCCTATTAATATTCATTTTTATCTCTAGTATATCAGCATTATTTATGGAGGAACAGAAAAAGGGACTGATGTAGTATGGTCAGATGTGTGCCAGCGTTTGCTTAATTATAATTTATCATTTATATTCCCAAAATGACAGTCTAAGCATTGATTTTAGACCTTGCATGCACATTTCATGGATTGTTGTAGTAGTGACATAAAAATAGACTAGGTTAGTTATATCATATATGTCAAAGATAGTTTAACTCAAAATGACACTGCCATTTAAGCTATAAACCTTACTAAATGGTCCAAACCTGAAACTGTGACCCTTCCTTGCAAATTGTATGTGCTACCAATTAATCATAGTTAAATGGTTTTAAATTCAATACGAGAGTAATCTTATGGAGGAGCTATTGGGTTTGGAAAGTCACCACAAAACAAAGGCCAGTGGGTTAATCTCCTAAAACAAGGTGTTAAAATGGCCTGCTGAGATGTACATTTTGCATCAGGATATCCCCTAGACTGATATCTTTTTATGAGGAAGCAAAAACATGGAAAATGTTTGGTTAGGTAGGAATACAGCTTGTCAATTTGGTCTAGCTTGAGTGATTAAAAGAGAAGGTTGTTAGGCTCTCCACCATTTCATGGATTGATAAAGAGATGAGACAAAAGAGGCTCTCTCTTGAGAATATATGAAATACACCAATCTTATCTATGCATTCATAAGGAACATCTGACAAACACATTTGGCATCTAGCCTTTAGTTTTTACTAGAGATGCATGAAGCATTATATAAACACAATGTAATCTTTTGGGAAGTCCATTCAAATGTGGAACATTACTATGGAAGCCAAGTTAAGCATTGATTTTAGAACTTGCATGCACATTTCATGGATTGTTGTAGTAGTGACAAAAAATAGACTAGGTCAGTTATATCATATATGTCAAAGATAGTTTAACTCAAAGAATGAAATTGCCATTTAAGCTATAAACCTTACTAAATGGTCCAAACCTGAAACTGTGACCCTTCCTTGCAAATTGTATGTGCTACCAATTAATCATAGTTAAATGGTTTTAGATTCAATATGAGAGTAATCTTATGGAGGAGCTATTGGGTTTGGAAAGTCACCACAAAACAAAGGCTAGTGGGTTAATCTCCTAAAACAAGGTGTTAAAATGGTCTGCTAAGATGTACATTTTGCATCAGGATATCCCCTAGACTCATATCTTTTTATGAGGAAGCAAAAACATGGAAAATGTTTGGTTAGGTAGGAATACAACTTTTCAATTTTGTCTAGCTTGAGTGATTAAAAGAGAAGGTTGTTAGGCTCTCCACCATTTCATGGATTGATAAAGAGATGAGACAAAAGAGGCTCTCTCTTGAGACTTGACTGGGTCATTCATAACAGTTGTGGTGTTAGTGCCTTAACTTAGCCAAAAAATGCCAAAACTCTATTGATGAACAAACTTTATTACTGAATCTACCTCAGAGTATCCCATAGTCACTGAATATGACATGCATGGTTTTACCAAGGAGGCCCTAAAATTTTGAACAATGAAACTTTACGTTGGTATGGTCAACCTACATGGGGAGAAATGAAACTTTTTTTAATAAGGTGCTAGCAAAACCTGGACACTGCTATGTGGGATTATTGCTTGGTACCTGCAGATTACACAATGACCTCTGTTGGTTCAACCAGCAGGAATTGATTTCTTTAGGTGGATCTTCCCGGTACAAATGTTCCTTTCCTTGTAAGACCTTCATAGGGGTATATAGGTTCTTCTCAATAGAATGCATATTTGTCTATATAGTTGCTTATTACATAATCATCTAAAGGAAAACTGATTACATGAATATGGGTTAGGCTGCCTCATAATTGTATAATTGCTGAGGCTCAATTGTGATTACCTGATCTTGGAAGATTTTGAGACTATATAAACTCTTGATGTATTATGATTTCTTTGGCAATGTTCTCAAGGCAACTGTTCCAAAAATAACAAAAAAATATCTTTTGTCATTAAACAGAGATTGTTTTCCTTTAGAAACAGAGAGAGATTGTCTTTACAATACCTTCCTTTGTTTGTGGCATGTAAGGAGATCTTGAGAGTAATCTAGAATAGGAAAACTAGTTGGTCAACTTGTGATAAAGGTGAGTAACTACTTGGACACCAACTTTTGAGCCTGCCACATTCCTCTAAGAACATTGGATCCAGAAATCTCAAATCCTTCAACTACATTGATTATGTCATAGAAGTTAGAAGAACAAGAGATGTCATGGATGTGTAACTGTTAACATTATGAAGATGATAGCACATGTGTCTTTCAAGGTACATTACCAATCATAGTGCAAACAACAAATTTTACCACTAATATAGTTCATTGCTGTTAATTTAGGTATGTTCTATGCTTAGAGATATTTATTTCATTTTTCACAGTTAGCTCAATATCTTTTTCCAGGTTAGCAATCACATCAGCATTAAAGTAAAATGTAGATAGAACATAAACATAAATCGCAGAAGACAAGCCAAGACAAGAGGACACAAGATGTGGTGCTAGCTAGCGACAAACCCCAATGTGGGGAAACACTTGATCAATTCTTCTTATATGTTTTGCAATAGTTCAGCAGAGAGAGAGAGAGAGATAGTACGTTTACAACAAAAGTCAACATTTTGACTTATCTAGATAAGTGCATAGATCATCTCTAAGAAGATGATACACGAGATCAGTTGAAGACATGTTGCTTCAACTGATTCTCCAAGGTGACTCCTTCACCTATCGTTGTGCCGCATTTCGTCATCACGCTGCACCTCACAGTGGTGCACCATGATGCACCCATCATCACAATGCTACATCTAATCATGCTTCATTAATCATGACTATACCCATCACTACACTGCATTATGTGCCATTGCTGCACCATGTTGCCATATTGACCTATGTGCTGGCTGCATCTTGCTGGCTTGTTGTTGCATGCTAGCTATCCCTTGCATGCTAGTTGTAACATTGTATTTTTGGTATATTTGCTGCTAAGTACCATACAACTGTCCCAATGTTAGTTAGTTGTCCCTTACATACTGCTCTCCTTCGGAGACAGATGCTCTCGCTATTCCAGCAGTTCTCGACAGTTCTAGTAGTTCTTGGCAGCTCCAACTGCTCCCGGCAGTTCCAACAATTCCGGTTGATCCCAGCAGTCCCAACAGTTTTGGCAATTTTGGTTGTTCCCGGCAGTTTCGGCAATTTCGGCTGTTCTCGGTAGTTTCGGCAATTTCGGCTGTTCCCGGCAGTGTCAGCAATTTCGGCTGTTCCCGACAGTTTTGGCAATTTTGGTTGTTCCCGGCAGTTTTGGAAATTTCGGCTGTTCCTCGCAATTTCGGAAATTCCCGATATTCCCGGCAGTTTTGACATTTCCAGCTTTTCCCAGCAGTTCCGGCTTCTGCCCTCTACATCAGCTTCCCAGCTATTTTGGCAGTTCCAGCTATTCCAAACAGTTTAAACTATTCACGGCAGTTTCGGCTATTCCCGACAGTTCCGTCTTTTCTGGCTATTCCCAACAGTTCTGGCAATTTTGGCTATTCTCGAAAGTTTCGACTTTTCTGGCTTTTCCCGGCAGTTTCTCTAGTTCTGGCTTTTCCCGACAGTTTCAGCTTCTGTCCTCTACGTCAGCTACCCGGCTGTTCCAGCAGTTCTGGTTTTTCTCGATAGTTCTGACTATTCCTGGTAGTTCTGACAGTTCTGACAAGTCCAACTATTCTCGACAGTTACGACTTTTCTGGCTATTCCTGGCAGTTCCAGCAGTTCTTGGCAGTTTCGGCTTCTGCCCTCTGGATTAGGGAAGTGTTATCCCTTAGGATCTCTCCTCCTACTAAAACCCAAAGAAAAGTAGAGAGTGCTATAGACATTTTTGTGCCTTACAGCTATAAGCATGAAATGTCCATAATCTAAGGGATCCAAAGTCCCTAAACATGTTGTTCCTACCCCTAGAGGAACAAGGTCAACAAATTACAGCTTCTCCCAGAAGTTCTCCACCAGAAACTACTCAAAATTGGTCAAAACTGGATCAGTGCACCCTCAACACAGAGGTTTTGACATTCAGCGCAGGTTGTACACACGGGAATTGCATTTCAGTGCACCTAAATACATTGTGAGGGTGTGCTGATCAGAAAAAGACAAGTGGCGAAGACAGTTTGTGAGGTGGATGATCATGGAATCTTCTAGAAACTTCTCATGGGACACTTGCCTCTCAAAATCGCCCAAGGATGAGTAAGAGATCAATGAGATCTCCAAGTGGCATCAAGAACTATCAGAGAGAAGACACTAATCAAAAACCCAGAGCTGACTCACACCTCTACAAATATCTATATATAGATCTCTCATCCCAGAGATCCAGGGGTTGGGGGGGCTGGAATTTTGTTATTGCAAAGAATTGCTGTTGGTTTGAGACTGGAATCATTGGGTGCTTAATGCTTTGAGGGAAGGTGAAGATAGGAATTTCATTTGCTGGGAAGGAGATGCTGGATTGGAGCCCTCTGGGTTGTATCTCTTCCTGAACCTTGTTATTCATCAATAAATCTATCTTGGTTTCTCCTATATACTGATGTATCTTTGATGTATGATTGCATTAGTATGTTTAGTTTATTTCTAATCCTGAACTAGTTATGAATATGAATCTATGTCTTTGTGTAGTGTTCTCTTGTGATCTTGCAGAAACCTCTTGAAGCTGGGCGAGCGAGAAGGCAAGTAGCTGGGAACTCCCAAAGAGAAGAGAAACCGGATCAAGGGACAAACGGAAGACACCGGTTAGTCCATCCATCTCTCTTCATTCTTAATTCATAAAGGAAGAATACTAGAATAGTTGTCTCTGTTTGTTTCTAAGGCACTGTCACACCTTAGGTGGATAGGATCGTCCTGCATAGGCATTTTTCCCCACAACAAATTGGTGACTCCGCTGGGGAGATCTGTTTAATCATTTTATTTGTGTCTCTATCATTGTTTGTTTCATAGACTCAACAGCAACAATCGAACTGCATCTGCTATTCTCAGATGCAAAGTAGACAGCTGCTGCTTTGATCCAATCACTGGATTTGTCTATGATCTGAACAATGGATTTACAAATGATTTGATGATCCTTTGTGATAGATCTTAGCCCTTCCTCAAAGCATCCCTTTGATTGTACCTTGCTTGTTTCTTTGATTTGGCCTGAAACTGTAGATTAAATAGCAAACTGTGACCCAGAACCCAGTGAGAAACTCTCGTTTCTCCTTCACCGTAGACCCTGTGAAGAGGTTCTGCATTTCAACACAAGTCCCGTGAAGGCTACTTGTGCTGAATGTCAAAACCCCTGTGTTGAGGGTGCGCTGATCGAGTTAGGCCTTGTGCAGCTGGGGTTCTCTGCTCTGTTTTGCCTTGTTTTGATCTCTGATTTTTGCAGCCTGTAACTAGCATAGGTACCTGTCTGATAACTCCTTTTCTCTACTTAAATTCCGCATCCTTTTGTACAAAAAGACTGTGAGTGTTTTTATGTGTTTGTGGCGTCATTTACAGTTTTCCTTTGCAAGAGTGAAATAGTCATCCTGTAGCCCTTGATTCAGATCTGTTGATTGTGATCTTAGGAGAGAGTTCATTGGCTGTTTACAGTTGATTATACATTTACTTTTGCTTTTGGTTTGAGTTTGTCTCTTTTAAGTGTCGAAACAAGTGTTCATTTCGAAAGTCGTAAAGTGTTGTATTCTCTTCTACCCTTTCTGATTTCGAAAAAGTAAACTTGTTTGTATTTGTCATTTAAAAGCAAATTCAAAGTTGTACAAAAAGCTTTCTTTTTAGGCATCAATACTAAGAAAGCGGAAAACAAACACCTGCATTGTGCATTTGCATCTTGATAGTTTGCATGCTTGATTTATGAAAAGTGCATTAGAGTGTGCTGATTGCTCTTTGAGAAAAGATGGTGTCTTTCTTTTCCCTTTGTAGCTAGGATTTTCATGGTTGAAAAGATATAAAAGCTTACTTATCATCTTTAGACTGCATTTAGGAATTGTATCATACATCTCGTGGTGAACCTCAAAAGGAAAACTTCTAAAAAGATCAACCTAAAATAAATTGAATGAACTTAACAACTCTTTGTAACTTAACGCACAACATAGAGGTCTAGGCTAGAGACGTGTTTCGGTGTCGTAAAGCCTGGTGACTGTCAATCTCGTTGATGGTGGGTGATTCCTCCTAAGGGACGATAGCGCCAGTACGGATTGTGCTCCCACGTACCGTCGAGTATATATTGGGAGACCCCTATAGGCATAAAACCTTTATCCTTAGGAAGCCGTGTCGGCCGCCCTACTGATCGCAATGCACTGAACACAGCATTCAGGAAGATCGACCGCCCGTACCTTAAAAAGTATTCTGCGATTTTGCGAAAAGTTTGGCACACCCTCTACCTAGAACTCCAGAGCAGTTCCTTTTGGCCTTTTTCAGACTCTATAACGGAAAAAGTCCATCCGAGCATTTGTCACTTCGGGCTCGTTAAAACATCGAAGGAGACTAGAGTCATCTTTTGATTTTTCTCGACTCTTTAAAATCGAAAAAGCAGGTTGTGTCTAAGCGTCGTTAAAATTTATTTTAAACGGAATAATCATCACCATTCCCTCGTTAATCTTCGAAGTTAGTCTCTTTTCATCGTAAGTTCTTGTAGAATCGCTAGAAAATCTTTTGGATAGACTAGATATGTCTGAACAACCGTCGACATCCAGGACTGTGTCATCCGACACAACAGCGGCAGAGCCTCCTGCTGCTACCCCAACGATGTTCGATGGTATACCATCTGTCCCGGCAAGTTATCAACAACAAGCCGGAGTCCCATCAGGGACTGCTTCGACGACATGGTTAGTTCCTATTTCTTCATCCGGATTATCATCTGGTATTTCTTATGTTGAAACTCAACAAATTGATCTAATGTGTCTTCAAAGGCCAATCCGGCGGTTGGGTACCAATACTGCCTCAGCAACCAAGGGTTGTATATTCAATGCAACCAGTCCACCCTGTGTTGAATATTCCCACTATACCTGCTATGGTTACTACGTCGCAAGTACAAGTGCTACCTGTTGTATGTCAACCCCAACAGCCTCAGGTTGCAATACAACAACCTCTTGTCTCAACGACTCAATCACAACCTCAGGTTAGTACCTCCTTATCTGGAGCGACTCAGGATCAAACAAGTACTGTGACTCCTCATCTTGGTCAATCATCCAGTATTGGTCAACAGCAAATGGTTCAACAACCAGAGCTGGTTCAAACTCAACAACCCCCATTCCAGCAATCATATCAAGGACCTGAGCAACAAGTCTTTGTAAGTAATGGGCAATCGCATTTCCAAAGCGGTAATCAACAACCATATTATAATGGTTATGCCCATCAACCTTGTCAAAGTTGCCAGCATCAAATACATTATGCTGGTATGCAAAGACCCACTGCTCAGGCGATTCCATCTTATCCTGGGTATGCTTCGCCTAACCTGAATCAACAGTTGCCCTTTGTAGCAACTCTAGAATTACCAGATCTAAACCGGCTGACGAATGATCCAATTGCTTATGCCCCTTGGTGGCCAGCGATTCCGCTTAAACTTTCGTCAGATATTCCTAAATTTAATGGAAATCCGGGTGAAGATCCGTCGAATCATGTGATGACATTTCATCTGTGGTGTTCATCAAACACCCTAAACGATGATTCGATTAGGCTTCGCCTTTTTCAGAGGATGTTAACTGGTCCAGCGGCAAAATGGTATATTGAATTGCCTAGAGCTTCGTTCAACAACTTCAGTACCTTAGCCACGACTTTCTTAACCCATTTTCAATTACCGATAAGGTATGAAACGGGAACGGAACTCCTAACCAACTTCAAACAAACAACAGCCACTCACATATCTGATCATATACATGAGTGGCGATGTCGTCGTAGGATGGTAAAAACGTACGTTCCCGATCAATTATTAGCTGAATGGTTTATCAAATCCTTACTTCCTACAATCACGGAAGATGTGGCAAAGGGGGGAGTCGTAATGGAAGAGCAAGTCATCGCTCATGCGCAATACCTGGACTTGGTCTATACTCAGTCTCGCACGCTCTACGACAAAATACCTGACGCCCCTAGACCGGAATCCTCAATTCCTCCTCCTCCTAAATCAAACAATGACTCTCATGCCATTGATGGCGTGATTGGCACAATAGACATGAAATCGACAAAGGCTACATCTAAAAGGGCCCGTAAGATTTCCAGTCAAAATGCAAATGAGGAACTTCTTGCCTCGGAAGTAAATGCCGCGTCGACCGATAAGGGCAAACAACTGAAGCAACCAGGGGGCAAGAAGAAAAAGAAAGGGAGAAAAAGGAAACCCCCTGCGGGGTGTCATATATGCGATGAGGATCATTGGACGAGAGATTGTCCACATATAGCTGAAGTTAAGAAACTCTTTAAGAGTTCAAAAACCTCAGCAGTATTGACTGATCCGTTTCCAAGCCCGGGTACCAAACTGGTTGCTAATCAAAATGCTTCCCGATCCCAAGTGCTTATGTTGTCTATCTCAAAGCAGCAAAATGATGCTTTGGCAAGGAATAAAGATTACGGGAATCCACAGGTGTCGAATAACAAGGCTAATGAACAACCTAGTAGTTCGACAACAACTTTGACCAAAGTTGTGCCACCCACCATTCCTGAACAAATGATAAAGTCGCCAAAGGGAGTAGTGTACAAGTCGACATTTAATCCTCGTGCAAAAATAGCACAGAATTATAATATAATAGAGGACCTGGCCCAATCGTTGTCCGCTATGTCGACGCTTGAGGTACCGCAAAATTGCCTCTCCCAAGAGCAAGCTTTATTATCAGCAATAGGTGAAATTGACCCAATGGACTCCAATCTTGTGGCCTTTGATCATAAAGGATATGACCCTCAGTTACCAGCTCAGCTAGCTTTCCTTATTCAAGTGAAAGCCCTCAACAAAACTGTTCATCGAACAATTATTGATGAGGGGGAATCTACGTGTATTATGTCGATGAGTTGCTGGAAGAATTTAGGCTCACCACCCTTGTCGAGATCGTCAACGACGTTAAAATCATTTGATGGACGATCATACACTCCATACAGGATTTTAAGTAACTTGAAAGTTGAACTAGGGGGCAAAACAGTAGGAATTGATGTTGAGGTAATTGATGGAAACCTCGATTACAACATCCTACTGGGAAGTCCCTGGATATATGCCATGGCCGCAGTTGTGTCGACCTACTTCAGGAAGATTGCATTTCCCTTTCAAGGAGGAATTACAGTCATCGACCAACAAACTTTCCTCTCCGACAGTTCACAAGTTACGGGAAGCATTCCAATGATCCATGGAAGCAATCATTCGCTTCAAAATATTGGAGTAGGTCTCCTAAAAGACCCTGCCTTAATGGGTACTTTTACCCTACCGCCTACAAGTAATCTGGCGGAAGTGGCCACAGTGGAAACCTACAATATGAAATCTTCTATATCTAATGGATTCGGAAGATTCCTAAACATTTTGTCAGCGTGGATCATCGCCCTGACAGAAATACTGTAAATACAGTGGGCTCCAACGACGGTTCTAATCTTGTGTCAACCTCGTTAAAAAATGAAACAAGGAGTCATGAGGATAGTTCTTTTACTGTGTCAACCTCATTAAAAAATGAAACAATCTCCTTTCCAAATCTCAAAGGTAAACCTTCATTCCAACCACCAAGTTGAATGCAATGAAGCTTAGGGGGCATGCACCTCGATTTGCGTTGTTATGATGGGGGCATGCAAACTTATCATTGAGCAGTTTTAGCACACAGTTCATGCTCGTTAAAAAATAAACGCAAGATCCGAGCAGTTTTAGCGCATAGTTCATGCTCGTTAAAAATAAACATAAGATCGAGCAAATGTTTCCACCCGCGTTTAAGCTCGTTAAAAAATGAACTATCCCGGTAAATAACCACAGTGAATGTAATATCATCAGCCATTAAAGCCTTGGTCGGGTTTGCCCATCACCTCCACTTTTCCATTGGCCGATCGTTCACCTCCATACGATTGTTTACCCATTTTGAGGAACAGCTGCAAAGAGTGATTTCACTATCCATCCTTGTGACACTGCCGTGATTGGAAAATTCCAACCTATACCTGGAATCAGCTGCTAACCCGTTTTATCACTCGTTCCTCAAAAGACAAGTCTTCTTTAAGCTCTTTTCATCTGGCTCGTAAAATATGAAAAGATTGTCGAGTTTTGGCCTTCCAACTCGTTAAAGCGACCAGAAGAGCTATCCCTCCTCTAGATTTTAATCTTTTTGGACCTGAGGGATTATTGCACAAAAAGATCGAGCGCTTGTTTTGTTCGGCTTGTTAAAACTATCGAAAACTCATCCCTTCTGTATTGTTTTATACTTTTTCGGACTTAAGGGATTAGATGACGAAAAAGGACTTTCGGAGTTGACTTTACGTACCATTTCAGACTCTCTAAAAATGAAAAGGACCGAGTTATCTTTGTCGTTAGACTCGTTAAATGCATTAAATAGCGACAAACTTGTCTTTAGACGAGAACGAGTTTCACTACCGCTAGGCTCGTTAAAACATAGCGATGGGCTTGCCCGAAGGGCAAGTTATAGAACAAGCATATGTTATCCTCCTCAAGCTTGACAAAAATAAAGAGGTACTGGTCAGCAATGACTGGGGAAAAATTGGGAGAAACTCAAGAAAACTTTGATGGTAGCAAGTCGCTCTTGAACATGACACTTTTCCTCCGTACCACAGTCGGGTTGGGTTGTTTCATTCACCGGTCACATCACCATGGTCTCGCCATACCATCCATATTTGGGGTAATGCTACCGATCCATCGCATAAGTGTCGCCATATGTTCAAGAGAAGTCGTTCAGAGAAGTCAACCGTGTCCCATCCACTGCCATACATTATCCTTCATCCTTTCATGACCGCCACCCTGAATCATATGTCATCAGATCGTTTTCACCTCCATCAAAATCATTAGCTCCGTTCCGTGTCACTGATGTGGGATTCATTAAGGCCCTCCTTTGACGGATCGCTTCTTTTCGACATCAGCTCATTATCCAAGAAGTTGATCTAGGAACAACCCCTTCAGTACTTTGAAGCTTGCATGCCTCAATGGCAAGTTTCTCACTTCCGGCGACAGGTATACATCAATGACCTTCGACCGAAAGATTTTGCGTGGTGTTCGACGCCAAGTCCTTTATTCACACCACGTGAATTGTACTGCAGTACCTTGAGGGTCATTATCATGATCGGTGATTCCTCTCGCACTTGTTAACGGTTTACCTCATTGACCGGTAATCAAGCGATGTCTTTCCATGTTCGACTTCAGAACATTTATCACATGGATCAACTTGTACTTAGAGTGAAGATCGAACGAGTTTGAAGACCTCGGATCTAGTTTCATCCATCCGGGCTGCGATATATATTCAGGAAAGATAAAGACATTGACATGTACATCATTGCAACAGATAATCATCCTACCCAAAGGATGATAATTTCATCAAAATTATCAGTCTACCATCAGACGATTGTCTATTCTATGTACAGAAAAATGAATTTATAAAGCTAAGCATGGGAATGACCACCTCAGCTAGATCATGAAAGCAGTATGAAAAATAATGTATTGTATTGTATCTTATTACAGGTCTCCTCCCAGCATTGGATGAACTTCGGATCCTCCTGATAAAGCATTTCACCCGATAAACGACCTCATACTTTAGGGGGCAACTGTTATAGACATTTTTGTGCCTTACAGCTATAAGCATGAAATTTCCATAATCTAAGGGATCCAAAGTCCCTAAACATGTTGTTCCTACCCCTAGAGGAACAAGGTCAACAAATTACAGCTTCTCCCAGAAGTTCTCCACCAGAAACTACTCAAAATTGGTCAAAACTAGATCAGTGCACCCTCAACACAGAGGTTTTGACATTCAGCGCAGGTTGTACACACGGGAATTGCATTTCAGTGCACCTAAATACACTGTGAGGGTGCGCTGATCAGAAAAAGACAAGTGGTGGAGACAGTTTGCGAGGTGGATGATCATGGAATCTTCTAGAAACTTCTCATGGGACACTTGCCTCTCAAAATCGCCCAAGGATGAGGAAGAGATCAATGAGATCTCCAAGTGGCATCAAGAACTATCAGAGAGAAGACACTAATCAAAAATTCAGAGCTGACTCACACCTCTACAAATATCTATATATAGATCTCTCATCCCAGAGATCCAGGGGTTGGGGGGGCTGGAATTTTGTTATTGCAAAGAATTGCTGTTGGTTTGAGACTGGAATCATTGGGTGCTTAATGCTTTGAGGGAAGGTGAAGATAGGAATTTCATTTGCTGGGAAGGAGATGTTGGATTGGAGCCCTCTGGGTTGTATCTCTTCCTGAACCTTGTTATTCATCAACAAAGCTATCTTGGTTTCTCCTATATACTGATGTATCTTTGATGTATGGCTGCATTAGTATGTTTAGTTTATTTCTAATCCTAAACTAGTTATGAATATGAATCTATGTCTTTGTGTAGTGTTCTCTTCTTGTGATCTTGCAGAAACCTCTTGAAGCTGGGCGAGCGAGAAGGCAAGTAGCTGGGAACTCCCAAAGAGAAGAGAAACCGCATCGAGGGACAAACGGAAGACACCGGTTAGTCCATCCATCTCTCTTCATTCTTAATTCATAAAGGAAGAATACTAGAATAGCTGTCTCTGTTTGTTGCTAAGGCACTGTCACACCTTAGGTGGATAGGATCGTCCTGCATAGGCATTTTTCCCCACAACAGAGAGGAAGAGATCCCAAGTGTGTTAAAATGACTTGAAGGCCACCTCTATTTATACTAAAATGTTGAGCACAAGTGGGGTTTATTTGGTTGCTGGCCGACCTTGACAAATTGTCCCATAACACAAATAAATTCATATCTCCATGAACACTTATCGGAATCAAATGATCTTTAGATCAATCCTACACCTCTCGATGAGAGGGATCCAAGAAAAATATTAGCTCTCGGTAGTTTCAGTAGTTCCCGACAGTTCCGACAGTTCCGACAATTCCTGCTGTTCCCGACAATTCCAACAATTTTAGTTGTTCCCAGCAGTTCTGGCAATTCCAGCTTCTGCCCTCTGCATCAACTTTCCCACCTGTTCCAACAGTTTCGGCAATTTCAGCTATTCCCAGCAGTTCTAGCAATTTCGGCGTTTCCTGACAGTTCCGGCCTCTGCCCTCTGTGTCAGCTTCTCGGTTGTTCTAGCAGTTCCAACTTCCCGTTGTTTCCGGCAGTTCCAACTATTCCCGGAAGTTCCGACAGTTCCAGCTATTATCGGCAGTTTCGGCTTTTCCGGCAGTTCTGGCAGTCCCCTACAATTCCGACAATTTTGGCTATTCCCGGCAGTTCTGGCAATTCCGACTATTCCCGACAGTTCCAACTTTTTCAGCTTTTTCGGCTATTCCCAGAAATTCTGGCAATTTAGCCAGTTCCGACTTTTCCCGACAGTTTTGGCAGTTCAGCCAGTGTTGAATTTTCCTGACAGTTTCGGCAATTCCGGCTTCTGCTCTCTGCGTCAGCTTCCCGGCTGTTCCGACAGTTTCGGTTGTTCCCGATAGTTCTGACTATTCCCGACAGTTCCAGAAATTTCGGCTATTCCCGACAATTCTGGCTTTTTTGGCTATTCCTGGCAGTTCCGGCAGTTCCCGACAGTTGTAGCTTTTGCCCTCTCAATTAGGGAAACGTTATCCCTTAGGATCTCTCTTCCTACTAAAACCCAAATACAAGTGGAGAGGAAGAGATCCCAAGTGTGTTAAAATGACTTTAAGGCCACCTCTATTTATACTAAAACGTTGAGCACAAGTGGGGTTTATTTGGTTGCTGGTTGACCTTGACGAATTGTCCCATAACACAAATAAATTCATATCTCCATGAATACTTATCGGAATCGGATAATCTTTAGATCAATCCTACACCTCTACTTGAGAGGGATCCAAGAAAAATATTAGCTTCCACTAATAAGATGACCCACATGGGTATTGTGATGTGTGGTTTGACGGTAAGTCTACTTGGGCGAAGCCCAAGAGACCGCAGTTCAAATCTCATTGAGTAGACTGACTTGCTGTGGTGGCGGCTCGAGAAGCAGATTCGCCACCCCCACCTTGGTGGCACGAGAGTCTTGTTCTTGCTAAAATCATAGGATCTTAGTGTCTCAACTTGCAGGTAGTTGGATGTACTCCCGGTGTTATAGAGGCAACTACGAGGATTGATCCTAGGTCTCCCATAGATTAGGACTGGCAGTTACCGACTCACCATGTAGTTGAAAAAAAAAAGATGACCCACATGGAGTTTGGCCCTAGTTGCCAATTTTAACAATCGGGCATGGATATCAATCAAGCCTAGTTAGCCTTACTTTCTTGGTAAGGAGATGAGGCTTCATGTTTTCCACCCTGTTTTCCCCAAAGAAATTTATTCTAACAGGAAAAATTATTCATTACTTTCCCCTCTTACAAGCAAACACTCAGCAAAAAAAGGATTTCACACCTGGGAGTTTTTTGTAGGATAAAAAGAAAGGTGAGTGGGTATCTTGCAATAGCTGCATTGGTCTTATTAGCATTACGCCACTTTTCATATGGGTCTTCACAACTGAGAATCACCATTACACTTTGTTGATTTGTTTTAAAAATAAATATAACACACAATATATTTCTTTTGGGATGCAATGTTGTTGTTGGTAGTATGATTCTATTTTTGCCACATGTGAAGCTAATATGCGTTAAATTTCTTTCACCTTGTAATATTTTTATTGGGAATATGCTTGCGTTTGGGCTAGAAACTATGCTAGATTAATTTTGCTTTGCAATATTGTTGTTTTCAATTTGGTTGTTTATGATAAAAGGAAATCTAGCAAGTGTTAGATTTCCATCACCTTGGCAATGTTATTGGAAATGTTGTGCTTGTGTTTGGGCTAGAAGTTGTGCTAGATTTCTTTTGCTATGTAATATTGTTGTTCTCAATTTGGTTGCTTGTTATAGAAGGAAATATAACACGTGTTAGATCTCCTTCACCTTGGTAATGTGCTTTTGTTTGCGTTAGAAGGAAATATAGCATGCACTAGATTTCTTCTGGCATGAAATGTTGTTATTGGTAGTATGCTTGTATTTATGCTACATGTAAAGCTAGCACGCGTAAAATTTATTTTACCTTGAAACGTTGTTATTGGAAATGTGATTGTGCTTGTGATATAAGTTGTTGGATTTTGTTGGCTTTTGTTTGCCCTACAATGTTATTGTTGCCAATGTGCTTTTGTTTGTGCTAGAAGTAAATCAAGCGTATGCTCTAGATATCTTCTACACTGCAATTTTATTTTTGGCAATGTGATTGTATTTGTGCTACAATAAACTCTAGAATGTGTAAGATTTATTTCACTTTGAAATGTTTTTGTGAGTAATATGCTTCTACTTACGTTAGAAGAAAATTTAGCATGTGGTGGTTTTCCTTCGCCTTAGAATATTGTTATTGGCAATGTGTTTGTGTTTGTGCTAGCAGGAAATCTAGCATGTGCTAGATTTATTTGACCATGTAGTGTTGCTTCTAGCAATATGCTTATGTTTGTAGTAGAAGGAATGATATTGATTGTTAGCTTTCATTTGAGGAAGCAATGTTTCATTACATACAATGACTACCATACTATTTGTATTTTTGTATCTATATTACTTTTTCGTAAGTTGTGTGTTTTTGGGAAAATATAAAGTCACACTTTACACAGTTCATCCTTTTAATTACAAGTTACCATTTAATTGTTGTTACAGAATTGATACAAGCTACAATGGAAAGTATAATTTTGGCAAAAGGGGACTATGTTGATCTCCTTATTAATGATCAAGTCATTGGGCTAGGAAGGGTTGAATTTGCAGAGTCTAGAACTTATTATGTTGGAGAAAGGGTTAATGCTGGTTATGTTGCAATTTTGATAATTGATGTCATTCAACCACATTTGATTGATGATGATGTTATTGAAGGGGACATACATCCATGGAAGATTGTGGATTTGAGACACCACATAGGTAAATCAAAATATTGAAGCATATGTTATATATTATTGATACTATAATAAATGTTTTTTTTTCTAGTAAATACTAACATTATTTACATTCGTTTATAGGTACAAATGTTTCTTCTACATTTTCTATTGGAGACAAGGTAAATCTTCTGCAACATGGAGTGAAGGTGGGTGAGGGCTCCATATTCAATGCAGAGCTTGGGCATAAAGTGCATGGAAATATGGTAAAGAAAGGATGCATAGTAGTTAAAACTGAAAAGGTGTTAAAACACAATGCTCCTCTACCACATCCAACAGGATTTGAGCATACACGTAGGGGTGCATTAGAATCTTATGAAATTTGGCCAGAATCAGATTTGGAGCCTCACTATCATGATCATGCCATAAATATTCCCCAATATAGGGTTAAATTCATATGTGCAAAGGTTTCTCTTACACATGAATGCATGGGAACAAGCATGTGCATTGCCAAAGGAATGCTAGTTAATGTCCGCTAGGATGACATTATTGAGGGTGAAACACTAGGTGAAATGGATTTTGGTGTTTTTCTAGAAGAGATAGATGGAAATTGTGAGATATGCAAAATTGGGGATAAGTATATACATTGTTGGTTAGATGGCCAATAAATAAGTTGGTCGACAACAAAGGTGTGATATTAAGGGTCAAGGAAAAGTTCAAGGAGCCACCCAAAGAAATGCTGATATGGGATGTTATAGAGGACAAAAATCCCTTAAACAAATGGGATAAGTACCTTTGTACTGAAAAAGATAGAAACTCAATTGATATGCATGTAACAAGGCCATATAAAAGGATTAAACGAGTTATGGCTGCAAAAAAAATTGCAAAATGTCAAACAAAAATAGATGAAGAGAAAGAAATTCGACTTTTGGCAGCCGATGTATGTTGTAGAAAAGATTGTCCTCAACATGTGGATAGGAAGGCCATTGCAGGTGCTAGAAGGGGTATGAGACAAATAAATACAAATGGTATTAGAGAATTTGTCTTGAATTCACTCATGTCAAACGCAGTCATGTCAAAGCACCTATTGCTAGAAATGTAAAGGACATGAGATTTAATGGGAATATTATTCGTAAGAAATCATGGTATAAGATACATAAAATTCCTCAAAGCACATTCTATAACGACCAGCATTATTTCCAACATGGACAGATCAAAACTATTCATGGTAACACCAACACATGCAAAGCACGAGCTCACACAGTGGCAGCCATAGAAATATTGCACAAAATTGTAATGGATAATTCATATTTTTCACCAAACCAAACACATCAAGTTGAAGAAGATGGAACATCTGCTCCTTTAAGACTACTTCCTTTGACTTACACACAAAATTCTTTGTTAAAAGAGATCAATTAGGCTCTTCGAAAGCTTAATCACCCATCAATATCACAGCCAACAATGAGTAAGATCTGGAATACTAAGTTTCGAGATGTGGCATTTTCAAAGAACACCAACTTTAGTAAATGCAGTGAATGTATTTTGTTGAAAGCACAAATGAAGTCAACAACTACAAAATATTTGGAAGAAAAGTCATGAGGTAGGTTGACGAAACATAACAAGATTGTTATGTGTGGAAGATATTGCTACTATGCCCATAGAATTATGTCAGAGCGGTTTCCAAAGGAGTATTTGAGAATTATCCATGATAAAATGGACAAAACAAACACTTCAATCCCAAGGCTACATGTCAAATCAAAATCTATTGTAGGAACAAATTTAGGTTTGTCATTCATAGGTATGCTTACACATGGGCATAAGGCGGGAGGTTTTGGTCATTTCTCCTTACCATTTGTCCATATGGGATCACAATTTACTATTACATCCCTTGCAAAGTGCTTAAGGGACCTTCAAGACCCACAAATGGATATGTATGGTGATCTACTTTATGAAAGTGGAATTTCAAGAAACCCACTTACAAATGCATTACTTGACACCTCTATTTACTCAAAATGTCAAGGGTACAAGGATTATTTTATATCTCATGGAAGTTCAAAAAGTCAAAATGTTGATTTAAACCTCTTCCTCCACATTTGTTGTTACAGTTGGACAATGCAGCAAGTGATAATAAGAATCACTATCTTTTCATGTTTCTATCACTTTTAACTGCACTTGGTGTCTTCATCACTATTGAGGTTGCATTCTTGCTTGTGGGGCACACCCATGAAGACATAGATGAAACCTATGGAAGAATGGCTTCCAACCTAAAAAGTAAAGATATTTATTCTTTACCTGAAATGATGGATACATATCACATAATTGAAGAAAATCAAGTGTTTCCACCTACACTTATTGACAAGGTCTATGAGTTCAAAAGTTTCCTTAATGGATACATTAAGGAGGGAAAAAATGCACTAGTTGGACATCTTAATGTCCAATACTTCCAATTTCTTATACTCAATGATGTTCCAGTACTAAGGTACAAAGAATCAATTAGAGATATTGAGTGGTCAAAACCAGTTGAGTTATGGAATATAGATGATCAAGGTCGACCTATAATTCCCATAGGGAAGCCATCTTTCTTATCTTCCAAATAGAATGACGTCTATTTAAAAGAACTAAAGGAAGGGATAACATCATACATAAAAATGTGGAAAGACACTATTGGGAATGAGGATTCACCAATTGTTACAAAGGAATGGAAAAATAAAGTAGTGTATTGGGAAAAAGTTCTTGATACATTAGATGTAATCTATAATGATCGTAGAATAATAGATGGAAGTGATTGATCTTCTAAGGATTTCTGGCCCAAGACAAGGCACATTGTTGATGTTGATCGTAATGTACTCCAAGTAACCTCAAGTATTATGGATGGAGATTTTGATAATGTGATAGATGAACCAATATATGTTGGACCCAAATGCAACAAGCCAAAGCCAACATTCAATACGATGATTGATGTTGATAAAGGAAAGATGTTGCTAGTTAGATCAGGAAATGAGGATGCATGCGAGATGATTTGGATGGCAAAATCCATCTCAGATATCTTTAGGGATAATGAAAGTGAGAATCTTCATGTAAAAGTTGACTAGTGGAAGCCTGTCAGGGAAATATAATGGAAAATTGTTAGAGCAATATTGGGTACCAAATCCTGATGACAAAGAACTTGACTCTATTCCAATTGATACCATAGTGTGGGCATGGATGCCAAAGAAAGAACATTGCAAGAAGACGAAGATAAATAAATATGGTGTAGAAGCCATTCTTGATCTACTTGAGCGAATATCTTAAGAGTAGGTTTATAATATGACTCATGAATGTATTTTTTTTTAAGGATCTATTAATATACATTCAAACACACTTTTCCATATTTGTTGTATAAATATTCTCTTCATATTTTTTTGAAGGAGTTTTATATTATTTAATATTTCAATGTAATCATGTGTTATACAAATTACATGAGAATGCCATAAAATATTTAAGTTTTCAAAGCTTTATTTGACCAACATGACTTCTCACCATATCAAATATGCATAATCAAATTCAATAATGCACCTAAAAACATCTTCTAAACTTGGTATATTAAAACAACAATGGAGTACTTAATTAGTATTCTATTTAATATATACCATTTAAACACTTAATGAATAAATGCTAGAAACTTGATATAATGTTTGAGGTGAGTTTTCCTTAATTTTTCTTATTAGAATTGATATAAATCAGATTCACTATTTTGTTGCACTCTAATTTATAAAAAAAATATTTTGATCATTGAACAACACAACTAGAATTATAAAATATTTCCTCTTATAGATTTTGAAGTGGTGCAAACATTATACTAGTATAATTAATTTGTACTCAACTTAGGAAAAGTAGTTAGTGTCAATTTAAAATGGTCAATAATAGTAAGAAAAACAATATTAATATATTGTTAAATAACTTTATAGGTAAGATTTTTTTTACACAATCTAGTATTCACGAGTCAAATTTAATACATAAATACAAATTTTAATGATAATAGCAATAATGTAAGCAATCTAAGTTTTAGATGAATGTTAATATGTTCTTTTCAATATAATATCCTTAAACATGACAGGGATAAAAACTAAACATTTGTAATAAATATCTTAGTCATTTTTCTCTCCTTCTTCTTGTATTTGAAAATAATCAAATTTTACTACGTTGTTACTATTCTAATTCGTGATTTATTTTGATCATTAAAATGATTAGTAATTGAGACAAGAGGCTCATTTTACAGCCCAATATGGGGGGATGTGTAAGTTTGTCTGTCCGACTGTGCCCCTTTAAAATAAAAATTATGTTCTACATAGAAAAATATAAAAAAGAATATTTTGTAAAGTAATTAGAAGTAAAAAAAAAATGTGTGAATTAGATACTTAAATCTTATACTTTTCAAAAGTAACTATTTGAAGATTTATGTTAACTAATTTATGTCAATATCAACTTTATATATATATATATATATATATATATATATATATAGATATATATATATATATATATATATATATATATATATATAAAACTATTTTATGGTTAAAATTATTATTTGTTCGTATATATACTCTATTTAGCATTCAAAAATACAGTTTCAACAATTAAAAATAACACATTGTATGTTTCACTCTAAAAATGATTGCACTTGAAGAAATTTGATCCCTACATCTCCACTTAAAATGGATCTATGATGGTATATATTGGACACATTACTATGATCATTTGTCGTTAAATAACTTTGTACTTAATATATAGCTTGCATATTAATCTATTATTCATTAAGTAAGCCTCAACTAACTTCGTTTTTTACATAAAAGTACAAATACAAATAAAAATAAATTATATTCAACATTTAATTTGATCCTAAGAAAATATTTTCTCTTTAACTCTAAAATGGTGAAAACTTCCTATAATAGTATGTAATGATGACGGTGATAATGATCATTATCATCCACTAAGACCAAATATGGTATATAAGAAGGTAAAAAGATATTACTAAAAGTTATTTCGAATCTTATTGTTATGCTAAAAAGCATTAAAAGAAGTGTTTCAAGATCATCATAGTTTTGTTTAGGTAAACAATCAAGAAGGTTGGTAGCGTCACAAATATTTTGAAACTTAATTCCAATATTTTAAATTGTGCCAACATTGTCTTAGTAATAATCGTAACTTAACATATACATGATATTTACTATATCGGATTATAATTAAATGGGTTAATAATAGTTACATACACATCATTATTTTCATAAAATAACCTTAACAAACATATCTTTTTAATATAAACCATAAAAATATTAAAATAGATAATGTAAGGAATCCAAGATTAATATGTGAAATATTTTCTTTTTTAAGTTTATATAAATTTGTTTTATAAAGTTTATCATGATAATTTTTACACAAAAAGTGGTGAATATCTACATAAAAATTAGTGAACTAAGTGACTTTCTAATTCCTCATTTAAAAAAATTTTAATCTAGTTAAAGTTATAAATAATGGTATATATTGGACACATTACTAAAAATTTCATTTGTCATTAAATAACTTTATACTTAATATATATCTTGCATATTAATCTATTATTCCTAAAGCGAGCCTCAATCAACTTCTTTATTAACATAAACATACAAATAATAAATAAAAATAAATTATGCTGCTACTCACATCCAACATTTAATTTGATCCTAAATTTATTTTTCTCTTCAACTCTAAAATGGTGCAAACTTCTTACAATAGTATGTAATTATGATGGTGATAATGATGATTATCATCCACTAAGACCAACTATTGTAAATAAGAAGATAAAAATATATTATTAAAAGTTATTTTGATGTTTTTTTTTTTTTGTATAAAGACTATTCTATTATAATTAAAAAGAAAAATATTTACAAAGAGGTTTGAACCTCTGAGGGGGCTATAGCCTGCCCTCTGTCAGAAAAACCGTGGCAATTAACACTTAGCCTTTTGTTTACAAAGATCAAAATCATAGACCCAAGACTAAATAAAGCTAGATAGGATCGATGCTTTAGTATGAGCCGCCCTATTACAAAATAATGTTCTTTGCCACTATTACAAAAAAACTGGAAAGCCAAAATCATAACCTGAAGGATGAGAAAAACCATACTGATGATATCAGAGCCATACCCACTGAGAATTACATCCAAAAACCATCATTCCTGAGATGACTTGCTGAGGAATAAGTAGTTATGCCTGAGGTGGCGAGTCTGTGTCGTCTTCATTTGCCTTGTTGGGAGAGCTTACCCAATGAACCATCACATTATCTTCAACTTCCATCATGTTGCAGCCTAGAGGAGTCACAAGGTGCAGAACGCTGCCAGAGAATTGCGCCGGCACACAAGCTATGATATTCTCTTGAGAAGAGTCTTGCTGACAGCGAGAATCTTCTTGTTGACCTTCTTCCTGCAACGCAGCGGGATTATTGAGGACATCACCCGCCAAACTGCCCTGAGAGTCACTGGAATTTTGAGAAAGAGACTTTTCCTTGGAGGTCTCAACTGAGCCTGTGAGCTCATCTTCTTCCTCCGAGAAGATGACAGTTATAATAGCTGAGATAATCGGTTTGTTAAGCCTGCTTTTAAATTTGAACCGGGATGAGTGAAAAGAGCTGTTTAGGGAGGGTCCGGAGTGGTCTGATGGCGGTGAGGCCGGCGAGGCAGAGGCTAACGGGGAAATACGTCGAGGTCCAGAGCCACCACGACCCCGAAAACCTCCACGGGATCCTGAATTACTACCCCGCCTGGGAATACCACGACGCCGGGCCATTGCAGAAAGGATTAACAAATTGAAAGTGCTAAAGGACTGAGGGAGAAAGAGAAGCGACCCGCCACAAACTAAAAGAAACCGGAGTGAACAGACCTCTGATCTGACGACCCCAAGAAATAACCCAGCACAGAGAGTATAAACGACCACGAGAAATAACCCAGCACTGACTGAATGAACCCAATACCCGACCCAGACACCTTCAGCAAAGACCGAAACGAGACCCCTTACAGAGATGGGCAAGAAGACTGGCTTAATACACCCGACGCAGATAGAGGAGACTGACTGACTATACCAGACACCTTCAAAAAGAAACAAAACCAAATACCTGAAGCTGGCTAGATGCGAGCGATTATGAAGCCATGGTGGCTTCCAAATGCTCTGTACTGCGCCAAAGTTCTGAGGACATAACCACCATAGAATGTCACTACCTGAATAAACTGGAGCGACTCTGCAACTGTCTGAAGAGACCAGAACGAATGAACCGTGAATTGTGCGCACCATCCTGAAATCCTTTCCCTGCTTGCCTTGAACCCAATGCATCATAAATGCGAATTAATGTCTTGCCACGAACCGCCAAACCAACTCAAGGTATTGCCAGATGCCGGAAACATGTGCTCGAGCATTAAAAACTCATTAAAGCACCCACATCCGGGTAAGTTATTTCGAATTTTATTGTTATGCTCAAAAAACATTAAAAGAAGTGTTTCAAGATCATCATAATTTTGTTTAGTTAAACAATCAAGAAGGTTGGTAGTGTCACAAATATTTTGAAATTTAATTCCAATACGAGTATAAACTGGATGATCTATGAGAGTGTTTTAATCTTCAACCATAATATAACTAGTGTTGCAAAGGTGATAGACTTTTAAATTGTGCCAACACTGCCTTAGTAATAATCATGACTTAACACATACATGATATTTACTATATCAGATTATAATTAAATGGGTCAATAATAGTAACATAACATCATTATTTTCATAAAATAACCTTAACAAACTTATCTTTTACTATAAACCATAAAAAACATTAAAATAGATAATGTAAGGAATCCAAGATTAAAATGTGAAATATTTGCTTTAGCAAGTTTATATAAATTTGTTTTATAAAGTTTATCATAATAATTTTTACACAAAAATGGTGAATATCTACATTAAAATTAGTGAACTAAGTGACTTTCTAATTCCTCATTTTGGAAAAACTTAATCTAGTTAAAGTTCTAAATTCTAGATCCACTGAATACTTCCATATTTAATGAAATATGTGTTATATGTAGTCAAATCAAGGGTATTTTTAGTTATGTCGCAAATGCATGTGCTATGTCAAAGGTTCATTGAGTGAAAGTCCCGTGTATATTTCTATAAATGGTTAATAAAATACTACATTGATTCTTTTATATATAATTTATTTTAAATTTAGAATTTAGAATTTTTCCAATATCATAATTCAAAATGGTTAATATATTTTAATCTTATTTATATAAAAAATTTGTATTTAGTCAATTATTTCAAGAAAATATACCATACTACTAAAAGAAAATTGGAATCTCTTTATTCATTTATTAATATATAAAAAATTAAAAATTAAATTCATAAATATATATATTTTTTAATATTTTAGATTGTATAATACATTTAACTCCATCTCTCCATTTACCAAATGAAGCATGTGACCCTTTTCAAAATTATTTCTTTTTAGCAACAATTTTTTGTTTCTTTAAGAGGCTATATAAATCCTAAACTAAAAGTGATCTCTACAACATGGATGGTGTTATATTTTTTTTTCATACATCTCATTCACCAAACATTTAAATTAAAATCCAATGCCAACTAAAAGGGATTGTGAAAAGAGAAGGAAAGAGAAAAATGATTTGGAAAAAATAGGTGTTAAAAATAAAATTAGAGAAATTGGAGAGAAAATTGTCAATATACATATATCCCAAGTAATCTAGTCTCACAAGTAATAATCTCTCTTCAATCTCCTCCCAACACATTTTTAAGAAATGAGAAAACTTAAAACCATTTCGGTATAGGGTTGAAGGGTGTGTGATAAAGGTGATCGATTGTTTTATATAACCCCAGAATTTTACTATCAAATCTAGGTCTGAAGACTTAATTTGTTTGGTTTCACAACAAGTCACATTTACCAAGTGAAGCATTTGACCATTTTCAAAATTAGTTCTTCTTAGAAACAATTTTCCATTTATTCAAAACACTATATAAATACGAAACTAAAATTGATCCCTACTATAACAAGGATGATACTATTTTTTTTATATATATATTTCATTTACCAAACATTTCAATTATTTAAATCCAATGTCAAGTAAAAGGGATTGTGAAAAGAGAATTAAATAGATTTAAGTGATTAAAAAAAATAGTGTTAGGAATAAAATTAGAAGATTGGAGAGTTTACTAAAGAAGCCAAATAGAGTGGCTCAAAAATGAGAAGAGGATGAAGATCTAGAAAATATGATGAAAAAGATATTGTATAATAATTGGCAAGGTTGTTGAACTAAAGAATATAGAAATTAAGTTTAAATTCATATATAGGAGGTCTAAATACATATTTCATAGGGAATTATTATTAGCTTAAATATATGGCTAATCTTTTGAATTTGAGAGAATGGGAGATTCTTGAAAAATCAAGCTAGAGATTAACAAATTGAAGGTCAAAATTTATTTAATGAGAGAACATGAAATCTATATCTATAAATTTATACAAATTTAATCAAATATAAGATAATTTGTGACTAAAGAACCATACAATATATACATACACACTCCATGATACAATAAGGAACATACTCAACATGTTTTTAAGTATGTTAATATTTGAAGGCTTACCCTACAAGATCAAATTAGTTGGAAACATTTTTCTTCATTAGAAGCACCATATCATGTAGCATTTTAAAACGTGTAACCAAAATTACCATAAAACTATAGTAATAACTTTCTTAAAGGAAGAACTTATCAAAACTACAGAGAATTTTACAATTCCAAAAAAAAAAGTGGAAAAATGTGGGATGAGGAGTATGAGAATGCCAATGAAATTGTTGATAAGGAAACAAAACGAAATCAATAGATAGAGGTTTTAGGGATTTAAAGAACAAGGAATATGCTTCAAGGTCTTATCAACAATGAATGTACATTGTTATCATTTGTGGTGAAGAGGGGCACAAATGATTTGAGTGTTCTTTCTAGAGAATTTACATGGAAATTTTAGCACAACAATCAAGTAGGGCACAAGGAGGGGTAAGAGGATTTAAAAACTATATGTTTCTACAAGTAACGTTTTTTATGCATGTCAAATATGGATATAAAATGTCTCTTATGTTTTCAATTATTTTCATCAAATCTTGACAAAGTTTAAAATAAGGTTCCTCCTTTTTACATTTGAACTATACTTTGCTATATATTTCACAATTACATGTTGAGAAACAACTAGATGAATTTAATTGACATTAGATTGTCATAATATAAGAAGATTAACATTCCAAACATTTCTAGCGTATCATCAATACATGCATGCTAAGTTATTTCTTTTGCATTTATTATTTATGAATTTAATATTGGATAATGACACAAGCCTTCCATGGAGCATTACAGTGATATGCAATAATACAATCCTTTTTTTGCAAGCATGAATCAACACTACATTTTGTATGTCTTTAAAAAACTTGCTCTCTTTAAAAATTCTCATAACCTTCATGTGAGAATTGAAAGAAGAAACTTGTGAGGTTTTCAGAGGTAGGTATCATCATTTAGGATTCAAGGAACCATTAAATATTATATATGATTATGGATATCATGAAAAATTAATGTTGTTATATATGTTTAACAAAAAATGTGTTTTCAACAATGTACATTGGAAGGAGGTATACTCTTTCTCCTTCTAGATCTTGACACATTATATCTCTTTTAACTCTTATAAGGATATCAAACATCAATCAAACTAATTTTTATAGGGTTTTGATCACTTATGACAACCCTCTTTGCTAATACCTCTTGTAAATAATTTGCCATGAATTGTAATTAATGTCAATAATAATGTAAATGTTACAATGGTTTTCTTTGGTTAAATTGCATCCTTAGTTTTTGTAGGTTATCCTAAATCACTAAAATGCAAATGTGGTTCATAATTGGCATAAATTAAAGTGGTTTCAAAAAATTCCAATAAACCATGGGTTCAAGTCGTTTTCAATAATTTGCATGGTTTCAAGTGGTATTCTTTAGTTTTTATTACATTTTAATTTTTAACTAAATGGTATTGCTTTTAATGCTTATTTTTTCTTATTTTTATTGTTTCATTCTCCATTGGTTTTCAATAATATTTCCTAATGCATACAATACAGAACAAGTAATATGAGAAGTGATACAACTTGAATTACCTATATTTGCATGAATTTCTTGAATTGCATGATCTTCTTGTTCTCTCAATGTCTGTCATTTTTTCTCATCATTTATCTAGCTTTTTCTTGCATTTACTCTATGCTTGGAAATTTCTTTCCTTTTTTAGATCCAAATCTCCAATTTCCCATGTTTATTGGGAATTCTTGTGTAATTTTCACACTCTGATATCTTTCTATGAATGAATATTTGCTGTTATTTTTTTGGGTTGACAACAGAAGCTTGATTGAAGTATAAGCTCTATCGAGCCACTGGTTAACCACCTTCATGACCTAATCGAACATTTCTTTAATGCTCAATCAAGCTATTTGAATTTTTAACATAAGTTCTCGATCGATTATTTTAAACGCTTGATTGAACTCTTGAGGTTGTAAAAATCACAATTTTAATGCCCCTTTTACATATTTCTCTGCAACCCCATTTTGTACCCTAGTAGATTTAGGGGAAAACTTGTTGTTAAGTGGATGAGTTGATCATGTTGGATTCGTGAAAGAATCTTTATACAATGGCATATGAGTTTGACACTTTTGATATCATATGATATTTTTCATCTAATTTCTTTAAACATAATGCTTGAAATTTTTTTGAACAATTTGAAAGGTGCTAAATAAAAAATCAATAACATAAAATATACACATTGAAAAAATTTCAAAAAATTCCACTATCTTCATTTACAAGTCCTCTTCAAAAAGGTACTCTTCGTTTTTTAATTTCTTTATAAAGTTAAAAAAAAATCCTACACAAACACATGTCTGCAAAATGCAATTGAAACATTACTTCGCCTACTTCGGAAAATAATAAAAAAAATAAAATTTTTATATGATAAATTTATCTCTCTCCATGTAGATCATGCTCTCCCTCTCTCACACACACATATATATTTTAAATTACATATTTTATACTATGTTTGTTACACGAGCACACGTACCTCTTAAGATGTGCGAAAGTTTGCAAGGACATGCATTACATTTAATGTAAAATTGAGAGATTATGTGACACTCATTTTGTTTTGAAAAAATATCATTAGGAAATCAACATAATTATCCGCATACTTTTTTTTACTTCGAATCAAAATTCACAATGCTTATATGAATTTTTGAGGGCTTCAATTCGATAAAAGAGGACATTTTTGAAATTTCATCGCCACATTTGGGCCAAACGTGTAACCCATATTCATGCATTCACCATAATGCACAATAAATCTTCCTCATCCTTACCTTTATTTTCCAAAATTGGCACTAAAGAGGAAAATACTCTTGATATTTCCCCCAAGTTTGACGATAAATAATTCTAGAAAACTCATTCATTAACATTCCCATCAGCAATTTTTGTTATAGTAACCTTAGATCCATTACCCATATCCACAACATCCTTTTATACTAACGTATCATCTATGCTCATCTCAAAAGCGTCACTGACTTGAATTGACTCCTTTAAAGGACCATTAGATCAACCTTCAGTCGGATCACCGTTTTCATAGTCAAATCATTCAGAGCCTTTATGCATCCTACTACATCCTTGTATAATGAGAGATGAAACCCCTACATCACCCTGTACCCTATGACTATGAAAACTTATAAAGAATGAAAAGGTTTATCATTAGAGATGACATTTATGAAAATTTCTTGAAACACAACAAATGGCATTAATTCTCCTAATGGATTAATAATTTATTAAATTTTAGATTAACATCAAATTAATCACATTGCAATTTCTTCACCAAAAATAAATATTGCGGAAGAAAAATAGAAACTGAGAAATTCTAGCACACACACATAAAATGACACAGTTCTTTTTGGACAAATGTCCCCAGAAAAACCCAACTTGGAAAAGCTAGTGAGGGTTTATTTTATTATGCAACAATGAAGTATTAGTACAAGATTTGGAAGCCCAATTAGATCTCCAAACTACAAGATCTGACAGAAAACACTTACAAAGAATAATTATCTTCCTCTATAAGCAAGCCCATAGCTTTTGAAATCCAATTCTCAACCTGTGCGTAGGATGAAACTGTTTCTGACGATCTGTGCAGCTATGCTAGGAAATCTCTCGTGATATGTGGATTTGTTTGGGGAAAACCTACGAGACCCTAATGTATGACGTAAGAAAAATCCGTGCGACCCTTACAGCTAATCTGGGCTAGCTGTGGTGTGGAATACTTCATTTAGTCACCTTCTGCCTCTCTTGATCTGAAAAATATTCCTCCATATAACTATCTCTACCCCTTTGACACTTTGTTACTCGATATTTGACTTGATCACTACTATTGACATGCACTGTAGGATCGATATATCTAGATCACTAAGTATTTGTAGCTGGTCACACTCTCAAGTGCTCCTCAACTTCATGTCCTCTCCAAAGTATCTTCTTCATCTACCCATCAACTTCTTGTTATAATCCTTTATTCGGGCTCCAACAACCAACATTAAAACTTAATCAAGGGCCCAAATTAATTCCCTATCAATTCATGTGAGTTCTAGAGAATTATCACCTTAAATTAATTAATTCTGATTAATTAACCAGATTTCCTAAGTTTAGACTTAGATAAAATAGGTTAATAATCTAATTATGCCATTTGCAAAAATGATTTTTGGGTTATGGAGATCTCATGTATTCTATCCTATCCACCACATTTCGTGACTAGAACACATATGATGCTAAAATAAAGTAACACTCCCCCTTAGTGAGGACTGTGGTCTAGTACTACACACCTTGATACAACACTTTGTCTCTGTATCACCTTCTATCACACTGCTGATGTCTCGCCATATTGTCCACCAACTACTGCACAACTCTAATGTTGCATCTATGTTGTTCCTGACATTGCTATAATGTTGCCAACTCCGCATCTGCACTGTAACTCCTACAATTGAGAATTATCCAAAATAATTTGTTCTCACTACTGAAATAGGTTCTCCACTATACCCATTTTTCTCTGAAATGGACGAACCTAGCTCTCCCTAGAGATTTTGTGTGTGTATTTGCAACTTTCTCTTCTGTGGGAACATACTGTAGATGGACTACTCCACACTGCACACAATATCTAATGAAATGACACTGAATATCTATGTGTTTTGACCCATCATGAAACAATGGATTCTCATAGAGCTTAATGCAACTCTAATTATCACAATAGACATTAGTCACCTCCATCCTCTTCTTGAAAAAGTTTACTAGAAGCTTCCAAATACATATAGCTTAGAATGTAGTTGTGCTTTTTTCCATATACTCTGCCTTTATAAATCTCAATGTTACTGACTTTTTCTTCCTTCTACATCAATAAACCATCCATGATTCAACACTGAAGCAGTATACAGAAGTACTTTTCCTATCTACCGAACTGCCTGCCCAATCTGCATCTGTGAACCCACATAGTATGACATCATCTCCTCGGGTGTATCTCAACCCATACTTGATTGTGCCATACACACACATCAAAATAGTTCTCACTACTCCCCAATGTACCCTCTTCGGTTCTACCATAAATTGACTGAGGGAATTGACTATGAAGAATATATTTGGCCTAGTGTTGACCTAATACATGAGAGAACTAGTGAGTTGTCTATATAAGGTGGGGTCAACATCCTTGTCATCTAGTGCATCTATCTTCTTCCAGTTGGGTGTAAATATGGGTCTACAATCATGCATTCTGAATCTCTTCAAAATATCTATAACATACCTTCATTGCCTAATGAAGATCTCCCCGTTATTTTACCACACTTTCAATCCCAGGAAATAGTGCATCAACCCCAAATCCTTCATATCAAACTCTATTTCTAGGTTCCTGTTGGAGTCCTCTATGAGCCTTGATGGTCCTGTTAGGAAGAGATCATCCACATATAATACTAGGATGAGTGACTCGCCCTCTACCATCAAATAGTAAAGGTTTGAATCTACGTCACTCTTGAAGAATCCCATCTGCTGTGAGTAATTGTCAATCTAACCATACCATGCCTTAGAATCTTGCTTGAACCCATATATATATTTCTTCACTTAGCACACATGAGTGTGCCTCTCATGAGTCTCAAAGCCCTCTTGGTATTCTACGTACACTTATTCCTCTACCACCTTGTTCAATAATGTTGTCTTGACACCCATCTGGTGAATCTTCCATCCCATCTGAGCTACTAGGGATAGAACTAACTAAATGGAAGTATATCTGATAACTGAGGTGAATGTATCCTCATAATCTATCTGTTCTTTTTGTGCATACCCCTTTTCCATGAACCTATCCTTGTACTTCTCCATGCTTCCATCTGCAACATACTTGATCTTGTAGATCCACCGAGAACCTACAATAGACATGTCCTCAAGCCTTGACACCACCTCCCAAACATCATTTGTCATGATAGAGTTGTATTATTCTACCATGGCATCTACCCACACCTGATGTTGTGCGGACTCCTAAAATATAGAGGGTTTTGCAACCTAAGATACCAATACTTGGTACCTTTTAGGCTTCTTTTCTTGTCTCTTGTTCATTCTAGGAGTTCTAATAAACTCCTCTGCATATCTCAATGTCTGACGAACCAATCTGTTGGCTTGACCATTAGTGGAGGGAGGTTCCACTAGCTCCTCCTCATCCTTCCTCCACTGCTCCATATCCTGATATCTCACTGAGTCCTCTATACCTGACAAAATACTAGTATTGGTCACTATACTAGATCCACATGATTATCCTGCTGCATTGGCTACCCCTGCTACTCGACTGATGGAGCTGCAGATGGTTGATTTTGGTCACCAACGGGCATCTCACGATATATCGTAAAGGCTCAATCTTACATGAACTTTACGTCCCATCGCACTGTAATATTCATATTGTTAGGAATGTAGATCTTATATTCCTTGGAGGTTTCACTATACCAACCAAGAAATCCCTTCTCTATAGTTTGATCCAATTTTGTGTGCTTCTCATCTAGCACGTGGGAATAAGCAATGTTGCCAAAGATTCTGAAGTGATTAACCTATGTCTTCTTCCCTGTGAAGACCCCTTCTGGCGTTTTCTTCCCCATTTCTCTTTGATAAGTCTTTTTATGTATATACATTATTATGTTACATGCCTCTTCCCATAAAAACTTGGGAAAATCCTAGTCATATAACATTGTTTGTAGCCCCAAATATAGTTCTATTTTTCCGCTCCACTACCCCATTGTGATGAGGATTGTATGGAGTTTTCCACTCTCTTCTGATGACTTCATTCACACAAACATATGTGAATTATTTATCAATATAATCTCCACCATTATCTGAGCGAAGTACCTTGATCTACTTCCCTATCACATTCTCCACAAGATCCTTAAACTCCCTGAAACAATCGAAGGCCTTATCCTTGGTCTTCACGAAGTAGATTTAGGTTTTCCTAAATGTTCATTAGTAAAGGTGACTAAGTATTCAGCCCACTGAGAGCTCTAATGGACATTGGGCCACAAATGTCTAAGTGTATAAGCCCTAACATCCCATTTTTTCTGTTGTGACTTCTTATTTCTTAACAACACACTCTCTGCACACATCATCATGTTTTGTACTAAGTTATGGAACCCCTGTTATTGTTTCCCTAAGCATCTTAAGTGATGCATGGTGTAAATGTCCCATTCTCCTATGTGAAAGATCATTTAGTTCTTTTCCACTGCTATTGTCACTACCTATCAGTGCTATTGGAGAATCGAGCTACAACTTGTACACCCTGTTACTTAAAACTCCAATCCTCCTCAGCTTCTTCGAGCTCGAGTGTTTGAAAAACACTTTCTTCCCTAAAAAGTGGATATCATATACCTTATCTTGCAACTAGGTTACTGAAATTAGGTTCATACCCAGTCCTGGCACATGCAACACATTTGTAGTATTGGTACTGGCTACTGACTCATAAAATTGATGATACCTATACCTACATGAGTACACTTCATTTTGTTTCCCATTGTAATCTGAAAGTCCATCTAATCCTCTTTGTGGTTGGAGAAATATTCTCTAATCCCTGTGATGTGAGCTAATGCTCCATTTTCTATATACAAGACACCATCTAAAGTTGAGCCTGATAGGCAAAAAAATTCGTCCTCCAATATAGAAGACAAATATGAAGCCCCCTAGATGTCAATTTTGTATATGGTTATACTGAATAATTATGGGTAAATTTTAGTGTTCTTATTTCTCTTTCTTCTAACATTTAATATTCTCTAGCAAATTTTTGCAAACCCTTTGGCCTAGAAAAGAATCTGCTCTATGAAAATATGAGTTGTCGCTGCTCCTAGATGAATTATAATCTTGGCGTTTCCATACTCACACGTCTGTCCTATATGAACTGACGCGATCCACGCATCTGAATAGGAAAATATTGCAAAACGCCCACTGCTATTCTGAGCGAACACATGCAACTATCTAAAAAATTCGTCCTGCAACCCCCTCTCAGCCACGAATTTATCTTCTTTGATTTTGAGCCTTTTGTCTTTCAAATACACTTTGATACCATGTGAAATACCTTGAAATGCAGCAATTGGAATTAATTCTCCTAACTGATTAACAATTATTAATTTTCAAATTAATATTGAATTAATCAGATTGAAATTTCTTCACCAAAATTAAATGTTGTGGAAGAAAAATAGGAATTGAGAAATGCTAGCACACACACACATAAAATGACATAGTTGGTTTTGGAAAAATGTCCCTGGAAAAACCCAACTTGGGAAAACCAGTGGAATGACTGAGGGTTTATTTGATTATACAACAGTGAATTATGAGCACAATCTTTGGAGGCCCAACTGGTTATCCAAACAAAAAAATCTCATAGAAAATATTTGGAGAGAATAATTCTCTCCCTTCACAAGAAAATCCCCGACCTTTGGAATTTGTCTCTTAACCTTTTCGCATGCCGAATCTTTTTCTGAAGACCTGCGCAACTGTTCTAGGAAATCCTGTGCGATTCACATGTTTTTTCTTGGAAAACCAGAACGACCCTACTATACGGCGTCAAAAAAATACACGCGACCCTTATGGATGAATAGGGCTAGATGTGACGTGGAATATTTCAAACACTCACCTTCTACCTCTCCGGATCTGAAAATATTCCTCTGGATCACTATCTCTGCCCCTCGAGTAGTTTTCTACTCGATCTCTAACTTGATCACTATTGTTGATATGCACTGGAGGATTAATCTATCTAGATCACTAAGTATCTGCAACTGGTCATGCTCTCAAGTGCTCCTCACCTTCAAATGATCTCAAAAGTATGTTATTCGTCTAGCCATCAAGTTCTTCTTATAATCCTCTATTGGGGCTCCAACTACCAAGATTAAAACTTAATCGAGGGACCAAATTACATTGTTGTCAATCCATATGATTTTTTTTAAAAATATCAACTTGAATTAATTAATCCTGATTAACTAACTAGTTTTCCTAAGTTTAGACTTAGGAAAAATATGTTCATAATCTAATTAAGCCATCTCTAGGTGGAATTTCTAGAAACGATTTCTAGGTTATGGAGATCTCATGTATTCTAGACCATCCACCAAGTTTTGTGACTAGAACACATCCGATACTAAAAAACAAACTAACAAAATTTAGACCAGCAAGGGGCATCTTCAATGCGTCTTGAAGTCTAAGATCCCACTAAAAAATATCTTAGGATTCATTTGGATTATAAATTCCAATTTCCAGAGAGATTCCACCTTTCATTGAGGGCCAAACTTTCTACCAATTCTTCAACTCTCTTCAAATTCACAATCTCCTCCACCTTTTTCAAAGAGGAACTCCTTTAGGAGAAATCATGCATGATGTGCCCCAAATTTTTACATCACCCGTAAAATAAGGAACACCCAAATTGTTACAGCCCTATAGTGGCCCGACTGCTCAAGACGCGCAACACTAGCAATTCATGTGACCAAGTTACAAACATAGACAACTCATCCATCCAGAATACTCCTCTTCATCTTAACTTATTAAGTGTGTTTTTGTTATTACTGTGTTTATGTGTGGAATACCATAAACCCCAACTTTCATATGTGTGTGCAGAACCATAACAAGACAAACAACAATGTAAAAGGGAGGGGGGAAATCCCTAAATTTCCCCAACTATTATATTGCAAAATGTTACAATTTTACAACATGGTGGCATAATGGCTAAACTGTGTGAGCACCTCAAAACAGGCTTGTCACAACTCAAACGAACCAACATAAACCATCCCACCTATCGGTGGGGCGCATGCCCTACACACACTTCACTTATACCCTTCTCCTTGTTCATTTTCCAAACTGTAGGTCCAAACTTGTTAATAGCAAAGCTCTTTTGTTGACTAAATTGTTCTTCCTTCTCTCCACTTGTCGTATCCTCTACTTATATGCTACATCACCTTGCCATTTTTTTTTGTCGATGTGTTCACAAGTCAACCAATGACCTCTCCATATGCTGTATAACATTACTTGTGCGACACTCCACCTTTGCATGTCGTGTACTCCACCCAACGCCTAAGTTGTGGACCTTGCGCCTAAGTTTTGGGCGGGCCCCTTGGGCATGGTGCACCATACATACTCGTTGTCGCTACACTCCAATAGCGCTTGTGCCCATTGGCTAGTACACATGCTCACTTAGTCACCCACACCCTCACTCACCCACACACTCTCTTTCCCGATGACCGACTCACCCATAGATCGCTTTCCCACACACTTTCCTTCTCAATGTGCCCAGCTCACCTATATTTCCTACAGGTTACACACATATCTACTCCCACGCATCGCTAACTCAAAGACGTGGGTGTGCCCGCAAGCTATGCTGACCCGTGGTAACCTGAACACAAAGTTATGTCACCGGCCTCACATCCTCCCCCACCTGGATTCATTGTCATCCTCGACAATCCCACACTCTAATCCAACTCTCTGAGATAGTTATGAATTTAATTTTTCCACCTCCACTTCGAATCCTTTGACTCCCAACCACTTTCCTCTTGTGCATCCTTCCTCTTAACAAAGAATAACATATTTGCAGCACTGCCAACTCCCACCATCCTGTAATCTAAGATTTTCTCCAAGACTAATTTCAGCTTGTTCACAATCAAGGTTGGCCTTCTTGGTATCTCTTCTTTATCTTGATGGTCAACATCAAGTCTCCCTTTCTTCAATTGACTAATATGGAAAACCAATTGCTTATAATCCATGTGATTAGGTAGCTCAAGCTCATAAGCAACTTCACCAATCCTACGCTTCACTGTGAACGACCCCTCATACTTCCTTGTCAATGACCTCAAAGTCCCCTTGGGCAGTGGAAACTACTCCGTTGTCATGTTTACGAAGACCATGTCTCCAACCTCAAAGTGTGCATCCCACCTATCCTTATATGCCCATTTCTTCATCCTGTCAGCTGCTTCATTCAAGTGCACTTGTGCCATACCCACAAGACTCCTACCATGTTGTTAGAATTATTTTTGCATGTAGGCTCTTCTCATATCCTTTAGTTGCAACAATTTGTGGTGTAACTGACATCTTCCCATTAACTAGCTCGAATGTATTGTACCCTACCACAAAATTTTTTCTACAAGTTGTAGCTGAATTATGCTTAGTCCAACAAATCGAGCCAATTCTTCTAGTCAGCTCGCAGGTAGTACCTCAAGTAGTCCTCCAACAGTGCATTGATGCATTTAGTTTTCCCATTTTTCTACATATGAAAGCTCGAACTGTGAAACAACTCTGTCTCAAATAACTTGAACAATTTCATCCAAAACATCCCTATAAATCTTAGGTCTCTATCTGAAACAATGCTAAGAGGCATTCCCCAATACTTAACCACTTTTCAGAAGAATAAATTTGGTATCATTTCATCTCCACATGCCACCTTCATTGGAATGAAGATGGAATACTTGGAAAATCAATCAACAACGACTGAAATTCCATTATACCCCTAAACCAATGGTAGTTGTGTGATAGATTCCATTGAAATGCTCATCCATGGTCTCTCTGGAATCGACAATGGTTGTAACAATCCTCCCTCTCTTTGGGTGTCCATTTTTTCCTATTTACAAATGATGCAAGTGTGCACATAATCCTCTACGTCCTACCTCATCCTTTCCCAAAATATCCTCTCTCAAGTAATGCCAATGTGCGAAGCCGCCTTAGGGGGCCAGACCAAGGAGAGACATGGAACTCCTTCAAGATAATTCTCCTAAGTCCATATGTATTTGGTACAGAGAGTCCTTCACCATAAAACAATATTCCATCTTGAATGTGAAACTCTTAAGTCCATCCACCTTTTACCTGCTACATGATGCTCTTTGCTTGAGCATTGTCCTCAAGCCTCACACGAAGCCTCATTTACCATTCCTCGCTCAAACAAACCTAACTACCACTTGGGTCTGCCCCTTCTCCTTCCTCTTCAATCTCTGCTAGATGAACCTTCCTACTAAGAAGATCTGCGACCACATTGAGTTTGTGTGGTCGGTACTCAATGGTCATGTCGAACTTGACCAAAAAGTCCTGCTAGGATGTCTACTTCGCTAAAAGTTTCGGATGAGAGGAAAAATAGCTCGTTGCAACATTTTTGGCATTGAAAACAAATGATCTTCCAATCAAATAATTTATCCTTGTCTACAAACAATGTAATATCGCAATCATCTCCTTCTCATGAACCATATATTGTTGCTTTCGATCCTGCAACTTCCAACTCTCATACGTCACCAGATGTCCATCCTACATAAGAACCCCTCCAACCGAAAAATCAGAGGGATCCGTGTGCACTCCAAATGATTGTTCAAATTCAAGAAACTTCAATATTGATGTGGTCACCATCCTTTTCTTCAATTCTTTGAATGCTTCCCGACATCTTTTTTTCCACTTCAATGACTTATATTTTTTCAACAAATCAGCCAATCATGTGGTAATCTTGGAATAACCCACTATGAACTTTTGTTGATAGTTCGCCATCCCCAAGAAGACCCTCACACCATGGACATCCCTCAGCTCTTCCCAATATTCTATCGCCCGAACCTTGTCGAGGTCCATTCAAATGTATGCTCGGGCAATCCAATGCCCAAGGAACATAATCTCAGACTGTGCAAACATATACTTTGAATTTTTCAAGAACAATTGATTCTTCCTCAGCACCTCTAACACTAATGCCAAGTCATTAGGGAATTTTTAAGGTCTAAAATAGGCCTCCTAAGTAAAATGTACAACCAAAATAAACTTTATAAGAACCAATAGCATTCAATATGATGATGTCAACCATGGGGGATGATTCCCCATTTTTGGAGTAAAAAGGTAAAAAACTAATAAAATAATAAAACTACTTTTTCAACTCATATTTTCAACTTATCTCCCTAAGGTTTTACTGAAATTTCGAGTCAGGGTACTTGTTGGATGTAAAATTTAATTCCTCATCCAAGGACTATCCATGTTGCATACTTTTGATGGACCCATTTACACGAAAAATGAGAAATACATGAAAAGACGTGATTGCAATCATGTTTTTCATGTATTTCTCATTTTTCATGTACTAAGGTCCATCAAAAGCATGCAACATGGGTAATCCTTGGATGAGGAATCAAATTCTGCATCAAACAAGTACTCCCTCTTTAAATTTGAGTAAAACTTTGGGGATATAAGTTGAAAATACGAGTTGAAAAAGTTGTTTTTTCTTTTTTCTCTCTAAAATTTGATGATGTAATCTAATATTATTTTATTATTTCCACTATTATTTTATAATTTCCTAGGAGGCCCATTATAGACCTGAAAATTCCCCTAACTCTCTCCAATAATCCACCATGTTGTCGCTATAACCCACAATATCGTCCAAGTATACTACTAAGAATGAATCCAAATATGGTCACAACACATTGTTCATTTGTTTCAAATTCGAATAATCATTAATTTTGAGTCGCAACTTTTGTAATATTGGTTGCATCGAGAGGCACTTTACCACTGAGTACAGGGGAGATGTCACATAATATATGTACATGAAAACCAAAAAAATAACTAAAATAAATTAAATGTTGTCTGCATTGCACTTTGAAAAAAAATACACACTCACACACACCACATACAAACACCAACTATATCATTTCCATGTATCTAAGCTACTATCTATTGATCAACATGTGGGCCTTTCCACACTTATCCCATTCTTTTGTTTTCTCCATTCACTAGGGATATTTTTTTCTTTATATATTTCATGAGGTTAAATGAATTGTACCAATCCTTACCCCACGCTGAAGGGTGGTATACTATATTAAGAAGCTTGAAGAGGGGGAATGACTAGGTTTTATTAACCCCCAGATTCACCTATGCAATTGGAGGGTTAAGATCTAATTTGTTTTCATCAAACTATTTTTTAGTGACATATGCATTAGGTTTCATGGCGGTTAGAGTTATTTTAAGAGCAATATTCACCAAATTTTCAAGAAATTTCTATTATTAATATCTTTCCTATTTTCTAGGAGCCACAGTTCTAAGGTCAACATGTGGTAGTTTATCATGCATCAATTGGTCTTTGTGAGTTAACATTGCAAATGAGATTTTTCTTGGAAACATGCCAACATTTTCATAACACTGCTATTTTTTGAAGTTCTAATTTCAGGGCTTGCATGTTGATATTAAGCATATATTTGGGTTTTTTGTAGTGAACCACATGAGGTTATTTTCATTAATATCTAATATTTTGTTATTTCTCGGCATGCTCTAGTTGGCATCAATCTCATAGCAATTATCTTCATTTTCTTTCTTTCCTATTTTCTAGTAGTTGGGATGTTATTTTTCACGTAGTTATATTTATCTCATGGTTTGGGTGCGTAGTAGTTTAGGAAGTGGAGGTGTTCTCAGTGTGACATGTGGAAGCTAGTGACAACCATTGAGAGGGTTTTCATTCGAGGCATTCTAAGCATCTCAACCTCCAAACCTTAATTTGACCTCCTTTCATATATTTGGTAGTTTGTTATGTTTGTCCAACTTAATCTATATCCTTTTCTCATGGTTTGAGATCTAAATTTACTAGTGGATGATCCTTTAACAATTTTGGAAAACCTAATCACCTTGGTATTTGTTCTATTTTAGCCAACTAAAACCCTAATTCAACATTCTATATTTGGCCAATTAAAACCCATGCTTGACTTGTGTTATCTTTAAAAAAATAAGATCGACCTCCTTTATAATTAAATGTTGAAGAAGAATCACAAAGCCATATAACCATATGCACAACAAATTAACACAAAAATTAAACTGGCGGAAAATGCAGAGAGCCATCATGTGGTCTCTCATGCTCATGTAATTCACATTATTCAAAAAAATTAATAATACATTTAAATACATGTGTAAGTGATATTAAGATAGTGCATCTATCTTAGACTCACTTGGTTGAGACAATTTCTCAACTTACACACTAATTTAGGAGAGCTAGTTGGAGAGAATCTCTCATCTAAACTAGACTCCTTAGTTTGAGGAATTCTCATGATTTTATTTATTTTATTTAATAATTGGATTTATTATTGTTTTTTAAGAGAGTGAGGCTAACATTCCCCCCCTCAATGATAAATTCAAAACGAACAAGGAAACATCTTCCAAGTTCTCAAGTTGATCCTCAAAAAAATATTTGCCTGAAAAACTGCCAAAGCTGGATGCTGAAGAAACTACAATATGAAGAGACCATGAGTCAGCTGCATGTTTGATTCATCTCTGAATGTCGCTTGACAACTCCATCATGTGCCAAACTGCAAAAGGATCCAACTATCCTTTTCTTGAAATCAACATCTTGTGTCCACTAACAAAATGTGATGAATGACCAGTGGCGTATCTGCTGATGATGATCACCCACTGGTTGAAAAGAAACTCACTGTTGCTTTTGCTGTGTTTGAAAACTGCTCACGACTGACTTTGTTGTTGATCACCCACTGGCGAATTTTGTTGATGCTCACTCGCTAATGAAAATGCCCACTGGCTGCTTCACTAATGTTGTCGAGACTTTCAGTCTGACTACCACTATCAATTTCATTGACATTTTCCCCCCTTTGTCAGCTGAAAGAAAAGACAATTTTCTTCAAATTATTTTTGAACTCCCCCCCTCAGGTGTAGGAGAGTTCCACTAGTGGACTCCCCCGTTCAACTACATGAGAGTACCATCTTCATTTTATTGTTGGCTTCAATATGTGTGAGTGAACTCGGCTGTAAAACTTGTACAATCTTCTCGCTGTGGATGACCATTCCCAGGGATCAATCCATGAATAATTTATCTTCAATCTGGCTGACTATCGTTGGTTGCAGCATTTTTTTGATGTATGCTTTGACTTTCCACAATGGTGACAAGGATGGAGATCAAAAAATTAATCTTCGAGATGACGATTCTTTGACAATGAAGGCATTTTGCTTTGACTGCAACTTCAGTTTGTGAACATGTCTGTTTGTCTGTAACTTTCTCATGGCTTATTGATTGTAGTTGATTAAGAAATATTGCACTGATGAACTTGATCGGCTTAGAATAATCAGGGATATGCAAGTTGTTTTCATCTTTGTCATATGCTAATCCTTGTTGATTTTTGTTACTTTGAAGTTCTCCCCATGGCTTAATGATTAGTTTGGAAGAAAGTTGAACTGCATCAGGGACCACTTCGACACTTGAAGTTGGTTGGATCAGTGACTTGGAATCAACATCTTTATCTGCATTTGTATGGATGAAAGAGTTGGAAACATCACTCTTCTGTTGCAACTCATCTCTTTCAAGTTGTGACTCCAGTTGAAGGAACTCAATTGTTTCATGTGCTAGTTGTAGATTCATTGAAATATCAACAAGAGTTGATTTTCTTATTTGTACCATTTCTTCAGCAGTTGAGAGGATCAAATTGTTAAGAAGCTTTAACAACTGAATGCTTTTCCCCATGTGAGCTTGTTGTAACTTACACTCGCTTGATGTAGATATGAACAAGCTTGATTGTTGGTTGAATATTTGTTTTCTTTAAAGTTGAACTCACTCGCTTGATGGTTGGTTGGTTGTTGCACGCTCGCTTGATCCTATTTTAACAATTGATTGTTTGAATTCACACTTGCTTGCTCTCACACTCTCTTGCTTTGATTGTTTGAATGATGCTTGATTTCTAGATGGCTTGCTTGAACTTGCTTGATTGATTACTGACACTTTGTGCTTTCTTGAATGTACTCACTGAATGTGCGGATTTTAAAAAAGGAAGGGTGTCGAGCACTGTCGAAAATGCACCCAAGAGACAAATTACAAGTTCAATCTTTATGACTCGGTTGAAGACTTACTTGACTTAACATATTCACCTTAATAATTGAAATTAGGGTGTCGGTTACAACCGAGAATGCACCTATACAATTCAGTCAAAAAATGTTTTATCTGCAAGTGATACAAAAAGTGTTGATGATGTTGATGTCGTCTTGGCTTGAAATGGTTGATTTTTGTAGCATCCTTAACTTGATGGTGTGAATTAGCTATTGGGAAATGTTGTTGCAGAATATTACTTTTATCAAGTCGATGATGTGACACTTTGTGCTTATGAACTTAATTGATTATGGGAGCTTTGATTTCAGGAGCTTGATCGATGAATTGTATATGTAAACTTATGTGCATGTAGTTGTTTTATTTAAGCATAATAAAGAGAGTGTTTTACAAATTCAACTCAAATCATGCAAGCACATTCACGACACGGAGTGTACCTATGATCCCCTTATTCAATTTCGAGTGAATCTAGGACACAATCACCACAAAAATATATGCTTTTATTAACTTTCAAGATACATCATCATGACAATGTCTTCAGTGAGGCATCTCAAGCACAGACTGAGAACTCGTTGGCATCAAATTGTCTTCAAAAACTAACTCTAAAACAATGATAATGCCAAGCTCTAGCGTCAAAGTTAACTTTATTTTACCTTTCTTTCACATCAACCCTCAATTTTCCCACTTTTCATTATGACTTCTCAATTACAATTTAACTTTGACTTTGATTTTGAAATGAATTTAAGCTACCTCAAAGTAAAATACTACTTTTCGATTTCAACAATAAGCCACCCTTAAGAGAAAAAATCACTCATCATTCCATATTACCAATCACTCCTTCCAAAGGCACTTATTACTCCACAATCTTATCACTCCAATATTATTTTACATGCTTCCCATTAAAACAAATAAATTATGGATTTTTTTTAATTTTTTTTTAAATTAAGCATGTAAAATATAAATTAAATTTTTACCATAAAGAGTTGTACACCATATGATTTGAACTATTGACCACTGGGATTTTGGAAAGATCCTTTAGTAGCTCCAATTTCTCAACCTTCCTTTAGTAGCTCTAATAACAATGAAAAGGCCTCTCACACTTTTGCCGAGGATGAAGGTGATGAGAAGGATTTACGCTAGATGATCGTGCTACCGCAAAGGCTATTGATTCTTGAAAAGTTGGAAACATTTTAATCTCCACATCAATCGCAGAGTATGCCAGCGCCAACACTGTGGGTTAATGGTCCGCTCTGCAACTACAACATTGGTTCATTATAAGCTACGAATGGTGTCACCACCCTTTGGATTGACTTGATCACAGAGGTTTGACTTGATTGCAGAGGTAGTGATTTCCCTCGGCCCGAACAGTACGTAGCTACACATCGGTCCATGTCTAATGTTCCTACACACAGGCTCGGTACAACCACCAACTAGGGTGAAAATCTTCTTTGTTGCTACCAAAAACCTTTGCTGCTAATGGCACCTGAAAAATCACATATTAAGCCCATGTGGAAACAAGCTACGACTGCAGCTTCCGATGTAAAGGGACCATAGTGCTCCACATCGTTACAAGGTTGGTTGAATGAGCCATCATCAATAGACATTTTGGTGGAGCCATTTGGATGCCAATCGATCTAATCTCCAGTAAGCACTTTCCTTCTCAACTAGCCTATGAGTTATACTTCATTAAAATCTCATACATTAGTACAACAAAGAAATTTTCTGATTCAAAAATAACCTAGAACTCTTCTATTCAACGCATTCTAGGGGCCCCATGAGGCCATTCGAATCATCGTCTAGCACCAAAACTCAAAGAGGTGGAGTTGGCAGAGGATGATGTGTTGCTCAACAACATGTAGAACTAGATCTTTTCCACAATGTTGATTTCCATGCAAATTTGCATAGTTAATGTCCTCGGTAATCCCTTACACTCAGCAACAAGCAGCGCTGTAACGAATGCCAATTATTAGATGCAATCACACCCAACAAAAACAGAAAGAATTATCAAATTCAACACTCTGACCATCAGAAAATAAATACTCTTACACACTAATTATTTATGTACAGAGAAAATAATATCAAATCTCTCTCATTTCTCTGAGCTCCCTCTTGAGGGAGTAGAGGGAGTCTTTTGCCGAGATCAAGCTTTCCGAGCCCTTATACGAGTTATGTGCTCTTTTAGCTCTGATACCATATGAAGAAGAATCACAAATCCATATAACCATATGCACAGCAAATTAACTCAAAAATTAAACTAGCAGAAAAGGCAGAGAGCCATCATGTGGTCTCTCATGCTCATGTAATTCACATTATTCAAAAATTTTAATAATACATTTAAATACATGAGTAAGTGGTCTTACGATAGTGCTTCTATCTTAGACTCACTTGGTTGAGACAATTTCTCAACTTAAACACTAATTTAGGAGAGCTAGTTGGAGGGAATCTCTCATCCAAGCTAGACTCCTTAGTTTGAGGAATTCTCATGATTTTATTTATTTAATTTAATAATTGGATTTATTATTGATTTTTAAGAGAGTGAGGCTAACAAATGTTGGTTGAAATTTTAGATGACCCAGAGTCATTTAAGGGGAGTCAATTAGTTGTTTTATTCTTGGTAGCATGAATTTAGAGAGTGAAACTAGCATTTGAAATATCCACGTATCTTTTCTAACTTCAAATGGTTAATTTTATTTATTGTCATCCTCTAGATGTGTGTTCCATAGAGTTAAATCAGTAGAGAAATTTATCAAAATATGCCTGTGGAGGGATGCTAGAGGCTACTACTGCATATAATTGGGTGTATTCCTAAACTGGTGAGAGGAGAAGTGTTTTCGTGGCTTTTAATTAGTAGTTTGTATTCATAATTATCAATGAACATTAGAACTTTTAGTGATCAAGAATTGTACCTTCCTATTTTCAACCATATAGTAGGTGTACCATCTAAACAACAACTATCTTGGAGTTAAGGATCTAATAATAATAATGTCTTCCACTCGATTAAGGTCAAAACAATGGAATGACAATAGTCTTTTCCTTATAAAACTGGACAGGGTAAATGTTGAGGTCCTTATTTTGATGTTTCTCTTCCATAAGTGGTAGTTTAATGATAATTATGAGCAGATTTATGTCCTATCATCCAACCACTAGTCTATCCATTTGAAAAAGATACCCACTACTCAGTTCTATTGTGACCTTGACCATGGCTTGAAATTATTCTATGTTTGTGCAAACCAACTCAACTTTCTATTATATGCTTTTGATAATAGATGGTACTTGTCTCATGGTTATTTCTTTTCACATGATCTCTAGCCTTGTTGCACATTTTTATATTTCAAAATTTAGTGCCTTAGTTGATATAAATTTTTTTCTCATGGAATTTTCTTTAATAAACCATTTTTTTAATGGCTTGTATATGTTTCATCATATTAACTGTTAAAGGAGGCATTTTATTCTGAAATGCTTGATTTTATCTTCTTGTTTATGTTTGTGTAGAGATATATGTGCCAAAAGGTCCTGTATAATGTGCCCTACCTAGGTCTATGTGCTTTGTTTGTATTCAGTGTTCTTGTGAAATTTTCCATATGTTATAAAGGAAGTTTTATAGTCTCATTATATTGAAAATAGTGATCAAACTTTTTGTAGATATTTTAATTAGAAAACTAGACGAGATCACATTATTAATAGTTAAATGAATAACTATTGGTTGTAGATCAAAGGGCTTGGTTTCATCTTCCAGCCCTAAACCACCCAAAGAATGGAGTTTCTAGTCCTCAACACTCTCGAATGGTGGATGCTATCAGCTACACAATTTTTAGAGGAAAAACATTGAATGATTTCAAAGGCGGAGAGACATATGTGCAGTGCATTCTCAATATAATGGGGATATTTTGAATTGATTAAAAAACATATCATGGGTAAATTATTGCCTACTCAATATTCAGTTGGAAACTCATATTGTAATACTTGACATTTCATATAATAAAATTTGTGGTTGATATTATTTATGATTGCACTTGATATTTTTTAAACTTGCAATCAACTTATGAGACTTTACATGATTCAAATGTGTTTTCATATTAGATGAAAATTAATATTGCATGATATTTTTTTAATATAATTACAAAACCATGCTAATTCATTTATGTTGATTAATAATGAACACAAATAAAATGAATATAAAACTACTAAATTAGTAGGTTTATATTGATTAATAATAAACACAAATAAAATAAATATACAATGTCTAAATTAGTCATTTGTAATGATTATTAGTGAAAGTAAATGAAATAAACATACACTACTAAATTAGTCATTTATATAATGAATATGAAAATACAAAAAAACAATAAATAACTATTGGAAGTAACAAAGTTGTGAGTATGAATGATCACTAAAATTTGCATATAAACAACTACTAGTGGCTAATTTATAATATCATATCTTGTGACTAACATCTTGGTCATATTTCTTTAGTCATTACTTTGTTTTCTTGGGTGGTCAGAGAGTAGTATATTTGGTTGTGTGTTTTGTCAATAAATGTGGCAATTAATGACTAATTCAATGACCAAATTCACAACTAAATATACTACTAGATGATAAAATTGACACAAAAAAATAATGACTAATTTAATTACAACTAAATTGGTTACAAATATAAGATAATGTCAATTATCCACTAATGATCACGTGACCAAATATAGTCATTTATATGTGATTTTTAGTAGTTATTTCCGTCACTAATTTATGTTTTTCTACTAGTATAAATACAAACACATACCATCGAATCAACACGAGATAAGTCCAACAATGATCAACAATACATGCATGAAATTGGTACCTTGCCTCAATGAGATTCTCAGTATTAAGTTGAAATGTCTATTGCACCATTACAAGAAGCATCCATGAAGTCCAATAGTGGAAATACTAAGCTATCACTTGATTTCTCAAAAGAATCTACAATCTCTCCTAAAAAATGTGCTCAAAATGCAGTTCAAAATAAAGGTCCTTTCTAACTAGCCTTGAGGGTATATTTATACAAAATTGAGGTAACCTTTCACCACCCATGAATGTTCAACTTCCCTCGTGACTCTTCAACTTCTTTATAACCTTTAACTCCTAAATGAATTTTATTTCTAAATTCTATTATTAACTTTAATTCCAAAATAAACTTATTTACAAATTACAAGGAATTTCAAGAGACAACGTTCCTTAATTGACCCAAAACCCATGAAAGCCATGTGAGGTGCCCTACTATGTAGCTATTGTGTCAAATGTGTTTACCAAGCCTTATATATGGAAGTGATGGATTGGACCTTCTTTGGAAATTCTCTTTCAAATCTCATTTGACACTATATCATCCAAGAGTAAGATACTCAAGTATAGTTGTATCTTATATGAAAGCCTGAAGAGCTTAGTGTGTATCTTGGTATATCCCACAATATGTTGTCTGATTGTTTCCTTTGTGGGTTCCATGTTATCTTCAGTAAGCACTTGCTTATCTTGAGTGAGAGTACAATTATCAGAGTGAGTTTTATTGGTGCAAAAAGGCATTATGAGGATAGGGGAAGCTCCAAGAGTAAGCGATGGGTGGCCCTGGTGCAAGGAGATGAGATTTGGGATGTGTCTAAATAACTAAGTGAAGATATTTATTTAAGTGAGGTTTGGGTAGGCGAATCGCCAGATAGGTGAACAGTCAGGGGTAACCAGATGACACAAAGAGACAAAATGCAACTAGAAAATATTATAGGGAAAGGATGTGGTACTAGTCTATTTCAATCGCAAGTCATAATCGTAGGTTGTAAGCATGGATCACAATCGAAGGGACTCCTTTTTGTTGAGTTGTCACAACTACAAAGTGAAAATACAATGTAAAAATAAATAGGAAGGGGGACCTTATATAGAATTTTAACCACACATGTGAGGAATCGATGCCATAAATGAAAAACCATGGGACAAACTACGAGATGAGGTAAGGTAGTGCAGTGAGGTCTAGTTACCATAATTTACGGTCGATAGGAATATTTTGACATATTAGTTTGCGTAACCATGAATTTTCTTGTGGTGAGGAAACGCATAACCAGAGATTGCATAGTTAGGAGACAAATGGGTCTTCATTGTAGTCTGCAGTGTTGATTTGTTGTAAAAGGGCTACAATATGACCCGGTGGTGCGATTAACCACATAAATTTGTGACAAGGATTTATGGGAAAATTTAAAGTGAAATAGTGGCTTAGAAGACCTCTAGGGGAAAATGACTTCTAAAAAAATCATCATAATACATTTTCTAAGGACTTCAAATTGTGGGATCCAAATTTTTAGAGTGTTGAAAAGTTGGGGGGGTTTTGTAGTTGCTACAATAATTGACAATTCATGGGTAGGACCTCAACATCTATGTTTATCCCTTATTCCTTATTTATAGTTAATTATGATCCTTACAAAGCATTGAATCAAATCTATGAACCCCACTAGTTTAGTTATTTAGACTTGGCTATATGTTTAGCTTCTTTTTTGCTTTCATTGGCCTCGTTTGTTACATATCACAAACTTTTGTTCAAACAAAAATAGTTTCGATAGGTGACAAGGATAATATATATACAATATTTAATTGTTCATAATTTTGATACTAATCAATGATCTTGCTCCACTACCAATGAGTGTCCATAGCCCCTACAGAGTCACTCAAGAGATTGCAAGAACTGCTTCGTGTTCATAGGCCCGAGGAAGTTGCTTACGTCACCTCTCTGTGCAATAAGCATTTTTCAATCCTTTACCCCATATTATTATTTTTTTATTATGAACTTGGAATTATTTGTGTGTTCATTGTACTAGGGCGTATGAGGGATCCCGATTTATTTTACATCCAGAGAGGATATTTTTGTTCTTTAGAGACTAAGATATCCTTAAATAAGTTTGATCATTTTGTTATTTCTCCCTTTCCCTTCTCTAACAATCAAGTTAACACATTTATTACATAATTCAACATTTGAATACCCATTCAAGTGACAAAAATGTTATAAAGGATGCAAGTTAATGTTAAGGACTGAGCTAGCAGAGGGAGATCTATTGTAATCCAATAGTCAAGCAACTATGAAAATATCTATCGAAGCATTTGACATAGCACCATTGAGTCAAAAACAATATATTTATGTACACGGCCTCTTATTTATGTATAAGGGTCTAGTAACATAAATGAAAATAAATTCATCAAGAAAGAAAATTTGATAAAAGATTTGAATATAAGGAACACAAATGCATAAGAAAAACCAAAAGAAATATGTACAATTTTGAAAATAACATCTTGGAGAGTTTTCTACTAAAAGTAGAGTTTCATGTCTTTGACATTCATGGGAAGGCACTCAATCTTCCCATATAGGGTCTACAATCTGTAAGTGTGGAGGCCAAGTTTCTCGTGAATATGGAATGGATCAAGGCAGAGCGATTGGAACTTCGTGTGTTTTCCCTTGTCTTCATGAGATTTATCCCATTCCCATATTGAATTCCTTTTCGCCTACGGATCTCTTATCAAACCATCATTTAATGTGTTTTTGAAAAGCACAAACCCGTTGTGGGCCATTTTCCTTTCCTCTTCTAGTTTTAACAAGGTTTTAATCCTACTTTGAATGATGGGGCAGTGCTTATTGTGAGATTCTTGGGAAAGTTAATGCAAGGATAGGTAGAGATTTAGAGGCAAGATAACTCCCTTCCCATAAATAAGGAAGCATGATGAAGTACTAAGAAAAGGCTTGGGTGTGACTCGAACAACCCATAGAGATTTATGTAAGTAATTGTGTCAATTCTTTTGTTTGGTTAGCACAATTTCCTTTATGATGTGAAAAAGATATTTGTTAGTAGATTCAATTAGTCCAATTGCTTGGGGATAATAATTAGAAAATTGATTAAGTACAAATCCATTTTCCAAGACAAAATAATATATTATCAAAGATGAAAATTATGTAGCATTATTTAAAACAGGTGAGGTTGAAACACTAAACTTGATGATAATGTTTTTCTCAAGAAATTGTATCACTGCTTTATTTTCCACATGTTTGAGTGAACTAGTTTCAACCCATCTTGTGAGGTAGTTTGTCGCAGAGAGAATGTACTTGTGTTGGTTTTATTAGTGAGGATTAATCTCATCAATGATGTCTAGTCTCCATTCTTGAAGTGTTTCTTCTACTGCAATGGAGTAGTTGATCTATTCTCTCTCCAACACACTTATGATAGATTGGACACTTGTCTGAATATTCATTAGCATCTTTGAACAATGTTGGCCAATAATATTCTGCTCAGATAATATTTTGTGTCATAGTTTTGCTAGGAAAATATCCTCTATCTAGCCCATCATGAATCCCTTTTAACACCTTCTCAAAATCTAAGGACTCCAGACACAGTAGAAAAACTACATTATGATGTTTCTAAAACAACGCTATGTGGACCAACTGATAATAAACATACTTTAATCTAATGGACCTCTTATGTTTTGTTGACAAGCATGATGGCAAAGTCCCTGGCTCCAAATATTGCCCTATTTCTATGTATCTTAATAATGTCATATTGGGTGCACAGAAAGAACCATTATTATACTTTTTTATTTCTTATTCACAATCAAATTTTTTCTTCTTCCTACTAATTGGCAAATTGCAGCTACAAGCTTACATAAATCGTGACCTTTATTTATGTTAGTAGGATTAAATTCGAGGTCATACTACTGCAAGAAAGTCATCAAATTTTATCTTCGTTCCTCCAATTATTTATGTACAAGTATGGATATAATTGTGGGGTGGGAAACAATTACCCTAACATGACCTTTGAGGATGTATGGCTTGAAATTTTTAACCACCATATATTTCATAAGGATAATATGTCAAAATTTTACTATGAAAAATTGAAAGCACTATTAATAATTATTAAATCAATAATTAATTTAAAAATAATAATAATAATAATAATAATAATATATAAATAAATTTTAAAAATATTAAATTTTAAGAAATATATGTGTGTGTGAGAGAAAGAGAGAGGAGAATATATAATATTATTTATTATAATTGTATATATATGTGCATGTGGAGAATCCTCTATAGTATCTTTTATTCTAATTGTATATTAGTTAAGCCATATAAATTAAATAAGAAATTTAATTTTTATGCCCCTTTGGATAGTTTAATTCCCTCAAAGAGGCTTCCATCGTCAACCCCTCCCTAGAGGTTTGAACCCAAGACCTAGCAGGGACTAAATTTTGATCAAACCAATTGATCTACATTTCATGGGTTCCATGGTTAAGAAAATTATTACATGTTTTTTATAAATGTATATATGGTTAAATCATATTTTTTCGTGACTAGGCTAAGCCTAGGCTCGCGCCAACCTGCTTATTGGATGGGAGAAAATTAATCAACCCAGAATGGGATGTTATCACTAGGATAAAGAATGACCAACCCATGGTGGGATGCTAACATCAAGATTGTGATGGAAGAACAATGATCTACCCACAGTGGGATGTTATCACCAAGATTGTGATGGAAGAAGAATGACCAGCCCACAGTGGTATGTTATCACCAAGATTGTAATGGAAGAAGAATGATCAACCCACAATGGGATGTTATCACGAGGGTTAAGAATTATCAACCTACAACATGATGTTATAACTGATTTGTAGACTATCGTGGATATTCCACTGGATAGTTTATCATAACAAATCTAATAATAATATATTAAAATTATAAATTTTTGCACTATTACAGTTTTATTAAACTTATAGATCGGTAAAGTTAAATGTTATTTGTGCATGCATGCGAATGGAAATTACACAGAAAAGTAGACAATGAAAAAAATAAGCTCACAACCACACATAAGACACAAGATATGCTTTGGGAAACCCTTTCGAAAGAAAACCCAGCTGGAAGGTGAGGTCGCTTCACTCTCTTTCTCTATCTGGAAATATGGTTGCAAGTACAAAGAAGTAGTGTATCTGGCCAGTGGGATGCTACAGTGCACATATCCTCTTTGTGTTCTTTACCTCCTATCTTTGTTGGCTATATTTTATCAACTATGAAACAAAATGATCTCGAAAGAATGGAATGCCCCTTCCTCATAGTGGCCTGGTTATAACACAACTCGATAGCCTACTAGTGGTTAAGCTTGACTACATCAACTCTTAAGTAGAGTTACAATATAGACTCTTCTAGAATATTTTACATCAGAAACACATGGTTAGCCCATTTTCCATGAATAAAGGGGGCTGAAGTGGCATTCTCCTGAACTATAGCTGTGAAAACAGGTAGGTCAACTTATGAGTGGCATAACTTTTGCATACCAGTTGCGATTGACGTGCTTCTTACACTATTGGAAATATCTTCATGTGTAGAATAACATAAAATGGTGCACATTTGAGTGGAAAATTTTTACCCCAAAAAACATCTTTTGATGCCTCAAAATGCTCTCGAAAGAATTAAGACCCTAATTTTCCAAATGTGGTCCAATCGATAAAAACAATCCCATGAGTTTATTCCTCCACTTTTTCCATTCTAAATGCATCGAGATGGATTTAAAACAATATAATTGTCAATTCTGGATCAATTACTAGGATTGTGTGATGGTAAATCAAGCTTGGATACGCCTTAGGATAGTTTAATTCCCCGAAAGTGGCTTCCATCCTCAACCCATCCCATGAGGTTTGAAACTGAGACCTGGCAGGAACTAAAGCCCACTGAAACCAACTGGTCTTCACCTTACAGGTTCCATGATTAAGAATATTATTACATGCTTTTGAAAATTTATATATGGTTAACTCATATTTTTTTTTTAATTAATAATAATAATAATAATATTTTGAAATAAAATTATAATTTAATTAATTTTTATATTTTTCTTAATTTGGGAAATGTGAGATGTATCATGTAGTGAGTGTTTTTATGTTTATCATAAATTGATGCATGTGGGAATTTAATGTATATGGATGTACTAATATTATTATTAATTATACCCATCTCTCTATTTTTGTTGTTGTTGTTCCTCCTTCAATGTTGATGCTTGGATTTTTACTAATCTGGTACCCTTCTATATGTGGGTTGTGGTTCCAATCTCATCTAATTCACCTCTATCTGCTTGGTTATCATTTTGACCTATGCATCCTTATTTTTTTGGTTCTCCAATGTTTCTTCTTCCTCTTCTTTAGAAAAATGAGGATCAGATACCTGCCAACCCTTTGGCTTGTGGGCATACCTCTTTTTCATTTTACAAATCTTCTTTATCCTACTGGCTTGTGTTCTAGAAATGCCATTTTTTAAACAAATTTGACATCTGAATGTTGTGCTCTAGTAATATAATACTTGGACCCATTAAAAGTTTTTATGTTTCAATTGGATGTGATTAGGTAGGCCTTTGTTGAGGTCAATCTCTACACATATTCTGTCAAAAGTGGAGATACATTTTGTTGTTCTGTCACGATCCATTTTTTTAATTTTCCAAAAGTATTTTCAATATTCTCTAGGACCTGATGGTGATAGAAATGACAAGGAAGATTGGGTATTTTTACACATACCAACATTGTTGAAACCGCCATACTTGTAGCATCAAAATGTGGGAACCATTGAGTAATGCAAAGCCCAACTTTGGCCCAAAACAATGACCCCTCATTTAGGACATAGTTCAAATCTTTCTTAATGTATCAAATTGTGTAATGAAGAAATATTTGGAACATAAATAAATATCAAAGTTGAGGGTAGGTAAAGAAAAACCACTGGTGTAATGCCTCAGGTCTGAGCTAAAAACCATTGAATAAACATATAACCACCTTGGATTATAGATTTAAAAATATAGATTTTACCTCTTATAGATTAAATTCCATGGCTGGTGCTTTTTCCATCTATTCTTTGATGTATGACCCTGTGATGTTTTGGATATGATATAATGGGATGTGAGCCTTCCCTTGCACTGCATCCTTGAAAGAGACAAATCTGTTAGGGTTTATGGAATGAGATGCTTCCTTGTAAGATTTTGAGACACCTGAATTTATAGTGCTTGTAGCTCCACCACACAGCCTCACAAGCATGGTGATGGTGAAGTTTCTTGAGATACCATATTCGTGAAATGAAGAGAAATCCATTAATTGCTTCACTTCGTGTAATAATTGTTGCATAGTCATAAAGATTCTAATCCTTTGCTATATCTTCCATTTTACATCCACCACTAGATCAAATCCAAAAACCCATAAAAGGATTGAGTTCCCACTTAGGGTCCTGACAATATTTGAAAACCCTCCTCCATATTTGGATTTTCAATCTTGGGTACTTTGATCTGTGGATCACCATCACTAATGAAAGCTTTTGGACCTTCCTGTTGCATCCTCTCGTTCCATGCACAACCATCAATAGATGGGCTTTTAATATGCTTGTATATAATATGATCCAAGCTTAATGTTTTAGAGCCAAATCCATGCTTCCCTTCATGGACCAAAGTCACAAAATTGTAAATTTGTGGTTGTTTCATGCAGAATGAACTGATACCATATAATAGTTTGAACTCATGATCCTCGAGCCTTAGCTTCCCAACAATGCCATAATCGGTCTCATACTTGATGATGTTGTGCGCAACTTTGTATAGTTGGGAAACCTTGTCGCTTTGCATTATTTCCCCCAATTTGATACATACTTTATGAAATCTAAAAAAAAAAAAAACTATGTGGGTAACTATGTCTATTTTGGAATAAAGCTTCCATGATTTTAAGGAGTTGTCTTTAGTGCGACTTTTTGTAGATTCCGGTGACAAAATCCGGTGGAAAAAAATTGAGGTTAAATCTTGATTTGTATTATTTAAAATGGTTTTTTAACTGCATATTTGGATTCAACACCCTAAAAAACCTCTAGGACGCTTTGATTGTGCAAAAATTAGCTATCAAACTTGCGATTTCAATAAATTGCTGCCAGATTTTAGAGAAATTTGACTGGAAAAACCCACCGGAAAAGCTTCCAAAAAGTCTCACCAAAGGCAACTCCTAATTTTAATTTAATTATCAAGAATTATTAGATGGATGATACCTCCAAGGAATATTTTAGAATATTCTTAGTAGTAGTTATATATCAAAGATTGAGATTTATCTTAAAAGTGGTTATAGTAATTTTTCTCTTTTAATTAAAGTGATTAAGTAGTTATGAACATGAGTTATGCTTTTTTAGGCATGCAATCTTCTTAGTAGGTCATGATATTAGTCAATGGTATTTTGTGACGAAGCCTATTTATAAATTAAAAATCTCCATGGTAAAATGTTCATGTTGATAATTTTATTACATGTTTTTTAAATGTATATATGTTTAAGTCAAATATGTTTTTATAATTAATAATAATAAAAATAATTTAAAATATATTTCTAATTTAATTATTTAAGATTTTTTAAATTTTGACAATATGAGATGTATCAAAAATAAGTGTTTTACTGTCTATTAGATTTTATCACACATTTAATTTATAAGATTGTGTTAGTATATGAGTTAAATATATATACATTTTAAAAAATATAGAACAAAAAAAACATAGCAAATTAACAATAAGACATAAGAGTTCAATTAAATAATCTCTATCACCAATCTAATAAATAGATAATTAAATAAAAATTTATAAAACACTATTCCAAAATAAACATAGACTTAAGTTAAAAAGAGACATTTAAGTTTTTTTTTTGTTTTTTATAAATCAAGGGAATCATTAAACTTGCCATGTGTCACCTAGATAAGAGGGATTGAGTTAGTGGGATTGTCACAATGACCCACAAAATAATTATGTGGATATGCTTGTATATTTTGGGATTGGGCTTTCAAGATTTTAATTTAATTATCAATAATTATTAGATAGATGCTAAAAATTTAAGCTCCATATTCGATAATATTCTTATTTGTGTACACAAATCAAAGGTTGAGATTTATCTCCAAAGTATTTATACATTTTTTTTCTCTTTTAATTAAATTGATTAATTAAAAAAATGTCATATGAATAAGTGTCATATGAAATGAGTTATAATTTAACAAAGTTTATTTACAGTCATCATAAAATGTAGTAAATCTTCATAGATGTTTTTTTAAATATATACATGTTTAACTTATATTAACTTTTTTATAATAATAATAATAATAATAATAATAATATTATTATTATTAGAGTCAAAACTAGTTATATTATAAAGGCTAGAAAACATTTCTTTTTATCTATTTAATGTAATGCCATGATCTGGTTCTTCATCTTGTCTAGAAGATAAACCAAACCTCTAAATTCAAAGATCTAAAATTTAGATAGTTATATATTTTTAACTTTTTATATATATATATATAAAACCATTTGATTTAATGGCAAAATATTGGCCAGCGATTTAATTTATAGTTGCGATAATAGTAAACTATTTTGATCAAATGGGTTAGGCTCACCGGTAGTCCGGATGGATTGACCCGAAGTTGGTTAAAAACATACTGTCCAGCTTTGGAAACCAAAAAACAAAACAAACTTACCCTTCAGATGGATTGACCGAAGGAGGTAAGATAAAATAGGTGAAAAGCATTACTGCCATGGATGAATGTACAAATTCATAAGTTGGCGAATAGTTTGTAACTGTTCGCATCGACAGAAATTTGGCGAATCGCTGCAATGCAGCCCAACAATCCCAAGATTGAAAAAACAACAGCTATGAGGGTGTTGATCCAGAATATCAAACTCCTCTTTGAAGGCTTAAACTTTATGCCGTAAAAGACTACAGGAAAAACAAAGTCAAGAGGCATGAACCCAAATGCTCCAATCACAGCAAGTATATCCGCACAGAATGGTAGCATCGCTGCAATCAAAGTAGCCACGCTTACGTATACTGACCGTAACAACAGTCTTGGTAGCAGATTGCGTGGAGAAAATCTTCCATTGCTCGCATCTCCCGATTTCCCCTCCAAAACCTCAAAAGAGGGCTGTGAATATATCTGAAACACGGCTTCCCTTCACTATTAAAATGCCAAATATGGATGAACATATCCTTTTTCTGTTATTGAATTTTGATTGAACATGTAAAGTAATGGATATAATGTTTATATACCAAGGCGACTGCGAATAATTGGAGGAGTACGCAAATGTTGGCTGTGAAGAGAAGCCAATTAGGCACAAGAGAGGGCTCTCCAGCCGGAGCAAAGCTGTTGAATATGTTGCCTGCTGCCCGGTTGCCGAATGCCCAGTAGCCCGATACCGCCACCGAGAAAAATGTTGATACCACCACTGTGTAGCATATGCACAAGCCTTTGAACATTTTGCCAGAAACAGGAGGGGCTAGTGTTGCCTGCAAAACATTATATACCCATGGAATCAGTGCCAACCATATTGCAGGAATGGATGATGTCTTACATTATTGCTTAGCTTCTCTTGCAACCAAGGAGATGCATATATTCATGCTTCATTTAATAGAAACTACCAATCATATTGGTCTGAGTCTGTTTGGTAATCTAATAACTCAAGTTCCTCTGAAACCTCTACTTTGGCCGTCTGGGTATAGCCCGGGCCGTTACGCGTAAGCTGCTAATGCCTCTAAGATATTTAATTAATAAAAATTCTATCTTACTCCCTGCCACAATTTTAACAAATTCATTGGTAGTGACACCAAACTGTCCCAACAATACTCTGTTTATTTGCAGTAGCTATATTTTACCTTTGTTTCTGTAGGCAACTGTATAAATTATTAAAAAGAAAAACAAACCAAAAAAACCCTCATCCCAGGTCAGGTCATGAATCTGAATAGTGTATCAGAAATGGGTGTAGCAGACCTGGATCTCTGGAATAATCCCATTGCCATATGTTGTTGCAATAATTGCTACAGAATTGAAGGCTCCAAAGACCTTGCTGGCACTGCTTCCAGTGAAAGAATAATCCTTTTCTGCCTTCAGTTTTGAATGCCCTGAAACAACCAATTCATGTAGGACTATTCAATCGCGAGGTGACATATTTAAAATTTGGCTCTCGGTTGTAATCTTATCTGCAAACGGGTCATTAACAACAAACCTGCATGAATCGATCCACCAACCACGCATAAGCTATATACCAAGCTCAAAATCAAGGAAAGCAAGTTAATGTGGCGAAGAGAATGAAAAGATGGTATCTGGGACAAGAATAGCATTGCAATCCCGAATAAGATGATGAATTCATACAGCTTCATGGCTCCGTTTGGATGATAAACCAAGTAAATGAACTGCAAACATTCACGATTATGCAAAACAGTTAGCCGTGATTATTAATTTTACGGATTCCTTCGATTCTGATAAGAATATCCAATATTTTATACAGTTCCTGAATTGAAATTCATGAAGTTTATGGAAATCCACCAAAACTGCCACATGAGCAGGGGACTATATACGTTATCATCAACGGAGGATCAAGGGGACTTTTAATTTAGCCGAAATTAATATCTTCAAGGTAGGATGAAGAGAAAAACCTTCAAGCTCTGACCCCCAAATAGAATGGAGCCAATGACAGAACCCAAGCAAACTGCGAATTGAATCGGCGCCACTGTCAAACGAGCCCATCTGGGTCCTATGCCAAAGAAGAAACGCATCGTCTATTTAATAGATAAAAGTTCTATTCGAGGGTTCTAACAAGTTAGAAAAGGGCTATGATGGTCAATAAATAATAAACCTAGAATGTCTCTGGCCATGTCTCTAAAACGGAGGTGGCGATTGCCTTCCAATTCCAGGCGCTCCAACACCAAGGATAGGAGATTGTATGAATAAAATGTGACGGCGGCTCCAACAATGAGAAACAAAATCCCCGCAAACCATCCTAACGCCGCAAATGCAAATGGCAGACTCAGCAGGGCCGGTGCTACTATCGATGTAGTCAAATGGTAACCGGCGTGTAACCAGTTCCCTGCATAATAAACATAAAACATAAATTGTTATTTAGTGTTTTCAGCCATGGAGATCATATATACCCAGAAAACTAGAAAATAGACCTTTGGACTCCAGGACAAATACAGCTCCTGCATCAAGATGATCCTTTGATCCCATATCATCTTTTCCATTTCTCAATCCACCAGACTCTGCATCGCTTCCCATCGTCATTGTTTTGATGTCAATCCACACAGAATGGATTCTTGATCACCCCCCACTCCCCACTCCGAACACAGTATGGTTTTTAGGTGCAATGGAATTTGCAAAGATATAATTATAGATCCAATTCACTCCAACCACTAAATTATTATCATATTCATGGTGGGCGAAAGTGGAGATATTTATCTCGTACGAGTCAAGATGCGATTAGGACGGGCACTTATTTTGCTGACTACTGCATAACTTCATTATCCCATCTAAAACAGTTTTATTTAATTAAATAATTAATGAGTGTAGTTATATAAATTAGATTGTTGGTAACAAGGGCGAGGTATAAAAATAATTATATTTTTTTAAGTTTATTAATGTAAGTTTATTATTAACTTATGGTTTGGGTAGTTATGATTTTTTCATACTCACAGATTCTATAAGAGTCCTTATTATCCACAAAATTTCAAAACGATAATCGTTGAATTTTTTTGAAATCAATAACCTTTACACGATAGTGTTTTCTAACCAAACACTTTGTCGGATTAAGTTATTATCCATTTCATACATTAATTTTTTTTTTTTAAATACTTAAATTATAATTATTATTAATAAAATTATAAAAAAAATAATATATGAATTAAAATATATTTTGTTTAAAAAGTTATTTGAGATAAATCTTTATTAATATTTTTTATCTTAATTATGGATGAGGTTAAATCTTTGGAAGTGCAAGTCTCTCTTTTGAGTGCAAAACTTGAGAAAATATTTGCAACTCAAGAGATTTGATCCCTCTCGGAGCCCTCTCTTTTGAGTGCAAAACTTGGGAGCCCTCTCTTTTGAGTGCAAAACTTGAGAAAATGTTTGCACCTCAAGAGATTTGATCCCTCTTGGAACTTGATAGATGGGGAGTTAAGGAACCGAGAAGCCCCCTTGACACATAGCTACTAGTAAACATCTGAGTGTACAACGTGCCCTCCTCTAGATAGACTCGGTCACAATTGGTGGATTTGAACCTTGGATCTCTTAGTTTTCATAGATCTCACATTACTTTGATTAATTTTTATTTTATTATGTAATTTCACAAACTCAAAATATTTTAATTAAAATTTTATTTTATTTATTATTTTAATTTTTTTTTATGTAATTTCACAGAGTCAAAATGTTTAGGTAAAATGACATAACATAGCAGAACATTACATCTCTTCCATAATGGACTCTAGAGGGTTTCTAGGTGCAAAAAAAAATAATAAAATAATATATATATATAATATATATATATATATTATATATATATATATATATATATATTATGTTTTGATTGTCAAATGAGAGATGTTTTTGGGCATGTGTTATTGATACTTGGAATAATGCTAGGCATATTTTGTTTGTTAGTGGTTAGAGTGTGTTGAGGGATTTTCTCAACAATATTCTCTAGTCTTAGAAATTATTGGATCTCATGACCACTATTTATGTGGCTCGTAATTTTTCTTTAGTGTGAAGAATACAAATAGTTTTGTAAGTCATTGAGCCGATAGGCGCAGCCCATCAAAGTTGAATTTTTGTTCATCTCGGTCAAAATAAAAAATCTAAAAAATCTAAAAATTAAATAAATATACAAAACATTTAAATAATGTCGACTCATAAAAAAATTTGCACTTGAAGAAATTGGATCCTTCTAGGTTCATGTTAGATCGGTGTTTAAAATGGATCTATGTTGGTATCTGTACAATGACTGCTCCTTCAATTTTCTTGTTGGTATTAGAGCCCATATGGGCCTGACTCCCTCAAGGGAGAGCTCGGGAGGATGGAAGATATCTGAGATTTGATTCTCTGTATATAAATTACTTTAGATGTATGTTTGTGTGTTTTTTTTTTTAATCTATAGATATGTTCATTTTCTTTTGTGCACTAATTTAGTGTGTGTAAGTCTATTGGAGCGGAATACGGAAGAGCCTTCAGGTTAAAAGCATTGCATTCGTTGTTTATCCTGATAGCAGCATCTGATCTACTAGTGTAAGAGTCATCACATGAGGAAGTATGAAATGGAGACATTGAGTAGTGTATCAATGACACAACGTTGTGGAGATAAAACTCCATTTCTGCACATTTTGCATTTTGACTTCGGCATTGTGAGAAGAGCAGTAATCAAGGTTGTAAGCACAGATTTTTTTTCATCTATTGTTCTCCATTTCATGCCATTTCCTGAGAGAATTTACAATCATTACCAGTGAGCTTGATTTGGTGGAAGGTGTAGAGGAAAATCCACATAGTGTTGGATCTTTTTTTTGTGCATTTGTGACTGTTGAGAGAAGTTTTCATGTGTCAATCCCAGATTAGAACTGAGGATCGAAGAGCCCTATTTATTATCATCATTTGTGTGCTTTTGGTCCTGTTTGTGCATTTGCACTGGGAGTGATGGAGCCACATGTGTGTTGGTGTTGTTTGACTCCCTCAGAGTGGAGCAACGAATGGTTACGATCACTTGATGGAGGAGTGAAGGGATACGATCAATTCGTGGAGAACTTGACATGAATTTGAATGATGGAGCAACCAAGGGATACAATTAGTTCATGGTGAACGTGGTGAAGCTGACATGAACGTGAAGGAAGGATTACTTAATGAATCTTTCTGAGCTAAGAGGAGGCTTATATGTTGATGGAGATGACACTTTGTTTTCTCCAGAGGCAAGTATAGCAACAACACCCTCTCGGTGTTGGGAAGTGTGTCATGTGCAGGGAAGAGGGAGGCTTCCATTGCTTGTGGAGATGCATTCTCTGGTGTGTTCAACGTATTCAGGTATGGAGAGTCTCTATTTCGGCTCCAGTGGTTAATTAGTAGTGCTCATAAAAATACTTATTGTCAAACTAGGCAGCTCTCTGGTGAGAGACTACACCTGGAGACTGCCTCTGGTAGAACGCTCTACATCCATTCACACAAAATCCCATTACATATAAAGTAGCACATAAACATGGTGGCTTGAACCACTCCCTAAATAATAGGATCTTAGACCTAATCAAAGGGTCTCAATCCTATCCTACAACAACAAACAACCAAATCTAGGAAAAGACTAACTTTCTCCATTAATTCTAACACTCCCCCTTAATGGACAAAGGGTGCTTGGAAAAATAGCATACACCTGCTAGTCTAGTCTCAGCTAGGCTTACAATAGTACATTAAAAACTTGGTAACTGAGCTTTCATTTTTGTCTTCTTGCTTGAGAGTCCATGCTTGTTCATTCATCAGTGAAGTTTCATCTTCACTTTTCTTGCCATAAGGTAGTGATGGAGCTTCTCCTCCTTTTTACGTTTTCTACCCCAAAGGCAGAACGCTTGAACTCTTATCCTCCTCTTTCTTGATCTTGATTGTAGGCTAACATTCAATGTTGCAGGTTCTTGGGACTTTTCAATTGTTTCTTCTTGAATGCCAATATCTGCACACTTAAAAACAATGTTAGATTCATATTGGCTCTTGTCTTCTTGCTCCTTCAAGAGAGCTTTGACTTCTCCATCTCTCTCCGTTGACATAGTTTGTTGATTAATGCCTTCAACCTCTTTACACAATTCTGTTTCTACAAACATGTTATCCTGGATTTCATTTGTATATGGAGATAGGATTTTCTTCTCACTAATTAACAACAACTCATCAATAAGATGCTTTTCATGCATCAGATTGATCCACTCGTCATCAGATGCATAGATCTCATCAAATTTGACTTCGTAGGTCTCTACATCAGGGAAGCTTTCTTCATAAAAAATTTCATATTATACAATAATTGTGTATCTTCATCATCACATGTTTTAATGTCAATTGCAGGCACACACTCATCACCCATCATTGCATCTTCAATGTTGACATGTTCAGTTTCACAATCAGTTATTGGATTGAAAACAAAATCATCATTTTAAAGAGGAATACCTTCATCATCTTTGCCCTCATTCAAACAGTACTTCATTTCTAAAATATCCCACAAAACTTTTGCATTTTGAATCTTACCATATTCATGTAGTATGTTGAACATGATGTTTTCATCTAATACGGATATTATAAGACGTAGTGTCGATGCATCTCCACTATCATAGTTTAAATTGATAGCATCTTCAACATAATTCAATAAATTGACCTTCCATAATGTTTTCATTTTAGTTGCCCAACTTTCATAATTCATACTTGAAAAAGAGGGCAGATCTAGTATTAACCTCTTAACGATTTCATCAAATTCTAGATTTGCATCATGATCCTTGACTTGATCAGCTATAAGTCCTTCAATGTCGACTAGGAACTCTTCACCAAATTCAGCAAACAATGTATTTCATATGTCCCTTGATGCTTTCTCCTTATATGTTTCAGTTTTCTTTGAGAATGTTTTAGTCTACTTTGTTGACCCATCACTTCATTCGAATATGGGATCATTGTAGTATGCCAGAGAAACATCAAACACACATGTCCTTGTGTTTCTCCAAGAGAAAACTCAGCTTCACTTCACGCCTAAGACTTCAATCAAGGAAATGGTGAGGCAACATTCACATAAAGATGTTATACTCAGTCTACAGGGGACACACAACAATCGACTGTTCCTCAGAGCAGACAACTCTTTTCTAAAGTGCGCAGGTTAGTTAGAGGCACCATTTGTTCTTATCCAAAGAAGATAAATCTTCTCCAAGTGCACATCATCTCAAGCCTCACAAACACTCTCCACGATGCACCACTAGCCCACTCCTTTCTACACCAACTCCGCAAATAGTAGGGACCACACCACGTCTCACTGTTGACTCTGTGAAAATGAACACAATGTTGATTGAGCAAGTGAAAACAAAACATGATGATGCTGCCGTAGGTTCGACTACCCTCGACAAAACCAGGCATAGAGCCACAAAGTTAGGAAAAAAAAAATCTGATGTCATTTTAATTTACTAAACCAGAGAGTCTTCCTTCTCCTAAACTAGATTAAAATTGTTGCTCCACATTCTCATTCCCATGGTTATACAGATTTGGTCATGGTCATAGATTTGTTCCCAACATCGCTCCAACTATGCTTTTGTGTAGCAGAGCTTCAAATTGCGTCCACAAGGGTCTCTACCTCTTGCCAATGGCTTCAATGCCTCTAAAAAACTTCAATAACCAGCAACATCACCAATTCAACGCCTCTGAAAAATTTCATGTGGTCAAGCCTCATTTGGTAGATGGCTCACAAGCCTCTGATCCCTTGCTTGTAACAACTATGTCGGTCGAGAGATCGAATCCCATAAGGAGTCGAAGCAGGATGAAGAACAAGATGATGTTCACATGCACAACTGCAACGAAGGAGATGAAAATGAGGATGGAGATGACGTTAGGCTCGCTAGCACCCACAACCCTCTCGACCACCAGAAAACTAATCACCACAATCAACAAGGCCCTAATGACAATGACAACATCGACTTGGAAGGCCAAGTGGTTCTTGCAAATGATCAATTCCTCACAACATTTCATGAATGATGACAGATCAAATTCATAGTGGTTATAAGAGCTCACCACACCAGTCAGTGGCTCACACACTATTTTAATGGCGGTCAACAAAATTTAAGTCTTTTAGGCTATAGGAATACCACCAAGCCAATGTGAGAGCTCAGTAGCAATTCTCGAGAAACAAAACCAGAATGTGCTCAGATACCTTTCCAAAGATCGAATGATGGACCGTTTAAATAGAAGACTCCAGCAATTCGACCATGTGCGCCAACAGCTACTGCAAATTCTCTCTTTAATATTCCACGAACCAAGATAGATGGGTCACGAAATCATCTGCACTTCAACAAAGATATAAGAATCCTTTCACTGAAAGAAAATCGAGATATAATAGTTGAATTCAACTTTCTAATATTAGCCTCCAATAGTCAATGGACCAATTTCAAATAGCAAATCAAACTCCATGCTTCCACTACGTAGATCCACGTCGATCCATGCTTACACTCCACAACACAGAGAAATGCTCACAATTCAGTGAGACAGAGAAACACTCTAGTCGTGACTAATGGAATGATACAAATATTCTCTAGTGACAACAACAACAATGCTCGATTTGGCTCCATGATCCACCATGCCACAGGGACAGACTCCACACAACCACTTAGATTCAGGTGCAATCTGGAAACCACGATCCGCTTTCAATGCAAGTCAGTCTACAATCCGTGAATAGGCCACACAGGTGCGATCTCCACCGATGCACACTTCGATCTAAAATTTTGTAGTAACAAAAGCTTCCACAGTAGCCTCATACCAATCCAGCAAGCACGTAGCTCAGTCACCATGTTACCTCAAAACAATGTAAAATTTGAAACGGGAACTATAAACTCAAAACGGGAACTCTAGCAAAAAAAGGCCAACAAAACATCAAAAACAGTGCTAAAAATGAAAAGTGTGTATACTGGAACGATGGTTTTTTTTTTAGGGACAATTTTGAACATGTTTTAAAAATGGTAGTGAAAACAAATTTTTTGTGCAAAATATAGCTTGAAAATGGAAAAGTGATTATACTGCAACGATGATTTTTTTTTAGGGTCAATCTTTAAAATCTAAAAAAAAATGCTAGTAAAATGATCTAACAACATAAAAATGACTCATAACTTCTTATTGAACACCATATGGAAATCAAAAATTTTATTTCAAGAGACGATGCATACATCAATTAGATAAACTGTATTAAAAAATTATTCAAAATCACTAATATTTTCTTTCACGCCATCAGAATTCACATCTTCAGATGAGTGACTGGATGTTGATGAAGATGTTCCATATTCTTCTCTTTCATAACCTAGTGCCCCATCTGAGTCCACATGCATGCCCATCATTTCAGGTTTCAAAATTCTTCTAGATCTACGACTGGTTTCAGCAGACTCCCATCTCCATATTATTCCTTCTGGTAACGACCTTTTCAGAATCTCTATCGTCTTGAAGCGAAGAGTTACCCTGTTTGTTAAATTGAAGTCATAAACAAGTATGTCAACATCCTCCAATTTCAATATGTCTGTGCAGTGACGATTTATATTCGTACCCTTTCTTTTTATCTTTCCGCCATTTTTTTGTCAACTACCATCTCTGGCTTATACACACCATTGAATGGGTGTGTATTTGTGGCATACCAATGTACTTCAACACTTGTAACATCCTCATTTTCTGTAAAGACCTTTATAACTTTAGCAACCCAAAATGGATAGCCATTGAGATCTCCATATGCTAGCACTGTGATCATGCAACCCTCCTTAATATCCTGTACTGAACCCCTGTAAAGGTCTTCCATGGCTTCACGTTGTGCACAAGATCTTCTGGAACCAATATACATCTCTATTTCCTCTGCCTGTGAAGAATTAATGATACCTTGAGATTGTTGCTGTTTAGCAATGTTTATTTCCTCATGTGCATTCGACACATTTTGTGGCCAAATAAATGGATTTTTCAAAGGTATATATTCATTTGTTCTTGTTGAAATGATATCACTTTGATTATTGAAAAATGACTCCCACCAAACTGAATCAGCAATGTCAAGGTACTCATATGTATATCTAATACATTTTTTAATTTCTTCTAGGCAATCAGAATAATTTATATCTCTTTTTTTGGCGTGCATTACGAACTTCACCAACTGATTGTAATAACAATATTTTTGATGCAAATATTGGATGATCTGGAATGAACTTCAAAAATTGCAAACCTAATGACGATGCCCATTCTGTAGTAGTTGAATACTTCTTGCCCCACATTAGTGTTTTCCCATCAATTTGTTTGATACGAAATTGATGTTGGAAGCTAATGTCATTAAGTTGTTCAATTCATTTCCCCTCACCATATGAACCCATAATAAACCTTCACATGTCAACAGTTTCTTCCAACGCATCAAAAGTAGGCTCTCGCATGTATGATTTCTTAATGCATTCAATTAATGATGGCAAGCTCCCAGCTTCCTTCCTCCTCAATGTGACTGAAAAACGACTGAACATCTGATCAATATGGTCATGAGTGTGCCAAACAAGAAGGAAACCAACCTTTACCTTCTGAAAAATTCTCAATTCAACAAGCATGTTTAGATATCCAAAAACAACCTAATTTTTGTTTTCACGGCAAGTGTTGTCCAATTGTAGATACAAAACTTTAGGAAGATTACCAGACCAATGAGAAAGCACATCATGAATTATGGTTATGGTCAGATTTGCATCATTATTAATATTTGGAGTTGTGAAGTACACCTTTGGCAACATTTTCCCATTGAAGACCATACAACCGACCAAGTGATATTGAATAAAATTTTCCTCCTGCAAATTTTTGAGTGTGCGAACAAAATGTGGTAAAAGTGTTTTCTTCTGGTCCATACCATCAATTATCAAACCCAAATATTTATTCAGATTATCATAATACTTCTTTCGATGCTTGTACAACTTTTTTCGTTCATTTGTTTGTTGTTCGCGATGCTCCTGAAGTTATTTGACAATTGAATCTACACAACATAAAAGAAAGCCATTAAGAAATATGTTTTCATACTTGATGAATATACAATCTTAAAAGTTAAAGCTATGAATTCCTACCTCTTTCTGACCCTTCACATTTGTCCCTTTTTTATTTAAGAGAAGCACATGTACTGCAAATCCCCATCCTTGCCTTCTTAGGAATACAGACATTGTTGAATTCTTTTTCCATATCTTCACAAAATATTGCTATGTAATAAACTGGCCATGTCCCTCAACACCTTCTGCATATTCTTTATATGAGTTGTAGATTTCGCGTCTCGAAAAATTACCTGGAATATGTATTGTCTCTCTATTTGGCATACACTCTCCATGCTTTAAAAAGAAATCTTTCATCCATGACATTGCAGTGTTTGATAATGGCCCAAACTGTCTTTTATGGTGTACTTCAAAATAAAATGTGGGATCCTTTTCCAAATTTTCTTGAATTCTCGAGAGACGAAAATTCCCAATCGAATGAAACATTTTGAAAGCTTTTCTACAGATAAATAAAGTCTTAATATGATAATCATAACCTGAGAATGTAGATTGCATGCACCCAACTAAATATGAATTTTGCATGCTTTTATTCATTGACAAATATCTCTTCCTACTCTCTAATGAAAATTTTAAATCCATATGTTTCAAGCAATCTTTTTGGCAACATTCACTTGAAATGAGTGCGCTGATAGAACTTCTTCTCGTTAGATATTCTGCTCTACCACTTTTATAAGTAGAACATCTTGCATTGATGCGAAAAGGTCTACTCCTACTCCTCGATACAATATTTCTTGGCAACATCTCCATCATTAGATCATCATTTGTATAAGGATTTTTATCATCATTAAGAGGAATGTTATCCACACTATGATCAACTGTGCTTTTCAAATACTGACTTAGAGGATATTCTTCATCTTCCCCTTCTTCAGTGCTACTGTCATAGTCCATAGAATTCGAACTCAATGGAAATTTTGACTCGATGTTTATTGGATATTCTTCCTCATGTGCATTTTTGGTGCTGCTCTCATAGTCCATAGAATTAGGACTAAGTGTATCATCTTGTCCTTCATCACTGCTACCTTTATACTCATTAGAATTAGGCCTAAGTGCATCATCATGTCCTTCATCACTGCTGCTCTCATAGTCCTTAGAATTAGGACTAAGAGGACATTGTGACACTCCATTCTTTTGAAATTCATCATCGCGCTCTTCATCACTGTTGCTCTCATAGTCCTTAGAATTAGGACTAAGTGGACACCATGACGCTCCATTATTTTGAAATTCATCATCTCGCTCTTCATCACTGCTACTGTCATAGTCCTTAGAATTAGGACTAACTAGACACTGTGGCACTCCATACTTTTGAAATTCATCATCCCGCTCTTTATCAAAGCTGCTTTCATAGTCCTTAGAATTAGGACTAACCTGACACCGTGGCATTCCATACTTTTGAAATTCCTCATCCCGCTCTTCATCAAAGCTGCTCTCATAGTCCTTAGAATTAGGACTAACTATACACCATGACACTCCATACTTTTGAAATTCATCATCATACACTTCATCGTTGCTGCTCTCATACTCCTTAGAATTAGGACTAAGTGGACACTTTGACACTCCATTCTTTTCAAATTCGTTATCACGCTCTTCATCACTGCTACTCTCATAGTCCTTAGAATTAGGACTGAGTGGACACCGTGACACTCCATTCTTTTCAACTTCACCATCTTGCTCTTCATCACTGCTGCTTTCATAGTCCATAGAATTAGAACTAAGTGGACACCGTGAGACTCAATTCTTTTGAAATTTGTCATCAAGCTCATCATCACTACTGCTTTCATAGTCCTTCGAATTCGGACTAAGTGGAATCTATGACTCTTTATTTATTTGAAATTCTCCATCCCCTCTTTCATCAATGCTGCTCTCATAGTCCTTAGGATCAGGACTAAGTGGAAGAATTGACTTTCTATTCATAGTGGAAGAATTCCCGCTATATTCATCAATATGAATAGAGTTGTTACGCGATGAAGATGTTGATGTTGTATAAATCGAAACTTCACTATCAGGACAATCCATCCCTTTCAAATAGAAGATGTGGAATAATACAAATGGAGAGTCCCTTAAATATATTATATAGCTTAGAGAATGAAATTTTCCCTCCAAAAAAATTTCGCGAAAATATTTCCCTCCTAAAATGTAAATTTAATTCTTTTATGAAATAAATGATTAAAGTTAAAATTATAAACTACAACTTCTACCTAAATTATTTTAATAGTTAAAGTATATAATATTTACTAAACAATTGAATGTTTTTTAAATTTTTTATAATACATTCTAAAACAAGTTAATCCCACATTCACCGCACTATAAAACAATTCCATACTGTTCGCTTTATCATATTTTCATTCATCGCCATAAAAAAATTAACATGTTAAAATTTATTAAAACTAATTAATCCCGCATTCACCGTACAGTAAAACATCTCCATAGTTTCACCTATATATTCCATTATCACTATTACTCACGTTACATCAAGGTTTGCTAAGGTTCGTTAAAATACTTGGAGCGAATTTGTGGAGCAGCCACATTGGGATCAACAACATATTCAATGAAGATTTCCTGCAATTGAAAGATCAGTTAAATTTTTTTCCTTCAAATTTCTCATATTAAATTAGTTTAACGAAGTAGATTTTTTTTTCTAAACATAAAATTTTTTGTCAACCAAATTAAGAAATATTTCCGCCATGAGCATGGTTGGCCCAGGGCAACCCCATCCTGCAATCGACCGACCACTAGATTTTTTTTTAATAAACTTAAAATTTTTTGTCAACCAAATTAATAAATATTTCCGACGTGAGCATGGTGGGCCCAAGGTAACCTCATCCTGCAATCGGCCAGCCACCCGCTCCCTCTGCACACCCTTCGGGGCCCCTCCCCAAACTCAGCAACCCCTTCCCCCTCACCCCTCAACCCACCTTCTTCCCCACTTCCCTACCCCACATGACCCCGTCACCCTTACCCGGGCCCCCTACCTCACTCCCCTGGAGCCACCCACCTGCCCCCTACCTAACTCCCCTTCCCCTCCCCCTCACCTCACCCCTTGTTTCCCCGACTCTCGTTCCCCGCTTGCCCACCTCACCCCTCGTTTCCCCCCATCCCTACCCCTACCTCTCCCCCTCACCCCTCCTGCCACTCCTACCCCTACACCTACCGCTCACCCTTCCCCTCCTCCTCACCCCATCTTCCCTTGTCCCCCTCCTTTCGCTCCCCCTCACCGTCCAACCTACCCTCACCCGTCTCTCTACCCCCGCCCCTCCTCACCCCTCGGTCGCCCCGCCTACCCACTGACCCTACCCATTTAACCCCCCTCACCCCTCGTCCCTGTGTTACCCCCTCCCCCACAAACCCGCCCCCCCTCCACCTCACCCCCGGCCACCTCCATAACCCCCCCCAACCCCTCAACCCTCCCCCTACACCCATTGCCTCCTCCCACCACTAATCCTCCAACTGCTCCCCCTCACCTCATCCCTACCCGGCCCCCTCACCCCTCAGGCACCCCCCCGAAACCTACCCCTACCGCCCCCCACCCCCCCAGATAACCCTACTCCCCTACCCCCCTGTAACACTCCCCCTAACCTGTACCTGCCCCCCGTAACCCCCCCCAGTAACCCTAACCCGTAACCCCCACCTGCCCCCCCCGCCCCGTAACCGCCCCCCTACCCACCCCCGTAACCCTCCTCGTAACTGCCACCCACCCCCCCTGTAACTGCCCCTACCAACCTCCATAACCCTCTCCGCCCCCTCCCTGTAACCACCCCCCTACCCAACCCAGTAACCCTCCCTGCCCCCTCCCCGTAACCAACCCCCCTGGCACCCCCCGTGTAACTGCCCCCCTACCCACCCCTGCAACCCTCCCTGCCCGCTCCCCGTAACCTTCCCTGCCCCCTCGGATGACCACCCGAGCGCGCCAGCGGGCCGCCGAGGTGGCGAGGGGTGGGGTTCGGGAATCGGACGGCCACCCCGAGTGGGCCGACGGGGTGGCATGGGGTGGGCGGACGGCCACCCCGAGTGGGCCGGCGGGGTGGCGTGGGGTCAACAGACGGCCACTCTGGGCGGCCCGCCCACCCCGCACCACCCTGGCGGCGAGGTGGGGCACTACCACCCACCCCCCAGCGGCCCACTGGCCCACCTGGGGTGGCCGTCCGATTCCCTAGAGTCGGACGGCCACCTCGGGCGGGTGGCGACCACCGGGGTGGCATGGGGAGGGCGGGTCAGATGGCCACCCTGGGCGGGCCAGTGGGTCGTCGGGTGTCCGCGAGGAGGGCAGGTCGGACGGCCACCCCGGGCGGGCTGCCAGGGTGGTGCGAGGAGGGCGAGTCAGACGGCCACCCCGGGCGGGCCGGTGGGCCGCCGGGTGGTGTGGGAGGGCGACCATGCCCCGTCCTTGCCTTGCGCCACCCCGACGGCCCGCCAGCCTGCCCGGGGTGGTCGTCCGATTCCTTGGCACAAGGAGGGTGGCCGTGCCCCTCCCCACGCCACCCTGGCAGCCTGCTAGCCCGCCCGCGGTGGTGGGGAGGGCGGCCGCGTCCCTCCCCGTGCCACCATGACAGCCTCCGGGCCCGCCCGGGGTGGTCGTTTGATTCCTCTGCGCCCCACCTCGCGCCACCTCGGTGGCTCGCCCTGGGTGGCCATCTGATTCCCGCTAATCAGACGGCCACCGGGGTGGCACGGGGTGGGGCTCGGCTGCCCACCCCGTGCCACCCCGGTGGCCCGCAAGCCCGCCCGAGGTGGCCGTTCGATTCCTGAGCCCCACCCTGTGCCACCCCGGTGGCCCGCCGGCCTACCTGAGGCCAGGCGGGCCGGTGAGCCGTTGGCGTGCGCGGGATGGGGCGCGGCCACCCACCCCGTGCCACCCCGGCGGCCTGCCATCCAAGGGGGCGTAGGTCAGTAGGCAGGGGAGGCAAGAGGGAGGGAGGTGGGTGGGGGGAGGGAGGGAGGGAGTGGGCGAGGCAGGGAGGGGGGTGCGAGGGGGCCGAGGGGGAGGTTAGGGGGCTTGAGGGGGGCGTTTAGGGGGGGTGAGGGGGCGCTGAAGGGGGAGTTTAGCAGGGGGCCGAGGGGTGAGGGGGAGGGGATGGGGGGGTCAGGGGAGGGGGGTTAAGTGGGGGTGTCGAGGGGTGAGGGGGGGGGGTAGGGTGGGGGGGCGAGGGTGAGGGGCGGGGGTGTGAGGGGGGTGATTAGGGTAGGGGGGAGGGGTGAGGCTTGGTAGGGGTAGGGGTTAGGGGGAGGGTTAGGGTAGGGGTTAGGGGGGCGGGGGTGAGGAGGGTGGTTAGGGTAGGGGGGCGAGGTGTGAGGGGGGGGTTTAGGTTAGGGGGTGAGGGGCGGGGGGTAGGGGTAGGGTGAGGTGGGAGGGGTAGGGGTAGGGTGAGGGGGCGGGGTAAGGGGTGCCGAGGGGTTGTGAGACAGGGGGAGGGGGTTAGGGAGCGAGAGGCGAGGAGGGGGTTGGTTAGGGAGGGACGATGGGTTAGGGGGACCGAGGGGTTGGAGGAGCGGGTGTTAGGGGTAGGGTGAGGGGAGGCATTAGGGAAGGGGTCAAAGGGGTGAGGAAGGGGGTGGGTAGGGTGGTCGAGGGGTGAAGGAGGGGCGGTTAGGGGTAGGGTGAGGGGGAAGGGTCGAGGGGTGATGGGAGTGGGGAAGGGGGGGTGAGGGGAGGGGAGGGGCGGAACGGGTGGCAGGTGGGACGGTTGAGGGCGGGTGGGTAGAGTGAAGGGGAACGAGGGGTGAGGGGGGCAGCCGGTTAGACGGGGGGAGGAATGAGTGGGGTGGATGAGAGGGAACGAGGGGTGAGGGGGAGCGCTAGGTAGAGGGGGGGAAAGGGGAGTGAGGGGGAGGGATGAAAGGTGAGGTGAGGGGGGGGGGGTAGAGGGGGAACAAGGGGTGAGAGGGGGGGGAAGGGTAGAGGGGTGGAAGGGTTGGGAGGAGGAGGTGGTGAGGGTGAGGGGGGGCTCGGGTAGAGGGGGGAAAAAGTGAGTGAGGGGGATGAGGAGTGAGGGGTGAGGGGGGGGGGGTGAAGGGGAGGGGTAGAGTGAGGGGGAACAAGGGGTAGGGGTGGGTGCGGGTAGTGGGGGGGAAGGGGAGTGAGGAGGGGGAGTAGGAAGAGGGAGGGAATGAGGGGTGAGGTGAGAGGAAGGGAGGAGGAGGGGATGAGGGGTCGGTCCTAGGGGAGTGTGGTAGGGGGCCAGGTGGGGGGGATGAGGTAGGGGGTAGGGAGAAGGGGAGTTAAGGGGGTAGAGGGAAGGGCGGGTAACGGTGGGCTGGGTGGTGGTCTCTGATTGCGGTGAGGGGTGCCTCGGTTAGGGGGAAGGGGTAGGCTATTGGGAGTTGGGGAGAGGGGGAAGGAGGTGAAGTGGCATTGTGGTTCTGGGCCAGTAGGGCGGCTAGGGGGTGGAGGGGGCATGGAGGGGAAGTGGTTGGGGGGTGGGGTGGCATGGGGGTAGGGGGGAGGTGTGGAAGGGGGGTAAGGGTGTGGCTGGATGGCCATCCGATTGCAGGGTGGGGGTGGTGTGGGTCGGTTGAGGGGGAAAAGTGGTTGGAGGCGTGCGGGGTAAGGGGTGGGGAAATTGCCCGCCACTCCATGGATGGACAGGGTGGTTTCAGTGGGCTTCTGCCATTTCTTAGTGTTAATATTTTTTTGATTTCAATTATCTGATTATACAAATTAAAAATTTAGGATATATTTTCGTTGTGGATTTAAGTTAATATGTTTTCATTGTTTACTAACTTGTGTTTCTATTTTTCAGGAAAATGGCATCAAAGAAGATTTCTGTGAATATATCTGGACCGAAGACACTTAAAGGTGTATCTTCAAAAAACATTGGTGAACGAACTCCACCTGAGCTCCTGGATACAAATCTTTCAAGTGCCTCAAATGATAAGAAGACGATTTCAGACTAGAAGAATTCAAAAGAGGTCAAATTCCCATCAAGAATATGGTATGTGAAAGAAAGAGAAAGCCAAAGTGTGAACATATATCTATTTATTGATATATCGAATGAAAATGGAATTTTTGCGCTGATGGGAAGAGTCATAGATATGTGTTCGGTACCAGACACTAAAGTTGTTTACATACTTACAAAAGCTTCCAAGTCACATGAAAGGATTAAATATCAACTAACATATTCATTGTATGACACGAGAGAGGTATCTACAAAGTTGTGTAAACAAATTGTAAATGAGATGAAACAAAACATCGTAAGTATTATCATTTATATTTGTATTTTGTCTTCTTGAAAGTGTCTTGCTATATTTTTTTAATTTTGTTTTTATTGACATATGATATTTTGTTTGGCAAAATTTTGTTGAAAGTTGTTCAATTAGGTTGGGAGGCATTCATTTCATAGAGCATGATATCATGAAAGTTGTCACCAGTTTTTACTCAGTGTTAGAAGAACATATGGAAAACAAGCAAAATGTAGTAATTGATGATGCTACAAAACTACATCCAAAGGATCAGAAAAAAAGGCCTCTACTGGATAAATCTAGCAAGGGTAAACAAGTTACTTTTGAGGGAAATGAAGTTGAAAATGACAGTGAAGCATATGTTGCCGTTACTGAAGATGACATTGGAATTGAGAAGAGCCATAAAAGACCAAAAGTAACAATGCCCAAAAATAAATCTATTGAGAATGTTATGAAGAAAAGTAAAGTTGAAGATTTTGAAGTAGTCATTACCAGCAGTCGAGAACCTAGTGAAACTTCAAAAGAAAGCAGAGAAATCATTACACCAGGAGCTGATTTAGAGGATGGCATTATCAAAACAAAACAAAATGTCATTCGACAGAATTTGACAAAGAAAAACTTAATTGATGGTGGTTGTACATTTCAGCTTAATGTCAGACAAACCTATAAGGCAAGTGAAGGACAATGTCAATATCAAGTCAGAAGCCACACCATCTGCATGTTCACAACTTGAAGACATTGATGAGGTATAATCCATATGCTCATGTGGTTAATTATGTGCTTCTTGTTGATCCAATTCAAGTTTCCGACAAAAAAGAATTTGATAAGTCAAAATGTTTTGAATACAATTATTATGTGCTTGGGGGGAACCATTCTGTAGAAGCTCAAAGACAATTGATGGAGGAATAACCCAATAATCCACGTTTTGAAATGATGAAATGTATCATTTATGTTGGTTTATCAGATACAGAAGCAAAGTTAGTGGCATGGGATCATAATTTAGATAATGAATATAGGATATCTATGACTTTCATCCAAAGGGTTAGATTTATTCGTAGTGAATTTCAAGAAAAATGTGGTGGGGATAGGATAAATGTTACAGCAGATTTCCGAAGGGAATTTTGTATGGAAATAGGTTATCAAATCGAAGAGAAACCCAATTCAAAAGGTGTAAAACGCAACCTTCCTAGTGATATATTCAGAGGTGTTGATAACATTTTCCAATTGGCATTTAGAATTGGAGATGTTTGGAACTTGATTGATGAGATTTGTAGCATGTGGGAAAACATTGGCATTAAAAAACAGAAGGTTAAAGAGTCTAAGCCATTGATATGTGGCGGCAGTAAATTAGGTCCTGACTTGAAGCAGCTTCCAGAAGATATGACTATCACACCTTGGAGAGCAATGCAAGAAGCGAAAGATGGAAAAAGGGGAATTATCATTGGAGGAAATGTCCGAGGAATTTCAAAAGTAAGTTTGTTGAATTATTTTATTTATTTCTAGATTATAATTTTCTTTTAAATAAAACATGTTGTTCTTGGTAGTATTTGTTATACATATCATTATATTGACCTTTTGTTACTTTATCTATGTAGTCACAAAGTTTACATGAAAATTCAAGAACAAATGGGTAGATTGTTGAATGAAGATAGTTGGGATGATGCGTACGCAACTATCTAGATTCAAGTTCTACACCAACATTAAAAGATTTTATCTTCCATTTAAAAAGGTATCTTTATTTACACATTCGTTTTTATTCATCTGTGTACTATTTTTAATTTATAACTTACACATATATTTGTTTATTTTATAAAAGATGAAGAAGGATGATAATAGAGCGCCAACTAGCTTAAGAACTTTTATTGAAAAAATAAAGACCGAAAGACTAAGGAAGCAACATGTTAAGAATGTTGAACTTGATCCAACTCTTACTCATTTCATTTGGAATGGGCTAGACAATGTTCAATATCAAGTAATACAAGGCAACTGTGAAGACATTGCTAAACTCATACCTAAAAGGGAGTATGCCCTAGTTATTGCAGATATTCCCCATGGTTTCAATATTCCAAATATTGACTATGATAGTGACCCTTATACTTATCAAGCTTTTATTAAATTGGTTGCGAGATTTGTAGAAGTCATGTCATCACCATTATGGAGATTTGTGACATTTCATTCAGACACACAATTGGCAATGATATTGTCAAGCTTCAAAGGGAAAACAAATTCAAGGATACAACTTAAATGGTAAGACGTTTAAAATGTATATTTGATTAATGTTGAAAAATTCATTTACATACAAGTTGATTGAACTTTTACTATTTCATGTTACAGGGAAAAGTCAAATCTTCTTAACCGTGACGATCAAGTATTTATAAATGATTGTGAGTTCATCCATATTGATAGTTGGGCAAAAGATGATAGTTGTATGTCTATGATTTTTAATCGGGTGGACGAAAAGAGTCATAGCCAAATACTGAGTTATGATGCTATTGTGAAAAAACTAACATATGAAGACAAAGAAACAAAAGGAGAGATAGTAAACATTTATCAAAAACCACAATTATTGATTAACTATCTTATAGACATATGTTCAAATGAAGGAGATTGGGTTCTGGATTTATTTTCTGGATCAGGTAAGTTTTATTATATAGAATTGAATTTCAATATGTTATTTTTTTAATTAATATGTCATTGTACTAATTTACTTCATTATTTCTTTTGTGCTTGATAACTAGGTATGTAACACTAGCATGCTGCCTTCAAAAAGGAAGAAATTGCATTGCAATTGAAAAAGATCCATTACAATGCAATTTCATTCAACAATGAATTAATTCTCTTCAATTTCTTCCAGATGTAATGCAAGAAATTGGGTTGAAGAAAGGGGACTTTAGTGAATCATGTGTGGCAAAAAAGGCAAAGGAACCTCAACCACCATTACATGAGATGTTTGGAAAGACATACATTGGGAGATTGGTAGACATGAAAGATTCAGTAGAAGACGAAAATGAACAAAAAGAAGTAGAAAATATTGAGGAAGAAAACAATGATGAAACTCTAGAGGACGAAGAGTTTGGATTACGTGACATTGTTGATTAAATTTAAGTTATGCTTGGAAATCAAGCTCATTTTTTGTAACTATTAAGTAGTTATACTTGCAATGTTTTGACTTTGACATTTTATGAGAAGAATATACACTCAATTGAGGTTGTTATGCGTTCAATATTTGTAATATGTGATTTTCGCATTAATTTTTAAGTTAACCATTATTTTTTGAAAAAAAAAAGTGATTATTATTATTTTTTTTAAATGAAATTCAGAAAAAATAACTATTATTTAACTATTTTTAATTAAAAATTTTCGTATAAAAATTGTGATTTTCACATGTCAATTGTAGCAAAAAATTATCAAAACATGTAGTTTTTTAATTATATTTATGTTAAAAATGACTACTTTTATGTCAATTGTTAGAAAATATTGTTTTTTAGAAACAATTATTTCTTGTGGATTGAAAAACTAATTAACAATGTATAATTATGTAGGATATTGAAAATTCAAAATATCAACCTTCTTCTTTAAATATGTGAAACAATAAAAACCTCACTACAAAAAAAATAAAATTAAAATAAAAACAAGAAAATATGAAAAAAAAGACCACTTCAAAAATTATTATGTTTACAAAATAATTATTTACATTTCATACATTAGAACCGAAAAAAAAAAAAAAAAAAAAAACAAAAAAACAAAAACAAAAACCTTTTAAAAAAAAGTCTGGTGCAGAATTACCACATTTTTAAATCAGCATAAAAAACACTACCATTCTAAAACACAATGTACATAAAAAAAATTATAGTGCCAAAACTAAGCTTTAAAAAACACGTGTGTTTTGCATAACCCCTTTTCGAAATTGGGTCACTTTTTTGCTATCTCTACAAAACGGGTAACAGTATGGGTTCCCGTTTCAAAGTTTACATTGTTTCAAACCCACAAATCTCCACCAAGCACACATATCTCCACATATCTGCACAATCTGGAAGGACAATCCACGCTGCTCCTCCACATAGTGAGCAAAGCATGCAACACTCAGATCTCCTTGGCCACACACAGAGGCTGCTTGACCACGCAGGCTCCTTGACCGACCACGCAGTAAGCTGCATCATATCTTGCTTCACGCAGGTTCCTTGACCACGCACACAAATGATCTCAATCACCACGCATCACATATGCCCACGAGCACCATGAGTTGGCCTCTGATCCACACCACATCATATCCAATGCAACTCTCATGTGGCTCTATCTCTGATAACAGTTAGCCTTAACGCAAAAGATCAACCTCTACGGATTCATGCAACTGATAAATCCTCCAAGCCATAGGTTCACGAAGCAACTCCCACAAACAATGCCATGTTGCTGGTCAATAACCAATTGAGGTTAAGATGGCATAGACAATGCACGAAAAGGCACAAAATTCACTTCCACTGTATTGCATGTTTGAGAATATCCACAACTCAGCACATATCACTGTGGTAATTTTGCCTATACGCACTGCACTACTCATAGCGATAACACAAATCGCTTAGGATATCACTAACAATCAGTTGCAAATATTCTATTTACAACACTGTCCTAAGGCTCCCTTCTCCTAAGCTCACACGGCCTGCAGTAGCTATACCAACAATTGGTCACACAAGATATTGCATCCTTCACACCAGCCTTACTTGGCACTTCACTTGCCCTCAATTCTCCTTTTGCTCCAATATCATGATAAAAATAAACAATCAAATTTATTGATCAAACTGGGCAGGTCTCAAGTGAGATACTGCACCTGGAGACTGCCTCTCGCAGAATGCTATGCATCCATTCACATAAAATCTTGTTACACATAAATTGGCACATAAACACAATGGTTTGAACCACTCCCTAAATAATAGGATCTTAGACCTAATCAGAGGGTCTCAATCTTATCCTACAACAACAAACAACCAAATCTAGGATAATACTAACTTTCTCTATTAATTCTAACAAGTGTAGCAGTGGGACAGGTTGGTGGTCGTCGCTGGACTAGACTTCATTCTTTGCATAGTCGAAAGTGGCCCACACTTGTCACATCCCTGTTCATTCACAACAGAAAACAACGAGGGCCTACTACCAAGTTTGGCTTGTCGAATTCTGTGGGTGGAAGCTCTTCAAATTTCTTTTCCAATTTGGTAATAATTCGCTTAACTCCGGAGGACACCATTTTCCCAAAGAAAGCTCGGAAGACGATGAAATTCTATGGATTGTGTTTTGGGTAATTTTAGTTTGGTGTCAATGCAAGTCAGTGGGGTTCAATTTGGCGCTGGAAAATTTGAGGAATTCCCCATCTAGGATGGCTACCATGAAGACATCATCGCATAATGCTTCCTCCTCTGGTCCTCTTGCTATTGAGGAATCGCCCTGCCAAACATTGGTTTTGGCTCCGCCTCGCTGTGGTGGCGAAACGGCTTGGAGCTCACGGTGAGGTGCTGACAGGTCACGAGGTGGTAGAGGTGGACGACGATTTGGGGTCTACCAAGGGAGAGGTGCTAAGAGAGGTGGGAAACAATGGATGATCTGAGGGACCGCAGAGAATAGTCACAAACAAAGGAGTCGAGGTGGTGGACGTCAAGGTGGAATGAAAAGCAGCTTGGGAGCGTCTGAATCCCAAGACAGGCAACCCACCTCCAATGCTATGGGGAAACCTGCCGAGACCTCATTGTTAATCTAATGAATCGAATGGATGTTGTTGAATGCATCTGGAGAGAATAACATGTGTTGCAGATGGCAATCTTGGACCGACTTCACTACTTCCAGAGTCAACTCAGGCAACGTGTAGTTGTGGCGGGGAGAGGTCAAAATATTCTCTCAGAAAAAGTTGAAAAGATGGAGACCTAGATTGCACACTTCGAAGGGCATGTCAAGTGTGACTTTTGCCCTCCACTACCTCCTAAAATTTCCTCAGACAACACTGCATCCATTACTTTTGGTGGGTAGTATGCTTTATGAAGTATTTTTTGTTTTGGTTGTGTTTTGGTGCCTATTGTCTAGTCGGTTTTGGTTTCTGCCTTTAGAGACCATTTTGTATTATTTTCATAGGTAAATTTTCTGGTCAACAAACCCAGTCGGGGTGAGACCACCTATTTTGATGACATCTCTATGTACTCCTTTCTCCGAAATTAATAAAAGATTGACTTACAAAAAAAATGCAATATAATTAAATTAGTGGTTCTTGAGGTTCTTTGGTGATGAGAGAACATATCGCTAAGTTAACTGTGTGAATTTGTTACATACTGATGGATATTATTGTGCTTCAGGCTTCAGGAGCATCAGTTACAGGTTATGTGATGAGATCCATGTGTGTAGAAAGGAAATTTGCATAATTCACTGTTGGATACAATCTAGTATCGAGATTATCATTCGGGAAGTCGAGAAGCGCCAATTATACAAAGTTCATCAAAGATGGTTAAAGGTGATTATGTCCTAAATGAGTTGAATGGGAAGCTTTAAAATTGTGGTGGTGAAAATAGCATCATATGAAGAATTCAAAGTGGGGATAAGTGTTGAGGAAGAATAGTCATTTTTGTATTAATCTTTGTAATGGTGTAAATGTAAAAATTAAAAAGGGCACTTGGAATAAGTCTTATATTAGAATGTAGGAAAATTTTGTTTTTTAGTGGTTAGAGTCTGTTGAGATATTTTCTCAACAATATTCTCTTGTCTTAGAAATTGTTGGATCCCATGACCACTATTTATGTGGCTTGTAATTTGGCTTTCGTGTTAAGAATATGAATAGTTTTGTGAGTCATCTCTATACAATTCTCCTCCAATTTTCTTGTTTGATGAGCTATGGTATTCTAAAAAATCATATTTACAAGTTAATAATATCAATGGTAAAGTGGGGTTGAATATCTATGGTTAAAATTCTTGTTATATTGTAAATGTTAAGTTGTTATGTGCTTATTAATGAAATTTAAATATGGTTACAAAATTATTATTTTAATTTATATATTTTAATGTGATTAAGGGTTTAGATATATCATAAAAGTAAATAAAATATTTTGATTGTGAAATGAAATATGGTTTTTGGGCATGTGGTGTTGATGAGTTGTGGTATTGGCCAATTGTATTTTCACAAAGACTATTTACAAGTTAATAATATCTATGGTAAAGTGGGCATGACTATCCATGGTTAAAAATATTGTTATATTGTAAGTTTATTGCAAGTAATAAAGTTTGTTTGTGTTTATTAATTAAATTCAAATATGGTTGTGGACTCATTATTTTAATTTATAAAAGAAAATAGATTATAGGTACTACTTATATATTAGATATTTTAATGTGATATGTATATATAATTTTCTCATCTAAAAAGTTATTAAAAATTTTCTTAATAAAAACAATACAATGTAACAAATTAAATTTTATTATTTTTGTTCTTTTATCTTTTAAAGTACACTACAACATCTCTCATATTGGGCTCTATATTACTTTTAACATTTTATTATTATTTAATTTATTGACATCTAAGTGTTTACAATTCCTTTAAGTCCTATAAATTGAACATATTAATACACAATTTAATGTATTGAACCGACATGTAAAAAACTTTACTTTCTTACATTAAACCTACACATTTACCCTATACTGGGCTATAGAGAGCACCTCTCGGTAGGCTTAATCTTTTAATATTAATATCAGATGTTTTTCACATGGCATGATAACAAAATTAATATTTTCAAATATTACAACTTTAATGTTGAAATATTTATGTCACTAAAGATTTGAATATATCCACGCAATATAGTTTTTCCTTTTAAAGATTCATTTTACAAATATTTAGTTAAAAGAAGTATTAAAAGATTTTCAAGCACGATTTTTGATTCTTTGTATTGAATTGTATTGTAGATTTTTTTTTTATCTATATGGTTCTTTTCATTTTTGTTTTGGGCCGACACTCATTTATTGTTATTTTATTGGAGGCGTGACATACTCGCACATCACCTACACCTCACTTACATACTGGGCTATGGAATGCACCTCTCAGTGCAATTATTGAAAATTAAAAAGAAATTGTGAAAGTCCTATTCAAAAAATAGACTTGTCTATCAACATAAGTATGCTTTGTTTTATCGTTATAATAAGGAAAAATGGACATCTAATTTTTTTTGTTTTTTTAATATAATACAGTGAGATGGTAATTTCTCTTTATTAAAATTTAATTAAATATTAAATTGTGTTGTGCCATCCAGAGAGGCTCTACAACTAATTATACTGAAGATGTTCATTTCAAACCACTAAATATAGAATTAAATTATAAAAAACAATCAATCAATTAAAATTAAAAGGACATAAAAACTTCATAAATTTAAATTATATATAACAATTATAAATTAACTCCCATTTTAATAAAGATATAAAAACTTGATAAATTTAAATTATATATAACAATTATATATTAAGATCCATTTTAATATATAAATTAATATGATTATTTATATTCATAATTATTATATTTTAGATGAAAAAATTGATTTATTCCTAATGATTAGGAGGAATGAATGGGATCTTCACCATCAAGGGTCAATTCAATGCTCACTCCACTCACTCTTTTAGTCTATCTAAAACAAAACCAAACAAGACATTAGGGACACGAAAAGAACCCGATGAGACTTATTTTGTATAATGATAATGGAGTTAGAGCTAGCAATTTCTGTGAATTTATGAAAACATGTATATTCCTCTTATACATATACTGTAACACCCCTCAGTGAAAAGTAAATAGTTAATTTACTTTTACTATAGTAACTTAGTGAATTGCGGAAATTGAATATTTAATGTTTATTTTGATTTTATTTAAAATTGGTTATGGCCAGTGAGGCAATTTATGGGGAAAAGTCACTAGTCAAAGTTTCCCTTACCTTACAGATAGAGATAGTTACTTATCTCAGTTGGGGAAAAGAAGCCTCATTGGCTATGAGGAAAAGTTGAGGCATCTCAGAAAGGGAGAAGAGGAAGAGTAAATTTGATTTCCTCAAACATGACGATGTTGAGGAAGGCAGGACGTTGTCATATGGGCATTCTTGAGATGGTTGGCCGAATCCATAATCAGACTTGGAGTCTAAGGAAAAGACCTAGTGAGGTCTCTGTCTATCACCGTTAATTTTAGGATAACAATGGTATGTTCTATGCTTAAGATCAATTTTACTTCAATTCCTTTATTAGCCAAATATTAATATCTAGTTCAACAATCACATCATCATGATAGTAAAATGGAGATAGAACATAAAAAACAATAGTAGGAGACAAGCCAACTCAAGAAGACACAAGATATGGCACTAGCGAGGGACAAACCCCAATGTCGGGAAACCCTTGATCAATTCTTCTTACAATTCTTCAAAATTTCACCAGAGAGAGTACAATTTACAATATTCACTTGCCCAATCTGATCAGTCAAAACAACAAAAAAAGAAATCCCTAACCAAAACATCAATGCTGGTCAACAACGCTGAAATTGACCTCCAAAATAGCTCGGTCAACCTTGGTCAACTCAACCTCCAACAACAAGCTAATGCAACTCAAAATAGTATGAAATTAACCAATCAAACCTGGTCAACTAAAGGAAACATAGAAACTAAAACTAGGGCAGTCAACATTGGTCAATGCAGGGGTCAAATTGCCTCGGTTTTTGTGCCAAGAACTGTGGCCTGCCCAAATAAGTCTCTATTGCAAAATTAAAGTCAACGCTAGTCAAAATCAGCCTCCTGCAATTTTGATATCCTGAAATTTTGGTCTCATGAAATTTCGGTCTTCTGAAATTTCGGCCCCCTGAAATTTTGGTCAAATCTGATCAACACAACAGCTAGAGAATCTGACCTTCCTTCGGACATGTGGAGAGAGAGAGAGAAGCCCAGAAATCTGTACCTAATCAAGATGAGAGAGAGAAAGATGAATGAGAGTGATGCCAAAATAAGGAGGAGGCACCTTGTATTTATATGCAATGTTGAAGGATGGAGGAGGCTAATTTGATGGTTGGCGAACCTTGATAATTTGTCCATAATCAAAATAAAATCATAACTTCATTTTTACATGTCATAATGGAATGATATTTAGATCAATACTACACCTCTCGGAAAGAGGAATCAAAGAAAAATATCAACTGGCTCATAAGATTTGTCAAAAGTGATGTTTGGCCTAGTTGCTAAATTTATCACTCCCTCTCAATGAGGGAGAACATCACCTGCCAAACTGTCTGACAATATGTACCATCCCTATCACTTATCTGCTTTGTTGAACCATGAAGAAAGAAGAAATGATTGAGAATTTATCATATCATTCTCCACTGATGTTAAGTCAATCTCCAATAATAGAGAGTGTGTTATACCACTCTTAACTGACCTGAAGTCAGTTTCCATTGATCCGAGATCAATATCAACATCCTAGCTTAGGGAGTACGGTAGTACACTATGTGTTCATCAGTAGTAATATCATCATTTCCCTCATTTCCGTACTGATTAGCCAAATGATAGGTACTTCCCATGAGTCTCAGACTGCATGGGTAGGATGTGCCGACAGGAGAAGGTGAACCACTCATCTTGCTCATATGCCATAGGAGAAGGTGAACCACTCATCCTGTGCATATGCCACCGTGGGGTATCACAGGGGAAGGAGAACCACTCACTCTATACATCGCGCACCAATGGGGGAGGGTTACCCACTCACCCTATGGTCGATCATCGCTCCAAGAAGTACCCCAAGCCCGCCAGAGCTTCTAGAGGTCAACTTCCATCTCATACGGGACCCTTATAAGAGGGTCTCTCCATGACTCCAAGTCATTCATGAAAGGTCAATAATTTGACCTTTCCCAGGGGCTTCATAAGAATACCAACGACCTGATCATCAGTCCTAATGTGTTGGAGCCTTATTTCTCCCCGTTGTACCATATCCCAGATATAGTGGTACCTGATATCAATATGCTTGGAGAAGTCATGAAACACAAGATTCTCTGGAAGAGAAATATTTGATTTTCGCAGAAGATCATGGTGATATCCATCACATCTCCAAACAACTCACTAAAGAGCTTCCTCAAACAAACAACTTCATAAGAGGAAAAACTAGCAGCGATATATTCAACCTCAGTGGTGCTCAAGGCAAACAAATTATGCTTCCTACTCATCCGTGATATCGAAGAAGAACCTAGAGAGAAGCAACATCCAAATTTTCCTTTACAATCAACCACTGTGTCAGCCCAGTCTGCATCAGAGTAACCATGGAGCCTCACATTCCCGTGAGTGTATCTCAGTCCATAAGTGATTATTCCCAGAAGATATCTCAAGAGATTCTCGACAGCAATCCAATATATGTGATGAGGCTCGACCATAAACTAGCTCAATGTATTCAATGTAAAACATATCTCTGGATGGGAGTTCACCAAGGACATCAGGCCCCCCACGAGTTGATGATACTCAGGAGGATTTCCCAAATCGGGTCCAATAGAACTTCCGCATAACTTATTGAAGTTAAGTTACATCAAGGTAGTCATGGACTTGCAGTCCACCATCCCAAATCTTTCAAGAATCTTCACAATATATTTTCCTTGAGAAAGGAAAATCTCTCGTGGATTTTGCAAGACTTCCAACCCTAGGAAGTAATGCATCAGCCATACGTCCTTCATCTCGAATTCAGAAGCCAAATCCCTCTTACATTGATGAATAAGAGGGTATGCACCTATCAGAAAGAGATCGTCCACATAAAGTACCAACATGAGAGGTATATCATTCTCAACCTTAAAATAAAGGTTTAGATCAAATTCACTTCTCATAAATCCCAAATTCATTAGATAGCTAGATATCCTCTCATACCAAGCTCGAGGTGCTTGCTTCAACCCATAGAGGGCTTTCATCAACCTGCATACATGTGACTAACGATCTTGAACTTCGAACCCCTCAGTTTTTTCTACATAGACTTCCTCATTAAGTGAACCATGCAAGAAGATAGTATTGCCATCCATCTGATGAAGATTCCATCCTTGCGAGGTAGCAAGGGCTATAATCAAATGGTCGGTGGTGTAGCAGGCAATCGATGCAAATATTACATCATAATATACACCTTCCTTTTGAGAGATGCCTCAACCAACGAATCTGGCCTTGAACTTTTCAGAACTTCCATCACCTCCATGCTTGATTTAGAAGAGCCATTTCGAGGTGAAAACGGATTTGTCCTTAGGTCTAGGGACCACATCCTAGACATCATTCTTCATATTTGACTCATATTCTTCGTTCAATGCACCCTTCGAAACTTCGTGTTTGGCAGCTTCTTCAAATGTGCAAGGCTCAAATTGAACAATGGTGCTCATAGCAATTAAGTACATCCTTTCAAGAAGAAGAGGATGAAGAAGATGGTGGAGAGGGTAAAAAAGGAAAGAAATCTAAAGGAAAGAAGAAGAAAAATGCTTTTGTTAAGAAAGAAGGGGAGAAACCCGTGTGCAAGAATTGTTCCAAAGAGGGCCATGATGAAGAGCATTGCTAGAAGCTTCATCTTGAATTAATACCGAAGAAATTTAACAATAAAGGGAAACAAAAGACAAACGTTGTTGTACAACAAGAATTGGGTTCCAACTTAGGTGATGAAACAAAGATTGCAGGCACAGTCACTAAAGGAAACTTCGTGGCAAAAACAAGCAAAGGGGAAGTCGTGGCAAGCACCAACGCAACAATAACTCCAACATTGCTTCAAATGAAGAAAACAAAATTGAGTTGTTCCATATGAGAGTTATTTCCAAACACACCAATATTGATACACTGTTTGATAGTGGATCCCAACAAAATTTAATTTCTACAGACTTGGTCAAGAAGTTGAATCTGGGAAGCGTTCCTCATCATAAACCGTATCCGTTGGGTTGGATAGCCAAGGATGAAAATCTTCATGTCACAAGGAAATATGTTTTCGGGTTTGCTATCACTACCAATTTCGTTGATGAAGTTGAATTAGATGTAGTGCCACTCAGTATTTCTGGAATTGTTTTAGGAAGCCTGTATTTGTATGATCGGATAATATAAAAGGAAGGACGGCCTCTGTAGTATCAACATACTCTGCTTCTGTTGTTGAGAGTGCAACAACACTTTGCAGTTTTCAAACCCAACTGGCAGTTGTTCCACCTACAGTAAACACATACCCTATTGTGCTCCTCATGTTATCTCTATCACCTGCCATATCTGCATCATCATATCCTTGTAGAGAAATGTTAGAACCACCAAATCATAATGTTTGATTTGTGGTAGCTCTCAAATCCTTCATAATCCACTTCACTACCATCCAATGTTCTTTTCCTGGATTGTTCATGTACCTGCTTACAACTCCCACTGCATGTGCAATATCAAGGCTTGTGCAAACCATTGCATACGTTAACCTTCCAATTGCTGATGCATATGGCACTTTAGATATATAATCCATTTCTTTCTGAGTTTCAGGACACATTTCCTTACTTAGTTTGAAATGGGTAGCCAAAGGTATACTAACTGGTCTTGCATTCTACATATTAAATCTTTTCAACACCTTTTCTATGTACTCACTCTGAGACAATGTTAATTTTCGATTCTTCTTGTCTCTAATTATTCTCATATCAAGGACTTGTTTTGCAACACCCAAATACTTCATTGCAAATGCGTTTTAAAATTTTCTTTTGAGCAAATTTATTTTCTACATGTTAGAACCTGCAACAAGCATGTCATCTACATACAACAACAATATAATATAGATGCCATCATTTTTCCTTTTGAGATAAACACAATGATCATAGTGACATCTAGCATAACCTTGTTCAGACATAAACCTGTCAAATTTTAGATACCACTACTTTGGAGCCTGTTTTAAGCCATACAAACTCTTCAACCTGCACACTAGTTTCTCCTTCCCTTTTACATCATATCCTTATGGTTGTTGCATATATATATCTTCTTCCAAATCCCCATGGAGAAAGGTGGTATTTACATCTAACTACTCAAGATTCAAATCTTCAGCTACTACTAGACTTAAAATAGTTCTTATTGAAGTCATTTAAGCAACAAGAGAAAATATCTCATCAAAATCTATACCCTTTTTCTGTGCAAACTCCTTCACCACGAGGCTATCTTTATACCTTATTCTACCTCCATCTTCTTCCTTCAACCTGTAAACCCATTTATTCTACAATGTTGTTTTACCTACAGGCAACCTCACTAAGTCACAAGTCTGGTTATGTTCTAAGGAGTCCATCTCTTCTTTCATGGCTTGCTCCCACTTCTTCCTGCGTTCTACCTGCACTGCTTCTTCATAACATTCTGGTTCACCAGAATCAATCAACAATACATAATATAATGAACGAGAGTATCGTTTAGGGGGTCTACTTATCCTGGTAGATATTCTAACACCACTTTCAGGTGTTTGAGTTGCTTGTTGTTGTTGTATTTGTTCTTGCTATTGATCATTATGATTTTCAGGCACCTTCACTTTATCTGTGATCTCATCAAGCACTGTGTATTCTCTGTTTTCTTTTTCCTGTTTCTTTTCCTGCAGTTGATCCTGATACAAAACCTTTTCAATGAATATCCCATCTCTGCACCTAATGATTTTGTGCTTTTCATAATCATAAAAGCGATAACCAAAATCATTAACACCATATCCAATAAATGTATATTTTTTTGATTTTGCCTCAAGCTTTGTTCTATTTTCTTTATTAATGTGGACAAAGGCTTCACAACCAAAAATCTCTAAAAATGAGTAGTTTACATTTTTATCTATCCATGCCTCCTCTGGAATACCACCATCCAAAGAACTTGAAGGCCCTTTGCTTATTAGATAAACGACAGTATCTACAGCATCTACGCAAAATTGTAAATACAATCCTGCATGGAATCTCATGAACCTTGCATGCTCCATGATTGTCCTGTTCATCGTTTCTGACACACCATTTCCTTGTGGTGTTCCTGGAACTGTCTTCTCTCTGTGAATTTCATTCTGTGAACAGTACCTATCAAACTATTTTCTACGATATTCACCTCCATTGTCTGATTTGAGACACTTCAACCTTTTTCCTATCACATTTTCAACCAAAGCTTTCAATTTCTTGAAAGTATCAGATACATCAGATTTATTTTTAATACAATAAATATAGCTTTTTCTGTTTGCATCATCAATAAAAGTAACATAATAGCGAGAGCCACCAAGAGATGATACCTGAGCAGGTCCCCATACATTTGTATGCACAAGTTTTAACTTTTTTCTTGTCTTTTCTTTCCCAACACTAAGGAATATGACTCTCTTCTGTTTTCCATAAACACAATTCTCACAAAATTTTAAATCAACGTGCTTCAAACCTGGCAACACATTTCTTGAGTGAAGAATCTACATCCCCTTCTCACTCATGTTCCCAAACCTATGGCGCCACAATGTTGTATCTTCTCCTGTATAGGTTAAAGCATTAAGAGAATTAGAAATACCATTTCATAAATACAATGTACCAACATTTCCTCCTTTCGCTATTACCAGGGCTCCTTTAGTGACCTTCCAAATTTTATCTATAAAAGTATTTACATAGCCTTCACCTCCCAACTACCCTATTGAAATTATATTTTTCTTTAGATCTAGAAGATGCCTTACCTCCTTCAATAGCCATTGATTTCCATTCTATTTTTTTATGAAAATTGTACCCATTCCAATGATTTTACAGGGTTTATCATCACCCAATTGAACCTGTCCAAAATCTTCTTGAACATAGTCATGAAAATGTTTTCTATCAGGTGTGGCATGGAATGAGGCTCCTGAATCTACCACCGAGGCATCAATAATATTTTCTAATGAAAGAATCAAAGCATCTTGCAACACATCACCTATCACATTCGCTTCATGATTTTTATCTTGTAGTGCATCTCCTTATTTTCCCTTCCGAGACTTGCACTGTTTCTTCAGGTGTCCTTTCTTCCCGCATTTCCAGCACACTATCCCCAATCTGGACTTGAATATGCCTTTCCTTGACTTACTGCGATATCCTGGGCTCTTTCCTCTTTCCATTTTTCTTCATCTAGTCTCTGTAGTCAAAGCATTACCTAATGTCTCACCAAATATTTTTCGTCGCATTTCCTCGCTAAAGATTGCACCGACAACATCATCAAACTTTAAAGTACTATATATAGAGGCAGAGTTACTAATGGCCATAACTAAACCATTCCAACTTTCTGGCAATGAGCACAAAAATAATAGAGCCCTAACTTCATCATCAAAAGTTACCCCTAGAGAACTTAACTAATTGGTACCTGTATTAAATTCATTTAAATGATCAGCAACAGATCCACCCTCTGACATCTTCATATTAAATAAACGCTTCATAAGAAATACCTTATTTGAGGCCAAGGGTTTTCCATATAGTTTGGACAATGCTGACATTAAACACTCTATTGTCATTTCCTTTGAAATATTAAAGACTACCGACACCACTAGGCACATCCGTATTGTTCCAAGTGCCTTTTTGTTGATAATATCCCATTTTGTGTCTGTCATACTCGTCGACTTCTTTGTCTTTACGCTCAATGGTTGGTACATATCTTTCTCGTACAAATAATCTTCCATCTGCATCTCCCGTAGCTGGTATATTTGGCCATTAAACTTTTCGGCCCTAACCTACCATCTTCTACCATTGCTCCCACTCGAACGAGGAACCCTTCTCTCCTGCAAGTTTATCAGCCAAATAGACCTTTGGCTCTAATACCAGTTGTTAGAAATTATATATTATAAAGCAATGGAACACATAAAATATATTGCAGAAATATAAACACAGAAAACGCATAAAACAAGAGAGACACAGATATACATGGTTCACCCAATTTGGGCTATGTCCACAAAGAAACAGTGAGTCCTTCCTTATATATTATCCAACGAACTTAAATGATACAACCTACAACATATCCGTTGTAATTCCGTCTTCACTCTCACACAATCTCCTCTCTCTTTTGCACTTAGAATATAGATCTACATAGACACAATACAATTCCCTCATATATAGTGAGGGGTTTCATTTTAGGGAAAAAACCCTAAATTAAACATAACTTCTACCGTCAAAGCTTTGCCTAATGAACAACCCAGATTGACTATGAAATGACAACATTTCACAAGACAATTTTACATCTATTTTTAGCTTCGAGGGCACTGCCCCTGATCCCCCGCCAGGGGGGTGTTCCCAAAGATCGTAACTGCCCCCCTGGACCCCCCTTGCAGTGCAAATATTATGGGTGGCATTGTCGCCACATTATGAACTGGGGTCCAATGCGATGATACCTTTGAATGAAGAAGATAATCAGACTCCACACTCAACACATTCATAACTCTCATGAATGTAGCTGGAGTGTTGAAAAGACTGAAAGGCATAACCGTCCACTCAAACAATCCCTATTTGGTTTTAAATGCAGTGTTCCAAATATCCTCCTCAACTATTTTAACTTGATGATATCCACTTCTCAAGTCTAATTTAGTGAAATATTTTGCATTCTTCAACTGATCTAGCAATTCATCTATTCTGGGGAGTGGGTATCGATTCTTTATGGTGATTTTATTCAAAGCTTGATAATCTACACATGTGTCAGGTTCCATCTTTTTTAGGTACCAAAACAATTGGTGAACCACATGACGAAGTAGAGGGACGAATTAGACATTTATATAACAATTCCTAGACTTGTTTCTTAATTCTTAAATTGTTGAGAATTGACATTCGACACATATCGATATTTGGGAGTGGACAATGTTGCTATAGTTGAATTTCGTCTTGAATTCCCTTTTTGGTGGCAATCCCTTTGGTTCTTGAAACACATCTCCGGTCATACAGATAATATAAAAGGAAGGACTAGTTGTTTCTCTGTGGACATAGCCCAAATTGGGTGAACCATGTGTATTTGTCTCTCTTGTTTTATGTGTTTTCTGTGTTTATATTTCTGCAATATATTTTATGTGTTTCATTGCTCTATAATATATAATTTTCTAACAACTGGTATCAGAGCCAAAGGTATATTTCGCTGATAAACTCACAGGAGAGAAGGGTTCCTGGTTCGAGTGGGAGCAATGGTAGAATATGGTAGGTTTAGGGTCGAAAAATTTAACGGCCAAAAATACCAGCTATGGAAGATGCGGATGGAAGATTATTTTACGAGAAATATCTATACCAACCATTGAGCGTAAAGACAAAGAAGCCGATGAGTATGACAAACACAAAATGGGATATTCTCAACAGAAAGGCACTTGGAACAATACAGTTATGCCTAGCAGCGTTAGTAGTCTTTAATATTTCAAAGGAAACGACAACAGAGTGTTTAATGTTGGGATTGTCCAAACTATATGAAAAACCCTCGTCCTCAAATAAGGTATTTCTTATGAAGTGTTTATTTAATATGAAGATATCAGAAGGTGGATCTGTTGTTGATCATTTAAATGAATTTAATACAGGTACCAGTGAGTTAAGTTCTCTAAGGGTAGCTTTTGATGATGAAGTTAGGGCTCTATTATTCCTGTGCTCATTGGTAGAAAGTTGGAATGGTTTAGTTATGGCCATTAGTAACTCTGTCTCTAGATCTAGTACTTTAAAGTTTGATGATGTTGTCGGTGCAATCCTTAATGAGGAAATGCGATGAAAAAGATCTGGTGAGACATCAGATAATGCTTTGACTACAGAGACTAGAGGAAGAAAAATGGAAAGAAGAAAGAGCCCAGAATATTGCAGTAAGTCAAAGAAAGGCATATCCAAGTCTAGATTAGGGAGTGTGCTGGAAATGTGGGAAGAAAGGACACCTGGAGAAAGACTGCAAGTCTCGAAAGGGGAAAAAAGGAGATGCGTCGCAAGAAAAAAATCATGAAGCTAATGTAATAGGTGATGTGTTGCAAGATTCTTTGATTCTTTCATTAGAAAATATTATTGATGCCTCGGTGGTAGATTCAAGGGCCTCATTCCATGCTACGCCTGATATGAAACATTTTCATGACTATGTTCAAAGAGATTTTGGACAAGTTCGATTGGGTGATGATAAACCCTGTAAAATCATTGGAATGGGTACAGTTTTCATAAAAAAACGGAATGGAAATCAATGGCTATTGAAGGAGGTAAGGCATCTTCTAGATCTGAAGAAAAATCTAATTTCAATAGGGTAGTGGGAGGTGAATGCTGTGTAAACACTTTTACATATACAACTTGGAAGGTCACTAAAGGAGCCCTGGTAATAGCGAAAGGAGAAAAGGTTGGTACATTGTATTTATGCAATGGTATTTCTAATTCTCTTAATGCTTTAACCTATAAAGGAGAAGATATAGCATTGTGGCGTCATAGGTTTGGGCACATGAGTGAGAAGGGGATGTAGATTCTTCACTTAAGAAATTTGTTGCCAGGTTTGAAGCATGTTGATTTAAAATTTTGTGAGAATTGTTTTTATGGAAAATAGAAGAGAGTTAGACTCCTCAGTGTTAGGAAAGAAAAGAAGAGCGAAAAATTATAACTTGTGCATACAAATGTATGGGGACCTGCTCAGGTATCATCTCTTTGTGGCTCTCACTATTCTGTTACTTTTATTGATGATGCAACCAAAAAAACCTGGATTTTTGTATTCAAAATTAATTTGATGTATTTGATACTTTCAAGAAATGGAAAGCTTTGGTTGAAAATGAGACAGGAAAAAGGTTGAAGTGTCTCAGATCAGACAATGGAGGTGAATATTATAGAAAATAGTTTGATAGGTACTGTTCATAGAATGGAATTCGCAGAGAGAAGACAGTTCCAGGAACACCACAAGGAAATGGTGTGTTAGAAAGGATGAACAGGACAATCATGGAGCATGCAAGGTGCATGAGATTGCATGCAGGATTGCATCTACAATTATGGGCAGATGTTGTAGATACTGTTGTTTATCTAATAAGCAGAGGGCCTTCAAGTTCCTTGGATGGTGGTATTCCAGAGGAGGCGTGGACAAATAAAAAGGTAAACTACTCATTTTTAAAGATTTTGGTTGTGAAACCCTTGTCCACATCAATAAAGAAAATAGAACAATGCTTGAGGAAAAATCAAAGAAATGTACCTTTATTGGATATGATGTTAATGATTTTGGTTATCGATTTTATGATTATGAAAAGCACAATATCATTAGGTGTAGAGATGGCATATTCAATGAAAATTTTTTGTATCAGGATCAACTATAGGAAAAGAAAACATAGAATACACAGTGCCTGATGAGATCACAGATAAAGTGAAGGTGCCTGAAAATCATAATGATCAACAGAAAGAACAAATACAACAACCACAACATCAACAAGCACCTCAAACACCTGAAAGTGGTGTTAGAAGATCTACCATGATAAGTAGACCCCCTGAACAATACTCTCCTTCATTATATTATGTATTGTTGACTGATTCTGGTGAACTAGAATGTTATGGAGAAGCAATGCAGGTAGAAACTAGGAAAAAGTGGGAGCAAGCCATGAAAGAAGAGATGGACTCCTAAGCAAATAACCAGACTTGTGACTTAGTCAATTTCCCTGTAGGTAAAACAACATTGTAAAATAAATGGGTTCACAGGTTGAAGGAAGAAGATGGAGGTAGAAAAAGGTATAAAGATAGACTTGTGGTGAAAGGGTTTGCATAGAAAAAGGGTATAGATTTTGATGAAATATTTTCTCATGTTGCTAAAATGACTTCAATAAGAACTATTTTAAGTCTTGTAGCAGCTGAAGATTTGCATCTTCAGCAGTTAGATGTAAAGACAACCTTTCTCCATGGGGATTTGGAGGAAGATATATATATGCAACAACCACAAAGATATGATGTAAATGGGAAGGAGAAACTAGTGTGCAGGTTGAAGAAGAGCTTGTATGGCTTAAACCAAGCTCGAAGGTAGTGGTATCTAAAATTCGACAGGTTTATGTCTGCACAAGGTTATACTAGATGTCACTCTGATCATTGTGTTTATCTCAAAAGGAAAAATGATGGCATCTATATTATATTGTTGTTGTATGTAGTTAACATGCTTGTTGGAGGTTCTAACATATAGGAAATAAATGTGCTCAAAAGAAAATTAGAAAACTCATTTTCAATGAAGGATTTGGGTGTTGCAAAACAAGTCGTTGGTATGAGAATAACTAGAGACAGGAAGAATCGAAAATTAACATTGTCTTAGAGTAAGTACATAGAAAAGGTGTTGAAAAGATTTAATATGCAGAATGCAAAACCAATTAGTATACCTTTGGCTACCCATTTCAAACTACGTAAGGAAATGTGTCCCGAGACTTAGAAAGAAATGGATTATATGCCTAAAGTGCCATATGCATCAGCAGTTGGAAGGTTAATGTATGCAATGGTCTGCACAAGCCCTGATATTGAACATGCAGTGGGAGTCGTAAGCAGGTACATGAACAATCCAGGAAAAGAACATTGGATGGGGTGAAGTGGATTATCAAGTATTTGAGAGGTACCACAAATTAAGCATTATGATTTGGTGGTTCAAACATTTCTCTACAGGGATATGCTGATGCATATATGGAAGGTGATAGAGATAACAAGAGAGCACAACAAGGTATGTGTTTACTGTAGGTGGAACAACTGTCAGTTAGGTTTCAAAACTGCAAAGTGTTGTTGCACTCTCAACAATGGAAGTAGAGTATGTTGCTGCTATAGAGGCTAGTAAAGAAATTATTTGGTTACAAAGGTTTCTGGATGAATTTGATAAGAAGAAGGAGTTGGGCAGGGTATACAGTGACAACCAGAGTGCCATACATCTTGTAAAGAACTCTGCATTTCATTCCAAGAAAAACCATATACAACTCAAGTATCATTTCATATTGTTAATGTTGGAAGATGAACAATTGAAGCTGGAAAAGATACACACTAGCAAGAATCCTGCAGATATGTTAACAAAAGTTGTAACCAGGGAGAAACTGATATTTTGCTCTGTTTCAATTAGCCTTCAAGTATGATGATGAAGATGAAAAACAACCAAGTCCAATTTGGAGTCATTGTCCTACAAATGAAGCAGCGATGGAGTTTCTATAATCAATCTACCAGTGGGAGATTGTTGGGTGTGGAGCCCGATTATCTTCTTTATTCAGAGGTATCACCATATTTGACTCGAGATCGTAACACCTCCCGTAATATAGGTAACACCTCCCGTAATATTTGTGCTGTAAGGGGTGTCCACGGGGGGGCGACTGCGATCTTTGGGAGCCTCCCCTGGCGAGGGATCGGGGGAAGCACCCCCGAAGCTAAAAATAGATGTAAAATTGCCTTGTAAAATGTTGTAATTTCGTAGTCAATCTGGGTTGTTCATTAGGCGGAGATATGACAATAGGAGTTATGTTTAATTTAGGTTTTTTTCTCTATAATGAAACCCCTCGCTATATATGAGGGAATTGTATTTTCTCTATGTAGATTTGTATTCTGAGTGCAAAAGAGAGAGGATATTGCGTGAGAGCGAAGAGGGAATTACAACGGATCTGTTGTAAGTTGTATCATTTTAGTTTAATCGATAATATAAAAGGGAAGATTTGCTGGTTTTCCATGGACATAGCCCAACTTGGGTGAACCATGTATATCTGTGTCTCTCTTGTTTTATGTGTTTATATTTCTGCAATATATTTTATGTGTTCCATTTCTCTGTAATATATAATTTTTTAACAAAATGATGTTTTAAGATCCTTTCTTGATGAGTTTGTAATTGCCTATTTAGATGATATTTTGATATTCAACAAATCATGAAAAGAGCATGTCAAGCATGTGAGGAAAGTGTTTGATGTCTTGAAAAAAAACTATTATTTCTGAAGATGTCTAAATGTGAATTCGGGAAAACTCCCTTAGTTTATTTGGGCCATATAGTTGGAGGAGGTGAGCTGAAGATTGACCCCTCTAAAGTTTCGGTCATTGTGGATTGGCCAAAACCCAAATCAGTCATAGAAGTAAGGAGTTTTCTGGGAGCAACGCAGTACTAGAGGAAGTTCATTGCCAATTTCTCTTCCATAGTAGCTCCACTACATGCTTTGACCAATGTGAAGGTTGTCTTCTATTGGGGAGGCAAACAATAAAAATCATTTGATGCTTTAAAACAAAAGATCAGCTCAGCCCTAGTTTTAGCATTTCCGGATTTGAAATACAAACATATGCAAGTGAGTATGCCATGGGTGTAGTTCTTTTATTGCATGGTAAGCCCATTTCATTTCATTCTGATATTTTTTATGGTGTTGTTATTAACTATCCTACATATGATAAAGAGCTTTACGCATTGCTGCAAGGTATGAATAAATGGAAGAATTGTTTAATGGGAAAAAAAACTATCATTCACACCGATCATGAACCTTTGCAATATCTTCAATCTCAAACAAAATTGCAGAAATCAAGGTAGTTTTGTTCGATTGGATTCTTACAGATATTCCACTTGGTTATCAGGTACAAGAAAGGTATTTATAACAGAGTTGCTAATATGATTTCTAGATTGGTTGTTAATGTAGCCATTTTACTTAAGAAACATTTTGTTTTGCTTGAAAGTTATGTTGAACAATACGCACATGATGCTGACTTTCAAAAGGTATATTCAAACTTGAGTCAAGGCCACCAAGTTGAAGAATTAGACTACCATGTACATGACAATTTGTTGTATCATTTAGGAAAGCTTTGTGTTCCATAGGGAGAGAGAGTAAATGTCACAAGGGAAGCACACACTTCTCTTATTGTTGGACATTTTGGTGTAAGTTAAACAATGGAAAATATACAAAGGTATTTTTATTGGCCTCATATGCTTGAAAGTATGTCACATTTTCTACGCGTTTGTTCATTGTGTGCAGTCAGTAACCCTATTAAAATGAAATTAGGATTGTACACACCACTTCAAGTGCCTTCACGTCCATGGGAGAATGTTTATATGGATTTGTAGGAGGTCTTCCTTTATCAAGAAAAGATCATTATTATTTGTATGTAGTTGTGGATAGGTTCAACAAGATATGCATATTAATGCCTTGTAAAAAATATATACATATTTGAACAAACAACTCAACTTTTCTTTCAAAATGTATGGGTTCATTTTGGATTACCTACTTCTATTGTAAGTGATCATGATTCCTAATTTGTCGGGAATTTTTTGTCAAATTGATGGAACTTGATGGACACCAAGTTGAAGAAAAATACAAACTTCCATCCACAAACAGATGGTCAAATTGAAGTGGTTCATAGGACAGTTATTCATTTTCTCAGAGGATATTGCAGCAAACATCCTAAGTTGTGGGATGAACAGCTGCATTATATTCAACCTACTTATAACCAAGAAAAACACTCTTCTACTCTAACTTCAACTTTTGAGGCATGTCTTGGTTATTTTCCTAAATCACCTTTGGATTTCATCTTTAAGAAATATGTAGTTGTAGATGGACATAGTGACATAGACAAAGAAAATAAATTCATTGAGAAAAATTAGTTGATTCACCAAACAGTTCAAGAACAAATAGAAAAGAGTTAAGGCAACTATAAGGTAAGGCATGATAAGCATCGTGTGGATCATCAATTTCAAGTAGGTGATGAAGTTTGGATTTACATTAGCAAGGAAAGGCTTCAAAGTGAAGGTAAAAATATGAAACCAATCCATTATGTTCCATTTAAAATTCTAGAAAAGATTAATAATAATGCTTTCAAGCATTATTTGCCTTCATATATGAAAATTTATTCTGTTGTTAATGTTGAAAATTTGAGATTGTATGAGCCTCCTTTGATTGAAGATCAAGGAGAAAGTGTATAAATTCCAGCAATTGAATATTTTTCTCCAGAATTTCTTGATGAGCTTCAGCAAGACACCATACTTGATAAAAAAACAAGCTCATCAAAGAGGGGAAATGTTGATTATCTTCGAGTGGGTCTCAAAGGTACAAATCCATCAAAGGCTAAATGCATTGAAGAGGGGAAGGTGAGCAAACAATACCCTCATCGGTTCAATAACTGAATATAATATTTTGGGGTCAAAAAGCTTCTAGTGGAGAGGAGTGATCAAGTGCTATTCTACTCTAACTTCACCTTTTGAGGCATGTCTTGGTTATTTTCCTAAATCACCTTTGGATTTCATCTTTAAGAAATATGTAGTTGTAGATGGACATAGCGACATAGACAAAGAAAATAAATTCATTGAGAAAATTCAGTTGATTCACCAAACAGTTCAAGAACAACTAGAAAAGAGTTAAGGCAAGTATAAGGCAAGGCATGATAAGCATCGTGTGGATCATCAGTTTCAAGTAGGTGATGAAGTTTGGATTTACATTAGCAAGAAAAGGCTTCAAAGTGAAGGTAAAAAGATGAAACCAATCCGCTATGGTCCATTTAAAATTTTGGAAAAGATTAATAATAATGCTTTCAAGCATGATTTGCCTTCATATATGAAAATTTATTCCGTTGTTAATGTTGAAAATTTGAGATTGTATGAGCCTCCTTTAATTGAAGATCAAGGAGATTGTATGAGCCTCCTTTGATTGAAGATCAAGGAGAAAGTGTATAAATTCCATCAATTGAATATTTTTCTCTAGAATTTCTTGATGAGCTTCAGCAAGACACCATACTTGATAAGAAAACAAGGTCATCGAAGAGGGGAAATGTTGATTATCTTCTAGTGGGTCTCAAAGGTACAAATCCATCAAAGGCCAAATGCATTGAAGAGGGGAAGGTGAGCGAGCAATACCCTCATCTGTTCAAGAACTGAATATAATATTTTGGGGTCAAAAAGCTTCTAGTGGAGAGGAGTCATCAAGTGCTCAAGTTTACATTCAAAAATCAAAGTGTTAGAATTTTGTTAAACATAGCTTCATATAGAAGATCTATTCATTCTAATTCCAATGGTACAAATGACACTCAAATCCGAGCTCGTATGCAGAAGTTATAGCAACTCAATGTTTAGGTTTGACTTGCTTACATGGAAAGATTGGATGACGTGGTAAGACCTTCAACGAATGAGAAGGCGCTAAGTGGTAGGCCACCAGTGGTCCCCACATATCACAAATCACGAGTCGCAGGAAAAAAGGTGATACATAATCGCCCTCAGAGCAGACAAGGGATGTGATGCAATAAATCACAATCGCATATCGGCGAGGGGAGGAAAATTACAGTAATTAGCTCCCGATGAGTTCAGCTTGCGATGCGATATCAAAATCGCATATCGCAATAGGGAATGTCCTGCACATTTATGACTGGCTGTCTCTGCCGATTGTGATACTTTTCTAGATGTGATATATTTATCGGTTCCATTTTATAATGTCATCGGGTTTTCCAATATTGCGATCGTAAATCACCCATTTTATTCACAAACCATAAGCCTGCAACACTCGCTGATTGCGATTTGCGATAAAACTTAACCGACAGGTTATCTCCTGCCGTACGACAAAATTCTCACTGAGTTGGTGGTTTTTGGGGTTAATTTGTAGGATCATGCCGAATGTGGAGAAAATTGTGGAACGAATAGTGAGAAAACTAGGAGAAGTCATAATTTCTTGAGTTCTTATCCAAATTGGTGGAAAAAGGAGTTAATTCTAGTAGTTTTGGCTATTTTTACCTCATTGAGATAGGTTTCAGAGGAAGTTGAGCATTGCAAACACACTTTTGTTGTAATTTTGAGCATAATAGAGAGGCTCAAGAATTGGAAGTTGGACCAAAGAGATATAGCCCAAGAGAGGTGAACTCCTCATCAAATCTCTATGTTGTGTGTTATATTTTGATGTTCTTTGTTGTTATTTTGTTGTTGTTCAGCATATGTTTTATGTTCAATTGTTTATAAAATTTACATAAGAAACTCTCATGGGAATCAATTAATTAAGCAAATGGTGAATCCTTAAGAACTTGATAAGAAAATCATAAGCATATTGGGTTTTATTCTGAATGGGGAATTAGCACAACATTACTAATCTACTCCATTTCATATCAGTTCACCAAGAACAACAGCCCCCCCATGAGTTGACAATACTCAGAAGGATTTCCCAAATTGGGCTTAGTAGCACTTCCGCATAACTTCTTGAAGTTAAGTTACATTGGAGTAGTCACAGACTTGCAGTCCACCATCCCAAATATTTCAAGAATCTTCACAATATATTTTCCTTGAGAAAGGAAAATCTCACCTAGATTTTGCAAGACCTCAAACCCTAAGAAGTAATGCATCAGTTATATGTCCTTCATCTCAAATTCAGAAGCCAACTCCCTCTTACATTGATGAATAAGAGGGTCTTCCCTTGTCATAAAGAGATCATCCACATAGAGTACCAAGGTGAGAGGTCTATCATTCTCAACCTTAAAATAAAGTTTCAGATCAACTTCAATTCTCATAAATCCAAGCTTCATTAGATAACTATCGATCCTCTCATACCAATCCCAAGGTGCTTTCTTCAAACCATAGAGGGATTTCTTCAACCTGCATACATGTGACTGACAATCTTGAACTTTGAACCCCCAGGTCGTTCTACATGGACTTTCTCCTTAAGTGAACCATGCAAGAAGAAAGTCTTGACATCCATCTGATGAAGATTCAATCCTTGCGAGGCAATAAGTGGTATAATCAAATGGATGGTGGTGTAGCGGGCAACCGGTAAAAATATCTCATCATAATGCACACCTTCCTTTTGAGAGAAGCTTGCAACAATGAATCTGGCCTTGAACTTTTCAGTAATTCCATCAACTCCTTGCTTGATCTTGAAGAGCCATTTCAAGGTGACAACAGATTTGTCCTTGGATCTAGGGACCACATCCCAGACATCATTCTTCATATTTGACTCATATTCTTCGTTCATTGCATCCTTCAAAACCTGGTGTTTGGTAGCTTCTTCGAATACACAAGGCTCAAATTGAACAATGGTGCTCATAGTAGGTAAGTAACCTTGGTACCTATTCAGCTTCTTACTTTCACGAAATGTCCCCCTAGGTGAAACATGTCTCTCGGCATCTTTGAGAGTCTCCCTAAGCCATAAGGGTCTCCTTTTCAAGGAGGGCTCATGAGCGGGTGGATCAATGGGATCCATTGGTCCTTCAGCATCAGGGATATTCTCATCCTGCAATTCTCCTTGCTTTCCATAATCTACTTGTTTTTCCTTCCTTGAAAGTGGAAGGCTACTAATCTTCCCAACGGCAACATCCTTGTTGAAAGTGACATCATGACTTATCTCCACTTCTCTTTGATCGCACTCATAGATTCCATATGCTTTAGAAATTTCACTGTAACGCACAAATGTTCCTTTCTTCCTGGAAGCATCCAATTTGCTTCTCTTTTCTTTCGACACATGAAAATATACAGGTCTACCAAAAATTCGAAAGTGAGAAACATCAGGTTGCTTACCAGTGAAAACTTCTTCTAGAGCCTTGGGGTCGAACTCTTGACGAGGACACCTATTTTGAACATACACGATGGTGCTTGCAGCTTCGGCCATAAGAACTTCTGAAGGCTTTGGTAATGAAGCATGAAACGAGTGTCTTCTATGATAGAATGGTTCTTCCTTTCAGGAACACCATTTTTCTCAGGAGTATATGTGGTAGTAGCCTCCCTCTTATGCCAGCTTCTCTACAATAATATTTCAACTCATTTGATTCGTATTCAGTTCCATTATCGATCCTCAATATTTTGATTTTCTTCCCAGTTTGATTTTCAACCAATGATTTGAAAGAACAGAACCATGAGAATACTTCGTCCTTCTTCTTCAAGAAATATATCCAAGTCTTCCGAGATAAATCATCTATAAAGGTTGAATAATATAAGTATACTCCCAATGAGTTCACGGGCATTGCACCAGATAGATCATAATGAACCAATTGCAAAATTTCTGTGATATTTCTATCACTTGAGGGGAATGGTCCCCTTGTATGTTTTCCCTCGGCACATCCCTAACATACACCTTCATGCTCTATTTTGAATTTGAGTATATCTGTAACCATATTCCTTCCATTAGTTAGAGCCTTATAGTGAAGATAAGAAAACCTTCGGTGCCATAGTTTGGATTGAAGAGATGTGTCACAAGACATAGCTCCCAATGGACTTCCCCCAACTTGATATAAACTGTCAACCCTAAATCCATGAGTAAATGCTTCTATTAAATTTCTTTTCCATACGCATACATTTCCATCGATGATTTCCACCTTCAATCCTTTTTCTTCCATTGTTGTGATAGACACAACATTCTTCTTTAGATCAGTTACATATAGTACTTCTTGAAGATGAACGGTGTTACCTTGATTCAATTGAATGGTAACATTTCCAACTCCCTTCATGGGATAGGTGGCATTGTCTCCAAGGTTAATTTCCAAATTTGTATCATTCTCTATCAGATTTGAAAGAGCTTCCTTGTACATGGCAAAGTGTCTTGAGCCACCACTATTAATCAACCAATTTCCCAAAGTATTTAGAGGAGAGGTAGCAGAGAGGGAAGATATAAGATAAAAGTATTTTTTCTTATAATTTACAACATTAGACTCATCATACCCGAAGTTTCTTTTTCTTTTAGAATCTTGATCATTTCCAAGTTGAACAGTGGAAGAATTTTTTTCCCTTTGTTGTTGAACCTGTCATTCATTTGATTGTTGATGTTTCCCCTAGAATGATTGTGATAATCATCATGAGATGTGTCCCTTCTATTTGAACACTCCCTGGCATAGTGATCAAACTTGTTGCAAATGAAACATCTTCCCTTCCTTCCATTTTTGAATCCCAGTCTTCCTTGAATTTGCTTATTTGAACCTACATTGTTTTTCTTCTTCACACGAGCGGAGAATACGGTAGGATTATTCATATTAAAAGGCATCCCCAATTCCATCATCCTTGTTTCTTCTTGAGAACATCTACTCAATAATTCTTCAAAACCTGGAATTCTGTCGTTATTGAGAATAGTAGTGTTGAACACATGCCATAAGAGACGAAGACCTCCAAGGGTAATGAGAGTGATCTCCCTGTCAGCAATAGCTTCACCAATAGAAAGAATATGATTTTTTATCTCGGTAATCCTCATGAAATATTATCGAATATCCTCACCTTTTCCATTCTTTATACCCTTCAGCTTTTTCTTGAGGAAAAGAATTTGATTTGCATTGCTATATTTGAACATGCCACTGAACCTGACATATATCTCCTTTGATGTGTTCAAATCAGAAATGTAAGAAACTAAATGCTTATGAATAGAATCCCTAATTATGTTCTTGGCTTTGACTTCACCTTTCTCGTATCTGGTTTTAGCAACAACTGATGCATTAGAAAGAGGTTCTAAAATCTTCCCCTGCACATAATCCATCACATCTTTTTCTTCTAATGTCAAATCAAGAGATATATTCCATGCATGATAATCAAACTTATCATGAAGCTTATCATCAGACTTGAAGTAGGATGTGGAAGCCATTGAATCTTTTGATCTGTGATTTCTCCTCTTGGTGATTACTCTTCTTACTCTTGCTTAAGCTTTGTCTTCACCTCACCTCTGATACCATGTTAATTTTAAGATAATAATCGTGTGTTCTATGCTTAGATAAATTTTACTTCAATTTCTTTATTAGCCCAATATCAATATCCAGTTAAAAAATCATATCACCATGATAGTAAAATGAAAATAGAACATAAACAACAATAGTAGAAGACAATCCAACACAAGAGGACACAAGATATGGCACTAGCCAGGGACAAAACCCAATGTGGGGAAACCCTTGATAATTTCTTCTTATAATTATTCAAAACATTAGCAAAGAGAGAGAGTACAATTTACAATATTCACTTGCCCAATTTAATTATTCAAAACAACAGAAACATAAAGCCCTAACCAAAAAGTCAACATTGGTCAACAGGGCTAAAATTGACCTCCAAAATAGGTCGGTCAACCTTGGTGAACTCGGCCTCCAACAAAAAGATAATGCAGCCCAAAATAGTATGAAATTAACTAATCAAACCTGGTCAACTAAAGTCAATGCAACAACCAGAGCTAGGGAAATCAACGCTCGTCAATGCAGGGGTCAAGTTGCCTTGGTTTTTGTACCTAGAACTGGGGTGTTCCCAAAAAAAAGTATCACTCACAAAATCAAAGTGAAAGTTGGTCAAAGTCAGCCTCCTGAAATTTTGGCCTCGTGAAATTTTGGTCAACTCTAGTCAGTGCAACTGCTAGAAAATCAGACCTTCCTTCGCACGTGTGGAGAGAGAGAGAAGCCCATAAATATGTACCTAATCAAGATGAGTGAGAGAAAGATGAATGAGAGTGATGCCAAAATGAGGAGGAGGAGCCTCGTATTTATATGCAACAGTGAAGGCTGGAGGAGGCTAATTTGATGGTTGGCAGGCCTTGACAATTTGTCCATAATCAAAATAAATTCATAACTTCATTTGTATATGTCAGAATGTGATGATCTTTAGATCAATCCTTCATCTATCAGAAATAGCAATCCAAGAAATATATCAACTGCCTCATAAGAGTTTTACAAAGTGATTCTTGGCCCTAGTTGCCAAATTTAACAATTATTGTTGTGGAAGTGGAAACTGACACGGGGGAAATGGAAATGGTACCAATATCATTGGTTGGTAGGAGTGACTCTAACCCTCTTTGATTTTCCTGGCAGCCTATCGTATTATGTAACAACCCCCCATTTATAGGGATGCATAGTTAGTATTTAACATATAAATGGGGACCCTTTTAAATTTTTACCTTTGAAAATAAGTGCTAACTCTAACAATTTGTCTTAAATCTTTAGAATGCAACCCACACTTGAAACTTTTATCGCAAATCACATCTCGTAGTTTTCCATGTGACAATTATAAGCATCCTAAAGAAAATCCTTAAATGTGATATCCAATAAAGTCTCCACTGTGATTTTCCGATCGCAACACTTTAAGGATATGCGATCGCACTTCGCAAGTTACAATTTAATAAATCATGCCATTGTGTTATCCCTAAAAATTTTCGAAATACGATATTGCAATGTTTCACAATCACATTTTGCATTATCTCCGAACAATGTATATTGCAACGTTTGAAAGTCACGATGCAGAAAACTAGGCGTAAAGTGTGGGAAGTTATTGAGTTTTAATGAAATATCAAGTGGATTGACAGAGAAATTATTGCTTAACAGCTCGAGGAGATAAGTTAATGTTTTCAAGTCATGGCTAGTTAACATAGAAATTGTGTGCAAATGTTCCCACGATTCAAGTTATTTCAAAGAGCTCTTCAACCTTAATTTCCCTCTACTATTTACGCTGATATATCTCTCTTTCATTTCAGGGAAGCTTCAAAGGAGATGTCCTTACGAAAGGTAATACAAAAACAGAAGAAACAAAGTGTTTCAGAATCTGACGTTACAGAGATGTCACCCATATTTTCTTATACGGTTTGCAGTGCTGATGGAGGAGAAACACTGTGGTAAGTTATACTTGAAAATGAGTGGCCTAAAGTTATTGTTACCAAGGCAACAACAGATTCAATAAAACCCTCGAGAGTTCAATTCAAAGACGTTGCTTTCTCTTTCCTTCATAGAATAGGAGAAAGAGCCAAGATATTACCATACACGGATATGGTTAGATCGGTGGTGGAGAATGTCAATATTGAAGATAGAAAATTCAAGAATTCATAGATGGCGTTTATGGGATCATTTATAGCTGAAGATTTGAAACAAATGTATCATCTACATGACCCTCAGGATATATATGATAAATCATTCTTGTCCAACTTCGCGAAGCAGAATGAAGAACCCTTCAAGATGATTCAGGGGTGGCGAGTCCTAGAAAAAAAATTCAAATATGATAAGACGGGTATGTACCCCATAGCTTCTTTAGCAAATCCCCATAACTATGCAATGTCTATGTTATGTAGATGGTATGTAATGCCTAATAATACCAATTTACCTATAGAATGGGTCCCTTTAATTGATGCATGTATCAATTCTCATATAATGAATTGGGCTACTATCCTATCCGATAACTTAGCTACGACTATTTCTCAATATCATCAAAAGAGATCCACCTCCACAAAAAACCTTCCTCTATTTTATATGAGTGCTTATATCATGGACTCTATTTGTTTTTGTACTATGTTTCCACTTATGGGTTGGAGATGGACCTTGTAAGACCCATACCCCATCCATCTCAGTCGCAAACAAATGTGGGAATCCCATTTTATACCCCATTTCTATAAGATATGCCATGGTGTTATTCTACCATTTCATCAAATGATTTTTGATAAAAAGGCCCCAAGACTTTCTAAGGAAGCTGCTACAGACCTTCTTGTAGTAGGAAAGTACTTTTTTGAGCAATGGTTCACATATATCAGAGTTTACAACACTACAGTAGAACCACATGTACTTCCTTTGTATGTCTCCGACAATCTATTAGCCAGAGAAATAGCTCAGCAAACTATTGGAAAAGGCTTAACGAAGACTTTGAAAGATAGAAAAAAATCACTATGGCCACCTTTTCCAATCCGGTGTAGTTCATTTTCATTGGCCTACTTCAACCATGCAAACAAAGAATTACTAAACATAGAGAGCCTCAGGCTGGCTACTCTGCCAAAGAGGCAATTTGACCCAGAGAAGGTAGCAAAAAATGTTACTACAACACTAAAGATCAAACCCTTTATCCATGAAGCTCATTAATTTGAAGATTTTTTACAATCAGTTGAATCATTCAAACAAGCAATTGATTGGACAAAGGTGAATTTGAATCCTGACAAATTCACAATGTTTCAGTAATTTAGAAATTAAAAGCTTGAAACAATCCCATTGCATTTGTTAAGAAATGATGACAAACCCATGCCCGGTATGACCATTAATAATAAGGGACCAAATTCTCACATATTATCTCAGGTGAATGCAACCTAGAACATAGGGAAGACACATGAAACAAAGGCTACAGTGGAATCCAGTAGAAAGTCAGTTGAGAAACAGGTCAAATGTGACCCAACTCAAGATATCGGTCCCAAAGGCAAAAGCAATGATATGAAGCAGGAATGGGACCAGTTTAATAAAAAACTCCAAAATGCTACCAAAATAACGTATATCTAAGAAACTACGGGATATCTTACTCCACAACGAACTCAGAAAGTTCCAGAGTCTGAGCTAATGAACGAGCAAGGGACAAATTCACAGAATGCATACCTACATTTCTGACATCTGAGATCATCCTAAAGGTTACAGAAATACCTCCATTAGATGTATTCTACAACCCACTGCATAAGAATATAGTAAGAAGACAGAGGAAGAGAAGGAGAGTGGAAACACCTAAAATCCCACCAAGGAATGCACCAATGTATATAGTCTGGGAGGATATTCCTTCAAATCCAACTGAAAATTTAACCAGGTTGTCACAATTTGCAGGGGCATATGCTACTGCCACCATTGATAAGGCCATTGAAGTATCTGTTTTGTTAAGGGATAGGGAAGAAAGGATAGCACAGCTTCAGCAACAGCTGGAAATTCAGAAAGAAAATGCGAACAAGCAAGCCACAGAACAAATAGTCCAATTGCAGCAAAGTATGGAAGTACTTAGGATAAGCCACGAAGCAGACATCTTTGCAAATAATATGCAAATACAAGAGTTGCAAGAGGCTATGGCGAAATATAAATATGCCCTCACTATTGATGAGTTCATCAAAGAGGCATTGGAGCTAAACTCCATTCTGTCAAAACAACAAGATCTATTCTGCCACAAAATGTCCCATATCACTCCTTATTTGAATACCAGTGATCAATTAACAGATAAGGCGATTGATCAGAGAACTGAGTCTAATGACTTAAATACTAAGATCTCTAACTACACTAAATGGCAAGAATCTGAAGAAGGAAGAAATGCTAATATGGCAGAAATTGAAGAGACACATAAAGACATATTATTCACAGATTGGGATGTGAGGATTAAGAAAGCAGAATTGGCAGTAGCAAGGGCAGTAGGAGTGGCAAATAATATAATAAAATAAGTCAATCACACTTTTCACACCACCAACTTGATAAAAGAAGGTAATCCAAAGTCACTACCAGATTTGAAAGACTTGGATAAAAACTGGAAAGCAAAGATGAAAATCCAAAGAGAGGCAATCACAAAATTATCAAAGACCAACTAGGAGGAATATTGGTAATTTTTTGTCAAACCTCACAACCAGATTATGACACTAAATTGTTCACTCAGTTCAACGCAAAGAATTTTTCCACCTCTTACAAATGCCATCTTCGTAGGATAGATCAGAACGCAATTTGGGGCACCTCCTCAAGTAAAACCAATGTTCGACATATGCGACCTCAAGGAAAAGTTGGCAGACAACAAGACATCTTCATAACCTCGGGTCATCAAATCACTTTTATTTTTAGAGTTAGCTGCTAGTTAAGAGGAAGGTTGTTTGAAACCTCCTCAAATATTTTGTATAATCTATTTTTGAACTTAAGTTAGATAGTATTTATACCCTTCTCATGCATTTAGAGAAGGATCCAAGATTTTATCAAAAAACATTTTCAAAGAATGCACTTTTGTAAGTTTGTAGATTCTTTGATGAAATTATGGAACATGGTCATTACTTTTGAATGTTAAACTACTTTCCTTTGTTGATACACTATTGTCTGCTTGGAGAATAATTTGATTGAAGTAAGGAGCTGATCTATGTTACTAGTCAAATGAGCATAACCTCACACATATGGTACTTTTATCTTGTATGATCGGTTCTCTTTTATTAAATTAACGATAACATTTCGTTTCATTTAATTATAGATGGAATATGTTCTTTCTGTTATGTGTCAATTGCACTATTGTATGATACTTAGCTGAAAGCGTTTATTTTCATATATGATAATTAAATATATGTGATATAATTTTCATATTTATTTGACTAACTATTTAGTCGAAGAAATTATCTTTACATGTTATCATTTCTATTTAACATGTGAAATATTTTTATTATCACATACCAAACAGATACCTTTTTCAGATCACATATTGCACAGAATACCCCGAGTTTATATTAGATTAAGTTAATTAGAGATTTGCATGTTAGAATAGTTCATTTAGTTATCATTATTCTTATTGCAATCGTTTGAAAACCACCTATCATCATTTTCAAACCCACATTGGGAAACTGGTCCCATAATCCCTAGTCGGAGCCACCATACTAAATGGTAAAGGAGCTACCTTTGAGTTCTAGACCGGGTGGTTATCCCCCATGTTGGAGCAGCAGAATTCTGAGGCTTCAACATTTTGTCACTAGAAGGAGGGCCATCCGACTATTAATGTCATATAAATCTAAATATCAATTGAAAAACATTCATAAGAGTTAAAACCCATCCACAACTTCTACATCTTCTAGATCTTGTTCAAAATCTTCGGATTAGAAATCTGAAGTTGTAGAAACCTCACCCTCATTTGCTAAAGTATTAACAGATGTACCTTCTTCATATTATACTTTTGAGTCTCTTGAAGTTCACTCCTTAATATATAAATTGGAACAAATATCCATTTCTGTTGAGAAACCTGAAAAATCCAAAGCTTCTGAAGAATGTGTCACTTCCCTATTACGAGATACTGGTGTATTAACTTGACTACAAAGTGAAAAGCTTGGAGAACCCCTTTTGATTTTCCCATTCATTCACAATGTAAGAAATCTGCCACATCAAAATATGAATTAGATACCAGCGAGATCACATCACCTTTCCTTCCATTTACTTCCCCATTCGCTTCTACTCAATCTGCCTCTTCTCAACTATCCATTTTTTTGACTCAAACAATTAGCGTTGCTACCAATAGTACTAGTCTAGTGGTAATTTCTTCACCATTCCTATCTACTTCTAGATCTGCCCCCTCATCTTTGCAACCTTCAACACAAGTTATGGAAAATCAACCTTCTCAACCTTGGACAAACCCTGGTGTTGTATGGGTTGTTAATCCAAATGGTCTCCCAACAAACCCGGAAAGATGGTTACCTATGTATAATCCTGATGATGGTCTTTCTTTTGAAGAACATCTGAATAACATTATGTTACCCATGAACCTTAATGGAGTTTCACATGAAGATGTTGTTATCATATTGTTTCTTTATACTTTCTAGGGATATGTAGGGCCCTGGTACTTTTTCCTTCCAGCAAGGTCAATAAGAACCTGGAACGTTTTTGAAGAAATATTTCTTTTGAAATTTGGTGATGATAGAACCATAGCATCTTTAATCAATGATATTTCCAACCTAAAAGAAAGTTCAAATGAAAATATTAAATACTTCAACTCCAAATTCAACAAGTTGCTGAAAAAAATCCCAGCTACCTCTAGACGTGCAGTAGATGTACAAATAGAGTAGTACATATCCTCCCTTCCCTCTAATATCGCAATTTTTGTAGATAGAGCTAATAATGTTACCCTTGTAGAAAACATGAAAGGTGTGTTGTCGGTAGAAAGGAGAATTATTGCCTTAGAAAAGAGATCACAGATAGAAGAAAGGAAATCAAAGAAAGTGACATTCAAGGAAAAATAAAAAAAGAAAGCTCCAAAGGACCCTTTCGACCTTCAAGGCATTCAAAAGGTGCTAAAAATCATGTCAAATGAAATGGTCGAAATCAAGAAAGAGGTTGTTGAATCATCTGCTCCCAAGAAAGATTTTCGCCCATTTAAAAGAAATCCTTCGTCTACATCCTAGCCGCCAAATACTATTTCAAATGCTAAATCTGATCAAGAACTAGAAGACGACTCAACAATCGAAGAAGAAGCAAAAACTAAAGAAGAAGTTGAGTTGAATGGAATGTGGGATTGTATTCTGCCAACTGAAGAGGAAGCGAAAGCTATGCTAGTAACTACAAGAAGTAAAAGCTCTACTAATACGTTAACAACAAATCAGAAACAGAACACTGCTACTCTTGTAAAGGTGAAAACAATAAGTAAGAAATATAAGACTACTCAAACTAATTCTATTCCATTAGATCCCCCAACTGCTTCTAAAACTTTAGTAATCTCAAATACAGTGGAATAAAATATAGTCAAAGATATGAAAAAGATGAGAGGAAATATTTCATTGCACAAATTGACTAAACTCAAACAACAACAAAAAATCTTTCTTAGAGAATTAAAAGCAGTTCCTGTAGCTCCTTTACTAACCGTTGTAGTTACTCAAGCTGCTAAAGATATGGGAAAGCCTCCTTCATCTTCAAACAAAGTAAATCCCACAAACCTAGTTTTAATAGGTGATAGATCTATCTCTCATTCTCCTCCATTTCTTCTTACTCATGAGATTTCCAATAGAAACGTCCATAATTGCCTTATTGATTCAGGGGCCTCTTCAAACATCATGCCAAGAACTGTGTGCACTAAATCAAATATCACACCTCAAAATAATGTTGTACACATAGTTCAATTGGACAGGACAAAAGTAGAAGTACTTGGAGAAATGATATCAGTTTCAATTAGGCCTTCCTCCAACCCACAAGTTTCACAGGTAATTGATATTCTAGCGGTCGATATCCCTGAATTCTATGGTTTAATTTTGAGTAGGGATTGGTCTGAAAAGTTATACAGATACTTTGCAACTGATTGGTCTCATATGTGGTTGCCATACAATGGTAAACCTAACCAAATCAGAGTAAACCGTGAGAAATTCATGAAGTACACATCCACTGATCTCGAGGGAAGCAATGAACCAGTAGCCTTCACCAATAATATCATTGGAAACTTCTCAGCTGAGTGATTTTTGGGATCCTTTAACGCACAAAGATCTCCCTTTCCGGATAATGTTGTAGTATCTCAGATCGAAGTTTTTTCGCAAACAGATGATTCCAAGTGTATAAATGTACTTGATAAACTTGTAGATAATTCATTATTATGGACTCTTTATTTTGATGGTTCCAAGTCTGAACATGGTGCAGGTGTTGGATGTATCTTAATCATCCCCCAATGAGAGAAAACCATGTTAGCCTGCAGGTTTGAATTTCAATGCACTAACAATACTGCAAAATATGAAGCATTAATTCAAGGGCTATACAAAGCCACTGGCCTTGATGTCAAGTATTTCCAAGTATATGGAGACTCTGAAATAGTTATTAAACAAGTAAGAAATACAATCCATTGTGTGTCTAGGCATCTCAAACATTATTAATCCCTAGCCCGGAATCTATCTTCTCACTTCACTGCTTTTAACATTTCTTTAGTCCCCAGATTACAAAATGCAAGTGTTGATTTACTCGCCAATGTAGCATCTAAGCTTATACCTTCAGAGGAATTTAATCAAGATAGATTTTCTATAGAGTTAATTTTTAGACCATCCATCCCTGATAATGTAACAAATTAGAGTGTTTAATAATGATGCTGATATAATTGATTTCCTTACATCAGAAGGATCTTATAAGGAACAAATCATAGACGAACATGAACAGGACTTGCAAATCAACCATAAACAAAATCAAAATCAAATTCCAAAGTCTGTAGTCAAAATGGAAGATCTCTATTATTTGAAAGATATATTTAAGAAGATTACCAACTCCAAGACTCAGAGTTCTACTTTGAGATTTGAAGTGGTAAATCTAGGCACATCTAAAAAGCCTCAAAACGTCAGCCCAACTCTTGGTTTATCATCTGAAGAAAGGATATCATTCATCGAATTGTTAAAAACATATAAATGTTTCTTTGCCTGGGATTACTCAGATCTCAATACCTATGATACCTCTATAATCCAACACACTATATTGATGACCTCTAATGAGAAACTAGTCCAACAGAAGCTCAGAAAGATTCATCCAAATCTTGAAAGTCAAATCAAATCTGAATTAAAAAAACCTCTGAAAAAAATAATCTTTCCCATTACACTCAAAGTGGGTGTCAAATATGGTTCCTGTCAAGGAAAAGAATGGTTATATTAGGATTTGTATTGATTTTAGGAACTTAAATAGAGCTTGTTAAAAACATAACTTTCCTTTACCTACCATGGAGAAAATATTGCAATCAGTTGCAGGATTTGAGTTAATGTCTTTTCTAGATGGATTTTCAAGATACAATTAGATTCTTTTGCATCCAGATGACAAACTAAAGACAACTTTCAGGACCAAGTGGGGGACATACACTTATCAAAAGATGCCTTTTGGACTTATTAATGCAGCTGCTACATTTCAACGCGCCATGGATATTTCTTTTAAAGGTATGATTAATAAATCAGTTGTTATTTACCTAGATGATATTACGGTCTACTCTAGGGACAAAAACGATCATTTGAATGACCTAAAGCATATTTTTGAAAGATGCAAGAAATATGGCATTTCTCTAAATCCCAAAAAGTCATACTTTTCCTTAGTAGAACGAAAACTTCTCAGATTCGTAATGTCCAAGAAAATAATTTATATTGATCTTAATATAATCCAAGAAATAAAAAAGATTCCACTCCCACATAACAAAAATACAATGCAATCATTCCTAGGCTAGATTAATTTTGTAAAAAGATTTGTTCCTGATTTTTCATAGATTGTTCTACCCCTTCAATCAACGATAAGAAAGAATGCAGTCTTCAAATGGGGTAAAAATAAATGAGAGTCATTTTTTTTTAAAAGATAACCCTGTAGAGGCTATGAATGCCTGTTGGTAGTAGAGGCTCTATCTATGATAAATGAGTAAACAATAAAAACTAATTGTTGTCCTATGTAACAACCCCCCCATTTATAGGAATGAATAGTTAGAATTTAACATATAAATGGGGACCCTTTAAAAATTTTAGCTTTTGAAAATAAGCGCTAACTCTAAAAATTTTCCTTAAAGCTTTAGAATGCAACCCATACTTGAAACTTTTATCACAAATCACATCTCTCAGTTTTAAATGTGACAATTATAAACATCCTAAAGAAAATCTTGAAATTTGATATGTGATAATGTCTCCATTGTGATTTTCCGATTGCGACACTTTAAGGATATGCGATCGCACTTCGCAAGTCACAATTTAATATTGCAACGTTTCACAGTCGCATTTCCCATTATCTCTGAATAATGCTATATTGCAACGTTTGAAAGTCATGATGCGGAAAATTAGGTGTAAAGTGTGTGAAGTTATTAAGTTTTAATGAAATATCAAGTGGGTTGACAGAGAAATTATTGTTTAGTAGCTTGGGGAGAGAAGTTAATGTTTTCAAATCATGGCTAGTTAACATAGAAATTGCGTGCAAATTTTCACACGATTCAAATCATTTCAAAGAGCTCTTCAACTTTAATTTCCCTCTACTGTTTACGCTAATATATATCTCTTTCATTTCAGGGCAGTTTCAAAAGAGATGTCATTACGGAAGGTAATTTAAAAACAAAAGCAAAAAAGTGTTTTAGAATCTTAGATTACAGAGATGTTGCCCATATTTGCTAATACTGTTGGCATTATGTTTCAGGAATGGCTATATATGTTACAGATGTTGTACTTGATGGAAACTCCCATGGCAAGGCTCTCTTTTTATTGAAAATAAAGAAGGACGCAGGAAATCAGTTCAGAAGATGCGTACCCACAGGTACACCATGCAGAAGCCGCGTCCAGAGACGCAGGCCAGCCATTCAGGAGGTGCGTCCACCCAGTGCACACATTTTAAGGCAGAGAAAAGCACACGTGGGGGTTTCTTGTGTTTTACTCTTGGTATCTAGCCGACGGTATTGTGTTATTATGGTGTCGGCTCGTGGTATTGTTCCATGATTTGAGGAGGAGCTTGCCTATATAAAGCAAAGGAGATCATTTGGTTTGGGGATGTCTTTGGTTGAATATCTTATGAGGCTAGATCTGGTCTAGATCTAAAAAGGCGAACCTTCTAAAAGACTGAGATCTCTTTGGCGCACGATCTATAGATCTGACTGTTTGGGTTACTCTTAAAGTCTTGAAATCATTCATACCCGAAGGTACGCAGGTTCAGTGAAAGGCAAGTGCGCCGGGACGCAGTGCAGTAAGAAGAGACCTGCGTGGTGACGCAGGGCAGAGTAAGATTCAGGTGCGTCCGGGACGCAGTACAGTAACAGGCGCACTACGTGGGGACGCGGAACATAATAAGGATCAGGTGCGTCTCTGAGAAAAAAGACGCGGCGCGATAGTATTTCTGGGTGCGTCCCTGCAGCAAAAGTACACGGCGCGACAGTATTTCTGGGTGCGTCCCTGCAGCAACAGGACGCAGTGCAGTTGAAGGAATAGTGCGTGGGCACGCAGCGCAGCAGAAGGATCTCTGCGTGGGCACGCAGCGGAGCAGAAGGTTAACTGCGTCTGGTCGCAGGCCACAGAAGGGAAAACTGCGTCTCTGTCTTAAGATGTTCTGTTGATTGAATTTCTCTGTTGATAAGGTGTTCTGGGTTAGTTCTGTTATTGCTGATCTGATATCTGTAGTGGACTATAACTGTTATGTACTTTTTGATCATTTGATGCTTTATGAAAAGAAGTAGGGGGTTGTAGCTCCCTTCCAGGAGTAGACTGGAAAACGAGAGAGAGAGAGAGTTGTAGCTCTCTGCAGGTTGCAGCCTGCGTACTGGTAAAGGACTGCACCAGTACAAAATCATTGTAAAAGGAGTTTCTAATTTGAAAGAAGATAGAGACATATTGCAGCAGGTGGTTTTCACCCACATTGGGTTTCCACCTTACATCTTGTGTTCTTGGTGTGACTATCTGTTTTCTTTGTTCATGCTCATTATTTTATGGTACTGACATGCAAAAATAATTCAAAGATCAAAAAGGGAAGATTTCTAAAATTGCTAGATAATACTGATTCACCCCCCCCCCTCTCAGTATTATTTCCAACAATTGGTATCAGAGCAGGTCCTTCAAAGAAGCTTGATCGCTTGAAGGTAGATCGTTCATCATGAGCAACTACGAGAGAGAAGCATCAATCAGGCCACCGTTTTTGATGGGACAAACTTCAATTATTGGAAGGTAAGAGTTACTGCATATCTTCAATCTCTTGGTACAGAAGTTTGGGACATTGTAGAAACAGGCTATGCTTTTCCTTCAGCTACTCCTACAGATCCAGCTGAGAAAAAGAAGTATGAAACAAATGCAAAAGCAGTCAGTACTCTGTTAGGATGTATATCCCAAACAGAATTCATGAAGGTAATGCACTACAAATCCGCAAAAGAAATATGGGACAAAATTGTCACAAGCTATGAAGGAGATGAACAGGTAAAGCGTGCTAAACTTCAAACTCTCAGGATTCAGTATGAGACTCTCAAGATGTATAATGATGAAAGTGTGGCTAACTACTTTCTTCGGGTAGATGAGATTGTTAATTGTATGAAAAATTTGGGTGAAGAAATAAGAGAGGCTATAGTGGTTGAAAAGGTTCTAAGATCATTGTCTCCCAAGTTTGAATCTAAAGTATCTGCTATAGAAGAAAAGGAAAATCTACGAATTCTCACTATGTCTCAGCTACATGGAATTCTAACTGCTTATGAAATGAGAAAGGGAGGTCAATCAGACAGAAGAGAAGCTGCTTTCAAGGCATCAGGTAAAGAAGATTATTATGAAGCAAGCCACGTCCCAGAAGAAGAAGAGGAAGAAGAATCAAATTTTGTCAGAAAACTTCAAAGAGGTTCTGGAAGGTTCAGAGGTAAGTTACCTTTTAAATGCTTTGCTTGTGGAAGAGTAGGTCATTATGCTGCAAAATGTCCTTATAAGGATAAAGGAAAGTAACCTGCTAGATGGAACAAGAAACAAAGTGCAAATAAGAAAAGCTACTACACCCATGAAGATAGTGATGGTCTATCGAACAATGATGAAGATGAACGAGGTAATGAATATAAGTTGTTAATGGCATTTGAAGATGATGATTATATGGATGCTATAGATGTGGATAACCTTTATGATGAAATTACTAGACTCAAGAGATGTATAGAAGAAAAGAATGTGATCATTGATACTCTACAATTTCAAATTGATGAAAAGGAAAAACATCTTGAAAAACTAGAAGGAGAAATTGTTGGTCTTAGAAAAGAGATTGAGAAAACAAAAGCTATTAATCTTAAGTTTGTCAAAGGATCTGAAACTTTGGATAAGATTATCAATGTGCAGCGGTCTCCTCTAAACAAGACAGGTCTGGGCTACAATGGAGAAACCTCTCAAGCATCCACCTCAAAGAGTTATCTTGATGCAGCAAGAAGAAATGAGCAAAAGAACAATGAAGATCATCAGGTAAAACAGGGACGAATTACAAACAGAAACTATCAGGGGCAATCCATCTTAAGGGTGAATCAGCCACAGGTAAAATCTTCTCAATTTGGTTCAAGAATAGATGAAAATAGAAATTACAATCAGTTGGCTGGTAGATTCGATAACCGCAGAAGTTTCTTCAATGGACAATGCTTTTCTTGTCATAACTTTGGTCACAAAGCAACTCAATGTGTTGCATATAAAACAATCATGACTAGGGAAGCTCAAAAACAAAGAAGTATGACAGGGATTACAAAAAGGACCTATAACAACTTTTTGGTTCTTGAAAATGAAGTCGAATGTTCTATTTGCAATAACTTTGGTCATGAAGAATCTGAATGCAGGAGCAGGTTTCAGCAGAAAAAGGAACAAGCCTCAAGCACCAAAACATGGAGAATAAAGGAACCTCAAACAGAAAGATGTGGGATAGCATTTTATGCAGAGGGACAGGAAAATCTATGGTACATTGACAATGGATATTCAAAGCATATGACAGGTGATAAAGAAAAACTTGAATCTTATTCTGCTCTAGAAAAGGGAAAGAAAGTCTCTTTTGGAAATGATACTCCTGCAACTATAAAAGGAAAAGGCATTGCTCAGTTAAAAGAAAAGGTCAAGGCTGGAAATGTTTTGTATGTTGATGGATTGAAGCATAATCTTCTAAGTGTCAGCCAGATGTGTGATCAAAGAACCGAGGTTATATTCAGATCAAATGGATGTCTTGTTCGTGATCTTGATACAGGTAAAACAGTGCTCAAAGGCAAAAGAACTCCAAATAATCTGTACATATTTGAAGAAGGACAACAACAATGCTATCTGAGCAAGGATGAAGAGCATTGGTTATGGCATCGAAGGTTGGGACATCTAAGCTTCTCACAAATAAGGAAAGCATGCAAATATCAGGCAGTTCGCGATCTTCCAGATATCAAAATTCCTGACAACACCATATGCAAATCATGTCAGTTTGGAAAACAAACCAGAACTAACTTTCCAGAGAAAGAAGGATCAGCTAGCATGCCTCTTGAGCTAGTGCATACAGATACATGCGGTCCCTTCAGAAAAAGAACACCTCGAGGAGAAGAATACTTGATATTATTCATTGACGATTTCTCCAGGTTTGTCTGGTTAGGACTTATGAAGCACAAAGATGAAGCATTCGAAAAATTCAAATCCTTCAAAGCCTTGGTGGAAAATGAATCAGGTCACAAAATTAAGTGCCTCAGATCCAACAGAGGTGGGGAATTTACTTCAAATGAATTTTTCGATTTCTGTGAAGAACATGGGATAAGAAGAGAATTATCTACAGCAAGAACTCCCCAGCAAAATGGAGTCGTGGAAAGAATGAACAGAACAATCCAACAAATGGCTCGTGCTATGCTTGATGAATCAGGAACTCCCGCTACTTTCTGGGGTGAAGCTGCACATGTTGCGGTTGTTATTCTCAACAAAACAAATGTCCGGGTGAACAGCACTCAAACTCCTCATGAGCTTTGGAATGGTAGGACTCCTTCGGTAAAGCACTTCAAAATCTTTGGGAGCAAATGCTATATCAAGAATATTGATGAGCAGCTTGGCAAACTTGAACCTAGAGCAGATGAAGGCATTCTTCTTGGTTATTCTCCATATAGCAAAGCATACAAATGCTACAATAAAAGACTTGGCAGAATTGTTGATAACATTGATGTAGTAGTTGATGAGAAGGGATACATTCCTAGGCAAGTACATCGTGAAGACATCGAAGAAGATGAAGGCTACCCTCAAAGACAGAATGATGAAGAAGAAGAATCTCAAGAAGAACCTCAAGAAGAACCAGAGGAGCAAACAAGAATAGAAGAAAAAACTCCATCCAGATATGTTCAGAAGAACCATCCAGAATCTCAGATTATGGGACAGAAAGAAGCATGTGTACAAACTTGAAGAACAGTTGCAGAAGCTTCAAGCTATTTAGCATTACTCTCCTCAACTGAACCACAAAATGTGAAAGAGGCATGCAAAGATGAATGTTGGGTGAAAGCAATGGATGAAGAACTTGAGAAGATCGAAAAGAACAGCACTTGGGAGCTGGTTCCTAGACCAAAAGATAAGAATGTTATCGGGACAAAATGGGTCTTCAAAAACAAATTGAATGAAAATGGAGAAGTAATTAGAAACAAAGCCAGACTTGTTTGTAAAGGGTATGCGCAGCAAGAAGGAATAGACTTTGAAGAAACCTTTGCTCCTGTTGCAAGACTTGAGGCCATCCGAATGTTTCTTGCTCTCTCAAGTTTTCAAAACTTCAAAGTATTTCAAATGGACGTAAAATCAGACTTTCTGAATGGAGATTCGGAAGAAGAAGTATACATTGAACAGCCAGATGGGTTCATTCTTGGAAATGATCCAAACCTTGTATGCAGATTGAAAAAGGCCCTCTATGGTCTCAAACAAGCTCCAAGGGCTTGGTACTACCGCTTGGACAAATATCTTCATCAACAAGGTTTTTCAAAAGGTTCAGCAGATAGCAATCTTTATATAAAAGTTGAAAATGACAAATTGCTAATACTTGTTGTGTATGTAGATGACATTATTTTTGGCAGCAATGAAGAAGCTATGAGTCAAAGCTTTGCCTCGGTCATGCAGAAAGAATTTGAAATGTCCTTGCTAGGAGAACTGACATATTTCCTTGGTTTGCAAATCCAACAAAAGGAAGGAGGAATCTTTTTATCTCAAACCAAGTATCTCAAACAGATTTTGAAGAAATATGGCATGGAAGATGCAAAACCAGTATGTACACCCATGGTCACAGGATGTAGTCTCAGTGCAAATGATGAATCTGCAGCAGTACATCAACGAACCTACAGATCTATGATTGGAAGTTTACTTTATTTGACAGGTACCCGACCGGACATCATGCATGCAGTTGGAATAGTTGGAAGATTTCAGGCAAATCCGAAGGAGACTCATCTTCAGGCAGTGAAGAGAATTTTCAAATATCTACAAGGGACTCAAAATTATGGCTTATGGTATCCTAGAGATACAGATCTTACTCTTCATGCTTATACAGATGCAGATTGGGCCGGAAGCATGGATGACAGGAAAAGCACAAGTGGTGGTGCGTTCTTTATGGGTTCTAGACTGGTATCTTGGTTCAGCAAGAAACAAAGTTCGATTGCCTTGTCTACAGCTGAAGCGGAATATGTTGCTGCTGCATCTTGTTGCACCCAACTCCTTTGGATGATGCAGACTTTGCAGGATTTTCAAATCACTTGTACACCACCTATCCCCATCTTATGTGATAACACAAGTGCAATCAGCATCTCAAAGAATCCAGTTATGCATTCAAAAACCAAGCACATACCAATCAAGTATCATTTTCTCCGAGAACAAGTGCTTGAACAGAAGGTCAAGTTGGAGTATGTTCCTTCTAAGGAACAAGTTGCTGATATTCTCACCAAACCATTGCCCAGGGACACTTTTGAATACCTCAAGCAAAAGCTGGGGGTTGTTGATGCATCATCTTATTGTTGAATCTTTTCTGATTGATGGTACAGGTTCAGGGGGAGCATACAATGCATTGTTGGCATTATGGAGGATGGTCAGAAGGAGATCTTGGAAATAGCTGCAATATGTCTCTATCTCTTTCATGGAGGATTATGGTTCTTTGTTGTAGATCTGGTTCAGGGGGAGCATGATCTTAGGGGGAGCATACCCTTTGCCCTTGATGTCAAAGGGGGAGAATGAAGCAAAGTTTGTGAGGTTGCCATCAAGTCCAAAGGGGGAGATTGTTGGCATTATGTTTCAGGAATGGCTATATATGTTACAGATGTTGTACTTGATGGCAACTCCCATGGCAAGGCTCTCTTTTTATTGAAAATAAAGAAGGACGCAGGAAATCAGTTCAGAAGATGCGTACCCGTAGGTACACCATGCAGAAGCCACGTCCAGAGACGCAGGCCAGCCGTTCAGGAGGTGCGTCCACCCAGTGCACACATTTTAAGGCAGAGAAAAGCACACGTGGGGGTTTCTTGTGTTTTACTCTTGGTATCTAGCCGACGGTATTGTGTTATTATGGTGTCGGCTCGTGGTATTGTTCCATGATTTGAGGAGGAGCTTGCCTATATAAAGCAAAGGAGATCATTTGGTTTAGGGATGTCTTTGGTTGAATATCTTATGAGGCTAGATCTGGTCTAGATCTAAAAAGGCGAACCTTCTAAAAGACTGAGATCTCTTTGGCGCATGATCTGTAGATCTGACTGTTTGGGTTACTCTTAAAGTCTTGAAATCATTCATACCCGAAGGTACGCAGGTTCAGTGAAAGGCAAGTGCGTCGGGACGCAGTGCAGTAAGAAGAGACCTGCGTGGTGACGCAGGGCAGAGTAAGGTTCAGGTGCGTCTGGACGCAGTACAGTAACAGGCGCACTGCGTGGGGACACAGAGCATAATAAGGATCAGGTGCGTCTCTGAGAAAAAAGACGCGGTGCGATAGTATTTCTGAGTGCGTCCCTGCAGCAAAAGTACGCGGCGCGACAGTATTTCTGGGTGTGTCCCTGCAGCAACAGGACGCAGTGCAGTTGAAGGAACAGTGCATGGGCACGCAGCGCAGCAGAAGGATCTCTGCGTGGGCACGCAGCGGAGCAGAAGGTTAACTGCGTCTGGTCGCAGGCCACAGAAGGGAAAACTGCGTCTCTGTCTTAAGATGTTCTGTTGACTGAATTTCTCTGTTGATAAGGTGTTCTGGGTTAGTTCTGTTATTGCTGATCTGATATCTGTAGTGGACTGTAACTGTTATGTACTTGTTGATCATTTGATGCTTTATGAAAAGAAGTAGGGGGTTGTAGCTCCCTTCCAGGAGTAGACTGGAAAACGAGAGAGAGAGAGAGAGTTGTAGCTCTCTACAGGTTGCAGCCTGCGTACTGGTAAAGGACTGCACCAGTACAAAATCATTGTAAAAGGAGTTTCTAATTTGAAAGAAGATAGAGACATATTTCAGTAGGTGGTTTTCACCCACATTGGGTTTCCACCTTACATCTTGTGTTCTTGGTGTGACTATCTGTTTTCTTTGTTCATGCTCATTATTTTATGGTACTGACATGCAAAAATAATTCAAAGATCAAAAAGGGAAGATTTATTAAATTGCTAGATAATACTGATTCACACCCCCCCCCCCTCTCAGTATTATTTCCAACAAATACTTTTTGCAGTGCTGATGGAGAAGCAACATCGTGGGAAGTTATCTATAATAGTCTTGAAGATGACCAGCCTAAAGTTATTGTTACCAAGGCAATAGCAGATTCAATAAAACCCTCGGGAGTTCAATTCAAAGACGGTGCTTGTTCTTTTCTTCACAGAATAGAAGAAAGATCCAAGATACTACCATACATGGATATGGTTAGATGGGTGGTGGAGAATGTCAATATTGAAGACAAACAATTCAAGAATTTAAACATGGAGCTGATGGGATCATTTAAAGCCGAATATTTGAAACAAATGTATCATCTTCCTGACCCTAAGGATATATATGATAAATCATTCCTCGCTAAGTTTGCAAAGCAGAATGAAGAACCCTTCAAGATGATTTAGGGGTGGAGAGTCCTAGAAAACAAATTCAAATATGATAAGATGGGTATTTATCCCATAGCTTCTTTAGCAAATCCCCATAACTATGCAACCTCGATGTTAAGTAGATTGTATGGAATTCCTAATAATATCAAGTTATCTATAGAATGGGTCCCTTTAATCGATGCATGTATCAATTCTCATATAATGAATTGGGCTACTATCATATCTGACAACTTAGCTACGACTATTTCTGAATATCGTCAAAAGAGATCCACCTCCATAGAAAACCTTCCTCCATTTTATATGAGTGCTTATATCATGGAATCTATCTGTTTCTGTACTAAGCTTCCAATTATGGGTTGGAAATGGACCTTGCAAGAACCATACTCCATCCGTCTCAGTCACAAACAAATGTGGGAATCCCATTTTATACCCCATTTTTAGAAAATATGCCATGGTGTTATTCTACGATTGCATCAAATGATTTTTGATAAAAAGGCCCCGAGATTTTCTAACGACGTCACTACAGACCTTCTTGTAGTAGGTAAGTACTTTGCTGAGCAATGGTTCACATATATCATAATTTACGGCAGTACAACAAAACCACATGTACTTCCTTTCTATATCTCTGAAAAGCTGGCAGCGAGAGAAATAGCTCACCAAACTGTTTGAAAAGGCTCAACCAAGACTTTGAAAGATAGAAAAAAATCATTATGGCCACCTTTTCCCATCTGGTATGGTTCTTTTTCATTGGCAACTTCAACCATGCAAACAAAGAATTACTAAACATAGAAATCCTCAGGCTAGCTACTCTGCCAAAGACGCAATTTGACCCAGAGAAGGTAGCGCGAAATGTTACTACAACACTAAAGGTCAAACCCTTTATCCATGAAGCGCATGAATTTGAAGATTTTTTACAATCAACTGAATCATTCGAACAAGCATTCAATTGGTTGAACGTGAATTTGAATCTTGACGACTTCGAAAGGTTTCAGGAATTTACAAATCAGAGGATTTAAACAATCCCATTGCATTTGTTAAGAAATGATGACAAACCTACGCCCAATATGACAATTAACAGTGAGGGACCAAATTCTTGCACATAATCTCAGGTGAATGCAACCCAGAACACAGGGAAGACACAGGAAACATATGCTACAGTGGAATCCAGCAGAAAGTCAACTGAGAAACAGGGCAAAAGTGACCTAACTCAGGATAGTGGTCCCAAAGGAAAAAACAGTGATATGGAGTAGGAATGGGACCAATTTAATAAAAAACCTCCAATATACTACCAAAACAACTGATATCCAAGAAAATACAATATATCTTACTCCACAAAAAAATCAGAAAGTTCCATATTCTGAAATGAACAAGAAAGCGACAAATTCACACGATACAGAAATCATACTTACATTTCTGACATTTGAGATCATCCTAAAGCTTACATAAATAACTCCTTTAGATTTATTATACATCCTACTGCATAAGGTTGTAGTAAGAAGACAGAGAAAGAGAAGCAGAGTGGAAACACCTGAAATCCCACTAGCGAATGAACCAATGGATATAGTCTGGAAGGATATTCCTTCAAATCCAACTGAAAGTTTAATGAGGCTGTCACAATTTGCAGAGGCATATGCTATTGCCACCATTGATAAGGCCACTAAAGTATCTTTTTTATTAAGGGATGGGGAAGAAAGGATAGAACAACTTGGGAAATAGTTGCAAATTGAAAAAGCAAATGTGAACAAGCCACATAACAAATAGTCCAATTCCAAAAAAGTATGGAAGTACTTAGGATAAGCCACGAAGCAAAGATCTCTTCAAAGAATATGCAAATCCAAGAGTTGCAAGAGGCTATGGTGAAATATAATGATGTCCCCACAATTTATGAGTTCATCAAAAGAGGCAGTGGAGCTAAACTCCATTCTGTCAAAACAAGAATATCTATTATGCGAGAAAATTTCCCATATCACCCCTCATTTGAATACTAGTGATCAACTAACAGATAAGGAAATTGATTAGAGAACTCAGTTTATTGACTTAAATACTAAGATCCATGACTACTTTGGATGACAAGAATATGAAGAAGGAAGAAACGCCAATATGCCAGAAATTGAAGAAACACATAAAGACATATTATTCACATATTGGGATGTGTGGATTAAGTAGGCAGAATTGGCAGTAGCAAGAGCAGTAGGAGCGCCAAAGAAGATAATAAAAGTAGTGAATCACACTTTCCACACCACCAACTTGATAAAAAAAGGTAATCTAAAGTCACTGCCAGATTTGAAAGAATTAGATAAAAACTGGAAAGCAAATATGAAAATTCGAAGAGAGACAATCAAAAAATTATCAAAGACCAAATAGGAGGCATATTGGAAATTTCTTGTCAAACTTTATAGCCATATTATGACGTTGAATTGTTCACTCAATTCAATGCAAAGAATCCTTCCACCTCTTACAAATGCCATCTTCGCAGGACAGGTCAGAATGTAATTCGGGGCACCTCCTCAAGTAAAACCAATGGCTGACATATGCAACTTCAAGGAAAAGATGGCAGACAACAAGATATCTTCATAACCTTTAGACGTCAAATCACATTTATTTTTAAAGTTAGTTTCTAGTTAAGAGGAAAGTTATTTGAAACCTCCTCAAATATTTTGTATTGGAAATCTATTTTTGAACTTTAGTTAGATACTATTTATACCCTTCTCATGCATTTATATAAGGGTCCAAGATTTTATCAAAAAACATTTGCAAAGAATGCACTTTTGTAAGTTTGTAGATGCTTTGATGAAATTATGGAACATGGTCATTACTTTTGAATGTCAAACTACTTTCCTTTGTTGATGCACTACTTATGCTCGGAGAATAATTTGATTGAAGAAAGGAGTTGATCTGATATTGTACTTTCATCTTGTATGATCAATTATGTTTTATTAAATTAGTGATAACATTTCATTTCATGAATAATATTGGAATATGTTATTTATGTTGTGTGTCAATTGCACTATTGTATGATACTTAACTAAAAGCATTTATTTTCATATATGATCATTAAAGATATGCGATATAATTTTCATATTTCTTTGACGAACTATTTAATCAAAGAAATTATCTTTACATGTTATCATCTATGTTTAACACGTGAAATATCTTTATTAACACATACCAAACATATATCTTTTTCAGATCGCATATCACACAGAATACCTCGATGTTATATTATATTAAGTTAATTAGAGATTTGCATGTTAGAATAGTTCATTTAGTTATCATTATTCTTATTGTAGTCACTTGAAAACCGCCCACCATCATTTTCAAACCCACATTGGGAAACTAGTCCCTTAATCCCTAGTCGGAGCCACCGTACAAAACGGAAAAGAAGCTACCTTTAAGGTCCGGACTCGGTGGTTATCCCCCATGTTGGAGCAGTGGAATTCCGAGGCTTCAACACAGCGAAAACAAAAAAATATACGTTTCTCTTTTTATTTCTCCAAAACTTTTATTGCCTCTATAATTATTGTGGAATGAGTATATCTGGTAATTATAATATTACCTAATTGAATAATGAATCAAATTAAAAATATTACCTATAAACATAGTAGAATAACGATCTTTTGTAAATACTAGGGTATTTATTACTAGTTAAAACATTGAATGGAATGGAGAGCTTTTCTGTGAATGAAAAATGAAGATTGGTGATTAAAGAAGAATAAAACAAATATGGAAAACTGCTTTTTATTCCTAATATGAGACTATGGGAACAATGGTGTCTTAGGTTGAGTGGTGGAAACTTGTTCCGAGTATCGTTCCTGGCTTAGTGAGTCAATAGAGAAGTATAGCCAAATAGTTCAGTACTTCATATGGAACTTTTATTACTGGTGAACATGAATGCTCTGTTTTACTTAAGTACAAAGGAATATGATTGGCATTATATTTTCCATTACTAAAGGATGATAACAAGAAAAATCTTTTCTCTTAATCAATTAATGAAGAAATCATGGCTGTATCAACCGGTTCAAGGCCGAGGGTTAAATGAGGAAAAGAAGAACCATGTATAACTGTCATTCTGATAATATGCTTTATAATGAACTAGCAAGTAAGAAAATAGTGTGTGTAATATTTGTCACTTGTAATCCTATAGCAAGTAAGAAAATATACTATGTAATATTTGTAGCTAGTAATCCTACAACAAGTAAGAAATATTTTGTGTAATATTTGTAAAATACAGATTCAATAACGACAGGAGAACTATAATAACATATAACCCCAACATACAACATTAACTTACTATAAGTGAACCCAGTTAATTCCATGAGAACAACGGGAGAAATTGTCCAAGAATAGCCTAAGTTCGACAATGGGGAAGTAAACAACATCACATGGGCAGTGAAGTAACCTACTTACTTAAGGTCACTTCCCTGTCGGGCACTTGAGCCAATTGGGGAACACTATTAAAAATTATCTTACCACAGGAAAAATGCATAAATAATAATTAATCTAACAGAACTTTACATTACAAATCTCCAAATTCGGCACCTGATACTTGACTGAATTTATAATTATAACAGTCACGGCAAAAGTCGAACCTTACAGCCACAAAGAACTGGTGTAATTAATCATTTAATTAGCGAATATGTTAAGGGTTGAACAGGGTGATATAAAATAAAAACCCCACATCAAATAAAATTGTTAACTAGAGCACAAGTGTTATAGTCTCTAGTGATTACAAACAAGAACCCAGGTTGAGGGCATAAGTAACCCAGGTCTTCCATTTTTAAAAGAAAAGGGAACTGTTGTAAAAGCACTCCTAGTAAACTATTCCACCAACGGAGGAAGAAATATGTGAAAAACACGATATGACTGCAAGAGAGTTGGTCCACTAAAATTATGGAGTCAACCTAAGTAAATCTTGTTTAAAATATAACAATCGAACAAGAGTTTGGAAAACCTTAAGCCTAGATTCTTCCATTGTCCTACTCTTTAATATAACAGAATAATCATACAATCATTCCAATTTTCACTCCAAGCCCTTGTTAGTGACAAGTGGTGTAATACATTGACGGTCAACATTACGATGATAAGGAACAGAGGCTACCGCTGGAAAACAAAGAGAGGGTGTTGCAGTGAGTATGGCTAACTCTGGAAATTGAAACAAAGGAATCCCGTCAACTGAGCAGAAAACTGGATACCTGAGAAAACAGAAGGGAAAACTATGAGAAAACAGATTTACAAGAACTCCTTAAATGATCCAAAACGAAATTATGGGCAGAACCTTGTCTTGGCTTACCTGAGACCGGTGGCCATTTCGTTGAAAAAGGAATGCTCCTGTGTACACCTGCAATAGAGAAAATCCATTATGAGCTTGGCTGCCCAAAACCAACAAGTAAGGAAGCAAAAACAATATAATAGTCCATAGTTACCTGTTGCCAGAAATTGAGACCATGGTCACTCCATTCCAAACCCTCGCAGAGACCGGTGGTGGAAACGAGGCAAAATGATACCACTGATAAGAATCACCTTGGAGGTTACTAGATAACGAACAATAGGAGACAACAAGAAAGACCATAAATGGTAAAACCCTAACCTAGAGGTTGCAGACGAAACCCTTCGATGGAGTACCTAACAGAATGAGCACCGGAGCGATGGAGAGGTTGGGTAGTGTTTGACCAGAAACCCTAGTGGATAAAACAACGTCCAGATCACTCCAACCTCAATTCTGTTACGCTTCCCCTCCCCTCAAACAGATAATCCCATCTTCATTTGGGTATAACCCCACTGTTACAAACCCAAATTCAACTAAGCCTGCTCTAATCCATTGAACCAATGTAGTTTTTTCTTCACAGCACTGATCTCCCCCCTCATTATTGAACCAAGCTTGTTTCCATCTCATGAGCTTATGTCTACTGTATATTAAGGTATCCAGCGGTATATTGGATGCGGGGAATGTTGGAACTACTACACACCTACATGCAGACTCTTAGTTAGAGCATGTGACTGCATGCAAGATTACTTTTGCATGTTGGAACTACTACACATCTACATGCGGACTTTTAGTTAGAGCATGGGAATGCATGCAAAATTCCTTTTGCATGATTTACTCCTTGATTTGCTCCTTCTTTAACTCCGCAACTGACTAGTTATCTCCGAAACTTGTTGCAGGTGTTGAGTCTTCTCATTGATCACCACTATAGTCATTACCTTGGGATCTTCACCCAGTAATGCTATATCATGAGCATTGTAACATAATTTTCTATTGAATCATTCTTCTCTTCTTTCAATTTTCTTTTAGTGTTTTTGCTCTGCAAAGCTATGTGTTCAACCTTTACTAGCTAGATTCATCTGTGCAGGTTTTCTAACACATTTACATGGTATCAGAGCCCACAGGTTTCTAGATAAAAGGCGCACTAGTACTTTATTTTGCAAGTATTACAGCTTGGAGATCGAAGATTGACAGAAAAATGGAGTTTCCCAAAGCATCGATCCTAACACCGTACAACTATCATGAATGGAAGGACCAAATGGCTCGATACCTTCGTCATAAAGGGTTGTACAGGATTACCATGGCTACAGAAGTGGAACCCACTTCAGCCATAGAGAAATCCAAGTACCTCAACCGTATGGATGAGGCCCACGGATCCATATGCACGTGCATCTCTCCAGAGTTGCAGTTTCATCTATCTGCCTGCAATACTCCCAATGAGATTTGGAAAAAGGTTGAAGAGCTCTACGGGAAATAGGATGAGATGAAAGGACATCTACTCAAAGTGGAGCTGCTATCATTGGATCCACAGAACTATGACAGAATTCAAGATTTCTTCACCAAATATAATGATCTATTGCTACAACTCAAGGGTTGTGGAATTGAAAAATCCAAGGAGGAGAGTCGCCAAGTTCTCTCTATTATGTCAAAGCTCGGACCGGAATACTCCGTCTTTGTGTCTACATTTCATTCAGTAAGGCTCGCAACAGGTAAATCCTACACTATGCCTTCTCTCAAAGAATTTATGGAGTCCCTTATTTTTGAGCAAGATAAACTCATTGGCATGGGGAAAATCAAATCTCCAAAAGCACATGCACTTGCTGTGCATGATGGCAGCCACAATAAAAATCACAGATCTGATTCAAATCAGAAAAATCAGCAGCAAAAAGACAAAGGAAAAGCACATTCCCATCCAAAGAAGGAAGGGTACACCAAGCCCTTCAATGACTCCTCTGGCTCAAGAAATGAGAAAGGGAAGAAAGGAAATTAATGCACCTACTGTCACCATGGATTCCATTTAGAATCCTACTGCATGAAGAAACAAATTGACCAAATGGCAGAAATCCTTCAGAAGCACAACCTTGGGGACCACATCCCTCAGGGCGCCAAGAAAAAAACTGAGGATCCGCCACACGGGAAAGGTAACAATTTTCATGCTTTAGTTGCAATTAATTCTTCTCCTGATGCATGGATTATAGATTCTGGTGCATCACATCATATGGCTGCTGCAAAGGAAGTCTATTCCTCTTTGGATGCATGCAAAGGACCTCCCATCCTCATGGGAGATGACTCACCTATTGAGGTCACCGGAAAAGGTAGAGTGGAACTTTTACACGGAAGCTTTGAAGATGTGCTTCATGTTCCAAAACTTTCGGTAAACCTGCTTTCAGTTTATCAGATCATCATTCCGGCACCGGAAAGAGAGTGGAATTCACTCCAGATGCAGTGAACATATATGATCTACATAGCAATGCCAAAATTGCAACTGGTGAGGTAAACAATGGATCCAGACTGTATACATTTTCTGAATTTATTGAATCTGAATCCTCCTTATTGCTTACACATGCTGATGATAGTAGTAGGCTTTGGAACGAGAGGTTTGGTCACTTAAATTATAGGTATATGCAGCAGCTAAGCAAGAATGAGATGGTGGAAGGCTTTCCAAATATCAATTTCTCCAAAGGAGTTTGTGAAGGGTGTGTTCTTGGCAAACATCCCAGAGAAAAGTTTGACACCGGCAAGACTCACAGAGCATCCTCTCCTCTAGATCTGATCCATAGTGATCTCATGGGGCCTTTTCCTCATACTTCCATCAACAAAGCAAGGTATGTGCTTACATTTATTGATGATTTCTCACGGTATACTTGGGTGTATCTTCTCAAGAACAAATCTAAAGTTTTTGAGCACTTTGAAGATTTCAAAGCACTAGTTGAGACACAGTCAGAGAGAAAGATCAAAGCCCTCCGTACAGACAATGGGGGGGAATATGTTAACACAGCACTTCAAAACCTTTGCCTTCAGTCCTGCATACAGTTGCAGTATACAGTTCCATACACTCCACAGCAGAACGGAGTTGCTGAGAGAAAGAATCGATCTCTCAAAGAGATGGCTTCCTGCATGTTGCATGCCAAGTCACTGCCTCATAAGCTTTGGGCCGAAGCACTTAATTGTGCTAACTACATCCAGAACAGATCTCCTCATAGGTCTGTCAAGGACCAGACCCCCTTTGAGGCTTGGAGCGGCACTAAACCAGAGGTCACTCACCTCCGTGTTTTCGGCTCTCGAGCATGGGCCCGGATCCCCTCTGAAAAGAGGAAAGCTCTTGATCCACAGAGCATTGAGTGCATATTTGTTGGATACCCTGATGGTGTGAAGGGATATCGACTCTTGATTCCCTCTACGGACAAGCTCATCATTGAGCGAAGTGTCAAATTTGAGGAAAGTCTCTCGCATGCACCTCAAGCGCCGTATGCAGACATTTTTTATCTACCTCATGTCCGAGATGATGACTCAGTCCATTCAGATGCCGATACAGATCATGCAGATGTCGAGGAAGAGCATGCAGATGCAAAGACAGAGTCTTCAGATACAAATCTAGTGCATGCAAATGATGATCCACATCCAAGCCCAGATCGGGCTTCCAGCAGTGAATCATATTCCCCTCTCATAAATCAGAGAACAAGGAGCTTACGTGAGATATATGCACAAGACCAACCAACTGCTAGAAATGGTCTTGTGGGGGATAATTCTGATCTACAGAGGACTAGCTCAGAGTTTATTGAGCCTCCTCTTGTCCTCACTGCCACTGAACCATCGCCCTCCTGGCATTGTCATTTGGTTTAGTCTTCTGATCCACAGTCTTATGTTGAGGCTGCTGGGCATCCATCTTGGGAGTCCGCCATGGAGGAGGAGTATAACTCCCTCCTCGAGAACCAGACTTGGGATCTGGTCCCCCTTCCTTCAGGAAGGAAACTTGTCCGATGCAAATGGGTCTACAAGACCAAGAGCGCTGCAAATGGGCAAATCACCATACGGAAAGCAAGGCTAGTAGCCAAAGGCTTCCAACAAGTGCATGGCATTGATTATGACGAGACCTTTGCTCCAGTAGCAAAGATGGATTCCATACGCCTTACACTTGCCATTGCAGCTGCCCAGCGGTGGGAAGTACATCATATGGATGTGAAGAATGCCTTTCTTCACGGAGACCTATCTGAGAAGATATACATGGAGCAGCCACATGGTTTCATTCAGGATTCATCTTTGGTCTGCAGACTGAAGAAATCTCTCTACGGCCTTAAGCAAGCCCCGAGAGCTTGGTACGCGAAGATGGATTCTTTTCTCTTATCACAAAACTTTGAAAGATGTAAGTCTGATCTGAATGTTTACATGCTTAGGACACATGATTCTCTTCTTATCTTAGTGTTGTATGTAGATGATCTCCTAATCACTGGCAGCTCGGCTTCAGCCATTGCTACAGTCAAGAGGGCCTTGCATGATAGGTTCTTGATGACAAACATGGGTCCATTACACTTCTTTCTTGGTCTTGAGATCAGCTAGAATGCCACAGGCATCAAACTCTCTCAGGCTAAGTATGCACGGGATCTCCTCGAGAGATTTCGCATGACTGACTGCAAGCCAGCACCGACTCCTTTTCTGTCTAGGGTCCGCCTTGAGGATGGAGGTGACACTCCATTAGTTGACAGCACTCTCTACCGACAGCTAGTGGGGAGCTTATTGTACCTCACCCACTCCAGACCAGATCTCTCATACACAGTAGGGGCAGTTTCCAAATACATGCAGGAGCGCATGAGCTACACTGGAATGCTGCCAAGCGCATCCCCCGATATGTGCAGGGCACCATCACCTTCGGGATTCACTATGCAGCAGGCACTGCATTGAATCTCCTTGGCTTCACAGATTCTGATTGGGCGGGAGACAGCATTGATCGCAAGTCCACCTCCGGATATTCACTCAGTCTAGGATCTGGCCCTATCTGTTGGTCGAGCAAGAAGTAGGCTGCTATTGCTCTCTCTTCAGCTGAGGCTGAGTACCGAGGAGTAGTCAACATCACCATTCAGGCTCTGTGGCTACAACACTTCCTCACTGAGTTGGGCGTCCAGTTCCACCAGCCCATTGTCATCTGGTGTGACAACCAGAGCACTCTCAAATTTTGCAGGGATCCAGTACAGCGGCAGCGGACGAAGCACATAGAGATCCATATGCACTACATCAGAGACTTAGTACATGATCGGGTCATTGATTTGCAGTTCTGTCCTTCAGCAGAACAGACTGCAGACATCTTCACCAAGACATTCACTGAGCAGAAGTTTCGCTCTTTGCGTGATCGTCTTGGAGTGAAGGACACGATTGCTTAGAAACTGTATTTTTCTTCCTCTTCTCTTTTGATTACATTGTATTTTGAGGGGGGGTTTTTCCCACGAGGTTTTCCCTCTTTCCTCAATTTTAGTACAAGTTGCACTGTATTTTGGGTGACCTTTGGCCTTAGTTGCCAGGGCCCATTTTTTATTTTTCCCCATAGTGGTGTTCAGGGGGGGTGTTGGAACTACTACACACCTACATGCAGACTCTTAGTTAGAGCATGTGACTGCATGCAAGATTCCTTTTGCATGTTGGAACTACTACACATCTACATGCGGACTTTTAGTTAGAGCATGGGATTGCATGCAAAATTCCTTTTGCATGATTTACTCCTTGATTTGCTCCTTCTTTAACTCCGCAACTGACTAGTTATCTCCGGAACTTTTTGTAGGTGTTGAGTCTTCTCATTGATCACCACTATAGTCATTACCTTGGGATCTTCACCCAGTAATGCTATATCATGAGCATTGTAACATAATTTTCTATTGAATCATTCTTCTCTTCTTTCGTTTTTCTTTTAGTGTTTTTGCTCTGCAAAGCTGTGTGTTCAACCTTTACTAGCTAGATTCATCTGTGCATGTTTTCTAACACATTTACAGGGAATTCCATTTAACACAAGGATAGCAGTCAATTAGAGAGGGCAACATTTTCTTCTAAAAAATATTTATTGGACTGTAAAGAAGGTTTATGAATGAGGCACTGGCTTTGTTGGGAACCATGTAGTCCCAATGAGACCACTTATCCCAACCTGTGTTCACTTAAGACTGTCAGATTTACAAAGCATGTAAATTGATCTAACAAGAACTTAAAAATGTAACATTTACAAATCATGCAAATTGATATAACAAGAATCTTGAAGAGTTGTTTTAAATATTTTGGCCTATATTTTATAAAAGTTGATAGTTATGGTAACCACAAAAAAATAGATATGAATATTGATTTTTACTTTAAAGTGTTTTTATGATGTTTTTAACAACACTATTGTTTACATATTCATTTATAAGGAAGTAAGAAAATGGAGGAAAATAGACATGAATGGGAGGTAACTATCAAAGGCACCAAGCAAGTGTTCACTTGTCTTGTTGGTGGTTGTGCGGGGAACTTGAGTCGATCTAAGCTATCTGGCCTTAATCATCATCGGGCTACCACCCACAATCTCCCACCAATTCCTCCACGTCAAAGAGGTCGAGTAAGAGATGCAAATGCTACATGGGCGGTCAAATCAACAAGTGCAGTTAAAAGGCAAAATGCCAAAATACAATATGATTTAGATGCAAGGCTATGTCGTGCACAACAACAAGCATATAAAAGGTTTTTCGTTTTTTATTAATATTAATTTATTGTTGTGGACTAAATTCATTGAAACTTGTTTTCACAGTCAGTTGTTACATTTGATCAGCTTAATGATACTTCAAAGCAAAGGATTTGTGAAAAAATTCAATGTTGAGATTAGAGTCTACCTCGTAGACGTATGGAGACAGTGAAGCACATAGATATTGCTTTAAAAGAGAAAGTAAGGACTGAGGTTCCCGATGATGTGGGGGAAGAAGGATTAGATGGGCACAACCATATATTAAACTTTGATGAAACTAATCAGGACAATGACAACACAGTTGAGTCCATTTTTTTGCATATATTAATTTTTTAGACATTTTAACATTAAATAATATTTATATTTATTATAATTGTATACTAATTTCTCATTGTTATTGATATGCATAGCCTAATCAACAAAATTCCTCAAGTTCAAGCCACCAACTATTACGACCCTCACCCAGATTTCAAGGTTTTCAAGGGGTTATTGGGCCAATAAGTTTTTAATCCATATAACCTATTCCACTAAAAACATTAATATATAAATTGTTATGTTTTACCATAATGATGGGATGAGAAATGGATGTTCTGTATTATATATTGTTATCCTTGATTTGTTTTGATTATATGTGTGTGTGTGTTATTTCTTATTTATGGTGCAGGTGTTCCCTTTGGAACCATCACAATCAATGAAAACCCCTTGTCGAAGCCTTAAGAAGAATGGAAATGAAATGGTTCAAATGCTACAACCATCTTCACGTCCAATGTCACAATGCAAGGTAAGATTATATTTATTTATACTCTTATAATTTTATCATATTTTTACATTTAATTTTATTTGAGTCACATACTTATATCTATGTATAATCTAATGTTCAGAGTAATGAATATACACCTCCTAAAACACATTTTCACATGTATGATGGTGGACATGATACTCAGCAAAAATCACATTCTCCTCAACCATTGTGGCATTCACCTAGACTTCAAGATAAATTAAGAGAAGTAAGTTATATACTACATATCTTAGCTCATAATAACATTGACATATTTTTTTATGACTAGTTAATGCATTTTCTTTTCATATTCGTTACATGTTCCCCATATTCTCATTATATCTATATATATATTGATATTTATTGTTAGTTAGTCAATGCATTGTCTTTTCATATTTGTTACATGGTCCACATATTTTCATTATATCTATGTGGATTTTGATATTTATTGATAATGTTTTAGTTTCCACAGAAAACAAAAAAGATAAATGTTGATGCTATGTTTAAAATGACCAAAATCACGCCAAAGGACTTGAAAGCACGTGGGTTCAAGTCATGCAAACAATACATAAAGCATATATGCTCAACTAGCATTTCTCTCACTAAACCCACTAGGTTTGCTACTTTGAAGGCTAAACATTCCAGCAAATTTAAATGACTTAGGCTATTAGCCATTGTTTTATCTATAAAGGGGCTACAAGGACAGTTTCAATATATTAACTTTCTTTTATTAGATTGTTGATCACAGTTTTACTTCACAATAAGGTACAACAATACACAAAAAACTTTTATCCGTTGTACATAAGTATTTTAAGATATTATGATTTTGTCTATTAGTGGCAGCACTGGTACCAATGGCACAATCAAGATCAGATTAATAATTCTGGACAATAAAAGGAAATTTTAAGATGGCTGACTGATTGAATTAGAACTTTTGCAGCTATTTTGTTTTAGTTGACCCTGTCAAAATTAAACGCCTTTATTTATCTGATAGTTTTTGTAAGAGACCTATTGCTTATGTAATAGACTTGTTAGGAATGTCGATTGCATCATAGATTTAGACATGTTGATCAACATCATGGTTGATTATTCTAATTATATCATTTTAATAAAAGCTTGCTGCGCACCATTGATGTCTTCAACTTGTTGATCTTTTTCCTTGGTACAATTTTGGTCATCATATTTTACCATACTCTCAACTAAGGCAATTCGGGCCCGTTTGGATTCTTTAATATTTATTTTAACTCCGGGCCTTACCATATTTGTTTTAATAAACATAAATATTGCTTATGTTGCAGAGTTGATTTGTACTGAAGTATACATACTGTATAAATGTTGCCTAAGTTCCAGAGTGATATTTTCCTGGATGCCTTTCAATTTACAGCAATTCGTATTGTATAACTCATCGTGTTTTTTTAATAATAATTTCTTATGCTCCATTTCATAAGAAATTTCAATAAACCAGGATATTCCAGAGTGTTTTTTTTCTTGCTATCTGGATCCATTCTATTGTATAAATTGATCTTTCATATTAAATTCTCATGTTTAAACTCTTAGGTTCAATTTCATAAGAAATTTCAAATAAACTAGGATATTCCAGAGATTTTTTTATTTTTTACTTTTCCTTTCCTCGAATGCATTTCATTTTACAACAATTCGTATTAATTCTTATATTCCATTTCATACAAAATCTCTGATATGTTGTCGAGGAGCTCTACAGAATAACGAGACCTCCTTAACTAAATGCTTCATCAAGGTTGGAAATAATGGAAAAGGCTGACCAATACACACATTAAAATCCCCATGTATAAAGCTTGGATGTAATCTGAGAGCTGATACTTGGTCAATACAAAATCAACTGAATGCACAAACTTTGAATTGGAAAAATCCCATACATGCAGCTTAAAATTATCATATTTTACAATTATCTGATCGACAACTTTGAAAAAAGTGAGGGGGGACCCCTTGTTATACCTTTCAAGAAAATACTGAAAAGTCTTTGAACTAAGCTATCACACTTATGTAAAATGGAACCTTAATTTCCGAAGGCCCCATCTGAATAACTGAGTGTATATTCTTTGGCCCACTTTGAAACATGGAGCTATTGCAATCGAAGGAGAGCCTCTCAGGTTAGGTTAGAAAACTTGCACGTTAGAAAATTAACTTTATAGGTCTTGCAAGGATACCTGATGAGACCAAAGGGACCATAGAAACTAAGGATAGAGATAAGGATAGAACAAGTACAAGCACTAAAGGTTACAAATGGTAAATAATAGGAATAACTGATAAGGATAGATGAAGAGTAAGGCATTCATTATCATAGGTTGTAGATGACAAGACAGTCATTGTCATAAGCTATGGATGATTGTTTTCTGAGGAGAAAAGATTAGATTTTATAATTATAAAAATAATTTTAAAGTTTATTTTATTGGTTACTATATTTGTATTTATATAGTAACAATTATAAGATGAAAGGAGCAGGGAAGTAAATTTATTTATCCCATAACTATCATTATCATCATTTAGTAAAACAAACCTTGTGGGAATTTGTTGGTTATGATATGTTAAAATAATTTAATTTAGATATGATAAGAGATAAAGTAAGGAGAAAGATAATCCAATCTGAAAATGAAATAAATAATGTTTCATATACTATAAATTAGTAATGTAATTATATTGTTGATGTTGAAGCTTACAAAAAAACAACAAAGGGAAGAGTTAAGTGCTTTCAATATTGATGGCATTTAGAGCATCCTAACATATTATATTTTTTAATAAATGAAATAATGTATGTTCACATTCTCAACTTTATGTTTATTTTATATGCTTCTATGTTGTTGAATTGGTTTTTTGTCTTTGGATGTGGATATATGATGTCTAATAAAACATTTTGTAATCATTCAAGTGACCAAGTTAGATTTTGGCTTAGATCTCCACATTTTTCTTTTGTGCATTAATGTCTAATTTGGTGTGTATGGATGGACATAGCTTTAACAACTATGTACATATTCAACAGTCATAAAAGTGGGTGTTATACTGGTTATAAAAGAAATGATTATTGATTGCAAGGTGGCTATTTTTCCGAGTAGGCATTGATGAGCCAACCTAGGGTTTATGCATGATGTTGGCATGATGAAAGATGTAGGGTTCAAGAAAGTGGTCCAACAATTATTTGATATAATCTAGTGTGACAACATATTCCACCTTCTAAGAAGAAGGAGGTAACACCCAAAGAATGTGTCATAGTTTCCATTAAGTAAAGTTCAAAGTGTTAAAGATCTAGTTGGGGCAATATCATTTACTAGCACAATAATTGCATTCATCTAAATTAAGGGATATACTAATAATATTTATATAAATTGTTGAAACATATAGAACATCTTCATATAATAGAAACAGGGTGAACCCATGAATCCGAATCCCACTTTTGGCATTCCATGCACCATCAAAATGGCCTATGTAGACCCTTGATCAAGTTTTTACCTTGATGGGTTCTTTAAGCCCTCAAACAAGGTTTCAAGCCTCAATCAAGGGATTGAAACATTAGTTAAGGATTTTAAACCGAAATCAATTGTATATGTCGAAAACAACTTGATCGAGGTTTTTGAAATACTTTGATGGATGGATTTTAAAGCCTTCCATTGAGGTATTTTTAAACCTTATATGAAGGTCTAATCCTTGATCAAATATTTGGAAGTTAAGGTTCCTTTCCCATTTTTATAGGTTTCATGGAGGTGCAAATTGCAATAGATGAAATCCATTCATCCCATTCATGGAAGGTTATGGAATTACTACATGCATATTTATTATTGTGTCCTCTATATGATTAAATATGATTATTTCATTTTTTGTTTCATACTAAGTTTTTTTAACGTTTACAAAAAAGAATTCCCCCAAGTTACGAGACCCCTCAAAAAATATGCATCGTAAAAACTACACAACCATTTTTTTTTTTATTTAAATAATGATGAGTTGGTAACACATGGATATTTATTATTATGTCCTCTATCCAATTAAATATGATTATTTAATTTTTTGTTTCATACTAAGTTTTTTAATGTTTACAAAAAAAATTTCCCCCAAGTTACGGAGACCCCCAAAAAAATATGCATCGTAAAAAATACACAACCATTTTTTTATTTTATTTAAATAATGGTGAGTTGGTAACACATTAGATTAATTTGGGTGAGGCCTAGGATCAAATGTTCCAACTGCCACTATAATAGCAAGAGTATATCCAACATCCCGCAAGCCAAATATACCAATACTTATGACTTATCAAGAGTCGGTACATCCATGGATAAGGGGGGTGTTTTCCCTTTGAGCCTTATCACAAAGGCACACGATATTCATTTTTAGGAAATGATCTTAAGTGGAGGGGAAATCAAACTATTTTCCCAACCACTTGAGCTAAATACATGAGACTACCCAACCAAAAATTTATAAAACTACACAATGAAAATTTTATGGCACTAAGTGTCACATTGCATGAAAATTTCTTTCTTGTGATGAATGGAAGTCTTCTTTTATCACGTTGTGAAAAAATTTCCTTTCATGTTAATATATCGCAATATAAAGATTTTTGGTGCAACACACTATGTCATGAAAACTTTTCTTTCATGTGATATGTTGTATTTTTTTTCTTATTCTTCTTCTTAGACATCAATTTCCTTAACTCTTTTGTATTATTGCTTCAAATATCTTTTCTATGTCAAACAATTTTGCTTCATGACAATGTTCACACAATGAGGATATTTATTCTCACATGGAACAAAGAAGAATTCTCCCTCCTTCTTCTTATTCTTCTTAGACATCAATTTCCTTAGCTCTTTTGTCTTATTGCTTCAAAGATATTTTCTATGTCAAACAATTTTTCTTCATGATTATGTTCACACAATGAGGATGTTTATTCTCACATGGAACAAAGAAGAATTCTCCCCTCATTGCATCAAAGGATCTTATTTCTAGGTGATATGTTCCACCAAAATATTTTCTTGGTGTGATACATCATGCCAAAATAAAATCTTTTCTAGTGAAAACTCCAACAATTTTTTGGGAAAGACTAGGTCTTAGCCTAAACTCCTTAATCAAACCCTTATATTTTGATAATATTGAATATTTATTGAAAATTTCCATGCACATTTCTCCGTTGATATTCATCATATCTCTATAAAAAAAATAATCTTTACTGATATGCACTATATCACAAGGAAAAATAATCTTCAGTGATGAAGGACATTTTACTTGAGTAAAAAAGTTTTGTTTTGTGATGTGTTGTATTGAATTCTTTTATATTTCACATAATATGCCTTGTATCACATGAAAAAAATCTTCATGTCATATAGAAAACCATCTATGTGTTTCTCACTTCACAACTTCAACAAAACTTGTAAATATATGGCCAAAGTTTTCTCATAACCCCATGAGAAAAAATCTACCACTACTCCAATAAGTATTTGGGACCCATGTGCCCTTCTAAACTTATTAAAATTCCATGTAACTAAGTTACATTTTCACTACAACACCTACACTAACTTCCAATGAAAATAATAGATTAAGAATCCTTAGAATTTGTGATTAGTTTCCTAAATACATAGGTTTATGTTAGTCTATAAGGGACTTATTTGGCATAAAAGGACTCCCATAATCGATTTCTCATTACATAAGAAGCATTTATTTTATATAGGAAAACTAATTCCAAATCCTACTTTGACACTTTTACTTAAACATAAATACTTTTGAGTATAGGAACCTTATTTTATAATAGGGAACCTTGGTAAGCTTATATTCATTAAGTGTTTATAAGCCTCAAATTTATAACCACATATAATCAACATCATACCTATGCCCACTAAGCATTCACTATACACATAAACTATTTAATAAAAAACATTGACATAATTTTAAGAATGTTCAGACTCTAAATATTAATCAAAAGCTACATATATAACACACAAGGCTAAAATCAAGATATTGTTGTGACATGAATTCTATACACTCCAAGGCTTAGGCAAAAATGATCAATGCATAACTATCATAATCATTGGACTTGTAACCCTTTAGAACTTACAACATGATATGGCTATAACATAAATCTAAGGAAGTATAAAACTAAGGGAGCTAATTATTTGTTATATGCAAAAAAACTCAATACATAACTCTACAGCTCCATAATGATTTCTCCTTAATGGTAACCATCATGGGTCATTTGTGAATGCATATTTCATTTATAAAACATGGAAGCATGAAATAATAACATAAAATTGAGAGATTTATCTATAGACAAGTTGTCCAACAAATTGATTTAGGGTGAGTGATTTTCCACCCAACTGTAGGAAGAGTTGCACATTGTCTTTGTACACTTGGCCAACCCTTAGCCAAACCATGATACTAATATGGAAAATTTCTAGCACTGTCGTTAAGTTATATGACTGGTTTTTAATCCATCATAGGGGTGTTTTCCAACCAAGGAAATGTCATCATCGAGTGTAAGGGTCTTGTGACTTCATTGTGCCCCTTGTTGGCTTGCATAACATGTGAGTGAGCTCTCTTCTCTGCATCACAATCCCTTGGGTAGATCATCTTCCACATGCCTATTGTGCATGTCTAGTAGGGCTCCAAATGATTCCCTCACTCAATTATTATTTGAGAGGTCTTCTACTTAGTTCAAAATGCAAAACTAGGGATTTTTAAAACTTTTCCTCACAAGGAATCACTCTTCTCTCACCTTGGCTCTTTTCTACTCTATAAACAGGAAATATTGCTCTCCTTTCCCCCTCATGCATGACCCCCATAATCATGTTTTTCGTTCTTTCATTCAAATTTGGATGTTCCATGCTTTTCCAATAATGTACTTGACCTATTCCTTGTGTTTTCTAATGAAAGGAATATTTCAATTACCATCCCATGATCTCATAATTTTTGGAGGTGAGACTTTGACCAATTGAGTTTCTCAATCAATGACTTTCTGTGGATGAGAGGAAAGGAAAATATAGGGTAATTTTAAAAATAGTTTATGATCATAAGAACAATTTATCAAGGATTTCCTATGATCATGTGTCATGTTGAACACCCTCAAGCCCCCTCATTGTCCCTCATTTATTGTATCATGGCCCCAATAAACGTTCATGATCATCCAATTGTTTAGAATCTTCATTAATTGAAAATTAAGATTCATACAATGTTTTCAATTGTGTCCAAATCATTGTGGCATGCCTATAAAATGTCGACATAAAAGAAGAAACACCAATTAACATAATGAGTTACACATTTAATATGCAGATATTAGACATCAAATCAGAGTGAGGGAAGAAGTCATCACTTAAACAACCTTTGGAACATATGAAGGTCATTATGAGTTTTTGATGATGCCATTTGGCCTTAATAATGCATCTTCCACATTTCATAGCTTGACAAGTTCAATTTATAAACCTTTATTTAGAAAATTTATGTTAATATTTTTTGACAACATAATAAACTACAACAAATATAAGGAAGAGTGTCTATAACGTGTTGACATGGTCTTAAAAATAATGAAGGAGAAAAAAATAGTTACGAAGCCTTCCACATGTTACTTTGGCATTTAGGAAGTGGAATATTTAGGTCATATTATATCTCATGAGGGCATCAAAGTGGGACTTGAAAAGATTAAATCTAGGCTACAATTCCCCATTCCCAAACCTTAAATATTCTTATATGATTCTTAGGATTGAAAAGTACAACCCCTAACAACATTATTGAAAAATTATGCATTTTCTTGGGCTAAAGAGGCAAACCAAGCTTTTGAAAAACTTGAGGATATGTGTAGAACTCTTGTCTTGGATACACCCAACTTCACTAGAACCTTTATTATGGAGTGTGATGCCTCGAGATAGGGCATTGGTGTAGTTTTAATGCAAGAGAGAAGGATACCTAATTTTTAAACCCACGAACTTCAAGGAACAAACTTACTCAAATTTGTTTATGAGAAATAAATGTTGGCCATTATACATATAATTAAGCAATAACACCTTTACCTAATAGTAATAATCTTGATGTAAAAATATATCATGATAGCATAAGTACTCACTGGAACAAATACTATAGATCATTAGAGAGGGGGAGGGGGGAGGTTACAAATATGCTAGGTTATGACTTTCAAATTATCTAGAAAATGGAAACCAAATGTGGCAGCAAATGCATTTTCAAGGAAAGAATAAAACAATGATGCCTTAGTTTTTGTTATTTCCATTCAACAAGATTACTGGGTGGAATAAGCACTAATAGAATGAACGTAGAATCATAAGGCATTCAATCTCATTATGAAATGATGATAGGAAGCTAATTAATTAAATAAATTTGTCTGGGATTTCCAACTTAAATAGAAGATCCTATTAGAACTACACACCTCTTATATAACATGACAATCAAGATTTTATAAAACTTACCTTGTAACAAAGACAATTTTTTTTTCTTGCGAAGGTATTAAAACAATGTTAAAAAGTTTGTGATAAAATGCTTGGTTTTCCAATAGAACAAAGGAGAGAGAATCAATAATGCATTTTTTCTAGAACCATTATCCATATGAAGTCATCGTTGGGAAGAGGCACCAATACATGTTCTTACATACCTACCAATGTTTGAAGGAAAGAATACCATCATGGTGGTGGTGGTTTGACTCAAAAATTAAGCTCACTTTCTCTCTCATTTTAATCCTTTTAAAGAAATTATAGTATTTATAGAATTCATGAGAACAAATTCATAAGATACATGGAACCTTAGGATTATTATATGTGACAACGATCTAATTTTCATGACTAAAATTTGGACTAACATGTTTCCTTGTGGGTACTCAGATGGCTCGTAGCTCATCATTTCATACTCAATTTGATGGGCATTGAGATTGTGAATAAGTTTCAAAAATGTTATATTTATTTATTTGTATATAATAAACATACACAATGAATTTCAGTGATGACTCTTACGATGTAGATACATAAACGAAGATATGTACAAATTCCATATACAGAAATTGCACATATACAGAAACTGTGCATATACGGAAGATGTGCGCATATACGAAAATTGGGCATATACGGAAGGTATGTGCATGTCTTCCATATATCCCTAACTTTCCTGTATATGCATATCTTCCGTATATGCACGTCATTCATGTATCTACATCGCAAATGCGCAAATTCCATATACAGAAATTGCGCATATACGGAAATTGGGCATATACGGAAGATATGCGCATATCTTCCGTATATGCACAGTTTCCGTATATACGCAATTTCTGTTTATGGAATTTGCGCATCTGCGATGCAGATAAATGAATGACGTGTATTTACGGAAGATATGCACATACAGGAAAGTTAGGGATATATGGAAGACATGCGCATATCTTTCGTATATGCCCAATTTCTGCATATGCGCATATCCTCCATATATGCACAGTGTCCGTATATGCGCAATTTCTGTATATGGAATTTGCACATATACGATGCAGATACATGAACGACGTATATATACGGAAGATATGCACATACAGGAAAGTTAGGGATATACGGAAGACATGCGCATATCTTCCGTATATGTGCATATCGTCCGTATATGCACAGTTTCTGTATATGCACAATTTCTGTATATCGAATTTGCGCATCTGCGATGCAGATACATGAACGACGTGCATATACGGAAGATATGTACATACATGAGAGTTAGGGATATATGGAAGACATGCATATCTTCCGTATATACGCAATTTCCGTATATGCGCATATCGTCCTGTTGTGGTAAAAACACAACCCCCCCATTATTGATATGTTCATTTCAATAATGGGGACCCTTTCTATTAAAAGTTTGGCTAAACACCTTTTTGGATTTTTATTTAGTTGATTGCCCCACACTTTTGTTATTTTTTCGTTTTCTTCGGATTCTTGTTTTGATTGCTTTGTTAGAATCGATTTTTTATAAACTTCCCATTGACGCTTGTTTCACTTCATTTGGTCAGCTGGTTTGAAAATGGAACTCCTTTGAAGTCTCATCATTTATCTAGCCTGGGTTTAAAATGCATAAAATGTACAATATTGCATTTTGTAAATAAATTAGTTCAATAACGCATTCATTTTAAATATTAACCCGTAGCGAGTTTTTCTAACATTTTTCCATTTTTAGTTATGCAGTCAAATCATTAAGTATCGGTTTAAGAAATATACTCCAATTTCCAAATCAATTACTAATCTTAAAAACCCATAACATTCAAGTGGCTGTAGTTTAGAAACTTAAATTCATAAAAATAAAACCAAAATAAAAATTGATGTTTAAAATTAAATTTTAAATTAATTAATATATTAAATATAATTAATTTAATTAAATTAAAATTTAAAACAAAAAAAACATATAATAAAAAATTGTTCCGATCGCATCGGGGCTTTTAATCGGATCGGAGGATTTAAGCACAACCTATTTAACAGAGGCCCCAACACCACACTTCCCTGATTGCGAAAAGGCATTGAGGCATTTCAAGGTACATGGCAAGTTAGTTTGATTTAATATTAAAAGAATTTTTTATTACCCGATCGGGAGATCGGATCGGAAGCTTTTCAATGTGCCAAAGTTTGTGAACCTCCATATCCCCGATTCCCGGATTGCGAAAAGTCAAAGGGGAAAGGGGCATTAACCAAGTTTTTAAAAATTCATGTTTTGTTTCAACTCATTCGTACGAAAGAGTTAAAAGGAAATGGGTTAATGGGGTAATATTAATATAATATGATAAATAATATTTAATATTAAAATTAATATTTTATGATAATAAATTTTATATTAATTAATTTAATTAATATATAAAATTTAATTAAATTAATTAAATGAAAATTTAATTATTATTAATTAGTTATAAATAGTTAATTAATTAGTTATATTAATTAATAATGTTTTATTAATTAATTAGTTTAGTTCATAATTAATAATTAAATTAGAATTCTAATTTAGAATTAGATTTTTAATTAAAATTTTGATTTTTAGCCGAGCAATAGAATTTCCAGATTCATGCCAGATTTGACCCATCAACTTTGGAGGCTCATAAATTGAGTTATACTTGGCCAAATGAGGCCCAAAACGGCTCATTGGAAAGAGAAAATCAAAGAGAACATTTTGGAGGAGGTTTTACTAACATATTTAATCATTTATTGGGTCAAAAATCAGGCAGAAGATCAGACTCCGAATTTTGAAAACAAAATCAATTTTCTGAGTTATTTTCTTCATTTTCAATTGTCCAAATCTCTTCTAATTGCATATCCATTAGTTCATAATATCTTTGGCCAATCAAACCATCCCATGCATCAATTGAAAGCTTACATTTTATTTTCAAGTATTTATTTAAATAGAATTTGAATGGATTTGATTTAATTGCCAGAAATGATATTTTGATTCCATCTTAATTTATTTTGATTTCTTTTGCAGGAAAACAACGGAAGAAATATGGAGAAAATAATCTCAATCAATGAGAATGCTCCAGCAATTGAAGATTAGGATTTTTGAGCAAGTAAAATTGGATTTAGCAAATTTCTCTTCAATAAACTCTTCTTTCAAGAAATCTTTGACAAATATTATAAATAACAGATTGCAGAATGTAATTTGAGGGCTGCTCTCCTCTGCAATGCTAGACTTCTAAAAGCACTACTGTAATAGGAATTTAGAGTTGTAGGATAGAGGAGAGAAAATCTCAGATCTGGGGATTATTGAGGATTTTTCCTTTGTATCTTGAATTATGTATGAGGGGTAGAGTTTTCACTATTGTGGCTTTAGCTTTGAAGGCAGAAGTTCAAGCAATGTAAAGGACTGTTGGAGACCAAGATTAGAGAAATGGATGCAATAAATTGGTATTTTTAATACTACTGTTTCAAATATCAGTTTCATTTTTATGGTAACAGGAATGTCTAATTTTATTCATGTTTTTGCACTATTGTCAATATGGGTAATTTGTCTCAATCTTGTTATTAGGTATCTCTGTTCTTATGAATTAAAATCTGATTTCTGAATAACTATTTACTGAGAAATCTGTCTTATAAAACTGATTTATTGAATGGTAATGTGTTGTGAACTATTTCCACATATCGTTATTCAACTATTGGATTTACTGATTTGATAATTAATATCATTTTTATGAACTACTTCTTGAATGTTGTTGGTTTATTATTTCAGTTAAGAGGTCTCAATGGGATGTGTTTTGGTAACTATAATATCAGTTAATTGAACTGCTTCATTAACTTGATATTCATTATAAACAAGACATATTTAAATCTCAATACTTTAATTATCTTGCTCTTAGTTGGGTTAGATCTATATCTACCTAATTAAGATAGGATTTAGATTAGTTTCTTTTGCTTGCATCATAGAATAAGCTTGCATTTCGAGTAAATTCTACATTCTTTTAAGTCCTCTCCTCAAAGAGGCAAAACTTTAGTTGTGGCTTGGCTGAACCCAAATCAGCTTAAGGGTCATTCTCTTGCCTGATCAGCAAGAAGAAGTGATCTGATATCCCTGTCCATTGGTATGTAAAGATACATCATAAACCAATAGCAATAGGGAGAAGGTAACTGGACTTAGTTAAACCAGTCGGAGCTACCACACCAAACGGAAAAGGAGCTGCTTTAAAGTCCGGACCGGGTGGTTATCCCCCAATGTTGTTGCAGCGATTTTCGAGGCATCAACATTTTTGGCGCTAGAAGGAGGACCTGAGAAATTTGTCTATTGGAGTCTTTTCAATTTTAACATTTTGTTTATGGCTCCTCTTAAGCTTCCAATTTGGAGTTGTATCCATGGACGTGTATCCTCCAATACCCCACCCAAAGTGGTAAGACTCTTGTCTCAGATAAAATTCAATGGTAAGAGAAATTCTTCTGCTTTTAACCATGTCTTTCAATTTATTCAAAACATTTCAAATTATGATTTTCAAGAAATTGATGAAGGCATCTTATGCAGAATTTTTACCCTTACATTTGCGGCAAAAGCCAGAAGCTGGTGTAGAACTCTTCCAGTTGTTTCAATCCACAGCTGGGATCAATTTGTTACAATTTTCATGTGTAAATTTGACAGCTATGATTATGAACAGGTATGTGAAGAAATTGAATATCTACGTAGGTTTGAAAATGAGTCTGTTAATGATTTTAATATTCGATTTCATTTGAATTGCTTAAGATTTAAAGATGAAGATAAGCCTACGGAAGAAGTATCATTAGATTGGTTTGAATATATTTGTTCTCTTCCACCCATTCCCAATCCATATGAAATTAATTCAAGTTTTGTTTCATCCCCTTCTAATATAAATGAGAATCCCAATATGGATGTGTAAATAAATTGTGATGAAGTGGTTTCACAAAGCTTGAAAAATATTTCTATTCAAATGCAAGAAGACAACAACAACAATTTTGGACAAAAGCCGCCTTGAAATCTGAAAGCTACTTTGAAGTAAATTCGTAAAATCAAATCACAAATCAGCAAGTACAACCAGCAATCAAAATTCAAACTGTTGTACAAATTTCTGAATTTCTCCATAATGAGCAAATGCCAAAATCAGATAAGCAAAGCAGCGTTCTTCAAGAAAGCATACGCACACAAAGGAATGATCAGCAATCTGAAATTTACAATGAGCATAATGCACAAGAGTTCTCAAACAGAGACAATTTTAAATGCATTGTTTCAGGTTCACATTTTTCCCTTTATCCTGATATTTTCAATGATGGTAATATTTTTCCTCTTGGTATTAATGATATTTTAGAAATTAAAGAGGATGATTTAAATGAATTACCATTAAATTTTTATCAAGATAAAGAAACAATAATTGATCATTTTTTTGCCACTAATGAACATGAGATTTTTGTTCCTCCTTGTTTTGGTATATTGGATGAAATCGAAGGGAATTCCAGGCAATCTTGTGAAGTCATTTATGATGATTACTCTGACATTGAGGATGTTGATTTTTATTCTTCTCAAGAGAATCCTCATGATAAAATTCAAATAACATCTGAGGATGAAGAACGCTTCAATTTAGGAATTATCTCAACTAATCCTCATTTTAGAGCAGCAAATTATCTTCATGATTTCACCATTCAAGAAATCATTCCAAATTATGATTCATATGAGGATCAAACTCTCATTCCTATTCAAAATCATAATTCGTTTTCTATTTCACAAGTTGGAATTCGAAATTACCCAAATTTCATAATTCTAGCCAATCCTTGTGAAAGAGAAATTATTTCAAAACAATCCCAATTGTGCTGTAACATTAGTTGTACAAATAGTGATTTCATTTTAGTTTTTCTTTCACAACTATTTTTTTTAAACTTAGATTTATTTTCTGATTTTATTTTGCAAAATTTTCACACTTTTTGTTGGCATATTGAACACCTTACTATCAAACACTCAATTGGTGCATTGCCCGATTGAGAAATTGAAGTTTCATATTATAATCATGAGCATCAAAAGATATCAATATTTCAATTTCAATCAATGCTAATGTTCCATCAAAAGCTTTTATTTTTTCAAAGGAAATGTCAACAAGAGAATCTATTTTTGCAATCTGGCCAGCAATTCAATTCAATTAATAATTTTCCATTTCATTTGAAAGATTTTCATCCATTTTTCATTAATTCATTTGAAAAATATTTGGAAATTTTTCTCTCAAAGGAGATTGTTAATAGCTTAACATTTGTACATAACACTAACAATTTTTTCCAGGCTTTTGAATTTAAAAACTCATATCCACAATTCGGTCTGTCATCTCCTCTTTTAAACGTTTCCCAATCATTAATGAAAATCCATCCAGATTTTTGTGATCCAATTGGTATTGAATTGGAAACGAAATTTCATGAGAAAGAGATTTTAAATCAGTTACTAACAATAACTGTACATTTTGATTTCATATTTAATTTTCTTAGTTTAATTAGATTTGTATTTTTATTACTAACATTTGAACTGTACATAAATGCAGCAATTAAAATGAGAAAATGGCTACACTGGAAAAATGACTATACCTAGTCATTTTCATGTATATGGTTAGAATAGGAGTAGAATTAATTTAGTTAGCTTGTTTTATGTAGTTAAATTATTTGCAATAGTTCTGTAGATTAAAAAATAAAACAAAGCAATCAGCGTTCTCATACATGTTCAGTGGAAACATTTTTCCTTATCAGAAAATTTTAATTCTTGCTTTCCTTTTTGAAATTTCTTATAGCGATATCTCTACTCTGCCTATTTTGAATAATGTCTTGATTAAATTCAATTAAAGTTGCACTTGGTATCGATTGCCTCAAAGCCACTTTTCTTCATTTCGGGATTTTCTTCTAAGATTTTCTTTTTAAATTTATATGGTAAGGATTTGAGGATAAAAAAGCTTCATGACCCCATTATCCCATGAAATGTATGACTGTCTATGATAAGCTTAATTCTAATTCCATCATTATTAGTCAGTCCAACCTTTCACGGTAATCATATGAAGTTCATATTATCTTCCTCGGAATTTGCTAAAAGCTGACCTTAAGGATGTCCATTTTGCCAAGTGCACACATTCAAATCTGTTTTGATATTTTTCCACAATTAGTGGCTTAATCTCATTCTAATCTTTAGTTGATTATTTGATGCTGCAATACGCATCATATTCATTCACTAAAGACATTATTGAACAGTCGCTATAACAATATGCATTCTTCTCAAGTTATTCAGAATAAGCAGAGGTAATAAATTGTTGTCTCAATTCGAAAGGGAAGTTTATTTTTATATTTATTTCTGATAAATTTTCTGTTTTATGAACATGAATAATTGATTTCATTCAGGCTGATTGCACACTTAGAATTAGAATAAATAATGAGATGATTTTAATCAAATGAAGAATTTGAAGATTCATAAGGTAAAATTTGCAGACAATTTCCTTTCAGGTATGCATTTGCAAGTTCGTTCTCATCTCTTATTAGTTTCTCTTTTCCTTAGTTTATTTTTTATTTGTGTTCTGTTTTATTTGCAGGTTTTCATTCGTGTTCGAAACATGAAGTAAGCAGCAAACCCATTTCAAATTGCAACAGGTTCAGGGAAATTTTATTTTTGATTCATTAGAATTTGAACATTCTTTAACTTTGCTTTTATTCACTTAGAAAACACAATTGAAATTTCAAGGAATATCATAAGACCATTCGCATCATAAGGTTTCATCGGAAGTAGTTCTTAGCATTTCTTTTGATAACAAATTGTTCATAAAATACCTCCGATGTATTATCTTACTCATATGCCATATCGCATTTCGCATGTCAGAGCTTTGGAGTCAAAGTATACTTCCATTATTGTGAATCAACAATAATCGGCTTTACCGATATTGCGATGAACACATAATCCCGGACCCGATATGAAATTCAAATCAAAATCATAAAAAATATCGTGTCCGTTCAATCGCAATAAAAGTAAGGGCATAACTTTAAAAGGACCGATGTCTCAGATCCGATATGTTATCGAATTTTCACCATAAAATTATCAGGTCCACTCTTCATCGCATATCAGCGTATTGAGAATTGTTACATCATGCGCTTAATATTGTTGATCGCAATCACCGATTAGCCACGTCATTCATCGCATATCGGCATCACAAGAATCATATTGTGTTACATCGGGTGCTTAAGATTGTCGGTCGCCTATTAGTTATGTCATCCATCGCATCGTCGATATCACAATCGCTTCCTTGCATCTTTATTTATGGCCATATCACTATCCCAAATTTGCAATGCGCAATGTGCAATGTGCAAAATACAAATCGTGAGATGCAGTGTACGATCTCCAAATTGCAGCATGACTGTCCCCAATTTGCGGTATAACAGTTTTTCAATAGTGTGATCATATTTTCTTCGCATGATCTCATATCTGCAATTTGCTATTTCAACAGCCGATGCAATAGCTTCCAATGCATGCCTTTGAGCCATTAACATTTAATCGATATATGACATAGCAATAAAAGTGAAGTCTTGCAAATTAAACTTGAAGCATGGAGAAGAAACATGTTATTTGAATTATCCAATACGGCGATATGTTATTTTAAAAGCAAGCTTGGGAAACCATTATGGGAAAAAAACAATTGTTGACAAAATTGCAGCATACAAAAATCATTTCAATTTCTTATACATTTTAGAAATATATAATTCCATAATTAAAAATGGAATTCAAGACCTCTCTATATTCATATTCGAATTCTATTATCTTTGATTTGGTCTTGATTTTGGATTTTATAAAATCATTGAGTTTATATGAAACTTATAATATTTTGAGAAACATTCGTTACTGCAAATTCTCATTCTCATTTCTGATGCATTTCTTTTAATTTCAACTCCCTTGAGCATTAAGCATTCCATTTTTACATTTTACTGCTTGCTTTAGTGTAAATAAAATAAATAACAATTTTGGGTTGCAGGATTTTGGTTAGTTTGACTTCTTTATGTTTTGAATGCTAATTAAAATTAGAAGTCAGCTAGTTTGGAGAAACTGATATTTTCAGGTAAGATCAAAAGAAATTATCCAATGGTAAGATTCATGTACCCACTTTCATTAATTTCCATTTCGTTGCTTTAGTTTCAGTTTTGTTTTTCTAATATACAAATCTGTTTTGCAGCTCTTCATAAAAACTTTCAATCCTCTGTCGGATCATATTCTTGAAGTCCATACTCTTCTACTGGCTTTATTTCAAGAGGCAGCGATAATCCTCATTGAAACAGCTACACCAGGAAGTTTCTGAACCTTTAGTTCGTTTCTTTAAGCATTCCTTTTTAGAAAATGATTAAGATGATGCTTGGAAACAAGAAGATTCATATCAGATAGAAAGTATTCATTGTGGCTGAATTTTATAATCATTGTTATCTAAAAGCCTAAAACATTCACAACTCTGCAAGGTATGTTTTTCTAAATTTCAACGTAAGAAGGAATGATTACATGCTTATTTTCTTTTTCTTCATATTGTTGGAGACATTGGTATAAACATTCTTGTTTGAGTTTATCTTGCGAAACTTGGATTTTCCTTTCCATTTTTAGAGATTTCTTTGTTTTTATTTTTGTTCGCTGATTTCTTTTCTCATTTTAGCATAAGAATTCTTTTCCTTTGGATTTCAGTTTTGATTTTGGTGACTTTGCCATTATTTATATGGAAAGCCTATTTGTTACCTAACAATGGTCAGGATACGTGGAGAAAAATTGTTAATAGTCACCTATTGGCTTTTTCTTAAATCTCTTAGTAAAGTTTGATTTTCTTATTATAAAGGTAGACATACTTAAGGAAGAAATTACCAATTTAGAGAAGTTGGCAAAGTATCATAAAATCTGAAAATTTCTTTTTCATCAAATTGTAATCATTTTGAGATTTCAAAATTTTATTAAGATCTTTCAAAGTTTTATTATCAGTCAAGAAAAGTTATTTATAACCAAGTAAAGACACTTTACAGCAAAGCACCTTTAACTCTGAAATTGTCATTCTTAACTCTTAAGGAGTCAATGATTCTCCCTGTCCCAAAAAGTCTTATTTTTCTAGAGTATAATCCAGAAATATATTTAAACTTAAAAGATAAGAGGTCTCATCGTGAGCCTGCTTACCATGATCATAGGGAGAAAATAGGCTGACATTACCAACATTGCTAAACAAACCAGGGTAATGGCTTATGATTGCAAACAATTATAAGACAAGGGGTCTCATCACGAGCCAGCTTGTTCAGTCCGATTATAACCAGTGAATGGCATTGTCAACTATCTGGCCACCAAACCAGGACAATGGCTTTTAAATATTTATAATAAAAATAAAAACTAAAAAATTAACATATATATATGGATTTATTTCTAGATCAATAATTTTTAAAGAGATGGGATTCTGAATCATTGATGATTAAAAGGTAACCCTATCGAAACTATAGATGTTTGCTGGCAGCAATGGCTCTACCTATGACAAAGGAGTATATTTTAAAAGCTAAGCTGTAAAGTGACCCTTGCTTTATCTCTACAAGTAATTAATGACTGATAAAGAGTTTTGAAATATTTTAATGTATGAGGAATTTTAAGAAAAATTACAATCAGATGATTCTTGCTTTTATTCAGACTAATGAACCTAGTGAAGCATTTCAAGTATAATTTTCTCTTCTTTAATTATTTCTACTTTAATTTTAGGAAAATCTTATTCATATCAAACAGAGATAACTGGTTCTTCTCCCGTGTGTCGCCATTGTTGTGGTAAAAATACAACCCCCCCATTATTGATGTGTTCACTTCAATAATGGGGACCCTTTCTATTAAAATTTTGGCTAAACACCTTTTTGGATTTTTATTTAGTTGATTGCCCTACACTTTTGTTAATTTTTTGTTTTCTTTGAATTCTTGTTTTGATTGCTTTGTTAGAATCAATTTTTTATAAACTTCCCATTGACGCTTGTTTCACCTCATTTGGTCAGCTGGTTTGAAAATGGAACTCCTTTGAAGTCTCATCATTTATCTAGCCTGAGTTAAAAATGCATAAAATGTACAATATTGCATTTTGTAAATAAATTAGTTCAATAACGCATTCATTTTAAATATTAACCCATAGCGAGTTTTTCTAACATTTTTCCATTTTTAGTTATGCACCCAAATCATTAAGTATCGGGTTTAAAAAATATACTCCAATTTCCAAATCAATTACTAATCTTAAAATGCCATAACATTCAAGTGGCTGTAGTTTAGAAACTTAAATTCATAAAAATAAAACCAAAATAAAAATTGATGTTTAAAATTAAATTTTAAATTAATTAATATATTAAATATAATTAATTTAATTAAATTAAAATTTAAAACAAAAAAAAACATATAATAAAAAATTGTTCCGATCGCATCGGGCTTTTAATCGGATCAAAGGATTTAAGCACAACCTATTTAACAAAAGCCCCGACACCACACTTCCCCGATTGCGAAAAGACATTGAGGCATTTCAAGGTACATGGCAAGTTAGTTTGATTTAATATTAAAAGAATTTTTTATTACCCGATCGGGAGATCGGATCGGAAGCTTTTCAATGTGCCAAAGTTTATGAACCTCCATATCCCCGATTCCCGGATTGCGAAAAGTCAAAGGGGAAAGGGGCATTAACCAAGTTTTTAAAAATTCATGTTTTGTTTCAACTCATTCGTATGAAAGAGTTAAAAGGAAATGGGCTAATGGGGTAATATTAATATAATATGATAAATAATATTTAATATTAAAACTAATATTTTATAATAATAAATTTTTATATTAATTAATTTAATTAATATATAAAATTTAATTAAATTAATTAAATGAAAATTTAATTATTATTAATTAGTTATAAATAGTTAATTAATTAGTTAGATTAATTAATAATGTTTTATTAATTAATTAGTTTAGTTCATAATTAATAATTAAATTCTAATTCTAATTTAGAATTAGATTTTTAATTAAAATTTTGATTTTTAGCCCAGCTACAGAATTTCGAGATTCATGCCAGATTTGACCCATCAACTTTGGAGGCTCATAGATTGAGTTATACTTGGCCAAATGAGGCCCAGGACGGCTCATTGGAAAGAGAAAATCAAGGAGAACAATTTGGAGGAGGTTTCACTAACAGATTTAATCATTTATTGGGTCAAAAATCAGGCAGAAGATCAGGATCCGAATTTTGAAAACAAAATCAATTTTCTGAGTTATTTTCTTCATTTTCATTTGTCCAAACCTCTTCTAATTGCAGATCCATTGGTTCATAATATCTTTGGTCAGTCAAACCATCCCATGCATCAATTGAAAGCTTACATTTTATTTTCAAGTATTTATTTAAATAGAATTTGATTGGATTTGATTTAATTGCCAGAAATGATATTTTGATTGCATCTTAATTTATTTTGATTTCTTTTGCAGGAAAACAGCGGAAGAAATATGGAGAAAAGAATCTCAATCAATGAGAATGCTCCAACAATTGAAGATTAGGATTTTTGAGCAAGTAAAATTGGATTTAGCAGATTTCTCTTCAACAAACTCTTCTCTCAAGAATTCCTTGACAAATATTATAAATAACAGATTGCAGAATGTAATTTGGGTGCTGCTCTCCTCTGCAATGCTAGACTTCTAAAAGCACTTCTGTAATAGGAATTTAGAGTTGTAGGAGAGAGGAGAGAAAATCTCAAATCTGGGGATTATTGAGGATTTTTCCTTTGTATCTTGAATTATGTATGAGGGGTAGAGTTTTCACTATTGTGGCTTTAGCTTTGAAGGCAGAAGTTCAAGCAATGTAAAGGACTATTGGAGACCAAGATCAGAGAAATGGATGCAATAAATTGGTATTTTTAATACTATTGTTTCAAATATCAGTTTCATTTTTATGGTAACAGGAATGTGTCATTTTATTCATGTTTGTGCACTATTGTCAATATGGGTAATTTGTCTCAATCTTGTTATTAGGTATCTCTGTTCTTATGAATTAAAATCTGATTTTTGAGTAACTATTTACTCAGAAATCTGTCTTATAAAACTGATTTATTGAATGGTAATGTATTGTGAACTATTTCCACATATCATTATTCAATTATTGGATTTACTGATTTGATAATTAATATCATTTTTATGAACTACTTCTTGAATGTTGTTGGTTTATTATTTCAGTTAAGAGGTCTCAATCGGATGTGTTTTGGTAACTATAATATCAGTTAATTGAACTGCTTCATTAACTTGATATTCATTATAAACAAGACATATTTAAATCTCAATACTTTAATTATCTTGCTCTTAGTTGGGTTAGATCTATATCTAACTAATTAAGATAGGATTTAGATTAGTTTCTTTTGCTTGCATCATAGAATAAGCTTGCATTTAGAGTAAATTCTACATTCTTTTAAGTCCTCTCCTCAAAGAGGCAAAACTTTAGTTGTGCCTTGGCTGAACCCAAATCAGCTTAAGCGTCATTCTCTTGCCTGATCAGCAAGAAGAAGTGATCTGATATCCTTGTCTATTGGTATGTAAAGATACATCATAAACCAATAGCAATAGGGAGAAGGTAACTGGACCTAGTTAAACCAGTCGGAGCCACCACACCAAATGGAAAAGGAGCTGCTTTAAGGTCCGGACCGGGTGGTTATCCCCCAATGTTGTTGCAATGATTTTCGAGGCATCAACACGTCCGTATATGCACAGTTTCCATATATGCGCAATTTCTGTATATGGAATATGCGCATCTGCAATGCAGATACATGAACGACGTGCATATACGGAAGATATGCACATACATGAAAGTTAGGGATATACGGAAGACAAGCGCATATCTTCCGTATATGCGTAATTTCCGTATATACGCATATATTCCGTATATGCATAGTTTCTGCATATGCACAATTTCTGTATATGGAATTTGCGCATCTACGATGCAGATACATAAACGAAGATATGTACAAATTCCATATACAGAAATTGCGCATATACGGAAATTGTGCATATACGGAAGATGTGGGCATATACAAAAATTGGGCATATATGGAAGAGATGTGCATGTCTTCTGTATATCTCTAACTTTAGTTAATGTGCATATCTTCCGTATATGCACGTCGTTCATGTATCTGCATCGCAGATGCACAAATTCCATATACAGAAATTGCGCATATACGGAAATTGTGCATATACGGAAGATATGTGCATATCTTCCGTATATGCACAGTTTCCATATATGCGCAATTTTTGTATATGGAATTTGTGCATCTGCGATGCAAATAATTGAACGATGTGTATATATAGAAGATATGCACATACAGTAAAGTTAGGGATATACGGAAGGCATGCGCATATCTTCCGTATATGCCCAATTTCCATATATGCGCACATCTTCCGTATATGTAGAGTTTCTGTATATGCGCAATTTTTGTATATGGAATTTGTACATATCTTCGTTTATGTATCTGTATCGTAGATGCGCAAATTCCATATATAGAAATTGCGCATAAATGGAAACTGTGCATATACAGAAGATATGCGTATATATGGAAATTGCACATATACAGAAGATATGCGCATGTCTTCTGTATATCCCTAACTTTCCCGTATGTGCATATCTTCCGTATATATATGTCGTTCATGTATCTGCATCGTATATGCACAAATTCCATATACAGAAATTGGGCATATACGAAAACTGTGCATATACGGACGATATTCGCATTACGGAAATTGCGTATATACGGAAGATATGCACATATCTTCCGTATATCCCTTACTTTCATGTATGTAAATATCTTCCGTATATGCACGTCATTCATGTATCTACATCGCAGATCCGCAAATTCGATATACAGAAATTGTACATATACGGAAACTGTGCATATACGGACGATATGCACATATATGGAAGATATGCGCATGTCTTCCGTATATCCCTAACTTTCTTGTATGTGCATATCTTCCATATATATACGTCATTCATGTATCTACATCGTATATGCGCAAATTCCATATACAGAAATTGCGCATATACGGAAACTGTGCATATTCGGAGGATGTGCGCATATGCGGAAATTGGGCATATACGGAAGATATGCGCATGTCTTCCGTATATCCCTAACTTTCCTGTATGTGCATATCTTCCGTAAATGCACGTCGTTCATGTATCTGCATTGCAGATGCGCAAATTCCATAAACAGAAATTGCGCATATACAGAAACTGTGCATATATGGAAGATATGCGCATATCTTCCGTATATGCGCAATTTCTGTATATGGAATTTGCGCATTTGCGATGCAAATACATGAACGACGTGCATCTACGGAAGATATGCACATACATGAAAGTTAGGGATATACGGAAGACATGCGCATATCTTCCATATATGCCCAATTTCCGTATATGCGCATATCTTCCGTATATGCACAGTTTCCGTATATGCGCAATTTCTGTATATGGAATTTGCGTATCTACGATGCAGATACATAAACGAAGATATGTACAAATTCCATATACAAAAATTGCGCATATACGGAAACTGTGCATATACGGAAGATGTGCGCATATACGGAAATTGGGCATATACGGAAGATATGCTCATGTGTTCCGTATATCCCTAACTTTCCTGTATATGCATATCTTCCGTATATGCATATGTTTCATGTATCTGCATCGCAGATGCGCAAATTCCATATACAGAAATTGCGCATATACGGAAATTGGGCATATACGGAAGATATGCGCATATCTTTCGTATATGCACAGTTTCCGTATATGCGCAATCTCTGTATATGGAATTTGCGCATCTGCGATACATATACATGAGTGACGTATATATATACAGAAGATATGCACATACAGAAATGTTAGGGATATACGGAAGACATGTGCATATCTTCCGTATATGCGCAATTTCTGTATATGCGCATATCATCCGTATATGCATCGTTTCCGTATATGCGCAATTTATGTATATGGAATTTGCACATCTACGATGCAGATACATGAACGACGTGCATAGAAAGAAGATATGCACATACAAGATAGTTACGGATATACGGAGGACATGCGCATATCTTCCGTATATGCGCAATCTTCGTATATGTGCATATCGTCCGTATATGCATAGTTTCCGTATATACGCAATTTCTGTATATGGAATTTGCGCATCTGTTACAGGGAAAAGTGTCTATATAAAACTACTCTATCCCACTAAGGTGTGACAGCTGCCTTAGAAACAAACAGAGAAAAACTATTTCCGTTTTTCCTTTATGAATTATAGATAGAGAGGAACAGAGAGACCAATCTCTGTCTTGCGGTAATCTCCTGATTTGATCCCTCTCTTCTTTGATAGTCTTCAACTACCTGCTCCCTTGCACGCCCAGCTTCACAAAGTACCTGTAAGATCACAGAAGCATAGCACTATACAAAGACATGGATCTATAATCATAAACAATCTATGATCAGATGTAGATTGACTATACAAATGTAGCAAGCATCAATGACACAAAAGCATGGAGGAAAACTTGAATAGCTTTTATTGATAAACAAGAAAAGAGCCAAGAGGAGTTACAACCAGTTGTTCTAACCCAGCATCAGCCTCCCAGCGAAGAAGCCCCTCTTCACCTCAAACAAAGCTTAGATCACCCAACAATCTGATGTTTGTCTCAAGAACCAACAACAATTCCTTACAATATGAAAAATTCCAGCCTCCGGATCTCTGGGATGAGGGATCCATATATAGATATCTGTAAGGGGGATGAGTCAGCTTGTGATTTGATTAGTGTCCTCCCTCTGATAGTTCTTGCTTCCACTTGGAGATTGATGGTCTCTTACTCATCCTTGGTCGAATTCAGTGAGGCAAGTGTCACAGGGGAAGATTCTGGAAGCTTCCATTGCCTCTCCACCTCGCGGAATGACACTGCCATTTGTCATTTTTCGCCCATCGCACCCCATAGAAGGGATTTTTGAAATGCAACGCACCCACACAATGTATTTAGGTGAGATGCAATGCACTTAGCCAGTGGAGCAGCTGAAATGATTATGTTTTGACCAATTCTGAGCAGTTTTTCATGGAGAACTTCTGGGAGAAGCTGTAATCTGTTGACCTTGTTCCTTTAGGGGTTAGAACAACACTTTTACGGACTTAGGAGCCCTTGGTTTATGGACATTTCATGCTTGGGGTTGTAGGGCCCAAAAATGTCTATAACAGTTGCCCCCTAAAGCATGAGGTCGTTGATCTTTTGATGTTGGGGGAAATGCTTTATCATGAGGATCTGAAGTTCTTTCAATGCTGGGAGGAGACCTGTAATAAGATACAATACAATAAATTATCTTCATAATATTTTCATGATCTAGCTGAGGCGGGCATTCCCATGCTCAGCTTTATAAATTCATTTTCATGTACATGGGATAGACAATCGTTTGAGTGTAGACTGATGATTCTGATAGAGCCATCATCCTTTTGATTGGATGATTATCTGTGCAACAATGATGTACATTTGATGTCTTTATTTTCCCTGAATATATATCGCAGCCCGAATGGATGAAACTAGATCTGGGGTCTTCAATCTCGTTCGATCTTCACTCGGAGTGCAAGTCGATCCATGTGAGAAATGTTCTGAAGTCGAACATGGAAAGACATCGCTTGATTACCAGTCAATGATGTAAACTGTTAACAAGCGCGAGAAGAATCACCGATAATGATAATGACCCTCAAGGTATTGCAGTACAGTTCATGTGGTGTGAATAAAGGACTTGGCGTCGAACACCACGCAAAATATTTCGGTCGAAGGCCATTGATGTAAATCTGTCGCCGGAAGTGAGAAACTTGCCATTGAGGCATGCAAGCTTCAAAGTACAGAATGGGGTGTTCCTAGATCAACTTCTTGGATAATGAGCTGATGTCGACAAGAAGTGATCCGTCACAGAAGGGCCTTGATGAATCCCACATCAATGACACGGAACAGAGCAAATGATTTTAATGGAGGTGAAAACGATCTGGTGATATAAAGTTCAGGGTGGCGGTCATGAAAGAATGGAGTATAAATGTATGGTAGTGGGTGAGACACAGGTGAATTCTCTGAATGACTTATCTTGAACATATCGGCGACACTGATGTGATGGATTGGTAGCATTAACCCCAAATGTGGATAGTATGATGGGAACATGGTGATGTGACCGGTGAATGAAACAACCCAACCCGACTCGGACACGGAGTGGAAGTGTCATGTTCAAGAGCGACTTGCTACCAACAAAGTTTCTTCGAGTTTTCTTCCCAATTTTCCCCAGTCATTGCTAACCAGTATCTCTTTATTTTTGTCAAGATTGAGGAGGATAACATATGCTTGTTCTATAGTTTTCCCTTCGGGCAAACCCATCGCTATGTTTTAACGAGCCTAGCGATAGTGAAACTCGTTCTCGTCTATAGACAAGTTTGTCGCTATTACACTTTTAATGAGTTTAACGACAAAGATAACTTGGTCCTTTTCAATTTTAGAGAATCTGAAAAGGAACGTAAAGGTAACTCCAAAATTCCTTTTTCGTCATCTAATCCCTTAAGTCCGAAAAAAGTATAAAACAATACAGAAGGGATGAATTTTCGATACTTTTAACGTGCCAAACAAAACAAGCACTCGATCTTTTTGTGTAATAATCCCTCAGGTCCAAAAAGATTAAAATCTAGAGGAGGGATAGCGCTTCCTGTCCCTTTAACGAGCTGGAGAGGCCAATGGCTCGGCAATATTTTCATATTTTACGAGTCAGTTGAAAAGAGCTTAAAGGAGACTCGTCTTTTGAGGAACGAGTGATAAAATGGGTAGCAGCTGATTCCAGGTAAGGTTTGGAATTTTCAAATCACGGCAGTGTCACAAGGATGGCTAGTGAGATCACTCTTCGCAATTGTTCCTCAAAATGGGTAAACAATCAAATGGGGGTGAATGATCGGCCAATGAAAAAGTGGAGATGACGGTGCAAACGCGACCAAGGCTTTAATGGCTGAAGTACTACATTCACGATGGTTATTTACCAGGGGAATAGTTCATTTTTAACAAGCTTAAACGCGGGGGGAAACATTTTCTCATGGCTTATGTTTATTTTTTAACGAGCTTTAACTATGCGCTAAAACTACTCGATTGAATGGTCCCTTTTTTATTTTACCATAAATAGCTTTGTTCTTTCAAAGATTGTACTGTATTTTCAAATGCTTCATCAAACTAGTCAAAAATGAACAATATATGTTTGAAAACGACTTAGAACACTAATATTTTACTTTGAACTACGTAAAAAGTAATGAAAAAGTGTTTTTACCTCTCATTTTACCATTTCATTTGAACTTTGGTTTGTTGGAGCTTTGGAGGTGCTTTCCCCCTTTGATTTTCATCAGCTAATTTTGGGAGATTCTGTGGACGATTCTCGGCACCCTCTGGACCAGGTAGGAGCTAAACCTGAGCTCTTTCCTTTCATGGTTTCCATTTTTCATCCTGAGCTTGATTCCTAGTTTTTCTGAGCCTTTGGGGTTTGAAAAACTCGTTCTTCTTTCAGCGCACCCTCTGTGTATCGAAAGGTGCGTTGAATGTTGGCTTGTCTAAAGGCTATCTGACATGCAATGCACCCAGAGCACTACTATAGGTGCGATGGGCGCAGAGAAGGAATCCTGTGCACAATTTTTTATGGAAATTTTGCCTGTTTCTTACCAAAATCAGGGTCTAACTCTTCTCTTGTTTATTTTTTAGAGATCTTTGGAGTAAGATGACCATTACATGGTGAGAACGTGAGCATGAAGAAGAGGACATGCTTGCCCTACATGATCCGGTTACAGTAAACGCACTGCGGAACTGTGGCTTGTTGAAGTTTTTCCGCATTTCTAGCATGAGACAACAGATCAACTTACTGTAGTATCTGCTCGATGCTTGGGATCCTACCAACCAAGTTTTCCAGATCAGGGGAAAATCTATCCCCTTTACTGTAGTAGACATCTATTTCTTGACTGGCTTGTCGAGGCGGGGTGCCCCCATCTCTTTATCAGGTTCGGCCCGAGGAGGCGACTCTGTGAGGGATTATGTTCGCCGGTACTGCAGAGAAGGATCTCAGCCGAGTAAAGACGGCAAGATCATCATCCATGATGTCACTGACAGGTCCCTCAGGACTATTCTATTTACTTTTGGTAGGATGGCCGGTGGTGCGACTCTTCATGTAGCCAACCGATCTTATATGCAGTATGCCTTGGAATGCCTCCAACCGAAGGTGTTCAACTGGTGCGATGCAGTACTTCTTATGATGAAAGAACAGTTGACCAAGATAAAGAGCGGGAGGTTGAAGAACTTTGGGTATGGTTCTATTCTGACCGCCTTTGCCTTGGAGAAGATACCATTGATGCAGCCGCAATATATTGCACTCGATTTACCTTCACCTACTGAACCACGTATGCAGAGATGGGTTGACCATATGTCTAGGCATGCTGGTATGTCTCAGATTTCATTTTCTGATACCTTCTTTAGGTGGTTTGATCGTCAGGAGATGGTTTATTCCAAGTATCCATATGCTGGCATGGACTTCTGGGGTAATCCAGATCTAGTACTGCCGGATGGCGAACAGTGGGGCGCCATTGGTAAAATCTTTGACCATATTCATGTTTATTGTTTTTCATTTATAATGTCCTTGTGCTTTATTCTATCAAGACTTTAATCAAACTTATGTGTACATGCAAATGTTGGCCCTGTTCGTCTAGTAGCTCGCCTGAGAGTACTAGCTGTCGCCCCAGCAGGAGAGGCTGTCGGAAGGGCTATTCTTCACGACCTCGATGTGGCCGAGACTCTCACAGCATTACAAGAGCAGGTTGAGGGCCTCACTCTTGGTATTCCAGATGTGAGGACTGATGAGCTACCTTTGAGGTTACAGCGGCATACTACTGGTGTGCCAGAACGATGGACTCGTCTCTTACGCATGATCGCACAGGCTGTGACTTGCTATCACGAGCATCATTAGACTAGGGTGCCCCCTAGCATTTTGATTTTTTGGTCACTTGACCGATTTTGTCTTGGTTACAGAACATTATGTGTAAACCATAAACAGTTATATATATTTTTGATTTTCGGAGTTTTATTTTGGTTAAGTTACATGATCCAAATGCAAACATTGATGGTATGTTTCTTTTTATAAATGTTGCAAATGTCTATCTAACACATAATTTGCTAATGAGTCAGTTAATGTGTTTAAGTTTCTAGAAATATGTTGATATTGAATAAAATCAAATTGTCTTTCCAAAATCTTAACCCTTAGGAACATGTTATAAATAGCTGGATTTTGGACAGAATAGATACCAGTGAGTTGTAGTATTACAAGTTGTGAGTCTAGCCTGACAATTATCCGGCATATGCCATGTGTGATGGCATCAGAGAGAAGTTCTATCAACGCGCTATATTCAACGATGTTATTTGTTGATCGACCAATACATACCCCTCTGAAACTTAGTAACTCGCCGCTTGGATCAAAAATAGCCCAAGCTGCGGAAGATAGGTTCCGCGAACTACGACTCGCTCCGTCGGCATATCCAACACGACTCCAATAGGTTTGACATCTGCAACAAATGTAAAAAGTGGATTACTTGATTAAAATAAACACTTTAGCGAAAACAAAAACATAACAAAAGCATACAGGTTACCATTACGCATAGTAACGCTTGAGGTACAACCCGTTATGAGGTTGCGCCAGTGGAATTCCATCATAATCCATTAACTCATAGGCTCCTTTTGCTAACACCCGTTTAACAATATAGGGGCCCATCCATAAAGACTTAAATTTACCTGCTCCCAATTTATCGGATTCTTGGTCGTAAAGCAAGACCAAGTCACCTTCTGAGAAGACACGGGGTTTGACATTTTTGTCGAACTGCGCCTTGACTCGTTTCTTATGGGCTTCGTTAGCCAAAGCGGCATCACAACGGGTTTCATCCAATTGGATTAATTCCAAGAAACGAGCTTCTTCTTCTGAATTTCTGGGGAGGAGATCAATTGCGAGTTTGAGAGACGAGATTTCGCACTGGATTGGTAAGACTGCTTCCAGGCCATATACCAGTTGGAAAGGTGTAAACCCGGTTGCATTCCTTACCGATGTTCGGTAAGCCCACAAAGATGAGTACAGGATTAGGTTCCATCTTCTCTTGTGAACTCCAATCATCCTTTGCAGCATGCGTTTCAGGACCTTGTTGATTGCTTCAACTTGTCCGTTGGCTTGTGGATATGGAGTAGAGCTGTCGTGAGACAACCCTAGTTTGGCAGCTAATTCGACCATCATGTGACTGCGAAAATGTGATCCATGATCTGTGACTATAGCCTGTGGTACGCCGAATCTGGCGACTACATGATTGAAAAAGAAGAGGGCAGTTGTTTCACCAGTATTATCTAATGTAGGCATCGCCTTGGCCCATTTGGTAAAATAGTCAACTGCGACTATGATATACCTATGCCCCCCGGTCGAGGTGGGGTTCCATGTTATGAAATCGATGCCCCATTTGGTGAATGGCCCAACTACAACTATTGGCTGTAGAGGTGCGGGTGCTCTTGTGGTTTTGCTATCAAAAATTTGACAAGCATGGCAACTTCCGACTGCAGTTATGCAATCTTTGAACATTGTTGGCCAGAAGTATCCTGCTCGTAAGATTTTTTGCGCTGTAGCATATCCGGATTGATGGCCCCCACACACACTTGAATGACAATCATTTAGGACTTTTTCGGCCTCCTCATGGGTGAGGCACCTTCTCAGAACTGTATCGATACCACGACGGTAAAGTGTATCACTGACGATCATGTATTCTTTTGCTTGGTATCGATTAGATTTTTGTTCGGAGCGGGAGGTGTTTGGCCTGTATTTTTGGGTTTGGAGATAAATGATTATATCCCCATACCACTCATTGCTTGAAGATATTTGGACTTAGAAGGAGAAGATGATGCCACCTTCAAATCCTTTAAACTTTCTTGTGTGGTGGTCATTTTCCTGATAAACAAACTTTCGTCCACGATTGTTTCTTCGGATGTTTCATCGTTGGACGACAATGGGAGATCGCACAATAATTCTGCGAAAACTAGAGCTTTCTTTGACTTGGATTTTACAAATTCCAGATCAAACTCTTGCAGGATTGCTATCCATTTTGAATATTTTCCCCCCAGCAACTGTCGCGATAATATATAAGTCATGGGGTTGCAATCTGATAGAATGGTAGTTTTCCGAAAAAGGACATAGTGTCGAAATCTCTGTATCGCTTGAACAGCTGCGAGTGCTAGCTTTTCAACGTAAGAATATTTTCTTTCTGTATCATTTAAGTTTTTACTTAAATAATATATAGGACGTTCAATTTCATTGACTTCTTGAACTAAAACCATTGCGATGGTCGTATCCGCTGCAGCCAGATACAGGTTAAAGTCTTTTTGATAATGAGGAGCGTACATTAATGATGCTTTCATTAGGGATTCTTTTAAAGCATCAAAGGAAGATTGCGCAACCTGATCCCAGACAAAGGGTACTTCCTTTTTCAAAAGACGTGTATAACCTTTAGCAAGTTCGGCGTAATTTGGAATGAACCTCCTCAGAAAGTTCGCTTTCCCTTGGAATTTCTGAATCTGAAGCAAATTCCAAGGTGGAGGCAAATTTATGATTGCCTGGACCTTACATGGGTCGAGACGAATCCCGTCCTTTGAGACTACAAAGCCAAGTAAACGACCAGAACTGACGCAAAATACACATTTTTGTGGATTGAGTCGTATTTTGTAGTGTCGGCAACGTAGAAATATCGCTCTTAAATGTTGTGGGTGATTAGTCCGCTTTTGTGAATGAGCCGGAAGGTCGTCGAGGTATGGTTGAACGATGTTTTTGATGTCATGGAAGGCATAATTCATTGCCCTCTGAAACGTCGCCCCTGCGTTCTTTAAACCAAAGGGTAATTTTCGATATGCGAATGTGCCCCACGGACAAATAAATGCAGTCTTTGACTGGTCCTGTGGGCGGATATTTATTTGATTATACCTGGAGAATCCATCCATGAATGAAAATATTTCGCATCCGGCGCATTCATCAATTATCTGGTCGATGAAGGGTGTAGGGTAGTTGTCTTTTGGACAAGCTTGATTTACATCCCTATAATCGACGCACACTCTAATTGTTCCTTGTTTTTTCATAACAGGGACAATATTCGATACCCAATCGGTTAGAGGAACCGGGTAAATGAAACCAGCATGGAGAAGTTTTTCAACTTCTACCTTAATGGCAACGGCTTTCTTGGGGTGCACCTGTCGTAGCCGTTGTCGTACTGGTTTGACATCCGGATACATCTTAATTTTGTGTTCAACGATACTCGAGTCAATGCCTGGCATTTCGCTATACGACCAGGCAAAGACATCTTCGAATTCGCGAAAAAGAGCGTCATATATTTCCAGTTCTGAATAAGAACAACATTTGCCAACATAGATATTCTCTACAACATCTGTTTTGGTCGAGATATTTATGGCTATAGTCTCTTCAATGTTGGACAAGTTTCGCTCGGAATCCACTGTGTTTACAGTATTTGATAGAAAACCAAAAACTGAAGGATGATAAAGGTCATCTTGAGTATCTTCTCCACAATCCGGAAGAAGGGAACGATCATGGGAATCATTCCATGGTGCCCCTTCAATTACCATTGATTGGACAATTCCTTCGTCGGTGACATGCACTCGCGACCAAGGATATGAAAGGGTACAATATTCTTTAGACCTATCTATCCAAACGCTTGATGAGCGTTGATTTGGGTTTGCCTCCCATGCTACGAACACTGATTGCTACAATATTTCCGTTGGGCTTGGGGGCAAAACCATTGCATGATCCATGTCGATATCGTTTTCTGAGATCTTTTTAGAAGATATCATATTGCAGGTTCCTACCGACGCTACTTCCGCCAGGCTGATTGGAGGTGGAAGGGTGAAAGTTCCCATTAGTATAGGATCTTTTAGTAGGCCTACTCCGATATTTTGAAGCGAATGGGGGCTTCCATGGATCATGGGAATGCTTCCTGTAACTTGAGAACCATTGGGGAGGAAGTTTTGTTGATCGACGATTGTAATCCCTCCTTGAAAGGGAAATGCAATCTTCCTAAAATAGGTCGACACAACAGCCGCCATAGCATATATCCATGGTCTTCCTAGTAGGATGTTGTAATCGAGATTTCCATCGATTACTTCAACATCTATTTCCATTGTTTTCCCTCCTAGCTCAACTTTCAAGTTACTTAGAATACCATATGGGGTATATGTCCTTCCGTTGAATGCTTTTAATGTCGTCGAAGATCGCAACAAGGTTGGAGATCCTAAATTTTTCCAGCAACTCATCGACATAATGCATGTAGATGCTCCCTCATCAATAATTGTTCGATGAACAATTTTTTTGAGGGCTTTCATGTGAACAAGGAAAGCTAGTTGAGCTGGTAATTGAGGATCGTATCCTTTATGGTCGAAGGATACAAGATTGGAATCCTTTGGGTCTATCCCACCAATGGCTGATAATAAAGCCTGCCTTTGGGATGGGCAATTTTGTAGTACTTCAAGAGTCGACATAGTGGATGGCGATTGGGCCAAATCTTCCACTATATTATAATGCTGTGCCGCTCTAGTGCGGGAATTAAACGTCGACTTGTGTACTACTCCCTTTGGCAGTTTTATTGTCAATTCAGGAATGATGGGCGGCGCAACTTTTGTCGAAGTTGTTGTCGAACTACTAGGTTGAACTTGATCCTTGTTGTTCGACAACTGTGGATTCCCATAATATTTGTTTCTTGTCGATATCAAAGGATCATTTTGCTGTTTTGAAATCGACAACATTAGCACTTGAGACGGGGAAGCATTTCCACTTTCAACCAGATTTGTTCCTGGATTTGGAAACGGATCAGTTAACACTGCGGAGGTTTTTGAATTCTTGAATAATTTCTTAAGCTCAGCTATGTGTGGACAATTTGCAGTCCAATGATCCTCATCACATATAAAGCATGGATTTTTTGGTTTCTTATCTCCAGGACGGTTTGAAGAATATTTTTGAGGTGATGATTCCTCCTGTTTCTTCTTCTTCCCTTTTCCTTTCTTCTTGCTTCCTAGTTGTTTGGTTTCTTTGCCTTTATCTGTCGATACGGCATTTACTTCCGAGGCAAGAAGTTCACCTTTTGCATTTTGACCTGAAATCTTACGGCCTATTTGGATGTAGCCTTTGTCGAATTCGTGTCTGTTGTGCCAATCACGCCATCGCCGGCATGAGAGTCATTGTTTGATTTAGGAGGAAGAGGAATTGAGAATTCCGGTCTAGGGGTGTCAGGTATTTTATCGTAGAGCATGCCGGACTAAGTGTAAATCAAGTCCAAATATTGCGCACGAGTGATAACTTGCTCTTCTATTACGACCCCCCCCCTTTGCCACATCTTCCGTGATGGAAGGTAGTAATGACTTGATAAACCATTCAGCTAAGAGCTGATCGGGAACATAAGTTTTTACCATTCTACGACGACGTCGCCACTCATGTATATGATCAGATATGTGTGTGGCCGTTGTCTATTTGAAGTTGGTAAGAAGTTATGTTCCCGTTTCGTACCTTATTGGTAACTGAAAATGGGTTAAAAAGGTTGTGGCTAAGGTACTAAAGTTGTTGAACGAAGCTCTAGGCAATTCGATGTACCATTTTGTCGCTGGACCCATTAACGTCCTCTGAAAAAGGCGAAGTCTTATCGAATCATCGTTTAGGGTGTTTGATGAACACCATAGATGAAAGGTCATCACATGATTCGATGGATCTTCACCCGGATTTCCATTAAATTTAGGAATATCTGATGGAAATTTATGTGGAATCGCTGGCCACCAAGGGGCGTAAGCGATTGGATCATTTTTTAATCGATTTAAATCAGGTAACTCTAAAGTTGCCACAAAGGGTAACTGTTGATTCAGGTTAGGCGAAGCATACCCAGGATAAGATGGGATTGCCTGAGAAGTTGGTCTTTGCATACCGGCATAATGCATTTGATGCTGGTAACTTTGGTAAGGTTGGTGGGCATGACCATTTTAAAATGATTGATTTTGACCGTTTTGAATATACGGTTGTCCACTATTTGCAAAGATTTGTTGCTCAGAACCTTGGTATACTTGTTGGAATTGCGGTTGTTGGTATTGCACTAGCCATGGTTGTGAAGCCATGTGCTGTTGCCCGATACTAACAGTTTGACCAAGATGAGGGATAATTGTACCCGTCTAAACCTGTGTCATTCCACCAGTCGACGATTGTGGTTGAGTCGCAGGGTCAAGGGGATGTTGCATTACAACCTGAGAAACCTAAGGTTGGCATACAACAGGTAGTGCTTGAACTTGCGACACCGTCACAATAGTTGGCGTGCTTGGTATATTTGACATAGGTAAGAATTGTTGCATTGAATATACAACTCTTGACTGTTGAGGTAGTATTGGTACCCAACCGCTTGAGGTAATTCCAGTATAACCCGAATGTTGTTGTGAACTCCCGTATGGATACCCTCCCGGAGGGGATAATGAAAGGGTATACTGCCCCCCATACGGTGGTAATCCAGAACTCAAGGGAATGGTTTGCCCTTGAGGGACGGACTGCCCAAATTGACCTCCAAATGGATCAATTTGTTGAGACTCAACATAAGATTTTCTGGATATTATTCCGGATGAACAAATAGGAACAGACCATACTGTCGAAATGGCCCCTGAGTGGGCTCCTTCTAGCGGTTGAGAGCTAGTTAGGACAGATGGTATACCGGCGAACATTGTTGGAGTGATAGCAGGGAGTTCTGTCGTCGCTGTGTCAAATGACACAATCTTATATGTTGACGGTTGTTCAGACATTTCAAGTCTATCCAAAAGATTATTTAGCGATTCTACAGGAGCTTCCACTGGTCGTAGACTAACTTTTGATGAAGAAGGATATAGAGTGATCCCGACTCCAAATTGCGATGGAGTACTCGTTGGAGGATCTTCCACAATCTCTTCTATGGCAATCAGACCAGGTGGAAGGGGAAGACCGTTAGGTCCGTAGAATATTTCTGGTGCCGAAGAAGGTATGGAATCGGCAGCGACAGATGTTTGAGGAGCAAGACTCTCTGAACCGGTTGAAAATGGAACTGGTTCGGTAACACAAGTGTTTACTCTCAGAGTAGGATCAGTATCACTGTCCTTCTGTGGCTGCTGAACTTCTTCTGTAGAGGCAGGGGTTCCAGAAATGTTTGGAGTAATCGGAGTCTCTGATGTTGTTGGAACACTTGTTCTAACTTTAACAGGAGATTTGGAACCGGTTAAACGAGTTCGCTTTGTCCGTACTAGCTTCGATTCCGGAGACAAAGACGGCTGACTCGTAAGCCTCCGCGAACGACGGGGTTTCAATTGACTTTCTTCCACGATTGCGGATTACTCGATCAACTAAAATAAAGGGGATGTATGTTTCCGAATTAAATGAATTTTAGACGCTTTGACTCTAGTCTCCTTCGATTTTTAATGAGCCTAAAGTGACAAGTGCTCAGATGGACCTTTTCTGTTAAGGAGTCTAAAAAGGAGCAAAAGGGATTGCTCTGGAAATCTAGGTAGAGGGATTACCAAACCAATCGCAAAATTGCAGAATACTTTTTACGGTACGGCAGTCAATCTTCCCGAATGCTGTGTTCAGTGCATTACGATCGATAGGGTGGCAGACACGGCTTCCTATGGATAAAGGATTAAGCCTATTGGGGTCTCCTAAAATATACTTGACGGTACGTGGCAGCACAAGTCCATACTGGCACTTATCGTCTGAAAGTGGAGGAATCACCCAACCATCAGTGAGGACAATAGTTACCAGGCTTTACGACGTCGGAATACGTCTCTATCCTAGACTTCTAAATGTTGTGCGTTAAGTTCCAAAGCGTTGTTAGATTCATTGAATTTATTTTAAGTTGATCTTGTTTATGAAGTTTGCCTTTCAGGTTCACTACGAGATGTAGATGTAATTCCTAAAATTCAATCTAAGATGATAAACAACTTTTTATCTTCTTTGTGCAATGAAAATCCTAGCTACTAGGGAAAAGAAAGACAGAGTTTTTTCACAAAGAGCAAAGAGCACGCTCTAAATGCACTTTCCTAAATCAAGCTAATCAGACTGTCTATATGCAAATGCACATGCATGTATTTGTTTTCGACTTTCTTAGTATATGAATGCTAAAAAGAAAGTTGATGTACAAATCTGAATTTCTTTTCAAGCGACAAATATCAACAAGTTTCTTTTCGAAACCAAAAATGGAGACGATCACAACACCTTACGATTTTGAAACGAACACTTGTTCTTGACACTAGAAAATTACAAATTCAGACCAAAAGCAATAGTAACAGGATAATCGACCATCAACAGCAATGAAACTCTTTCCTATGATTGAAATCGACACTTGCGACAGTTTCAAATCAAAGGACGACAATACGATTATGCTACTTTTGCAAAGGAGAACTGTAAATGACTCAACAAACACACAAAAACATATGCAGTTCTTTTGTACAAAGGAGGCGGAATAACAACAAGGAAAAGAGGTTTCAAACAGAAATATACTGATCACAGGTAGCAAAATTCAGGAATAGAACTGGAAAGAATGAATCACAAAAGCCACAACTGCACAGAGCTAGTCTGATCAACGCACCTGTAACACAGAGAATCTGAAATGCAGCGCAGGTTGTCCACTCGGGAAGTGCACTGAAATTCAGAATCTCTGAACAGTACCTGCGTTAGGCCATAAACGAAACTCTGTTCAGGTTCCGGGTCACAGTTTGCAGTTCAGTTCTTGGGTTTTGGCTGAGCAAAAATCAATCAGTAATGCAACAATCAGGGGTAGATCTAAGGAGGATATAAGAGCTATCACAAGGGCAATCAGATGGTTTGTGAATCAGTTATTTAAATCATAAACAGATCCAGTAGATGGATTGAAGTAGCAGTTATCTACTTTGCATTTGTTATGGCAAATGCAGTTCGAATGCTACCTGTAAGTTTATGAAATAGACAACAAAGAATGATAAACAAACAAATTAATTATCTCCCCAGCGGAGTCGCCATTTTGTTACAGGGAAAAGTGTCTATATAGAACTGTTGTATCCCACTAAGGTGCGACAGCTGCCTTAGAAACAAACAGAGAAAAGCTACTTTTGTTTTTCCTTTATGAATTATAAATAGAGAGGAACAGAAATACCAACCTCTGTCTTGCGCTAATCTCCTGATTTGATCCCTCTCTTCTTTGATAGTCTTCAGCTACCTGCTCCCTTGCACGCCCAGCTTCACAAAGTACCTATAAGATCACAGAAGCATAGCACTATACAAAGACATGGATCTATAATCATAAACAATCTAGGATCAGATGTAAATTGACCATACAAATGTAGCAAGCATCAATGACACAAAAGCATGGAGGAAAACTTGAATAGCTTTTATTGATAAACAAGAAAAGAGCCAAGAGGAGTTACAACCAGTTGTTCTGACCCAGCATCAACCTCCCAGCAAAGAAGCCCCTCTTCACCTCAAACAAAGCTTAGATCACCCAAAAATCTAATGTTTGTCTCAAGAACCAACAAAAATTCCTTACAATATGCAAAATTCCAGCCTCCGGATCTCTGGGATGAGGGATCCATATATAGATATCTGTAAGGGGGATGAGTCAGCTTGTGATTTGATTAGTGTCCTCCCTCTGATAGTTCTTGCTTCCACTTGGAGATTGATGGTCTCTTACTCATACTTGGTCGAATTCAGTGAGGCAAGTGTCACAGGGGAAGATTCTGGAAGCTTCCATTGCCTCTCCACCTCGCGGAATGACACTGACATTTGTCATTTCTCGCCCATCGCACCCCACAGAAGGGATTTTTGAAATGCAACGCACCCACATAGTGTATTTAGGTGAGATGCAACGCACTTAGCTAGTGGAGCCGCTGAAATGATCCTGTTTTGACCAATTCTGAGTAGTGTTTCATGGAGAACTTCTGGGAGAAGCTGTAATCTGTTGACCTTGTTCCTTTAGGGGTTAGAACAACACTTTTAGGGACTTAGGAGCCCTTGGTTTATCGACATTTCATGCTTGGGGTTGTAGGGCCCAAAAATGTCTATAACAGCATCTGCGATGCAGATACATGAACGACGTGTATGTACGGAAGATATGCACATACAGTAAAGTTAGGGATATACGGAAGACATGCGCATATCTTCTGTATATGCGCAATTTCCATATATGCACATATCTTCCATATATGCATAGTTTCCGTATATGTGCAATTTCTGTATATGGAATTTGCGTATCTACGATGCAGATACATAAATTAAGATATGTACAAATTCCATATATAGAAATTGCGCATATACGGAAACTGTGCATATATGGAAGATGTGCGCATATACGGAAATTGGGCATATACGGAAGATATGCGCATGTCTTCTGTATATCCCTGACTTTTCTGTATGTGCATATCTTCCATATATGCATGTCGTTCATGTATCAGCATCGCAGATGCGCAAATTCCTTATACAGAAATTGCGCATATACGGAAACTGTGCATATACAGAAGATATGCGCATATTTTCCATATATGCACAGTTTCCGTATATGCGCAATTTCTGTATATGGAATTTGCGCATCTGCAATGCAGATACAGGAACGACATGCATATACGGAAGATATGTACATACAAGAATGTTAGGGATATACAGAAGACATGCGCATATCTTCCGTATATGCCAAATTTCTGCATATGCGCACATCTTCCGTATATGAAGTTTCCATATATGCGCAATTTCTGTATATGGAATTTGTGCATATACGATGTAGATATATGAGCGACGTATATATATAGAAGATATGCACATACATGAAAGTTAGGGATATACGGAAGACATGCGCATATCTTCCGTATATGCGCAATTTCCATATATCCGCATATCTTCGGTATATGCGAAATTTCTCTATATCGAATTTGCACATCCACGATGCAGATACATGAACAACGTGCATATATGGAAGATATGCACATAAAGGAATGTTAGAGATATACGAAAGACATGCGCATATCTTTTGTATATGCGCAATTTCCGTATATGCATAGTTTTTGTATATGCGCAATTTCTGTCTATGGAATTTGCGCATCTACGATGCAGATACATGAACGACCTGCATATACGAAAGGTATGCACATACAGGAAAGTTAGGTATATACGAAAGACATGCGCATATCTTCCGTATATGCGCAATTTCCGTATATGCACAGTTTCCGTATATGGGCAATTTCTGTATATGGAATTTACGGATCCAAGATGCAGATACATAAACGAATATATGTATAAATTCCATATACAGAAATTGCGGATATACAGAAACTGTGCATATACGAAAGATGTGCACATATACGAAAATTGGGCATATACGGAAGATATGCGCATGTCTTCCGTATATCCCTAACTTTCCTGTATGTGCATATCTTCCGTATATGCACGTCGTTCATGTATCTGCATCGCAGATGCACAAATTCCATATACAGAAATTGCGCATATACGGAAACTGTGCATATACGGAAGATATGCGCATATCTTCCGTATATGCACAGTTTCCGTATATGCGCAATTTCTGTATATGGAATTTGTGCATCTGCGATGCAGATACATGAACGACGTGCATATATGGAAGATATGCACATACATGAAAGTTATGGATATACGGAAAGCATGCGTATATCTTCCGTATATGCCCAATTTTCGCATATGCGCACATATTTCGTATATGCACAATTTCCGTATATGCGAAATTTCTGCATATGGAATTTGCGCATATACGATGTAGATACATGAATGACGTATATATACGGAAGATATGCACATACATGAAAGTTAGAGATATACGGAAGACATGCGCATATCTTCTGTATATGTGCATATCTGTCGTATATGTTAGCTTCTGTATATGCGCAGTTTCTGTATATGGAATTTGCACATCTGCGATGCAGATACATAAACAACGTACATATACGGAAGATATGCACATACAGGAAAGTTAGGGATATACAGAAGACATGCGCATATTTTCCGTATATGCGCAATTTCCGTATATGCGCATATCATCCGTAGATGCACAGTTTCCATATATGCGCAATTTCTGTACATGGAATTTACGTATCTATGATGCGGATACATGAATGACGTGCATATACGGAAGATATGCACATATAGGAAAGTTAGGAATATACAGAAGACATACGCATATTTTCCGTATATGCGCAATTTTCGTATATGTGCATATCTTCCGTATATGTGCAATTTCTCTAAATAGAATTTGCGCATCTACGATGTAGATACATAAATGAAGATATGTACAAATTTCATATACAAAAGATGTGCATATACGGAAACTGTGTATATATGGAAGATGTGCGCATATATGAAAATTGGGCATATGCGGAAGATATGCACATGTCTTCCGTATATCCCTAACTTTCCTGTATGTGCATATCTTCTGTATATGCACATCATTCATGTATCTGCATCGCAGATGCGCAAATTCCATATACAGAAATTGGGCATATACGGAAGATATGTGCATATCTTCCGTATATGCACAGTTTCCGTATATGCGCAATTTCTGTATATGGAATTTGCGCATCTGCGATGCAGATACATGAGTGACGTGCATATACGAAAGATATGCACATACAGGAAAGTTAGGGATATACGGAAGACATGCGCATATCTTCTGTATATTCCAAATTTCCGCATATGCGCACATATTCCGTATATGCACAGTTTCCGTATATGCATAATTTATGTATATGGAATTTGCGCATATACGATGCAGATACATGAACAACATATATATATGGAAGATATGGGCTTACAGGAAAGTTAGGGATATACGGAAGACATGCGCAATTTCCGTATATGCGCATATCTTCCGTATATGCACAGCTTCCATATATGCGCAATTTCTGTATATGGAATTTGCACATCTGCGATGCAGATACATGAATGACATGCATATACGGAAGATATGCACATACAGAAAAGTTAGGGATATACGGAAGGCATGCGCATATCTTTCGTACATGCGCAATTTTCGTATATGCGCATATCATCCGTATATGCACAGTTTCCGTATATGTGCAATTTCTGTATATTGAATTTGCGCATCTGCGATGCAGATACATGAACGACGTGCATATGCGGAAGATATGCACATACAGGAAAGTTAGGGATATACGGAAGACATGTGCATATCTTTTGTATATGCGCAATTTCCGTATATGCACATATTTTCCATATATGCACAGAATCCGTATATGCGGAATTCCTGTATATGGAATTTGCATATCTACGATGCAGATACATAAACGAAAATAAGTACAAATTCCATATACAGAAATTGCGCATATACGGAAACTATGCATATACGGAAGATGTGCGTATATACGGAAGATATGCGCATGTCTTCCGTATATCCCTAACTTTCCTGTATGTGTATGTCTTCCACATATGCACGTCGTTCATGTATCTGCATCGTAGGTGCCCAAATTCCATATACAGAAATTGCGCATATATGGAAACAGTTAGGGATATACAGAAGATATGCGCATATCTTCCGTATATGCACAGTTAGGGATATACGGAAGATATGCGCATATTTTCTGTATATGCATCGTTCCCGTATATGTGCAATTTCTGTATATGGAATTTGCACATCTGCGATGCAGATACATGAACGACGTGCATATACAGAAGATATGGACATACAGGAAAGTGAGGGATATACGGAAGACATGCACAATCTTCCGTATATGGCTAATTTTTGGTATATGCGGACATCTTCCGTATATGCACAGTTTCCATATATGCGCAATTTCTATATATAGAATTTGTGCATATATGATGAAGATACATAAATGATGTGCATATACGGAAGATATGTGCATATCTTCTGTATATGCGCAATTTCTGTATATGCGCATATCCTCCGTATATGCATAGTTTCCGTATATGCGCAATTTCTGTATATGGAATTTGTATATATCTTCGTTTATGTGTCTGCATCGTATATGCGCAAATTTCATATACAGAAATTGCGCATATACGGAAACTGTGCATATACGGAAGATACGCGCATATACGGAAATTGGGCATATATGGAAGATATGTGCATGTCTTCCGTATATCTCTAACTTTCTTGTATGTGCATATCTTCTGTATATGCACGTCGTTCATGTATCTGCATCGCAGATGCGCAAAATCCATATACAGAAATTGTGCATATACGAAAACTGTGCATATACGGAATATATGCGCATATCTTCCGTATATGCACAATTTTTGTATATGGAATTTGCACATCTGCGATGCAGATACATGAACGACGTGCATATACGGAAGATATGCACATACAGGAAGGTTAGGGATATACGGAAGACATGCGCATATCTTCCGTATATTCCCAATTTCCGTATATGCGCACATCTTCCGTATATGGACATTTTCCGTATATGTGCAATTTATGTATATGGAATTTGTGCATATATGATGCAGATACATAAACGACGTGCATATACGGAAGATATTCACATACAGGAAAGTTAGGGATATATGGAATATATCCGCATATCTTCCCGTATATGCCCAATTTCCATATATGCGCATATTGTCCGTATATGCACAGTTTCCGTAACTTTCCTGAATGTGCATTTCGTTTATGTATTTTCTTTGTAGATGTGCAAATTCCATATACAGAAAGTGCGCATATACGGAAATTGTGCATATACGGAAGATATGCGCATATCTTCCATATATGCACAATTTCCGTATATACGCAATTTATGTATATGGAATTTGCGCATATCTTCGTTCATGTATCTACATCGTATATGCGCAAATTTCATACGCAAAAACTGCGCATATACAAAAATTTTGTGTATACGGAAGATATGCGCATATACGAAAGATATGTGCATATTTTCCATATATCTCTAACTTTCCTGTATGTGCATATCTTCCGTATATGCATGTCGTTTTTGTAATTTGAAATTATTTTAAAAATTGGCATTTTGAAAACCAATATTACTACTTTCAAAATCCAAATTTACACTTCAAAACAGCTAATATTAACATTTAAAATAAAAACTCATAATGTTTTAGTTTAGATTTTACTTATTATTTCAAATTTAATAAAATTAAAGTTTTAAAATTAATAAATATTTTTGAAATCAAAATTCACAACTCCATAATTAAATTTTTGAAATTAATAAATATCTTTAAATCAAAATTCACAACTTCATAATTACCATGGACACTTTTCGAATTGAAAAACTTATTTTTGAAAGTGAAATTCACTTTTTTTTTTTAATTTAAATTAACAACTTTGAAATCAAAATTTATATTTTTGAAACAAAACATTACACTTAACGCTTTAGAAATCAAAATTCGCAGTTTGGAGGTTGGAGGTTTGAAATTAATGGAATTCACATTTTTGGATTCCACATACATACTTCTATCCATCAATATTTCCACTGTTAAAAATCAAAATTTCACTTTAGAATATTAACCATTTCAAAATTTAAATTTACAACTTTTAACTTTATAATTCCTTACTATTTCAATTGTAATTTTATTTTGGTAATCTTAATATTCCCTCTTCTCCAATCACACCATTAACCCAATAAAACAAAAAAAATCAATAAAAGTTAAAGAGGTTAAATAACAAGTACATGTTTATTAAATGGGTTGATTCTCACATGTAAAATCTATGGAATATGAACATAAACTATAAACTATAATTCATATGTAAATAAGTAAATGAATATTCTAGGGTTGAGGATGTGAAAATATATTTAAGCTTTCATATTTTTTTCGATATATATTTTGTTTATACTTAAGAGTCGTTATTGTATGGTAGCTTATGATAAAAATATCTACGGTTACATATTTGTTAAGAAACTTGGTAAGAATATTTTTAAAGTGATATTGGATTGTAATGTGTGGTTATTGTTTTTTTATCTAGTATCAAGTTTGAAAGGCATATGTATTTTTAGACAGATTAATCTTGAGGTGCAAGGTATAAGTCTTAAGATTACATTTTAAATATCAAATAAGATATAAATATAAAAGTAACTTAACTTATAAACTTGATAATTTTTAAATAATAAAAGCAAAATCCATTACAACTATTCATCAAAAGTAATGTAACATTGATAGAATATAACATCGTATCCACATAAGGATTTAAAATTCAATGAAGATATTGTCATAAACACAAGTATACATTTATGTATTTTTATTCAAAATAGGTCCAACTATACATGTTTCTTTTTTACAAAATAGAACTTCATTTCCAACATAAATAATGGAATTTCATGCCCATAAATGACATAATGGAAAAACAACATCATGATCGATCTAAGGTATGGGTCTATAAGTCACCCTCGTCCCTCTTGGCACTCCCAGGTGGATTTCCAAATTGATATCTCTGCAAAAAATTACAATAATCAATTAGTTGTAAAAATTGAAAGGCATATAATCAATTTCATTAATTCATGATGATATTTTGATCAAATACTCATTCTCACCGTGAGGATTTGAGGCAATGGAGAAGACAACCCTTCCTGGGTAGATGGCGGAGCACTTGGTGACGGATATAGGCATGGTTCAGGGGTGCTGGATAAAGGCATGGTGGATGTGAAATAGGGAAAAGGTAGTGGGTGTGGGCGATGATACACCCCCACCGGTTGTACGATAGTGGGAGTCACTGTAGGCCAAGGGATTAACCTAGGGGGGAAATTGGAATGTTAAGGGTGGACGATTCAAAAAATGAGAATGGTGGATGACTAAAGGGTAGGGGTGAGCATTGGGAAGGTATTACAGAGGTGGATAAAGGCATGGTGGATGTGAAATAGGGGAAAAGGTAGTGGGTGTGGGCAACGATACACCCCCACCGGTTGTACGATAGTGGGAATCACTGTAGGCCGGGGGATTAACCTAGGGGGGAAATTGGAATGTTAAGGGTGGACGATTCAAAAAATGAGAATGGTGGATGACTGAAGGGTAGGGGTGAGCATTGGGAAGGTATTACAGAGGTGGTTATAGGCATGGAAGAATTTATGGAGGAAAAAGTTGGTGGGTGTGGGCAATGATACATCCTAATTGGTTCAACAATAGGGGGGAGCACCCTTGGGGAGGATATTGGGGTGTTAATGGCTGAAGCAGTGTTCCCAATGCTAGGTCTTTTTTCAGTAGCATGTTCATCAAATAAATGAATTCGACAATTTGGAATGTTGTGAGATGTGGGTCCCTCAGCTATAACAATAAAAATAGTTCATATAGTCATCCAAATGTGTTGAACATGCTAATATATCGCATTTAACGTAAAACAATGAATAGCATGAAATTTCCATACCAATATTTGGTATAATAGAATCTTGCATTATCTCAGGCGCGTGGTCCGCATTTCTTTGTTTTTCAAAAGATGACTCCAATTGTTCATCCATTCTTTTTTCCTTGCATGAACTCATCCAACCCTTTCAAATTGTAGATTATTTGTCCCTGATTTTGACTTGCGACCACATCGCCTCTTTTTATTTACTGGACTCAAGAAACTATGTTTTCTCTTGGTAGTGATCTTCGATGGAGTTATAGTATTGAAAAACATTTTGTTGTATTCTTGACATGCTTTGTCTACCAAGTTGTTCAATGCATATGCCTGTTCCAAATTTGTAGGTATTATGGATCTCAATTTCTCAAGGGTTGATGAGTTAACACGTTTCATCTCATCACGTTTAGAGAATGCACTATCTTGTCGTACATTGGTCGATTCAACATTGTATGAGAAATTCTCTAAATTATCAATGCTTGTTTCATTATGATAATTCAGATTGGGAGGAGAATCAAAGCATGGCGAAAGCTCTGTTTAGATTTCTGGGACCAATATAGGTGTTTCATTGAAATAAAATAAAATTCTAGGCCTTTCTTTCCCGGGATCAGTGACACCAGGTGCTACATTTTCACCCAAAATAGTGTTACTCACTAACATCTCAACTTTCAATACTTGTTTACAGATATTTCCATTCAGGGCCCAATTGCAATTGCAGACGTGTAGATTAGAACCCTTATATATGACATTGTACCAAATGTCACGAGTATCCTTATTTTGGCTACGAACCCAATAGTCATTACTCTTTTCATCATGCACACAATCTTCATTTGGGATTTTCTTAGCTCTACACTTGGATGAATTCAATTGTTCCTGTATTTTTCTGGGTCATACAAAACCAGCTTCTTTTAAACGATGCATATGATTGTAATATAATACAACCTTTGTCAACAAAACATAGATTAACCAATCAACCCTTCTATGGCATGCATTGTTCTTCTCACATAGGTACCTTTCCTTGATATACCGATGGTAAGATTCAATGGCATTGTTCGTATCTTGATTTGAATGTGGAAAATTTATGTATGCTTTTGCCCACATATCTATAGAAAGAAATTTATTAGTTATATATTAATAAGTATACATATGACATGAAAAATAGAGTCATTAAAACTACCAATAAGAAGCTTACATATTTTGTTGTTGGCTAACCAAGTATTTCTAAAATATTCCAAAAATCTTTTTTGTTCACTGAATTCTTCAAATAAGCTTTCAACTTTCTTTCTCACAGATTCATCATCTTTACACATGTGCATGATTTCTCCTAAACCACAAAAAATGCTTATTTGGTTTTCCCTCCCTTGGACCTTGTTTCCAACTTTTTTCAACCATGCACGACGAACATGCCACACACATAATAATACTTTGCACTTGATTGAAGACCTGCAATAACATAATTTTTAGAGAGATTAGACATTAACAATATTTTTTATGCCTCTTGTAAAAATAATAAATGCATCACCTCAATGCTTCAATTTCGGCAGTAGCATCATCTGTGATGAAGGCAAGAACATGCCAATCTGGTCGCTCTTTGTTTCCAATTGCAAGTAAGGCCAACATCCATTTAGAAAGATCAGCTATAGTATTGCGTGATGATATCACCCAAGCTATTGGAACCCCATTGTGATGTTCGTCGAAAACCATTAAGGTGTAAAGTTGATACTGCATTACAAAAAATGTGCATAATTATATTTATATAAGATACATGCATTAATATGAGGTTAAATAAATGAATCGGATTTAGGATAAATATGTACTCACCCCGTACTTATTTGTACTAAAGGTTGAATCCATTGAGATAATATTATTGTGAGAGTATTTCCACATCATTGAACACATCCACTTTGTTTGTATGCCTATGATAAAAGGGATATTTTCAACAAGATCTTGTTTTTGGTAGAAGAAAAAACTCTCTGGGTTTTCCTTATACCAACACTCTACACTCTTTGGATCACTTTGATCTTTAACATACTCTAGCCTTATGATATCATTGTAAATGTTACTTATAACTTTTTTTGTCATGTATGTATCTCAAGGTATCCCTATGTATAACTCACCAGATCCATCCTTCACATTAGAGATGAACTTGTCCCATATCATTGTAACATTAAAACCTCTTTTAACGAAATGATGGACACTAGATCGCATATCCCAACTTAAATGTGGTGCATAATTGAATCTCATGGACCTATTGATTGCATCTGTCCCATGAAAAATAACATTGGATTTATCAATATGTCTACATGTAGTATATATTATTACAGCATCATCTGGTCTCATTTGAATTCGTCGCACAAAGAAGTGACATTGGCAACCAACTTTAATACTTTCATGTCGATTGCAGTTTGTCTTTCGATTTGATGATGCACTCCTAATTCTCCTTGTCGACTGTGGACCATATGAACACCAATAACTGTACGTAAAAAAATTACTACAAATTAGATATAATATTTATGCATATTGAAAAAATTATACGTATCTTGAAAAAGCATATAGAGACTCACACACTGTACTCCAGGAATGTTGAGTAATTGGTGTGTTTGATATCCTCTATTTTGTTACTTCGATGATTCTTAAGAAGAAATTGAGTGGGTGCACTTTCATTTGATTCCTCTCCACTTATGAAATCATCAAGGCGACAATATGGAATAACTGCAACTTAGTCCCCCTTAATCTCTGTCCATGTTAAGTCTTCTGCTGAAAATTGTATCATATCTTCCGGGTCTTCAACTTCCAACTCGTTAATCCTATCACACTTATTCATTCTTAATATACCTGTACAAATTGCATTGAAAATAATTTAGTTTGAGTAAATATTATGGTCTTGATCAATGCATAGCGTACTAAGCATGGAAGTCTCATTTTTTAGTAAATATTTTATACTTTTCATGTAAACCACTTTGGGATTAAGTAATATTCAGGGGATCTTAGATGACATTGTACAATAACTAAGATCATAAGAAATTGGGTCATTAATAAGCTTAAATATCTCTGACAAATTTAGACTAACCCATGTATGACATATGAATTCTTTCTGGAGGTGGGGCCACCATGTTATTGTCGAGGGGCGACTTGTGATGAGTTGCTGAGTTGGAATGGGTCAAAGGGAATTGCCTAACACTGACACATAAGATGGTGCGCTAATGGGTCCCTTCAAATAGGGATGAAAGGGAGAGACATAAAACCTGTCCCCAACAAACCCCCCAATATCAAGAGTAAAACCACTAAATTTTTTTGTGAATTAAGACAAGAGGAAATCCACTCTATTAAATCTTATTTGAGAAAAAAAGACACGGTGGTGGTGACTTAGTAATGTTATAGAGTAGGATAGGGACTCGACTAGGATAGAATAGCATCAACTAGCTCAAAAAGTCAAGACTCACCAAACCACACCTCATTTTGCAATCTAGTTCCTCTAGCTAAAAAGACAAAACCTATAACCATCATCCTTGAAGAATAAAGGGTGGCATTGATTTGCATATATATTGATCAAAGAGTTTTTGAAGGAGGACCTTACTTCTATGCAGCAGCTAGACTTTACATGCGGCCATGGATGATGAATTTTGTTCCAGAACGTGAAACTTTTACTTCAGTATCAGTCTGGGTAAGGCTCTATTCTCTACCTCTTGATTACTGGAAAAATGAATCATTAACCACTATCGGCAATAAATTAGGTTGTTTTGTTAAAGCTTCTGAAGCCACAAGAAAAGAAAAATATACTTCCTTTGCCAAAATATGTGTGGAAATGGATTTATCGGGAGCTCTACCGGATGAGGTGATCTTGGAAGTTTTTGATGAAGAATGGGTGCAAACAGTAGATTATGAGCACATTCCATTCAGATGTCGCAGATGTCATGAACATGGACACCTTTTCAGAGATTGTCCACTCAGTAAAGTAGTAAGCAAGAGCAAAAATAACACAATGAAGGAAACATACAGATTTCAGAAAGTGGTGAATCGTGGAAAGGGTAGCAAAAGAGGACCAAAACAACATCAAGATGAAGGTCAAAAAATCAGTGAGAACAAATTCCAAGTGCTTGAGGAAGATGAAGAGATCTCAAAAGAAGATCAAGCAATGGAAGGAAGTCTTGCGGACAAGGAATCTGAAGAAAACCAGGAAAACACACAGGACATCGATTATCAGAAGGAAGCCATAATGAGTGATGCAGAGCTGGAGATGGATCAGTAAATAACCCAAAATGAGATGGACCTGGAGGATCATGAACTACAAGAAATTCTTGATAAAGAAAACCTAGATCTGGAAGGGTTTTTGATACAAGGAACCACGGGAGGAGTAGATTCGTTACCACAAGAAAAACTCAATAAAATAAAATAGTTTTTTATATGGAAATCATAGGCTGGCCACTAAAATACCTAGAGTCAGTCAGATGAACATCACTATTCATTGGCATGAGTGCAGTGGATACCATAGTTCTTTAATTAATGGAGAGCCTCTCTTCTTTTCTGGGATCCAGGTTCAGGCAAGAAAGTTGAGCAGGCATGGAAGGAATCCTTGTTTTACCGGCAACTAGAATCTTTACATTTTTGGGCCTCGTAGAGTAAAACCACTTCCTTGGCGGTTTTTGGATGTTCGCATCGCTCTAAAGTGGGAAACGGTTTTAGCGATTTTGCAGCGATCCCATCCAACATCCTACACGTGGCAGAGAGAGGGTTTGGAAAACCACCCTCCATCGCACACTAACGTCTGGTCCGCTTGTTCGGTGCGATATTATGCTCTTCCGTTGGATTTCTCTATGTGGATCAATGGTCAAGATTGTTCGTATCAAAGGGACTCTGCCGGGGACTGAATTGCGGGAGATCTCGCGGGCTACCGGGGGCTGGTGGCAATTTTGGGTTATTTTGAATTCGGGTCCAGATTCACTATTATCTTCCGTGCATGTTGAGCCTTGAGGTTGGAATTGGTGGATTTCGGGAGATTCACATGCGCGAAGTTTATTCCACCATTCGGACTCGAAATCCGTTTAGTATGGTTTCTATTATTTCATCGGGTCCGTTTTTGGAATCTAAGAATATGCCTTTTTTGGCTCCGATTTGCGTCTCATCTGTCAGAACTTTGCAAACGGATTGGCCGGTTTAGGCTTTTGTTTGTATTTTGAAGGTCTCACAGTTAAATTTGTGGGCCCGTGGCCCAGACTTGGTACCCAAGCCCTGAGTGGATAGTTGACTCTATGTCCCTCAGGTCTCTTTGGGTAGTTGTATTATATGTAATTTGTTTCTTTGTTTCTAATGAATAGAAGGTACAAATCTTTCTTCAGCAAAAAAAAGAATTTAAGTTAGTCATCCCCATAATATCATTGCTCACCCTAGCTTACATACTTAATATTAAACAATGAACCAACTTAACATAAGCTGATGCACCCCGCATCTTTGCTTTATTAGAAGCTTAAGTTAGAGGCTTATTTAGCCTAATAACACCCCTCTTTTTTAATTAAGTAGATTATGGAGAGTCCTTTACCAGATCTCAAGGTATGTGGTTATAGATGATAATGAGTCATTGAGAAAGGTAACTTTTAAGTGTAAAAGCATAGGTTGAGGCTTCTCGAGTCTAATAATACCCCTCATTTTTTCGTTTTTTACATAAGTAGATTGGAGAGGTCTTCACCATGAGATGTCATGGTATTGAAAGTTGAGAGTGAATTTTTCAAAAACTAATATTAAGTTTAAGTTATTGTGAAACAATATATAAATTATTGTAGATATTCACCCGAAGTAATTTATTATAGCCTACATTGTCATTTTTGAATTTTTATTATTTAATTTATTTTTTGAATTTTAATTTTGTTTATTATTTTATTATTCAAATATTTGAAAATAATTTTAAAAAATAATAAGTAAATGGAAATATTAGTTATATGATTTAATAAAAGATGTAATTTATAAAATATGATATCAGAGAAATCTAATTAAAAAGCAGACTTATATTCTATTATATTTTATTTAATTATGAAACTTTACATACAAAAAATGAGTATTTATTACAGAGTTTTTTTGACATTGTATTCTAAATGGTTCTTATGTTATGCTCTTAAATCTAACTCTTAGATGCTCTACTCTACCACGAGACAATACAATGCTAGAAAGATGGAACCCCCTCTTTCTAGTGACCTGGTGTTTAACATAGCTTGATAATGATTTCAGATTAGGGTTTTCACATGTCTCAACACTTCGTTAGTGTTAAATACATATAAATATTGAAACCCATAAAAGAAAAAAATGTAAGTGAATATAAAAATCATATAATTTAATACAAGATATAACTCAGGGGATATCATATAAAAGAAAACCTAATTAGAAGGTGAGGCTTATACTCTACTCTTTTTTATTTAATTATGGAAATACAAATACAAAGAAAGGGGTATTGACTATCGAGTTGCCTATGACATTGTTGTCTATATGGTTGTTGCAAATTATCTTTCTCCTTTGTTTTGATCTCAAATCCCACTCCTAGATGTTGTGCTCAACTATGTTTTAATACAATCCTAAAAAGATGGAACCCCTTCTCTTCCTAGTGACGTAGTATTTAACATAGCTTGGAAACTATTTAAGGTTTAGGGTTTTCACATTTTTCAAGCCACTATTAGTGTTACGATTTTGGACCTTTTAGGATCTTCTTGAATGTCCACGCGTGACTAAGTTCACATATCTAAGTAATGGCGTTGATGCAGCGTCCACTTGGTACCACTGTATGAACAAGTTAGCTGAACTTGTGTGAGGCATAGCTTCTGCATATGAAATTTGATTGAGGTGATTTTCACATTGTTTGAAAGCTAGAATTGGTGTGTAAAACGAAATCAAGAGGCAGAGAGCTATGCTCATAAAGCTTTCACTCATTTCATATCCAAAAATAACTTTAGAGGGATTTAAATTCTAAATCTCAAAATTAAGACATATCATAAAATATGTCACAAAAGATAATTCCTCCAATTTTTCTACCCAAAAAATATCAAAATAAATAACAAATTATCCAATAATTCATTTTAAATCAGTTAAAAAAAATGTTTCATTTCAATTTTTATTTGTAGAATTTATTTTAATGTATATTCAGGTGAAACAAAAATTGGAATGTTTTGTGTAGCATTGTCTTGTTATTCTTAATATGAAAAAGTAAAGTATTTATGTATTCTTAAAATGGAATGTGTGTCACTTTTGTGGTGAGGAGAGGAATGTGTATAAAAAGAAATTACATACATAAAGCAAAATGAAAAATAAAGTGTTACTTTCCCTTTAAGTTAAGCTATGTGATCAATCAAACAAGGAAAATATTTTAGTTTTTTCTACGTATGATAAAAGGTCTTATGAAGACCTATTCGTCCTTTCCACTCTATAAGTAACTGGGCCTTTCGGAGATATCTTTTGTGACGGGTACTGGGGCTACGTCCCGAAAGAACTGGTGATGCTTCCAGCAGCCAAAAAATGACGGGTACTGGGGCTACATCCCGAAAGCACTGGTGACGCTTCCAGCAGCCAAAAAATGACGAGTACTGGGGCTATGTCCCGAAAGAACTGGTGATGCTTCTAGCAACAAAAAGAATCAACCAAGGTATTGAATGAGGCTTTAGTGCTTCGCACACCTCCACCTATAGGGAAAGATGCCCTAAAATTTAGCCAATAGGATACCTTCGTCTCACGGAGGCAGTCGAGTCTTTAGCTTCTTGGTAATCGGTTATTAGTACTGAGCACTATACAGGTTGGGTAGCCCCATATAGGACCACACGCACTGAGCCTAGCCGAACCCCCTCTGAATCGGGTCTCTGTGATGCCTGGGTTGTCTTTTCCGTGGACTGATTGAAGGATTTGAAGCACCCTAAAAGACAACTTCTATTTTTCAAAATGTAACATGACCATGGCGGCTTATTGGATGCCTACCCCCGACAATCCTAACCTAAACTATAAATTATTTTGTGGCCCATGTGGGGAAATTTAGTTTGTTCAAGTTATGATTGCTTTTACGTGTCTTCCTTCACTTATGGTGTGAAAAATTAAGCTTAAATAAACTAAGTACAAAAGGTTTTTACACTTGATTCCCTTTGTTCAAAGTTTAGAGTAGCTTAGTGTGTGTAGTGAAATGTGTGTGTAAGTGACATAGTGAACATACAAAGTTTGTAGTCATGTGGATATTTGATGATCCTTTTCAAATTCGTCTACTTACACTAAATTATGTTTGTTCCTTACCTGCAAATAAAATAATGTGTGGTTGATGGGCCACTTACTTCCTTCCTATTACACTATGTGAGCCTAGAAAGGGAGATGAAAAACTAAGTGCTTTGAGAAAGATTTCAGATGCAAGCCCAGGATCGCCTAAAAGACGCAAGGGAAGCAGGGGCTACTCCCTTTCTTTAATAACACCAGTTCCTAGTCCCAATGCTAATGAAGTAAAGATGCTTTGGTTAGTAAAAAATATGAGTGAATTATGGGCCACTTACTCCTTTGCTAATTAAGCTATGTGACTTGGTAAAATAGCAAAACAAATTGAAAAAATGTGTGGATTATGGCCACTTACTTTTCCCCTTAATTAAGCTATGTGTGAAATGTAAAAATTTTAAAGTAAAGGCTAAGTAATTGCCCTACTAATACTGATTATTAAAACAATCTGAACTATATGGAAAAAAATTGCAGAGGTGAAGGCAATTCACTAAAGGTTGCCAGTCACCCACGAAAGAAAAATTACAATGATTGTTTTTGTTCTCTGTAAACCGTGGGGTTAGGCTCTGCACAAGTGAGCGAACCGTGTGTCAATCTGCAATAAAATGATAAGTGTTAAGCCAAATTATAGATATTAAGAGTGAGAATGATTATAAGCAATATGCATTATCAATGTTCTAAATTTAAACTTATATGATTAAAGAACAACGTATTTTATAAATGATACTATACTATAAATAATTTGACTAAAATTTACAATCTCACTAAAACAAATTAGTTTGAAGAACTAAAGGAAAAATTTATACCTTTACCATAAATTCAATTAAATTAAATGACATCCTAAGCAAGAACACAAGGCCATGTGCAAGAAAATTAAAGTAGAGTATAAAGAAGCATGAGAGTACTTTGTAAAATAAATGTAGAGATAAAAAATTATACTAATTATATGTTATTAGTCAATCCAAAATGCATTATGCAATATTTTTTCTCAAAACTTTGGAAACGAGTGGATATATATGGTAGGAATGTAGCTTGAATACAAAAGAGGAATAATCAAGAGACCATGTCTACTAGAACCATTGTCCATACCAAGTGAGTGTTGGGAAGCGGCCATAATGGATTTTATTAAAATTATACCAAAGTATGAAGGAACAAATTTCATTACGGTTTTGGTGTTTTGACTTACAAAGTATGCCCACTTTTATATAAAAGAAGCATCAAAATGGTTTCTAAAGAACAATCTGCGAAGGAAGAAAATCACTGTCAAAGTAGAAACCCACCATGAAAAGCGCTACAGAGATGATGAGCAAGAGACAACCTTTAGAATAGTCTCATTCACCCCTTAATACTCACTCAAATTTATTATGACACAAACACGTAACACATAAATGTCAAATGTAGGGCAAAAAGGAAAAAAAACGTAATGGTGTGATGTCAATATATCCAAAAATTGATATATATATATATATATATATATATATATATATATATATATATATATATATATATATATATATATATAAGATAACTATCTTCGTCAATAAGAGAAAATTGGATAAAGCCACCGTATAAGATGACTCATCAATAGTATAATGATATATCTTATACATCGTTAAATAAATAAATCAGAACAAGATCCAATAAGACCCTTGGATAGTTGGTTCACTCATATTAATTTTGAAGCGAAAAATATTCAAATAATAGAATTATATTTTTTGAGGCCTAGTTTAAAGAGATAATTATTTAGTATGACCCGTAATGAAATTGTAATGTTACATCATTTAAATTATATATTTAAATATGATATAGATTTAATACATTAAAATTTTTATGATATATTCCATTAAATAAATTCAATAATTTAAAGTTATAATTATCTCAATTTCACATGCTGAATTAAAAAATCTGATTAAATATAAAAAATAAAAAAAAATAAAAAAAAAAAAAAAAATTAATGCATCAAAAAAATTATGATGCATTCCATTAAATAAACTTAACAATTTAAAATTATAATTATCTTAGTTTCACACAGTGAATTAAAAAATCTTAAAAAAAAATAACAGCATTAAACTACATTTCATGTTAAAATTTATAATGAATTATATAAAAATTAAATAATTAATTTTTAAAAATTAAAAATTAAAATAATTGTTATTAATTTATAATGATTAAAATTAATATTAATTTTAGGTTTCATTTTATAGCCGACCTGTGCTGCTCCTTTATTATTCCCTCATTAGTATTTATTTCTTCCTTCTGGCTCTTCTTTTATCATCTTCTATCATCTTTCTCTTACCCTGATGATGGATCCCATTTGGGATTCGAAACGTTGATGTAAAAATTCCATTACTGTGGGTTCTCCGGTCAAAAATTTAAATAGCTCAAACCACAGATCTCTGAAATCCTATATAAATATCATTAAACTCATCATAGAATTTAGGTAAAGAATTAAAAAATTTAAAAAAGAAACAACTCGTAAAATTTAATAATTTTAATAATTACTTTTTTAATTTTGGACAATCTTTTACAGTATTTAACAAAGGAGGAATTGCACAATATGAATCCTTAGTATCCTATCCATGTTGGAGAGGGGAAAAAAATTTGTTCAAATTTCTAGCATTATTCTATTGATTGCTCCTACTGATGGGGATGAACAAAAATGAGTCTAATCCTATATCTAATATAATTCTATGTATAGTATGCAAAACTCTCAATGTAAAAAGTGTATGTATGAATTTGGGGTAATACTTTGAAAAACTGAAGGCACTGTTCTTTTTCTTGTAAACTTCACTTGATTTGTCTGTAGATCTTCGAGTGTACCATCCACCATAGTTGTAGACTTTTAGTGCCAATACTAACCCAAAAATGTCTTTGCACCATCCACACTAGGGAAATAAGGTGGTTCAAAATATATCTGACGCAGGGCATCACAAGCACCTAGATATGATGGACCCTTCATTTCAATCCTACCCATTGTTGTTACTACCAGCTGCTAATATGAGAAGAAAAACCTTTTCACCACGGCTTCTATTGCATGGAAGGCCAACATAACATGTATTGATGCAACATGGTAAGTACCTAAAGTGTTATGTGAGCGAAGTCCATGTGAATGAAACAAATGCATAAGTGCCTCCTGGAGCCTTGGTCCACCCTTTGGATCAACCTCAACACCCATGACTTTGGGCACCAGATGCCTTAGTTCCTTCCATGCATTTGTAAGGTCTCTAGGGGGGGCAGACCGAAGGCAATATGCGCTTGCAAGCGTACTAGTGCTGCTAATTGCCAACTGGTGTTTAAGGCAAAGGAAATCATTTGGGTCCATCACTAGAAGCAAACTCACAATTTCTGTGAGCATGTTCCACATCCTTTCAACCATCCAATAGTCTGTGGATGCTCCTACAAAATCCCCAGAGTCTATTCTTTCATATACTCTCTGCAACAATTCTTGGCCTACAAATACCCAGGCCTCAAAGATCTGGAGGACATTGAAAAGTTTGGCATCTTCTGGATTATGGAACTGTTTATGTTGTTTTAAAGAGTGCAAATATCTTGGCTTGCAGATTCTATCATATTCAAGGAGAGGCTTACCTGACATATTTGGTTCCCCTAGACCTAAAGTGAAGGGAGTCCTCTGCATATGGCCTTCAATGGCAAGCCATATTCTAGAAACCATAGCTTCAGCACTTTTCCATGTACCCAAACGAGGAAGTAAGCTCTCTTCACTTGTTCTACTAACCATAGGTAAAGCACCAGGTCTCTTCCATACCTCATGGAAAACTTTCCTAGCAAGAACACCACTACTTACTGACAACTGAAGAGTGGGAACCTGCATGTCATTTTCACAAATCATTGAAATCAACTCAATCTGGGAACTAATTAAGGATTCAAGCCTTCTCTTCCATTCCTCTTTGTCAATGTAAGTCCTTGTGTCACAGAGGACAGATGGAACAAACCGAAAAGTAATCTCCAATGACTGTAAGGCAGCCTTTACCAACCCCTCTCTAGACCAACCAGGCCACTCCTTGAATTTCCACATGGCACTGAACTCGTGGAGATGTACATACTACTCGTAACCCACACACTCCATGGGGGAGGGCTCTATGGACTCTTCAACAAAGGCAAAATAGGATGCCATTTATTTACATGACATATTTTTTCCTTGCAAACATAACCAGGAGAGTAAAGACACTAATGCTCTCCATATACCATAATCTAAAAAGAACAACATAATAATAGAATAAACACTAAAATCCATTTTAAACACTAAAATTTTGAAAACTGGAATAGAATAAAATGTTCTTAAATCCTTGATATATTTAAAAAGTTATATATAATATCTTACTGCATAGAAAACATATCTATTTGTTGCAACTCAACTTTTTCTATAGATGATAAAAACTTAACAAATAAATAATGAAAGAGTTAAATAATGTCAACACATAAATATATATTTTTTCAGTTAACAAAGTGAACAGATATAAGCTAAATATACGGTGGTTGGTGCACACATAAATACATCTTAGTGAAATAGAATATACAACTTTTATTTTTGCTCCCCATGCCCTGTAGCATGTATGGGACAAAAAGTTTCGGTGAGGAAACTTTAATTTTCGTCTCCCTAACCCTGTAAGATGTATGTGCAAAAGTTACAAGAAGACTCGTACAAGCAATTTAGTGGATATTTGGTGTTTCCTCAGTTATGTTGTTCACAATATGCTAGATGAAAGGCTCAGTTGGAAAATTGATTGGGGTAAATTGAAGCAAAGAGGAGTTGATTGCGGCCTTTTCAGACCTGGTTATGAAAATTGCCTAATTGGGTTACCCTGCCATGGAAAGAATCTCATCCGGCTTATCCCTATATATGCTATCAGGTTTTGGTATAACTACATGGTTCCCAACAAAGCCAACGCCTCATTAATAAACCTTCTTTACAGTCCAAGTTGGCAGAAGAACCATGGAAAGATCAAGCATGCATGGAGGTGGAGACTGAGACGGAGGGGGGAGATCAGTGCTGTGAAAAAAAACCTACATTGGTTCAATGGATTAGAGCAGGCTTAGTTGAATTTGGGTTTGTAACAGTGGGGTTATACCCAAATGAAGATGGGATTATCTGTTTGAGGGGAGGGGAAGCTTAACAGAATTGAGGTTGGAGGAGTGATCTGGACGTTGTTTTATCCACTGGGGTTTCTGGTCAAACAGTTTGCGGGACAACAGAAGGTAGTGATCTTTACGAGGGGTTGTACATTTAGATGGAGAGTGGTCGCTGTTGATGATGGTACAGACGCTGATAAGGATGTATTGTTGTGGAGCGAAGGCAAGGAAGGCCTGCTAACAACTAATTTTGTACTTAATTAGCCAGGCGATGGATGACCGATGGTCCTATCGAGGGAGTGAAAAAGGAAAGGGGGAATAATAGGTGGTTATGCAGAGTCACGAGCGAAGCACCATCCTCTCTCTATCTGGATTGCTCTTTTCTCGGACTGGACATTGCTGGGCATTTGGGAGGCACTTTCATGATTTACAGGATTATGATATAAATCTCATGGTCTTCAATGTAATTCAAAGCACAATTTGGCGCAAGACAGAGCGTTACCGGTTTCGAAGCGCTGCAGGGGATCACCTTCTGTAACGTCTATTCGCCGGAGCTCTGCCGTGTTCCTGTTCGATGGTTGCACTCTTTGAATTGCCGGGATTTGAGCAGATAACCTATTGAGGACGGTCTTTTTTTTTTTTTATCGATAAGACTAATTCTATTAAGCAGTAAAATATTGTACAAGAGGATACATTCCAGTGATGCAAGAAACCGGCAACCGGAAATGATAGGACTATCAACCTCGGTTCCGGGAAAAGAGTGAAGCAAGCAAGGAGCTACAACTAGTCACTGAAAGCTTATGAAGCAATGAATGCTACCCTAAAAGAGTAGGGGTTTCAACACGAAGCTTTTTCCCTTTCCTTTTTTTGACTTCAACCCAACCACTTTGGGGTGGATGGGCGATTACAACTTGCAGATTGGGGTCCATCACAGGGGGGCTCTCCTTTTCTGAGTCCGAGGAAGAGGACAAATGGACACGTTTCTGAGCAATTGCTGTATCAGAAGCAGGTGCCAGGCCATCGGTGGAAGGGGCCACAGAGTGAGGGGCCTGATTCAATTCTTCATCGCTATCTTCATCTTCAGAACTGGAGGAATCAGAATCCCCGACTGGAGGGGGAGAGCATGGAGCCCATCGTTTGGACTTGGGCTTGGAGTCGTTGGCCTTGTTCTTTTTTGCCGGGCGAGATGTGCAAGTATTCTGCAAATGCCCAGATTGTTGGAAATGTCGACACCGAAATGCAGTGTTCTCGTAATCCAGCGTCTGGGTCCAGATAAAGTCATTTATCTTGAGATTGATTTTTTCTGGAAGACCTTTGCTTAGGTCTAGCTCCGCACACACTCTTGCATATGAGTATAGACCTTTAGATTCCCGCCACAAATCTCCATGGATGAAGCTGCCCAATGTGTCTCCTATAGCTCTGAAGACACGAGTATTCCATAGATGAGCAGGTAAGTTTGGAAGCCGAATCCATACCGGTGTCTTGGTAATGACTGCAGTGGCTGGATCAAAATCTGGGAACCAGGGAGTCAAAAAAAGCCCTGCAGTTCCCATGAACCAAGGACCCTCTTCTAAGGCCTTTTCATAGTGCTTAATGTTATCAAAGAGAACAATGAAATAACCTTTCGAGCAAAAAAGGATCTTACAATGATGTGTCCAGTTTGCATGGATCCATGCATAGAGATCCTGAGATCGGGGCCACAGACCATTAAATATGCAAATGATGGCTCTTTCTACAAATTCTTGATGCTGGGAAGCCAGTTCTTCATGCATGAGTTCAACAGAGGGAACTTCTTCAACTTTTTCAACCAAGAAGGCCTTAGATTTAAGGGCTTCCGGGGGTTTGGGGATCTCGGAGTGGACAGCGTCCTTGTATGAGAAAGGCCGAGTGGAGGAAGATTGTCCCGCTGCACCTCCTCTCAAACGAAGGGTAGCCACCACCGAGCTGTTCCTGGAAATGTTGTAAGCAGATAGGGATAGAGGGTTTTCAAGTTGTTTACCTTGAAAGAGAAGTCGCAGAAGGCTAGATGGGATCCCCATTTTGCGCTCTAAATTCAATATGAGGTCCTGCACCAGGTCTGAAGGGCGAACCCATTGCATGATGGTCCTGCCTGCAGGCTGCGAAATCTGGATCTGAAAGGAGTCAGATGAGGGCTTTGACCCCATGCATAGCTCTGGATCTGGCCAAAGCACGGGTTCTTCTGCCTTCTGGTTTACCAGATCTAGCTGATCTTTGTCCGATCTGAAATAGAGACTGCGATTCGGATAGAAAGTGGTTGCCTCAGATCCATGCATAGACCCTGCGGATGAAGCAATTTCCGGATCTTTCTTGCTTGATTCCCAGGACGGCACGGAAGGTAGCAAAGCCAGAGCCTTGGCCTTGGAATTTTTAAACTCCTGCTGCTGAGGGATCAGCAATCGAATCCATCGGGGGTTGCACTTCCGAGCAAGCGCAGCTGAGGCCCAGTCGTTGATAGCGAGAGCGAAATGTGCCTTCCTTTTTACTCCTCGCAGGATCCAGTCGGTGTCATGGCATGCATGGGGTGCTGCAAGCTGCTTGGCCCCCAACCTAATCTTCACTTCCCTTTCTTGAATGTTGGCCTCGCCCTTAATGATTTTTCTGAGAAACGTGAAGCGACCAGAACAGGGTGTGCCGAAAGGGGGCAGGGGTTCAACATCGCGTGCAACCCAACCCTGTATGACTGATCCAACCTCGCCGATTAGTACAGCATCTTGAACAAAGATAGGGTCCGTTCGAAACCTTGCAGCTCGAATCCTTTGCAGCGCTGATCCATGACGACGCAGATTCCTGCTTCTCTGGGCGGCGGCAGCACGCTTAGTTCCCACTGTAACCCTAGCCATCGCGCTCCTTCTGCACACATGCATGTTACTAAGGATAGGATTATATGATAATGACAAGTAGTCCTGCAAACTCAAATAAGAGGTGTACTTCGAAATATCTATTGAGGACGGTCTTCAATGTAATTCAAAGCACAATTTGGCGCAAGACAGAGCGTTACTGGTTTCGAAGCGTTGCAGGGGATCACCTTCTGTAACGTTTGTTCAACGGAGCTCTGCCGTGTCCCTGTTCGATACTTGCACTCTTTGAATTGTCGGGATTTGAGCAGATAACATATTGAGGATGGTTGGTAAGGAGTTTATGAGCCTCCACGCTGGGTTGGTAAACGTCATTAACACACCAAAGTGGAGGCGGGCAGGAACACGGCATCGCCGGAGCTGGAGGCGGGCAGGAACACGACATCGCCGGAGCTGGGTGACCCGTATTCGCCGGAGGTTGGAGATGGATGCATGTAACATGCATGATCCATGATCATGCCCGAGATGTAAGCGAGCAGTGACGTCAAGGGGTTGTCATGTCAGTGTAAGGACATAGCATTTATAATGCTATAGAGGTGGAAATAGGAGTTGCCTAGGCACACCGATGTACAACTAGCGCTTATTCAAGAAGTTTCCATTTAACTTTGAAAAAAGGTTATAATTTAAACCATAGCATTGTATTATAACTATTAAAAGTTCGACATAAAAACAATTTATTAGGATATATAAGAGTTTGAAGGGTAATTGTTAGCAAACATCCAACGGATTAAATGAGACATTAGGGTAGTCAATTAATATCAATATTGTAGTTGGGTGGGAATGGCGCCCGGTCACTAGTGTTGTTGTAAATATATGTTCCCTAGAACCGCCAAGGACCGAGTAATATAAACAATAAACGCCAAGGATAAATGATCCGCGGGATTACGTTATGACTAGGCTTAAATATATTATTCTATGCCAATATTTGAATACCCAACATGTGATTAAACCAACGAAGGACACGGATGATTTTAGCACATTCGCAATATCATCTAACAATCGATATGGTTAAGTTTTACGGTTGGAGAATATCAAGGATTTGACATATATGTTTTATTAATTAAAAAACTCTTACAGAATATCTGTTAAAGACTAGTCGGTTCCAAACACCTTAGGAAGCATGGATATAATGAACATGCCGAGGTCTAAACATAGCATGTATAAATATTTTCATGAATGTTTAAATTGTACTTAAACTTGGTATTCCCATTACACGATTTAATTAGTCAAAGAACGTGCAAGGAATGAGAAAGTCTAATATAGAACAGACCCATGCAAGGCCTTGACCAATAATATTTATTTGCTGTATTAAGATAAACCATGGAGTTAGTCAATGCCAATTAAACGTTATCTTAAGCTCACACACAAACTGAATCTCTTGAGAATGTTATGAAATGCCATACGAATGAAGTTGAAGCTAAATTTAGTAAAAAAAAAATTATGGGTTTAGGTGTTACATATATTTTCAATATTAGAAAATATATTTTTCATATCGAATATAAAAGTATTCTTTGTATTAAAAAAAAAAACGACAAGTATATATGTTTCGTATGGAATATAAAAATATTATATATATATATATATATATATATAAATTAAAGTTGAATATTTATATTTAATTAATAAATTTATGTTAAAAAAAAATGTTACACCTTGATTCTTTCTATATTTATTTGATTCTTTCTATATTTATTTGATTCTTTCCATATTAAATGGATCCAAAATAAGATAAATATATATTAATTAAATATATAAATAAATTTACCGTATCACAGTGATTTAAATTAATATTTTTTACTTGTAATTTTAATATATTTTCATTAATAGAATTGAGGTTTATGTGATTTATAATATTTGCAAGAAAAACTTTGGCGTAAATCACATCTAGACATACATTTGTCGACGTATTTCGAACCAACTAGTGTGGTTCATCGTCAGGACAAGTTGAAGAAACAGATCCAGCTTAGCATGATAAATACTCTGAGCAACGTCTCCAACGGCTACATTGACTAACGGCTAATTTTGACCTTAGGAGCCACGTCAAATTATTATTTATTAATTTAATATTATTATTATTATTATTCTTATTTTTCTATGGAAATAAGTTAAATTAGGTAAAATGGTTGGTTTTAAAAAGGAATTTATTTATAAAAATTAATATATATATATATATATATATATATATATATATATATAATAAAATTATAATATTAAGTTATTAAAAGTTAGGATTAATAATTTCAATGGTTGGTTTTAAAAAAAAAATTATTTATTTATTCAAATTATTTAATAATTAATATTGGTATTATACACACACATATATATATATATTAATTAAAATCATAATATTAGGTTTACGAGTATTTTTATTCAATAATAATTTAATGGTTAGTTTATTTTTATGGAAATTAATTAAAATAAAAATAAAACAATTTTAAGATTAAAGATATAATTATTTATTTATAATTATTTATTAACAATTATATTATATATATTATATATATATATATATATATATATATATATATATAAAATAAATGTTATAAAATTAAGTTATTAAGGTAAAAGTTAGGATAATAAGTCAAATAATTTTAATGGTTAGATTAAAAAGAGAATTTATTTATTTATTTAAATTAATTTAATAATTATTATTAAAATTATATATTTATATTTATATTTATATATATATATATATATATATATATATATATATATATATATATTGATGATGATGATGATGATGGTTAACGTCCGCTGAGACCAAATAATGGTCTATGGGACCTAAATAAACAAATTATCTGTTTTGATTTAAGATTTTATTCCTATGCTCAAAAAGCTTGGAGAGAAGCCTCCCAAGCTCACTATAATTTTGACATTGTAAAAGGCTAGGAAGGTGAGTATTGTAACAAAGATTGTGAAACTGAGATCTAATGTGGTTATACGCGGGGCATTGAGGAAGTGGTTTTCATCCTCGATGTTCCTATTCTCACATATATGGCAGATCCTTTCTGTCCATGGCGTTTTAGGAAATGCCCAACGGTAGAGAAAGATATTAATTAATTATTTTTTTTTAATTTATTTATTAATAATCGAATATATATATAATTTAAAAAAGTAATTAAAAAAAATGTAAGGCTAGTTTAAAAAGGTAATTTATTTATTTAATAAAATTAAATATTGATAATTATATATACTATAGAATTATGATGTTTATTAAAAAAATAAAAAATAAAAAATAAATAAATTAATTAATTAATCAATAGTAAAAAAAACAAGGCAGAAAAATCGACTAAGAAGAGAGTGCCGGAATCCAGCACCTACTGATTTTCCAACCATCATCTCTATTGAGATTGTTCGGCCTCTTCTCAATCTCAATAGCTTCCCCCAATTTACGATGGTGGAACTGAGCAACCTTGGCAACCACCTTGGCCTCCTCAATACACACCCGATGCTTGGTCTTTTCCACATGCTCAGCGAATGCTGAAGACTTGGATCTCCCATGTCTTAGGTCCGTTGCATGTTCGCAGATCCTTTGATGGATGGAGCGACCTGTTTCCCGAATATAGGGGGTCCCACAAGAACAAGGGATCAAGTAGACCCCCTTCATGTCCTTAGGGTTAACGGGATCTTTCACATATCGGAAGGAATTGCGAATGGTTTTGAGGGGCCTAAAGGTTGAAGGAATAACATACCTTTTAAGGATCCGAGCAAACCTTTAGGCCCCTCAAAACCATTCGCAATTCCCTCCGATCTGTGAAAGATCCCGTTCACCCTAAGGACATGAAGGGTGTCTACTTGATCCCTTGTTCTTGTGGGACCCCCTATATTGGGGAAACAGGTCGCTCCATCCATCAAAGGATCTGCGAACATGCAGCGGACCTAAGACATTGGAGATCCAAGTCTTCAACGTTAGCTGAGCATGTGGAAAAGACCAAGCATCAGGTGTGTATTAAGGAGGCCAAGGTGGTTGCCAAGGTTGCTCAGTTCCACCATCGTAAATTGAGGGAAGCTATTGAGATTGAGAAGAGGCCGAGCAATCTCAATAGAGATGATGGTTGGAAAATCAGTAGGTGCTGGATTCCGGCACTCTCTTCTTAGTCGATTTTTCTGCCTTTTTTTTTTTACTATTAATTAATTAATTAATTAATTTATTTTTATTTTTTTAGTAAACATCATAATTTTATAGTATATATAATTATCAATATTTAATTTTATTAAATAAATAAATTACCCTTTTAAACTAGCCTTACATTTTTTTTTAATTACTTTTTAAAATTATATATATATATTCGATTATTAATTTACTATAAGAAGGTCATCAACCCCATCCTTGAAGATCAAAAGTATCTCTCTATTCTAACTAGCTCAAAGAAGAAAATTAATATAGCAAAGATTAGAACGAATTCTCATGAGCTCCATAGTGAAACTGGCCACTGGGCAGTTCCTAAAACGCCATGGATGGAAAGGATCTGCCATATTTGTGAGAATAGGAGCATCGAGGATGAAAACCACTTCCTCTTAGAGTGCCCTGCATACAACCACATTAGATCTCAATTTCACAACCTTTGTTACAATACTGACCTTCGTAGCCTTTTACAATGCCAAAATTATAGTGAACTCGGGAGGCTTCTCTCCAAGTTTTTTGAGCATAGGAATAAAATCTTAAATCAAAATAAATAATTTGTCTTTTTAGGTCCGATAGATCATTATTTGGTCTCAGCGGACGTTAACCATCATCATCATTATCATCATCAATAAATAAATTATTAAAAATAATAATAATTAATTAATATCTTTCTCTACTATATATATATATATATATATATATATATATAATTATTAAATTAATTTAAATAAATAAATAAATTGTCTTTTTAATCTAACCATTAAAATTATTTGACTTATTATCCTAACTTTTACCCTAATAACCTAATTTTATTATATATATATATATATATATATATATAAAATTGTTAATAAATAATTTAAATAAATAAATAATTACATCTTTAACCTTAAAATTATTATTGAATAAAAATACTCATTAACCAAATATTATGATTTTAATTTATATATATATATATATATATAGATAATACCAATATTAATTATTAAATAATTTGAATAAATAAATAAATTTTCTTTTTAAAACCAACCATTCAAATTATTAATCCTAACTTTTAATAACCTAATATTATAATTTTATATATATATATATATATAAATTCCTTTTTAAAACCAACCATTTTACCTAATTTAACTTATTTCCATATAAAAATAATAATAATAATAATAATAATATTAAATTAATAAATAATAATTTGATCTCGCTCCTAAGGTCAAAATTAGCCGTTAGACAATCTAGCCGTTGGAGACTCTGTTTAGACTATTTATCACGCTAAGCTGGATCTGTTTCTTCAACTTGTCCTGACAATGAACCATTCTAGTTAGTTCGAAACGCGTGGATAAATGTATGTCTACATGTGATTTACGCCGAAGTTTTTCTTGCAAATATTTTCATTAAATTTTAAATAAAATTATAAACGAATTAAAATACAAAATATTTAATTTTTATGAAAAGAATTTTTAAACTTTTAGGGAGGTAAATGAGTTAGCCATTGTTAAATTATTCTTTACTATACAGTTGATTCAATCTCGATTGTGTCAGGTTTATGGAATATGCAATGCATAAGTTAAATTGATAACTATTAGTATTTAGATTAAGTTAAATTGATAACTATTAGTATTTAGATTATAACTAGTATAGATTCGTCTTAAATACGGATTTAACATAAGTGAGATGGATCCAATTTCTTAACGTTTTTTTTAATGAGTCGACACTATTTAAATGTTTTGTATCAATTTTTTTATGAGCTGAAGTTATTTAAATGTTTTGTATAGTTATTTAATTTTTTAATTTTTGGTTTTTTTAAATTTTTTTCTTTTGGTTTACATGAGCAAAATTTCAACATCACGACGAACAACCTTACACATCTTACTAGGTTCTAGAATGACCCTCTCACGCTGTAAAATTTCAGAATCAGAAAAATTTAAACAAATTAAACCAATCATTTGAAGATATAAAAGTCAATTTTAGAATTAAATTAAATTGATGACTATCATTATTGAGATTATAATGATATTGACCAATGAAAATTTCACACTATAAAATTTCATAATTTTATTTATTTATTTTTTGAGGAATAAAAAGACGTTGTTAATAGAATATAAAAAAACCAGTATAATAAATGCATGTTGTGAGGTCCCATGTGGGCACTTCCAAATATAGTAGAAAGGCTTATAAAAATAAAACGTATACTCATTCCAAATCTAATATGAAGAAGTAATGAGAAACAAGCAAAATAACATTTGCAACCAGAAGTGATAGTCCTTATACTTCAAAAAAAAATGAAAATAAAATAGATATAGTTTAAGTAGGTATTGTCATGGAGCCAACATCCATGTGCAAGCTACCCATCGAGACTGTGATGAACATTCTGCCAAGAGGGTCATCCATCTGCAAGCTACCCTTCCAGAGTGTGATGAACACTCTGCCATGAATGTCAAGATGGCCAACTTGGACATTTTATCTTCAGTGGTATTGAACTTCCAGTGAATGTGTTGGAACTGGTCTTGCTGAAAAAGAGTCTTTGAGAAAGTTAATTAGACCACTCATAAAAAAAAAAAGTTAATTAGAGAACTAGAAAAGCTTTTGGATGACAAACTTAATAATTAAAAAAAAAAAAACTATTTTATTTTATAATAAAAAAAATTGAATTTAAATAGCTTTAAATTTTAATAATAAAAAAAATGTTTTTTTAATTAAAGTATTTTTTCCCTCTTAAGTTTTAATATAACGGGAAAAAGTTATAATATGAAGTTAATCATTTCTAATAAATTAAAAATCATTTAATTATTTTTTATCTCGTAATGGAAAATTAATAATTTAGTGATTTATAATAATAATAAAATATTTTATTTTATAATAAAAAACAACTAATTTAAAAATTATAATATGTAATATATTATTTTACTTTTATTAGGCCGATAGGCCTTCCTATGCATCAACAATTGTCAACACTTTCACTCTCCTCCGTTGGATCAAGTGAGACACTTTCAACCGTTGATTTGAAGTGTCATGTGGCAAGCATGCACTGCACTTTCACTGCTTTTTCCAAATATTGGTTAAGTTGTCTTCTTTTCACCTCCGAATTCTACTGTGCATTGAACCTGACCCTGTTATGCAAAAACTACATAGAGTTCTTCTGCATCACTTTCCTGATCGCCTTTGCTGTCAACTACGGTAAAACGAGCAGATCGCCCTAGCCTAGGCGACGCAATTTGCAACGAAGGACAGGATATTTGAGAAAAAATTTAATCTATTAGGTACTGGGGACAGAAACGATACTCCCCTGCTGCTGAAAGTACAGATTGTCTTCAAGTTTTATGCCAGCGAGCGCCGATAGTGCCAGGGCTTGTTGGCGACCATGGAGCTTTAGAGCAGACATGATCTGATCTCGAGGATGTATAATTCTATAGTTCCTTGTAAGGATGAGGTCAATATCGAGGTTTATATTAATGAGGATGGTATGGATGATTTCGTATTTGCGCTGGCCATGAAGAAGGCTGCCAAGAGTATGCACAAGGATACCAGGGATCTCCAACAGTATGCCAGCTTGCTTAGGCCACCTTCGAATCGGAAGTGGCTCAGCGAGGAGCTCGTTGGAATTCCCTAGTTTAACCTAATATTATCAACCATTTAAATTGGTGTATTTTTTTCTCATTGTAATCAGCCCTGCCTCTGCAATTGCAAGTCTGTGGCACCCTCGCATATGTTTCTCAGACTACATGGATTCAAACAGGAACGGTACGAGACAACATATTATTCGGATGCCACAAGGAGGAGCAGAAATATCAGGCGGTTATCTTAAAGTCTTCGTTGTACAAATATCTCCTGAATTTTTCCTTTGGTGATCTGACTAAAATAGGAGAAAGAGCTGTCAATCTCAGTGGTGGCCAAAAACAGCGGATACAGCTTTCCCGTGCTTTATATCAAGATTCTGGTATTTATCTTTTGGATGATCCTTTCAGTGTTGTTGATGCTCATACTGCTACTAGCTTGTTTAAGGTTAATATGGTCATTTCCTTTTGATATAAAAGGTTTTGAAATTATTATGTAGCTGGTGCTAATTTTGTGCATTGCAGCTTTCTATAGCAATGCTTTTCGTTTTTCTTAGCTTCCTAATAGACATATTTTGATGTGTAGGAATATATAATGGGAGCACTTGTAACACACCAAGTTGATTTTCTCCCGGCATTTGATGCTATTATGGCTAGTAAACAGTTATCCTAGTCATGTGGAAGTTGTTTGCTTGCTTGTAAACATCTTTTGGCAAAGTTTTCTGATGGATGGCACATTAAAATATTTTATGCAACTTTGACATATAATTTAATGCTAATAGTTTTGACCACTTTTTTTAATTTCTACACTGAAGTTTCTCTCTTTTGCAGCTGATGTTGGACGGTGAGATTCATCAAGCCAGGCAATATCAGGAACTGTTATTCTCAAGTGAGGCATTTAGGGACCTTGTGAATGCAAACAATAACACTGTTGGTTCCAATGAATCAGCAGCGACAAAGCCATCCACAAAAGATGAACCTGTCAAGGAAGAGAGAGATATTCAAAGCAGCAAGTCACAGTCAGAAAAACTGATTTCAAATATAGCTTCTAACGGGGTTCAGCTAGTTAAAATGGAAGAGAAGGAAGTTGGGGACACCGGTCTGAAGCCATACATTGACTATTTGAAACAGAATAAAGGTTTCTTATATTGTATATGTGCTAGTCTTGGTCATCTTATATTCTTGATTGGGCAGATTTTAGGAAATACTTAGATGGCTACTAAGTTGCAAAGTCCTCAAATCGGTGTATTAAGGTTAATAATAGTGTACTCAGCCATTCGGTTCACATCTATATTTTTCCTATTCCCTCGGTCACTTTTCACCGTTCTTTTGGGGCTTAAGCCATCAAAATCCTTCTTTTCTGAGCTTCTGACTTATTTATTCTGAGCACTGATGGCATTCTTTGATGCAACTCCATTGGGAAGAGTTCTCAGCAGAGTAAGTCATTTACGTAATTACGATAGGCTTCATTCTTTACGTAATTAAGTCTTTGACAAAAAGTGAAATTTAACATACACGAGGGTAGAAAGCTACTGACATTTATCTTGTCGACCTCCTTTTCCAGGTTTCTTCAGATTTCAGCATTCTTGACGTAGACATTCCTTTCAGCTTTGTCATGTGCATGTCATCTACCATGATTTCTTACAGTAGTCTTGGAGTTGTGGCTGTTGTGACATGGCAAGTTTTGTTTGCAGCCATTCCATTGATTTATTTGGCCTTTCGACTCCAGGTAAATCACTAATTCACACAAGTTTCTTGAGAAGACTCTTTACTTGACTGCCAATATTGTGAGAGAAATTATAATTGATTTTTTGTTTGTTCAATTTAATCAGAAATACTATTTTTCTTCTGCTAAAGAATTGATGAGACTGAATGGTACAACGAAATCACCTATTTCAAATCATTTTGGCGAGTCCATAGCAGGAACAATGACCATTAGGGCTTTCAGGGTTAAGGATCAGTTCTTCAAGAAGAATTTAGACCTTATTGACAAAAATTTGAGCCCCTTTTTCTACGGTTTCTCAGCAAATGAATGGTTGATCCAGCGTCTAGAGATGTTAAATGCAACTGTTATTTGCTCCTCTGCTCTTGCTGTGGTTCTACTCCCAAAGGGCAGCTTCAATCCTGGTATGAAGTTGAACAATGAAACTAAATGTCAACTGTGGGAGATTTCTGCTATTACTGGACACTTTTGTATATAAGTTAATCATGCCTAACAAATTGAACTGGTGCAGGTTTCGTTGGGATGGCCCTATCTTATGGTCTATCATTGAACATATTGTTGGTTAAAAGTATTCAAAACCAATGTACACTTGCAAACTACATTGTTTCTGTAGAACGCATCAAACAGTATATGCACATTCCTAGTGAGGCACCAGCCATTATAGAAGATCACAGACCATCAGATAATTGGCCTTCGCGTGGGAAGGTGGAGTTACATGACTTGAAGGTATCTGAGTTGTGTTTTCTAAAAAGATGAATGTTCAAATTATAAATTTGAATGGTTAATGATGTTTTCAATCAAATATATTTGATACGTGTGCAGATTAGATATAGATCCAACAGTCCCCTTGTTTTACGGCGCATTACATGTGCATTTGAAGGAGGGCAAAAGATTGGGATTGTTGACCGAACGGGAAGTGGGAAAACCACTCTCATTAGTGCTATTTTTCGATTAGTTGAACCTGCAGGGAGTAGAATCCATAGATGGTTTGGATATTACCTCTATTGGGTTTCATGATTTGCGGTCACGCCTTGGGATTATTCCTCAAGAGCCAACTCTTTTTCATGGAACTATTCGCTTCAACCTAGATCCATTATCTGAGCACTCAGAGTTAACAATTTGGGAAGTATGTAAATTCTATTCAACATAATCTCTAACTGAGTTTATCATATGTAGAATGAAAAAATAAATAATGCCATGAATTTATTTTCTGCTTTGATTAAGGTTCTGAACAAGTGTCAACTTGGAGACATTGTAAGAGGGAAGGTGGATGGCTTAGATGCACCAGGTTATTTTTGTAGTAAATATATATTTTTGAATGCAATAAAATTCTTTGACATGGCCATGAATTTGGCTGTTAGATTTGGAAGTTTTTTGTCGCTCTAAAAGATCAATAAAATGCAGTGGGGAGTGATGGAGAGAATTGGAGTGTTGGGCAAAGACAATTGTTTTGTTTGGGACGTGCATTGCTAAGGAAAAGTCGAATCCTTGTTCTAGATGAAGCAACAACATCAATAGATGATGCTACATCTGCCATTCTCCAAACAATAATTAGAAAGGAATTTGCAAGTTGCATTGTAATTACTGTTGCACACAGGATACCTACTGTTATAGACAGTGACATGGTTGTTGCCATCAGTGATGGTAAGGCCCTATCATTCTATCTTATTTTTGTGTTGTATGCATGGATTGGTTTCATCTGAATTTGTTGTACTCGAGGAAATGGGCGGTACTGAAAGTAGATCTATTCACCTATATCTAATTTGAACTATTATGATCTTGAATTCATGCATGTGAGATGGTGGAGTGTGATCATCCATTGAAACTGATGGAGAAAGAAGGATCGTTATTCAGGAGGCTGGTGACAGAGTATTGGTCCCACACATCAAATGCTCTTCTTCATGCAACAACCAATAATGAATAACCTTTCGATCTCTCCTCCTAGACCATAAGATCTTCGCTCGATGCTTTAATCCTTAGATGATGGGCTAATTGTACCATTAGTGACCTTACGTTGATGGTCGCTAAATTGATGTATTTTCTTGTCAGATAAGATCTCATTGTAAAGCCATTTATTTACAATTAGCTCATCCTTATTGTAACCTGCATTTTTTATGCACGAGCATCATATTAGATATTTTTTCCTCCACTTAGAGCAGCATTCTTCTTCTCTTTGTGATATTTGATTTAGGGAATCTGGTTAGTTAGGAAGTTATGCCAGGGTGTCCTTAAGGGACAGATGTAGCAAATTTGTTAGGATTAGGTGGAAATAGCTTCTAGAAATAGGGACAGATGTAATTAGGGGAGACGTCCAAGATAATGGAAATGATGGCAAATAGAGAGGTAGGAGGGCTTCTGAGTTTGTAGAAATTATGTGTATGTTTGTCTGTATTAATGCAATTGTTGGCTTGAATGTAGCTAGTATTATCAACGAACCCACAGCTGCAGGAATAGCTTATGGCTTGGACAAGAATGGTGGAGAGAAAAATATTGTTGTTTCTGATCTTGGCGGTGGCACGTTTGATGTCAGTGTTCTGATTATTGATAACAGAGTTTTTGAGGTTTTGGCTACAAACGGTGATACCCATCTTTGAGGTAATCTGTCTGAACTCTGTCTGGCAGTTTTACATTACGAATTTGAATACGTGCACTGTGGTTATCATTGACTTTTTTGGTTGGCTTTCGAGCTTTGAACTTACCGGGATGTACACTAATATGTAGGTGAGGACTTTGACCAAAGGATAATGGAATATTTCATCAAATTGATCAAGAAAAAGCACGGAAAGGATATTAGTAAGGATAGCAGAAATAAAATAAGACATTCAATGTGTTCCTTGTAATATAGATATAAACAAAACATCTAAAGAAAAGTAATTGCACGATGATCCAGTCCAAGAAAACAAGGTTTTACACAAACCAATTAACTCTTCTAGAAATATTCAACAATTCCAATTTAATAATTCTATCGGCCTCTCTTTGTACCTTTTGGGACAATTGCTAGTTATATCTACTTTCTAGTTAAATATGGAAGACATGTTGTAATGTCTTATTATGTTATGTTATCTAAATATTTTGACCTAGTAAAATTACATAAAAATAAAAATAAAGATAAAATAAACTTTAAAAAGATAAAATAATTATTAATTAAACAAAGCAAATCAACATAGAACAAATTGGTACTCTCCAAATTCATATGATGGCCATGGCAATGAGACAACAAAAACAAGTGAAAGTTAAATATAACTTATTATACCAACTCTTAAGGCTTCAAGCAATGGTAGCAAAGAAAATGGACTAGTTTGAAAGGCTAGGACAACATATTGTGACCTTGCGAGAGGTGCTTCAAATTCTGAAAACGAGTGAATAGGGAAACCTAGATCTTAATCAAATTTGGGAGGAAACCACAAAATGACCAATGCATTGATGTAAATTTCGCTTTAAATTAGGGACTTTGGAACATACTTCTCCGATTTTTATTTTTATTTTTTTTACATTGGTGAATTTCTTTATTATAAAGATACATTAATAAACAATGCCAAGTTGCATGAAATTCTTATTGTTTTAATATTATTACTGAGTGCAAGGTAACAATATGGATTACTCTTATTCACGTTGTAAAATATAAATTCTCATAACACCCTTGTGGCTTCATTATTACTATGGTCCTTATGCATTTACATGAATTACGTTTAATTATACTCTTGCTCACTTGTAGATATATGTGAGTACCTCCTCCCATGCAAACCTAAGGTTGTCATTGATGATGTTTGACTTAATCCACATGGTGCACTAGCTGCTGGCATCAATGTCTAAGGGTTTTTTTTTAATGTTTCGGTTCTATGGATTAATGCTTCTGCTTCACGGATATTTCCCATTGGAATCTGATAATCAAGTCTCTATACATGTGGATGACCATCAATGCAGAGTTATTAACACCCCTCTTTCGAATTCTCTAGACTTGCCTAGAGAATTATGGTCTTGGGAATTAACTCCACCTTGGGAATAGAGATACAAAGTCCTATCAAAGGTCCTAATCTAGGACGTGGATGTAATTCTAAAGTTATGGGAGTAAATACCTCCCCTCCCACGACACCGTGTTTCTCTTCGTTGCACCCATTCAATTGCAGGAATGAGCTCTGCAACAAAAAAAATTCTATTCGCAATTTTTTTCTTTTTTCGGGTTACTTCAACTCACAAAGGTGAATTCCACAACCGAGTCCATACTAACCACATACCATTTGTATTAAATCACTAGATAATTTTTTTTTCTTTTTCGCGGAATTGTATTTAAGCCAGGTTTGAATGTTTCCCTTTGCTTTTTTAATTTTATGCTTGCACATTGGGTAAGTTAGCAAATATGGCAACGGTCATTTCAACGTTTCTCGGAAGGAACTAATGTTTGGAGGAGAAAACCTACCCCGCCCTCAATGTTGTATTATTGTACGTATAGTTCAATTCATCATGTCAATCTTAACTTCCAGGTGTTTTTGTTGACTGAACCCTTCTTCCATACACGTAGTTCTCTCAATAATTCTAATTTCTTTTTATTTGTGCACGACGCAATGGTTACGGTCGTCCTCTCAGGTAATGGTTATAGGTAGGCATAGACCCTAACCCTAACCCTATTTCACGATTTCCTTAATTTATTGGTTGGCACAACCTTGGTCTTCTGACGAAACCTTTATTGGAATTTACACAGATTAGGTCACATCCCTGTGAGCACGGATTCAACTTCGCATATAATGCTTCCAGTTTCTAAGAGAATCCCTCTTTACTATTTTCCACTCCAGGTGTTTGACAGGTCGAAACCGAAAATGAATTAGGGTTTACTAATTTCCTTTAAAGAGTTGAATATTGTGACACCGCTCTGGTAAGGTTCCTGTCATGTATAAGTTAGAAAGCCAACTGGGTTGATGGCCACATGGCCTTGAGTTATTCACCCATTAGGGTTGGGTCGTTTCCCCTGGTTTAATGTATATAATTTAACTATTGAACTTTTCCATGGAAAATTCATTTTTATGAGCTGGGTTCCTTCTATTTTCTTGTATAAAATAAAATTTGTTAGTTTTACCTTACGACCTTTGACCACTAGTGCATATATCCAAGATAAAATTTTGATAAATATATAAATATAAGGAGGTATTTTGTTTTTCCTTATTGGTATAAATTGTGTTTCATTTAACTTGGGCATTTATCTACATAAAATTTATAGAAAATGTGTTATTGGTGTTTACCATAATTACGATTCTTAGTAAAACGTGTATCAAACTCTCCAAATTCGTTGTCTTTTTTTTTAAAAGGAAAAATGTTGAATCCATTTTTTTCATTTACACTATAAAGGGTTTTGATCTATTTATTCTATTCTTCTTTCTTTTTATTGTTACCAGATTAGAAAGACAAGTTGTATTCTTCTTTCTCTTTATTGTTACCAGATTAAAAAAACATGTTCTATTCTTCTTTCTTTTTTTGTTATCAGATGAGAAAAACAGGTCTCAAACCAACTGTTTCTGTAAAATTTCATCTTTTTATTTTGTGGTATCTTAATAAATTTGTTGATCACATTTATTCATTATTAGCACAACATGAATTTATATTTAGTCACATATCCTACTATGATTCATATGCCTGAATTTATTATTCACTGTCTATAAGGTCGATGGGACCTATTTCTAGGACCTGCCATATATCTTCTATTCTAAATATATAGGAATTTAGGATTGTTCCAAGTAAATGGATGGATATCTATTTTGTCCAGTAAAACTTAGAACTAACCTAATTCATCATCATTATGACCTCTTTTACTTTTCATAGTATCAGTATTAAAATCATAACATTTCACCACATAACAGGAAATACAAGTATACAGGGAAAACATACTTCACTTATTTGTTTTCCAATAATTGTGCTTGCCATGAAATCATAGTGGGAAAAAGGATGCTCCACCCAACTAATGAGAACTAGTATCCTCTACCAAAACTCCCCCTATGTCAGATTCACATCTAGAACAATTTTCGTGACAAAGACCATACCAGGTCCAACCCATGTCATTCTCTTACCTGACCAGGTCTAGTCTAGGATTTAATTGACCACACAAGGTTGAGTTTGGAATTCCACTAGTCAACCAACTCAAGGATTCCTTACTTGGGTAATGTCCTGCCTCCATCAATAACGCCCTGGCCGAGGGTATCAAGCTTAACAACTTTACTTTCCTCTCTTCCAGGCTTCAAGTTCACAAGGTTGCCTTAGGTGTTTTCCCCTGTCACCCTCTTAGCTCCCTTTTCCCTTAACTAAGACGATTTATCTTTAGGGAGAGGAATAATTGTGAGTTATGTGAAACTCTATTTTAGCATCTTTTCCCATCGTAATTTTCATGGCTTACCACATACAATATTTATTAATGAAATTTAGAAAAATAAGCATTTATGTTTATCTTTTATTCATCTCATACCATGGCCCACAGTCTTCCAAGTAGCTTTAACAAAAGTAAATTATAATATTTACAATTTACTAGGAGTATTACATCTTCCCCCCCTTGAACGAAACATTGTAGTCAATGTTTTCTAGGCCCTTAGAATAGGTTGGGATATGCCTCATGCATAAAATTTTCATCCTCCCAAGTTGCCTAGTCCGGGATAAAGTGCTTCCACTACATTATAACCTAGATTATATTTCATCCTCCCAGGCTGCCTAGTCCAGGATAAAGTGCTTCCACTACATTATAACCTAGATTATATCTCGCTTATGTAGCATGATTTCTCTTCGATCGAGAATGCACAAAGGCTTCACCAAGAACTCTCCATCTGGATCAACCTACATTCACAATTATTATAGTTGTTGTTAGTTTCCATTAATCATTAATTAAGAAACACATACAAAATCCTTTCACTTTATTCTTTACATGTACATCCTACCAATTAATTATATGAATAGGATCATAAATGTACTTCTTTAAAAAACATACATGGAATAGATTATGTATACATATAAGACTGGCAAGAGCCAATTGATAAGATACATCCCCACTTCGAGCAAGTATTCGGAAAGGGACACAAAATTGGGGAGCCAATTTTGCATAACTTCCCCACCTCAAGGTTGTTAGCCCCCTAATTTGCTCTATTTTTTCCATTTTCCCCTTCCTAAATCATAACCATTTACCACTGTTTTACCTCTCTTATACACCCTCATCTTTCACTAGTCCAAGAACGATGTCATATTTCGTATGAACATTATATTTCATATTTTTAACTCAACTTAGCATTAATTAATTATTTATTACATGATTTCTTGCTTATAATCACTCTTGTAACTTATCGATATCTCCAATGTTTATTTGGTAGTCAAGTGCTTACCATAATCGCTTATCCTAGTGCGGGATCGGATCTTGCACCAGTGCTAGCATAGCAAATCCTTGCAGTAGATCCGAACCTCCTTGATCACTGCCTTGTTTTGAGCAGCTTCAGCCATGACAAAAGGATCAATCGAAAGGCATCCGAGCTTTAGCCATGACAGCAAGATCGATCTAAAAGCAGCCAAGCTTGAATTTATGAAGAACGAATAGTTGGAGATTAGCTACAGCCATTTTCGTTGAACTGTCTAATTTTGAAGGCCGAGAAGATAAATTCTGCATATCGGTTATGTAATTGGTTAAACAATCTTTTTGGCCTTCGGCCAAAGATCTATATAATGAAGAATGTAAATAGGACGAGATATTTTTTGATAGAAGTTTGTATAGAACAGAGATACATCCAGAGAGGCGGTAACAAGCTTGTATTTTGTTATCGCCCAAATCAGGGCTAGACTATGTATTCACGCATGTATTTTCCTCAGTGAATTAATAAGAAGGGAGCTCTGTATCATGTTTTATAAATCATATTTCTATGTTTGAAAGATGATGAATTGATAAAGTATTGAGCAGCGTTTCTATTTGAAAGGGAAACGCGCTAGTTGGCTAGGGCCCAACCAACCTAGCACGTTTACCCTATTTCCTGTTTCTTGTAATTTATGTTTATATTGTCAAGTGTGATTTAATTTCAAGCACATGTATTCCTATTTGAGTGAAATCGGATCCGCTGTGTGAAGTAGTTAAATTTCCTTTTCCTACACCTGATTTCGGATTGGTTTTCCCGCCTGGTCCAAGTAGGAGAAATAAACCTGCACCAGTGCACGTTGGTGTGCTATTCATTTTCTACAGTTTATCTCGGATTGGTTTTCCCGCCTGGTCCAAGAAGGAGAAATAAACCTACACCAGTGCACGTTGGTGTGCTATTCATTTTCTGCAATTGATTTTGGATTGGTTTTCCCGCCTGGTCCAAGCAGGAGAAATAAACCTACACTAGTGCACGTTGGTGTGCTATTCATTTTCTGCAGTTGATTTCAGATTGGTTTCCCCGTCTAGTCCAAGCAGGAGAAATGAACCTACACCATTATGCGTTGGTGTGATGTAGCAAGCCTTTTTAGTTTATTTCCCACAATTTTCTTGCTTTCATTAAACACTTTATGACAGGATAAATTATATGGATTGTTTCTTTATTTCTGCACTCTGTCAAAATTAGAAACATTCATTTTTGTGTGTGCAATTTCATTTCACAATATAATAGCACTTGCAATAACTAAACACTTATTTTAAGAATTAAATGCTAAGTGCAAGAAGCTCTGATCCGGTACAAGAACTAGTTTCTTACCACGGGATCTGAGTGCTTCGAACCTGGAAAAGTTCAAGCCCTTGCAGGAAGAAAAACGTTTTTAGTAAAGACACCATTTATACCCTCTGCATAAATCTCTGTTCCTGCACTAGTGCAAGAAAACTGCAATAGTGCAGGACAGATTAGTGCAAGAAGGAAATCTCTACATAAGCAGTTTTGAAGGGCCCATATGATGAGACTGCTAAGTGTCTCTGCTAAAGAAAAAAACACACACTCAGTAGTTAATCAATAGTTAGCTAGAGTGATTGCCCCTTTATTTATAAATCCCTTTTGCAAATGCATTCTTGCTTGTTCTAGTCTTAGATTATTTTGATGGTTCAAGTTGCCTTTTTTTAGTTTGATTCTGTAATCTTTCCTTTAAATAAAGTAGTGATTGACATTAGAAATATTCATACCATCTCTGACATTCCCTGTGCTTCGTCTCTAAGTTTACGAATCCATCGGGTTGACAATTTAAGTGTTGAGGAATTTGCTTAAGTGTAACTCCTACACCCAACATTTTGGCACTGTTGCTAGGGAGGCAATTTGATTTGGTAAGAATTTTCTTATTATACAATATAGGTAATTTTTCCTTTATTTTTTGCAGGAAAAAAAAATTCTTTGAAGGAATTTTACTGGTGTTGATTGATTTCTGACAGCCTTTTTTTATTAGAAATTATTTTGTTATTTTTATTTCTTTCTTGAAATGAATGCCTAGAAAAGGTAAGGGTTCAAAGCCCACTAAGGGCCGAAAGAATTCTGAAAACAATTCTCCTGTTGGGTCTCCTTCTGTGAGTAGGAAGCTTAATCCAATTCAAACCAATCACTCAGGAACAGTCCACCTGGATTTTGTTGACAATAGTTTAGGTGTGGTTTAGTCTGTTGGGAGCAAAAGGGAAACAATGGCAGACCATGAAGATCATGTGGAAGGGACTAGTGAAAACCAGGTAAGTAGGGAACAATCCACTTTTGTGTTTCCGTCAGCTCTCCCTCATTTCCATGGTAAAGTTCATGAAGATCCTGACTCTTTTCTATATGAGTTTGATATTCTGTGTAGAAGTTATGATTATTCAACTGATGCTCAGAAGCTAAGATTATTTCATGTTACTCTCAAGGACTCAGCTTTACGCTGGTTTATGGGGTTAGGAGGAAACACTATAGCCTCTTGGGATCAGATGAAGAGAGTGTTTTTGTCTAAATATCAAGAATATTGCAAAACTCGGAACATGCAGGATGAGATTTTTACAATCATACAAGATGATGATGAAACTCTTGAAGACTACCTAGAAATATTTCTGTATATTTTATAAAGGTCGAAACTTAAGCTTGATTCCAGTACTATTAGAACCTTGTTCTTAAGAGGACTTACTGATAATGCTAGAAATAATTTAAATCTGTTAGGACAAAGTAATATTTCTCAGCAAACTTTCGAACAAATTTGTGAATTATGCAGGAAATTTTCAAGAAATTAGTATAGATCCGGTAGAGGAACTCAAAATAGAAATATAAAAACCGAATCTACTGATGTTATGATTATTGGAGTAGAAAATAAAATGGAAAACATGAAAATTGATATAATGAATACTGTTACCAAACAGTTGGACTCTTTAAAATTTCAGCAAAAACTCATGAAGGAACAAGAGTCATTAAGTATTTTCTATCCTAAATGTAGAGACAAGCATCCTCCTAAAGAATGTCCTCTTAATTTGAAAGAAACTAATAAGTGTGATATTTGTGCAGAAGACCATGTCACAGAAAAATGTCCCTCTATACTAGGACTTAAAGCTATATTTACAGGGGGACAGCCTGAAGCTGAATACTTGTATGCTATGGGAGCAAAAATAAGTTGGCCTTAGATAGGTGTAGGTATGGCTACTGAATTTTCTCCACATTATTTTGGTTATAATTCACATGCATATTCTTATCCTAACACTAGTCAGCAGTGGCAGTATGGGAACCAATATCGGCATGGGCAACCTTCTCAACCATGGCAACAAGGCTGGAGAGGGCCAACTCATTCTCCATATTCCTACTAGCCACCCATGCAGTCATATCCATCTACACATACACCTTATTCAATGCCTCAACCTCCGAGTCAGTCTACTCCACCTTTTTGACCTCCTGAGTTGCCTACTCAACCTATGCCCAATCCTAACAATAATAAAGCAGTGCAAATGATTTATGTAACAAACCCACCTTTATTCGAGTACCAGCCTATTCTAGTTGGGGTTCATGATATTCAATTAATATCAGGAAGGACTGTAACATCAGAAAATAAAAAGCAACCTAGAGTGATTGTTGAAGAGAAAGAAGAAGATGAAACACTTCATCATTCTATGAAAGTGTCACTAAGCAGCCCTTACCCTCTGAATCCTTGCCATCTTCTTCCAACCAACCTCCCTTCCCAGAGAGGCTAGTAATAGAAAGAAGTGAGCCTATTTCTGAGACTAGCTTGGCATCAGAGCTTTAAAATCTTTTCATTAAGATACCCCTGCTCCAAGCCATCAAAGAGATCCCCATTTGTACCAAGATTATTAAGGAACTCTGTCTCAAGAAACCCGGGAGGAATAGATTGGAACCCCAAACCATTCAATTTGTTGGTAGAGCAGCAGAGTTGATGACGGGATGTGTGTCTATGGAAAAATATACTGTTCTCGAAAACCCTGTTGTCTCAGTTCAGATTGGTAATGTCCTTGTCTCTAATGTTCTTATAGACCTGGGGGTAGCCATTAATGTCATGACTAAGAAAACCATGGATCAACTTCGGTTATCTCATCTTCGTCGTACTCCCACTATGCTTGAATTAGCAGATAGATCTAAAATTAAGCCAGAAGGAGTATTGGACGATATGATCATCTCATTAGATTCTTGGGAATATCCTACTGATTTCATTGTGCTTAAGCCAAAGAACCCAATTGTTACAGGAAAATTTGGGCACATCAATCCCAACTTCCAGATCTATATTATTAGGGTCTATCAACCCCTAATTCAGTTTTTTTCATTCCCTAATGAGGTTAACCTACATCATGTTTCCTTCCCAAGAGTTTCATGACACCATTCATCCAAAAAATGTCCCTAGGGAGATCATCACAGGTGGCCTTCTATCTGGCTACAATGAATGGCAATCACTACACTGTCAAGGTGCTATGCATAGCACTTGGCCTTTGTATCACCTGCGATGGGTGAGATCCATTAAATTTTTCAAATGAATTCATTGGATTCCTCATCCAATGGATGCTTCTATAGGTTTCTAGAGGGATTGGGCTCGCTTTTGGATGAGGAAGGAGATGAATTAACCTTAATCCATTATCCCTTCCTCCATGAACCACTTCCCAAATATGGCAAAGCATTCATGTGAGCCATTAATGGCTTAACCTCCTCTTTTAAACTATAAAAGGACCAAGCTCTCAAAGGTTGGTCTGGTTAAAAAGGTTGACACTTCTTAAGCTAAGGAAATGCTGCTTGGATGAGATTAGTAGAGAGTAATGTTATCATGTCAAATTGTTGTTTCCATGAGGAGAGAAGGGTTTGGAGCTAAGAGGATGACGCTGAATCGAACATGCATCTACATGGGTTGTAATCTTCCTTTTTATGAATAAAGAGTTCCATGCTTTCCCATTCATGTGTTATGTGATGTATATTGTACTTTCGATTCTATAATATGTTTAGTTAATAGATCGATATGTATGCTTTGACGGTTTTCTGTCTCGGCTTGTGTGTAGGTACCTTTCAAGCGAGTTAATTATGGAGGGGAGTGGCGAAAGCGGTCAAAGGGAAGAGGGATTGAGTGAGAGATACAGGTTGGTACTTTTGCTCCTCTTTCTTTTATCTGTTAGCTATAGGAAAAGCAATGGAATTACTTTAACTGTTGTTCTAGACTTGCTACTAGGTCGAGGGGTTAGTCATTCGAAAAGACACTAAATTTTCCCATAACAAAATGGCGACTCTGCTGGGGATAGATCCTATCCTTATAGTAGCTAATAAATCTCTTAAAACACTTTGACATACTTTACCCTCTGTTTTTCATCGAATTTAAGTTCAATTCACTGAAATTTGAGTCAATTTTGAGCATAAAATTGTCATTCTGCAATCATCACAGCTCTGTAACTAAGACAGTGTAATGAATGGCACCCTATGAACTGAGACAGTGCTATGCATCGCATTGTCCCTCACCCTGGCCTGCGATGGTTCCTTTTGGAGCAGTTTTCCCATCTAGGAGCTGAATCCTTAAGTCAATTTTCAGTTGTTTGAGTTGTCTGTTGGATTTAGATGAATTCTTGTCTCTGAAAGCAGTCTTTGTTTCCTTGTTCGATGCATTTTAGATTGGATTGTTAAATGTTTGTTTATGTATTTGTTTTATCATTTGTAGTCCATTGTCAAAAGTAGTTTCAGTCGATTGTTTTGTCAAATACGAAGTGTTGTAGAATATTCCTTCATTAAAATAATTGAATGGTCTATTTGTGCATCTGATTCATATTTTCGTTTAAGTGTCAAAAATCTTTGTTTCCTTAAAGTTGAAAGTGTCGTTTAGTCTTCCTTTATCTTTAAGTGAAATTTTCATAAATCGACATTTTTGTGAAAAGAGATTTGGAATCATTGTGCATTTGTTTTTCTTAGTGCATAATTCACATTAAGGAGAACTGAAAAGAAAAAGAAATACATGTAATTTCATTTTAGGGGATTTGATGTGTGTGTTTAAAAGGAATGGTTAGGGAAATGCATCAGTGAGTGCTCTTTTTTGTTTGATCCAAAAATTACTTGCTTGCTTTTTCCCTTGTAGCTAGGATTTTCATTGTCAAAATAGAAAGAGTGCTTCTCATTTGAATTGCATTCTTAGGAATTTTGGAAAACATCACGTGGTGAAACCCAAAGACAAATTTTAAGCAAGATCAACCTAAAATTAACCTCAATTAACCTAATAATCCATTGGAATTTAACGCAAACATCTAGAGGTGTCTAGGCTAGAGATGTGTTCCAGCGTCTTAAAACCTAGTGGTTGTCATTTCATTTAGGTTGGGTGATTCCTCCTCTCTGAACCGGTAAGTACTAGTACAGACTTGTGCTCCCTATACCGTCACGTATATAATGGGATACCCCAATAGGCTTAAATCCTTTATCCCTAGGAAGCCGAGTCTGTTGCCTTACCGATCACAATGCACCGAACACAGCATTCGGGAAGACTGACTGTCGTACGGTAAATCCTTGGTAATTTCTCTTTAATTTACCACTAAGGTGTATATTGCAGTTTTTTTATTAGTTTGGTAAACCCTCTTGCTTAGTATCTCCAGAGTAGTCACTTTTGTTCCTTTTCGACTCCTTAAAACAAAAAGGTTCATTTGAGCACTTGTCCTTTCAAGCTCATTAAACAACGAAAGTGACTAGAGTCATCTTTTTCTTTTTCTCGACTCTTAAAAAATGAAAAAGAAAAGTTAAGTTCTAGTGTCGTAAAAATTAATTGACCACGGATAACATCCTCCACGCTTGTGTTTTAGTTGATCTTAAGTTGAAACATATGGCGACAAATCCGGAGTCCACCAATCAAGGAATTCCTTTTGATGGGAATCCTAGTCCTTTTCCTCCATTTGGAAATATTGGTGCTCCATATATGGCTACATTGTCCCTTCCGGGATTTACCATTGGCTTGCCAATATGGTTGTTTTCAACCTCCTTGGTTCAAAATGTCATGATTCATCCGCAATCGAGTACACCTCCAACTGGACAAAATCAACCTCCAGTTGATCCTAAAGTTAACGCTTTGCCTTCTTCCTCGGTTGTTTCTTCCTCCCCTTCTTCCTCTTCACCTAGTGAAAGTATTAGTACTAGTAACTAGGTGGCTAAGAAGAAGAAGAAAGGGAAGAAGAAGAAGAAGCAAATTCAACAAAGGGGCAACCAAGCAACCATTGCTTTGAATGCTAAATCTGATGAGAAACTGTCCATTAAGCCTCACAAAGTTCGATATCCATGCAAAATTTGTGCGAGAGACCATCTTCTTCAAAAATTTCCTGATATTCCTCAGATCTTAGAAGAATGGTCTTCCTGTTTACATCATCCTGTGTCATCAACTTCTGGAGATCATGTTGGTGACACACCATCAACTAGTGGTACTAAATATCATGGAAAGAAGGGAAAAGTCAAGTTTCCATGTAGGTTATGTGAAGGGAATCACCCCATTCACCTTTTTCCCTATCTGGATGAATCCAAAAGAGTGTTGGATAATTGTCCTGCTTCACTACAGCGACTTCCATCTGGTTACATGAAACTCTCCCTAAATCCTTCACTAGTTGATGATTTGACTGACCAAAATCGACCGTCGTTCAAACCCACTCTCTCTGAAAGTGAATCCTCTGAGTCTATACCCGACCCAAATCAATAGGTCGAGGTAATAGTTGACCCGATTTCACATTCAACAAATCGTAACTTTCCCGAAGAGAGTGAACATGAAACCACTCAAGTTATTTTTGTTACTTCAGATTCTAACGAACTTGGGGGCAGTCCTCCTGTTACATCAAGACAGGAGGAAAATCCTCCAGTTCTTGTAACTCAAGGGGTTAATCCTCTTGTTTCTACGGTACCCCCTACAAGTAGTCTAGTCACTTCCTTTGATTGGAATCAACTAGCAGGATTTCGCCTTCCTTCTTATGTGCCTTTCCAGATCATAGTACAAGTTTGTAATATGATTGTATCTGGCACTATTATAGACGAAGGTGCATCAGTGAGAATCATTTCCTCAACTTCTTAGCAAGCACTTGGTTCACCATCGCTTGTGCCTGTTACACAGAATCTGTTGGGTTTTAACAGAGGAACTAGTCAACCATTAGGGATCCTCCGTCAGTTACCTATTACTTTGGGAGGAAAAACTGTTTATCTGAACGTGATGGTAGTCCCAGGCCCATTAAATTACAATTTACTTCTTGTGTGTGACTATGTTTATGGCATGGGAGCTATTGTTTCAACACTCTTTCGAGTGATTTTTTTCTCACATAGGCAAGATTGTCACCATTGACTAGCTTTCATTTCCCAGTTCAAATATGACTCCCAGTCAACCATCTTCCCTAATTGGTCCTTTTGTACCAATGGTATCATCCCCACCATGGGTTAATTATGTGGAAACTTGTTCCATACCTACATCAACTAGCGATCAATTCAGTGATGTTGTACATCATGTACTAGGGGCATTGGAACTAGATCTCTCCTTCATGACCTCTTATGAGTTGTGAATCAAGGGTCCGAGGATAGTTCGTTGTCTTGTGTCAACCTTGTTAAAAAATGAAACAAGGTTACGAGGATAGTTCGTTGTCTTATGTCAACCTCGTTAAAAAATGAAACAAGGTTCTGAGGATAGTTCATTGTCTTATGTCAACCTCGTTAAAAAATGAAACAAGGGCGCAAGGATGGTTCGTTGTCTTGTGTCAACCTCGTTAAAAAATGAAACAAGGGTCTTCGAGGATAGTTCGTTGTCTTGTGTCAACCTTGTTAAAAAATAAAACAAGGGTCCGAGAATAGTTCGTTGTCTTGTGCCAACCTCATTAAAAAATGAAACAAGGGTCTATGAGGATAGTTCTTTTACTTTGTCAACTTCATTGAAAAATGAAACAGGTCTCTGAGGAAAGTTCCTTGTCTTGTGTCAACCTCGTTAAAAAATGAAACAAGGGGCCTGAGGATAGTTCGTTGTCTTGTGTCAACCTCATTAAAAAATGAAACAAGGGTCTTCGAGGATAGTTCATTGTCTTGTGTCAACCTCGTTAAAAAATGAAACAAGGAATATGAGGATAGTTCTTTTACTGTGTCAACCTCGTTAAAAAATAAAACAGGCCCGTGAGGATAGTTCATTGCCTTGTGTCAACCTCGTTAAAAAATGAAACAAGGAGTATGAGAATAGTTCCTTGTCTTGTGTCAAGCTCGTTAAAAAATGAAATAAGTAAACTAAGCAGAGTTTCTTGTCTTGTGTCAATCTCATTTAAAAATGAAACAAGGTCCCAAGTTCCAAGTCGAGTCTTTGATTAGATCTCGTAAAATCCCAGTCGAGTCTTTCACTTGATCTCGTAAAAGAACCTTCATTCCATCCACTTGATAGCCTTGTGTAGTCTACTTAGGTGAATGTAATGAAGCTTGGGGGGCATGCACCTAGTGGTAAAGTTAAGTTTCCTTGTAGGTTATGTGAAGGGAATCACCCCATTCACCTTTGTCTATCTGGAGGAAGCCAAAAGGTGTTGGATAACCCTCTTGCTTCACCGACGTGACTTCCATCTAGTTTCAGGAGACTCTCCATTTTATCACGCTGGGGGCATGTAAACCAATCTCAAGCATAGTTCTTCATTTCAAGCTTGATAAAAATGAAACTGCATCCAAGAATATTTTTTCATTTCAAGCTTGTGTAAACATGAAACTAAATCCAAGCATAGTTCCCTATGGTTCAAGCTTGTGTAAAAATGAACCCATTTCCATTTTAACCCTCGTGATTTCCATTTTATCAGCCTTTTCTATCAGATGAGCCTTGGTTGTTTCATTCCATCACCACCATCCCTTTGGCCGATCATACACTTTCACTTGGTTGTTTTACCCTTTTTTAGGAATAGTTGCAATGAGTGGTCTTATTAGCCAGCCTCTTCACATAAATCAACATGTTTTGAGAAGTTCCAACATCGCCGGAACCAGTTGCTACCCTAAACACCACTCGTTCCTCAAATTGGAGTCCTCTTTAAGCTCTTTTCAGACTCTCTAAACATGAAAAGATTGTTAAGCGCTTGTCATTTCTAGCTCGTTAATGGATTAGAATCGATATCTAATCAGTATAGTTTTACCCCTTCTTCGGGCTGAGATATATTAACTACGAAAAAGGTACTCGTTGGTCAAACATGATCAATAGGTTCTCTCTTGTATTGTTTTATGCTTTTTCAAGCTTGAGAGACAAATGTACGAAAAAGAACTTGTGGAGTTTCCTTTTAGTCCCTTTTTAGACTCTCTAAATGTGAAAAGGACCGAGTTATCTTTGTCATTGAACTCATTAAAAACATCAAATAGCGACAAACTTGTTCATCTACACAAGACCAAGTTTCACCTTTGCTAGACTCGTTAAAACATCAAATAGCGATGGATTCGCCCAAAGGGTGAAATTATACAACAAGCATATGTTATCCTCCTCAAGCTTGATAAAAAATAAAGAGGTACTGGTCAGAAATGACTGGGGAAAATGGGAAAAAGCTAGGAACACTTTATGGTAGCAGGTCACTCTTGAACATGACACTTTCACCTCATCACCATGACTATGTGGGTTGGGTCATTCAGCTTGATGGTTATCACACCGTTGGTCTATCATACCATCCATCACTTTGTTTTGGATCAATGCTACCAATTCACTTTAGTGTCACCGATATGTTCAAGAGAAGTCATTCAATTCAAAATTTCATCCTTTACAATACAATAAACCTTCATTTTTCATGCCCGCCATTCCTGAACCTTGTGTCGTTAGTCGATGTTTCATCTCCAAAAATCATTTACCCTGTTTCGTGTCGTTGATGTGGGATACATCAAGGCCCTCCTGTGACCAGTTGCTTCTTGTCGACATCAACACATCATCCAAGAAGTTTACTTAGAAACACCCCTTCAGTACCTTGAGGCTTGCATACATCAATGGCATGTTTCTCGCTTTCAGCGATAGGTTGACATCAATGGCCTTCGACTGAAAGACTTCGTATGGTGTTCGACATCAAATCATTTATTCACACCTTGCAAAATGTACTACAATACCTTGAGGGTCATTATCATTATCCATGATTCCTCTCGCGTCTATTAACGACTTACATCATTGGTTGGTAATTAGACGATGTCTCTCCATGTTTGACTTCAAAGCATCTATTCGCATGGTTAGACTTGTACTTGAGTGAAAGATTAGACGAGATGGAAGACCCAGGATCTAGTTTCATCCATCTGGGCTACGATATATTCAGGAGTACTATATCAAATGTACAATGGCCTTACATTCATGGGCATCCATTCATGTGTCTACATCTGTAGATGACTATATTTGTACATGTAATGAAAGTTTATAAAGCTGAGCATGGGTATGCCTTCCCTCAGCTAATTGTGAGGAAAAATCAAAGTATCATGATATTTGTATTGTAACTGATGCAGGTCACCTTCTGGTTCGAAACCTTCTCTCCAAGTGGTAAAGCACCTCACTCGACATGGTTGTTTTCAACTTCATGCTTTAGGAGGCATCTGTTACAGGAAAATTTGGGCACATCAATCCCAACTTCCAGATCTATATTATTAGGGTCTATCAACCCGTAATTCAGTTGTTTTCATTCCATAATGAAGTTAACCTACATCATGCTTGCTTCCCAAGAGTTTCATGACACCATTCATCCAAAAAATGTCCCTAAGGAGATCATCGCAGGTGGCCTTCTATCTGGCTGCAATGAATGGCACACACTACACTATCAGGGTGCTACGCATAGCACCTAGCCTTTGCATCACCTGCGATGGGTGAGATCCATCGAATTTTTCAAATGAATTCATTGGATTCCTCATCCAATGGATGCTTCTAGAGGTTTCTTGAGGGTTTGGGCTCGCGTTTGGATGAGGAAGGATATGGATGAACCTTAATCCATTATCCCTTCCTCCATGGAACCACTTCCAAAATATGGCAAAGAATTCATGAGAACCATTAATGGCTTAACCTCCTCTTTTTAGCTATAAAAGGACCAAGCTCTCAAAGGCTGGTCTGGTTAAAAAGGTTGAGACTTCTTAAGCTAAGGAAATGCTGCTTGGATGAGATTAGTAGAGAGAATAATGTTATCATGTCGAATTGTTGTTTCCATGAGGAGATAAGAGTTTGAAGTTGGGAGGATGACGCTGAATCAAACATGCATCTACATGGGTTGTAATCTTCCTTTCTATGAATAAAGAGTTCTATGCTTTTCCCATTCATGTGTTATGTGATGTATATTGTACTTTCGATTCTATAATATGTTTAGTTAACAGATTGGTATGTATGCTTTGATGGTTTTCTATCTCGACTTGTGTGTAGGTACCTTTCAAGAAAGTTAATTATGGAGGGGAGTGGCAAAAGTGGTCAAAGGGAAGACGGATCGAGTGAGAGATACAGGTTGGTACTTTTGCTCCTCTTTCTTTTATCTGTTAGATATAGGAAAAGCAATGGAATTACTTTAACTGTTGTTCTAGACTTACTACTAGGTCTAGGGGTTAGTCATTCGAAAAGACACTAAATTTTCCCATAACACTAGTAGGAGGACATCCCTTGATCTTGGGTCAACCATGGCTTGCTACAGTCGATGCATATATTGGATGTTGCTCCGGTGATATGTATATTTCGCATGGAGATTCTAGGAAGAAAGTTACCTTATACCCCCGGCCAGATCCATTCAAGACCTTCGAGATACTTTATGGTTGGATCAAAGCAGTGATGAGGAGACTCAACCCATTTCCCTTATCCATCAGCATACTGGGTCTTCACAAGAAGATGAGATTCAAGATTTCCTGAATAATCTAGACACTATGCCTAATTTTGAGCTATTGAGCTAGATTTTCAGCCTAGATTTTCAAGATAACCATGATTCTCATTCTTCTGTACCGCTGCATTTGACCACCCCTTGAGTACTCCTGAGCCTGATACTACTCTTGTTGAGATTAGCCCCAGTAAATCCTTGTATATTAGTTCAGATTTGGACTCATCTCAGCGAGAGCAGCTTGTGAATTTGTTGCAAAACCATCTTAGTGCCTTTGCATGGGGCTATGAAGATATATAGGGTATTCCTCCTAAAACTTGTACACATTATATCTATATTTAGGAAGGATCCCGACCCGTATAACAACCCCAAAGGTGAATGAATCCAACTCTAAGAGATACTGTGATGGAAGAAGTACAGAAACTCTTGGATGCAGGTTTTATCTATCCTATTTCTGACAGTCAGTGGGTCTCTCTATTAGTGATACTACTTAAGAAATATGGAAGATTGCGTATTTGTATTGATTATCAAGAATTAAACAACGCCACTCTCAAAGATTACTTCCCTCCCCCTTTCATTGACCAGGTGCTTGATACCCTTAAAGGAAAGAAATATTTTTCCTTTTTGGATGGCTTTAGTTGTTATAACCAGATACAAATTGCACCCGAAGATTAGGATAAAACTACTTTCACATGGACATGGGGTACATTTTCTTATAGAGTGATCCCATTTGGTTTATGTAATGCCCCGACTACCTTTCAAAGGGATGTACTAGCCATTTTTGCTGAACTAGAATTTGTAGAAATTTATATGGATGACTTTTCTATGTTTGGTGATTCTTTTCAGGAAGCTCTCAAAAATCTAGAAAAAGTACTTCTTCATTGTCAGGAACCCATCTCACCTTGAGTGACAAGAAATGTAGATTAATATGCAAAGCAGGAGTGGTACTTGGCCATTTGATTTCTAGTAAAAGTATCCATGTTGATCCAACAAATATCAAAATCATTCTGCATCTTCCTGCACCCAAAACTCAAAGGGAAGTAAGAGGTTTTTTAGGACATGCTTGTTACTATAGGAGATTCATTGAAAATTTTTCTAAGATAGCTGCCCCTCTTTTCTGACTTCTGGCTAAGGATAGTGAATTTTCTTGGACCACAGCTTGCCAACAGTCTTTTGAAACATTGAAGGAAAGGTTAGTACATGCACTAGTTTTGAGAGGTCCTAATTGGTCTCTTCCTTTTCACATTTCCTCTAAAGCTTCAAATTTGTGTTATAGACATTTTTGTGCCTCGCAGCATGGAGCATGAAATGTCAATAAATACAGGGATCCTCAGTCCCTAAACATGTTGTTCTTACCCCTAAAAGAACAAGGTCATCAAACAACAACACTTCCAATCAGTTCTCCACCTGAAAACACTTCAAAACAGGCTAATTTTGGATCATGTCAGCTGCTCCACTGAGCATCTGCGCTGGAATGCAACTGCTCCTCCTTGTACCTGCGCTGGAAGTCAAATCTAATGAAGGCTACCTGCGCTGGGCGAGATTGGCCAAGTGGCACAGTCATTCTACAAAGTGTCAACTGCCCAGGAAGCTTCCAAACTGACACTTGGTTCATGAGATTCGCCCTGTGATGAGTAAGAGGTACTTGATCACCATGTGTAAGCAAGGATCTCCAAGTGGACACAAGAACTGAAGATTAACTGAAGAGGGAGAGGACACTAGTCAGCTCTATGCCAGCCTCAAGCTGACTCATCCTCTCTTCTTCTCTCCTATATATAGAGCTCTTCTATGAGGTCTAAGGAGGCTGGAATTTTGTGTAAAGCAAGGAGGTGCTGTTGGTTTACAGTTAGAGCTATTGGGTGATTGTTTTACTAGAGGTGAAGAGGAGAGTTCTTGCTGCTGGGGAGGTGCTGCTGGATTGGAGCCATCAATGGTTGTAACCTTCTCAGAACCCTGTTACTTCTATCAATAAAGTTTTGCATGTTCTCCTATATACTTGTATTGCATTGATGTATTGTATTTACTTGTATATTTGATTCACTCTAATCCATGCATCAGTTATGAGTACATGTATCTTGTAGTTTCCTCTCTTGTTCTGTGCAGGATTTGTGTGTAGCTGGACCGGCAAAGAGAGCAAGGAGCTGGGAACAAGAGACAAAGAGAGAGGATAAGGATCGACTAAGCGAAAGACACCAGGTTGGTTAATCTTTTCTTCCTTCTCTCTGTACTTTCATAAAGGAAAATATCAAAGCTTTACTTTCAGTTGTTGCTAAAGACTGTCACCTTTAGAGTAGGGATAGGGTCATCCGAGTCGGATACTTTTCCCCACAACAAACTGGCGACTCCGCTGGGGAAGCCTAGTATCTTGTTGGTGTTTGTAGTATTTTGCTATTCATTTCTTGAAGAAAAGAGTACCAAATCGAAAAGCTTTTGACTATATCAAAAGCGAAGTAGAGGGACTGCTACTCTTGCTCATTTGCTGAGCAAATTCAAGATTTAAAGAGCTTATCTACAAAAGACTCTTTACTCTTTGTGATAGATCTTCATCCTCTTGATCATCCCTTAGCCTGTACTTGACCTATAGCTTTTTATTTCAGCAAAAACAGTGCATTTTTGAGCTTTTTATGACCCGGAAAACTTTGTAGACGTAACTCTCGTGTCCCAGAGCAGGCTGTCCACAGGCAGTCTGCATTACAGCGCAGGTACTCCCTTCGGGAAATGCGCTGAGAGTCAAACTGACAGACCAGAGCCTGCGCTGGTCCAGTTAGCCTTTGTCTTGCTCAGTTTTCCCATTGTGTCTTGGCCCTGTTTTCACTGATTTTTGCTGATTGCTTGCTGGTCATTGTACTTGCTGTAAACCACTTCTCCTTGACATTATTCCGCCTCAGTTGTGTGATGAAACTGTGAATGTTCTTTTAGTATTTCTTGTTTCAGTTACAGTTTCCCATTGTGAAAAGCGAACCAGTATAGCTGTGGCCTCTTAGATCCTGAACTGTAAAAGTGTCCTTGTGATCTTAAGAGCTAGTTTTATTACTGTTCATGGCTGTTTGAGTTTGTTTGTTTTTCATATTATGGTTTGAATTCATATATTTTTAGTGTTGAAACAAGTACCTGTAAGGTGTCTTTTCATTTTAGACGAAACTTGTTTGTTTACGCTTCAAATTGAATTCGAAAATTATACAACAATTTCCTTTTGTCTACATCAACATTAAGGGAAAAGAAAAGAAATACATGCATCTTGCATTTGCATTTTTGATAAGTTTGCGTGTCTGATCTAGGAGAAAGTGCATTAGTTTGTGCTTTGTGCTCTGTGTGGAAAGATATTGTTTTTCTCTCCCCTCAGTAGTTAGGATTTTCAAAGCTAAAAAGATTGTAAAAGCTTGCTTATCATTTTAGCTGCATTTAGGAATTTGTACCAATACATCTCGTGGTGATCCTGAAAGACAAACTGATAAACAAGATCAACTTAAAATATATTGAATGAATCTAAAAACGCATTGTAACATAACGCTCACAATAGAGGTCTAGGTAGAGACGTGTTCCGGCGTCGTTAAACGTAGTGACTGTCGATCTCTACGAAGGTGGGTGATTCCTCCTGAGGGACGATAGCACTAATACGGACTTGAGCTCCCGCGTACCGTCGCGTATATTGGGAGACCCCTATAGGCAATTATCCTTTATCCTTAGGAAGCCGTGTCGACCGCCCTACTGATCGCGATGCAGTGAACACAGCATTCACGAAGATCGACCACCCGTACCGTAAAACGTATTCTGTGGTTTCGCGAAAGGTTTGGCACACCCTCTGCCTAGATCTCCAGAGCAGTTTCTTTTGGCCCTTTTCAAACTCTATAACTGAAAAGGTCCAGCCGAGCATTTGTCACTTCGGGCTCGTTAATACATCGAAGGCGACTAGAGTCATCTTTATCTTTTTCTCGACTCTTAAAACATGAAAAAGCAAAGTTGTGTCTAAAAGCGTCTAATAAAATTCATTCAATACGGAAACATAATTCCCCTTTTGTATTTTAGTTGATCAAGTAATCCGCAACCGTGGAGGAAAGTCAATTAAAACTCCGTCGTTCAGGGAGGCTTACGAGTCAACCGTCTTTGTCTCCGGAACCGAGAGTAGTACGGACGAAGCGAACTCGCTGGACCAGGTCAAAATCTCCTTTTAAAATTAGAACGGAAGTTCCAACAACATCTGAGATTCTGGTCACTCCCAATATTTCTAGAATCCCTGCCTCTATTGAAGAAGTTCAACAGCAACAGAAGGACAGTTGTACTGATCCTAGTCTGAAGACAAGTACTTGCATAACTGAACCAGTTCCATCTGAAACCGGTCCACAGAGTCTTGTTGTTCAAACAACTGTCGCTGTCGAAGCAACCCCTTCTTCGGCACCAGAAATCTTTTACGGACCTGACGGTCTTCCTCTTCCTCCTGGTCTGATTGCAATAGAGGAAATCGTAGAGGACCAGCAAGCAAATACTCCAATTCATTTTGGAGTAAGTACCCCTCTTTTTCCTTCTGCATCAGAAGTTTGTCTATCGCCACCGGAAGTTCCTGAAGAATCGTTAGGAAGTTTATTGGATAGACTTAAAATGTCTGAACAACCGTCGACATCTAGGACTGTGCCAAATGACACAGCAATAGCAGAAGCTCCTGCTGTCACTCCAACGATGTTTGCCGGCATACCATCTGTCCCAACTAGTTCTCATCAACTAGAAGGAGTCCACCCAGGGACTATTATGACAACTTGGTCTGTTCCAGTTTGTTCTTCCGGTATAATACCCGGTAATTCTTATGTTGAAACTAGACAAATTGATCCCTTTGTGAATTAGTTTGGGCCATCCAGTCCTCAAAGGCAATCTATACCCTTGAGCTCCGGATTGTTACCGTATGGGGGGCAATATGCCCTTTCACTTCCTCTTCTGGGAGGATACCCATACGACAGTTTTCAATCACATTCAAGTTTAGCTGAAGCAACGACGAGTGGTTGGGTACCTATGTTACCTTACCCCAACAACCAAGAGTTGTATATTCCATGCAACAATGTGTACCTATGTCTAGTATCCCGACGACGCCAGCAATTGTAACCGTGTCGCAAGTTCAGTCGATGCCTGTTGTATGTCGACCCCAAGTTGTAATGCAACAGCCAATTGACCCTGCAACACAACCACAATCGCCAACTGCCGGGACGACACAGATACAAACGGGAACCATAACCCCGCATCTTGGTCCGTCAGTTAGTGTCGCACAACAAAACATGGCTTCACAACCATGGATGGTGCAATACCAACAACCTCAGTTTCAACAGGTGTACCAGGGGTCTGAGCAACAGATCTTTGCAAATAGTGGGCAACCCTATATTCAGAATGGGTTAAACCAACCACTTTACAGTGGCCAAGCCCACCAACCATATCAGTCATATCAACATCAGTTGCATTATGCTGGTGTGCAAAGGCCTACTGCTCAGGCAATTCCATCGTACCCTGGGTACGCCTCGCCAAACCTGAATCAGCAGTTGCCATTCGTGGCGACCCTAGAATTACCAGATTTACATCGATTAACGAACGATCCAATCGCCTATGCCCATTGGTGGCCAGCGATTCCTCACAAACTTCCTTCGGACATTCCTAAATTCAATGGAAATCCTGGCGAAGACCCGTCGAATCATGTGATGACATTCCATCTGTGGTGTTCATCGAATACCTTGAATGATGATTCGATAAGGCTTCGTCTTTTCCAGAGGACATTGACTGGTCCGGCGGCCAAATGGTATATTGAATTACCTAGAGCCTCGTTCGACAATTTTAGTTCCTTAGCCACGACTTTCTTAACACACTTTCAGTTACCTATAAGGTACGAAACTGGAACAGAGATCTTGACCAATTTTAAGCAGACAACGGCCACACATATATCAGATCATATACATGAGTGGCGCCGTCGCCGCAGAATGGTAAAAACCTATGTTCCAGATCAGCTATTGGCTGAGTGGTTTATAAAGTCGCTTCTGCCTGCTATAACAGAAGATGTGGCCAAGGGAGGCGTCGTAACAGAGGAGCAAGTTATTGCTCGTGCTCAATATTTGGACTTAGTATATACTCAGTCGGGCACACTCTATGATAAGATACCTGATGCCCCCAGACCGGAATTTTCAATCCCTCCTCCTCCCGGATCGAATAGTGACTCTCATGCCGGTGATGGCGTGATTGGAACTGCAAACGCTAAGTCGACAAGGGATTCGAATAAGAAAGCCCGTAAGACTTCGAATCAAAAAGCAAATCAAGAGATTCTTGCTTCGGAGGTAAACGCTGTATCTACGGATAAAGACAAAAACTCCAATCAACCAGGAAGCAAGAAGAAACAAAACAAAGGGAAGAAGAAGAAACAAGGTGGGTCATCCCCTCAAAAAACTTCTTCAAACCCTCCTGGGCAAGGGAAACAATTTTATCCATGTCAAATATGCGATGAAAATCATTTGACAAAGAACTGTCCGTTCAAAGCTGAGTTAAAGAGGTTCTTTAAAAGTTCCCAAACTTCAGCTGTGTTAACTGATCCATTTCCCGCCCCAGGTCAAAATATGGTTGATAGTGGAAATGCTTCCCCGTCTCAAGTGCTTATGTTGTCGGTTTCTAAGCAAAATGATGCTTTGATCTTGACAAGGAATAGAGATTATGGGAATCCGCCGGTGTCGAACGACAAAGGGAAAGATCAACCCAGTAGTTCGACAACAACTTCGGCAGAAGTTGTACCCCCCCTCACGCATGAATTAACAATAAAGCCACCTAAGGGAGTAGTACACAAGTCGACATTTAACCCTCGCGCCAGAGCGGCGCAACACTATAATATAGTGGAGGATTTGGCCCAATCGCCATCTGCTATGTCGACTCTTGAGGTACTACAAAATTGTCCATCCCAAAGGCAGGCATTGTTATCAGCAATTGGTGGAGTGGATCCTAAAGATTCCAATCTTGTATCCTTTGATCACAAAGGATATGATCCTCAGTTACCAGCGCAACTAGCTTTCCTTATTCAAGTGAAAGCACTCAACAAAACTGTTCATAGAACGATTATTGATGAGGGAGCATCGACATGTATCATGTCGATGAGTTGCTGGAAAACTCTTGGATCTCCAACCTTGTCGCGATCTTCGACGACATTGAAAGCATTTGACGGAAGGACGTACACTCCGTACGGTATCCTAAATAACTTTAAGATTGAACTAGGAGGAAAAACAGTAGAAATTGATGTTGAAGTCATTGATGGCAATCTTGACTATAACATCCTACTGGGAAGACCATGGATATATGCCATGGCAGCTGTAGTGTCGACATATTTTAGGAAGATCGCATTCCCGTTTGAAGGAGGAATTACGATCGTCGACCAACAGAATTTCCTCACTAATGGTTCACAAGTTACTGGAAGCATTCCCCTGATCCATGGAAGCGACCATTCAATACGAGATATCGGAGTAGGCTTGCTAAAAGATCCCACAATGATGGGAACTTTCACGTTGCCACCTCCTTTCCATGAAGGGAATATCCCGTTTGTAGCAACATGCAACATGGTATCTTCGTCAAAGGTCACAGAAGACAAAGTCGTCATGGATTATCAAGTGGTTTTGCCACCTAGCCCTATTGAAATATTGTAGCAATCAATGTTTCAGGCATGGAAGGCGAGCCCAAACCAACGCTCGTCAAGCGTTTGGGTAGATAGGTCCGAAGAATATGGTACCCCATTAGATCCATGGTCAAAAGTTCATGGGACTGACGAAGGAATCTTACAATCATTAATGATTGAGGGGGCACCATGGAATGATCACCACCATCGTTCCCTTCTTCCAGAATGTGAAGAAGAAACTCAGCACGACCTATACCACCCTTCAGTGTTTGAATTCCTAACAAATACTGTAAATACGGTGGATTCAGAGAGAAACCTATCCAATATTGAAGAGACCGTAGCCGTAAACATCTCGACAAAATCTGATGTTGTGGAGAATATCCATGTCGGCAAAAGTTGTTCCCCTTCAGAACTGGAAATATATAGTGCTCTCTTTCGCGAATTTAGAGATGTCTTTGCATGGTCATATGATGAAATGCCAGGCATTGACTCGAGCATAGTTGAACATGAAATTAAAATGTATCCTGATGTCAAACCAGTAAGACAACGGCTTCGACAGGTACATCCGAAGAAAGCCGCTGCCATTAAGGCGGAAGTTGAAAAACTTCTCCATGCTGGATTCATCTACCCGGTTCCTCTAACCGATTGGGTATCGAATATTGTCCCTGTTATGAAAAAACAAGGGACGATAAGAGTGTGCGTCGACTATAGGGATGTAAACCAAGCTTGTCCGAAGGACAACTACCCTACACCCTTCATCGACCAGATAATTGATGAATGCGCCGGATGTGAAATCTTTTCCTTTATGGATGGATTCTCCGGGTATAATCAAATAAATATCCGCCCACAGGACCAGTCTAAGACTGCATTTATTTGTCCGTGGGGCACATTCGCTTATCGAAAATTACCCTTTGGTTTAAAGAACGCAGGGGCGACATTTCAGAGGGCAATGAATTATGCCTTCCATGACATCAAGAACATTGTTCAACCTTACCTCGACGATCTTTCGGCTCATTCGCAGAAGCGGACTGATCATCCGCGGCATTTGAGAGCAATATTTCTACGTTGCCGACATTACAAGATAAGACTCAATCCGCACAAGTGTGTGTTTTGCGTCGGTTCTGGTCGTTTACTTGGCTTTGTGGTCTCTAAGGACGGGATTCGTCTCGACCCTTGTAAGGTTCAGGCAATCATTAATTTGCCTCCACCTTCAAATTTGCTTCAGATTCAGAAACTCCAAGGGAAAGCAAACTTTCTGAGGAGGTTCATTCCAAATTACGCAGAACTTGCCAAAGGTTATACTCGTCTTTTGAAAAAGGATGTACCTTTTGTCTGGGACCAGGTTGCGCAAGCTTCCTTTGACGCTCTGAAAGATTCTCTAGTAAGAGCATCATTAATGTACGCCCCGGACTATCAAAGAGATTTTAACCTATATCTAGCTGCAGCAGATACGACCATTGCGATGGTCTTAGTGCAAGAAGTCGATGGAATTGAACATCCTATTTATTATTTAAGTAAAAACTTAAATGAAACAGAAAGTAAATATTCCTATGTTGAAAAACTAGCGCTTGCTGCTGTTCAAGCGATTCAAAGATTTCGACATTATGTCCTCTTTAGGAAAACTACCGTTCTGTCAGATTGCAACCCCATGACGTATATACTGTCGCGACAGTTGCTTGGGGGCAAATATTCAAAATGGATAGCGATCCTTCAAGAGTTTGATCTGGATTTTGTAAAATCCAAATCAAAGAAAGCTCTAGTTTTCGCGGAATTATTGTGCGATCTCCCATCGTCGTCCAACGATGAAACATCAGAAGAGTCAATCGTGGATGAAAATTTGTTTCTGATATCAGTAAGCGATGAGTGGTATGGAGACATCATTGTTTATCTCCAAACCCAAAAATTTAGGCCTAATACCTCACACTCGGAACGGAAACGTATACGATACCAATCTAAAGACTACATGATCGTCGGTGATACACTTTACCGTCGTGGTGTCGATACGGTTCTGAGGAGGTGCCTTACCCATGAGGAGGCCGAAAAAGCCCTGAATGATTGTCATTCAGGCGCGTGCGGGGGACATCAATCTGGATATGCAACAGCACAAAGAATCTTACGAGCAGGATATTTCTGGCCAACTATGTTTAAAGATTGCATAATAGCTGTCAGAAGTTGCCATGCATGTCAGATCTTTGATAGCAAAACCAGAAGACCGCCCGCACCCTTACAGCCGATAGTTGCTGTTGGGCCCTTCGCCAAGTGGGGCATCGATTTCATGCAATGTAACCCCACCTCGACCGGGGGGCATGGTATATTATAGTCGCTGTTGACTATTTTACCAAATGGGCCGAGGCGATGCCTACATTGAATAACACTGGTGAAACAGCTGCCCTTTTCTTTTTTAATCATGTAGTCGCCAGGTTCGGCGTTCCGCAAGCTATAGTGACAGATCATGGATCGCATTTTCGCAATCACATGATGGTTGAATTAGCTGCCAAACTAGGGCTATCTCACGACAGCTCTACCCCATATTATCCACAAGCCAACGGACAAGTTGAGGCAATCAACAAGGTCCTGAAGCGTATGTTGCAAAGGATGATCGGGGTTCACAAGAGAAGATGGCATCTAATCCTGTACTCAGCATTATGGGCTTACCGAACCTCGGTAAAAAACGCCACTGGGTTCACACCATTCCAATTGGTGTATGGCCTGGAGGCAGTATTACCGATCCAGTGCGAAATTTCGTCTCTTAAACTCGCAATTGACCTCCTCCCCGGAACCTCAGAAGAAGAGGCTCGTTTCTTGGAATTAATCCAATTGGATGAAAACCGTCGTGACGCCGCTTTGGCGAACGAAGCCCATAAGAAACGAGTCAAAGCACAGTTCGACAAGAATGTCAAACCTCGCATCTTCTCTGAGGGTGACTTGGTTTTGCTTTACGACCAAGAATCCGACAAATTAGGAGCAGGAAAATTTCAGTCCTTATGGATGGGTCCTTATATTGTTAAAAGGGTGTTAGCAAAAGGAGCCTACGAGTTAATGGATTATGACGGAATACCACTGGCGCAACCCCGTAATGGGTTGTACCTCAAGCGTTACTATGCCTAAATAGTAACCTGAGTGCTTTTGTTGTATTTTGTTTTCGCTAAAATGTTTGTTTCGGTTAAAGTAATCCTTCCTTCTCATTTGTTGCAGATGTCGAATTATTCTGAGACATATGTGGGATATGCTGACGGAGCGAGTCGTAGTACGCGGAATTTGTCCTCCGCAGCCTGGGCCATTTTTGATCCAAGCGGCGAGTTAGTGAGTTTCAGAGGTGTGTGTATTGGGCGGTCAACGAACAATATCGCTGAATATAGCGCGTTGATTGAACTCCTCTCTGATACCATCGCTCATGGTATACGCCGACTAATTGTTAGGCTAGACTAACAACTTGTGATACTACAACTCACTGGTTTATATTCAGTCCGCAATCCAGCTATTTATCGTATGTTTCTAAGGGTTAAGATTTTGGAAAGAGAGTTTGATTTAATTCAATACCAACATATTTCCAGGAACTTGAACACATTAACAGATTCATTAGCAAACTATGTATTAGATAGACATCTACAACATATATAAAAAGAGATGCATCGGTGCTATGCAAGTGGATCACAAATAAACTGAAATAAACTCCGAAAATCAAAATATATAAAGCTGTTTATAGTTTGTACATAATGTGCTGTAATCAAAAAAAAATTGGTCATGCGACCTAGAACTCAAAAAGATGCTAGGGGGCACCCTAGCCTAGTGGTGCTCATGAAAGTACGTCACGGTCTGTGCGATCATGCGCAAGAGACGAGTCCATCGTCTAGGCACGCCAATAGTGTGCCGCTGCAACTGTAAAGGTAACTCGTCAATCTGTACATCCGGAAGACCACGAGTAAGGCTCTCAACCTGCTCCTGCACAGCTGCAAGTATCTCAGTATCACCAAGGTCGCGAATAACAACTCTCCTAGCAGGCTCTGCTGCTGGGGCAGCAACTGGCGATCGTGGACGAACTACTGGACAAACAGGACCAACATCTGCATGCACCAAGAGTTTGATCAGTTTTGAACAGTAACATCATGAATAAAAACAATAAACAGTGATATGGTCAGAGATTTTACCAATAGCGCCCCATTGCTCGCCATCCGGGAGCACCAAGTCCGGATCACCTCGGTAGTCCATACCCACATATGGATACTCAGAAAATGCCATCTCCTGACGCTCGAACCACCTAAAGAAGGACTCAGTGAAAGTGATATGAGGTTGACCAGCATGCCGGGACATATGGTCAACCCACCTCTGCATGCGTGGCTCGGTCGGAGAAGGCAAATCAAGCATGATGTACTGAGGTTGCATCAATGGGATTTTCTCCAAGATAAAGGCAGTCAGAATAGAACCAAATCCAAAGTTCTTCAGCCCCCCGTCCTTTACCTTGGTCAATTGACTTTTCATCTGAACAAGTACTGCATCACACCAGTTAAACACTTTCGGTTGGAGACACTCCAAGGCGTGCTGCATATAAGATCTGTTGGCAACATGTAAAGCTGCGCTACCTGCCATCCTACCAATGGTAAACAGAATGGACCTGAGAGACCTGTCAGTGATGTCACGGATATTGATCTTGCCGTCTTTGCTCGGCTGTGAACCTTCCCGGCAATACTGACGAATGTAGTCCCTGGTGGAATTAGTCCCTCGGACCGTACCTGACAAAGAAATGGGGGCACCCCGCCTTGACAACCCAGTCAAGAAGTACATGTCCTCTATGGTCAAGGGGATTGTTTTCCCCCTAATCTGGAATACTTGGTTAACAGGATCCCAAGCATCAAGCATATACTGCAGTAAAGAAATCTGTGCTCTCATGCTAGAGATACGGAAGAACTTCAGCAGGCCACAGTTCCGAAGCGCGTTCACCGTGACTGGGTCATGGAGTGCAACCATGTCCTCTGCTTCATGTTCTCGTTCTCGCCATGTAAGGGACATTTTGTTCAAAGTTCCCTACAATCAAACAAGAGAATGAGTAAGTTCCTGATTTTGATGAAAATCTGGCGAAAAATCATCAAAAAACTCATGCAAGGTCAGCTTTTCTAGGTCCAGCGCAGGCAGAGAGCCTCCCCCTTGCGCTGAGAATCAGTCTGCCATAAGGCTGCCTGAAATACAGCGCAAGTTTCGAAAGGGGAACCTGCGCTGATGCCAGGGCGCCCTGATGAAACCCCTGGGGCCCAGAAACCCTGAAAAACATGCATGAAACTGAAAAAGGAAACCATGAAAGTGAAGGGCTAAGGTTTAGCTCCTACCTGGTCCAAACGGCGCCGAAAATCGTCCACAGAATCTCCCGGAATCAGCTGGTGAAAATCAAGGAAGAAGAGGCACCTCCAGAGCTCCAACAAGCAAAATGCAAATGAAATGGTAAATGAGAGGTAAAAACTCCTTTTTATGACTTTTTACACAGTTTAAAGTTAAATATTAGGGTTATAATCTCGTTTTCATGCAAATATTGTCCATTTCTAACAAAGTTTGTTGCAGCAATTGAAAATGAAGTACTACATTTGAAAAGAGAAAAGCTAGTAAAAGTAAAAAATTAAATTTGACCATGAATCGAGCAGTTTTACCTCGAATTTATGCTCGTTAAAAAATAGAAAAGTGTGAGCAAAGTTTCCAGCAGAGTCCAAGCTCATTAAAAAATGAACCTATCCTGGTAGACAACCATTGCGATCGTAAAGTTATCAGCCTTAAAACCTTGGTCGTGTTTTCATCCATCGCCTCCACTGTCATTTGGCCGATCGTCCACCCCCATATGTGTGTTTACCCATTTTGAGGAACATCTGCAAAGAGTGATTTCACCTAGCCATCCTTGTGACACTACCGTGATTGGAAAATTCCAATTTGTACCTGGAATCTGTAGCTATCCCTGTTTATCACTCGTTCCTCAAAAGACGAGTCTTCTTTGAGCTCTTTTCACTGACTCGTAAAATATGAAAAGTTTGCCGAGTTTTGGCCTTCCAGCTCGTTAAACGACCGGAACGCTATCCCTCCTCTAGATTTTAATCTTTTTGGACCTGAGGGATTATTGCACAAAAAGATCGAGCACTTGTCTTGTTCGGCTCGTAAAAGTACCGAACAGCCATCCCTTCTGTATTGTTTTATACTTTTTCGGACTTAAGGGATTAGATGACGAAAAAGGAATTATGGAGTTAACTTTCTGTACCTTTTCAGACTCTCTAAAAATGAAAAGGACCGAGTTTTCTTTGTCGTTAGACTCGTTAAAATGATTAAATAGCGACAAACTTGTCTTTAGACGAGAACGAGTTTCCCTATCGCTAAGCTCGTTAAATCATAGCGATGGGCTTGCCCGAAGGGCAGGTTATAGAACAAGCATATGTTATCCTCCTCAAGCTTGACAAAAATAAAGAGGTACTGGTCAGAAATGACGGGGAAAAATTGGGAGAACATCAAAGTTTAATGGTAGCAAGTCACTCTTGAACATGACACTTTTCCTCCGTACCACATCGGGTTGGGTTGTTTCATTCACCGGTCTCATCGCCATGGTCCTCGCCAAACCATCCACATTTGGGGTAATGCTACCGATCCATCGCATCAGTGTCGTTATATGTTCAAGAGGGGTCATTCTGAAAGTGTCAACCGTGTCCCATCCACTGCCATACATTATCCTTCATCCATTCATGATCGCCACCCTGAATCATATGTCACAGTTTGTTTTCACCTCCACTAAAATCATTAGCTCCGTTCCGTGTCATTGATGTGGGATTCATTAAGGCCCTCCTTTGACGGATCGCTTCTTGTCGACTTCAGCTCATTATCCAAGAAGTTGATCTAGGAACAACCCCATCAGTACTTTGAAGCTTGCATGCCTCAATGGCAAGTTTCTCACTTCCGGCGACAGGTATACATCAATGACCTTCGACCAGAAGATTTTGCGTGGCGTTCGACGCCAAGTCCTTTATTCACGCCACGTGAATTGTACTGCAGTACCTTGAGGGTCATCGTCATTATTGGTGATTCCTCTCGCGCTTGTTAACGGTTTTCATTATTGACCGGTAATCAAGCGATGTCTTTCCATGTTCGACTTCAGCCAAATTCTCACATGGATCGACTTGTACTTAGAGTGAAGATCGAACGAGTTTGAAGACCCCGGATCTAGTTTCATCCATCCGGGCTGCGATATATATTCAGGAAATATAAAAGCATTTGTCATGTACATCATTGCAGCAGATGATCATCCTACTCAAGGATGATAATTTCAGCAGAAAATTATCAGTCTACCATCAGACGATCGTCTGTTCTATGTACCAAAATGTATTTATAAAGCTGAGCATGGGAATGCCCGCCTCAGCTAGATCATGAAAACAGAATGAAAAATAATGTATTGTATTGTATTGTATTACAGGGCGCCTCCTCAGCACTGGAATGAACTTCGGACCCTCTAGATAAAGCATTTCACCCGATAAACGGCCTCATACTTTAGGGGGCAACTGTTATAGACATTTTTGTGCCTCGCAGCATGGAGCATGAAATGTCAATAATTACAGGGATCCTCAGTCCCTAAACATGTTGTTCTTACCCCTAAAAGAACAAGGTCATCAAACAACAGCACTTCCAATCAGTTCTCCACCTGAAAACACTTCAAAACAGGCTAATTTTGGATCATGTCAGCTGCTCCACTGAGCATCTGCGCTGGAATGCAACTGCTCCTCCTTGTACCTGCGCTGGAAGTCAAATCTAATGAAGGCTACCTGCGCTGGGCGAGATTGGCCAAGTGGCACAGTCATTCTGCAAAGTGTCAACTGCCCAGGAAGCTTCCAAACTGACACTTGGTTCATGAGATTCGCCCTGTGATGAGTAAGAGGTACTTGATCACCATGTGTAAGCAAGGATCTCCAAGTGGACTCAAGAACTGAAGATTAACTGAAGAGGGAGAGGACACTAGTCAGCTCTATGCCAGCCTCAAGCTGACTCATCCTCTCTTCTTCTCTCCTATATATAGAGCTCTTCTATGAGGTCTAAGGAGGCTGGAATTTTGTGTAAAGCAAGGAGGTGCTGTTGGTTTACAGTTAGAGCTATTGGGTGATTGTTTTACTAGAGGTGAAGAGGAGAGTTCTTGCTGCTGGGGAGGTGCTGCTGGATTGGAGCCATCAATGGTTGTAACCTTCTCAGAACCCTGTTACTTCTATCAATAAAGTTTTGCATGTTCTCCTATATACTTGTATTGCATTGATGTATTGTATTTACTTGTATATTTGATTCACTCTAATCCATGCATCAGTTATGAGTACATGTATCTTGTAGTTTCCTCTCTTGTTTGTGCAGGATTTGTGTGTAGCTGGACCGGCAAAGAGAGCAAGGAGCTGGGAACAAGAGACAAAGAGAGAGGATAAGGATCGACTAAGCGAAAGACACCAGGTTGGTTAATCTTTTCTTCCTTCTCTCTGTACTTTCATAAAGGAAAATATCAAAGCTTTACTTTCAGTTGTTGCTAAAGACTGTCACCTTTAGAGTAGGGATAGGGTCATCCGAGTCGGATACTTTTCCCCACAACAAACTGGCGACTCCGCTGGGGAAGCCTAGTATCTTGTTGGTGTTTGTAGTATTTTGCTATTCATTTCTTGAAGAAAAGAGTACCAAATCGAAAAGCTTTTGACTATATCAAAAGCGAAGTAGAGGGACTGCTACTCTTGCTCATTTGCTGAGCAAATTCAAGATTTAAAGAGCTTATCTACAAAAGACTCTTTACTCTTTGTGATAGATCTTCATCCTCTTGATCATCCCTTAGCCTGTACTTGACCTATAGCTTTTTATTTCAGCAAAAACAGTGCATTTTTGAGCTTTTTATGACCCGGAAAACTTTGTAGACGTAACTCTCGTGTCCCAGAGCAGGCTGTCCACAGGCAGTCTGCATTACAGCGCAGGTACTCCCTTCGGGAAATGCGCTGAGAGTCAAACTGACAGACCAGAGCCTGCGCTGGTCCAGTTAGCCTTTGTCTTGCTCAGTTTTCCCATTGTGTCTTGGCCCTGTTTTCACTGATTTTTGCTGATTGCTTGCTGGTCATTGTACTTGCTGTAAACCACTTCTCCTTGACATTATTCCGCCTCAGTTGTGTGATGAAACTGTGAATGTTCTTTTAGTATTTCTTGTTTCAGTTACAGTTTCCCATTGTGAAAAGCGAACCAGTATAGCTGTGGCCTCTTAGATCCTGAACTGTAAAAGTGTCCTTGTGATCTTAAGAGCTAGTTTTATTACTGTTCATGGCTGTTTGAGTTTGTTTGTTTTTCATATTATGGTTTGAATTCATATATTTTTAGTGTTGAAACAAGTACCTGTAAGGTGTCTTTTCATTTTAGACGAAACTTGTTTGTTTACGCTTCAAATTGAATTCGAAAATTATACAACAATTTCCTTTTGTCTACATCAACATTAAGGGAAAAGAAAAGAAATACATGCATCTTGCATTTGCATTTTTTATAAGTTTGCGTGTCTGATCTAGGAGAAAGTGCATTAGTTTGTGCTTTGTGCTCTGTGTGGAAAGATATTGTTTTTCTCTCCCCTCAGTAGTTAGGATTTTCAAAGCTAAAAAGATTGTAAAAGCTTGCTTATCATTTTAGCTGCATTTAGGAATTTGTACCAATACATCTCGTGGTGATCCTGAAAGACAAACTGATAAACAAGATCAACTTAAAATATATTGAATGAATCTAAAAACGCATTGTAACATAACGCTCACAATAGAGGTCTAGGTAGAGACGTGTTCCGGCGTCGTTAAACGTAGTGACTGTCGATCTCTACGAAGGTGGGTGATTCCTCCTGAGGGACGATAGCACTAATACGGACTTGAGCTCCCGCGTACCGTCGCGTATATTGGGAGACCCCTATAGGCAATTATCCTTTATCCTTAGGAAGCCGTGTCGACCGCCCTACTGATCGCGATGCAGTGAACACAGCATTCACGAAGATCGACCACCCGTACCGTAAAACGTATTCTGTGGTTTCGCGAAAGGTTTGGCACACCCTCTGCCTAGATCTCCAGAGCAGTTTCTTTTGGCCCTTTTCAAACTCTATAACTGAAAAGGTCCAGCCGAGCATTTGTCACTTCGGGCTCGTTAATACATCGAAGGCGACTAGAGTCATCTTTATCTTTTTCTCGACTCTTAAAACATGAAAAAGCAAAGTTGTGTCTAAAAGCGTCTAATAAAATTCATTCAATACGGAAACATAATTCCCCTTTTGTATTTTAGTTGATCAAGTAATCCGCAACCGTGGAGGAAAGTCAATTAAAACTCCGTCGTTCGGGGAGGCTTGCGAGTCAACCGTCTTTGTCTCCGGAACCGAGAGTAGTACGGACGAAGCGAACTCGCTGGACCAGGTCAAAATCTCCTTTTAAAATTAGAACGGAAGTTCCAACAACATCTGAGATTCTGGTCACTCCCAATATTTCTGGAATCCCTGCCTCTATTGAAGAAGTTCAACAGCAACAGAAGGACAGTTGTACTGATCCTAGTCTGAAGACAAGTACTTGCATAACTGAACCAGTTCCATCTGAAACCGGTCCACAGAGTCTTGTTGTTCAAACAACTGTCGCTGTCGAAGCAACCCCTTCTTCGGCACCAGAAATCTTTTACGGACCTGACGGTCTTCCTCTTCCTCCTGGTCTGATTGCAATAGAGGAAATCGTAGAGGACCAGCAAGCAAATACTCCAATTCATTTTGGAGTAAGTACCCCTCTTTTTCCTTCTGCATCAGAAGTTTGTCTATCGCCACCGGAAGTTCCTGAAGAATCGTTAGGAAGTTTATTGGATAGACTTAAAATGTCTGAACAACCGTCGACATCTAGGACTGTGCCAAATGACACAGCAATAGCAGAAGCTCCTGCTGTCACTCCAACGATGTTTGCCGGCATACCATCTGTCCCAACTAGTTCTCATCAACTAGAAGGAGTCCACCCAGGGACTATTATGACAACTTGGTCTGTTCCAGTTTGTTCTTTCGGTATAATACCCGGTAATTCTTATGTTGAAACTAGACAAATTGATCCCTTTGGGAATTAGTTTGGGCCATCCAGTCCTCAAAGGCAATCTATACCCTTGAGCTCCGGATTGTTACCGTATGGGGGGCAATATGCCCTTTCACTTCCTCTTCTGGGAGGATACCCATACGACAGTTTTCAACCACATTCAAGTTTAGCTGAAGCAACGACGAGTGGTTGGGTACCTATGTTACCTTACCCCAACAACCAAGAGTTGTATATTCCATGCAACAATGTGTACCTATGTCTAGTATCCCGACGACGCCAGCAATTGTAACCGTGTCGCAAGTTCAATCGATGCCTGTTGTATGTCAACCCCAAGTTGTAATGCAACAGCCAATTGACCCTGCAACACAACCACAATCGCCAACTGCCGGGACGACACAGATACAAACGGGAACCATAACCCCGCATCTTGGTCCGTCGGTTAGTGTCGCACAACAAAACATGGCTTCACAACCATGGATGGTGCAATACCAACAACCTCAGTTTCAACAGGTGTACCAGGGGTCTGAGCAACAGATCTTTGCAAATAGTGGGCAACCCTATATTCAGAATGGGTTAAACCAACCACTTTACAGTGGCCAAGCCCACCAACCATATCAGTCATATCAACATCAGTTGCATTATGCTGGTGTGCAAAGGCCTACTGCTCAGGCAATTCCATCGTACCCTGGGTACGCCTCGCCAAACCTGAATCAGCAGTTGCCATTCGTGGCGACCCTAGAATTACCAGATTTACATCGATTAACGAACGATCCAATCGCCTATGCCCATTGGTGGCCAGCGATTCCTCACAAACTTCCTTCGGACATTCCTAAATTCAATGGAAATCCTGGCGAAGACCCGTCGAATCATGTGATGACATTCCATCTGTGGTGTTCATCGAATACCTTGAATGATGATTCGATAAGGCTTCGTCTTTTCCAGAGGACATTGACTGGTCCGGCGGCCAAATGGTATATTGAATTACCTAGAGCCTCGTTCGACAATTTTAGTTCCCTAGCCACGACTTTCTTAACACACTTTCAGTTACCTATAAGGTACGAAACTGGAACAGAGATCTTGACCAATTTTAAGCAGACAACGGCCACACATATATCAGATCATATACATGAGTGGCGCCGTCGGCGCAGAATGGTAAAAACCTATGTTCCAGATCAGCTATTAGCTGAGTGGTTTATAAAGTCGCTTCTGCCTGCTATAACAGAAGATGTGGCCAAGGGAGGCGTCGTAACAGAGGAGCAAGTTATTGCTCGTGCTCAATATTTGGACTTAGTATATACTCAGTCGGGCACGCTCTATGATAAGATACCTGATGCCCCCAGACCGGAATTTTCAATCCCTCCTCCTCCCGGATCGAATAGTGACTCTCATGCCGGTGATGGCGTGATTGGAACTGCAAACGCTAAGTCGACAAGGGATTCGAATAAGAAAGCCCGTAAGACTTCGAATCAAAAAGCAAATCAAGAGATTCTTGCTTCGGAGGTAAATGCTGTATCTACGGATAAAGACAAAAACTCCAATCAACCAGGAAGCAAGAAGAAACAAAACAAAGGGAAGAAGAAGAAACAAGGTGGGTCATCCCCTCAAAAAACTTCTTCAAACCCTCCTGGGCAAGGGAAACAATTTTATCCATGTCAAATATGCGATGAAAATCATTTGACAAAGAACTGTCCGTTCAAAGCTGAGTTAAAGAGGTTCTTTAAAAGTTCCCAAACTTCAGCTGTGTTAACTGATCCATTTCCCGCCCCAGGTCAAAATATGGTTGATAGTGGAAATGCTTCCCCGTCTCAAGTGCTTATGTTGTCGGTTTCTAAGCAAAATGATGCTTTGATCTCGACAAGGAATAAAGATTATGGGAATCCGCCGGTGTCGAACGACAAAGGGAAAGATCAACCCAGTAGTTCGACAACAACTTCGGCAGAAGTTGTACCCCCCCTCACGCATGAATTAACAATAAAGCCACCTAAGGGAGTAGTACACAAGTCGACATTTAACCCTCGCGCCAGAGCGGCGCAACACTATAATATAGTGGAGGATTTGGCCCAATCGCCATCTGCTATGTCGACTCTTGAGGTACTACAAAATTGTCCATCCCAAAGGCAGGCATTGTTATCAGCAATTGGTGGAGTGGATCCTAAAGATTCCAATCTTGTATCCTTTGATCACAAAGGATATGATCCTCAGTTACCAGCGCAACTAGCTTTCCTTATTCAAGTGAAAGCACTCAACAAAACTGTTCATAGAACGATTATTGATGAGGGAGCATCGACATGTATCATGTCGATGAGTTGCTGGAAAACTCTTGGATCTCCAACCTTGTCGCGATCTTCGACGACATTGAAAGCATTTGACGGTAGGACGTACACTCCGTACGGTATCCTAAATAACTTTAAGATTGAACTAGGAGGAAAAACAGTAGAAATTGATGTTGAAGTCATTGATGGCAATCTTGACTATAACATCCTACTGGGAAGACCATGGATATATGCCATGGCAGCTGTAGTGTCGACATATTTTAGGAAGATCGCATTCCCATTTGAAGGAGGGATTACGATCGTCGACCAACAGAATTTCCTCCCTAATGGTTCACAAGTTACTGGAAGCATTCCCCTGATCCATGGAAGCGACCATTCAATACGAGATATCGGAGTAGGCTTGCTAAAAGATCCCACAATGATGGGAACTTTCACGTTGCCACCTCCTTTCCATGAAGGGAATATCCCGTTTGTAGCAACATGCAACATGGTATCTTCGTCAAAGGTCGCAGAAGACAAAGTCGTCATGGATTATCAAGTGGTTTTGCCACCTAGCCCTATTGAAATATTGTAGCAATCAATGTTTCAGGCATGGAAGGCGAGCCCAAATCAACGCTCGTCAAGCGTTTGGGTAGATAGGTCCGAAGAATATGGTACCCCATTAGATCCATGGTCAAAAGTTCATGGGACTGACGAAGGAATCTTACAATCATTAATGATTGAGGGGGCACCATGGAATGATCACCACCATCGTTCCCTTCTTCCAGAATGTGAAGAAGAAACTCATCACGACCTATACCACCCTTCAGTGTTTGAATTCCTAACAAATACTGTAAATACGGTGGATTCAGAGAGAAACCTATCCAATATTGAAGAGACCGTAGCCGTAAACATCTCGACAAAATCTGATGTTGTGGAGAATATCCATGTCGGCAAAAGTTGTTCCCCTTCAGAACTGGAAATATATAGTGCTCTCTTTCGCGAATTTAGAGATGTCTTTGCATGGTCATATGATGAAATGCCAGGCATTGACTCGAGCATAGTTGAACATGAAATTAAAATGTATCCTGATGTCAAACCAGTAAGACAACGGCTTCGACAGGTACATCCGAAGAAAGCCGCTGCCATTAAGGCGGAAGTTGAAAAACTTCTCCATGCTGGATTCATCTACCCGGTTCCTCTAACCGATTGGGTATCGAATATTGTCCCTGTTATGAAAAAACAAGGGACGATAAGAGTGTGCGTCGACTATAGGGATGTAAACCAAGCTTGTCCGAAGGACAACTACCCTACACCCTTCATCGACCAGATAATTGATGAATGCGCCGGATGTGAAATCTTTTCCTTTATGGATGGATTTTCCGGGTATAATCAAATAAATATCCGCCCACAGGACCAGTCTAAGACTGCATTTATTTGTCCGTGGGGCACATTCGCTTATCGAAAATTACCCTTTGGTTTAAAGAACGCAGGGGCGACATTTCAGAGGGCAATGAATTATGCCTTCCATGACATCAAGAACATTGTTCAACCTTACCTCGACGATCTTTCGGCTCATTCGCGGAAGCGGACTGATCATCCGCGGCATTTGAGAGCAATATTTCTACGTTGCCGACATTACAAGATAAGACTCAATCCGCACAAGTGTGTGTTTTGCGTCGGTTCTGGTCGTTTACTTGGCTTTGTGGTCTCTAAGGACGGGATTCGTCTCGACCCTTGTAAGGTTCAGGCAATCATTAATTTGCCTCCACCTTCAAATTTGCTTCAGATTCAGAAACTCCAAGGGAAAGCAAACTTTCTGAGGAGGTTCATTCCAAATTACGCAGAACTTGCCAAAGGTTATACTCGTCTTTTGAAAAAGGATGTACCTTTTGTCTGGGACCAGGTTGCGCAAGCTTCCTTTGACGCTCTGAAAGATTCTCTAGTAAGAGCATCATTAATGTACGCCCCGGACTATCAAAGAGATTTTAACCTGTATCTAGCTGCAGCAGATACGACCATTGCGATGGTCTTAGTGCAAGAAGTCGATGGAATTGAACATCCTATTTATTATTTAAGTAAAAACTTAAATGAAACAGAAAGTAAATATTCCTATGTTGAAAAACTAGCGCTTGCTGCTGTTCAAGCGATTCAAAGATTTCGACATTATGTCCTCTTTAGGAAAACTACCGTTCTGTCAGATTGCAACCCCATGACGTATATACTGTCGCGACAGTTGCTTGGGGGCAAATATTCAAAATGGATAGCGATCCTTCAAGAGTTTGATCTGGATTTTGTAAAATCCAAATCAAAGAAAGCTCTAGTTTTCGCGGAATTATTGTGCGATCTCCCATCGTCGTCCAACGATGAAACATCAGAAGAGTCAATCGTGGATGAAAATTTGTTTCTGATATCAGTAAGCGATGAGTGGTATGGAGACATCATTGTTTATCTCCAAACCCAAAAATTTAGGCCTAATACCTCACACTCGGAACGGAAACGTATACGATACCAATCTAAAGACTACATGATCGTCGGTGATACACTTTACCGTCGTGGTGTCGATACGGTTCTGAGGAGGTGCCTTACCCATGAGGAGGCCGAAAAAGCCCTGAATGATTGTCATTCAGGCGCGTGCGGGGGACATCAATCTGGATATGCAACAGCACAAAGAATCTTACGAGCAGGATATTTCTGGCCAACTATGTTTAAAGATTGCATAATAGCTGTCAGAAGTTGCCATGCATGTCAGATCTTTGATAGCAAAACCAGAAGACCGCCCGCACCCTTACAGCCGATAGTTGCTGTTGGGCCTTCGCCAAGTGGGGCATCGATTTCATGCAATGTAACCCCACCTCGACCGGGGGGCATGGTATATTATAGTCGCTGTTGACTATTTTACCAAATGGGCCGAGGCGATGCCTACATTGAATAACACTGGTGAAACAGCTGCCCTTTTCTTTTTTAATCATGTAGTCGCCAGGTTCGGCGTTCCGCAAGCTATAGTGACAGATCATGGATCGCATTTTCGCAATCACATGATGGTTGAATTAGCTGCCAAACTAGGGCTATCTCACGACAGCTCTACCCCATATTATCCACAAGCCAACGGACAAGTTGAGGCAATCAACAAGGTCCTGAAGCGTATGTTGCAAAGGATGATCGGGGTTCACAAGAGAAGATGGCATCTAATCCTGTACTCAGCATTATGGGCTTACCGAACCTCGGTAAAAAACGCCACTGGGTTCACACCATTCCAATTGGTGTATGGCCTGGAGGCAGTATTACCGATCCAGTGCGAAATTTCGTCTCTTAAACTCGCAATTGACCTCCTCCCCGGAACCTCAGAAGAAGAGGCTCGTTTCTTGGAATTAATCCAATTGGATGAAAACCGTCGTGACGCCGCTTTGGCGAACGAAGCCCATAAGAAACGAGTCAAAGCACAGTTCGACAAGAATGTCAAACCTCGCATCTTCTCTGAGGGTGACTTGGTTTTGCTTTACGACCAAGAATCCGACAAATTAGGAGCAGGAAAATTTCAGTCCTTATGGATGGGTCCTTATATTGTTAAAAGGGTGTTAGCAAAAGGAGCCTACGAGTTAATGGATTATGACGGAATACCACTGGCGCAACCCCGTAACGGGTTGTACCTCAAGCGTTACTATGCCTAAATAGTAACCTGAGTGCTTTTGTTGTATTTTGTTTTCGCTAAAATGTTTGTTTCGGTTAAAGTAATCCGCCCTTCTCATTTGTTGCAGATGTCGAATTATTCTGAGACATATGTGGGATATGCTGACGGAGCGAGTCGTAGTACGCGGAATTTGTCCTCCGCAGCCTGGGCCATTTTTGATCCAAGCGGCGAGTTAGTGAGTTTCAGAGGTGTGTGTATTGGGCGGTCAACGAACAATATCGCTGATATAGCGCGTTGATTGAACTCCTCTCTGATACCATCGCTCATGGTATACGCCGACTAATTGTTAGGCTAGACTCACAACTTGTGATACTACAACTCACTGGTATATATTCAGTCCGCAATCCAGCTATTTATCGTATGTTTCTAAGGGTTAAGATTTTGGAAAGAGAGTTTGATTTAATTCAATACCAACATATTTCCAGAACTTGAACACATTAACAGATTCATTAGCAAACTATGTATTAGATAGACATTTACAACATATATAAAAAGAGATGCATCGGTGCTATGCAAGTGGATCACAAATAAACTGAAATAAACTCCGAAAATCAAAATATATAAAGCTGTTTATAGTTTGTACATAATGTGCTGTAATCAAAACAAAATTGGTCATGCGACCTAGAACTCAAAAAGATGCTAGGGGGCACCCTAGCCTAGTGGTGCTCATGAAAGTACGTCACGGTCTGTGCGATCATGCGCAAGAGACGAGTCCATCGTCTAGGCACGCCAATAGTGTGCCGCTGCAACTGTAAAGGTAACTCGTCAATCTGTACATCCGGAAGACCACGAGTAAGGCTCTCAACCTGCTCCTGCACAGCTGCAAGTATCTCGGTATCACCAAGGTCGCGAATAACAACTCTCCTAGCAGGCTCTGCTGCTGGGGCAGCAACTGGCGATCGTGGACGAACTACTGGACAAACAGGACCAACATCTGCATGCACCCAAGAGTTTGATCAGTTTTGAACAGTAACATCATGAATAAAAACAATAAACAGTGATATGGTCAGAGATTTTACCAATAGCGCCCCATTGCTCGCCATCCGGGAGCACCAAGTCCGGATCACCTCGGTAGTCCATACCCACATATGGATACTCAGAAAATGCCATCTCCTGACGCTCGAACCACCTAAAGAAGGACTCAGTGAAAGTGATATGAGGTTGACCAGCATGCCGGGACATATGGTCAACCCACCTCTGCATGCGTGGCTCGGTCGGAGAAGGCAAATCAAGCATGATGTACTGAGGTTGCATCAATGGGATTTTCTCCAAGATAAAGGCAGTCAGAATAGAACCAAATCCAAAGTTCTTCAGCCCCCGTCCTTTACCTTGGTCAATTGACTTTTCATCTGAACAAGTACTGCATCACACCAGTTAAACACTTTCGGTTGGAGACACTCCAAGGCGTGCTGCATATAAGATCTGTTGGCAACATGTAAAGCTGCGCTACCTGCCATCCTACCAATGGTAAACAGAATGGACCTGAGAGACCTGTCAGTGATGTCACGGATATTGATCTTGCCGTCTTTGCTCGGCTGTGAACCTTCCCGGCAATACTGACGAATGTAGTCCCTGGTGGAATTAGTCCCTCGGACCGTACCTGACAAAGAAATGGGGGCACCCCGCCTTGACAACCCAGTCAAGAAGTACATGTCCTCTATGGTCAAGGGGATTGTTTTCCCCTAATCTGGAATACTTGGTTAACAGGATCCCAAGCATCAAGCATATACTGCAGTAAAGAAATCTGTGCTCTCATGCTAGAGATACGGAAGAACTTCAGCAGGCCACAGTTCCGAAGCGCGTTCACCGTGACTGGGTCATGGAGTGCAACCATGTCCTCCGCTTCATGTTCTCGTTCTCGCCATGTAAGGGACATTTTGTTCAAAGTTCCCTACAATCAAACAAGAGAATGAGTAAGTTCCTGATTTTGATGAAAATCTGGCGAAAAATCATCAAAAAACTCATGCAAGGTCAGCTTTTCTAGGTCCAGCGCAGGCAGAGAGCCTCCCCCTTGCGCTGAGAATCAGTCTGCCATAAGGCTGCCTGAAATACAGCGCAAGTTTCGAAAGGGGAACCTGCGCTGATGCCAGGGCGCCCTGATGAAACCCCTGGGGCCCAGAAACCCTGAAAAACATGCATGAAATTGAAAAAGGAAACCATGAAAGTGAAGGGCTAAGGTTTAGCTCCTACCTGGTCCAAACGGCGCCGAAAATCGTCCACAGAATCTCCCGGAATCAGCTGGTGAAAATCAAGGAAGAAGAGGCACCTCCAGAGCTCCAACAAGCAAAATGCAAATGAAATGGTAAATGAGAGGTAAAAACTCCTTTTTATGACTTTTTACACAGTTTAAAGTTAAATATTAGGGTTATAATCTCGTTTTCATGCAAATATTGTCCATTTCTAACAAAGTTTGTTGCAGCAATTGAAAATGAAGTACTACATTTGAAAAGAGAAAAGCTAGTAAAAGTAAAAAATTAAATTTGACCATGAATCGAGCAGTTTTACCTCGAATTTATGCTCGTTAAAAAAATAGAAAAGTGTGAGCAAAGTTTCCAGCAGAGTCCAAGCTCATTAAAAAATGAACTTATCCCGGTAAACAACCATTGCGATCGTAAAGTTATCAGCCTTAAAAACCTTGGTCGTGTTTTCATCCGTCACCTCCACTGTCATTTGGCCGATCGTTCACCCCCATATGTGTGTTTACCCATTTTGAGGAACATCTGCGAAGAGTGATTTTCACCTAGCCATCCTTGCGACACTACCGTGATTGGAAAATTCCAATTTGTACCTGGAATCTGTTGCTATCCCTGTTTATCACTCGTTCCTCAAAAGACGAGTCTTCATTGAGCTCTTTTCACTGACTCGTAAAAAATGAAAAGTTTGCCGAGTTCTGGCCTTCGAGCTCGTTAAACGACCGGAATGCTATCCCTCCTCTAGATTTTAATCTTTTTGGACCTGAGGGATTATTGCACAAAAAGATCGAGCACTTGCCTTGTTCGGCTCGTAAAAGTACCGAACAGCCATCCCTTCTGTATTGTTTTATACTTTTTCGGACTTAAGGGATTAGATGACGAAAAAGGAATTATGGAGTTAACTTTCTGTACCTTTTCAGACTCTCTAAAAATGAAAAGGACCGAGTTTTCTTTGTCGTTAGACTCGTTAAAATGATTAAATAGCGACAAACTTGTCTTTAGACGAGAACGAGTTTCCCTATCGCTAAGCTCGTTAAATCATAGCGATGGGCTTGCCCGAAGGGCAGGTTATAGAACAAGCATATGTTATCCTCCTCAAGCTTGACAAAAATAAAGAGGTACTGGTCAGAAATGACCGGGGAAAAATTGGGAGAACATCAAAGTTTAATGGTAGCAAGTCACTCTTGAACATGACACTTTTCCTCCGTACCACATCGGGTTGGGTTGTTTCATTCACCGGTCTCATCGCCATGGTCCTCGCCAAACCATCCACATTTGGGGTAATGCTACCGATCCATCGCATCAGTGTCGTTATATGTTCAAGAGGGGTCATTCTGAAAGTGTCAACCGTGTCCCATCCACTGCCATACATTATCCTTCATCCATTCATGATCGCCACCCTGAATCATATGTCACAGTTTGTTTTCACCTCCACTAAAATCATTAGCTCCGTTCCGTGTCATTGATGTGGGATTCATTAAGGCCCTCCTTTGACGGATCGCTTCTTGTCGACTTCAGCTCATTATCCAAGAAGTTGATCTAGGGACAACCCCATCAGTACTTTGAAGCTTGCATGCCTCAATGGCAAGTTTCTCACTTCCGGTGACAGGTATACATCAATGACCTTCGACCAGAAGATTTTGCGTGGCGTTCGACGCCAAGTCCTTTATTCACGCCACGTGAATTGTACTGCAGTACCTTGAGGGTCATCGTCATTATTGGTGATTCCTCTCGCGCTTGTTAACGGTTTTCATTATTGACCGGTAATCAAGCGATGTCTTTCCATGTTCGACTTCAGCCAAATTCTCACATGGATCGACTTGTACTTAGAGTGAAGATCGAACGAGTTTGAAGACCCCGGATCTAGTTTCATCCATCCGGGCTGCGATATATATTTAGGAAATATAAAAGCATTTGTCATGTACATCATTGCAGCAGATGATCATCCTACTCAAGGGATGATAATTTCAGCAGAAAATTATCAGTCTACCATCAGACGATCGTCTGTTCTATGTACCAAAATGTATTTATAAAGCTGAGCATGGGAATGCCCGCCTCAGCTAGATCATGAAAACAGAATGAAAAATAATGTATTGTATTGTATTGTATTACAGGGCGCCTCCTCAGCACTGGAATGAACTTCGGACCCTCTAGATAAAGCATTTCACCCGATAAACGGCCTCATACTTTAGGGGGCAACTGTTATAGACATTTTTGTGCCTCGCAGCATGGAGCATGAAATGTCAATAAATACAGGGATCCTCAGTCCCTAAACATGTTGTTCTTACCCCTAAAAGAACAAGGTCATCAAACAACAACACTTCCAATCAGTTCTCCACCTGAAAACACTTCAAAACAGGCTAATTTTGGATCATGTCAGCTGCTCCACTGAGCATCTGCGCTGGAATGCAACTGCTCCTCCTTGTACCTGCGCTGGAAGTCAAATCTAATGAAGGCTACCTGCGCTGGACGAGATTGGCCAAGTGGCACAGTCATTCTACAAAGTGTCAACTGCCCAGGAAGCTTCCAAACTGACACTTGGTTCATGAGATTCGCCCTGTGATGAGTAAGAGGTACTTGATCACCATGTGTAAGCAAGGATCTCCAAGTGGACTCAAGAACTGAAGATTAACTGAAGAGGGAGAGGACACTAGTCAGCTCTATGCCAGCCTCAAGCTGACTCATCCTCTCTTCTTCTCTCCTATATATAGAGCTCTTCTATGAGGTCTAAGGAGGCTGGAATTTTGTGTAAAGCAAGGAGGTGCTGTTGGTTTACAGTTAGAGCTATTGGGTGATTGTTTTACTAGAGGTGAAGAGGAGAGTTCTTGCTGCTGGGGAGGTGCTGCTGGATTGGAGCCATCAATGGTTGTAACCTTCTCAGAACCCTGTTACTTCTATCAATAAAGTTTTGCATGTTCTCCTATATACTTGTATTGCATTGATGTATTGTATTTACTTGTATATTTGATTCACTCTAATCCATGCATCAGTTATGAGTACATGTATCTTGTAGTTTCCTCTCTTGTTCTGTGCAGGATTTGTGTGTAGCTGGACCGGCAAAGAGAGCAAGGAGCTGGGAACAAGAGACAAAGAGAGAGGATAAGGATCGACTAAGCGAAAGACACCAGGTTGGTTAATCTTTTCTTCCTTCTCTCTGTACTTTCATAAAGGAAAATATCAAAGCTTTACTTTCAGTTGTTGCTAAAGACTGTCACCTTTAGAGTAGGGATAGGGTCATCCGAGTCGGATACTTTTCCCCACAACAATTTGGCTATTGGTACAGCTTTAGGACAAGAGGAAAATAAGCAATCCTATGCTATTTATTATATTAGTAAGAATTTTTCTTCGACTGAATTAAATTATATAGTTATAGAGAAAGAGTTTTTAGCTGCAATCTTTGCAATTAATAAGTTTAGACACTATATTACAGGATATGAAGTATTTGTACATATTGATCATTCCGCGATTAAATATTTGATGAATAAACCATTAACTAGCAGTAGAGTGACTAGGTGGTTACTATTGTTGCAGGAATTTAATATCACTATTGTTGATAGACCAGGAAAATCTAATTTTGTAGCAGATTTTCTTTCTAGATTAGATAATCCTAGTGAAGCAACTCCTGTTAATGACAATTTTCCGGATGAACATATTTTTGCTATGTCAACAGATTCCTCATGGTTTTTTGACATTGCTAATTACTTGGTTACTGGGAAAACACCACCCCACTTGTCTGGTCGTGAAAAGCGGAGTATTATTTAGAAAAGTGCTGCATATTCTTGGATTCAAGGAGATATATTTTACACTAGTCCAGATTTGATTATCTATAGGTGTGTAAGAGAGGAGGAAGTGTTTGACATATTGAAATTTTCTCATGATGAACCTTGTGGAGGCCACTCCCCTGATAAGCAGATTGCATATAAAGTATTGCGTGCTGGTTACTTTTGGCCTTCCTTGTTTGAGGATGCCAAATAGTATGTCAAGCGTTGTGATAGCTGTCAGCGAATGGGCCAGCCTAATCAAACCAATGAAATGCCTTTATGCCCCCAAGTTATGATTGAGCCATTTGAAAAATGGGCTATTGATTTTATAGGGCCAATAAATCCAACATGCTTAAGTAAAAAGCATATCTTGGTTTGTACAGATTTTGTTACGAAATGGGTAGAAGCTAAAGCTGTTTCTTTTGCTACAGAAAAAGTTGTTGTTGATTTTATTTTTAGTAAAATCTTTACTAGATTTGGTGTGCCTAGAGAAATTGTTGCTGACAATGGTCCACAGTTTATTTCTAATCTGGTACAGGGTGTGATGGAGCAATACAAGATCCAACACAGGAAATCTATGTTGTATCACTCGCAAGCAAATGGCCAAGTGGAATCCACGAACAAATTGATCGAGTCCATTCTGACAAAGAGAGTAAATATGCATCGAAAGGACTGGGCTGAAAGATTACCAGAGGATTTGTGGGCAAACAGAACCACTTGGGGAAATAGCACGGGACATACACCATATGAGCTGGTATATGGCAAACAGATTCTGTTACCAATTGAGATCCAGATCAAAACTTTTAGAACTGCAGTTCAATTAGGTCTACATCTCTCTGAGGCACAACAACAAATTCTTCTCCGATTAAATGAGTTAGATGAATTTCGTACGGATGTTGTTCAGCAAAACATACTAATTCAGCAGCAACGCAAAAGGTGGCATGACAAGTCTATTCAGAAAAAGCAATTCCAACCAAGTGATTGGGTGCTGCTTTCTGATTCTAGATTTAAAATCTTCAAAGGGAAATTCCATTCACGTTGGATGGGATCTTATGAAGTGATCTGAGTATTTGAGAATGGAGTAGTAGAAGTTAAAAATATTGATGGACAAAATTCAGTATTCTTGGTAAATGGACACAGGTTAAAGAAGTATTTTTAGCCACCTACCAGGAAAGATTTTACACAACAAGTCCAACAGCAATTTGGGACGGTAGTGGTGAACGGTAATACCAACCTTTTGAAAACATGAATTCTCTTTCTTCTTAAGAAAGCAAAAAAATTAAAAATTAAAAATTAAAGAACAATTATTTTCCTGTAATTATGAAAATCAGTTCGCTGACATGATTGCAAAAGGATCAACCTGAAAACCATCTTGCTAGCTGGAAGATAAAAAATTTCTAATAAAAAGAAAATGTTGCTTGATCTTTAGATATGCTAGCGACCACCAAGTAAAAGAAGGTTCAGAAGAACCAACCTTTATATAATTGGGGTAATTAGCATGGATATTTTTACTCAAGTAACGCTTAATTTTCGCTGCAGTTATTTTTTCTTGCACCAGTGCAGGCGGACCTTCCAGAAATTTGTTTGCCTTTCTTCATATTCTACTTTTGTAATAATCCCTTAGTTTTCTTCTTTGTCCCAAAATGATTAACCTTCCCACACTCTTCTACCTTGTCTGCTTCGAAAAAATCCCACTTACCCTTGAATTTTGTTTTCCTATCCCACTTTTGTTTATTCCCTCTTTTGGTACTATTCCTGGAATCCCTGTAACAGAATTCCTTCCCATTCTAAAATTTCCCTTTTCCCACTTCTTTATTCCCTCATGAATTTATTGCAGGATCTCGTGCACAAAGAGCAAAAGGATATGCTCTGAAGCATCAAGAAAGGGCGAAGCAAATTTCCAGTATAAGTTGAGGAAGTCATGTGGAAGTCCAACCTATATTTTATTTAAATTCTATGTTTTTAGATATTATGCTTGCATTAGTGCAAGAATGTTGTCCTATGTGATAAAGCAAGTAGAATGGTACCAGCAGAATAATAGAATTTAAGTGATGCAAGAAGATTAGTGCAAGCATGTATCCTGTCAAAAACATAGAACAAGTTATTCTTTTCATAGCATATGACATAGGAAAGTGGTCATCATGAAAATTTATATGAAGTCCTTTCACTTAGTCGATGAGTACTTATGCTATCATACTAACTAGGAGAAAATTATTTAAAGTACAAGGTGTTTTTAAGTTAGAAGTCATGATCATTTTTTTGATTGTTAAGTTTTTTTTTTTTTTAACCGTTTCTTGGACATAATTACCCCTCTCCGCCATAATCCCAGATGTCCTTCACTCATAATGATTACCTCACCTAGCTGTTAAAACACTGCCGCAAGTACCAATTCGGCCTGAACTCAAAGTTGCCGTGCATCTATGGCGAATGAACGGATGATAAGATGGAAAGGATGGTGGACAGTTGGATCTTTATTTATAAGGGCCGATTTCCCCAGTATTGCATGTAAAATTCTCAATTTTTCATAGTCGTTAAGTAGCGATGCCGCCTATTCGGAACGAACCCTCATCTCTCAGTAGGGTAGAGCAGACTGCCAAGTATCGCAATAGTCTTGCACTATTGCAAGACTCTGGCTTTCTTCAATTCTTGCAGAATTTTGACAGGCACGATAAAGAAGTGGCTTTACAGTTTGATAGGAGTTTCAGAAATGGCCGAGTGAAAATTGGGCCTCTCAAATTTAAAGTCACAGAAGAATTTATAGCAATAGCGACAGGCTTGGAGTACACTGGTGAACAATGGTTTAAAAATCAGAAGCTAGAAAGGAAACGATGGTAGCATTTTGTCGTTGATAAGAAGATAGAGGTAGACTAGAAGGTAGGAGTTCCGTGCAGTGCCCTGTTGGGACAATGGAAAGACCTCCTTTTCATCCTACAGAAGTTTGTGACCTATGAGGGAAGATGCACCCGCACGTTGGTATATCATTTTAGAATGCTGCAACATTTTGAAGCCGGCCGACACGTTTTGTGGAGGATGAATTTCCCCTATTTTCTACTTAAGAGCTTGGAAAAAATGGCTAAAAGTGTGTAGGATGAACAGGCAGATCAGGCTGACATGAGGCTATATCACCATGGCCTGATAAAAATTTTGGTCCTGAAACAACAAGAAGTTAAGGGTATGACATAGGAGGCATTGTTAAAACAGCTGCACAAAGAGACAACAGCGGGAAAGGAGACAGAGGACCCCGCCAGCACAAGCAAGGGCCCGAGTAAAAATGAAAAAGGGAGTGTTTCTTGCACCAGTGCAAAAAGGAAACGATCTAAAAAATTAGAAAAGGCCCCATCTTCAAATAAGAGGACAGCTAGCGCACCTACTAAAGAGACTCCTTCAACGCCACCAGTAGAGACACAGACCCCCAAAAAAGACAACCTGTCAGTCCTTGCAGATGCAGCAAAATTTGCAGAGGTCGAAGACGATGCTCTATTGGCTGATTTCATTAAAAAGCCTCGAAAAAAGAATAAATTACCTGATGTAGGCAAAGAAACACACTCCTCATAGGGCGTTGAATCCCCTCCTGCACTAGTATAAGAAGAAGCACCAGTGCGAGGAGAAGAACCGGAAAAAGAATCAAAAAACGAAGAAGCAGAAGAAGAAGAGATAAGAGGCGAAGAAATAGATGATGAAGAAGTAGAATCTGAAGAAGAAGAGGCAGAATCCGAAGAAGAAGAGGCAGAATCTGAAGAAGAAGAGGCAGAACCCACAAAAGAAGAAGCAGAAGAAGAAGAAGAAGCAAGAGGAGAAGAACCCGCAAAAGAAGAAGCAGAAGAAGGAGAGGCAGGAGAAGAAAAACCAGAGGAGGAAGAACCAGAAGAAGAAGAACCTGAGGAGGAAGAACCATAATAAGAGGGACCAGAGGAAGAAGAGTTTCCTGATGTAACCATGGCAGTTATTGAAGTCCCTGAGGAAGACATAGTCCCTGCCAAGAGAGAAAAAGAAAAAGATTTGGTAACTTCTGCTGCTTGGGTAGTTGAACTAGAGCTTCAAGTGCAGAACTTAGAATAGCTTGTAGCCAAGGCACATGAGGATAAAGAACAGAGTAGAGGAGAATTGATGGTGGGGATCCAGAAAAAGAAAAGAGAAGTTAAAATCTGGAAGTAACGAGTTCCGCAATGTTTCAAATGACTTAAAAAAGTGACAAAGAAACTAAAGAACATCAAAAAGAAGAAGTCTAAAACAGTGCAGGCTGATGATAGTATGCCAGAGCAGGATTGAGTTGGAATGCTCAAATTTTTGAAGTTTTTTGCAGAGGTAAAGAGTTGTGTGAGGACACACAACAGTTTAGGGATGGGAGGATGTTAGCCCCCTAATTTTCTCTCTTTTTTCCATTTTCCCCTTCCTAAATCATAACCATTTACTGTTGTTTTACCTCTCTTATACACCCTCATCTTGCACTAGTCCAAGAACGATGACATATATCGTATGAACTTTATATTTCATATTTTTAACTCAAGTTAGCATTAATTAATTACATATTACATGATTTCTTGCTTATAATCACTCTTGTAAGTTATCGATATCTCCAACGTTTATTTGGTAGTCGAGTGCTTACCGTAACCATTGATCCTAGTGCAGGATCTGATCTTGCATCGGTGCTAGCACAACAAATCCTTGCAGCAAATCCCAACCTCCTTGATCACCGCCTCGTTTTGAGCATCTTTAGCCACGACAATAGGATGAATCTAAAGGCAGTCGAGCTTCAGCCACGACAGCAAGATCGATCTAAAAGTAGCCAAGATTGAATTTATGAAGAATGAACAACTGGAGATTGGCTACGACCAGTTTTGTTGAACTGTCTAATTTTGAAGGTCGAGAAGCTAAATTCCTCATATCAGTTATGTAATTGGTTAAACGACCTTTTTGGCCTTCGGCCAAAGATCTATATAATGAAGAATGTAAATAGGACGAGATAGTTTTTTATAGAAGTTCGTATAGAATAGACATACAACCAAAGAGGTGGTAATAGGCCTGTATTTTGGTATCGCCTGAATCTAGGATGGACTATGTATTCACGCATGTATTTGCCTCAGTGAATTAATAAGAAGGGAGCTCCGCCTCATGTTTTATAAATCATATTTCTGTGTTTGAAATATGATGAATTGATAAAGTATTGAGCAATGTTTCTATTTGAAAGGGAAACACGCTAGTTGGCTAGGGTCTAGCCAACCTAGCACGTTTACCCTATTTCTTGTTTCTTGTAATTTATGTTTATATTGTCAAGTGTGATTTAATTTCAAGCACATGTATTCTTGTTTGAGTGAAAGCGGATCCATTGTGTGAAGTAGTTAAATTTCCTTTTCCTGTACCTGATTTCGGATTGGTTTTCCGCCCTGGTCCAAGCAAGAGAAATAAACCTGCACTAGTGCACGTTGGTGTGTTATTCATTTTCTGCAGTTGATCTCGAATTGGTTTTCTCGCCTGGTCCAAGTAGGAGAAATAAACCTGCACCAGTGCACATTGGTGTGCTATTCATTTTCTGCAATTGATTTCGGATTGGTTTTCCCGCCTGGTCCAAGCAGGAGAAATAAACCTGCAATAGTGCACGTTGGTGTGCTATTCATTTTCTGCAGTTGATTTCGGATTGGTTTCCCCACCTGGTCCAAGCAGGAGAAATGAACCTGCACTAGTGCACGTTGGTGTGATGCAGCAAGCCTTTCTAGTTTATTTCCCACAATTTTCTTGCTTTCATTAAACACTTTATGGCAGGATAAATTATATGGATTGTTTCTTTATTTCTACACTCTATCAAAATCAGAAAGATTCATTTTTGTGTGTATAATTTTATTTCATAGTATAATAGAACTTGTAGTAGCTAAACACTTATTTTAAGAATTAAATGCTAAGTGAAAGAAGCTCTGATCTAGTACAAGAACTAGTTTCTTGCCATGGGATCTGAGTGCTTTGAACCTGGAAAAGTTCAAGCCCTTGCAGGACGAAAAAAGCTTTTAGTAAAGACACCATTTATATCCTTTGCATAAATCTCTGTTCCTACACTAGTGCAAGCAGATTGCGATAGTGCAGGACAAATTAGTGCAAGAAGGAAATATCTACATAAGTATGTTTGAAGGGCCCATCTGATGAGACTGCTAAGTGTCTCTGCTAAAGAAAAAAACACACACTCACTTGTTAATCAATAGTTAGCCAGAGTGATTTCCCCTTTATTTCTAAATCCCTTTTGCAAATGCATTCTTCCTTGTTCCAGTCTTAGATTATTTTGATGGTTCAAGTTGCCTTTTTTTTAGTTTGATTATACAATCTTTCCTTTAAAGAAAGTAGGGATTGACATTAGAAATATTCATACCATATCTGGCATTGCCCATGCTTCGTCTCTAAGTTTATGAATCCCTCGGGTTCACAATTTAAGTGTTGAGGGATTTGCTTAAGTGTAATTCCTACACCCAACAAAGGTGATCCTTTTTGGTTTGAACCTACACACAGATGATCTCCCACCTAAAATTCTTTGTAGATTCATCCTTTCTCCGAATATTTTTTCTTTCGATATTGAGCATACTTCAATTTTATCTGTACTTTCCTCACATTGTGTTCCGTTTCTTTTGGCATGTCTAGCCCCAATATTAGTTTATCTTCAGGATTACTCGAATTAATAGGTTTCCTATACCTTCACCCATACAATACTTTGAATGGCCTCATCATAAGGAAGCATGATAACTATTATTGTATTCAAATCCCACCAGGTGGAGATAATATTCCCACTTGGTTGGTTGTTTCATGACCTACATCCTTAATATACCCTCTAACACTTGGTTCACTTGTTGAGTTTTCCCATCCATCTGCAGATGGTAGGAACTTATAAACTGTACTTGAGTGCATAATCCAGTAAAGAAAGCCTTCCAAAACGAAAAATTAAACTTCACATCTATATCATAGATTACTACCTTAAGTATACCATGTAAACAAAAAATTTCTCTCATAAATATGTCAGTAATTTGAACAAATTTATAGGTTGACTATACATGAATAAAATGTGTTGATTTACTTAATTTTTCTACCACAACCATTATGGAGTCATTTTTCCTTTTCGACTTGGGTAGACCTATGATGAAATCATATATTGAGATGGCTCCTCCTGTGATGACATTATGTCCATTTCTTTGATCATCTCCTTGTACACTTTTTTGGACATTCCTACTGGCATGTTTCAGATATTCCTTTGGAATTTTCATAATCTTCTTGAAAAAGTAATAAACTATGTTTATATTGATATATGAAAACTAAATATAACAAAATTGATATTGTTAAATGAATGCTTGGTAGTAATATATACATAGTAATTCTAGAGGAGCATTTTAATTAGGAATATTTCTTTGTGAATGATTTTTTTTTGGGTAATTTTTTGCTATTGCAAGCCTAAGAGGTCTTAATAATCATTGCTTTGGAAAAGCTTCCTGTAGTTTAAATATAACTTAGTTCTTGGAATCATTGGATTGATTTTTGTATTGTAAGTGAAAAGTACATCTATACATTTGTTCCACTATATCCCTTGTATCCCTCATAGTTTTGTAAAAGCTTTTACCCCCTTAATTAACCTCTAACACCACTCTAGATGAGATAAGGACCAATTTATCATCATTTGCAAAATCTATCATTTTTATTTTCTTAGAACAACATTCTTTTCCATTGTTGGTCCCTGTAGAAAATTAAACATATGTGAATAAATAGATTTCTTGAAACATGTTATCTAATATTCTTTAGTATATTATTAATGAAAGTTAAAAAAAAACTCATATTGAATAGTATTTTTCCATTCACTTGATTCATCCTTCCTTCTGCCATTTTTTCCATCAGGATTTTACGTTTTTTTACACTTAGATAAAACATAATATTATCAAGCTTTCTCATTTTGTGGTTTGCATGACACCCACTAACCAATACATAATAGTTAAACTTACATATAATTCAAATGTATTAATGTTGTAAAGAATTTACAAACAATTTGCCTTTTTTGTTTTTTGGATGTGTTAGTGTTTTTGTTACTTGACCTCTTATCAAACATTTGTTTATCAATATACAACCTATATCATTCAATATATAAACTATCAAAATATTTTATAAATAAATCACATAATTTTCGGCTAAAAATAGGTTTGGTAACAAGTGCGCTTATGTGCATAAATGCACCTGTGCATTTAATTTATTAAACGACAAAGAAAATTATTATTTTTAAATAACTTTAAATTATGACGATGCGGTATGTAATGATAAAAACATCACCATCATAGTAAAAAAACGAAAACATAAAAACTTAAACACAAGGTTTTTGGACTTCACTATTTGTCATAGGTGCATTGGTGCATTATATTACACAGGGAAGATCAATAAACAAAAGTCATTTAAAAAAATGGACAGGGTTGACAAGGTTTGGATGTGATTCAATAAGTGGTTGCAATGTGTTACATTTCAAATGGATTATGTATAGTAACACAAACCCATTAAAAATAAAATGCGTAAAATGAAAATCGATATTCGTGAAATGGTAGAGAGAGTTAAATCCTAAGGTGAGATTTTTCATTCACATAAGGAAGAAGAAGCAAGAGTTTAAGGTAAATATTGCATTTTTTTTTTGTTTTGAATTTTAATTAAATATGAATAGGAACATAGATTGTAAAGAATATTATTAATAAAATCAAGAGTAAATTTTTACTATGTAGGTTATATCTATATCTATATCTATATCTATATCTATATCTATATCTATATCTATATCTATATCTATATCTATATCTATATCTATATCTATATCTATATCTATATCTATATATATATATATATATATATATATATATATATATATATATATATATATATATAATTTTTTTTATTTTATTTTTTTTATTTTTTTCTGAATTTTAATTAAATCTAACAAAAATTGTAATTTTTTTATTAGTAAAATTTAAAATATTTATTATCAAGGTTTTGAGTAAATCACCGTACATTTCAAATTCCGATTTTTTGAATAGTTCTATTGTTCCAAAGAATTATGTTGCTCCATAGTGCTCCCAGTGTGTCTCTTATGCAAATCTCTTCCTTGAAATTTTAGGAAAAAAATGAAATAGTGAATAGATTCTTACTATTTAAAAGGCTATGAAATTAAATTTTGAAAAATCAATTACCACTCATTTTTCAATTTGGAAAACAAAATCTCGCCTTTTTCTTTTCCAGTTTTTCCGAACATCTGAACATCATTGTGTTTCATTGTAAAAAGCATCTGTGTGTTTGATAGTATCGTGCACTTATTAAGATAACTTATAATTGCACTAATTTTTTTAACGCATCAATATGATAGAATCCTTTTTTTATTTTCAAAATTCCATAAATCGATGCAATTATTATTTTAATGCATCAATGTAGTTATTGCTTAAATATGTGTGTTTACAAGAGCACTATATGCTTTAAAACTTATTTGCACTTTTATTTTCACATAAAATGACATATTCATCTCAAACTATCCTTTAGGATGCATCCACATGAGTTACAATAGTTCATAGGATACATTTTCTGCTTAATGTCACCTTATTCTTGAAAGAGAGTTTGAAAACTATATTGAAATTCACATTGTGGTTATCAAGGTTCTGGAAATTATTTTTAAGTATGTACACAAAAATTTATTGTTAATTTTTCTCAAATTCAGAGAGAAAATATCATAATATCAAATGATCAATTCTTCAAATTCTAGCTCATTCTATATTGCTAAAATCCCTTTGTGTAGTTCTCCCTTTCCATTTCTAGCAAGTTCAAATTTTATTTATATTTTGATTATCTAATTGAGATTTTTTTTAATCCATGTCAATTTTAATAAAAAATGTATCCAAATTTGTAGGACCCTGATTGAGAATCGAGTTTAGATGCAGAAAATATTCCACTAGTTCAGAAACATCGAAATCTCTTATAAGGAGTAGCATACTGCAAGCAATTGGTAGATGAAAATGGACAATCACTTTACCCTATCAATTGTAACATGCCATCTTTCACCTTAAATCCTAGGTTAGTGATGGTAATAATCGTTTGGTATAATGTAATTTCAATAAATCAATTACATTTTGCTCACTAATATCATTGATGTATTAATGTTGAATATTTTTTAAAATTAGGAGTTTAGTGATGATGAGAGACCCACCTACCATCTTTTGGTATACCCCACTACAATGCCAAATTGAGAAAATATTGCATTAAGAGAAAAACGCAGAGAGGAAGCATACCAAGAATGGTTGAATCAACCACCTATTTGATTCCCACTACATCCAGATTCACCAATTTGGAATGACTACAACAATAGTAGTTCTTCATCACAAGTTGGTAATGGAGGCAATCAAATAGAGATTCGTATGCATGATTGCCTATGGTATATGACTGCCATGGAGACAATGTTGATAGATGCATTCCAGAACGATGAGCTAGGAGATGATGCTCATATCACTGATACCTTTTTCGAAAGCTTGAAATCTACTTCCACCACCCTTCTCTTTGGACGTGGAGGCTAGTCAAGGTCTACCCACTTGGGGACAATGATGTTACTGTACAACCTGAAAACAAATTTTGGCATGTCAAATGTATGTTTCTCAACAATATTGAGGTAATTTACCATGATCAAGACCCTTATATTTTGAGAAACATTGACACACAATCAACATTAAAAATGGTCGATTTTATGAACGTTAAATATTGACATTGTACATTTATATTGCCCACCAACTGCAGGTTATTCAAAGGTAAGGTTCTTCCAAGTGATAATGTTTTACCTGATAGCTGCGAAGAGGCAAAGTTGTTGTTGAAAATTTTGGGTGTTGAGTACATATCATATCATGTATGCTCAAATGATTGCATTATATATAGAGGAGGATCTGTAGACAAAGAGATATGTCTGAAATGTGGGTATGACAGGTACCATAAATAGAAACAAAAAGTAAATCAAATTTTCCTCCTCATAAGATATTGAGGCACATGCTTATAATCCAAAGTATTCAATGAATCCTTCATTGCAAAGAATTATCTATGTTGTAGGGGTGGCATGCCTCACATAGTACTGAATCAGTAGCTATGTGAATCCCAAATGATTCAATATCTGTGAAGCATATAGAGGATAAATGCCATGAAAAATTCAAGGATGAGCTATGAAGTCTACGAATCAACATATCCATGGATGGCACAACCCATATTCCCTCCAAAACACCAAATATTATGTTTGGCTTGTAGTAGTGATCAATAACAACATCCTCCCATGGTTGTCTATGAAGGATGAACATCTTATGTAGAAGGTAGGTGAATAATATGGTGGATGTCTACTTAAGACCATTGATAGATGAATTGAAGGAATTATGGGAAGGAATACATGTATATGATTTATCAATACTCATCAGAAAAGAGAGGATTTTTATGGTGTATGACATATGTGCTTACTACACACATGATTATCGAGGCTTAGGAGTCTTCTCTGGTAAATTACATGTTGATTGATTTATTTATATGAGTAAAAATATTGTTTTACGTATTAATTTAATTTTCTTCAATTGTTCTAATCTTCATGATCGCTAATGTTCCTTGTATGTGATAATTGCGTTGTTGGCATTATGAAAAATGTGTTTTCCTTGATGCAAACCTACTTAATAAATAGGTCAACATGATCATAGTGGGATGAGTATTCAAGACAGTACAAATGTGACAGAAAGATTGGACAAAGGAATATTAGTTCAGAGACAGAGGAATGATAAAGATTAATTTTGAAGAAGTACACATGGGTTTGGTGAAGCAAAGCCATGTACACATGTGGGTATAAAAAGCAAAAGGAGCGTACAGTTTCTACACCATGGTATTCTATATACCAAGGGTATTTACCATAGTATTGACCCATAGTGTTGAGCTCAACAATGAATATTTGATCCCGTCAAATAACAACATTGACATTAGTATGGTTTTGACCTGTGGCATTGGCCAAGGGATAAGCTATATAAGGAGATGAAGATCAAAGTACTTTTCCATGAAAGTGATGAATATTTTATGAATAGTTAGATTTGAATCAAATGTGCATGCAATGGTCTACTAATAAATTGCTTGACTTGAAACTAAGTATGCACCCAAGAATTTGATGATTGATCAGATCCAATATATCTGAAATATATTGATAATGGATTGATTTGATCTGTAATACTTATGTCTAACGCATGCCTTATTATGTATGCCGAGAGATGGGTTTGTTATGAAGATCTTATGTGTAGTGAAGCTATAAGTCAATAGTTTCATATCTCTATGCGGTTTTGATAACCTGAAAGGCACGTACATACGTAGGTTTAATACTATCAAGTTGCGTATCGATTCTGCACTTTGGACAAATGTGTATGTGGTTTTGATTCCTGAAAAGCACATATACACGAACAAATGTTTTGTGGAAAGCGCGTATATAATCTAGGGTTTTGTTGAATAAGATGTTTGATCAGTCTAATCAATATTGTTGTGTTTTTGCTTCTTTTCAATGAAGTCTTACTTGATGATCTGGGTCTAACAGTGATGATTGAAGTTGAACTGATTGATTGAAGAGTGATGATGCTACTAGTTGTATGTGGTTGAAGATCTGTGATGGTTCTATGATTATTTTAGAGTAATTTAGTGGTTTAGGGTGTAGCTTAGTGTTTGTTTTAGAATAATGGTGATTCAATTTTAGGGTTCAATGTTTTGAGATCTATACACATGTATTCTTCAAGGAAGTCACATATACACACGGATTTGCTAAAGTAAAGTAGCGTATATATTCTAAGATTTTATTTATCATGGTTTGCTTTTGGTTCAATGATTGGTTGATTCATTTGGTTCAATGATCGAGTGATTTGTTGCAGTGATCAGTTTTAGTTTTGATATTTGGTATTGGGCTTAAATGATAGTAGCGGGTCCAATGTGAAAATTTGATGAAACGTGGCCTACAGATTTGATGTTTTGGTTCAGGTGGATCCAGTCTGAAAATTTATGAAAGGTGGTGCACAAAGGTGTTCAGGGTTAGATTCTTCTTAGGAAGTCGAAGCTTCCTTCCAGTGGTAGCGGGTAAATCTAATTAGGGGGTTTGGTACACAGTAATTTGTCACCATTTGTCACCGTCCCTGTTACCCCTTTCCCGCACTTTGGAGGACTCATTTCGGGACCTATGAGAAGTGACATAACTTGAAAACAATTGCATTATGTTCCCCTAAGTATGGACTTCATATGCCCTGAAGACATCTCCTGCAGAATATCCTTAAAAAGTCCCCTTTTTCCATTAGCGCGAATCCACAGTGTATTACCCGCGCCAATAGGGGAAATCCTTCAAAGAGGGCGCGCTAGTTGGTGCTCTGTCTCAGAGTTATACCCACGCCAACTGAGTTTGGGAAAGCTCTTTAACAAACCCACGCCCGAAGGATTTTTCCTTTCGACTCATGAAGCTTTTTAAGGATAATGCCAATCCCATGGATGTCCTGATTCATCGTATCTCCCTTTCCTCTATCTATAATAGATTTTGAGGATAAACCCAATCCCATAGATGGGGTGATTCATTGTATCTCCCTTTCCTCCATCTATAAAAGCTTGTTCTGTTGCCTTGGACAAGCTAGTTCGAGCATAGGGAGAATTATACTTTCAGAAGTCTAAGAGATTGCTGTAAGAGTCTTCTTTGCATTCATAATCAAAGAGAGAGAGGCTTGTTCCGAATCCCGACAAGCTTTGCAAGGCATATGTAGCTGATCTCCCAGCCAAAGGAGTATTTGACGTCAGAACTATGGTTGTATTCTTCTTTGTTGATTATCAATAATAGATGACTATCATTATGGTTCCACTCTTGTTGTTCATTGTAATGATGTTTGAGTTATATCTTTTCTGACCGATATATAATTGCATCTATTTGATTTTATGCTTGTATTTGTGTCATTCTTTGCATGTGCAGGTGCCCATTCACGGAGATCATGAGGATCGTGACCGGCCGGAGCAAAGGAACAGGAGTGTCGACTCTTCTACGAATATTAGCGTTGGAATCCAAGTAGGCTCTCATCATGCACCTTTAATTTGCAATTAGGAACTTGCGTGATGGCATTTTTTGATTGTTGTTAGACCCGATCTGGGCTAGTAGGGATCGCCTCTGTCCGCAGAGGGGATTTACCTCGCCAAAAATTTGGCGACTCCGCTGGGGAAGCTATATGTTGTTTGATTTGTAAACTTTGGATGGAGCCTGAAGTACGGCCAGGTAGCCTTCGAAACGCTATTGATTTGCATTAGCGAAGTAGATCAACGCCACTTCAGTCAATCTCTGGTTTGGTTTACAAACTAAATAGCTTGGAGTTTGTCTTGCCTCTTTGGTTTTCCTTGTTTTGATTGCTTAGATAGCTTTCTGGGTTGGATTCTTTGCTGTCTCTTGCTGCCTGGTCTGTCTGGATACTGCTGGCCTAGTCTTGGATTGCTTGTTTTTTATTTTAGCATAGAAAACTTGATTGGTGCTCTTTTTTGAATGAAAGTCGTGCCAATTGGCACCACTTGTCAATGTATAGCCCGCGCCAATCCTCAATTGGCGCTACTTTTAGCCTGAAATTCACGCCAGCTCAGGGAAACATTTAGAGTTTGCTTGTTTTAAGCCTTCCAAGCTTGGTTTTTGTGTTTGGATACTATCTTTCAATCACTTGAATGTGTTAGAGTCTTGTTTGATTGGTTTTTGGCCTTTACCCTTTGGGTGTTTGCTTTTTTCTACCGATTTCACATTTTAGCCCTAGGGCATCTAGTGGCTTTGTGCAATCAAGCCTTCCTTAGGAGTTTTGGTTTTCTGTTGGTCCAGTCAACTTTTTGGTTACTCTCTTGCACTTGTTCAGTGATTGTTAAGCTTTTTATTGCGTTATTCAAGTGATTCACTTCTTTTTCACTTGGATTTCGCTTGGCTTTGTTTGGGCTTAGATCACATAGCTCATTGATGTCTTTGTGATTTTTCTTGGTTTGAAAGATTGCCTTGGTGTTTCAGGGACTTGATTGTGTTTTCATTGAGTGAAATTTGTCTCTTTTACTCTTTGTTATTATCTCTCAAAATTGTTTAGTGCACTTTTCCATTTTAAAGAAAACGAACAATCTCTTTTGTTTTGAATTAGTTAATGGAAATTAGAGCTTTTAGTTGTTATTAAGGGATTAGTGACTTTAAAAAAAAAGGTTTCGTTTATTGCCATTAGCTGCATTAGAGTCATTGTTGATTGTTTTATGATCATTTTGTTTGATTGAAAGATCTCAACTGTCCCGTAGTTAGCATTCATCGAATGAAATGATATATTTTGGCATATAGCTTGCATTTAGGAAATTGTGAGAGATTACATATGGTAGGACCTGGAAACTGAAACCTAATCAAAGATCAACCGTAAAATGAACTGAATGAATCTAAAAACGCATTGGAACTTAACGCATACATCTAGAGGTCTAGGCTAGAGACGTGTTCCGGCGTCGTTAAACCTAGTCACTATTGTTTCACATCATGGTTGGGTGATTCCTCCTTTTGTGACTCGATAGTGTTCTAGCACGGATTTGTGCTCCCACGTACCGTCGAGTATATGTGGAGACCCCACTAGGTTATCATCCTTTATCCACAGGAAGCCGTGTTTGCCGCCTTACAAGCCGTAACGCATTGAACACAACATTTGGGAAGATTGACTGCCGTACGAAAAGTCCTTGGTTTTCATATGATTGCCAAGGTGTATATGCAGTTTTACGGATTTGTTTGGTAAACCCTTTGCCTAGTTTCTCTAGAGTAGTCACTTTTGATCCTTTTCAGACTCCCTAAAAGAAAAGGCTCACCTGAGCATTTTTCACTTCGGGCTCACTAAACATTCGAAGGAGACTAGAGTCATCTTTTTGTCCTTTTCTCGACTATTAAAACATGAAAAGATCAAGTTCAGTTCCTTTGTCTTAAAATTTATTCGGCCGCGATTCACATTTGCCCAGTTAGATCTTGTTTGCGTTAGCTTGAGTAGGCTTCTTTTTCGATGGCAACCTTTCCGGGGTTCACAAACCCAGGCATCCCCTCTGACAGAAACCCTGGTCATTTCGCTCCTTTTGGGAATGTTGGTGCTCCTTGCATGGCAACGTTGTCCCTCCCAGGGTTAACTGTTGGGTTGCCTGTTTGGTTGTTCCCAACCTCTTTGGTCCCTGCCGTCTCAACTTCTGGTCAATCAGTCCCTCCACCTGAAAAACATCATGTTGATTCTAAGGTGGACCTCTCCCCTTCTTCACTTGCTTCTATGTCCTCATCTTCTACTTCGCCTGGTGAAAGTCTCGATTCCAGTAATCAAGTGGCTAAGAAGAAGAAGAAGAAGACTAAGAAGAAGAAGTCTCCTAAGGGAGAGGCTAAAAGTGCAGCTACTCCCTCGAGTACACCTCCAACCGAGCCACCTTCTGCTCCTCCACGGAAGGTCAAATTTCCTTGTAGATTATGCAAGGAGGACCATCTTCTTTGCAATTGTCCTGGCATTCCCAGGGTCTTAGAAGAATGGTCTCGTGATCCGGCCCGCCCCTCATTGTCCTCTGGAGCTCACGGTGATGCTACCCTATCAGCTGGAAATGGTAAGGGAAAAGGGAATATTCGAATCCCCTATAGACTCTGTGAAGGCAATCATCCCCTTCACCTTTGTCCACTCATGGATAAAGCCTCCATTGTTTTGGAAAGTCTCACAGCTCCTTCACCCCACTACCCGTTGGCTATCAACATCTCTCTACAGCCGTAGATCGTTCCCCTGTTGACAAAGAGATTGATTCAAATTCTTCTCGTGTCCAGGGTCCTCTTCCTGAACCTGGCTGTGCCAAGCCTGTTCCAGACCAACCACTGATCGGAAAGAGTGTCGACTCGAGTTCACCACACGTCGACCACTCTGTTTCAGAAGAGCATCATTCCCATGTTCTTCTCGTCTCCTCAGATTCTCCTGCGTCTGGAAATGATTCTCCTATCCCAACTGCTCCCGAGAGTCCTGCTTCGATCCCTTTAGAGCAGGGGGACAATCATACAATTCTCCCACCAAGTAGTTCAGTCGTTTCCTTCGACTGGAGTCGTTTGACCACCTCCCGCCTTCCATCCCATGTGCCTTTCTGGGTCACGATACACGCCTATAATAGGGCAATACCTGGCACTATTTTGGATGAGGGTGCATCTGTCAGTCTTATGCCTGCCACTACTTGGCAAGCTTTGGGTTCCCCACAGCTTGTGCCAATCGCGCCGAATCTGACAGCTTTTGACGGAGGAACTAGTCAACCATTAGGGATCCTTCCAAAGTTCCCTATTAATTTGGGAGGCAAAACCGTCTATATAGACGTATCGGTTACCCAAGGTGCTTTAGATTTCAGTCTTCTCCTTAGCCGTGACTATGTTTATGCCATGGGGGCCCTGGTCTCTTCACTTTTCCATGTGGTTTGCTTTTCACACGATGGAAGAATTGTGACTATCGATCAATTATCGTTCGTTCGTCCACGGGTCCCTCCTGCGAAGTTTTCATCCCCTCCTGGTTTTCATCCACCAGTTGCATCTGCCCCACCACAGATCAACTACGTGGCCACTTATCGCGTGCCTGGATCTAGTGATGCCGCCATCGTGCATAGTGTCCTAGGGGCATTGGGTCCTGACTTCCGAGATATTACCCTTCCACCCGGAGTGGAACTCTTGGAAGCCCCGACTTCCTGTTCATTCTAATGAAGGTCTGGCGGACCATAGTTTGTTTTCCTTTGTCAATCTCCTTAAAAAATGAAACTAGGTTAGGCGGAGCATAGTTCGTTTTCCTATGTCAAGCTCCTTAAAAAATGAAACCAGGTCAGTCGGAGCATAGTTCGTTTTCCCATGTCAAGCTCCTTAAAAAATGAAACTAGGTCTGGCGGAGCATAGTTCGTTTTCCTATGTCAAGCTCCTTAAAAAATGAAACTAGGTCAGGCGGAGCATAGTTCGTTTTCCTGTGTCAAACTCCTTAAAAAATGAAACTAGGTTTCTGAGGATAGTCTTGATCTTGTGGCGACCTCGTTAGAAAATGAAACAAGGGTTATGAGGATAGTTCTTTTACTGCGTCAGCCTCATTAAAAAATGAAACATCTCCTCCTTTCCAAATTGAGTCTTTGATTAAGATCTCGTAAAATACAAGTCGAGTCTTTCATAGATCTCGAGAGTGAACCTTCATTCCATCCACTTTGTTGAATGCAATGAAGCTTGGGGGGCATGTACCTCATTTTTCGTTATTATGTTGGGGGCATGCGAACTTATAACAAGCATAGTTTTCCATTTCAAGCTTGTGTAAACATGAAACCGAATCCAAGCAGAGTTCTCCATGGTTCAAGCTTGTGTAAAAATGAACCCATACCCATTTTACATCTCGTGATTGCCGTTATTTCGCTAAATTCTGTTAGATGAGACTTGGTTGTTTCATTCCATTGCTACCATCTCTTTGGCTGATCACATGCTTTCACTTGGTTGTTTATCCTTTCCTGAGGAACCGCAGCGATGAGTGGTTTTATTAGCCAGCCTCTTGACCATTACATGTTTTGAGTAGTTCCACCATTGCCGGAACCAGTTGCTACCCTTTATACCACTCGTTCCTCTAGGACGAGTCTCCTTTAAGCTCTTTTCAGACTCGTGAAAGATGAAAAGATTGCCGAGTACTTTTCCCTTTTTGACTCGTTAAAGAGAATAAAAATGGAGGTCTACTTTCAACTCTTTTCCGACCGTTTAAAGATGAAAAGATCGCCGAGCTATCCCTCTTGAATCGTTAAATGTAAATAAGGGGTGGTCGTCTTTAAACTCTTTTCCGACCGTGTAAAAACGAAAAGATTGTCGGGTCCTTGTCATTTCAGGCTCGTTAATGGTTATGAAACGACGTGATTTCGGTCGCTTTTCTACTTTTTCAGGTCAAAGTCACTAAACATGAAAAGTAATCCTTGATCGCAATGGTCGGGTGGTTCTTTCGAGCATTGTTTTATACTTTTTTGGGCTCGAGAGACACAACTTTACGAAAAAGGACACCCTTGGAGTTTTCTTTTCTGCTGTCTTTTCAAACTCTCTAAACATGAAAAGACGCCGAGTTCTTCCTCTGTGAGACTCATTAAAACCGTTGACATTGGATTCCATCGAAATGACGCCTCACAAGCATATGCTATCCCTGTCAAGCTTGTTAATAAAAATAACTGGGGTACTTGCTAGAAATGGTGGGGGAAAATGGAACCATAATTATTATCATGTCGGCAGTCTGTCGCTCTTGAACATGGCACTTTATTAGAATTTGTGTCTGGGTGGGGACATCTCATCTCATTTTTCACTTGCCTCTATGGGTTTGGGTGATCCTCTTTGACCTCTCATCTGCTCATTGCCTCGTCACCATGACCTTTGATCCATTGTTGTCAAACACTGCCAAGTCCACTGTCGTGCTGCCAATATGTTCAAGAGAAGTTGACCTCTGCAGAATAACAACCTCCCTCTGATATCTCACATAATTCTGATTCACAACATTCTTCCTCTGTCTCATGTCGATGATGTGGGAAACACTATGGCCCACCTTCGATCAAGGTCACTTCCTGTCGACTTCAGCTCATTATCCAGGAAGTTGATCTAGAGACTCCCTTCCGGTGCCTTGGAGCCTGCATGCCTCAATGGCAGGTTCTTCGTGTTCGACGTGAGGTTTTCATCATTGGCCTCCGATCGAATGATTCTACGAGTGTTCGACGCCAGCTCACTGATTCACACGCCGTAAATTGTACCTACAGTACCTTGAGGGCCATTGTCATTATTGGTGGTACCTCTCGCGTCTGTTAACAGTTTTCATTATTGACTGGTAATCAGACGATGCTCATGCATGTTCGACTTCAACTCATGTATTCACATGCTTGAACTTGTACTTTTGTTCGGGTCGAGATGGAGCGTAAAACCCTGGATTTTGTCTATTGGAATCCAGGATGCGATTTTGTGGATTATTGTTACATGACTCATTCACTAGATGGTTGCGACCATGCCTGAGTCTATTTATCGATCCTCACCGAATGGTTGCGCCCATACCATGGATCTAGATTATTATGTACTTTGTTATGGATGGCTGCGCCCATACCACATATATCATGTACTTGAGCTATCAGTTGTACCTATCTACGCAGATTCTCTGGCGGCAGCTGCATGTGTTCTTGTAAAGCATTTCACCCCTCTCTCTCTCTCTCGGGCCTCATGCTTTAGGGGGCATCTGTTACACAGTAATTTGTCACCATTTGTCACCGTCCCTGTTACCCCTTTCCCACACTTTGGAGGACTCATTCCGGGACCTGTGAGAAGTGACATAACTTGAAAACACTTGCATTATGTTCCCCTAAGTATGGACTTCATATGCCCTGAAGACATCTCCTGCAGAATATCCTTAAAAAGTCCCCTTTTTCCATTAGCGCGGATCCAAAGTGTATTACCCACGCCAATGGGGGAAATCCTTCAAAGAGGGCGTGCCAGTTGGTGCTCTGTCTCAGAGTTATACCTACGCCAACCGAGTTTGGGAAAGCTTTTTAACAAACGCACGCCCGAAGGTTTTTTCCTTTCGACTCATGAAGCTTTTTAAGGATAATGTCAATCCCATGGATGTCCTGATTCATCGTATCTCCCTTTCCTCTATCTATAATAGATTTTGAGGATAAACCCAATCCCATAGATGGTGTGATTCATTGTATCTCCCTTTCCTCCATCTATAAAAGCTTGTTCTGTTGCCTTGGACAAGCTAGTTCGAGCATAGGGAGAATTATACTTTCAGAAGTCTAAGAGATTGCTGTAAAATTCTTCTTTGCATTCATAATCAAAGAGAGAGAGGCTTGTTCCCAATCCTGACAAGCTTTGCAAGGCATATGTAGCTGATCACCCAGCCAAAGGAGGATTTGACATCAGAACTATGGTTGTATTCTTCTTTGTTGATTATCAATAATAGATGACTATCATTATGGTTCCACTCTTGTTGTTCATTGTAATGATGTTTGAGTTATATCTTTTCTGACCGATATATGATTGCATCTATTGGATTTTATGCTTGTATTTGTGTCGTTCTTTGCATGTGCAGGTGTCCATTCACGGAGATCGTGAGGATCATGACCGCTCGGAGCAAAGGAACGGGAGTGTTGACTCTTCTACAAATATTAGCATTGGAATCCAAGTAGGCTCTCATCATCCACCTTTAATTTGCAATTAGGAACTTGCATGATAACATTGTTTGATTGTTGCTAGACCCGATCTGGGCTAGTAGGGATCGCCTCTATCCGCAGAGGGGATTTACCTCTCCAACAGGGTTGGAGCTCCTTTACGATGGGTGCTGGTAAATGAGAGAAGGTTATAGCCTTCTGCAGGTGGGTGTCTGTGTGATGGTATGAGCCTATGCTAGTCCAAGACTGTAAGAATTATTTCATCATAATAAAAAGAAGATAGAGACAACAATAATGATGGTTTTTTCCAACATTGGGTTTCCACCTAAAAGTCATGGTTTTCATATGTGTTCCTTATGTGTGATGATTTATTATGTTCTTACTGCATATGGTTAATGTATATCTAATATTGGTGAATTACTAACATTATTAATGGTTCAAGATAAAATTCACTAAAAAATTAAGTTGACTGGATGTATGCTAGTTGTCTACATTAAAGTCACGTACATACACAACTTTACTTCAGAACAATCACGTACAGAAATCAGAATAAGAAAATTAAATCAAGTTTTATTAAAATTTCGATTCACCCTCCTCTCAGTATTTTTCCTAGCAATTGGTATTAGAGCAGGTCCTTTGGAAGAAGCTTGATTGCTTGAAGGAAGATTGATCAAGGTGAGCAATCAAGAGGGGATAACATCTTTCAAGACACCATTGTTTAACAAAACCAATGTAGTTTTCTAGAAGGTAAGAAAAAGAGGTTACTTAGAGTCACTTGGAGAAGATGTATGGGGAATCGTTGAAGGAGGCTATCAATATCCATCCTCAATTCCTTGTTAGGAAGCTTGGAAAAATAAAAAAATTTCAAAGTCATGTATTTGAATACACAAAGACTATATGGGACAAGATCATTAAAAGCTATGAAGGTGAAACCAAGGTAAAAAGTGCCAAACTTCAAACTCTTAGAATTCAATATGAAACTCTCAGAATTCACAACGATGAAAGTATAACAAGTTTCTTTCTTAGGGTAGATGAGATCATGAGTTCTATGAGAAATCTTTGTGAAGAAATAAAAGAATCATCACTGGTTGAAAAAATATTAAGGTCTCTAAATCCCAAATTTGATTTGAAATTTTTTGCCATAGAATAAATACAAGACTTGAAGAATATCACTGTTGAAAAACTACATGGGATTCTGTTGTAGTGGCTACAACCACCTTGCAAAAAATTTCCTTAGCTTCGTTTTGGAGCCTCCCTTCCAACCATCCTCAGCAGCATGTATTGCCTTGTCAAGTACACAAGCTTCAATGGTTTTTTAGCAACATGATAGCCTGTGCATGATAGATTGTTGCATTCCCCTCACAGGATTCTTCCTCGGACTTGGTCCTGTTGCAGGCTAAATAACTCCCTCAAGAAATTGCACAATTATGGAGGGGAACCAACCTTCCCTCCAGAAATTGTGCAGTCCTGACTGGGAACCTGCTGGTCTGAATATTTGCGCAATTCTCCCTGTCAACCTTCCCTGAAAAAACCGTGCAATCTAGCCCAGTAGGACTGCTCAGCCCAGAAATTGCACAATCCTAGGCAGCAGTCAGCTGCTCAGCTAAAAAATTGCACAATCCTTCTGGGCAGCCAGCCCAGCTTCCTCCTAGAAACTACGGAAAAGCTTCCCTTAGTCAAGGATGTTGTTGCATGTGCCATTGGGTTGACCGGTTCCACCCGAGACCGAGAAAAATTGACTTGCATGCATGGCTTGCTTTTTCTTAAAATAGCAAAAAGAAACATGAAAAAATCATCCATATATTTTAGGGAGCTATGTTTAGTAGCTGGAGGTTACATGCAAAGATTGTTTTAGAATCTTTCCTCCAAGTGTTGCTTTTTCCTAGATTTGTGACATGCGTGTCTAAGCATCAAACTTCTTTATTCGATGCTTCAGAGGTCACTTCTTGATTTATGTGAACTCTTGCTATCATTTGCATGCATATTAGCTTGTCTTAGCACCTTTTCAGTTTTCGTTAGCATCTCACTCTTGTCGCATGCATGACACTGTTTTGCACGAACGTCCGTCGATTCAGTGACTCACTTCACCCACATGCATGTTGTTCCATTTTCTAAATCCTTCATTCACTCTTTGCATGCACTACAATTTACTTATTTTTACACTTAGTATCGCCATGCATTCACATTCACATGTTCTTTTAGTTGCCTGTCAGCGGGTCTGGGCAGCCTGGGCCCGGGCTCTGCCTCACCAAGAAAGAATTGCGCAATCTTGAGAGGGAAGGCTTTACCTTCCTCTCAGAAAATGTGCATTTCTTCCTAGTGACTATCCTCTAGTATTTTATTGTACAATTCTAAGAGGCAGTGACTATTGGCCCATAAAATTGCGCAATGCAGTCACTAGGCCTCCTACCCTTGCCAGCTGGAATTGCGCATTGCATAATCCCATCAGCCAGTAAGCCAGTCTGGGTTTCGCATTGTGAAATTCCAGCAGCCATCCATCCTCCCAGCAGCCTGGACTACCTTTTGTGCAGTTTTGGCAGCCATCCTCCTATCCTCCAAGGAAAAATTGTGCAATCGTTGCTAGTCAATCCCCAACTATGCTGTATGTTGTTCCCAAAATTTGCTTTGGTTTTCGCTGACATGTTTATCTCCATGCAAATCGCCATGTCTCCAAATCTAGCAGGTGTTCATCTATCTTTGAGTAGTTCAGGATCAATGGCCTCCAAGAGATCAAGATCAAAGGAGTCTAAGAGAAGTTCAATTGCAGCAACATTTGAGCGAGTGTCTACAACTTTTCCGATCTATGAAGACACCAATTTGATTGTAGACAAGGACATCAAGATGAAATGGCAAGAGGTCAATGATGCATTTGGAGGCACATTTGGGGAATACCTCGAAGACCGCCAAGTCTATGTGGACATTCGCAAGTCTGGCTTGTACTGAATTACATGCAGGTAACACGTGTTCCCATGCACAGACATGATACATTGGATCGTCTCGCACACCGACCCTGAGACGATGACATTGAGCAGTGTCAATGGGATGGAGATTGTGACCTTCAGGGCACAAGATTATGAACAGATTTACCATATGTCGAAGCTTGTGGTCACTATGGAGACACCCTTCTACATACCCAGTAGCATTACCAGCTCCAGGGATATCTTGAAGAACTAGATGAAGGAGCCAAATTTAGGATGACACCCAACTAGATATACAAGATGAAGATACTACAGAAGGCATATCAATACTTGGTCATTATTGCACGTCGCTTGCATGGCCAAGAGAGAACAAAAACCTTTCTGCAGAGTTGGGTGATTGCGTTGGAAAAACTAGCTAGTGAAGGCAAAGCATGCAACTGATTCGACAAGTTGGCTCAACGGCTGAAGGAACAGGTAACAAGAGCTTGACAACCACCCAAAGGTCAGGAAGCAGAAATGTACATGTCTAGTTACATCTTGCATGCAATATGTGCCTGTCAGGAGTTCATGGGCTTGAAGTGGTCATGGACATTAGTGGAGACCTCTGTGAACACTTATTGTAAAATGTTGTCCAAATGCAGCTTTAGAGGAGTTATCACATAGTTGTCTGATCATTTGGTCACCCCAGTGTACAACATGATATTTGAACAGGATCCACCCTACATGTTGAAGGCAACAATGGAGGCACTGATTGATATAGAATATTGGTATGCCTCACCGCTCGACACCTTCATAGGGATGTACAGTGCGGAGAAGCCTCTGGATGTTCTACCGAAGTTTTCCTTCGACAATCTCATCATGCCGGAAGTATCATACTACATCTTGGCAAGACTGTCATCTAGGCTGCACCGAAAGAAGAAGGCACCTTGGCCCGCTCTTCCGTTGTAGATTGGGTTATACGAGATAAGGAATTTCAAGCACGTGGATTTCAAAGTAGAGGAGATCAAGAAATATTTATTCGACACGCGAAGCTATAATCCGCATGACCTGCATTGTCTTGTAAAAGATTACTGCACGAGAGTACAGTTTCAGTGGATCTGCACGACATGTCATTGGGTGGAGGAGGACCCATGGAGATATTTTTATAGCTTCTCCAGGCCTAATGAACCGGTCGGCATCACTATGGAATGGTTAGCGAAGCAGCGTGAAGCAACATCCCGAAGAGCACCAATAGCAGTAGCAGTAGAGGTAAACATACCAGTGCACGACAAGCGTAAGAGGAAGATTGTCGACAACATGGAGGAGGAAAAAAGATGCAAGTTCCAAGAAGACCCACTTGTGTAGAAAACAACCTTGGCAATAGAGGCAAAGACGTAACAACATGACATGAGAAATACACAATGGTAGAGGAAAAAACAAAGAATGCAGGAAACAGAGAAGGAGTTGCATGTGTTGAATGAGCAACTCCGGAAGGAAGAGGAGTTGGGTAGACAGTAGAAAGAAGTGCATCAAGAATAGGTACAACAGGGGGCGCAACATGTACAGACATATGAAACTGCACTTGTACAGGTAGTCGACTCATCAGAATAGCTGGAACCAAGTAGGTAGGATGAGCCATCATAGGAGCAAGACTTTTCTCAAGAGATTGAACAAGCACTTGAGAAGATGGATATGGACATGGAGCAATAGGAGTTAGAGCAAGACATCGACCTCATGCCTCAACACCAAGAGGTCAATCCACCAGCTTCACCAAATCTAGAAACAGAGCAAGTCCCAAGCGACCAAGGGGACAATGAGATCCTTGGAAACATTCTGGAGGGAGAAATGCACATCTCATTCGATGAGTCCCAACATAGAGTTGTGTAATCTCGTAGAGTGTTGACTCCGGATGATCACACATCTCCTATGTAGTTTGAGGAATGAGTGATCGTGTCTGATTTGCGTGAACATCTAGCAGCATTGGCTGCTGCTACCAAAGCATATTCTGAATCCACTAGCTCGAGTGTTCACTTCTTGATAGCTGACAATGAGTGAATGGCTAAGGAATTACAGACGGCCAAGCAGGGCGCAGAACTGGTTAGAGCATCCGCACGAGCATAAATGAAGAAAGTAATACTGGATGAAGTATTTTCCCTTGGCGCTATCATGTGGGCTTTGCATTCCAAGTTTGGTAACGTGCACAAGGAAGTTTTCCATCTCAATGATTGGCAGCAACGATGTGCGAGCAGAGCAAGTATCTTATCGAATGTGCATGTTGCTATTGATTACATGCAAACATGGAAAATGAGATATAAGGGAGCCCTGTTACACTTTCCTAAGATGATGAGTCCCAGAGTGGTCGAGCTGAAGGCATGCATCCAGAGTTAGATCCGAAACTATGAAGATCTCCCACAAATCATCACTAGTATTCAGGAGTATGGATGTTGTTGTGCGCGCAAATGAAATCCCATCTATTGGGAAACTCACCTACAAAAAGACAAAGGCACAGGTCCGATTGGATCTTGACTCGTACCTTGAAGAGTTGATGCGCATAGCCACCAGCCCAGACTTGGTGATCAGTGTAGACACCATGCACAAGTATGTTTCTGGTCCAACCACACATAAGACAATGATGCGCATGCTATAAGACGAGTTGGACAGAGGAGCCTGAGTAGTGTACCTGGATAATATGGAGGCAAGAGTTCGTTTCCAGAAAGATGTCACCTTAGAGTACATGGACACCATCGCAGACTACCATGCTTGGCATCAGTTCGCTACTATCGACCACCATGAGGATGTCGAAGAGTTGGTCTTCCCTAGCTGTGTGAGTCATAGTGATGTCTTACATGACTTTCTCAAGCCTATTTGGTCTCACATGGGTACATGTGCATATTGTATGTAATGTCTTTTCAAGTGTAAGGTCAAGCATCAATAGTTGGATGTAACAGTCATAGAGTAGATGAAGAGTCATAAGGGTAGGTGAACTGCCATAAAGGGGAATGTCAAGGGTCACCCCACCCTTTGCTATATATAGTCCCTCATAACTCATTGTAATGGCTTTTGGTCAACCAAGCTTTTGATAGGAGTATCTTAGAGAAATCTTAGATAGTATTGTAACGAGCCTTGCCTTCTCCACTATGTAGAGCTAGTATATCCCTTTGGAGGAGCAGGTGGAAGTGACTGTAACGTTTCGCTGTCGGAACTAGTGGTTGGTCATGGATGTATTGTATGATTAGAAATTGCACTTCTTAATATAACAGAGGAAACACGGTTCATGCATATCTCGTATTTTATTTCAGGTATCTGTTCACTCTAAATGATATATGTATTAGTTTTCTTATGCATGCATGTGTAGCTATTTTCTCTATATGTATGTATGAATCTTACTGAAACATGTTGTTTTTTTAACCATAACTTTGGATTGCTAGCTAGCTTGCCTTCCATGTTGTGATGCATCTCTGCACATGTGTTCCCTTCTTAAATCTGTGCTATCACAGGTTTCCAAGGGGCGCACTCACCTCACCCTCCATGTGTTAGAACCACTCATGCACCTTCCTTGACTTACTGCATAGGTCACACCCTTGCTACCAACAGGGACATCTTACTTGCCTCTGTGTGAAACTGCGGTCAAGGCGATACCGTATGACCCACTGCTGGGACTCCTACACCAAATAGTTTGAGGTATAATTTGGACTTCTTATCGAGGAGGTCGCCTCACATGTTAGTGGGTCTAGCATTGTCAACATTTCTGGTGCTAGAAGGATGGCCAAATGACAAGTTGTGTCCTCTCATCCTATTTTGAACCTTTGCACATCTATCATGGATTATGTTACTCTCACTGCTCCACGATGTTTTTCGCGTACCAAACATCTTAACATCATGAGGGAGTTTTTTTATCTCTTCTCTGAATTCACGTATGATGGTGAAGGCGAAGTGGCATGGCCTGTATTCTTTCATGACTTCCTTGCCATGCTTGACGAGGAAGATGGATGTTTAGATGAATAGGCTAGTCTGCTGCTTGCACACACACTTCAAGAATCGCCACGACGGTGGTGTTGCATCCTACCAGTTGATAGCGTGCACTCACTTGAGAGTTTCTATGATCTCATTGAAGATAATTTCCATCATTTTGATCCAGAACATCTTAACCAAAAACTGTTATAACAATGGAAGACCCCACATGAATCGCCTATGGATTTTTGGCAACGCTTTCGTGTTTTGCAGTTTCAGGCTCTGAAAAGCCAGATGAATTTTCCTTATCTTTGGGATAGATTCGAGTACTGTCTTAAAAAATCAATCGATCCCAAGAAGAAGTTTGAGCCCAAGCCTTGCTGAGAATACTTCAGTGATGGAGCTTCACAATCATAGATGGACACAATCACTGTCACAAGTCACTATCCACCGTCCCCTCATTAAAAAGCTCCACTATTGCAGAGTGATGCTGGAAAATAGGCATTCACATTTGTTCAGCTATCACATCCTCCCAACATCACTTCATTTAATTTTCACGCAGATTTGGTTGTGAGTCCATTGAGTTCTCACACGCATTTTGTACCACAACCTCGATCTTCGTACTCGGATGATCCTCTGGATGATACTGTCTTGCGTTCTTCCATTCTGGACTCTACACTTGTTGTGAACAAGGATCAAGCCATTGACGAAGTTGGTGTTGCATAACCAACATGCGCTGTCATTCATGAAGAGTATGACTGGGAGCTTGAGCATCAACACTCAGCGAAGGATGACTCCCTTCTGTCTGAGCCTCCTCTATTCTTTCCTGACATTTTTAGTGAACCTACCATCCATGATTTCGCATGTGTATCTTCATCTTCGGATGCACCCATTGTTGATCATTCGCAGGACACACTGGATGTTAGTCCATCATCTTAGAATAGAGAGGATAAACTATTCATTGAAAATCCACTTGAATTCTCATCTACCTTTTCTGGAAACACAGAGGGTAAATTTGTTTGCTTCTCATCTCCCCCTCTGTTTGATTCATTAGATCATGAGGATGCCGATGAAATCATTGATTTTACTGATCATAGCTGTCGTGATCTATTTACTCCCGTATCTAATCATGATGATGATTCTATCGCAATTTATTTTTTGAATCCACCTATTTATGATGATCTATTTGTCGACGAGGTCGAAGCCCCTCCAAACTATCGAGGCACTTTAGCTCGAGCTGATGGTTATGTGAGGCCCTCGCTATTCTGAAGTTGGTTTCACCTCTGATCAGGAAATTGTTGAAACACCCAGGGATCCTCATCACTCATCTGTATTCATTAAAGATTCATCTCACACATAGATCATACTTCCTCCACTCGAACTGCACAATCCCATCGCTCATGCATTGGACGAATATTACATTGCAAGAACACGTTCACGATGCAAGTTGTCTTTGTTTCTTTCATTTGCTTGCATGTCATAGTCAAGAGTATGCGTATGCTTCACAACTGCACATAGTGTCACACAACACCATGACAAGTCCACAGACTGCATGTCATGCACATGCACTCACTTATGTTTTGTAGAAACATTTAAACATGGAGTGTGTTTGTCTTCATTGTTATATCTTTCTCGATTGCTAGTCCACACATTTGGGTTCCTCGTAGACCATGCCTTCACCAACATGGGTCAACCAATGCATCGGTGGCTACATTGGAAGTATCACTTCACGTGATCAGGCCCATGCACCATTAGTTTAGGAGTAGGAGTAGTGTTTTATTTTGGTTGTTTTCTTGCATGCTTCTTTGCTTACTTACCTCACATGTTTGTTTGTATGCTTGCTTGTTTTCTTACTTTCTTCTCTTTCACATTTACTTCTACTTCTCCTTTGTTTTTTTGGTTGTTTTCTTGTTTTGCACTCGCAGGTTAGTTTCACATGAAACCATGTGTGACTCTTGAAACAAGATAGGTAAAGTACAAGAGGCGTTGTGCAACTATCACTACTTGGTTATGTGTCATCCTGCCTCTGTATGAAGAACTTGTTATCTTCAGTCCATGATACGCCAATGGAAAATATGTAGTGTTCGAAGTGAACCTTGGTGAAAGCACAATGTTTGCACACTAACTAGTGTCACCAACTCTGGTCAACTGTTTTTGGGTTAACCCTTGGAAGCTCAGTAAAGTAGAGTAAGGTAAGGGGAAAAACCTTAACAATCATGTCAGAGGTACATATAAAACTACTTGTCTAAAGGAACAACCTCTTATGCTCTCAATAAGTCAGGATCCCTCTTCTGCCCCTGAAATGAATAAGTGCCATGCATATTTATGAAAATGAAAAAAATGAAAAAAATGAAAAAATGAATAAGACGAAAGAAGAGAAAGGCTTGCTACACAGAGAGGTGATGTAAGTAACTGTGCCAGGGTACTGACCATGCTCACTGGCAGCAGATAAATTCTTGTGTTCCTGCATGACTCTTTTGGGGCATTGTCCAGTCCTACTGGCATCAGAGAAACACTAGAGATGAAACTAAAACTCCGACTATACTGCTTGTGCACCAATATACCCCTCAACCCCAATCGAAACAAATGTGTTAGCTTGGATTGGAATGTGTGTTGTCCAACCAAGGGCTTGGCAGATGCTAGATCTTACAATCAAGCAGGTGTGAAAACCAAGATGAATAGATAATTGAACAATACTTCTGGAGGTGTTAGAATTTCTTTTCACAAACAAGTTCCATTCACAAAGCTGGAGTTCTACCACTGTGTCGCCAAGTGTTGTAGCGGCTACAACCACCCTCCAAAAGTTTGCCTTAGCTTCATTTTGGAGCCTCCCTACCAACCATCCTCAGCAGCATGTCTTTCCCTGTCAAGTACACAAGCTTTAGTGGTTTTCTAGCAGCATGATAACCTGTGCATGATAGCTTGTTGCATTCCCCTCACAGACTGCTTCTATGGACTTGGTCACACTGCAGGCTGAACAACTCGCTCAAGAAATTGAGCAATTATGGAGGGGAACCAACCTTCCCTCCAGAAATTGCATAATCCTGACTGGAAGCCTACTGGCCTAAGGAATTGCACAATTTTTCTTGTCAGCCATCCGTTAAAAAACTACGCAATCTAGCCCAGTAGGACTCCTCACCTCAGAAATTACGCAATCCTTCTAGGCTGCCAACCCAACTTCCTCCTAGAAACTGCGCAAAATATTCCCTCAATCAGGGAGGCTATTGCATGTGCCATCGGGTTCACCAGTTCCACCCAGGACCAAGAAAACTTGACTTGCACGAATGGCCTTCTTTTTCCCGAAATAGAAAAAACGCAACACGCAAAAAAATCCCTAGATTTTAGGGAGCTATTTTTAGTAGTTGGAGGTTACATGCAAAGATCGTTTTAGAATCTTTCCTCCAGGTGTTTCTTTTTCCTAGATTTGTGGCATGCATGTCTCAACATCAAACTTATTTATTTGACGCTTCAGAGCTCAATTCTTCACATCGATCTTGGAGCTTTGACAACGCACAACACATCTAGGACTCTTCGATGCATCCAACTCAACTATTTATGGGTATGTCCTCTCAATTTGTCTTTTGCAACATTTATGTTGCTTTTTATGTTTTGGCTTGTGTGAGTGTTGTCTACTTGATTTCTGTGAACACTTGTTGTTGTTTGCATGTCGTTTAAGTTTTCATTAGCATCTCCCTGTTATCGCATGAATGATATTGTTTTGCATGAATGGTCACCGATTCAGCGACTCCCTTCACCCACATCCATGTTCATTTATTTTCTAAATATTTCATTCATTGTTTTCATGCAACATCATTCACCTCTTTTTACACTCAGTATCGCCACACATTCACATTCACATCTGCTTTCAGTTTCATGTCGGCAGGGCTTGGCAGCCTTGGCTTGGGATCTACCTCACCAAGACAGCATTGTGCAATCCTAAGAGGGAAAGATTTGCCTTCCTCTTAGAAAATGTGCATTTATGCCCAGTGACTCTCCTCTAGTCTTGCATTGCACAATTATAAGAGGTAGTGACTACTAGCCCAGAAAATTGCGCAATGCAGTCATTGGGCCTGCAACACTTGCCAGCTGGAATTACTCATTGTGCAATCCCAACATCTAGTGGGCCAGTCTGGATTGCACATTGCACAATTCTAGTAGCTAGGTAGCTTCCCAACATCCCGAACTACCTTTTCCATAGCTTTGGTAGTGAGTCTCCCAGCCTCCCAGGAAAAATTGTGCAATCATTACCAGTCAATCCCTAGGTATGTTGTATGTTGTTCCTCACATTTTCTTTGGTTTTAGCTAATAGATTTCTTGCCATGCATGTTTCCATGTCTCAAAATCTAGCAAATGTTCATCCATCATTGAGCAGTTCAGGATCAATGGCCTCCAAGAGAGCAGGATCAAAGGACACTGGCAGAAGTGCAATTGGAGCAACAGTTCAACGAGTGTCTACAAGTTCTCCGATCTATGAAGACACCAAGCTGATTGTAGACAAGGACATCAAGCTGAAATGGAAAGAGGACAATGATGCATTTGTAGACACATTTGAGGAAGACCTCGAAGACCTCCAAGTCTATGTGAACATTCACAAGTTTGGCTTCTACTAGATTGCATGCAGGTATCCCATGTTCCCATGCATGAACATGATACATTGGATCATCTCACGCACCAACTTTGAGACGATGCCATTGAGAATTGTCAGCGGGACGGAGATTGTGACCTTTAGGGCATAGGGTTATGAATAAATGTACCATATGTCGAAGCCTGTGGTCACCATGGAGACACCCTTCAACATACCTAGTAGCAACGCCAACTCCAGGGATATCTTGAAGAACTAGGTGAAGGAGCAGGCCAAATTCAGGATCACACCCAACCAGATCTACAAGACGAAGATACTGTGAAAGGCGTATCAATACTTGTTCATTTTTTCATGTCGCTTGTATGTCCAAGAGAGCACAGAAACCTTCCCGTAGAGTTGGGTGATCATGTTGGACCAACTAGCTAGTGAAGGCAAAGCATGCAACTGGTCCGACATGTTGGCTCACTGGCTGAAGGAACTGGTAGCAAGAGATCGACAACCGCCCAAAGGTCAGCAAGCAGAAATCTACATGTCCGCTTACATCTTGATTGAAATTCGTGCCTGTGAGGAGTTCCCGGGCTCGAAGTAGGCATGGACATCGGCGGAGGCCTCTGTGAACACTTATTGTAAAATGTTGTCTGAATGCAGCTTCAAAGGAGTTATCACATAGCTATCCGAACATTTTGTCACCTGGGTGTACAATATGATATTTGAACAGGATCTACCCTGCATGTTGAAGGAACCAATGGAGGCACTGATCGATATAGCAGATTGGTATGCCTCACCGCTCGACACCTTCATACAGATGTACAATGAGGACAAGCCTACTCATGTTCTACCGAAGTTTGCCTTGGAAAAACTCGGCATCGGGAAGTACCATACCACATCTCGGCACAACTGTCATCTAGGCTGCAATAGAAGAAGAAGTCACCTTGGCCCACTCTTTCGTTGTCGAGCGGGTTATACGAGATAAGGAATTTCAAGCATGTGGATGTCGAAGTAGAGGAGATCAAGAAATATCCATTTGATTCCTGAAGCTACAATCCGTTTGAGCTATATTGTCATGTAAAAGATCACTGAACAAGAGTACAATTTCAGTGGAGCCACAGGGCATGTCATTGGGTGGAGGAGGACCCATGGACATATTGTTATAGCTTCTCTAGACCCAATGAACTGGCTGCATCTTTGTGGAATGGTTAGCAAAGTAGTGTGAAGAAGCATTTTGGAGAGCACCAACAGCAACAGCAATAGAGGTAAACAAACCATTGTGCGACAAGCACAAGAGGCACATTCTCAACAGCATGGATGAGGAACAAAGCTGCAAGTTCTGAGTAGACCCACTTGTGTAGAAAAAAGCTTGGGAAATAGAAGCGAAGAGGCAATAGCGTGACAAGAATAACGCGCAAAGGGAGAGGAAAAAACAAGGAATGCAGGAAAGAGAGAAGGAGTTTCATTTTTGAACAAGAAACTCTGGAAGAGGAGCTGTGTAGACAAGTACAACAGGGGGCGCAACATGTACAAATAGATGAAATTGCGCCCATACAGGTAGTCGACTCATCTGAATAGTTGGCACCAAGTAGATAGGGTGATCCATTGCAGGAGCAGGACTTTTCTCAAGAGATTGAATAAGCACTTGAGCATATGGATATGGACATGGAGCAACAGGAGTTAGAGCAAGGCATCGACCTCATGCCTTGCCACGAAGAGGTCGATCCACCAACTTCACCAGATCTAGAAGTGGAGCAAGTCCCAAGCAGCCAAGGGGACAATGAAATCCTTGGAAACAATCTGGAGGGAGAAATGCACAATATCTCATTCACTGAGGTACAACATAGAGTTGTGAAATCTTGCAGAGTGTCGACTCCGAAAGATCACACATCTCCTGCGTAGTTTAAGGAATGAGTGATCGTGTTTGATGTGCATAAACATCCAACAACATTGGACGATGCTACCATAGCATATGCCGAAGCGACTAGCTCAAGTGTTCACTTCTTGATAGCTGAGAACGATCGAATGGTTAAGGAATTACAAATGGGCAAGTAGGGAGGAGAACTGGTTAAAGCATCCTCTCAAGAATAATTGGAGAAGGTAACACTAGATTAAGTATTGACCCTTGACACAGTCATGTGGGAATTGTATTCCAAGTTTGGTAACGTGCATAGGGTAGTTGTCCATCTCAATGGTTGGCAGTAGTGATGTGCGAGGAGAGCACATATCTTATCGAATGTGCATGCCGTTGTTGATTACAAGAGAAAATGGAAAATGAGATACAAGGGAACCCCATTACACTTGCCTAAGATGATGAATCCCAGAGTAGTCAAGCTGATGGCATGCATCCAGAGTCAGATCCGAAACTATGAAGATCTCCCACAGCTCATCACTAGTCTACAGGTTTCCCATGCACGAGTATTCAGGAGTATGGATGTTGTTGTGCGTGCACATGCGATCCCATCTATTGGGAAACTCACCTAGGGAAAGACAAAGGCACAGGTCCAACTAGAGTTTGACTCGTACTTTGACGAGTTGATGCGCATAGCCACCAACTCATACTTGGTGATCAGTGCAGACACCATGCACAAGTATGTTGCTGGTCCGGCCACACTCAAGACAATGGTGCACATGCTATAAGACGAGTTGGACAAAGGAGCCTCAGTAGTGTACCTAGATGCTTTGGAGGCAAGAGTTTGTTGCTAGAAGGATGTCACCTTAGAGTACACGGACACCATCGCAGACTACCAAGCTTGGCATCAACTCGCTACTATCGACCACCATGAGGATGTCGAAGAGCTGGTCTTCCCATAACTATCTGAGTCATATTGATGTCTTGCATGGGTTTCTCAACCCTATTTTATCTCACATGGGTACATGTGCATATTGTATGTAATATCTTGTCAAGTGTAACGTCAATTGTAAGGTCAAGTGTCAATAGTTGGATGTAACAACCATAGAGTAGATGAAGAGTCATGAGGGTAGGTGAACTGTCACAAAGGGGAATGTCATGGGCCACACCACACTTTGCTGTATATAGTCCCTCATAACTCATTGTAAAGGATTTTGGTCAGCCAAGCTTCCAATAGCAGTGTCTTAGAGAAAGCTTGGATAGTATTGTAACAAGCCTTGCTTTCTCCATTGCGCAGAGCTAGTATATCTCTTTGGAGGAGCAAGCAACAGTGACTGTAACATTCCATTTTTGGAACTAGTTGTTGGTCATGGATGTATTGTATGAATAGAAGTTACACTTCTTAATATAACAGAGTGAGCAAGGTTCATGCATATGTCGTATTGTATTTCAGCTATCTGTTTACTCTAAATGATATATGTATCGGTTTTCTTATGCATGCATGTGTAGCTATTTTATGTATATGTATGTATGAATCTTACTAAAACATGATGTTGGTTTAACCATCACTCTGGATTGCTAGCCAAATTTCCTTCGATGTTGTGATGCATCTTTGTTCATGTGTTCCCTTATTAAATTCGTGCTATCATAGGTTTCCAAGGGGCGCACTCACCTCACCCTCCGTGTGTTAGAACTGCTCATGCACCTTCCTTGACTTACTACATAGGTCACACCCTTGCTACCAATAGGGACATCTTACTTGCCTCTGTGTGAAACCGCGGTCAAGGCGATACTGTACGACCCACTGCTGGGACTCCTACGCCAAACAGTCTGAGGTCTAATTTGGACTTCTTATCGGGGAGATCGCCTCACATGTTAGCGGGTCCAACACCATCAACATTTCTGGTGCCAGAAGGATGGCCAAATGACAAGATGTGTCCTCTCATCCTGTTTTGAACCTTTGCACTTCTATCATGGATTATTTTACTCTCAACCCTCCACGATGTTTTTCGCATATCAAACATCTCAACATCATGAGGGAGTTTTTTGATCTCTTGTATGAATTCACGTATGATGGTGAAGGCGAAGTGGTATGGAATGTATTATTACATGACATCCTTTCCATGCTTGACGAGGAAGATGGATGCTCTGACAAACATGCCGATCTGTTGATTGCACACACACTTTGCAAATCCCCATGACGGTGGTGCTGCATCCTACCAGTTGAAAACGTGCACTCACATGAGAATATATGTGATCTCATTGAAGATACTTTCCATCATTTTGATCCAGAACATCTTGACCGAAAACTGTTACAACAACGGAAGGCCCCACATGAATCGCTTATGGATTTTTGGCAGCGCTTCTCTATTTTACAGTTTCAGGCTCCGAAAATCCAGATGAATTTTCCTTATCTTTGGGATAGATTCGACTACTGTCTTAACAAATCAATCCATCCTAAGAATAAGTTTGTGCCCAAGCCTCAATGAGAACACTGTAGTGATGGAGCTACACAATCATATATGGATATAGTCACTGTCATAAGTGACTATCCTTTGTCTCCTCATCAAAAATATCCACCATTACAGAGCGATGCGAGAAAACAATCATTCACATCTATTCAGCTATCACATCCTCCCAACATCACTTCACTTAATTTTGACACAGATTTGGTTGTGAGTCCATTGAGTTCTCACACGCATTTTGTACCACAACCTCCATATTCTTACTTGGATGGTCCTCTGAATGATACTATCTTGTGTTCTTCCATTCCAGAATCTACACTTGTTGTGAACAAGGATCAAGCCATTGACGGAGTTGATGTTGTACAACCAAAATGTGTTGTCATTCATGAAGAGTATGACTAGGAGCTTGAGCATCAACACTCAGCGAAGGATGAATCCCTTCTATCTGAGCCTCCTTTATTCTTTCCTGACATTTTCAGTGAACCTACCATCCATGATTTTGCATGTGTATATTCGTCTTTGGATGCACCTATTGTTGATAATTTGTAGGACACATCGGATGTCAGCCCATCATCTGACAATAGAGAGGATAAACTATTCATTGAAAACCCACTTGACTTTTCATTTTCATTTTCTAGAAACACAGAGGGTGAATTTAACTGCTTCTCATCTTCCCCTCTCTTTGATTCATTAGATCATGAGGACGTCGATGAAATCATTGATTTTACTGATCATAGTTGTCGTGATCTATTTACTCTCGTATCTGATCACGATGATGAGTCTATCGTAGTTGATTTTTTGAAGGCACCTCTTTATGATGATCTATCTATCGACGAGGTTGAAGCCCCCCAGAGTATCGAGGCACTTTAGCCCAAGCTGATGGTTATGTCAAGCCCTTGCTATCCTAAGATTGGTTTCACTTCTGATCAGGAAATTTTTGAAACACCCAAGGATCCTCATCACTCATCTGTATGCATTGAAGATTGATCTCACACATAGATCATACTTCATCCACTTGAATTGCACAATCCCATCACTCATGCATTGGAGGAATATTACATTTCAAGCACACGTGCACGGCGCAATTTTTCTTTGTTTCTTTAATTTTCTTGCATGTCACAATCAAGAGTATGCGTATGCTTCACAGCTACATGTAGTGTCGCAAAACACCATGAAAAGTTCACGGCCTGCATGTCATGCACTTGCACTCACTTATGTTATGTGGACACATTTAAACATGGAATGTGTTTGTATTCATTGTTATATCCTTCTTACTTTCTAGCTCGCACAACCGGATTGCTCGCGGACCATGCCTTCACCAACATGGGTCAACCAATGCGTCGGTGGCTGCATTGGAAGTATCACTTCATGTGATCAGGCCCATGCACATTAGCTTAGGTGTAGGAGTAGTGTTTTCTTTTGGTTGTTTTCATGCATGCTTCTTTGCTTACTTACCTTGCATGTTTGTTTTTCCTCTTGCTTGTCTACTTACTTGCTTTGCTTTCACATTTAGTTTTACTTCTCCTTCATTTTGTTGGTTGTTTGCTTGTTTTGTGCTCGTAGGTGAGTTTCACATGAAACCATGTGTGACTCTTGAAACAAGCTGGGTAAAGTACAAGAGGCCTTGTGCAGCTATCCCTACATGGTTATATGTCATCCTCCCTCAGTATTAAGAACTTGTTGTCTTCAGTCAATGATATGCCAATGGAAAATATGTATTGTTTGAAGTGAACCTTGGTGAAAACACAACGTTTGCAAACTAACTAGTGTCACCTACTCTATTCGGTTGTTTTTGGGTTAACCTTTGGTAGCTCAGTGAAGTAGAGTAAGGTGAGGGGAAAAACATTAACAAGCACGTCAGAGGTACATATGAAACTACTTGTCTGAAGGAACAACCTCTTCTTCTCTGAATAAGTTGGGATCCCTCTGTTGCCCCTAAAATGAATAAGTGCTATGCACAGTTATGAAAATGAAAATGAAAAAAAATGAAAAGTGAAAATTTTCAAAATGGAAAATGAATAAGGTGAAATAAGAGAAAGGTTTGCTGCTCAGAGAGGTGATGCAAGTAACTCCACTGGGGTACTGACTAGGCTCGCTGGCAAGGGAGCAATACTTGTGTTCCTGCGTGACTCTGTGGGGGTATTGTCCATGCCTACTGGCATCAGAGAAACACCAAATATGAAACTAAAACTCTGACGAATGTACTACTTGTGCACCAATATATCCCTCAACCCCAATCAAAACAATTTTTTTGGCTTGTCTTGGAATGTGTTGCGACCAACCAAGGGCTTGGCAGATGCTAGATATTACAATCAAGCAAGTGTTAAAACCAAGACGAATAGAGAAATCAACAATACTTCCATAGGTGTTAGACTTTATTTTCATGAACAAGGTCCATTCAGAGAGTTGGAGTTCTACCAGTGTGTCACCAAGTGTTGTAGCGGCTACAACCACCCTCCAAAATTTTTCCTTAGCTTCATACTCGAGCCTCCCTACAAACCATCCTCAGTAAGATGTCTTTCCCTGTCAAGTACACAAGCTTCAGTGGTTTTCTAGCAGCATGACAGTGGGTGCATGATAGCTTGTTGCATTCCCCTCATAGGCTCCTTCCGCGGACTTGGTCTGGATGCAGGCTAAACAAATCGCTCAAAAAATTGTGCAATTATGGAGGGGAACTAGCCTTCCCTCCAAAAATTGCACAATCTTGACTGGCAGCTTGCTGGCCTCAGGAATTGTGCAATTTTGCCTGTCAACCTTCCATGAAAAAACTGTGCAATCTAGGCTAGTAGGATTGTTCAACCCAGAAATTGTGCAATCCTTCTGGGCAGCCAACCCAGCTTCCTTCCAAAAACTACGCAAAAGCTTCCCTCAGTCAAGGAAGTTATTGTATGTGCCACCGGGTTGATCAATTCCACCCAGGACTGAGAAAACTTGACATGCATGCATGGCTTGATTTTTCCCAAAATAGAAAAAAACAACATGCAAAAGACATCCCTAGATTTTAGGGAGCTATTTTTAGGAGTTTTAGGTTACATGCAAATATCGTTTTAGAATCTTTCCTCCAAGTGTTGCTTTTTCCTAGATTTGTGGCATGCGCGTATAAGCATGAAACTTACTTATTTGACACTTTAAAACTCACTTCTTCACATCGATATTGGAGCTTTGACATCCCAAAACACATCCAGGAGACTTCGATGCATCCAACTCTACTATTTATAGGTAAGTCATCTCAATTTGTCTTCTACCACATTTCTGTCGCTTTTTGTGTTTTGGCTTGTGTAAGTGTTGTCTGCTTGATTTTTGTGAATGCTTACCGTCAATTGTGTGCATATTAGCTTGTACTAGCACCGTTTAAGTTTTCATTATCATCTCACTGCTGTCACATGCATGACATTGTTTTGCATGAAGTGTCGCTGATTCGGCGACTCGCTTCATTGACATGCATGTTCTTCTATTTTCTGAATCTTCCATTCACTGTTTGCATGCACGATAATTCACTTATTTTTACACTTAGTATCCATGCATTCACATTCACATCTGCTTTTAGTTGCCCATCGGTGGGTCTAGGCAGCCTTGGATCGGGCTCTACCTCACCAAGACAACATTGTGTTATCCTGAGAGGGCAGGCTTTGCCTTCCTCTCAGAAAATGCGCATTTGTTCCTAGCGACTATCCTCCAGTCTTTCATTGCACAATTTTCTGAGACAGTGACTACTGGCCCAGAAAATTGTGCAATGTAGTCACTAGGCCTGCAATCCTTGCCAGTTGCAATTGTGCATTGCAAAATGTAGTCACTATCCTGCAAGCCTTTCCAGCTGCAATTGCACATTGCATAATGCAGTCACTAGGCCTGCAACCCTTGCCAGCTGTAATTGTGAATTGCGTAATCCCAGTAGCCAACATGCCATTCTGGATTGTACATTGCATAATTCCAGTAGCTAGCCAACCTCCCAGTAGCTCATAATGCCTTTTGTTCAGTTCTGGCAGCCAGTCTCCCAGCCTCCCAGCGAAAATTGCGCAATCCTTGCCCGTCAATCCCCAGGTATGTTGTATGTTGTTCCTTAAGTTCGATTTGGTTTTAGATGATAGATTTCTTGCCATGCATGTCGCCATGTCTCCAGATCTAGTAGATGTTCATCTGTCTTTGAGTAGTTCAGGATCAATGGCCTCCAAGAGAGCAAGATCAAAGGAGACTGACAACAGTGAAACTAGAGCAACATTTGAGTGAGTGTCTACAACATTTCCGATCTATGAAGACACCAAGTTGATTGTAGACAAGGACATCAAGATGAAATGGCAAGAGGTCAATCATGCATTTGCAGGCACATTTGGGGAAGACCTCGTAGACCGCCAAGTCTATGTGAACATTCACAGGTCTGGCTTGTACTGGATTGCGTGCATGTATCCCTGTTCCTATGCACGAACATGATACATTGGATCATCTTGCACACCGACCCTGAGACAATGACATTGAGCAGTTTCAGCGGGACAGAGATTGTGACCTTCAAGGCACAGGATTATGAACAGATGTACCATATGTTGAAGCCCATGGTCACCATGGAGACACCCTTCGGCATACCCAATAGCAATTCCAACTCTAGGGATATCTTGAAGAACTCGGTGAAGGAGCCGGCCAAATTCAAGATGACAACCACCCAGATCTATAAGATGAAGATACTGTAGAAGGCATATCAATACTTGGTCATTTTTGCGTGTCGCTTGTATGGCCAATAAAGCACGGAAACCTTCTTGCAGAGTTGGGTGATCGCATTGGACCAACTGGCCAGTGAAGGCAAAGCATGCAACTAGTCTGAAATGTTGGCTCACTGGCTAAAGGAATAGGTAACAAGAGCTCGATAGCCACCCAAAGGTTAGCAAGTGGAAACCTACATGTTCGCTTACATCTTGGATGCAATTTGTGCCCATCAGGAGTTCCCAGGCTCGAAGTAGGCATGGACACCATTGGAGACCTCTCTAAACACTTATTGTAAAATGTTGTTCGAATGTAGCTTCAGAGGATTTATCACACAACTGTCCGATCATTTTGTCACTCATGTGTACAAGATGATATTTGAACAGGATCCTCCCTAAATGTTGAAGGCACCAATGGAGGCACTAATCGATATAGCAGATTGGTATTCCTCACCACTCGACACCTTCATACAGATGAACAACACGGAGAAGCCTCCTCATGTTCTAGTGAAGTTTTCCTTGGAAAAGATCGTCATGTAGGAAGTTTCATACCACATCTCAGCACAACTGTCATCTAGACTGCATTGGAAGAAGAAGGAACCTTGGCCCGCTCTTCCGTTGTGGTTTTGGTTATAAGATATAAGGAATTTCAAGCATGAGGATGTCGAAGCAGAGGATATCAAGAAATATCCATTCGATGTCCAAAGCTACAATCCGTATGACCTGGATTGTCTTGTAAAAGATCATTGCACGACAATACAGTTTCAGTGGAGCCACGGGGCTTGTCGTTGGGCGGAGGAGGACTCATAGAGATATTTTTATAGCTTCTCCAGGCCCAATGAACTGGTCGGCATTGCTATGGAATGGTTAGTGAAGCAGTGTGAAGAAGCATCCTAGAGAGCACTACTAGCAGCAGAAACAGAGGTAAACATACCAGTGCGTGAAAAGGGTAAGAAGAATATTCTCAATAGAATGGAGGAGGAACAAAGCTGCAAGTTCTGAGCAAGCCCACTTGTACAGAAAGTAGCTTTGATAATAGAGGTGAATAGGCAAGGTCCCGATAAGAGGAATGCGCAAAAGGAAGAAGAAAAAATGGAAAATAGAGGAAACAAAGAAGGAGTTGCATGAGTTGAAGGAGAAACTTTGGAAGGAACAGGAGCTACATGGACAGGAGAAGGAAGCGTAGCAAGAATAGGTACAGAAGGGGGGGCAACATGTATAGATAGATGAAACTGTGCTTGTACAGGTAGTCGACTAATCTGAACAGTTGGCACCAAATAGGAAGCATGACCCATCGCAGGAGTAGGACTTTGCTCAAGAGATTGAACAAACACTTGAGCAGATGGAAACGAACATGGAGAAACAATTGTTAGAGAAAGACATTGACTTCGTGCCTCACCACCAAGATGTCGATCCAACAGCTTCATCGTATCCAGAAGCAGAGCAAGTCCCAAGTGACCAAGGGGACACTGAAATCCTTGGAGACAATAAGGAGGGAGAAGTGAACAACATGTCATTCAATGAGTCCCAACATAGACTTGTGAAATATCACAGAGTGTTGAATTTAGAAGATCACACATCTCCTGCATAGTTTGAGGAATGAGTGATCGTTCATGACGTGCTTAAACATCCAACAACATTGGACGATGCTACCAGAGCATATGATGAAGCCACTAGCTCGAGTGTTCGCTTCTTGATAGCTGAGAACGAGCGAATAGATAAGGAATTACAGATGGCCAAGTAGGGAGGAGAACTGGTTACATCATTCGCCGAGCAGAATTGAAGGAAGCAACATTAGAGGAAGTATTGTCCCTTGACATAGTCATGTGAGCATTGTATTCCAGGTTTGGTACCGTACATAAGGCAGTTGTCCATCTGAATAGTTGGCAGCATCGATGTGCGAGGAGAACATGTATCCTATCGAACGTGCATGCTGCTATTAATTACATGCAAACATGGACAGTGAGATACAAGGGAGCCTTGTTACACTTGCCTAAGATGTGAAGCCCAGAGTGGTTGAGCTGAAGGCATGCATCTGGAGTCAGATCCAGAACTATGAAGATCTCCCATAGCTCATCACTAGTCTACAGGCTTCCCATGCACGAGTATTTAGGAGTATGGATGTTGTTGTGCCCACACATGCGATCCCATCTATTGGGACACTCAGCTAGGCAAAGACAAGGGCACAGGTTTTCCAGGAGCTTGACTCTTACTTTGACGAGTTGATGCACATAGCCACTAGCCCAGACTTGGTGATCAGTGCAGTCACCATGCAAAAGTATGTTGCTGGTCCAGCCACACTGAAGACAATGATCCACATGCTATTAGATGAGTTGGACAAGGAGCCCAAGCAGTGTACCCAGATGATGTGGAGGCAAGAGTTCATTTCCGCAAAGATGTCACCTTAGAGTACACGGACACCATCGTGGACTACCAAGCTTGGCATCGGTTCACTACTGTCAACCACCATGCGAATGTCGAATAGTTGGTCTTCCCATAGATGTCTAAGTTATAGTGATGTCTTGCATGGCTTGCTGAAGCCTAATTTTTCTCATATGGGTACATATGTAGATTTCCTGTAATGTCTTGTCGTGTGTAAGTTCAAGTATCGATAGTTGGATGTAACAATCATAGAGTAGATGAAGAGTCATGAGGGTAGGTGAACTTTTACAAAGGGGAATGTCAAGGGTCACCTCACCCTTTGATAGATATAGTCCCTCATAACTCATTTTAGAGGCTTTTGGTCAGCCAAGCTTGTGATAGGAGTATCTTAGAGAAATATTGGAAATTATTGTAACGAGCCTTGACATCTCCACTGCGTAGAGTTAGTATATCTCTTAGGAGGAGTAGTCAGCAGTGAGTGTAACATTCCACTGTCAGAACTAGTGGTTGGTCATGGATGTATTGTATGACTGGAACTTACACTTCTTAATATAAAGAGCCACCACGTTTCATGCATATGTCATATTGTATTTCTGCTATCTGTTTACTCTAAATGATATATGTATCTGTTTTCTTACGCATGCATGTGTAGCTATTTTCTGTATATGTATGTATGAGTCTTCTTAAAACATGCTATTGGTTTAACCATCTCTTTGGATTTCTAGCTAGCTTTCCTTCCATGTTGTGATGCATCTTTTCTCGTGTGTTCCCTTCCTAAATCCATGCTATCACAGGTTTCCAAAGGGCGCACTCACCTCACCCTCTATGTCTTAGAACCACTCATTCACCTTCCTTGACTTACTGCATTGGTCACACCCTTGCTACCAACATGGACATCTTAATTGTGTGTGTGCGAAACTGCAGTCAAGGCGATAACGTACGACCCACTACTGGGACTCCTACACCAAATGGTCTGAGGTCTAACTGGGACTTCTTACCACGGAGATCCCTTGACATGTTGGTGGGTCCAACACCATCAACAGATGAATCTAATAGCCTATGAAATTAGAAAAGTGGGTTCCTTAGATATCAAAGAAGCTGCATTCAAAGCTACTGTAAAAGTTAAACAAAAGGAAGAATCGAGTTATGTATCAGAAGAAGAAGAGGAAAATTTCATAAAGGAACTCCAAGTGGGTACAGGAAGATTCAGATGTAAGCTTCCCTTCAAGTGTTTTGCTTGTGGTAGAGTGTCATTACGCTGCTAAGTCTCCCTATAGAGAAAATCATGAGAAAGGGAAATAAGCTGCAAAAATAAATAGGAGAAGGTTTGAAAACAAGAGAAGTTTTTATACACATGAAGACAGTGATGGTATTTCAAATAATGAAGAAGGTGAGTCTGATCAAGAATGCCAAATACTTATGACATTTGAAGATAGAAGTAGTAATGAGTCTGATGATCATTTCATGGATTCCCTAGAAGAAAAGGATAATTTTATTGAATAAATACTCAGCTTAAGATTTGTCTAGAAGAAGATAAATTAGCAAAAGAAACTTTTAAGAAACAAATCATAGAAAAGGAAGAGCATAATGAAAAGCTAGAATGTGAAATAGTAAGTCTAAGGAAAGAACTTGAGAAAGCCAAAAGTCTTAATCTTAGATTTTCTAACGGATTTGAAACCTTGGATGAAATCATCGAATTTCAACACTCTCCTCTTATAAATATAGGCCTTGGATACACTGAAGAAACATCAAATACTATAAAGTCTTCTACGGAAACAAGAAGCTATCTCAATACAGTAAAAAGAAGCAGTCAACAAAAATCCAACCTATAGCAAAAGAGTAAAGGACCAAATACTTCCGAGGTAAATTCTACTTGGTTCAATCAAAAGGAAAACAACGCTAGAAGGTACCATACTCCAAAAACCATCTACTTTAATGGACAATGTTTCGCTTTTCACAATTTTGGTAATAAGGATGCTTAATATGTTGCTTACAAAACTATCATGACTAGAGAAATAAGAAAACAAAAGAATGAGATTGAGATAAAGAAATACTCTTACATAGCCTTCTCTCTTCTTCAATATGAAACTGAATGTTTTTTTTGCAATTACTTTAGCATAAATAATTTGATTGCAGGAGCAAAGGACGATCAACACCTTAGAATGAGCAAATGGAAACAACATCTAAGGTATCGAAGAAGAAGACCATCAAATCAGAGAATTGTGGTCTAACTTTATATGCAGGAGATCAAGGAAACTTGTGGTAAATTGATAGTGGATTCTCAAAACACATCACAAGTGATAAAGATAATTTTATGTCTTTTAATGAAATAAGTAAATAAAATAACATAACCTTTGGAAATAATTCACCTGCTGCTATCAAAGGAAAAAGAACTATTTTTCTAAAAGAAAAAGTTAAAGATGGAAATTCTTTTTTTGTTGATGGGTTGAATCATAAGTTGTTAAGTTTTAGCCAAATATGTGATGAAGGGAATGAAGTTGTTTTCAGATCAAAGAATTGTGTGGTTTGAAATCTCGATACAGGAAAAGATGTAATAAAAGGAACAAGAACTCCAAGTAATGTTTATGTCTTGGAAGGAGGTTTAGAACAATGTTACTTAAGAAAAGCATAAGAAAGTTGGTTGTGGCACAAAAGATTGGGACATCTAAGCTTTACTCACATACATAAGACAAGCAAGCTAAGAGAAGTTCATGATTTACCTAGCATATCTCTACTAAAAAATACTATATGCAAATAATGTCAATTTGATAAGAAAACTAGGGTAAAATTAAATACCAAAGAAGGTTTCACAAGTAAGCCCCTTGAACGTGTTCATACTGATTTGTGTGGGCCAATGACGAAAAATTCACCCACAGGTGAATAATATTTCATCTTATTTATTGGTGAATTTACTGGAACATGCTAGATTGGTTTATGAAAACATAAAGATGAAGAATTTGATAAATTTAAGGTCTTCAAAGCTTTAGTAAGGAATGAGTTAGACTTAAAAATCAAATTTCTGAGATCTGACAAGGGAGGAAAATTCATATCAGATGAATTTTTTGACGTTTGTGAACAACATGGCATCAAGAGGCAGTTCTCTATAGCAAAGACTCCTCAACAAAATGGGTTTGTAGAAAGAATGAACAGAACAATTCAACAAATGGAACGTTCCATGCTTGATGAGTCTGGGACAACTCATACCTTTTGGGGTGACGCAGCACATACAATAGTAACTATTCTCAACAAAGCTCATATCCATGTAAACAGTGATAAAACACCTCATGAACTTTGGTTCGATAAACCTCCAACAGTCCAACATTTTAGAGTCTTTGGAAGTAAATAAAGAATACTAATGATAATCTTGCCAAGTTTGAAGCTAGAGTAGTTGAAGGAATTCTACTTGGTTACTCCTCTAGAAGTAAAGGATACAAATTCTACAATAAAAAAATTCAAAATATTATTGCATGTATTGATGTTGTAATCGATGAAGCATGCACAGGTTCCAAAAGAGAAACACCAACAGATGGTGAATTTATTTCCACAATGATCCAAAGGGATGTAAGGAAAGAAATCAGTGAAGCACTTGAAGAAAGAATTAATAATATCCAAGCATTAAAAAAGACTCCATCTAGGTATGTTCATAAAAATCATCCAAAATGTCAAATCATAGGAGAAAAGGAAGTTGGAGTACAAACTAGAAGAGCCCTTGTTGGAACTCCTAGTTATCTGGCCTTAATATCCACAATTGAACCACAAAATGAAAATCAAGAAAGGAAAGATGAATGTTGGGTTAAGGCTATGAATGGATGACTTGACCAAATAGAAAAGAATCATACATGGGATTTAGTACCTAGACCTTATGATAATAATGTTATTGGGAAAAAATGGGTATTCAAAAATAAATTAAATGAGAATAGAGAAGTAATTAGAAATAAATCATTACTCATTTGCAAAGGCTATTCTCAACAAGAAGGAATACACTTTGAAGAAACATTTGCACCTGTAGCCGGAATTGAAGCCATAATAATGTTTCTTTCCTTTTCAATCTTTTATCATTTCAAAGTCTACCAAATGGATGTTAAATATGCATTTTTTAATGGGAACCTAGAACAAGAAGTCTATATTGAACAACTTGAAGGGTTCATTCTAGGAAATGATGAAAATATTGTTTTCAAGCTCAAGAAGGCATTATATGGGCTAGAAAAACCCCTCATGCATGGTATTATCGCCTTAACAGGTATCGTCAACAACAAGGCTTCACTAAGGGGTTTGCAGATAGCAACCTATATATAAAGGTGGATAATGGTAAAATTTTAATTGTTCTTGTTTACATGGATTCCATCATCTTTAGTAACAATGAAGAATCCATGAGTCAAAGGTTTGCTGATGTCATGCAACAAGAATTTGAAATGTCTTTACTTAGTGAACTAACATAATTTCTTGGTTTACAAGTACAACAAGAAAAGAATGGCATCTTTCTCTCACAAACAAAGTACCTCAATAAGATTATAAAGAAATATGGAATGGAAGATGGCAAACTGGTATGCACACCAATGGTGACAGGATGTAGTCTTAGTTTACATGATGATTATCGCACAGTCAGCCAACCAAAATGCAAATCCATGATCGGAAGTCTACCTTATCTTATAGGAACGAGACTAGATATCATGCATGTAGTTGGGATTGTTGGATGATTCCAAGCTAATCCAAAAGAAACTCATTTTTAGGAATTCAAAAGAATATTCAAATATCTACAAGGCACTCAAGGCTTTGCTTTATGGTATCCCAAATATGAAAATATTACTCTTCATGCCTATAAAAATGAAGATTAGGCAGGAAATGTTGATGATAGAAAAAACACTAGTTGAGGAGCATTCTATATGGGGCCCCACTTGGTATCATGGTTCAAAAAAAACCAAAGCTCAATTGCTTTATCTACTACAAAAGAAAAATATGTTGGTGTTGCATCTTGTTGCACACAACTTCTCTGGATGATGTAAACATTGCAAACTATTCAAATCAAGTTTTCTCCACCCATTTCCACTCTATGTGATAATACAAGTGTCATTAGTCTTTTGAAAAAATTTGTTATGCACTCCAAGAGCAAGAATATTCCAATTAAATATCATTTTCTAAGAGAAAATATGCTTGAACAAAAGGTCAAACTGGAATATGTTCCCTGAAAAGAACAAGTTGTTGACATATTTACGAAACCACTTGCAGATGATGCATTTGAATATCTTAGAGAGAAATTAGGATTGGTCCCTGTTTCATCACTCTCTTAATCTTTCAAGTTTAGGGGGAGCAATGTATATGTTGTCTTGGTTAAGATTTTCATGGTTGATTTTGATATCCATCCTTTTATTACTAACAAAGAAGTGCATAGTCACATTAAACAGGATTAGATATTACAGGCTTAAGGGGAGCCATAGTTGTGAAGTTTCAGTGCTTTACTTTATGTATGTGGATCCTTTGAATAACAGTCGTGTATGTTTTACTATGATAAAGAAACAAGCTCTAATTTTTCTTGCTGGCTCTGGAATTGGTTGAGTATAGTCTGTTGATATTGTCTATAGTTTAGGAGGAGCATTTGCATTGCTAACATTACATTTACTTGGAAATGTATTGATGATTATGATGCTAAAGTTACACATATAGTTGTTTTTGTTTTTGCATCACTCATTGAGGTCTTTTATTTTCATTATAAATTCCATATCTATCTCTTGATGTAAAGGTCATGTAAATACCTAAGTTATAAATCATTGTAAAATTCAATCATGTATGGAATATTATGGTCAAGTCATGTAATCCCATCTTTTTGGACATCTGATGTAATTTGTAACCCCACTATGTTGGGTTATTAATGTAAGGATGAGTCACTGGTGATATGAATGGTCATGTTTGGATAGAGCCATGTACTTCTTTGTATATATTCAGAAAATTCAACATGTTCTTATGGGAGCATGGTCGGTATTCAGTATTCATACTCAACAGATTAGATTTATAATGCTCAAGTCATTAAAAGGAGAGAAGCCTCCATTCAACATTGGCCAGTACTTTTCCCTTGATTTCAAAGGGGGAGAGAATCTTTGTGTTTGGAGAATGCCTAGTATATCTACGAATGTATTTAAAGGTATCTATGGATGGTGGTGACCAAACACCAAAGTGGTTTCCATCAAGTTCAGAGGGGGAGATTGTTGGCATTATGATAAATGTGTTGTCCTTGATGGAAAACTACTTAATAAAAATGTCAACATGATGGTAGAAGGATGAGTATTCAGGCCAGCACAGATGTGACAACAAGATTGGACAAAAGAATATCAGTTTAGAGACAGAGGAATGATAGAGATGAAGTTCGAAGAAGTATATGTGGGTTTTGTGAAGAAAAGTTATGTACACACGCAGGTATGAAGAAGAAAAGGTGCTTAAAGTTTTTGCACCATGGTATTCTATATACCAAGGGTATTTACCATTGTATTGACCCATAATATTGAGCTCAACAATGGATATTTGATCTCGTCAAAGAATACCATTGACATTAGTGTGGTTTTGACTTGTGTTAATGGATAAGGGCTAAGATATATAAAGAGATGAAGGTCAAAGTACTTTGGCATACAAGTGATGAATATTTTATGAATAGTTAGATTTGAAGCAAGTGTACATGCAATGGGCTATTAATAAATTTCTTGATTTGAAACTAAGTATGCACCTAGGAATTTGACGATGGATCAGATCCAATATATCTAAAATGGATATATTGATAATAGATTGATTTTATCTATAATACTTATGTGTAACACATGTCTTATTATGTATGCCAAGAGATGGGTTTGTTTTGAAGGTATGATGTGCAGCGAAGCTATAAGTCAATAGTTGTAGAGTTGTACGTGGGTTTGATAACCTGAAAGGAACATACATACTCACGTTTAATTCTACAAATCCGTGTATCAATTTTTCACTTTGGACAAATTTGTATGCGTGTTTGATTCCTGAAAAGCGCGTATACATGCATAAATGTTTTATGGAAAGTGTGTATACAAGCTATGGTTTCGTTGAATAAGATGTTTGATCAGTCTAATTAGTCGTGTTGCGGTTCTATTGTCTCTCAATGAACTCTTACTTAATGATTTGGGTTTAACAGTGATGATTGAAGTTGAATTGATTGATTGAAGATTGATGATGCTGCTAGCTGTATGTGATTGAATATATGTGATGGTTCTGTTATTATTTCTGAGTAATTTAGTGGTTCAAGGTGAGACTCAGTGTCTATTTCTGAATAATAGTGACTGAGTTTCAGGGTTCAATGTTTTGATATCTGTACGCAGGTATTCTTCAAGGAAGTCCTGTATACACACGGATTTGCTAAATTAAAGTAGTGTATATATTATGATATTTTATTAATAATGGGTTTCAGTTGGTTCAATGATTGTTTTATTCAGTTGGATCAATGATTGAGTGATTTGTTGTAGTGATCAATTTCAATTTTGATATTTGGTATTGGGGTTAAATGATGGTAGTGGATCTAGTCTGAAAATTTGATGAAACATGGCCTACAAATTTGGTGTTTTGGTTCAGTTGGATCTTGTGTGAAAAATTATGAAACATGGTCCATAGAGGTGTTGAGGGTTGGAGCCTTCAATGAGGAAGTCAAAGCTTCATTCTAGTGGTAGCTGGTAAATATGATTAGGGGGTTGAAGCTCCCTTTCGGTGGGTGTTGGTAAATGAGAGAAGGTTGTAGCCTTTTGCAGGTGGGTTCCTGCGTGTTGGTATGAGCCTATGCTAGTACAAGACTTTAAGAATTATTTCATCATAGTAAAAAGAATACAGAGACAAAAACAATGGTGGTTTTTTCCCAAATTGGGTTTCCACCTAAAAATCATGGTGTTCGTATGTGTTTCTTACATGTGATGATTTATTATGTTCTTACTGCATATGGTTACTGCATATCTAATGCTGATGAAGTGACAACATATTGGTTGAAGGTAAAATTGAATGAAAAACTATGTTGAATCGATATACGCTAGTTGTCTTCATTAAATTCGGGTACATAAACAACTTTAGTTCAGAACAGTCACGTACAAAAATCAGAATAAGAAAAATAAATCAAGTTTGTTAAAATACTCATTTACCCCCCTCTCAATATTTTTCCTAACATTCGTTGGTCTTGTAAGAAAAGGGTATCATGGATGTAAATGTTGTGGACCTTCTCTGAAGGCCAAGTGGTAGAACCACCTACGAAATCTGGTGTATGATTGCTCCATGGTATTCCTCCTAGAAGAACACCCTTACAAAAGAGAAACATTCACTTTCAATGGTGAACCAGAGAGAACCTGAAGGCCTACAATAATGACACCAGATAAATTATTTAGAGAATATGGGAGAGAGATAAGTAGAAAGAGATTACATAAATGTTCTGTTCAAATGGGGGGCCTATGTTCGATGATTTAGAATTATTTGACACCTATGTTGAGAAATTTCCCATTCGGATGAAAGGAAATATGTCTGTAATGAGCTCCCATATTGGGAGGATCTTAAGATTTCCCCCTTTCCAGATCCCATGCATATATTTGAAAATGTTTCATATTCTTTGTGGAGGCATATATCATCAAAATAAAATGACACATTGGATTTTAGGAGAGATCTTATTTCTTCAAAAACTAAAAAGAAACAATGGCTAAGACAAGAAAGTAGAGGAGAGGTTGGTTCCTCTTGGTATTTAAAAGAAGGTGATGTCACATGGATTTTAAATAAATATGATCTTTCTTTGGAAAAGGAATTTATAATGGATGTGAGGGTGCCTTATTTACATGGGTCTTCACTACGACACCTCTTCACTATGGAAGACCATTTGTTGGGGTTGAAATCACATGACTATTTGAACCTTCTAAGAGTACATATGTCAAAAACATGATTTTATTACTTGTTATTATTTTCATGCCATGGGATAAAATATAATTAATTTTTGTATCTATTTACTTTGTAGTGTCATCATCCTCTTCTTGTGTGTGGGTGTGTGAACCATGACTTCCCCCAATACCTACAACATGCCACATCCAAATTATCTAAATTTGTATGTTGGATCACATCAAAGGAGAATCATATGGCTAGCATTCCATAGTGGCGTCAAGAGATAACTAAAATTGTTTGTATGTTTGAGAAGGAATTGCCGACGAGTATCATGTACTTGCATGTTCATCTTCTAATTCACCTAGTAGATGAGGTTGAATTAGTTGGGGTCGTTTCTTATTGTTGGATGTTCTTATTAGAGAGGTACATGACGAAATTGAAAGGTTTTTTTCTACAAAGGGAAAAACTTGAGGGGTCCACGGCAGAGGGGTACATATTGCATGAGGGTTTCTATTACGCCAGTGAGTACATTAAGTAGATCCACAACACAGTAGGTGTGGTGATTCAGGATGATGAAATGGATGAAGAAAAAAGAGAAGGGGAGATGTTTGAAACAAATGGAAAAAGCTGCATGATAAAGAGTAAGTGACTTATCTTTTGTCAAATTTCTACACAATAACTATTTACAGTAAACTTCATAATATATCTTTTGATCGCATATGCACTATATATGTCAGTTTGATTTCAACAACGAATTTAGAAATTGAATCCATCAAAAAATTCATTCTTTACAATTCAGAAGCGACACAGCCGTGGGTCGCATTGTACGAATAAAAGAGGAGGAAATGGGATAGTGACAGGAAAGGATTCAGATGGTTGAATGGTAGAAGCATGCCTTATCTTGGTCATTTCAAAGAACATATGTCAATGATATGCCCAACAGTTGGGTTGCTGACCAAGTCTTAGAGAAATATGGTCCATATGGTCGTTACCCGTGTGCTAAAGAGGATGCACTAAACATAGGGATTGGGTGCAACAACTCGATAATAATCTCTTTCTATACTTATTTTAATGTCATAATGCACCTTTGAATTGTAACATTTATATTTTATATTTTAATTATGTTTAGTTTTTATTTTTTTTGCTTGTTAAGACTAACCTACGCACCCACGGGGATTTGAACCGGTGACCTATTGCAAGGAGTGCCTTAACAGCGCACCCATTCACCGTCAATCCAAAGCCCCGTGGGCTAATTATGTTTAGGTTATTAGGCACATGAAACTATGATTTTTTCACTTTTTTATAGGTGCATTTGTTTCGTTCTATGTGGGCATATGGACATCATTTTCGTACAAAGGATGCTGATGATGGACGAATGACACAAGGCAATGGAGTGGAAATTGAGCTTGATCAATATAGTCATGCTAGACACCATGATAAAAACCTAATACATGGGGCATTAGGTTGCGTCAAAAAGATACAAGATATCGTTGAAGTGGACTTCTCTTCTATTGAAAATGGAAATGAGAAAATCCTCATTTAATTTTCCCTTGAATTAAATTAGGAGAAAATTGTAATTCCACATCACAAGAAAACAAGAATGAGTTAACTAAGTTTTCACTTAGTTGGCTCATTTAATTAGAGTTTAAGGCCTAACTTTAGTGGTTCCTAAATTTTAGGAGCCTAGGTTGAGTTTAATTTGCGTTGTGATAGCTTAATTCAGTTAAACTAAGTTAATTTCAATTAAACTAGTTCCAAATGTTGGAGAAACTAGTAGGAGGTATTGTAGTGTGGTGTAACTTCATGTGTTCAACCAACTAACTGATAAATAAATCATAATTAACTCATGCATGCATGAAATTATAGTTATCTAGTTGGGATTGGAGTTCAAGGGTAGTGTATTATCAGTTGTATAATTTTCCGAGTTGTACAGGTGGTGCATGCAGTCAAAGAAGGGGGATTGCACTATTCAGGATGGGGATTTACCTAATTAATATGGGGCTAATTCCTTGAGAAACAACACAAGGAAATAGGATCTTGGTAGGTATAAGAATTGGACAAGTATTGGCCAGAGTCAGCTTGTGAGGCACTGAGATAGATTATACTTATGCAGAGATTGTTTAGGTTGAACAAGCATTGTATTTTATTCTTTATTTTTTTGATCTAATGTAATATACAAATAGGAAGGGGTTTTGAGTAGTAAGATTTCCCCTTAGATAAATATTTGAGCATATGTGATTAAATCTTGTCTCATGTTTTGTGATTTCTTGATCGAATAATTGTTTCCACATATGAGTAGAGTAGATTCAAGTCTTTTGTTTTAGAAAATCACATAAGCAGTTTGAATCTACAAGGAATTTCTACATGGTATTAGAGCATGAATCAAAATAGAAGAGAAGAATTTGAGTTTTTCTTTGTACGTCAAATCGAATTTACAATATCATTCTTCAAACAAAGGAGGATGTCATTCTATCAATCGAGACTCAAGTATTCCCTTGAGGGTAACACGAATTATATTGCTTGGAAGGACATGATGGAGGTAGTGTTGGAAGATAACGAGCTAAAGGAATTCATAGACAATGATATTCCTAAGCCTCCAACAAATGATGCTCAAGATTTGGAAGAGTGGAAGGAATTTATGGCAAAGGAAAGGAGGGTCATACTATAAGGAGTTCAAGATCATATTTTCTCAAATCTCCATGGGAAGGATACCCCATATCAAATGTGGAAAGACTTGATAGAATTTTTTAGAACAGTAATGACCACAAGAAGCTATCATTGAAGGAAAATATTTGAAAGATCAAGATTGATAAGGGCGACACAATACCATAGTACTTGAGTAGGTTCACCCAATGTAGGGATGACCTTGGGATTATTGGTATTATAGTTGTTGAAGATGATCTGGTAAGCCTATCACTTTTAGGCCTTACCAAGAGCTGACACAACTAATAGGATTCGATAAATGGGAGGGAGAAGCTACCAAATTGGGAGTGATTGTGGTCTGACTTGGTGCAAGAAGTGATAAGGTGGAACACTAGAGATGGAACCTCATCGAAGCATGATGATGAGGATATTTGTGCCTTGTATAGAAAGGAAAAGAAATGGAAAGAGAAGAAATCCCAAGTTGAAGAAGATTTCGGTCATGCAGGAAAGAAGAAAGACTTATCGAGGATAAAATGTTTTCACTATCATTAGCTGTGAAACTATGCCATGAAGTGTCTGCACAAGAAGGTTGGCAAGAAATCCTCAGGAGGAGTGACAGGTGAATCTCTAGCTTCACAATTCAAGTTGTATTTCACACTCATTGCATGCATCGTGACATTGGTGATGGGTAGTGTGTGGTATCTGGATAGTGGAGCCTCATTGCATATGACGGGAAAGAAAAAAAAAATAGTGACTTGGAGGAGAAGGACCTCCAGATGCACATAAATATGGGATATGATGGAAGGTATATCGCAATTGGTATCAATACAGTTACTTTTCAGAGGGATTTTGGTTCTCCTCTCACATTAAAAGATGGCATGTATGTTTCAGGTCTAAAGACGATGTTAGTGTCAGTTTCTATGTTCGAAGATTGTGGCTACGATCTGATATTTAGGAAAGGAAAGGCTTTCCTTAGACATATCGCCATGGGACAAGTGAAGTGGATCCAGGTTTGGGTGAAGAACCTCTATAAATTAGATGTAGAATATTGTGTTTCCTTCAACACAAAAGTAGAGAAGGTGCAGAGTCGAGACGTCAGTGAATTATGACATAGGAGGCTTGGCCATTTACACCATGAAGCCTTTAATATCATGCAATATATTTCTACAGGACTTCCCAAGGGCGCACTAGAGTAGTGATATACATGCAAAGGATGTACATTGGGGAAGTACATCAAAGCCACCTTTCATGATAAGTAAAATAGAGTGCAAGTAGTCCTTGAAAGAGTTCATTTAGACTTGTGGGGACCTTTTTGGATAGCCTCCATGAGCAAGCATAGGTATTATGTGATATTTGTAGATGATTTCTCACGTAAGTATTGGATTTTCATCATGCAAAAGAAAAACCAGACATTCTCATAACTTTGTGAATTTAAAGCACTTTTTGAGAAATACACTAGCAGGAAAGTGAAGGCTATTAGGAGCGATAAGTGTGGTGAATATGTCTCAAATGAGTTCAAGAAATTTTTTGCATCAGAAAGAATTTGGCAAGAATTAATAGCACCCCATAACCCATTGTAGAATGGGGTGGTCGAGAGGAAGAATAAAAGTATTGTGGGAGCTGCATGGGAGATGTTACATGATCAGGGCCTACCGTTGCACTTGTGGGATGAAGCATTTAACACAATTGTATATGTGTAGAACAAGAGTCCTGATTGGATTCTCTGGATGGGTACACCACAAGAAGATTTTTCAAGGAAGAAATTAGATGTGTCACACTTTAGGATATTTGGTTCATCAGTTTACTCTCCTATTTGCAAGGATGCAAGAAAAAATCTAGAGCTGACAGCTGAGTTGGGAACATTTGTGGTGTACATTGGTACACCTCACAACTATCAGGTGTACCTACCATCTCACAAGATGGTAATTATTCGTAAATATTTGAAGTTCGATGAAGCGAAGGCCATGAGATGTTCCCTTGAGAGGGGGATTTAGTTGCATACAGATGAGGAGTTTTTGGCTCCAAAAGAAGAAACTCAGGATGAGGTGGAGCAGCCACAAGTAGAGTAGAAAAGAGTGGAATTACCCACTCATACAAAGATATCCAGAGATCAAAGGAAGTGCACAAGGGAAGATGACAGATTATTGCATGATTCTAGAGACAATGTGGTACCAACGACATCGCAATGTAGACAGAGAAGGTCACCAAATTGGTACACTAGGTACATGGCTCTGATGAGTGAGCTATTTGAGGTAGAACCATCCTCATTCGAGTAAGTAGTGAAAAAAACAGTATGGGTTTATGCCATGGTAGAGGAATATGATTCCATAGTCATAAATAGTGTTTGGGAAGTTGTCCCAAGACTAGAGAAGAAGTCAATGGTAGGTTTGAGGTGGATTTACAAGGTGAAGCAAGTACCATGCGGAAGCATCTAGAAACACAAAGCCAAATTTATGGCTAATGGGTTCTCTCAGGTGGAGGGATTTGATTACAAGGAGAACTTTTCTCTAATATCAAGGTAATATTCTATTAGATCAATTCTAGCACTTATAGCACAAATGGGATGGAAGATACATCAAATGGATGTGGAGACAACATTCCTCAATGGAGTGATTGAGGAAGAGGTGTACATTGAGTAGCTGGAAGTATTTGATACCTTTGATAGAGAGTCACATATATGCAAAATCAAGTGAGCGTTGTATGGATTTCAAAAAGAACCCCATGCTTGGTACACCATGATTGACAACTATTTCACTAGGTTAGGCTACACCAAAAGTGAAGTAGATGCAAACCTTTACCATATTATGGTTCAAGATAAATTATTGATTATATTATTATATGTCGATGATTTAATTCCAATAGGTGATGAGGAGATGGTCAAATATTTCAAAGAGGATCTTACAAGATAATTCGAGATGAAGGACCTCAAGCTAACACATTATTTCTTTGGTATGGAAGTATGGAAAGGAGATGGGGAACTGTTTGTCTCTCAGGGAAAGTATTCCAATGAGATACTAAAGAATTTCTACATGGAGAGAAGAAAACCCACGGAGACACCTCTAGCAGGAAATTGGAGGAAGGAAGATGCTACTTCTAGTGAAGTAGTGGAGGCCACCATCTATAGAAGCTTACGGGTTCACTTATGTACTTGGTGAACACACGACCAAACATGTGTTATGCAGTTAAACAAGTTAGTCAAGCAATGGTTAAGCCAACAAAAATGTATTAGAAGGTAGCTAAGCATGTGTTGAGATACCACAGAGGCACCACTCAGTTTGGTATTTGGTACAAGCATACAGAGGGAGTGACGCTACAAGTCTTCACAGATGAAGATTGGGTGGATAGTCCATCAGATAGGAAAATCACATCAGAAGGAATATTCAATATTGGGTCAACAACAGTTTCTTATTATAGTAGGAAGCATATATCAACTGCACTCAATTCAGCAGAAGTAGAGTACATGGTTGCTAGTCAAGCAACTTGTGAAGCTATCTAAATGAGGAAGATTCTTGTTGGGTTATTTGGTTAGATGGTGGATCCTACGAAGATTTAATGTGATAATTAGTAATGTAGGAGCATATAACCTAGGGTATCATGCTTAACAAAGGAGTTGGTTTCCTAAGTTAGGATTTAATTAATTAATGTATTTTTTCTATAGTTTTAGGAGAGAATGATAATTATTGTAATTAGGAGAAGGTTCAAGAGTGTTTTGGAAGAGTTGATAAATTTGAGGGTTAGTTAGAGATAAGGGATTAGGTGAGAGTTTTACGGATCATGAGAGATATTGCAGGAGTTTTTTTGGGATCTAGAACCTACTTTGGGTTCATATCCACTTGTATAAATATAGGTGAGTCCATGTGGCATGTAAATGAAGGAGAGTGAGGAATGAGAGGGCAATTATTAGGTCAATAAGTTGTCTTGTAAATATCATATTTCTTTAATGAATTATTTCTTAGATTTTATGTGCATATGTATTGTGTGTTAATTATTAATTTGCAGGCCCTATGGTCTATGACATCATTTTGGTATCATAGATGGATGGAAGTTGTTGTGTGTAGAGAATATATTTGTAAGCTTGCGTGATGGTAAAATATGTGAGAGGTGTCTTTGAGTATGAACATGGTTAGCAATTTGGCAATGTCATAATAGAAGGTGTTTTCATGTTAAAGGCTCGGAAGAGTATGTACTAAAAGCTTGTGAAGACATTCTGAAGTGCCTTGATGTGGATTATATGGATATTTACTACCAGCACCGTGTGGATACTACAGTTCTACTAGAATAAACTATGGGAGAACTCAAGAAGCTTGTGTAAGAAGGAAAAGTCAAATATATTGGGCTCTTTGAAGCTAGTGTGGACACCATTAGATGAGTTGATGCTATACATCCCATTCCATCTATTCGATTAGAATGGTATTTATGGATCTGTGATGTGGAGGATGATATCATTTCTACTTGCCGGGATTTGGGAATAGGAATTGTACCTTATAGTCCTCTTTGGAGTGGATTGTTTTTGCTAGAAAAGCAATTGTTGAAAACTTACATGAGGGTGACAACTCCGAGAGCATTGAAGAGGAGTTGTGTTGCAGATTCATGGAAAGCCTTGATATGAAGTATGAAATTATTGGATCACATCATGGATAACCAAGGGCTGGCTACGATGGTAATGAAACACATCCACAATGAAGAAAAAAATACGATGACTAAAAATTAAGGACTCTCATGATAAATGTCTGAGAAGGAATTGGTGACTATCATAAGTTATAAGGTGATATATCCATTGAGCTCAAATCTGGGTGCACAGTGGTTAACCAATGTCAGAGGATAGGTAGAAGGAGACTATGTAGGTACACAGTGAAAATCAAATTCAATTTTGAATTGATGAAGGAGTCGTCTTAGTTCATTAAATGAGCTATGCAGGGTTTGAAATCACCTTTGAGAATGCATGGAGAAATAGAGTATGGATTGCGTGGATGGAATGTGCCATGGTCAGATTGTGGAAATCATTGAAGGGAATCAATTGAGAAAGAGAATCACTCCAGTGTGAACAAAAGTACTGGATTTAATTGAATTTCAGAGTTGAGTATTGGTAACAAACACAACAACAAAGGCTTGGATGCCAAATTGAACTTGTATCTGAACATAGTTCATGCATGTGTTTGAAAACTAGTGTGCAACAGTAGAATTGGTGGAGATTTTGAAATCATTGTGAGGGTTCTCTATTGTGAAGATCATGGAATTGGAAAATTTGAGTGCTGTTAGAATAATTAACAAGTGCCTAGATGAGAACACGGGAAGGATTTGATTTGTTAAAGTCTGCTACAAACCTGCATGGGAGAAATTGGACCAGTCTAAATTACAAATTACAACAAAAAGACACAGGCAGAAACACCAGCAAAATGTGAGACAAGGCTCACACAACTTCATTGAAAAAACATTTGCTCAATTACATCACACTTATATAGGAAACTCACAACTAATTCTGGCAACCAATTCTTAACCACTCACAACTAATTCTGTTCAACCAATTCACAACTAATTCTATTTCTGCATTATTCTCACATCCTCCCTTAATGGAGAAATGGATTTTCTACAATACCTAACTGACTTCTAAAAACTTCAAATTTGATTTTACCAAGGGGCTTAGTAAATATATCAGCCACATTATCCTTGGTGTTACAAAATATCAATCCAATTTCATTTGACTCAATTTTCTCACGTACAAAGTGGTACTGTAACTCAACGTGTTTTGTTCTAGCATGGTAAACTGGATTATGTGCTAATTTGATAGCACTCTGATTATCACAATTGATACATGTTGCACCACTTTGCGCTTCTTCAAGATCTGCAAGAATTCTCCGCAACCAAATAGCTTCACAGGTGGCATTGGTCAAAGCTTTGTACTCTGATTCTGTTGATGATAAAGAAATAGTTGGCTGTTTCTTACTACTCCAAGATACGACCCCTGATCCAATATGAAATGCATAGCCAGAGGTAGATCGTCTGTCATCTGGATTTCCTGCCCAATCTGAATCAGAAAAACCTGTCAGTACAACATCAGATTCATCAGTATACATAATACCAAGATTCACTGTTCCCTTTAAGTATCGGAGAACTTTCTTTGCAGCATTCCAGTGATTTCCTGAAGGCTTAGCCATGAATTGACTAAGGATATTGACTGAGTATGCAATGCCTGGTCTGGTAGTGGTGAGATAGTTCAAACTTCCCACTAACTGACGATATAATGTTCCATCTGCCTCTTTCGATCCATCTTCTTTGTACAACTTTGCATTCTGTTCTAAGGGAGTTGACATAGCTTTGCAATCTGTCATATTGAACTTTTTAAGAATCTCCTTTGTATATTTGCTTTGAGTGATCAAAGTTTTACCAGGTTCTCTCCATACCTCAATTCCTAAACAGTAATGCATTTCACCCAAATCTTTCATTTCAAATTCCTGTGACAACTGAACTTTAATTTCTTCAATTAACTTGTGAGCACTGCCTGTTATAATGAGATCATCCACATACAAAGATATTAAAGCAACATTTCCTTTTTCATCTTTCTTAACATACAAGTTAGGATCATTTTTGCTTTTCATAAATCCATTTTGAAGAAAGAAGGTATCAATCTTTACATACCATGATCTTGGTGCCTGTTTCAAACCATACAATGCCTTTCTTAACCTGCAAACCAGATGCTCCTGTCCCTGTTTGACAAACCCTTCAGGTTGAACCAAATAAACTTCTTCCTTTAAATCACCATTTAGAAAAGCAGATTTGACATCCAATTGATGTATATTCCAATTATGTTTTGTGGCTAAGGCAATCAGTAATCTAATTGTATTCAACTTAGCTACTGGTGCAAAAGTGTCTTCATAATCAATTCCCTCCTTTTGAGCATATCCTTTTGCTACTAATCTTGCCTTAAATTTATCAAGGGTACCATCTGCGTTAAATTTTGATTTGTACAACCATTTGCTTCCAATTGGAACTTTATTTTCAAGAAGTTCCACTAATTCCCATGTTTGATTTTTCATAAGAGAAGCATACTCATCATTCATAGCATTAATCCATGGTTCATGTTGTTTAGCTTGCTCATAATCAATTGGTTCTTCAACATTCATTATATTAGACATTAAGGCATAGTCTCTATACCTTGCAGGAAGCCGAGTCTGTCGGGACGACCTTCTTGGTGCTTCAGTGCCTATGGGTGTTCCATCCATGATTCGTCGGCTTTGAGGTGAATCACCCCCTTGTGATGACTCACTGCTGCTAGATGTGCTCGTACTGCTGCTATCATCCTGATCCTGTACCTGTACCTGGACCGGTTCCTGTTCCTGCTTAATCAAAGTATCAAGCTTGATATGTGCATCATTAGATATATGCCATGTATCATTCTTTGTATTACTTTTATCAGTCTGCTCATGAAACAATACATCACGACTTGCAAATAGTTTATGGGAACTTGGATCAAACAATTTATAGGCTTTCTGATCCGTACAATATCCAATGAAAACACACTTGATGGACTTGGCATCAAGTTTTCTTCTGTTAGCCTTAGGAATATGAGCAAAAGCAGTACATCCAAAGACTTTGAAATGACTCACATCAGGTTTATAACCATGAAGAACCTCAAAAGGAGTTTGAAAAACTAATTGCTTAGTGGGACATCGATTCTTCAGATAAATAGCAGTGTTAATGGCTTCTGCCCAGAAACCATTAGAGATGTTCTTACCTTGCAGCATACTACGAGCAGATTCCACCAAGGTTCTATTCCATCGCTCAGCAACACCATTTTGCTGAGGGGTATGTGGCACTGTGAACTGTTGTTGAATTCCATTAGATTTACAATAGGTGTTAAATGCTTTTGATTTATATTCACCCCCTTGATCAGATCTGAGTATTTTAATGCACTTTCCTGTTTGTTTTTCAACCATATTTCGAAACTCTTTAAAATACTCAAATATGTCACTTTTCCTTCTAATGAAATAGACCCAGGTATACCTAGATCTATCATCAATAAAAATAACAAAGTATGAAGCACCACCAAGAGACCTAGTTTGCATAGGGCCACATACATCAGTGTGAATTAATTCAAGTATATCATACTTTCGTTTCTCGATATGAACAGAAAACTCTTCTCTATGCTGCTTACCAAGTGCACAAGCTTCACATGGTAAATGTTCACACGTTATAACAGGAAGACCTTCAACCATGGATTTCCTTTGTAACAATGATAAATCATTGTAATTTAAGTGCCCATACCTGTGATGCCATAATTCTGTTGTCGATGTCTCGTTGGATGTCAATGCAACATGGCGCTTCACTGTCACATCCAATCTGTATAATCCTCCAACCCTGGTACCTGTAGAAACAACCCTGTAGTGGTCCTGAACATCTTTCACTATACACCCCAATTTACCAAACTCTACTTTTAAATGATTATCAGTGATAGTGGAAACAGATAGCAAATTCTTTTTGAGAGCAGGTACATACATTACATTATGAATCTGTCGCATTTGTCCATTAGGTAAGTACACATTTACTATGCCATAGCCTTGAACTCTAAGTGACCTGTCATCTCCTAGGTAAATGTGTGTACCATCAGATTTCTCATAATATTTATCATACCATTCTTTATTACAAGTCATGTGTGCTGATGCACCAGAATCTATAAACCAAGCATTCTCATCATCAGTTTCAGCAGACAATGCAGCATCAGAAAGAAATAACTTAAGATTTTTAAATCCATCATTCACTGAGGTGTCTCTGTTTATGTAATTTCCATTATGCCTGCTATGTCTGTGATTTGATTCATTATTCTTTCTCCTATAGCAATCTTTAGCCAGATGTCCAGGTTTTCCACAATAATCACATTCAATGTTCCTTTTAACATAAGAATCAGGAGGTGCCATACCTTTTTGCTTTGCTTGAAAACGGCCTTTGTTCCTGTCCCATGGTCTCCCTCGGAATGGTCTTTTGCCTCTCGCAGTCAAAGCCAAATCAGAACCATTTGACTCCAGTTCAAAAGTTTTCATGCGCTCTTCTTCTTGAAGAAGAATTCCAGCCAATTCTTTAAATGTAGGAGGTGTCCGTCTAGCTGAGAGAGCTGAAATAAAGACTTTATAGTCTGGGACTAACCCCTTTAAAGCAACAGTTACAAAGTCTGTACTAGAAACCTTTTCACCAATATCACCAAGCTTATCACTGAAATCTTTAATTCGGGAAAGAAAGTTACTGATGCTTTCATTGGCATCCATTTTGATAGATAGCAGCTTTGTTTTTAAAAATAAAATACGGTTTGCATTAGTAGTCTCATACAAACCTTTGAGAGTGTCCCATGTCGCCTTTGAAGTTTCACAGTCCCGAATGTGAGGAATAATATTGTCCTTCACTGACATGCGTAGCAGCACCCTTGCTTTCATTTCACGCTTCTCCCAATCTTGAGTTGCAGTAGGAGGTTGAGGCTTGGTCTCGTCACCTTTGACAATCGGCCAGAGATTGTATGCCTCCAGTACTGTTATGATCTTAAATTTCCAATTGACATAATTTTCTCCATCAAGTTTTGTAGACTCATTTAAATATGAATCTGCAAGGGGATTAGCCATTTGAGAATAATGCAGAAATAGAATTAGTTGTGAATTGGTTGAACAGAATTAGTTGTGAGTGGTTAAGAATTGGTTGCCAGAATTAGTTGTGAGTTTCCTATATAAGTGTGATGTAATTGAGCAAATGTTTTTTCACTGAAGTTGTGTGAGCCTTGTCTCACATTTTGCTGGTGTTTCTGCCTGTGTCTTTTTGTTGTAATTTGTAATTTGGTATCAGAGCGTCCTTCTGTCTGCGCCTCTCTCCTCTTCACGGGCAGTGAATGACTCTGCCATTAGAGTGTGCGCAGTGACAGTACCTGTATCGCCGAAGCTTGCACGGTGCGTCATCACCTCCTGTGACGTCGGAATCGGCAGAACTACTGTATCGTAAGCCCTGCATACTTTCTTGATCTTTACTTTCTTGATCTTAACAGCAAGAAGATACTTCTTGTTCTTGCTCTCGTATGTCCTCGGCTGAACTGAGTTTTGAAAACAGTTTTTGTTTAACACGGTGGCAGCAGATTATCAGTTTTTTAAAACAGTGGTAGCATATTATTAAAGGTGTTTTTGTGGTGCATTTTTAAGATCGTGTGCAGCGTTTTATGTATTAACCAGTTTTCCTGGAGCAAGTTTGCAAGTTTTGTTTGAAGTTTTTTTTTGAAATAGCGTGTGTAAGAAGCTTGCAAATAGCTATTTTACACATTGTTGTAGATTCTAATAGTTATTGGTATCTGAGTGCATATTAGACACTACAAATGTCATCGATTAATTTTTGAATGTAGAGAAGGAAGACTGGTTGTTCATGTGAAGACTTGTGGAAACTTACAGCTGTAGCAACGAGTTGTAAAGCTAGTAGAGTTGTGAAGTCTGTCAAATGTAGAAAATTGTGGAGTTGTGTATATTGATGTATGATACATGTGGTAGATGTTGTGGATTGGCACATGGAATCATAGAAATGGGATCGAGAGAAAATCGTGTAAAAGTCATGGATCTATGGTTTCTATGGATCTTGCATCTGCATTGACTTGTACCAAAACTCGTGCACCAGAATTTAGGACTTGTGTTGTCTCAGATTGAAGTTTTGAGAGTAAGAGTTTGAAATTGGTAGTTGTGTAAAAATATTTGTGGTTGGGTGTGCCTGCTGTGAGTTAGCGCACCTGTGTTGGAGGAGATTTACTAATGGTCGGACAAGCAGCTGTGTGGGAAACCATCCATATTTTCCAACATCAAATATCCGACGCCGAGTATTGATTGTGAAATAAAGTTTGTAGCTTTGTGAAGCAACGATCTAGCATGTAGGCTTTGGCACATTGAAAGCATCTAGAAAGCCATTCCAGCTATGTTAAAGTATGCATATAATAAAACCTACGCTGAATAGTGACCAACTCAGTGGGAGTTATTTTAGCATGTGCATCTAAGAATGTGTTAGAGTGTAGAGAAATTGTTGAATTAAGTAATTGTTAGTCAAAGGCAACTTGTAGCAGGAACACAACAAACATTAATGCATGGACATATAAAATGAAGAGATTGTTGGAGTATTGTGTAAGCTTGGAGCATTCATGTGGCTTGTAGCAGCATACAGAGCTAGCCAAAGAATACAACAACGCTGAAGAATTTTGATTCATATCTATGACACATTACTAATTTGCACTACAAAAGTTTAATTTGGAATCTGGATGGAGAAGTATGGTAATATCGGTGAGATTTGTGACATTCTGCAATTTCATATTCATGATTTTGTATGCAATCCAATAAATGTAGAAGAATATGGTGAAATGCCACTCTTGAAAGGTTTCTTATGAGTTGTTTGGGCCCGGGTTTCCAATATTTATTCCATACTTCCTGAGCTTCCTTTGCTAGTGACATTTTTATCATCGGCTTGAATAGAACTCGTAATGATTGTAATTACTAGGAGAACTATTAAGGAGGAGCGACTTAAAAAAAACAAAACAAAACAAAATCATGAGGAGAATGATAGAGTTATGGAGAGACTTAGTGGAAGCGAGAATTTTAAAGTTAAGTTGATGGTTTGAGAAGTTTGTTTCAGTCAAATTAAAGTCATATTCAAAAGTGCCTACATTTATGTCAATAAGGAACAAATAAGTGACTTAAAATCTTTAAAGAAAAATTGCAAAAGTAAATATGGAATCCTAGCTTGCAGATGGAAGAAAGAATGTACATAGTTTCACATGTAGAAATTGTGTAACAATGGAGTAATGAAGTCAAAATGCCATTCAAACCAAAGGAGGAAGTAGTGTGGTGTTTCTTGTCAAAGGTAATGTTGACTATGCATGGCATAATATGCATTGATTAGAAATTAAAGAATTAATTTCTAAATGTAACAAGGAAGAACATGTATGAATACTTGAGAGTCATGTATAGTTGATTCATGAAGAAGATATTTATATATTGTATAAAAGGGTGCATTTTTGGTTGTACCCAACACCCAAGGTCCATTAATGTAAAGAGTTGATTCCAAATTAGAAGTCTGGAGTTAAAGAGTCATAAGTCAAGTCAAAAGTGCATTTAAGTTTGAGTCATTGAATGTAATGGGTGCATGATCGGTAGAGCCCGACACCCAAAGTTTGGTCAATGTATTGTAAGGACAAGGGATATTTCCATTGTTTGTAGCGAAGGAAGAAAAGTACAGAGGAGCTTATACAAGGTAAGAAGGAGATGGAGATGACTATGGATAGTCATTTGCAAAATCCAGGAAAAAGCCACATCGATGTCATAGAAGTTGGTTTACATGATGAAGAGTTCAAGAGAGAGATCGTTGAGTTGAAAGAACAAATTGACATGTTGATGAAGCTGTTACAAAGTCAGAAACATGGATGGATAATGAAGAAGATAGTTAGATGGCCTATCATGCAGTTGATTGCAAGGAGACAAAAACACAAGTTGAAAGTTTTGTTAAGGGAAGAGGAAAAAATCAAGATAACCAAGATGAATGTGTGCATATGTGTACTAGAACAAGGACCGATGCTTAGTGAGGATGATGATGATGTTGAAATTAAGTCCCTTGATGTGAATGTGGGTTTGATTCCCACAAATGGTGCCACAAACTGTTTAGAAGATCCCCATAAGATGACTGAATCGTCGATGGAAGATAAAAATTATGTTAGTTTTAAATCTAACAATTGGTGTGTAGATACAGAACGTATTGTAGATGATGGTTTTGTTACATGTAGGGATGACTACTACTCTTTTGAAATGATTCCTAAGAGTGATTGTAAAATGCTGATGAAATCTAAAAAAGAACTACAATTGCTAGAAAAGATGTTGATGGAACTTGAATCTAATCAAGTTGTAGATAAAGAAGAGAAATGGTCAAGAAACAAAAATGTGGAACCTGAGAGAAATTATAATTTCCAATTTAATGTTGGAGATGGCGACTTAATGTTCCAAACTAATAAAACTAAAATTCATTTAGAAACTAAATTGAATGATGAGATTGAAGAATTAAATAAACTAATGGAAAAAGTACACAAACAAAGATATTGTGAGCTGAAGCAGAAATACAACAACATGATACATTTGACTGCTCAAGTATACAACAAAAAAGAAGGAGGAGAATTACATCATAAGTTTTGGAATCCCGGAAGACAGGGAAAGACAACCACAGAACATCAATAACATAACAGAGCAACTGATTTACTGCAAATGAATGTTAGGGATCTAGGAGGAGTTTTATCAACTTATAAAGACATATGGTCGAGAGACCATGATTTTCTTTTACCTAGGGAGTCTGATGTAGGAGCACCTAACCTAGGGTATCACGTTTACCAAAGGAGTTGGTTTCCTAAGTTAGGATTTAATTATTTATTGTATTTTTTCTATAGTTTTAGGAGAGAATGTGACTTATTGTAATTAGGAGAAGGTTCGAGAGTATTTTGGAAGAGTTGAGAGATTTGAGGGTTAGTTAGGGATAAGGGATTAGGTGAGAGTTTTATGAATCATGAGAGATATTGTGGGAGTTTGTTTGGGATCTAGAACCTACTTTGGGTTTAGATCCACTTGTATAAATCTAGGTGAGTCCATGGGGCATGTAAGAGAAGGAGAGTGAGGAATGAGAGGTCAATTATTAAGCCAATAAGTCCTCTTGTAAATATCTTACTTCTTTAATGAATTATTTCTGAGATTTTATGTGCATACATATTGTGTGGATTTTAGTTTTATTTTGTGCGTTAATTATTAATTTGTGGGCCCTATGGTTTGCGACATCAACTAGAGTTGTATCAATCTCTCTAATACTCCATTTTTTCATGATCTCTCCAAGCATATCAATATTGGGTATCACCATCTATGAGATTGTGTGCAGAAGAGAATCATGTTGTTAGAGTACATTCCTACAGAGGAGCAAGATGAAGATATTTTGACAAAGACATTGTCAAAATGAAAATTTGAGTTCCATAGAGGTAGGATCGGAGTAGTAGATAATCCCTTTCTTGTTGAGAGGGAGTGTTGAAAATGGCAACAAGAAAATCATGATTTAATTTTTTTCTTGAATTGAATTAGAAGAAAAATGTAACTCCACATCACAAGACAACAAGAATGACTTAACTAAGCTAATTTCACTTAGTTGGCTCAGTTAAATCTAGTTGAGGGCCTAACTTGAGCCATGTAGAGTGGTTCCTAAATTTTAGGAGCCTAGCTTGAGTTTATTTTGAGTTTTAATAGTTTAATTAAGTTACGCTGAGTTAATGTCAGTTAAACTAGTTCCAACTGTTGGAGGAACTAGTAGGAGGTCTAGAAGTGGGGTGAAGCTTCATGTGTTCAATCAGTTAACTAATAAAATAACCATAATTAACTTATGCGTGCACGAAATTTGAGTTACCCAGTTAATATTGGAGTTCAAAGGCAATGTACTATCAGTTGTATAATTTTCTAAGTTGTACAACTGGTGTATGCAGCTAGAGAAGGGCCTATAGGGATTGCACAATTCAGGATGGGGATTTCCCTAATTAGTAGGGAACTAATTCCTTGAGAAAAAACACAAGGAAATAGGAGTTTGATAGACAACAAAATTGGCTAAGTTTTGGCCAGAGTAAACTTGTGAGGCAGTGAGGTAGATTGTACTTGTGCAGAGACTGTTCAGGTTGAACATACATTGCATTTTCTTCTCTAGTTTTCCGATCTAATGCAATATATAGATAGGAAGGGGATTTGAAAAACACACTTTCCCCTTACATAAATCTCTGAGCATATGTGATGGAATCTTGTCTCATGTTTTGTGATTTCTCGATCCATTAATTGTTTCTGCCGATGAGTAGAGTAGATTCAAGTCTTTTGTTTTAGCAAATCACATAAGAAGTTTGAATCTACAAGGAATTTCTACATCTTCATTCCAATGTGTTATTTTTAGGTGCAAGTGGTGGGATACCTTTGATTATAATAAGATAAATGAAAATCACGATAGTGGGTTGATATCTATCAACTCTAGAAATATGTGGCATGAAGCTAGGGAGCCTTATGTCTTTTCCAAACACACAACTAGGTGTTTTTTTACCCAAGTGTGTTGGATAGGGATTGGTGATTCATATTAAGACATGACTTTAGATAAAAACATATTTTTTAGAACAACAATGTTATCATGCCATGTGAGGAAGATAATCAAGGTGATAAAGGAGATTGATATGTACTTGTGTTATTTCATCGTTTATACTATTGTTGTATGTTTAAATTTTCTTTATTTCACTAATTATATTGTTTTTAATTCCTCTTTCTTATATTTTATACGAGAAATTAGGCATAAATTCAAGAAGAATTATGACATATAAAATATCATTGAAAATAAAAATTAGTAAACAAAATGTCATTCAATGCTAGAAGATAAAGAGAAATCACTTAAATGACAAACTCATCTTGATTGACTCTAAAATTTGATATGAAATATAAAGTATAAAAATTAAAAAAATAGAAATTGTGGACTCTACGTAACTAAAAAGAAAATAAATATACAAAAATACATAAATCTATTGCAATTAATGTTAGACATTTATTTGTATGTAAATACAAATATACATAAATCTATTGCAATTAAGGTTAGACATTTATTTTGTATGTAAATACCAACCCATTTCAATTACAATTTTTTTTAATAATAATAATAAAAAAATTAATCTAATAACAAAATAACTTTTAAAATATAAATTCTCTTCAAAAAATTATTTTATAATGAAGTCTCCATTAATTTATTGGAATTAATCTTAAATATTTATTTTGTATTTAAATACAAGCTCGTTGCCATTACAATTTTTGTTAATACTTAAAACAAATTAATCTAATAATAAATTAATATCGATTTATGTATTCGTATATTACACTTTCCACTTGTATCCATTTGGTTTTAGGTGTCTTTGAGCTTATCTTGATAGGCCACAAAAAAGAGGCCTTCTGATGTCACTCTGCACCCCCTGACATATCACAATTTAACTATCTAGTTCTCCATCCAACCAATACATTCCTGATCTCCTCGGTGGGCTCTCGCAGGTTGGTTTTTTTTGTCAAGGTAGAAATAATATTCTCAACAATAATAGTTACCAAATTCCAAAAATAAACCATAATCTTTTTATAATTTTTAATAATAAACTAACAATTTTTTTGTAAGGAAACTTTTTAAATATAGAAATGGTAAAGCGATGTTTCTGTGGATCTATTATACTACGGATGATTTCTCATCTATCAAGGAGATTCAAAAGTTGTTTTAGAGTGCTACACCCTATGCTGATCCTTCTTGTTCAGAATAGCAACGGCTAGTTGGAAGTCCGATGGGATAAATTAGAGAAAAACTTGAATTGATTATGTAGACCAAAAACCGTACCGTACTAAAATTGACGTATTAAGACGCTAATCAAACCGTTATGAATATTCGAATGTTTTTATTATCGATAAGGCGAATTTGGTAACTATGCAGTAAACCAACCTGTGAGTGCCCACCTAGGAGATTGTGATTGTGCTATATAAGAAGGTGCAGAGCAACCTCTGTAGGCTGCAGAAGCGAACAAGCAAGATTAACTCAAATGTATAATACGTGAAAATGAATCGACAACAAAATGTAAACCAAAGATGAAAGAAGTTAGTAAAGAGATCTAAAAGCAAATGGATGAGAAAATTAAATTAAGTACAGTAAAGAATACAAAGCAATTGGATTAAGGTAAAGAATATAAAAAATTGGATTAAAGAAATTAAGATGAAAGAAGCTAGTAAAGATATTTAAAAGTGAAAGAAGTTAGTAAAGAGATCTAAAGGCAAATGGATGAGAAAATTAAATTAAGTACAGTAAAGAATATAAAGCAAATGGATTAAGGTAAAGAATATAAAAAAGATGGATTAAAGAAGTTAGTAAAGATATTTAAAAGCAAATGGATAAGAAAATTAAATTAAGTACAGTAAAGAATATAAAGCAAATGGTTAAAAAAAATTAATGGTGCAGCGAATGTATAATAGGTGAAAATGAATCAACAACAATGTGTAAAACAAATATGAATGAAGTTGGTAAGTGGATCTAAAAACAAATCGCTAAGAAAATTAAATTAAGTACAGTTAAAAATATAAAACAGATGAATTAAAAAATTTGATGGTGCAGTGAAATGTATAATACCTGAAAATGAGTCTACAATAGAGTGTAAACCAGAAATGAAAAATGTTAGTAAAGAGATTTAAAAGAAAATGAAATTAAGTAGAGTGAAGAATATAAAGAAAATGGATTAAAAAACTTAATAGTGCAGTGAAAAAGAAAACCAGAATGTACTCAAAATAAAAACTAAAACTAAATAGGTAGAAAATCCACCGGACAACTCTTGAAAAATAAACATCGTGAAGGGACAGTTGTTAATGCGAAGAGAATGGTGGCGCAAGATACCGGATGATTAATGGCTACCGCTTGCCTCTGGTTAGGGCGCTGAAGAAGGGGGACCACACTGGACATATCTCAACCGACAAAAGCAGAAGAGCCTGCTTTCTCCCCGCTTTCTCTCTGCGCAGTGGAGAAGAAGTTTCTGAATGTGCTACAGGGCATAAGCCGGAGAAGAATTTCAATTATTGGGGTTCTGGTTTGCGATCATTTTAATGTTTTAGATTAGAATTGTCACTATGATACCTAATTGTAACCGTAATACTGGTTTTCAATTCCCTGGCTGAGGTTATTTCAATCCTCTAATACCAAAACCAATGTCACACAACTCACAGGTGGCAAGGGTCCTTTTTAGAAGGAAAGAGATCTAAAAACAAATGGATAAGAAAAAGTACAGTAAAGAATATAACACAAATGGATTAAAAAATTCGATGGTGTAGTGAAATGTCTGATACCTGGAAAATGAATCTACGACAAAATGTAAACCAGAAACGAAAAAAGTTAGTAAAGAGATCTAAAAGAAAAAATGAAAAAAGTTTGCAAGAGATCTAAAAGAAAAGAGAATGGATAAGAAAATTAAATTGAGTACATCGAAAAATAGAAAGAAGATAGATTAAAAAACTTAATATTGCAGTGAAAAATAAAACAAGAACGTACTCAAAATAAAAACTAAAACTAAATATGGAGAAAATCCAGCGGACGACTCTTGAAAAATAAACAACCTGAAGGCACAATTGTTAATGCGAAGACAATGGTGGCACAAGATCCCGGATGATTAGTGGCTACCGCTTGCCTATGGTTAGGATGCTGAAGAGGGGGGACCGCACCGGACATATCTCATCGGACGAAAGCAGAAGAGCCCGCTTTCTCTCCACGCAGTGGAGAAGAAGTCTCTAAATGTTCTACAGGGCGTAAGCCGCAGAGGAATTTCACTTATAGGGATTCTGGTTTGCGATCATTTTAATGTTTTAGATTAGAATTGTCACTATGATACTTAATTGTAACCACTGGTTTTTAATCCCATGGTTAAGATTATTTCAATGTTCTAATACCAAAATTAATGGCACATAACCCTACAAGTGGCATGGGAGGGTAGTTTTTTTTGAGAGGGAATGCCTAACGACATTTCACAAACATTTTATACGTTTGTTTTTTTCCAGTGGAAATGTATGTGCACTTATTTCCAATTATGTAATTTATAATTTAAAAGTTAAAATTTTAACATATTTGTTTTTATCAACTTCTTAAATAATGACAAAATCAACAAATATAAGAAGATTTGCATGCATAAAATTTTAGGGTCAATAGAATGCTTATGATTGGATATTTATAATAACAATTTTTAGGGTAGAAGAGCCTATTGAAAAAAAGTAAATAGTACGATGGAAAATAATAACAATTATTCTTATTTAATGTTTTTTTGAAAAATAATTTAGTTAGAATGAACATGAATGAACTATCTATACAATAGAAAAATATATATTGTAATTTTACAATTATAGTTTCAATCATAGTAAACTTTTTAATTTATAAAAATATATTTGCCTTTTTAAGTAGAGGGGCTGATCCTACAACCCAATATGAGAGAGGTGTAAGTATGTCCATGTGCAACTTGGAATTGACATGTGCCCCTTTAAAAAAATAAATATCCTAAAAAACGAAAATGAATATATGTGTTTGATTTGTTTAATTAAAAACATTATAAAATATTAATAATCTCACCCTTAGTGGCCATACTAAGAAGAAGGGGTAGAAATATTCTACTCACTCTCAACCATTAATAAAATATATAATAATAAAAATATATATATAATAAAAAAAATTAATATACTTATTTGGTTGGTTTAATTAAAATATAATAAAACATCAATAATCTCACTCTTTATCCATACTAAAGAGAAAGGGTAAAAATATTTTACTTTGGATGTCCATATGAAATAACCTAATCTTCTATCAACTTTATAGAAAAATAAAGTAACTTTGTCCTGAGAATGACCACACTGGTTGGTTGTTGACCAAATCCTATCAATGTGATTAATCCTTAAGATTCATTTCTACATTATGAATCACAAAAGTCTTAGATCTAGGAAATAAAGTAGTTAAAAGTTAAAATGAACTATATATAAATTATATAAAGAAAATGAAGAAATATTTTTTTATGGTTAAATAATTTTAAGGAGTCTCACTATTTTATGCCCAAGAAAAAATGTATCCATTTTATACATTAAAAAATGCAACATAAACATTAAAAAATTACAAGTGGTTATATATATATATATATATATATATATATATATATATATATAGGATCAAATTATTCAAATTTTGCACTCTAAAAAAGGTTTGCACCTCAAGAGATTTGATCCCTCTTGACTCTTGCTAGATCCATTGTTAAGATTGATCTATATTGGTTTATGTAAGGTAAGTCTTTTTGCATATAATTTCATATATAAAATTTTGATATAAGTTCGCCAATATGTAATCTATAATAAATATATATCATTTCATAAAAATAAGCACCATGATGATAACCATCTAACAAACATAAGCATCATTTAAATACACATTCAATTCACTAATATCATCTAATAATATACATCTCTAACATACAAATGTCATTAGCTAGCACAAAAATGTAATAATTTAATAGAGCATCATCATTGTGATCACATCTAACAATATCCCATGCTAATAGATCCCATACTGATTATGTTGTTTTTTCAGTCTTCTTGTCCTTTTATATAATTGGTAAGGTATTAAATTAAATTGGTAAGATATTAAATTTAAATTCAAATTGGTAAGAGTTGCTATAAATAATAAATTTAAATTCCTTCAAATTTTCATAAATTTAGTGATAAATTAAATTTTATTAAAATATAATTTTGTAAGTTATATTAAATCTAAATTAATTATAAAAAAATCTCACTTAAGTTTTTCAAATTTAGGAATAGATTGAATTTATAAATAAACAAAAAATATTATTTTTATATTTTTTAAATAAATACCATTGATAATAGTTTATTGATTGCATTTTCTTATTTAGTAATTTAAACATTAGAAATTTAAAAACAAATTACAATTAAAATTTAAAAGTACATATTAATTTAAAATTTATATTTTGAATAATAATTTATAAATATATTTTTAATGATGCTTCATTCATAATTATTATTAATAAATAAAATTTAATTTACTAAAAAAGATGTTTGTTTGTCAAGTTGTCTATGATCCTCCAAGCTTGACCTATGGGTTGAGGAGTCACAACCTAGAGGCATCTAATGTGTCAAAGTCACCTCGGGATCACACCGAGCCTAGAACACACCAACACTAAGCTAACTGGATCTTTTAGTATATCTCCTCCCCCTAACATAGGGCACAACCACCCCCCATGAGGTTTGATCCGGGGGCTTCCTACTTATGACTAATGTGTCAAAGTCACCTGGGGATCACACCGAGCCTAGAACACACCAACACTAAGCTAACTGGATCTTTTAGTATATCTCCTCCCCCTAACATAGGGCACAACCACCCCCCATGAGGTTTGATCCCGGGGCTTCCTACTTACGAGGCCCATCCTCAACTGGTTGTGCTAGTAGGGCTAATTTATTAAATTTATATAATCAAATTAATTGTAACGTTATTTTTAGAATCCAATATTTTACGAACACTTTTTTTAATTATAGTTGATTTTATAATCCAATCAATTATATATTTTAATTTCTTTAGAGATATTTAGAAATTTTTATTTAGTGATTTCATGTTGCAATATACATTTTGAAAATTAATTGTACAAATTAATTAGATATTGTCTAACTCTTGTATTATAAGTATAGGTCACAAGTTTTTTATTTATACGCTTGACTATGACTATAAAGGTTGTTTTGTTTAGAGTTTTGTACAATTTAAATATGTGTAAAATTGATTTTGCTTTGTAGTGACTATTTTTTTGATATGTTTTATAAATTTATTTTTTATTTCTAAGTTTTCTATAGGGAGGGACTATGCTGCTGGTAACCCTTGTTTAAATAAGAATTTAGTTAGAATGAATATGTATGAATTAACAATGCAATAGAAAAATATTTATGATAATTTTACAATTATAGGTTCAACCTTATTAAACTTTGTAATCTATAAAAATATATTTACATTTTTTGTTTAAAACAAGTCTTTTTGCATGTAATTTCGTAAATAAAGTTTTGCATGTAATTTCATATATAAAATTTTGATATACCTTCACCAATACATAATCTATAATAAATATCATTTCATAAAAATAAACATCATGGTGTTAACCTTCTAACAAGCATAAACATCATCTAAAATACATATTCAAATTCGCTAACAACATCTAATAATATACACCTCTAACACATATAAACGTTATTAGATATCACACAAATTTAATAATCTAAGAGTGCATCATTATCGTGATAACATCTAACAAAACATAAGAATTGTCTAACATCATCACCACAAACATCCTCAAATATATATTTCATGTTAAATGATTGCTATAACATACACATCTATCTTGAAGCACATTAAATGAACATATCTAACATGACCTAACAATATACACATCAACACCAACATATAAATTAAGTACATCAACATGAACAAAAAAAATGCACCATATATATATATATATATATCTATATATATATATATATATATGTCAAATAGGTGCTATAAAATATTTGATACAACAGTAATAGTGGCGAGTTGGTCTATAGCAGAAGACGATGGAAGGTTAACTACCTTAAGAGTCGAAGTATGGCATGGAGGAGGTGGTGGTTGGTATGCTCTGTGAGGAGAAACACTTAGTGGGCCATGAAGTGACTGAGGAGGACATGGAATACTACCAAAAGAATCACCACCCTGATCATCATCCGATGGGTTAGAATGTCTAGGTGAAGACTGTGTATCTGTTGGATGGCCATCTCGAGGAGGTGGAGTACTACGAGAAGGATCACCACCTTGATCATCATATGATGGGGTATTACTGGGTGAAGAATGTGTATCTACTACATGGCCATCCCTCCTCGCTACGAGTAACCTGGTAACTCTGAAAATATGATTCATAAGACTCATCATATCACATAATAAGTCCCTCCAAAGTTCTAGGATCTTAGGATTTTTCTTGATATCTCGAGTTGACGCACGAGTGACTCCCACCTTAACCAAAATTTTAGAGATTCGGTCACCCAACTCCATCTTCAATCTGATATCAGGCCTATGCGGCCGCATGTCCATGGGTATGTGCATCCCAGGATGTCCTTCACCCGCCACAGTGTCGGCCATCTCCGCATCCGCATTTGGTGAGGGAGGAGCCATGTCCCCAATGAATGTACCAATATCTACAAAATATATATTACAAAACAATAATTAGATAATTTCATTAAATAATTTAATAAAATAATTTAAAGAATGTGATATAATAAATTTTATTCTAATTAATTAATACAATAAAATGAAACTAGAATAATTTAAAGAGAACACTAATATTACCTCTATAGTTTTTTGACTCATCTTATGTGAAGAGGATGTTGGGACACTGTCACCAATCCATCCCAGCGTAAGGACACGATTCCATGACGGGCATGTGGTCAGCTTCACTGGCTAGTAGACCCAATGTGTCGATGGAAATTCTAGCCGGATACCCTTCCCGGCCCCTCTTGGGCATCATCTCACCCCATATATGCATATGTACCTTAGTGATTAACCTAGGAGGGTGACGGTCAAAAGTAGGCCTCAGCTCTAGAAACTTCTCAAAAATAAACAAAACAACTCTGAAGCAAAATTGAAGTTCGACCTCCCATGTATCATAGCATGACTTCTATCTAAAGCTATACAAAACTAATGCAAAAAATGACATACCATTTGATACATCATGGCCTTTGCACCAAAGAATCAACATAAAACAAAAGAGGGAAAGTAATGTGCTTCCCATCATTGGTAGAGTGTGAAATGATACTCACTAATAGTGAGAATCACTTAGCCATCTATACACCAAAAGAAGTGATACATAGTTGTCCAACAAACACTTGAAAATTCGTTGGAGAAAATATTTGATCCCCAATGTATCTCTGGTAGTAGATAGGTTGACTCTCTGTTGAAACACCATGGGGGACATAAGGGAATTGGGGAAAATCTTCCCCCCTCCCAGATAGGCTAGTGATAAAATAAATGTCCTTCTAAGTGGGCTCGTACTACATGTTAAGACCGACACAGAAATCCTATCGGTGGACATCCCATTGACGGATCAGCTATGCCAACAACCCGGAGTGCCCCTTCAAGGATATAACCTCATCATAGTACCAATTGAGGCCTATATTCTTCAATAGGCCTTGGGTTGCTATAGTAATAGGGCAAGGGTACAAATCTCTCTTCCTCTATCATGCCTCCCAGTATCATACCCTATTGTATTAGTAAACCCTCTTCTCATGTTGATATTGTTCTTGTCTTTGTTGACGTCTCTACGTGATTGACATATAAAATACATCAAGCTCATACATAAAACATAATTTTCTTTTGTTAAATGAAAAATGTGTTTATAAATATGGACATATAACTTTCAATTAAGAAAAACGAGTTCAACCTTAGTGCGCTAAAAAAACGGGAATGTACCGTACATGGTGCACCAAAAAATGGAATGTACCGAAAATGATGCGTACTTCGACTTGATGCATCACTTTCAATTCACACATACACAACATTAGTTATTTTTATTTTTCGATGTGGTGCGTGAGCATAACATTTCACATCGATGCATTAATTTTACATTGACGCACCACACCAGAAGATTCAGGTTAACGAACACATCAAGCTATAATCTTTTAATATTATGTGGCATGTTTGGTAAAAATAAATGCATAGGGAAGTTACTTTTACCAGATGCACCTCCATAAAAATTATAATTTTTAAAGTGGTTCATCGTGGAACTTCACAACGCAATGTGTTTCCATTTACTAAATGCACCAAATAATATTAAAAATTTGTGGTGTGATAACATTACACACTGATTTTTTCTGCACCCTGTAAATTTATAGGGTACATTGTGAATGGTGCAAGATGAACCTCTCAAACACATGGCGCAAGAGAAAAAAATTCAAAAGCAACGCATTTTTTACTTAATTTTCAATTCTGCTCTGATAATAATTTATGTTAGTTAGAAACATAGACATTACTTGGAAATTTGCTCATCAGGGAGGCATGGTTGCCACATAAATAAAAAAACAAATTTGACCACCATTTGAAAAAATTCGAAAGGCACACAATGAGAAATAGACATAAGGATGGAAAGAAAGGGAATCACAGATGACACGACACTTGATAGAGGAAAACCACCAGTGTTTGAGAGCTATACAACACTACTAATGGTAAAGGTTATTTTGACGGCCGATACGCTTTTTTATTTAACCATGTTTCGGTGTGCTCGAGTAACTGACACACCAGTGTAGATTATTTACAAAGTGCACCACAGCTTTTTAAGTTAAAAACCCTACCATGGTGCACCATGTTATGTACGCACCGAGGCATTTAAATATAGTAATAGCACTGGTGCTTCATGGGAGTATAGAACCAAAATGGTGAAAATGAATTTTATGACTCAGATCTTTTAAATTTAACCTTTTCCCAATGCTATTGAGAAGTTTACACACTAGTTCTGTAGTTCCACATAGTGCGCAACTATTTTTAAATTAAAAACACTCCAACTGTGCACCATGTTGTATACACATCGAGCTTTCAGAAAAAATGTCATAGCACCAAGGATTCTTGGGAGTATGGCACCAGAATGGTGAAAATGAACTTTATGACCGACATTTTTCTAAATTTTATAGTAGTCTAGTACTCTCGAGAAGTAGACACATTAGTGCTCTATATTTACTTAGCGATTTAAAAAACCCTCGAAAGGTGCACCATTCTATATTAAGCATAGATATGTATAGTTATATTAATGGCACCGATGCTTATTATATGAGTAACACACCAATGTTTTTTAAATTAAAAAGTTTGTCACAGTGCACCATGTTTTTACACATTGGGGATTTTCTAAAAAGGGAAAGCACTAGTTCTTTATGTGATTAGAGCACGAAAATGGTGAAAATGAATTTTACGACCAACATCTTTTTCAAATTTGAGCTTTTTTGGTGTTATTGAATAGTGTATGCACCAATGCACCTTACATACGTAGTGCATTATTGTTTTTATTTCTATAAAAAATATCCCTACAATGGCTCACCATTTTCTATTAAGCATCGAGGCCTTCAGTTCAAATAACAACAATAATGCTCATCATATAAGCAACGCACAATTTTTTTTAAATTAAAACCCCACAACATTGCACCATATTTTTTATGCACATGGTTATTCATATACGGGTTTAGCAATAAGGTATCATGAGAATATAGAACCAAACTGGGAAAAATGAATTTTACAACCAACATTTTTTAAATTTAACCCTTTTCTTATGCTATCGAGTAGTATACACATCTGTGCATATTATGTACTTAGTGCATTGTTATTTTTTTACTTTTATAAAAATAACTCTGTCATAGTGCACCATATGCTATTAAGCACCAATGCTTATAATTAGGGAAGGAACCGATGTGTTTGTATATTATAGATGCATCATTAAAAAACATTTGCTCGTCCATCTCCGCTACAAATAGATTTTTGGGCTATTGTGATAGGGCCTTGTGCAAAAACCTCTGCTAGAGGGTCTTTTCCTTGTAGTGAGATATTCCTTCTTGATTGATTATGTTCCCCAAGTATTATATTTGGTCTTTATAAAATTCACATTTGCTATTCTTGGTGTATAGTTGGTGTTCTTGCAGGGTTTGTAGAACTATTAGCAAATGTCTTTTATGCTCTTCCATATTCTTGGAGTAAATTAGAATTTCATCAATAAAGATTAACATGAACTTATCTAGATATAGGTGAAATATACTATTCATAAGGCACATAAACCTGGTCAGGGTGTTAGTAATCCCAAAAGATAGGACTATAAATTCATAGTTCATTTAATGAGTCCTAAATGTAGTTTTTCATATGTTTTCTTCTCTGATCCGTATTTGATGGTACAATGAGTGTAATCAATCTTGGAAAACACAATAGCACATTTAACTTGATCAAATAAATTATTGATCCGTATTTGATGGTATCATGAGTGTAATCAATCTTGGAAAACACAATAGCACCTTTAACTTGACCAGATAAATTGTTGATCCTAGGTAGTGGGTACTTTTTCTTAACGGTTAACTTATATAGTTGTTGATAATAAATGCAAATCATTAAGATTCCATATTTTTTTTGACAAAGAGTACAGGGGATCACCATGGTGATACATTCAAAGGAATGCATTTTTTATTAAGAAACTCCTATAGTTTCATTCCTAATTTAGTTAAAAATGGTATACTCATATGATAGGGAACCTTAAATACTATGGTGCCTCCCAGAATCAATTCAATTGTAAAATCAATATCTCTTTTAAGGGGCAACCTAGGGATATCTTCCGGAAATATATCTACAAAATTTTGAATAATTGGCAGATTTTCCAAGGATGTTATTTTTTCCTTAGAGTTAGTGTACCCCACTTAGACTGCACAAAAAATGACAACCTTTCCTAATGCATTTCCCTAGTTGTGAGGTTGTAATTGGTCTTAATTTAAATGGTCTTATTATCCCTTGGACTTCTTTCCTAATACCTCCTTCGTCAATAAAAGTGATAGTTTTACTTTTGTGGTTTACAAGGGACCAATGTTTGTCTAGCCAATCCATACCAATCAAAACATCATAAGAACCTAAGCGAAAGATATTTAAATTTATTTTTACTTGCCAACTTGCCAATTCAACAAGACGATTCTCAAATTTTTCTACCACTCTCATTTTTCCCCTAGTGGCTAACTTAACTAGCCATAGGTTCTTAAGCTTCCTAACTTGCAGATGACACAATTCCACTATCGTAGGAATAATGTAGCTCATGATTGCTTTAGGATCTATTAAAATCGACAAGACATGATTACAAATATTACCTTCAAATTCAATCATTATAGGTTGGTACTTAGCCTAATGATCCTCCAGCGCAACATTGATATGAGGTAAAATTCTCACTACTTCCTCCTCTGTAGATGTCACTTGAATATTCATTACCTATTATTTCCTTGCACGGTAAGGGCTATAATGTGGTTCTCCACAATCCCAACAATTTAATGCTGGTCTCTGAGTTTAGCCATAATCAACATTTCTAATCAATTCTGTTGGTTTATTTTCATTCTGTGACTGGGGTTTTTGCAGACCTTTTACCAAAAATTTACCTTGCTTGCTTTTGTGGGAATTCTTAGTATTCACAATGTTGGTATTCTTAGTTTTCTGTTGATATTTTTATCCTTTCTTATATGGCGATGTTTTGTTATTATCTCTTTTATGTTTCGTCTATTGATATCATAATTTTTATTTACAGAAAACTTCGTCCATAGTTTTGGGTTATCAAACTCCAAAGTTTCCTTCATATATGCTGGTAGACTACTTATAAAATGTGCCAACTTAGTCTTTTCTTCTCATGTATAAGGGACATACCTCAATAAAGAAGTGAATTTTGCCACATACTCATCCATTAATAATTGATCCAATTTGAGGTCATGAAATTATTTGGCTTTATCATCATGCAACTGCTTAGTTAGGTACTTATTCTTTAAATATTTCTAGAAAACTTCCCATGTTATCCCTTATTCATCAATTCCTTGGGTTGCCTTAACTTCCTCCCACCCCATGTTTGCTTTTCCCTGGAGCTAGTAGATTGCTAGATAAGCCTTCAAGTTGTTGTCATATTCATAAATATTGAAGTACTCATTAATATTTACTAACCATGCTTCTGCCACTTCCTTGGATTCACCATCAAATGTTGGGGACTTAATTTTTCTAAATTCCTATTGCAATTATTTTTTTTGTCTTTTCACTCCTTTCATCATTTTTCCCTGAGAAGCATTTCTATATTCTTCCTCATTGTTTCCTTACCACCCTTTGAATCTTATGTAATAATTTTCTCAAGTATGTTGTCCTCTCTCCACCTATGTGATTTTGCTATATTTCCATTATCAGGAGTTGGGGATGATTTTCTTTCATTCGGTCTACTGGTTAAACTTTTAATTATTCTTTCCTAATCCCTCATTAGTAACTCATTATAATCTTTTAAGCTATCCATTTCTTCCCCTAATTATTGCATTGTTTCCAACTACATTATGCTTGTGGACCGAGGTTCCTCCTGTAACTGGACCCACATGCCTAGATTGGGTCCTAGAAGGGTATCGAGATAGGTCTTGTAGGCATTCTTGGTGTGTTCATCTATAACAACACCAGGTTAAAAAGATTTGTAATAAAGGATAATAAAGGCAAAAGAATAAGACCAAGATCATGAGACACTTATTCCAAGATGAATGTTGGGAAAAACTCTATAGTTGGCATCACTTCTTGTTTATTATGGTTAAGGAAATATGCAAAGGCATTGGAAAAGGAAAGAGGCATTAATTGGAATTTATTTGTGAAAATCAAGGAAAATAGGAGAAAAGGGAGATGAAGGGTCATAAATTTTCATGAGAAGGAAAATTGAAGAGAAAATAGAGGAAAATGAAGAAAATAGATGCTTCAACGATAAAAAGGGTTATGAGGATCAATTCATAGGTTTTTGTTAGTTTAGATTTTGTTAGTTCAATTTTGAAGCTCTATTATATTCTCTCATTCTCTCATATTCTTGCACACATATAGCATTCTTGGATCACTCTAGCATTGGAGAAAGGAAAGAAAAGGAAGGACAACAAAATAAAAAGAAGGAAAATGAAAGCAAAGGAAAAGCAAGGAAGGTTGGATTAAGAAACTTTAGTCGGAGGATTTTGTAGGTAACAAGTTGCATGTGTGATTTCTTAGATAAGGTGTGAATTCATGGTACATACATTTGTTTATTTGGTTCATTTGTTGTCATTGACATGGGTTTTTCCTGGTTTGATAGTGATTTCAACCTTGCCTTTCCATTTCATAGATAACCATGGTGTGATGTGATTCTTTCTGGTTGAGCTTTGGATTTCCAGAAGCTTTTGGAACTCTGTGAGGTGGTCTCGAGAAAATTCCAAAGGGTTGGGGGTGGAGGTGGTTTAATCTCTTGGAAGCCCTCGATAGGTGTGTGGAGATAGGAACATTCATCAAGGTAATGGTGAAGAAATTCTGAGGTATCCAAGCTTGTTTGGGATTCATGATATCTTGACTGGTTTTGGCGAGATTGCAGTAGCTTGAGGCTGAATGTAGTTTAATCTCTGGGAATCCCTTGTTTTTTATGTCTTGATATCCTACATTCATGCTTGGAATATGTCACGAGGGTTATTGGTTGAAAGAAAGAATTGATTCAAGCTAATCTACGGTTGGGTGGTATGTGGAAATCCTTGACTTGGTTAGTTTTTGCAAACGTTATTAAGATCTATTTTCCTATTGTAATCAATGATCTCGTGTACCTGTTATTATGATGATTTGACAGTTTTCCTATCATGGTTAATAATCTAGTTATATGATGGTTATAAGCATGGATTTGTAATGTGCTCTAGCTATGATGTGTTTAGGATTTGATAGGTATATGAATGGTTGATGAATGCATGGACTAACAAGTGTTATTGTAGCTAATATGAGAAGGTATTAGACCTTATTCAAGGTTATTGGATGGACCAAAAACCCTTATGATTAGATATGCATTCATGACCTGTAACTTTTATGTTAAACATGTGTTTGACGAAATGTTTGCTATGTATTAGGCATGTTTTGTATAAGTTATTGTTCAATTTTTGTATTAATGGCTTCATCATTATGTAATTTATCATTCTGAGAAGTTACAAGTAGTTTCGAATAATGATCTAGAGGCTAACCTGGAAAAGTGGCTTAGATCTCAGGATTGCACCCTCCAAACTGAAGGATTTGGAATTCAACTGCATGGATGTAGTGTTGTGCATGTGGTTGGAGGGTCATAATCACACCCTTGCAGGCTTGTGCATGTATTTGGGGTGTTAGGTTGAATAAAAATAGCTTTAACTCAGGGTTTGTCACCTACGGTGGTTCTTTGGCCCTTGAGTGTCCCGTAAGCGTTGAGGGATGTTTGTGAGTTGTTAGTAGTCAGCTCCACTTCCATAGCTTAATATTGGAGGTAAGACCATCTCAAAGTGGTCCTCCACTTCATATTTACCTAAAGGGCTTGAAAAAGTGGGTAAATGTGGGGTGGCGGTGTTACATATTGGTATAAGAGCATGGTTCAAATACTTGGGCTAGATTGGCTAGATGGGTTAGATGCATGTTGTTATGCATGCATTAACATGGTTATGGTTATCGTGCATGAGGTAATTGTATGAAATTAGTATTATCATGCATGAGGTCTACATATTGATATAATCATGTATATGTGTGTTTGTGTGTACGTATTGTGCTAAGTTGGACTAGTCTTGTAGATGAGATAGCCTCCCCTGAACTTTATTTAGCTATGTTGATTATGTTTATATTCATTATCTGACATTGTATGCTTGTAGGAAGAAGAAGATCAGATATGATTAATAGAATGGTGGTTTACAATTCATGCAACTCTCCTTATAGATCAACTGAGCAACACGGGGAAGAGTACTCTCCTGACATGATAGATAACTTGAGAAGTCTAAAGCTAGAAAGAAAAAGTTGCAAGGAAGATAATGATATGATCATTTAGTTGCAAGAAATAATTTCCGGGGCGTAGGAAAAGCAAGCAGAGGTCAATGAAATTATCCTTCAGATCTTATCAAATTTGTAGAAACATGGACAATCACATATTAGTTATGGGTAGGAGGAAAGGACTGATGGGGGATATGGTAGAAGGTCTCATGGAGGGCACAGGTTGGAAAAGGATGACATAGTCATAGGTTGTAGGTTCTTAGATGCACCAGACATGAGAGGCAGTGGTTATGGGTTCTATTCTAGTTTTAGTTCAAACATGTTTCATGGCCATCATTGCTATCATCCTTAAAGGAGGAGTGAGAGGGGATACTTGTTGGATGAGTTCAAGAAATCCAAGCCTCCTACATTTGATGGAGAGTTGAAGAAACTGGAAGATACAGAGGCATGGTTTCTTGGGATGAATAATTTCTTTGAGCTGCATGATTATACATAGACCATGAAAGCTAGGATAGATATTTTTATTCTCAAGGGAAATGAGAACATCTGGTGGGAAGATGTGAAGCATGGTAGGAACATTAGGACAAAGGAGTTGAGTTTTTGTGAGTTTAAAAGACTTTCCAAAAATAAATATTTTCCATAGAGATACTATGATGATAAGGCTAAGGAGTTCTATGAGTTGAATATGGGATTTGTGACAGGCGAGGAGTACACAACTAATTTTTTGGAGCTGTTGAGGTATGTGCCTTACCTCAAGGATGAGAAGATGATGGTTCCGAGATTTATGAGTGGACTATCATTAGAATTGAATGATCAGATTGAGCATGATGAGCCTCGATCGTTGGAGGAAGTCATTGGGAAGTTGAAGCACTATTATGAGCAATCGAAGGGTAAGTCTGAGCCTAAGCGAGATTGGAAATGGAATGAAAGAACGAAATCAAAGTGGCCACCGAAACAAGAAATACCTCAGGATGAGGTGAGAAAGAAAATGTTGCTCCTTATAACAAGTTTAATGTGGTAGAGAAGGGACATGGACCTCATCCTGGAGAGAAAAATAATAAGGGTAGTGGCAGAGAATTGTTTTTGTGTTGGATTTGTGGGAAATATGATCACAAGAAGGATTGTTTGTTGTATCAAGGTGGTAGACCTCAGATCTATACTTCTCAGGAGGAGAAGATAGTTAGCGATGTGATCCATAGCATTTCTCGCATTTTTGTATCATTTGATACCAAGCAGGTGGATCACAAGGCATACATTATTGAGATGGAAGGTAGGATTTGTGATTGAGTTTTTTCCATTTTGATTGAATCTACATCTAATTATAGCTATGTCAATCCTAACCTATCGGATAAGTGTGGTTTGGGAGGAGAAGTACGTGTAGAGTCATGGTTGGTGTAGTTGGCTATAGGTACTAAGAAAAGAGTTCATCATTGGGTGAGAGTTGTTGCATTTGAGTTGAACATTATATTTACATAAACACATCTAAATGTGCTTCCATTGGGATCATATAATATGATTTAGGTATGGATTCATTTTACCTTCATAGGCACAAAGTAAATTGTTACGAGAAGGTTGTTGAGTGCTTGGATGATGAAGGAGAGAAGAATATATTATAGGGTAAGAATAAGCATTCATCAGTGAGGATGGTTACAAATATGCAGCCAAACTGCAGTTGCAAGAAACGATGTGTATTATTTACGGTGCATGTTTTTAATGACAAAGGTAAGGATGTTGAGGAAGTGGATGCGTTGAAGAGGTTTCTAGTTTTGCAGTAGTTTCAGGATATATTTCCAGTAGATATTTTAGAGTTACTACCTCATAAGGAAGTGGATTTCTCTATCGAGTTGGTACCAGGAGTAGCACCGACATCAAAGGAACCTTACAAGATGAGCACTCCAGAATTAGTGGAATTTAAGCTACAATTGAAGGAAATTCTTGACAAGGGATACATAAGGCCAAGTGTATCACCTTAGGGTGCAAAAGTACTCCTAGGTTGTGCATTGATTACAGGTAACTGAACAAGGTGACAATCAAGAGCAGGTATCCATTACTGAGGATCGATGATTTATTTGATTAGTTGAAGGGAGAAGCAATGTACTTGAAGATTGATTTGAGATTAGGATACCATCAGGTATACATCAAAGAAGAGTACATTTACAAGACTGCTTTCCAGACTAGGTATGGGCATTATGAGTTTATTGTGGTTCCTTTGGTTTGGTTAATGCTCACTTTTATGTGTTTGATGAATAGTATGTTGCATCCTTATCTGAAAAAATTGTGATAGTATTCATTGATGATATATTGATATATTCAAAGAATGAGGAAGAGCACACATAACATCTAGAGAAAATGTTAAGATTGTAGAGAGAACATAATTTTTATGCCATTCTTAGTAAGTGTAGTTTATTTTAGATAGGAGTTCATTACTTGGGACATGTTTCCAAGGAAGGTATAGTAGTGGTCCCAGAAAAGATCAGAGCTATCATGGAACGGGAAACTCCTAGGAATGTGGATGAGGTTAGATCATTCATGGGTTTAGCAGGTTATTATAGTTATTTTATCACGAAATTATAATGGATTTCCTATCTTATTGCATCTTTGCAAAATAAAGGAAAGAAAATTGAATGGGCAAAGGAATGTGTAGCTAGTTTTTAAGTAGTTGAAGTAGTTACTTACAAACACTCCAATTCTAAAGATTGCAAATATAGATAAAAAGTTTGTGGTGTGTAAAACTTCTTGCAAGAGAGGACTTGGTGGATTCCTGATGTAGGAGGGACAGGTGGTATGCTACAAGCCAAGTAAATTGAATGAGCACAAGCAAAGTTATGTTACTCATGATCTTGAGTTGGCAACAATGATTCATGCAGTGAAGATATGGAGGCACTATATTCTTAGAAGGAGGTTTGTTTTGATGAGTGATCATAGTGGGCTAAGATACTTGTTTGACCAACCTAATATAAATTCTAGGAAATATAGATGGTTGGCCACGCTCAATGAGTTTGACTTCGATATAAAGTACATTAATGGTAAAGAGAACAAGGTTGCAGATGCACTTAGTAGAAGAGTGTAGGTAAATCAAATTGCAACTATGAGTTCATATGGGACATTTTTGTAGGAGTGCCAACAATTTAAGCACAGGTTATAGTAGTAAAGTACAAGTGATCAAGATGTGGATTATCACCTTACGATAGATGGTTTGGTGAGATTTAGGGTTAGGATCTATGTGCCAGATGAAAATGAACTCAAGAATCTTATATTGAGGGAATTCCATGTTAAGGCATACTCAGTTCATTCTAGATATCAGAAGACTTTGAAAACTATGAAGAAGTTTTAATATGGGACGAACTTGAAAAAGGAAGTGGCTGAGTTTGGGTCTAGGCATTTGGATTTTCAACCGGTAAAAGCAGAGTGCAAGCATCCAAGTGGTTTATTGCAGCCAATTCTGATTCCATAATGGAAATGGGAGGTCATTTCCATGGATTAAATTATGAGTTTTCCAAGGAAATCTAGACATCATGATTCCATTATGGTTGTTGTTGATCGGTTGATCGAGGTATTTCATTTCATTGCATTTAAGTCTACAAAATTAGCTAGTGAGGTAGCTCAGATTTTCATCAGAGAGATAGTGAGGTTTCCTGGTGTTCCCAAGAATATTTTATCCTATAGAGATGCCAATTTCACTTCCAAGTTTTGGAAGGAGTTGTTTGTAGTTTTGGGGAAAACGTTGGCCTTCAATACAACTTATCATCCACAGAAAAAAGGATAGACAAAGAGGATTAATGAGATTTAGGAGGACATATTGAGGATGTATGTCATGCCCTAGTATAGGAGGTGGTAGGAGTATATTTGATTGGTAGAGTTGTCATATAGTAATGGGTACTAGAATCCCTTGAGTATGATTCAATTTGAGGTACTTTTTGGGCATAGTTGTAATACTCCTATAAGATGGAGTGATCCAGTGGATATGATATTGATTGGACCAAACATGTTGGTGAAGATGGAATAGGAAATTTAAGTTATTAAGAGAATTGTGAAGGTAGCACAGGGTAGGCAGAAGAGTTATGCAAATCAACACAGGGTGTTTAAGGAGTTTTAGGTTGGGAGCATGTGTACTTGTGCATCATTCCAAAGAGGAGCTCCTTGAGGATTAGATCATGTGCCAAGTTGGAACCTTGGTATTGCGGGGCTTTTAAGATCCTTGAGAGGATTGGACAAGCGGCCTACAGACTTGCACTGCCACTAACAATTAAAGTCCAGGATGTTTTTGATGTCTCATTACTTAAAAGATATGTGAAGGATGATGATCATGTGTTTGAATGGTTTGTATTGCAAGTGGAGCTAGAAGCAGAATTTCAGTTGGAACCTTAGTGCATATTGTAGCGGAAATAGTTCATGCTCTAGAAAATAGGAATAGAGCAAGTTAAAGTGTATTGGAAGCAATTTCGGCTCAATGAAGCTACATGGGATATGGTTGGTTATACGATGGCTTTGTATCATTCATTATTTTCCAGTTGAGGAAAAGGAGTTTTAGTATATGTACATATCTATGTATGGATTTTATTGTAAATACGATGACTAGTTGTGTTATAAAGATCCAATAAGCGTATGATTTTCATGTTGTCACATTTGTTATGTTGGTTTTGGATTTTCAGCAAGTTATTATTGTAAATACTACATTAAGCTAAGTTATAAAACTCCATAAGTAGTATGTTTTGGTTTTCAACGTTTTTTCTGGTCATAGGTGTCATAGAATACCAAGGATGGTGTTCCCAAATGGAGAGGAGTTTGTAACAACCTCAGGTTAAAAAGATCATGTAATAAAGGATAATAAAGGAAAATGGGTAGTACCAAGGTCATGGGACACATATTCCAAGTTGAATGTTGGGAAAAACTCTATATTGGGCATCACTTGTTATTTATTATGGCTAAGGAAAGTGGAAAAGGAAATTGTCAAAGGCGTTGGAAAAGGAATTGGAAAAGGCAAGAGGCATTAATTGGCATGTATTCATGAAAATAAAGGAAAATAAGAGAAAAGGGAGATGAAGGGTTACATATTTTCATGAGAAGGAAAATTTAAGAGAAAATAGAGGAAAATGAAGAAAATAGAGGTCTCAATGATAAAAAGACTTATGAGGATCAATTCACAATATTTTTTTGGTTTAGCTTTTGTCAATTCAATTTTGGATCTCTATTATATTCTCTCATTCTCTCATACTCTTGCACACATAGAGAATTCTTGGAGCACTCTAAAATTGGAGAAAGGAAAACAAAGTACAAGAAATGACGGTTGGGTGAAGCTACTTCACTAGGAGGATTTTGTAGGTAATAGGTTTCATGTGTGATTTCCTAGGTGAGGTGGGAATGCATGGTACATGCATTTATTCATTTGGTTCATTTTCTATCATTGGCATGGGTTTTTCCTGGTTTAACAATGGTTTCAACATTTCCTTGCCATTTCCTGGATAACCATGGTGTGATGGTATTCTTTTCTAGTTAAGCTTTGGATTTCCATAAGGTTTTGGAACTAGGCAAGGTGGTCTTAGGAAAATCCCCAAGGGTTAGGCATGGAGGTGGTTTAATGTCCAGGAAGCCCTCGAAAGGTGGGTGGAGACATGTAAATTCCCCAAAGTAATGGTGAAGAAATCCTGAGGCATCCAAGCTTGTTTGGGCTTCGTCATCTCTTTACCGATTTTGGAAAGAGCCTCTTAGCCTAAAGGTGGACATGGTCTAATATCCAGGAAGCCCTGATTTTTTATGTCTTAACATCCCACACTCATGCTTGGAATATGGAGGGGGGGTGATTAGATGAAAGAGAGAATTGGTTGAGCCCAATCTATGGTCAGGTGGTACGTGGAAGTCCCTAATTTGGTTGGATTCAACACAAGTTAATAAGAACTATTTTACTATTGTAATCTATGACAACTTATACTTGTTATTATCATAATTTCATGGATATTATGTCATGCTTAATAATCGTGTTATATGCTGGTTATAAGGATGGATTTGTAATGTACTCTAGCTATGACTTGTTCATGATTTGATAAGTATATGAATGGTTGATAAATGAATGGAATAACAAGTGTTATTGCAGCTAATATGAGAGGGAATTAAACCTTCTTGATGATTATCATATGGACCACAAACCATTATGATCAGATATGCATTCATGACCTGTAACTCTGATGTTAGCTGTGTGTTTGACAAAATGTCTACTATGGATTAGGCATGTTATCAGTAAGTTCTTGTTCAAGTTATGTATGAATGGCTTCATCATTATGTCATTTATCATTTTGAGAAGTTACAGGTGGTTCTAGGTAGTGGTATGGAGGCTATCCCGGATGTGGCTCAGATCTCATGATTACACGCTCTGAACTAGAGGATTTGGGTTGCAAGTACATGGAGGAAGTGTTGTGCATGTGGTTGGAGGGTGATAAATACACCCTTGCATGATTTTTCATGTAGTTGGAGTGTTATGTCAAATTAAAATAGCTTCAACTCAGAGTTTGGTCACCTGAAGTGGTTCTTTGGCCCTTGAGTGTCCTGTAAGACTTGAGGGATGTTTGTGAGTTGTCAGTTTTTGACCCCACATCCATAATTGAAGCTTGGAGTTCCAGTCATGTCATAGTGGCAGTCCACTTCACATTTCCTAAGAGGGCTTGAAAATTCTGGTAAATGTGGGGTGGATGTGTTACATCATCATACCACCTCTTTTCTTCTCTCTTTGGAACAATTTTTTTATAGTATTGGTTTGCCCTGAATAAGCCACAATGTAGTAAAGATGGCTCTGATACCACCTGTAAGATATCTCTCCATTTTTTATTTTTTTGTACATTGGTGAGATGGTAATTTCTTGATTATAAAGGTAAGTTCATAAATGATGCCAAATTACATGACATTTTTATTGTTTTATTATTGTTACTAAGTGAAATGTAACAATATGGATGATTAGTATTCATGGTGTAAAATATAAATTCTCATAACACCCTTTTCACTTCATTATTAATGTTGTCCTTATGCATTTACATGACTTATGCTTAATTATACTCCTATTCACCTATAGATATATGCGATTAACTCCTACAATGTGAATGTAAGTTTGTATTTGGTGATGTTAAACTTAACCCACATAGTCCACTAACACCTCACATCAATGTCTAAGGTTTTTTATTAATGTTTTGGTTCTATGGATTAATACTCCTGCCTCACATATATTTCCCATTAGAATTTGATCACCAAGGCTCTATACACATGGATCACCATCAAAGTAGAGGTATTGACACCCCTCCTTCAAATTCTCTAGACTTTTCAAAAATAGAGCATTATGATCTTGGGAATCAACTCCATCTTGGGAATTTAGATATAGAATCCAATCGATGGTCTTGGTCTCTAGGGCTTATATATATGGCATGGATATAATTTTATGTTTATGGGAGTAACTACCTCCCCTCCCTCGACACCAATTTTCTCTCTATTGCACCCATTCACTTGCAAGAACAAGCTCTACAACAAAAATTTGTTATTCACATAATTTTTCTTGGTACTAGTTGTTTCAGCTCACAAAGGTAAGTTCAAAAACTGAGTCCTTAATAATCGCATATCGTTTGTCTTAAATCACGAGGTATTTTTTTTTTGTTGCATACTTGTATTTAACCCATGGTTGAATGTTTCCCTATTCTTTCTTTTTCCTTCCTGCATGTTGTGTAAGTGATAAGGCAAGGGTCATTTCAATGTTTCTCTAAAGGGCCTAGTTTTTGGAGCAGAAACCATACCATTCCCTCAATGATATAAAAAATGTACTTATAGTTTGATTCATCAAGTCAATATTAATTTCCTAGTGTTTTTTTATTAAACCATTTTTTATGTATGTAATTTTCTCAAAGATTATTATTTATTTGTATTTGTGTGATATGAAATGGTTATAGGTAGGCATAGACCTAACCCTATTCCATGATTTCCTTAATTTGTTGGCTAGTACAAGCTTAGTCTTCTAATGAAACCTTTGTTGGAATTTACACAGGTTAGGTTTCATCCTTGTGAGCACAAATTCAAATTCACATAAAATACTTCTTGGTTCTATAGTATTCCCTGTTTATTGTTTACCACTCTAGGTGCTGGAAAAGTCGAAGCGAAAAATGAATTATGTTTTATTAGGTTTTTTTTAAGTGTTGAATACTATGACACCACTCTGGTTAGTTTCTTTTCATGTATAAGTTAGAATGACAATTGGGTTGTCAGTCATACGACCTTGAGTTATTCACTTGTGAGGGTTGGGTCATTGCGCTTGGCTAATTTGACTATTTAATGTATATAATTTAACTATTGAAAATTTCAATGGAAAATGCGTTTTTATGAACTTGGTTCCTTCTATTTGCTTGTATAAAAGTAAAATGGTTAGTTTTACCTTACAACCCTCTAACCACTAGAGAAAATATACGATGTAAAATCTTGAGAAAAATATAAATATAAGGAGGTCTTTGGTTTTTCCTCAAGTATAAATTATGTTTCCTTTAACTTGGGTATTTAGCTACATAGTATTTACATAAAATTTGTTACTTATTGTTTATCATAATTAGGATTCTTAGTAAAAACATGTATCAAACTATAGAAGATTATTGCTTTTTCTTTAAAGGAAAACTATTGCACCCCTTTCTTTCACTTACACTATAAAGGGTTTTGGTTTATCCATTATGTTCTTATTTATTTTAAGCTTTTATAAGACTAGAAAAAAATTTCTCACACCAATAGTTTTTGTAAAACTTCATCTTTTTGTTTTGTGGTATTTTAATAAATTCTTTGGTCAAATTTCTTTGTTATTAGCACAAAAAGGATTTTTATTTAGTCACAGATGCTAGTATGACTCATATTCATGAATACAACGTTATTATTTAGTGTCTAAAAGGTCGATGGGACCTATCTCTTGTACGTGCCATATACATTTGAGTCTAAATATATAGGATTTCAGGCTTGTTCCAACTAAATGGATTGATATATATTTTGTCGAGTAAAGACAGGAACTAATATAATTCATCAAGATTATGGATTCTTTTCCATTTCATAGTATCAAAATTGAAATCATAACATTCCACCACATCACAGGAAATAAAAGTATATAAGAAAAACATATTTCACTTATATGTTTTCCAATAGCTATGTCTCGCATGAAATCACAGTGGGAAAAAGGATGCTCCACCCGACCAATGAGAACCAATATCCTCTACCTAAACTCCCACCATGCCAAATTCACATTCAGAACAATTTTCATGATAGAGACCATACTAGGTCCAACCCAAGATATTCTCTAACCCCACGAAGTCCAGTCTAAGGTTTAACTAACCACACAAGTTTACATCTAGAATTCCACTGGCCAAGAATCTAAGGGATTCCCTATTTTGGTAGTGTCCCACCTCCCTCAATGACGTCCTATCTAAGGGTATCAAGCTTAACAACTTTAATTTCCTCTCTTGGGCCCCCTCCAACTAGACTACAAGTTCACACTGTTGCCTTGTACTTTCCCCCTCTCACCCTCTTTGCTCCCTTTTCCTTAACTGAGATGATTTATCTCTAGGGAGAGGAATAACTATCTTCCAACTATATAGTATGTGAAACTCTCTTTTAGCATCTTGGGCCCACCATAATTTCATGGTTGACCATATACAATATTTATTAAATAAATTTTGCAAACTAAACATTTATGTTTATCACTTCTTCATACCAGGCCTTCAGCATGGTCCACGGTCTGCCAAAAAACTTTAACAAAAGTAAATTAGAATATTTACAATTTACTATGGGTATTACACACTTTCTATCAGTTGTATCTATTTCAACATGTAGTCAATTTTGTAAAATTTTGTGACGCATTAGAAGATTTTGAAACCGATAGCTTTCATAAGAAGGCATAGTCACATGAAAAAATATGTAATTCATAAGTACCTATTGTGAATAGGCACAAATTAAATATAAAATAAATACTCATTATTGTTTATAAGAAAAGAAACAATTTGACTAGTTAAAATTACATAAAATTAAAAATAAAAATCAAATAAAATTAAAAAATAAAAAATAATAATAATTATCATTAATAATTAAATTATCCTAGATCCATCTTAACTCTAAATATATCAAACATTGAGAGATATCAAATCTCTCGAGGTGAAAACCTTCCTCAAGTTTTGCTCTCAAAAAAGAGGTTTGCACCTTCAAAGATTTGTTGCCACTTGGAAATTGATAGATCCAGAGTTAAGATGCATCTAGGTTGGTTATACTAGTAATTGCATGGAGAGATTGTCTCCAACTCAGTATGGAAGAGTTGTTGTAATATCTTGTTATGTTATGTTTTGTTATCTAATCATTTTGACTCAGTGAAATAAAGAAAAAATTACATATATGTGTGTGTGTAAAATCCAAATCTATCAAATGCCGAGAGGGATAAAATATCTCGAGGTGCAAAAGTTTCCTAAAGCTTTGCACTAAAAAAGATGTTTACATCTTGAGATATTTGATTTGTCTTGGCTTTTGATAGATATGGAGTTAAGATGGATGTAAGTTGATATATTGGTTTATTTTTTACCCACATTCTTTCCACAATTATTTCTCTTTCTTTGTTTTAGGTTTTTTTCCTGTTTCTATGGCAGACATTCCCTTTCTCTCATCCTATTTTTAATTTTATATTTATTTCTAGTTTTCCTTTCTTCCTTTTATGATTCTTCTATTATGATTATGAATCTAGTAATTTAATTTGAAATATTGACCTATTGAAATGTCTATCATGGAGTTGACTATAGAAGATCAAAATTTCATAACTCATTCTCACAGGAATCTCATATCAACCATTACAAACCTATATGGAGGGCTATATGAACAAAAATATGGTTTTTGGAGAATATTAAGGTGAAGATTTAAAAGAGAATATCAAATCTAACTTTTCCCATTAGGTGTCATAACTAGAGCTTCATGCTTTCCTTTACCTCCGTAAACGTCCTTTTCATAATAAATGGCACCATAAAGATTTTTCTCACCTTAGCAAAGCCATTGTTTGTGATGAAATAAGGAAAAATAATTATTCTCTTCATTCCATGTCTAATATGGCCCTGAAATCTCTCCTGAAGCTAGTGTCCTTAATTCAAAAATATTTATGGAATATGTTGGATGCTTTCTTAGCCTCGAAACTAAATTTTCTAGATATAGGGCTTCTCATGAGAAGCAGAAGAGGTTATCAAATCTCCTTGATATAAATAGGATTAGTAATGCAACTTTTCTTGTTGATAATACATTATGTAATGTATGCTTCGACCAGGATGGCAGCATGATCACTACACAAAATTTAGCATAGATTGAAAATGATACAAAATCCAATCTATGTGACAATTCTAAAGAAAGTTTGGAAGCAACAACTATTTACAACCTACATGGTGCGGGTCCCCCCCATATTAATAAGTTAAACCTTGCATTAGTGGAAAGTGAAATCAACTTGAGCAGTAGTTACATGAACATCATGATTAGTTCGTAGAGTTCATTGAACAATGTGAATGGACTAATGAAGAACATGGAAAACAATGGTAGTTAAGGATCCTATTAAACTTGACCTTGAGGAGGAGAGGAGATAGGGCCAAGTTTCTCCCCCTTACATTAAAGGGACTCCCAACTTCATTGCTAAAATCCTTCCAAAAAATAACATTAAGACCATTTCTAAACCCCTTAAAATTTCAAAATATATGTTCTAGTCAGCCAAAGATAAATCTGACCCCATGCTAAGTTCAATGGTTTACAAGATTCCCTTTTCATATGGGAATTCATACATTAGCCATAATGGACATCACTTCAAAGCTCACCTTAAAGAACATATTTCTGATACTAATCATCATTGTGTTTTAAAGTACAAAATTATTGACCATTCTGTCAATTCTACACACCTAATTTTCTTTAATCAATCCAAAATATTAGCCTTTTTCCCATTTCACAATTCGAGAATCACTAAGGAATCCTTGAAATAGAAAAGAACCCCAAAAAATATAATAGAGAAGATGGTTATAAATTAAATCATTCTTTAAAACTTGTTATCTACCACCTTGCTAATTATTATGCCTTTTTGATCTAGATTTATGAAGGAATGAAATGAAAATATAACTTTAAACAAGAACATAGAGACACAATGAAACAAAAATTTAATTAATAAATAGCAAATGATGAAAACTATTTACATGTAGAAAGGAAACAAAGTAACTCAAGTGATGGTATCTTATCTCTGAGAATAGATTTGCTGGCCACATACCTTTTGAAGTGAGTTACAATGAGGCTCTAAGGTATTTTCATGATGAGGAAACAATGAGAAACCCTAAAAATCGAAAAATCTAACTCTAGGATATGAAGCTCGAAAATCATGTGGGCTCTGATGGGGTTAGTTTGAACGTCGACTTCCTGGGATCGTAACATTGGGATACGATATTCGTTTTGTGTGCATGATAGCCAATTAAAAAGGTGTATATGTGGAAAGAAATTTTATACTACAAATGTGAGCCGTAGAGACACATTTTTATATTTCCCAAAAAAAAGTCTATTTAGGGCCTAAAACCAGCTCCAAAATTTTAGGACCCAAAAAAATACCAAAAATAGAAAATCGTTGAAATAGGAAATTATGCTAGAAATTAGGAAAATAAAAGAAAACATTGTTGGGGAACGAAGTGGAATAGGTGAGTGGAAACCAATATCTGCCTAGGTTAGTCCTCCCCCCTTAGGAAGAAAATGTACCCATTGTGTTAAGGGCCTCCATGAGATGGGGAAACTTCTGCTGAACTTGCTCCCTAGTGGGCCACTTTCCCAGGTGCAAGATCTACTTGTCCTTGAAAACCTAATACAACTAGATCCTTTGTTGGTGAGTGTTCTTAATATTTGTGTCCATGATCTGATCAGTTGTGGCCTATTCAATGCAATCTGGGTTGAGATTTATTGGTTTTAGCTCCTCAACAATGTCTTGTGTGTCTAGCAATGGTGGAAAGTATGGTCAAAGGCATTCTACATTGAAGACTGGGTGCAAACCAAGGAATTAGGGGATAATTAGTTCGAAATAATTGTCACATAGACTTGGTGATGGCGTAAGGCCACTATTGAAGTGGTTGAACCTTTCGATGGACTCCAACAAGGCGTTCCTTCTGCAAATGCAACCAAAACTTGTTGCCCAGTTATGTGACACTTGATGTTGATCATGGTATTGTTTGTACTTGACATTGGCTTTATCCATGATATCATGAACCTACTGATAGTTGTGTTGAATGTGTTTAATAAACTTGGTGGCTTTACTAGCTTCAACCTCAACGTGTGTATATTCTTGTTGTGTAGTTGCAAGAGGAATTACAACATCAATGTGACACAATGGTTGAAATTCTAGGCCCAATTGAAATGGGTTGAGGTCGGTTGAGCTATTGAGAGACTTGTTATAGTTGTGTTTCACATTGGGAAGACTCTAATCCCATGTTCGTGGATGCTTGGAGTTGTACATTCATTGTATATGCACTATGATCTTGTTGAGCATCTTTGTCTGACCATCAACTTGGGGATGGAATGTAGTCAACTTGGTGAGGTTGTTGTCGAAAAATGAGCAGTGTTTTGACCAAAATTCACTTAGGAACCTACTATCTTGATTTGATATAATGGTATTTGGTGTTCTAAAATTTATCCACACTCATTCAAATAATATTTTCATAGTGTATTCTATTGTGATGCTCTTCTTGTAGGAATCTAATATTCCCATCTTAGAAAAGTTATCAACATCCACATGTACAAAGTCATTAAAATGCTTGGTAGAAGGAAGGCTAGACATATAGTCCATGGAGATGGATTCCCAAGCATGAATAGGAGTAGGAGAAGGAGTGTACAAGAATTCCTTGTTAATGGTTGGCTTGGTGATGACAAAAGTAGTGCAGGATCGAATATATTTTCCAACATCTTTTCATAGTTTTGGCCAATAAAAATATTTATGTATTACTCCCACTATTTTCTCCAAACCAAAATGTCCTACAACATGACTATAGTGTGCCTTCAAAATTAGCTTGGCATCCTCACTTGAAGGAACACAAAGGTGTCCAAGGTAGCATAATAGTGTGTCCTAGAGGTGGAAGTCTTCATCTTGCTTTCCATCCATTAGCATTTGGTATGTGGTGGAAAATTGTGGAACATTTTTGTACAACTACGACCATCTAGAAGTCTCAGTCCCGAAAGAGTTGAGAACAATGGCTAGTGCCACAATAGGGGGTTGACTAGGGAAATTCACAATGTTATTGGCATCGCCCTTCTTATATTTAATGTTAAAATGGAATTGTTGCAGATATGTGGAACATTTCTGATGGTGATAATTCTGCAACTTTCCTTATGTCTGCATAACCTAAAGAGGTCACTAGTCTATGTAGATGATCGTCTCCTTCCCTGGTATGTAATATTTCCACTACCGGCAAGCCTGCATGATGGAATACATCTCCTTATTGTAGGTGGCATATTTTTGAATAGTATCAGAGAGTGTATCATTGTAATAGGCCATCAGATGCCCATGTTGGGTTATAACTACACCAATAGCATATTGAGATGCATTTTTCCCAATTTCTAATAGTTGTTTTAGGTCTAGTAATGTGAGGATTGGGGCAGAGAAAATATGGTGTTTCAAATTAACGAACTCCTTCTGTTGTGACTTAGACTCCAAAAAAATTCTTTTGCTCAACCTTTGGTAACTCCACTCAAAGGAAAAGTGATATGAGAGAACCCTATTACGAATCTTCAATATAAATTGATAAGGATCAAAAAGCTGTAAAACTTTGTTAGAGTCATTGGGGCTAGACAATCCTGAATGAGTTCGATCTTAACTAGATCCACATGCATTCCTTTCTCCAAGTCGGCACATAGTTTGGATTTCCATAGGGTGTGAAGGACCTTCAGGATATATTGTAAGTGCTCTACCCATCTCTTGATGAAGATGAGGATGTTGTCAAGATATACAACCATGAACGAGTTGGTGAAAGGCTGCAATATGTCATTCATTAGCCTTATAAAATTTTCATGGGAATTTTTCAACCCGAAGGGCATGACGAACCACTCAAAGAGACCCTCCTTGGATTTGAAGGGAATATTCCATACATCTGTGGGTTCTGTTGGAATGTGGTGATTGCAAAAGTTCAAATAAAACTTGTTGAAGTACTTATCCACCTTGAGTTGATCAAGAAGGTCATCAAATCATGGGATTAGGTATTTGTTCTTCACAATGATTTTATTCAATTCTCAATAATTAATGCAGACTCTCGCAGTCCCATCTTTCTTTTGTATGAGTATAGTTTGGCTCCTGCAAGTCAAGGAACTTGGTCAGATGTGCCATTTTTGTAGAAAATCGTATATCTAGCACTTTATTTCATCATTTTGCATAAGAGAGAAACACTATAATTGCCCATTATGTAGAGGTATTTTGGGAGTTAGATTGATCAAATGCTTGGCCTCAAAGTGCAAGGGTTCCCCTGTGGGAGAGGAGAAGATGTCCTTGTATTCTTCCATGGCCTTATCAGCTTGCTTCTATTGTTTAGAGGAACCCTTTATAGGGGCCATGGATGTGGCCATGATCTTCCCCTTACTTTGAGAGTGAACTAGGAAGAAAACAATTTTTTCAGTTTGGGAGATGATCTTAATGCATTGCTTAGCACATATAAAAGAAATGGTGGTAGGTGGGGCTACCTTTGGTATCCGGTATAGGTTTTTTTCCAAAAAGTAATAATAAAAGTACAAGGTCTCAACTTATACATAGCATGACACTTCGACAAGTATGGTTTTCCTAATAAAAAATCACAAACTTGAATGGGAGGAACATCGCACAATACCTCCTCCATGAAGGCCTTGATGTTCTAGGAAAGGAAACATTGTTAGCTAACGTGGAGATCTCACCCTTGGTGGAGCCACCTAATGGTCTTTGGATACAAGTGTGGTGTTGTTGGTAGGCCCAACCACTTAATGACCTCTACTAAGCTAAGGTTATTTTGGTTCCCACTATCGGAAACGAAGTATAGCGGAGAACCCTTCACCCACATCTAGGAGTGGAAGAGATGTTCCCCCTCGTTTGGATTTTCAAGCTCAATATTATAGACCATGGTGGTGGCAACTATGAAATTGGGTTTATAATAAATAATCTATTTCCCCGTGTTATGTTTTAGCTCAAGGTTGGAGCATGCATATGACTTAGAAGAATTTAGCTTAGTGATGAGTGAATTATTGGAACAATAACCATTTGTGTTCTGAGTGGGGCTCTTATGGACCTCACACCACTTTCTTGTGTCCTTCTTCATCTTCTCAGTGATATTCTTTGTTTTTTCCCTAATGGATTGTCTTGGGTCACTCCACATTGGTTCTATCCTTTTTTCTACAAATTTGAGGTTGCTTTTCCCTGATTTGGATTTGCAAAACCAAAGTTTCACTTCCTATGTTTAAATTTCTTCTCGATCTTGACAACACATCAGTACACTACACCAAGTGAGGGGAGTCCTAGGAAATTCATCATTTCCTGGATGTATTTGTGGATACAACCATGATACTTGAGTATCATATGCCTCTCAGAGTCCTTGATACTCAGCTACATGAGTAGGATATGAAAAATATTTGTGAACTTTAACACATCTTGGTTCATTTCTTGTCATAGTGTGGTCCATTTTATATACTTTTATTCATAGCTCCTGATAGGGTAATATTTTTCCTTGACTATGTATCATAAATAATTCCAAGAGGGTGTGGCTGAAAGTAGTCAGGGTTCCTCCTCATCCCTCTACTCACAGTAAGTGTCCCACCATTACTTGACATGGTGGGAGTCCTTAAGGAGTGCAAAAGTAATATTTTCCCTGTTGGAAAAATTATGGCCCGAAAAATATCCTTCCAATATATTTAACCATATATCTTGAGCATATGTTTCTATTTGGCCTTCAAATACAGGGATGTCAAAGTTAACTTGTACCTTAAAGGGGGCGATGCCTCAAAGTGGTTGTTGAATGAAGATGCTTCGTCCACTATTATTCACCGAAGGATATGGGAAAAATTGTCCATCATCTTGTTCCTTTCTCACTCGAGGGCCTCTTCAATTAACAATTTGAAAGGATATATTGCTCCCTCATCTTTATTTTTCTTCCACCATGGGAGGTTATTAGGGTTGGCAAGATTGGTCTTGTAAGGTTTTGACCAGTTCAAGTTTGAACTCCTTATAGCTCAACCTCTTTGGGGACATGAAAAAAAAAACATAGAAAGAGAAGATTACACTGATACCATTGATCCATATTTATGAAGGAATGAAATGAAATGCAAATTTAAACAAAAACATAGAGATATAGAAAAATATAACTTCAATTAATAAATAAAAAATGTTGAAAATTATTTACATGTAGAAAGGAAACAAACTAGCTAAGGCGATGGTAGCTTATCTCTGATAAGATATATGACGACTACATGCCTTTTGAACTAAGTTACAATGAGCCTTTTAGGTATTTTTATCATGAATAAATAATGAGAAACTCTAAACATCCAAAAACCTAACCATAGGAGATGAAGTGCTAAAGGCTTGTGGGTCCTTGTGGGGTTAGTTAGAGTGTCAACTTCTCGAGGTCATAAATTTGGCATACAATATTCATTTGGGGCGTATGATAGCTTGTTATAAATCTCTATCTAAGGAACATAACTTTTGATTGCAAACACCAATCAATTCCACATGTTTTCTCATTTCCCCAAAAAACGTCGTTTAGGGCCTCAAAATGGCTCCGAAAGTCTAGGACCAAAAACAAATGTCAAACATAGAAAATTGTCAAAATAGGAAATTGTGTTGGAAATTAGGAAACTGAAAAGAAAAAATGTTTGGGGTCCAAGTGGAATAGGTGGGTGGCCACCAATATCCACCTGGATCACCTTCCCCTATGTTCGTATGGTCCTTCCTTATGTTTGATCGCTTAGTCTTTGTTATAATATATTGACCTTGTAGCCTATTATCTTTCTAATCTCTCCCCCCCCCCCCTTTCCTATTTCTATCCATATATTTCAATATTTAAATTAAATTTATAATATTTTTCTTCCTATTTCTATCTTTATATTTCATTTCTCGTTAAATGTAAATTATAATATTTACCTTATATTGTACCACCTTCTCCTTTACATTTATTTATTTTATAAATTCTTATTCCTATTCCTATTGTCTTTCTTGATATTTTTCATTTCCCTTCTTATTTAAATGTATCCTATTAAAGTTATATAATTCAACTAAATTCATTTCTCAATTTCATTGATTCTATTCTAACACCCCTTTTTCCCTTAAATTTTGTTTTCACCCCCTATTTCTCTCTGTATATTTTTATTATTTGAATATTTTTAAGTTGAATTATTTATTTATATTTATATTAATTCTTTACTTTGACCCTTTTCTCTTAATGACTACTTTAATTTAATTTATTTATATTTATCATTTTCTTTGATCCTGTTCTCTTAATGACTATTTTATTCATTTAATAATATTTCTTAATGGCTAGTTGTCAAACCTCCCTCTATTTATAGGCTTCGAAGCACTCTTTTGTAACCACTCAATTCTTTGGTCCTTGATGATGGATAAGTGTACACTAGAAACTTTGGATAGGATAAAAAATCATCCATATAATTCTATTCAGAAAATTCCCTCAATATGAAAAATTGTGGAAATCTATAGTCTCTCATTTTAATTAGTTCTTATTTTTTTGGACAATTATAAAAAAAAATTACATATGAAATTAATAATTAAAAAAAAATTAATTACTTTTGTGAATTATAAGAAGTGGAAACTTGGGTGGGTTCCTATTTGGGTGATATGGGGTAAGTTATCTGCACATGGTATACAAAGCTATTTAGGGTTTTAAATAAAGGATGTTGCGAGGATCTATCTTCAATGATGCTCTAGTTAGTTATTTGAACTGAAAAATTCATAAAGAGTGTCTTAATTCTGGGTTTTATGGAGGCTTTAAAATTAAGGGATATGGTGGTGAGATTTGATCCACTTATATGTGTACACATCACACAAATATTTAATATAATTTAAGGCTAGTTAGTTGTTTGAACTAAATAAGCCATAACGAGTGCCTTAATTGTGGGTTTTATGAAGGATTTAAAATTGAAAGATATGGTGGTGATATTTGATTCACGTATATGTATACAAATCAAAAAACCATTTAACATAATTTATTTAGGTGCAACTATACATTCAACCCATGGCTGAAAGCACTCCATTTAACTAGCAAACAACAAGAGATAAGAGAAGAAGTGGAGAAAGTTGGAGCAGCAAGAAACGAAGGGAAAAGAGCATGGTTGTATAGTGGTAAATCAATTATTGTAATGTTTGGGCCTCATGGAAAAATAGGGAAACAAGTTGACAGTAAAGAAAAAATAGGTAATTTTGTAATAGGGTGGAAAACAACACAATCAACATGGATGAAAAGGGGTTAAGACTCAAATTTCAGTCTTGTGTGCCAAAGTGCATAGAAATCAAATCCTACTCAGGTGTACCTAAGTCTAGTTTGTTGGAAATTTAGAGGTTACCCTTGGAGGAGGGTATGTGGGATAGGGCCTATTGCAGAAGGTTAAGACATAATTTGTCTCACAAAAAATCATGAACATGATGGTTACAAAACTCTTATGTTTGATGGTTATTTGAAGTTAGCAGTTTGGAACGAGGCAACAGAAAATGGCAAAGGGTATAAAGGAATGTTGGTTTTAGTAAAAGAAAAATAAGGTTTTCACGTTCAGTTAGTGAAACAAGATACAAATACACAATATTAGTGGTTCAAAATAGAAGAGAATGAGAAGCACATAGGAATTGAAACTTGCTATTTTGCGCCTCAAGCATCAAAAACTTACAAAAATAAGGGGTTGGGCAAAAACGATTTGTATGCAGCTTTACAACAATATATTGTCACATATTCTGAGCAGGGAGAAGTTCTTTTAGTGGGATGTTTCAATGCTAGAACAACAAATCAACAATCTAGTATTCTTTGTTGCAAAGAGTATCACAATCCTATATGGCTCATTCAAGAGGAGAATCCTCAATGGTTGCGATGTTCAGAAGATGAAAAAGTTAGTAATCATTTTGGAGAGGATATTCGTACGTTTTGTGGTGATTTCAACTTAACCATTTGCAATGGTCTAGATAGATGTAAAAAGTCTAGGAACTTCACTTGCTACACATACAATGGGGTAAGTTTCATTGGCTATTCTATTTGTTCACAAATCATAATATAAAGGATAGATGAAGCTAAGATTGCAGAGAATATTTGGAACTAAAAATAAGATCATAACCCAATTTATATAAAGTTGTGTTGGTTAGAAGAAATATAGCGTAGGAGGAAAACCCAATGTTCTTGACAATCAGCATCAAGGGGCAAAATTCTTTTAACACAATAAATTGCACTATCATCAAAACAATGTTGGATAGATCAATTTAGAAGGAGAAAAATGGTCCCCAAACCCTCAAAAGTCATGAGTTAACAAATATAATTCAGGGTGCACTTTAGAAGTGCAAAGGAGAAAAAGATAGGAAATTAGAAACAAATTGTTTTCCTGTGAATGCTTGGTTCAATGAGCAATTAAAAATGGAAAGGAGAATCTTGAAAAAGGTAGGTGATGAGAAGATCAATGTAAAGTTATATAAGCATATTTTTAAAGAGGAAAAAATATGATTTCATGCAAACAAGGCGAGAAGAGTTAATATATTTAGGAAAGAATAAGCCCAAAGCTTTTTTGGCAGGAAATTCACCCAAGGAAGAAGAAAATTGAAAATAATATTAGAGCTAATTAGTAGTTTGAATATGCAAGACAACTCGATGAAAAGGAATTAGAGGTTGAGCCTCCTCCTAGGATGAACACAACTACAAATCTTTTCACATTATAGGAGGTGGAGGCAGGAATTATAAAGTTGAAAACGGGGTAGGAAAAGGAATTGGTTGAACTTCAAGCAAAATATCAAAGTGGGGAATGAGCATTCTGGTACTGCACATCATAGAAATATTAAACAAGGTCATTCGGAAAGGATTCCCAAGAGATTGGACAACTAGTCTAACAATACTCCTTTTTAAAAGTGGAGACATTAATAATCCTTCCAACTACAAAACTATCATGATCAATCATTTGTTTGCAAATCTATTCAGCGGCATGGTAGAAAATAGAATCAGTAAGTGGGAAGAAGTAAAAGAAAAGAGGGAAAAAGGGGAAATTTGTTTTAGGCTGAAGGATTCTATAGTAGATCATGGTATCACGCTAAGACATATTATTGAAAAGCTTTGGGGGCACAAAGAAGAAGTATTTTGTTGCTTTGTTGACTTTAAAAAGGAATTTGACATGGTCCCTAGAGATAAGTTGCAACGTAGAATGGAATAACATCAAATTCCTTTGTAATATAGAGTTGTTTTCCATAAGATTTATGAAGAGGTCAAAATCAAAATTAGAACTTTAGTAGGCATTTCATAAAGTTTTAGAAGTGACACCGGAGTCAAGCAAGGATGCCCTTTATCCCCTACCCTTTTTGGTTTATATATTGAAATTTGAAGAGTGGCTAAATCTACAAGGCGAGGATCATGTTCGGTTCGGAGATTTTATGATAAAGTTTCTTTTATATGTTGATGATCTTGTATTGATTGCTAAATTGACCCATGCATTGCAGATGCACCTATATGTGCTTTGGCATTTTTTTAAAATAGTGGGAATGCAATTCAATACCAGTAAGACTAAAATAATGACATTCTCTAATAAAAGGAAGCAAATTGAGCATACATTCTTCTTTGAAGGAAACATTCTTGAATAATTAAATGAATATGAGTACCTCAGGATTGATTTTAACCACAAGCTTAATTGGGAGGACTGCAAAAAGCAGAGAATTGTAGGAGGGTGGAAAGCATTATATGCACTTCAAAATAGATGTAGAGAGGTAGAGTTATGGGATTACAATGTAATTAAAGCAATTTTTGGACTCCTAGTTTGTCCAATGATATTATATGGGTGTGAACTATGGGCTAGCAACATCGCTATTTTAAAATGGAAACAAATTGAGAAATCCAAAAATGCTTGATCATGATCAAGTTCAAAATAACAAGTTTTGTTTCTTATGAGATAATGTTGAGTGAAACAGGAGCATATCCCATCAAAGCAATTTCTATGTTGCATCTTATAAGGTACCTAAAAAGAATTGAGAAAACAGGAGTAGGTAGATGGTTGAAAGTTATCTTCAATGAATGCATGAGTGAAAGAAAGAAATCATGGATGAGACAAAACAAAAAAATGGATGAAAAAATGGAATATTTACCTCAATGCATGACGTACAATTATCAAGGAGTTAAATAATTTTGTTATGGAGAAGTTATATAAGCATGTATGGGGGAAAGAGTTGGGTAGAAAGAAGAAGTACTATGTTCAGGAATTCAACCCGAGTTGTGATCTCCAACAAAAAGAGTACATTGGACCTAACATTCTATAGAGAGAAAAGAGTCTTATTTCTTAATTAAGAACAAAATCACATCAACTTCGGTGTGAAATAGGATGGTGGAAGAGGCCTAAAGAAGCTTGGGAAGAACGAATGTGCACTTTTTTCACTTCTGGGATAGTGGAATCAGAAAAAAAAAAACATTTTCGAATGTGATGCTTTCAGAGACATTAGGGACAATTATGGTAGTATGTTAGCATCAATTTATAAAATTTGCACTAAAGACAACTCCGTAAGTATGGTTAGTAAACTATGGAAATATATTGATGAGGGTCTAGAAAACATCTTATCGGCAATATCGATGAAAATATCAGTAAATATTGACAAACATAAAAAATGTATAATGTATTCATTTTTTTTCTTTTGTTTTTTAAACATATAACACAATAACAACATGAAAAAAACACATTTGCACATAAATATTAAGAAAGAATTTATATATATGATGTAGTGGATGTAAAATAAAAATATTACATCAAAGGCGATACCAAATCTTGTTGATCCCTGATAATTTCCCAATCAAGGACTCAAATATGGAGAGCCAATACAAAATAACATCACATACATAAAATTATCTCACCGTCATGAGTTATATGTAGCAAAAAAAATAAAACTAGCACTTATCTATCTGAGATCAGTGCCCTCTCCCTAGTAACTATCTTTACGTCTTTTTCATCAATTTCTTTAAGAGATTTTTGTATAAGATTTGCACTAGAAACCATACAAAGAATTACATCATGTCCAGGGAGTCTAGCCATATGGTATTTGAATTGTGCAGCCCCTCCTTCCATCTTGGTCCCACATAATTTGCATGATAGATATGCCCAATTTGTCCCACCATCAAGCTCCCCATACTCCCAAAATGGGTCCAAGGCTTTTCTCATATTTGTAGTGAACTAATTCAAATCCAAGGCACCAAAAAAAACAAAAAAATAGCATTAAACACCCCAACACAAAAAATAATAATTAATAACCACCTCATTTTAAAAAATAATTTTTTTACTACATTAATTTCAATGTGAATGAAAAATGACAATAAGAGGGTGCATAAGAAAGTTAAAAAAAATGAAGCTTGTTGTCCAAATATTGAGAAAACCCTTCCATTGGCTCATGGGCATGAAAATGCTAGCAAATGGAAAAAAGAAAAGAAGAAAAATGTTGGTAGGCAAAGAGGAAAACAAGCATAACCCTAAATCTATGAAAAAATCATTAACATAAGGGTTTTTAAGAACATACCTTTTAATGGAAGAAATGAAATTTGCCATACTGATCTTCAATCTTTGATCCACAAAAAAAAATTAGTTGGTGGTGATAATGGTTTTTTTATCCTCAATCCCTCTTTGAAGACCACCACAAAGCTCTTCCTCTTCCTTCTCCAATACTCAAAAACCAAAATGAGCAAATGAAATGACCGGAATTGTTTCTTCTAGCCACGACCCAGCTTGCCTAATGATTGTTAGCGTCATCATGCAGTGTTTTGCCAAAATATCGGCAATATTTTGGCTTTCCTAATGTTATCACTCAGGTTGTTCCCTTTGACTCCCAAGGGAATATGGCCGAGGTAACCACTAACCAATCTTTGGGTCACAGGTTCTAGCCTACCTATGACCAGAGAGGGCTCTCTCTTTATGCTTTAGCTTTGTTTATATAGTATTTTAGGCTAGCTATGATGCTCAAGGTTTGTTTTTGGAATTTGTTGGGTGATGACTTTAGTCAAGATATATATGTGCTCACTAGAGTGTTCTAGGCCATTGTGCATGGAGTCAGTGGTCCTTTAATTGTTTGGTGTGTTGTGTTGATACAATAGTGATGCTGCGAAGCTAGATAAGTGTATGAGAAACAACGCTTTGAAATTGTGATTGAATGTGATGTATCCAGTTTATGAAAGGCAATTAAGAATCTTCCAATAAACTGATATGGAGAAAAAGTGAGAATATTATTTAGAAGCAGTGAAGAATTTCTAGATAACATTCATTTTTATAGAATTAATGAAAACATGAGCAATTAAGAATTCATGTCCATAATTAATTCTGAAGAAAACATTTACAACAATAAAAGATTGAGCACAAGGTGTAACCAAACATATCCTGCACTATCCCTTTTCTCTACTGCTAGATCAGTGAAACATGAGCATGATTTAATAACATAAGAAGACAAAACAGAGATTGAGGAAAACTTATTATTCCATCAGACAGCACAAGAATTCTGTAACAGCACGCATGGTATCAGCAAGACATCAAACATTCAGGAAATCACTGAGCTGGTCCAGCCCTTTGCATTAGATAATCTGAAAGTATACAATACATTTGCCTCAGAGTGAAAATCACCAACCCCTTATACGTTGCTAAGGGAGGTATATATACATAATTTACATAATAAAATATCTAGCTGAAGAGTAAATGTTTCATTAATGTCATACCAACTCCTGGAGTGTTGTAGCTGAGGGAGTAAATGCTGTAGTAACTCTTCAGTGCCTTAGCTGTCCAAAATGGTCAGAAGATATTGACTTTGTGGTCTGTTGGAGTCGGTTGAGGATACGCTGTCCAAAAAGCGCGTATATCTTATTCTTTGCTTGCTGCCGCTGTCTTGTGCTGAGTCATCTTTCAGCTGCCTTTAATGATGTTTGACTTTTGCTGAGCTGTAGCTGACTGGGATGGAACATCTGAAGTTAATGTGGAAAAATTTGAAGCATTGCTTGCCACCAATCCTCCTTGGGCATTTGGTGTCTTCGGATCTTCACCAAAGTCTCATCTGCTTCAGTATATCTGTAAAAATTAGGAGGAGTCTCAAAAAGGTGGTGGATTTCATTTTCAATAAAAATATATTCTCAAGCTTTTGTAGAAGACTTTGCCCTGTTGGAGGCCCTGCCTCCTCCGAAGTGCTGCCTGATGCAGTAATTTGATTTTCCACAAAGGTGGTCGTCCTGTTTGCATATTGCTCACGGGGGAGCAGTCTTCCCGTGCTGTTTAGTAGGCTAGGCAGTCCTTTGGCTTGCAGTGCTCCCATTTTGGCCTTGTACTCATCCACCTCACCCTGGATTTCATAGCACTTTCTCTCCACAGTTTGTACATAATTTCTGAGAGTGAGTACCTTTTTAACTGTAAGGACAACCTCTGTTCTGTTGACAATATTGATGGCTGCCAGTTCTTCCTTTGTCTGCCTGTTCAAAAAATCTATCAATCTATTGGCCAGCTCCAGCCTGTTTCCCAGCACTATTCTGGCCCTTTGAATATCTGTCTGTGCTTGGCCAATCAAATCCATGTGCTCATGCACAGTCTTAATTGATTTCCATTGCTTGGTGATGGATTGGTCAATGCGGGCCCACAAAATTCTTTTGATTTCTGCCATAGCAGTCTCTAGCTTGAGCTCCTTCTCCAAAGTCTTTATCTTTTCTTTCAAGGCCTTTATTTCTCTGCCTTGTTCTGCCACAGTTATTTTTGATTTATCATATTTGGCATCTAGTTCTGCCAACTTTTCCTTGGCCTGCTTTATCTCATTTGCCTGGAGCTCCATTTCTTTAATAGCTTTGGTCAAGTCTTCCATGCTTGTACTGGAGTCTGGAGCTGTTGTTGCTGCTGCTCCTGTTGCGGCAGGTTGTTACAGGGGCTACTGCTGCCTCTGTTGTTGTTGCAGTGGTTGAAGTGGTTGGAGGAGCTTGGGATGTAGATTCTCCCTGCTTATCTTGTAATGCCCCTTCAAGTTCCTTCTCCAAATCGAGGACCTTCTGGTTGAGCTGCATTATAAGGTCCAGTTGCTCATCGGCCTCCTTTTCCTTTTGTAACTCTGCTGTTTGAGGGTGCTCTGTGGGCAGCAGCTTTAACCTCTTTTTCAGTGCATTGAGGTCATCTTCTTTTTTCTTGAGGAGGGCCCTTACGCCCTTTGGATCCTTAGGATCATGTCCTAAGTCAATGATGATGTCCTCCAGCGATTTTATTCTGTTGTCCTTGGCCATGGAGGAAATTCTCTCAAAATCCAACTGAATGTTGGTATTTTTCAATGATTATTTTAATTCATGGGCCATGGATGCCCTGTCCACCAAGGTGGCATAGACCATCTCTCCAGTCTGCTTGTGGAGTTCTATTTGGTCCATGGGGTGAATGTCTTTTTCCATGACTTCCACCCTTGTCTTCACATAATCCGCAGCTGATTTAGGCTGCGGCACTTTAGGCTTGAAATGACTGAGGATCATTTTCTCATCTTGAATGTCATATACAGACATTAGCCTTTCTTTCTGGGCTGGTGTTGCATTTAGAAACTATTTATAGACTTCTACCCTCAGCAAGTCATTTTGTGCCTTTATTTGCTTGAAAGAAGCCTTAGTGCTTTTAGGCTTCTTGCTCTGTTGAGTGGAGGATGACACCTCCAAACCAAGCTACACTCCCTGCTCCTACTGAAAGGAGATTGTACCTGTATGTTGGTTGCCTTCTCCATCTTTCCTTGAACTGTCAAGGACCTCTTCACTGATTTCTTCTATCTCTGGAGAATCAACCCTTTGTCTCTTGGCCTGGGGCTGTTGGGAGGATCCACTAGCAGGAGTGGACTCTTCTCTATCTCTTTTCATACCCCTCTCCTCATGTGCTGGGGTCTGCAAAATTGGTGCTACTGGTGGCTCAATTTGTGGAGGAGGGGTGTGCTCTTGCTGGTGCCCTATTGAGGAGGCAGGCTGTTCTTTCACTGTTTGCTCTTCAGCACCCATTATTCCTTTACCCTTGTCTGTACCTGGTTCTGTTGTGGAAGATATCTGTGTGGTTGGTGCAGCTGCTGAGGCCGAGGTACCTTCTCCTACTGGCTGCGGTCGTTTGAAGGGTACCTGCTGCACACAATCCAAGTCAAGAGTCTTTTCCAAATCCTTGACATTCTTTAGCATTATCTCTTCTTCAGTTAATTTTTCAATTAAGGTGTCTTGCAGCCACTCTTGCTGATTAGCATACTTTTCAATATGTGGGTACTTGCAATGCTCATAGCCTAGCAGCCTGTACTTAACTCTCCTAGCAGTGATGAAGCCTTCAGGGTCATAGGGGACCCAACGGAAGCTTTTTGAGAGCATGTACTTATCTTTAAGGATTAGCTCAGCATCTTGCCATCCCTCTTTTTTATTCGTTATGAAGGGGCCTAGGTGGTGCTTGAACTTGAGATGGGCTTTCTTTTTGGAGCTGTGGAAGTGAGTGAGGTCAGAGTGAATTAGCTGCCTATAATACTCCAAGGCAAATAGCCTCATGGGCACATATTTTGGGAGCCTGTATGGGCAGAGCTCACAGCCATAGACTCTGATGACTGTATGATCCTCATATAGGTACCAATCACCTATTTTGTAATTCTTGGAGAGCTGCAGGACCTTCTGTATTTCAAATGATATTCTGGGAGGAGGGGACCTCATTAATAAACAAGAGACTGGATAAACAAACTGATCAATGAATTCAAAATATGAATATGGTGACTTTTGCACTTGATGATAGACAGATGTCCAGAAGATAACAGATCTTCTTTCCCCTTTAGAGTCCAGCTTTTTGATGTAGCATGGAAAAGCCTCGGACTGATAGTACATGAAAAGGTGGTAGATATAAGATGAATATTTGAAGATGCCCTCTCTGTCTACTTTGCATAGCTATTCATGAATCTTGTTAGCTATGAACTTGGAAAAATTATATTTGCGGGCAGGGGGTTGGCCTGGGCTATAAGCAGCCAAAAATACCAGCATTGTTTCATCCACATGCTCACTGGTTCTGTATCCCAGCACATAAGAATTCATGTCCAACATAAGCCTGCCTTCATCAGTAAAATAGACATCCAAGTAGGGAGGTGGCCCTGTGGGCTGGCATTCAGGCCTCATAAATATCTTGGTGATTTTCTGAATGTCTTCACTGGACATCTTGGCACCTGTGTCCAGCAGATAGTTCATGGAGAAAGGGAACAATAGATCAGTTTGATTGAAGTTAAGCATCTGGTTGATGGATTCAGCATTAATGTGAAAGAGGATGCTCCCAGATGGAGACTTAATAGCTCTGTGCTGCACATCATAATTTTCAGCACATAGGCGAATTACCTCTGGAAAAATGTTGACAGAGGGGAGACAGTAGTATGGCAGATTTGACTCCCATATCCCATATGTATCCTTGCCATTCAGGTAGTCATCTCTCAATTGCCTGAAGGTCTGCAAATGGTCCCTGTTACCCGCAAAGTCTTGGATGAGGTAGTCCTTGTCAGCAAGAGGCAAGGACTCCAGGTCCTTATTTGGTGCATTTCTTGGAGTAACACTGAGGGCTGTGGGAGCAGGAGTAGCCATTATGTAGTCTGAATTGAACAAGGTAAGTGTAGTAGCTTGCAAGGCTCCTGAAAGCTCAAATGATAGATTGAATGCAGGCAATGCCAGAAGTCTTCCTCAATTGGAATAGGCAGGCTTATGAAGGAATGTTTCTGCTTTGCTTGGCTAAATTCACAGGGATTGTGAATTTATGAAGACAAATTGCAGAGGGAATGTAGAATTCAATTTGGTGAAATGCAGCTTCGGGCACGCTCCCGGCAAAAAGGAACAATGCCGGGTAGCTCGGGGATAATTTACAACTTTAGACCGTGAATTTATCATTTAATTACCAAATTTATGGAGCCGAGCAATGTGGGTTGATTTAGTTGCAAATAAAGAAGTAGATAGTGTTGAATTTAGAATTTGACAGGTGCTTAATTGAGAATTCGCAGAGAAAAGGCATGCATAGGGGCAAAACTAGAGAATTATGGTGAATACCTGGATAAACAACACGGAAAACCTTCGGGCCAAATAGGGGGTGCTCAATGCAGCTGAAATGACGATTTGTGGTAGCTGCAACTTCGAATTTGGCGGTTCGGAGGTAATTTCGCGACGAGGTGGCTTGCAACGGCTCGGTCACTTTCGCTTGAAAATGACAAAAAACGGCCAAAACCGCGCTTTTTAACAACAAATTTGGACAAAAAGGGTCACTGGCGCTTTTCCGCCGATGACGTCAGCATGACGTCATGGCGGGGCCCTGGGTACGGAGGGTGACGTGGACGCTGAGCTGGAGGCCAACGTGGCTGGACACGGTGGCGGGCGGAGAACGGTGGCAGGGTTACGTGGAGGGCCACGAGGTGCAGGGGTGGGCGGAAGCGGTACAACGTCACGAGGACGTGCGGGTGACGTAACAAAGGAGGTGGTATGGGGGAGGTGGTAAGCGGTCTCCCCGCACCACCTTTGGGCAAAGGCGGTATCGGGGAGGGGGGCTCTGAACAACCCCGCCGCTTGCCACACGTCCCGGGTACGGCCTCTAATACCGCTCTCTCCCCGAACGTTAAAGGGAGGCATGTCGGGGTTTAAAAAGACCACCCACCGTTGGATCGGGGGTGGCGGATGATCGACGGTTGGCGGGCGCTGTTTGATCGACGCGCAACTTTGGGTTGGGTCCCGCCCGATAATAAAATATTCATTTAAATTGCACGGGTTTAGAACTTTAGGTTTTGGTGGGTTTTTATGGGTTTTGAATTAATCTGTCGGGGAACAAAAGGTTAAAATTAGGTTTGAGCAGAGGGAAAGGGGTCTTTATGAAAATTTTTTAGGAAAGAAGGGGAAATGAAGGTTAAGTGAAGGTTAATACTCTTACCAGAGGTTAGAGTAATCCCAAGACAGGGTTGACCATAGTCCCTGGTGGACTAATGTCTCCCTTAGACAAATTTATTTAGCTATAGTGCTAAAAGGGGGGGATATTTATACAGTGCTTGGGGTTTTATACACCATGGTGTTATAAAAGTAGGGGAAAGGGAAACATAGGGGATTTAATGTAAATACAGTTAGTAGTTAGTACTGGGGGGAATGAGAATGAGAAGTGGTAGTTACTAAGCTTTGCAGGTGTCAAACTTAGTTAGGTAGTAGATCAAAATGAAAAGAATTTTTACACAAGAAATGTGGCTTCTTTTCAAAGAAAGAAGTCATTTATGACATCAAATTTGTATAAATGAAGAGCATAAGGAGGACTGGTCAGGCAGATCCTGCAGTCCTCATGGGAGGTTAGTAAGAAACTTTGAAGGGAATGAGGGAAGTTAGTGATGACTTAGCACTTTGCCACCTAGGCCACTGCTCTTGCCTTTCTTGCTGATGGCCACTTTGATTTACTCCAAGTGATGTGCTTGGATTTTGTTTTGTGCAACCTTCAACTGTCTACCCTGCCTATTATGCCTAACATTTTTTCTTCATTTTGTATGGGTGCACTTGGTCTTGCAGACCCTGATAATTTCCTTTTCTTTTTTACTGCCCTCCTATCTAAGTCTACCCTTATGTCTTGCAGGGGCCCAGATTAAACAGTTGGGCACCTTTCTTTCTCTATCCACCTAGTCATCTGTCAAGCTTGAGCTGTTTGAATAGGTACTTCCTTTCTAGTCTACAACATGCAATTTAAAATATGGGGAGGCCCAGCTTGAGCTGTTGGACCACCCATCAAAACAGTAGTGGCAATTTGGACTAGCCACTCTCATGGTCTTTGTTTGGGGTTCATTTCTCTTATTTTTTTATTGACCAATTCCTTTTCTTGCCCTTTGATTTTTCTTTTAAGGCATACCCTCTTTACATTTTTTAAACTGTTTTTTTCTTTCACAAAAATGGAATCTTAGCAGCATGGAAGGTAGACATTTTTGGCACTTCCACTGTTAATCATGAGAGATGAGAACCTATTGGTATAGGAGGGTAACAGTGGCTCCACTTGGGGATGGCTTTTCCAGGTGAAAAGCCAAGAACAGTAGGTCAGATTGCCTGAATTTGCTTCCTTGTTGCTGGCTAAATTTCCATGTTTGTTGGAGATCAATACTTAGGATCCTGGATGTTTGTAGGCAGCACCCACTGAGCTGATTTACTATGAAATTTTCAGATCTGTTTTTCATTTGCTTCTCAAGCCTTCTCTTCATGATTTGATAACTGCCCTGTGCTTACATTGCTGCTCAGATGCCAGGATCCATATCTCCTAATAATATCATAGTATATCATCTTGGTCTTCTCAAAAGTGTGATGCACTTGCTGTTTTATTTATCTGCTGTAATTGGAAATACTGGAAAATACAAATATCTATGTACAATACATGCTTGTTTGGTGTTTAATCAAAGGAGTCAAAATAATGCTTGAGCATTCTCCCATTAACTGGGCCTTCCTCAGTGTCTGAACCATCCACACTTCTCAAAAAATAAGTGTTATTTCCTTGTATGGCATAAATGACATAGGGTCCCTTCCATAGAAAATCAAACTTACCGTGTTTGCCCTTGTTAGCTCTTCTGGAATCCCATCTTAACACTTTATTTCCAATAAAAAAATCTTCAGCTTTGGTTCTCTTGTCAAATATTCTTTTGATCTTTTCTTGTAGAACTTGAGTTCTTTGATAGACTTCTTCTCTTGTTTGTTGTAAATGAATTGTTTGATTAATCCTTCTTTGGATGTCATTGGGCTCAGCTTGTATTTCTTGCAGCAACTTAATCACAGGAATTCCTAGAGATGTAGGAAACTTTGCTTCTAGCCCATAAACCAGTTCATATGGACTCATGCCAATTGATCTCTTGGTGGTCAATCTATCTGCCCACAGTGCATTTACCAGCTTCTTATGCCAGTTCTTTTTGTTTTCTTCCAAAACTTTTTTAATGATGTTGATGAGACTTTTATTGGAAGATTCAGCTAGGCCATTACCTTGAGGATAATAGGCAGTGGAATGACCTAGGGTCATGTGATACTTGTGACAAAAATTGATCATTTTCTTGGACTTGAAAGCTGCAGCATTGTCTGTGATGATTTTGTCTGGACAGCCAAACCTGGACAAGATATTGGTTTCTAGAAATTGTATAATAATGGAGTCATTGGCTTGCCTACAAGGGATGGCCTCTATCCATTTGGTAAAATAGTCTGTAGCAGTGAGAATCCACCTATGCTGGCCAGAGGATGAAGGGTGAATTTCACCAATGAAGTCTAGACCCCATTGCTGAAATGGTCTCTTAGTTGAAATTGGTTTGAGTGGTAAAGGCAGCAGCTTCCTCTTGCCCTAAAAAATTTGACATTTATGGCATGACATTACAAATTTCCTTACATCAGTAAACAAGGAGGGCCAATAAAATCCAGCCCTTAGGATTTTATCAGCTGTGGACTTCCAGTACAAGTGTCCTCCGCAGTCACCTGCATGAAATTCTTTGAGGACATTGTCAGTTTCTTCTAAGGTTAAGCAATTGAGTAATATTCCCTCATGATTTCTCCAAAACAAAACATTGTCAATAATACAAAACTTTGATGCTTTCATTTTCAAGAATCTTTTCTTAGTTCTGGACAACCCTGGAGGAGCTTGAAGGTTTAGTAATACAAAACATATATCAGCATACCATGGGGATTGTATAAAGGCTTGTTTGATCTGTGGAGTCGCCATCTCATGTTCGTCGTCCAGTTCATTAATGTCAAGGGCTTGGAAATTGGTTTCAGTCATTAATTTGGCCAGGCCTTGTCCTTTTATCAGTTTGGTCGGTTTGATCTCGATGTCATATTCTAGGATGTTAGCAATCCACTTGCCTCTCTTGCCTTCAAGGCCTTCTTGGGTTAGAATATCTTTGACCACTGCATTAGGAACATAGGAAATTATATGAGAGTAAAGAATGTAGATTCTGAAATCCTTGATGGCTTTTACCAATGCATAAGCTTGTTTTTCCATGATCTGATATTTCAGGGGAGCATCCCTAAGTTCTCTACTGAAGAATGAAATGGGTTTCTCACAGCCTTGATCATCCTTTTGTAGCAAAACAGCAGCAATTGTATGCTCAGAAGCAAAAGAGAATATGATAAAATCTTGATCAAATCTAGGGCTTGTTAGAACTGGTGTGTTTGTCAATGCTCGTTTGATATCCTCAAAGGCTTGTTTAGCTTCCATAGTCCATTTGACCTTGGAATCCTTTTTCAGCATATTGTTTAGCAGTCTAATGAGTTCAGCCAGATTGGGAATGAATCTCCTCAAGAAATTGATCTTCCCCAGAAAACTTTGTAATTCTTTGATGTTTCTTGGATGTGGTACTTGTAGGATAGCTTGAATTCTGTCAGGATCAATCCTAACACCATCTTTTGAGATTATATGCCCCAGGAGTTTTCCTTCCTCCAATCCAAACAATGATTTCTTTGGGTTCAAAGATATGCCATATTTTCTACAAATTGTGAAAACCTGCCTCAAGTGTTCTAAGTGTTCTTGATCTGATTTTGAAAAAGCAGTGAGATCATCAAGGTAGACAACTAGAAAATCATGGAGTTCCTTGGCAAAGGCAATATCCATTGCTCTTTGGAATGTAGCCCCTACATTTTTAAGCCCAAAAGGCATCTTAACATATTTGAATGTTCCCCAAGGTGTTGTGAAGGCAGTTTTGTCTTGGTCATCCGGGTGTACTAGAATCTGATTGAATCCTGAGAAACCATCTAGTAAGGAGATCCTTGAGGCTCCCACCACCCTTTGCAAGATATGATCCATTTTTGGTAAAGGATAATGGTCTTTGAGAGACACTTTGTTCAGATTCCTAAGGTCAACACACAATCTGATTTCTCCTGTCTTTTTCCTAGTAGGTACTAGGTTTGAAATCCATTCTGAGAATCTGATTGGGGCAATGATCCCTGCTTCATAGATACGTTTGACTTCTTTTTCAATAAGGGGAAGGAGGACTGGATTGATTCTCCTGAGTTTCTGCTTAAAAGGCTTCTGATTTTCTTTTAACGGTATTGTGTGCTGTATAACTGATGTATCATAAGACTTAAGGTCCTCATAGCTCCAGGCAAAGACATCTTGAAATTCTCTAAATAACTCAATGTATTTCAGCTTCTGTTCAGGAGGTAATGCTTTGGATAATTTGACCATTTTGGGATGTTCAGGTGTCCCAATGTTATAATCCTCTATTTCAGCATTCAGTGGTTGGATTTTTGGTTTTCTTGAGATATCATTTGAGTCAAACAGATCCTCCAAAGGGGTTAAACCTATGGGCAGAAAATTATCCTTTAGCTCAATTACCTCATCTTCTGCTTCAGCCATTTCCTCCACGTTTTCTGATTGTTTCAAATCCCGTATAGTTTCACTGTCAAAGGTGGTCGTATGTAAAACCAGCTTAGCTGCTTCAGCTGATATGTTCTGTGTAACTGTGCATATTTGTGGTTGATCCTCTCCAGTACTAGTGTCAATGTTCATGCCCGAAAATTCTTCCCTTAAAGTGAGAAAGTTTTTTATCTGTTTGTTATTGTCAAAGACTTGCCTATTCTTGATGTTATCCGAGACTGAAGGTCTGTGTTTGATTTCAGCTGTGAATGTATGATTGGTTTTGAAAGGTAACTTACAAGTGCTGGCAAAAGTTGCCAAGCTGTGAGCATGTAGGTTAAGTTCTCTAGAAATCTTAGTCAATTGTGCTTGTGAGAAGCTGTCAAGTATTTGAATAGCTGCCCCCTTGTATGATCTCAACCTTAGATCATTTGTGGTGAAATTTCCCTTTATTTGTTGTATGACCAAGTCTGAATCTCCTAAAATTGAGATTTTGGTTGCACCTATATTTTTTAGGAGTTTCAATCCGAACAGAAGGGCTTCATATTCAGCCATGTTGTTTGTGCATCGGAAGTTTAGTCTATATGCATGGCCCTCAGCTTGGTCATTATGCATATTGTGGATCCATACTCCTGCCCCAGCCCCCAGCTTGTTTACGGAGCCATCAAATTCTAGATACCATAAAGTTTCATGATCAAGATCCGGATTAAAATTTTTAGTGACTTGGATGATGGGCGGATTTGTTTTTTGCAAGTTGTTGGGTACATCATTTCCTTCTATCTTGTTAACAGCCATCACCATGGTCCCTTGGTCTTTGCAGGAGGATTGTTCATCTGATTCCTTGGTCTCTACTGTCATTAAAAGTTCAGAATAAGCTTTGTGACATATGTCAGCATTGTAGAGAATGAATGAATCCATGTCTGAGTGTATGGAATAGATTGGAAAGTTTTGGGGCTTATCTTGACTGCTTACCACATATTTCATCATAGTTTCCCGGTACAATCTCTTTGGCTGACCAAAGACTGAAATAGTTGCATAAGACATGTCCAATTGCAGAGATCCTTGAAGTTTGGCCCCCCAGGATCTGGAAAGGAGCATGCCATACTTAGGGGGTATGTCAGCTACCACTACATCCATCAAGATAGTTTTGGATGGATATTGGACTAGGGAGACACATAAGTCTTTGATCAGGCCTAAACATCTGACTTGGCTTGAATCGAATGAAAATAGATCCTTGTAGGGTCTTGTGATGTCTAAGTCAAGTTTTTCCATTACAGATTTGGGCATTAAGTTGTGTGAGGCCCCAGAGTCAAACATTGCATTGTGTAGGACCTTGTCATGAATATTCAGGCTGACATAAAAGGGTGGTATCCCTCCATTCTCTATTTTTCCATTAACCTCAGGTCCGAACAATAACTCTGGTTGGTCATCTAGAACGTTCACAACATCTTTATTGTCTGATATTTGGAGTGATCTATTGATCTGCTGTCTATAAATGTCATGTTTGGCTAATTCTGAAAGAGGCACTGATATTTTTAGCTTACTAATTTCTGTTTCCAAGTTGAAAGGTTTTTCTATTTGAATTTTGGCATTTAGTGCTGCAGTTTTTTCCTTTTCAGCTGTATTATCAGGGGTCTTGTGTTCGTCATTGGGCGCATTTTGAATAATACTGGTGCCCTGTTTGTTTCCTATGGGAGTATCTGCCTTTATCTTTGATTGATGGGGCAAACTTGGTTGATTTTGAGAGGACTGTTGTTCTGAAATGTCCTCTACAGTTACTTCTGTGGCCGGTGATTTTAAGTTGTCATCTGATTCGAGGGGAGTAGTAATTTCATTGATCCTTTTTTATTGTTTATTATCCTTTGGTTTGGGGGGTGTAGGTACCTCTATTGTTCTACTCCTTAGTTTGTACTGTTTTTGCACCTCATACACAGCTGCATCATATCCTTCTTTAAAATCAAATGATTCACCTGTCTTAGTGTGGAATTGACTGTCATTGTAAACCTCTTGGTCTTCTTGTGTCAAAAAGACTTGATTTTCACCATCCAAACCCATTAGATTGATGTGAGGATCCTCACTAGGTTCACTAGATGTTGAAGCCTCAGCATAATTCTCTTGAAAAGGAGGTCTGACATGCTGGTCAGGATCAGTCCTTCCAACATTGGGATTTTGATTCTTTCTGAAGTTTGTGTTTCTTATATTACTTGTTTGCCCTTCCCATGATGACTTTCTTTCTATGGTTTCCACTCTGTCCCCAAGTCTATCCATACCTTTGATGATTGCATCTAGCTTTTGCTCAAATGATGAGGGTTCTTCTTTAAAAGTAGTTCTCCGTTCAGTTCTTGCCCGATTTCTTTTGGCAATTAGATTTGCCTCTACACTAACAACTATGTTTTGCATGTCTGCTAGAGTTGCAGGGGCTCTTTCTCTTAGCTGATATGCCATATCAGCATCGAATCCATCAGGGAACTTAATCAATGCTAAATCAGGTGGAGGTCTAAGATTTTGAGGAATGGCATTATAAATGGTGTTAAATCTGGTGCAATAGTCCAAGACAGTTTCTTGTGGAGCTCTTCTTATGGTGTCATATTCAGATAGAATGTGCAGGGGGTCCTTTTTCTTTTCCCATCGATTTAGAAAGGACTGATAAAGGGCACCCGAATCAGCTATTGAATTTGGGGTCAGGGCCCTGAACCATGTTCTCACTTCACCTGTCAGGCTTTGGACAAAGATTTTCATCCTTACATCATCATCATCTATCTCATAGTTCTCGAAGTAGTCTTGCATTCTCTTAGTATGCTGTAAGGCAGTGTATGTACTGGTTCCATCGAAATAAGTTATTTTACCTTGGTAATCCTGAGGCATGGCCCCAGGATTGTTAGGCAACTGAAGGGGTGCATAACGATTAGCCATATTGGGTGGGATAAGTGGGACAACTGGAACAACGGGAACCACAGGGACAACAATAGCAGTTTGTGTGTTAGGTGTTGACAATACGTTTTGTGAAGTGGATGATGAAGAGGGGGAAGAATGAGTTGTATGAAGGTGAACGGTTGGCTTGGAAGGGGTGGGAATAAAACTATGCTGAACTGCCTCAGGGCTAGATTCAGGAGATTGCTCTGGTTCTTTTTGGCTCTTATGAGTTTTATGGATCAAATTGGGGTTTTCGAAAACATGAGGAGGATTTGGGTCAGGATTTGACCTGGTATGCCTAGTTTTCTTCTTAGGAGCCAGCTTCAGAACTTCTTTTTGGTATTTTTGAGGATATTTTTAGAACTAATTTTAAGGGACTGCTCAAGCTTTTGGAACCACTGTCTAGAGACAGACAGCAGTTGAAAAATACGCTCTGTCCCCAGTGGAGTCGCCAATTATGTTATCACTCAGGTTGTTCCCTTTGACTCCCAAGGGAATACGGCCGAGGTAACCACTAACCAATCTTTGGGTCACAGGTTCTAGCCTACCTATGACCAGAGAGGGCTCTCTCTTTATGCTTTAGCTTTGTTTGTATAGTATTTTAGGCTAGCTATGATGCTCAAGGTTTGTTTTTGGAATTTGTTGGGTGATGACTTCAGTCAAGATATATATGTGCTCACTAGAGTGTTCTAGGCCATTGGGCATGGAGTCAGTGGTACTTTAATTGTTTGGTGTGCTGTGTTTATACAGTAGTGATGCTGCGGAGCTAGATAAGTGTCTGAGAAACAACGCTTTGAAATTGTGATTGAATGTGATGTATCCAGTTTATGAAAGGCAATTAAGAATCTTCCAATAAACTGATATGGAGAAAAAGTGAGAATATTATTTAGAAGCAGTGAAGAATTTCTAGATAACATTCATTTTTATAGAATTAATGAAAACATGAGCAATTAAGAATTCATGTCCATAATTAATTCTGAAGAAAACATTTACAGCAATAAAAGATTGAGCACAAGGTGTAACCAAACATATCCTGCACTATCCCTTTTCTCTACTGCTAGATCAGTGAAACATGAGCATGATTTAATAACATAAGAAGACAAAATAGAGATTGAGGAAAACTTATTATTCCATCAGACAGCACAAGAATTCTGTAACAGCACGCATGGTATCAGCAAGACATCAAACATTCAGGAAATCACTGAGCTGGTCCAGCCCTTTGCATTAGATAATCTGAAAGTATACAATACATTTGCCTCAGAGTGAAAATCACCAACCCCTTATACGTTGCTAAGGGAGGTATATATACATAATTTACATAAGAAAATATCTAGCTGAAGAGTAAATGTTTCATTAATGTCATGCCAACTCCTGGAGTGTTGTAGCTGAGGGAGTAAATGTTGTAGTAACTCTTCAGTGCCTTAGCTGTCCAAAATGGTCAGAAGATATTGACTTTGTGGTCTGTTGGAGTCGGTTGAGGATACGCTGTCCAAAAAGCGCGTATATCTTATTCTTTGCTTGCTGCCGCTGTCTTGTGTTGAGTCATCTTTCAGCTGCCTTTAATGATGTTTGACTTTTGCTGAGCTGTAGCTGACTGGGATGGTACATCTGAAGTTAATGTGGCAAAATTTGAAGCATTGCTTGCCACCAATCCTCCTTGGGCATTTGGTGTCTTCGGATCTTCACCAAAGTCTCATCTGCTTCAGTATATCTGTAAAATTAGGAGGAGTCTCAAAAAGGTGGTGGATTTCATTTTCAATAAAAATATATTCTCAAGCTTCTGTAGAAGACTCTGCCCTGTTGGAGGCCCTGCCTCCTCCGAAGTGCTGCCTGATGCAATAATTTGATTTTCCACAAAGGTGGTCATCCTGTTTGCATATTGCTCACGGGGGAGCAGTCTTCCCGTGCTGTTTAGTAGGCTAGGCAGTCCTTTGGCTTGCAGTGCTCCCATTTTGGCCTTGTACTCATCCACCTCAGCCTGGATTTCATAGCACTTTCTCTCCACAGTTTGTACATAATTTCTGAGAGTGAGTACCTTTTTAACTGTAAGGACAACAACCAAAAATACCAGCATTGTTTCATCCACATGCTCACTGGTTCTGTATCCCAGCACATAAGCAATCATGTCCAACAGAAGCCTGCCTTCATCAGTAAAATAGACATCCAAGTAGGGAGGTGGCCCTGTGGGCTGGCATTCAGACCTCATAAATATCTTGGTGATTTTCTGAATGTCTTCACTGGACATCTTGGCACCTGTGTCCAGCAAATAGTTCATGGAGAAAGGGAACAGCAACTCAGTTTGATTGAAGTCAAGCATCTGGTTGATGGATTCAGCATTAATGTGAAAGAGGATGCTCCCAGATGGAGACTTAATAGCTCTGTGCAGCACATCATAATTTTCAGCACATAGGTGAATTACCTCTGGAAAAATGTTGACAGAGGGGAGACAGTAGTATGGCAGATTTGACTCCCATATCCCATATGTATCCTTGCCATTCAGGTAGTCATCTCTCAATTGCGTGAAGGTCTGCAAATGGTCCCTGTTACCCGCAAATTCTTGGATGAGGTAGTCCTTGTCAGCAAGAGGCAAGGACTCCAGGTCTTTATTTGGTGCATTTATTGGAGCAACACTGAGGGCTGTGGGAGCAGGAGTAGCCGTTATGTAGTCTGAATTGAACAAGGTAAGTGTAGTAGCTTGCAAGGCTCCTGAAAGCTCAAATGATAGATTGAATGCAGGCAATGCCAGAAGTCTTCCTCAATTGGAATAGGCAGGCTTATGAAGGACTGTTTCTGCTTTGCTTGGCTAAATTCACAGGGATTGTGAATTTATGAAGACGAATTGCAGAGGGAATGTAGAATTCAATTTGGTGAAATGCAGCTTCGGGCACGCTCCCGGCAAAAAGGAACAATGCCGGGTAGCTTGGGGATAATTTACAACTTTAGACCGTGAATTTATCGTTTAATTACCAAATTTATGGAGCTGAGCAATGTGGGTTGATTTAGTTGCAAATAAAGAAGTAGACAGTGTTGAATTTAGAATTTGACAGGTGCTTAATGGAGAATTCGCAGAGAAAAGGCATGCATAGGGGCAAAACTAGAGAATTATGGTGAATACCTGAATAAACAACACGGAAAACCTTCGGGCCGAACAGGGGGTGCTCAATGCAGCTGAATTGACGATTTGTGGTAGCTGCAACTTCGAATTTGGCGGTTCGGAGGTAATTTCACGACGAGGTGGCTTGCAACGGCTCGGTCACTTTCGCTTGAAAATGACAAAAAACGGCCAAAACCGCGCTTTTTAACAACAAATTTGGACAAAAAGGGTCACTGGCGCTTTTCCGCCGATGACGTCAGCATGATGTCATGGCGGGGCCCTGGGTACGGAGGGTGACGTGGATGCTGAGCTGGAGGCCAGCATGGCTGGACACGGTGGCGGGCGGAGAACGGTGGCAGGGCTACGTGGAGGGCCACGAGGCGCGGGGGCGGGCGGAAGCGGTACAACGTCACGATGACGTAACAAAGGAGGTGGTATGGGGGAGGTGGTAAGTGGTCTCCCCGCACCACCTTTGGGCAAAGGCGGTATCAGGGAGGGGGGCTCCGAACAACCCCGCCGCTTGCCACGCGTCCCGGGTACGGCCTCCAATACCGCCCTCTCCCCGAACGTTAAAGGGAGGCATGTCGGGGTTTAAAAAAGACCGCCCACCGTTGGATCGGGGGTAGCGGATGATCGATGGTTGGCGGGCGCTGTTTGATCGATGCAAAACTTTGGGTTGGGTCCCGCCCGATAATAAAATATTCATTTAAATTGTGCGGGTTTAGAACTTTAGGTTTTGGTGGGTTTTTATGGGTTTTGAATTAATCTGTCGGGGAACAAAAGGTTAAAATTAGGTTTGAGCAGAGGGAAAGGGGACTTTATGAAAAAATTTTAGGAAAGAAGGGGAAATGAAGGTTAAGTGAAGGTTAATACTCTTACCAGAGGTTAGAGTAATCCCAAGACAGGGTTGACCATAGTCCCTGGTGGACTAATGTCTCCCTTAGACAAATTTATTTAGCTATAGTGCTAAAAGGGGGGGATATTTATACAGTGCTTGGGGTTTATACACCATGGTGTTATAAAAGTAGGGGAAAGGGAAACATAGGGGATTTAATGTAAATACAGTTAGTAGTTAGTACTGGGAGGAATGAGAATGAGAAGTGGTAGTTACTAAGCTTTGCAGGTGTCAAACTTAGTTAGGTAGTAGATCAAAATGAAAAGAATTTTTACACAAGAAATGTGGCTTCTTTTCAAAGAAAGAAGTCATTTATGACATCAAATTTGTAGAAATGAAGAGCATAAGGAGGACTGGTCAGGCAGATCCTGCAGTCCTCATGGGAGGTTAGTAAGAAACTTTGAAGGGAATGAGGGAAGTTAGTGATGACTTAGCACTTTGCCACCTAGGCCACTGCTCTTGCCTTTCCTGTTGATGGCCACTTTGATTTACTCCAAGTGATGTGCTTGCATTTTGTTTTGTGCAACCTTCAACTGCCTACCCTGCCTATTATGCCTAACATTTTTTCTTCATTTTGTATGGGTGCACTTGGTCTTGCAGACCCTGATAATTTCCTTTTCTTTTTTACTGCCCTCCTATCTAAGTCTACCCTTATGTCTTGCAGGGGCCCAGATTAAACAGTTGGGCACCTTTCTTTCTCTATCCACCTAGTCATCTGTCAAGCTTGAGCTGTTTGAACAGGTACTTCCTTTCTAGTCTACAACATGCAATTTAAAATATGGGGAGGCCCAGCTTGAGCTGTTGGACCACCCATCAAAACAGTAGTGGCAATTTGGACTAGCCACTCTCATGGTCTTTGTTTGGGGTTCATTTCTCTTATTTTTTTATTGACCAATTCCTTTTCTTGCCCTTTGATTTTTCTTTTAAGGCATACCCTCTTTACATTTTTTAAACTGTTTGTTTCTTTCACAAAAATGGAACCTTAGCAGCATGGAAGGTAGACATTTTTGGCACTTCCACTGTCAATCATGAGAGATGAGAACCTATCGGTATAGGAGGCTAACACCTAAAATATCGCAATATTTCTGAATGTCGTTGATATTTCAATGATATTATCAACACTGATTGCAATAGTCCATTGAAATTCCAAGTATTTTCAAATAATAAATAAAGATATGTAATTTAAGAAACAAAGATGATGATGTATAAGTAACATGTTTAATTCAAAGATTGTA